>CM075104.1:4424574-5713929 GCA_037576195.1 Phytoseiulus persimilis
AGTTACAATGCATCTTATCGATGTCCTACTACGGTGCATAGACTTTGGAACAGGAGACGTTCATTATTTCAACAAAACGTATCATTATATCTATAATACTACGACTTGGTTCAATCTCCACGGTACCTACAAGTTTTATGCGCATGAGAATGATTGATTGAACGAAATATTATATTGTTGCAGGAATCGTCTCGGAGAGTTGCGTTTTTTTTTTGGTTTCCTTCTCCGCCTTTGTCGATCGCTCATACTTCATGACATCAATCTGGTTCACGGTCTATCGCAGTCCAATGCAATAACCGACGCTCCGTGATCAGACTCTTCAAGAAAGTTTGCTGATTTTAGCAGGAGATGGAGATCCCGGCGAGTTCGCGGCTTTGATTCCCGGGGAAGCGCTGCGAGAAGTTGTCTCTACTTTGGGAACGTCACGTTCGCTTTCCGGTTTCTCATTGGTTCGAGGCGAAATCCCGTTCTCTGCCTCCCATTCGGAAAGAACATTGTCGAGCTTGTAGCGATCTCTATAATGAGAAACGACGCATGGTCAGAATGGATTCCGGACTCCGACGCCATAACTGATCCTGCCGCACAAGAATCACAGCATCAGCCACGAGTCGCCTCAATCGGCCTCTGATTACCTTTGATTCGCGTAGAAACTCTTCACGTGGGTCTCGGTTTTGTTACCGATGACCTCAGCGATTGCTTTGAAGTCCACCCCGTATTTGCGAATGCCTTGAACTGCCAAGAGCATTTCATCGTTCGTCCATCGAGGGTTGGTCTTCCCATTGGTCTCTGGGGGTCGTAAGTGATCGATTCCGCGAGCGGTTTCGTCTTTCAGCTTAGAAATATCGGCTTTGTTCAGCTGAACCTGGAAAGGGGACGAAACTTAATATCATACAACAAACTAAAGACGAATGTGGAACGCATCTGATGTATCCAACCGATTGCTCACCTGACGCTTCAAGGAGCACAGCTCCGAGTCAAGGCCTTTGAGGATGGCATCCCCCTGCCCCGCGGGACCAGACGCGATGCTCATCAAGTCCTGGTAGTTCAGATACATGCCCTTAGGAGGCTTTTTCTGCTTCTTGAGGTCAGCTCCGGTGACTCCGTTCCCTCCACCGAGCCCAACAATGTGCTTCGAGAGTCCCCCGGTCTTCGGGAGCATCCCAGTCTTCTTCCAATGTTGATTACAATTGGAACAGAGGCTTCCTTTAGGGGAGTTGTGGAGCCCTTGAGGAGCGTTCTGGTTGCAGTTGCTACAGATGTCTTTATCGTCCACATCTGATTCATTCTCAGTGACGTTCCCGCTCCCTGTAGGGGAGATTGAAAAAGATCACTCATGTCTCCCTCTCGATGACTGTTCTCGACGAGGTGCAACCAACTGAACGTGAAATGTGGTTGTATTCAGATATCGAGTGGAGAATTTACCTCCATCCTCGGGCTGCTCGTCGTGTCTCAGTCTCCTGGCTTGTCTGTCCATGAGCGAGACTCTGTTCTTGGTTTTTTTCCAGGAGTAGTAATATTTGACGAGCGAAGGGATCGATTTGTCGGGGAGCATTTGTCGGATTTTAGCGAAGTTCTTCCCATGGAACTGATATGCTTGCTCGAAAAGGACCTTGTCCTCAACAGTCCACTCGTCAGGCAGTGGAGTGAAGTTCGGCAAATCGTGGATGGCCTTGTCGATATCGTACGCATGCCAGAATAACATGCCTAGAGCTTGTTCGCCATTGTAACTGAAATCAACGGGAGCGGCACCATTGTTTGAGATGATTTGAACACTCTCCTCACCACAAGAACAACAGCGCGTCCGAGCCACGTTACGACAGATACTCACCCATATTTCTCTTTAGCTAGACAAATGTAGTCTTCGAGAGAGTTTTCCGACATGGTACTCTCGGGCTTCCATACCAGAAGTGCTTTTTCTGGCATGGCAGCGGGACATGGCTCTGACGAGGATATCAGCTCCGGGCACGTCGCCTGATAGGCGCTGCCGATATGAATAACGTTCTCTGAAAGCAGAAATACGCAAAGTGACCACCGATTCGATGAGCGTTCAAACTCCGAAGAGGACGACCATTGGGAAGCAGCTCAGGCGGCTCAGTCCCATGTTCCTTGTCCCGAGGGTTATCCCAAGAAGCGGCGAGGAATAAAAGTCACTCCCGTAAGGGTTCGCGAGATCTCCACACGAGACTGTCAAAATATGCGGATATCTCAGGACAATTGGAGGCGCGACCTCTGTATGTTCGGGAAGGTTCGGGAGCTTCCGGCGCACACGTAGTTGGGGCTCAAGTTCTAATTGGGGGGAATTCCTCCATACATGATTGTTCACCGGCGTCTCAGTCCCCCACCTGATATTCAGGTTATATCGTCATACGAGACATCAAAATGAACTTCGAATCGTTAGAATAGAATGTAGGACACTGAGACTGCTCGAGTGTTCGATCCCGGCGGGGGTTTTGATCCGAATCGAAAATCCGGTCCCAGTTCCGAGATCAACCCAGAACTATCTTCCACTAACTAGCAAGTACTGGAGACGCAGCATTCGGAAGAATCGAGAAATGCCCGCAAATCAGACCGAAACAATGCGTCATGGAACAACCGCCTAGGATGAAAACACCGGCAGAATAGATCGTAAACACCGCTGAGCCTCCACATGGCCCAAATGTGGGATCTCCAGGAGTACCGCGATGAGGAAAAATGTGGACTGCGGCGTGAAAACGCGGCGCCGAAACTCTCAACTCTCGCGAAAGGTAGACAGTCGCAACTTCTAGTCACAGCATGAACATCACCGCAACGAAAAGCATAATCCTATCTGCATGGAGAAATGAGCTTACCACGCTCTCGTTCATCGTCGTCTGAATCCCCATGGTGGCCGTTGTTGGCAAGAACCATCCTCCGCGCTTGAGTCTCCATCTTATCGTAGATGGGGCAACACTAGGAAAACCTTAAAGACGAGGCACGGCGCCCAACCAGTGACCAGAACCAGCGCTCGCACCGCACTGCAGCCAGCTCTCTCAAGAAAGCACTCCACAGGCGGCTGGCGCGGCGGAATATCATGTAGCCGGCGATGCGGCCTCGTAGGTTGCCGACAACTAGATCTTTTCCGAATGTCATACATGGAGGACCAGAGACGCAAACTCACACTCCTGCATCCGAAGAAGCTTAGGTCATCCTGTTGAAGTTTCAGCGTCACCGGAGAACGAGCTCGGAACTTGACGCCATAATTTTTTTGAAGAAATCGATTCGAGAGCGGTCCGCGTACGGAGCGCCGTCCACGTCGAGCAACGCTTCATAGTTCTGAAAGCCATCCGGGAAATGCCGCCGAACGAGCTCATGATGATGAACCGGGGCGAGGTAATTTGGGTAAGCTAGATCCGCGTAGATTCGATGAGATGAGGCTTCAGGCATAATGGAATCTCATGAGGACGGTGCTCCGTAGGAATGACCGCATCACCAGCGAAACCGACTTGGGTCTCCACTGGCGGCAACTATCTATCTTTTTGCGCTCATATTTGATCAAGCAGCAGTCCGCTCCAAAGATGATAGCTCACATCTGAAAGCTTAAAGGCGCAGTGGGAAAGTTCTTTCTCCACTTGATTCATACTCTGAGTTCAGGGGGATACATTCTGAACTCCGGACTCTTAAGAGAAAACGAGAATCTCAACACGATCGGAAACTCATATGTTCGATTCCCGTTTGAATTCTGCGGTTTGAGTGACGGGCCCTCGGATGCAACTCCTCGAGATTTTCCATTGACAGGCATTCATTGAGCGAGGAACGTTTCAACTTGGATAGTTGAAAGTGCTGGAACTCCCAAGGACTTTAACGACGCCTTAGTTCCAATCTGGCGCAATCAACGCTGTACGCCGTCGTGTACGAAATTCCGTGGCTGAAGTTCTTCCAGACTGTTGAGTCCTGCGAGGAGCCAGTGGCGGAGCATGTCGGGACATCGCTCAGAGCATGTTGCCCCCGCTGCGTTTCTCTTTCTCATAGCTTTCAGTTTTGAGTCGAACTCTTCCTCTCCTCTTCGATCCATTGCAAGCTCCGCAGATCCGTGTGATTGAGCAACTCTCTCCAAGATCCCGATCTCGGCGTCCTGGGATTGACTATCCTTGGTTCTGGGCAGTGCAAGCGAGCACTGTCATAGCCCTGAAGAGGGGAGGGGCGGGAGACGGGGGGTTCTGATGCCAGGCCACTTCTCGTTGTGCCTGAGGAAATTGTTCGCGAGACAATGAGGACGGAGAGAGAGAGAGAGCGACGTATGAATGACGCGTGTTCTGCTTTTAACATGACGTAGTACCTGACGGGTAATTCTTAGAATGTCGTTCACGTTTTTTCAGGTACCAAACCCGTCTATAAATTCCCCTTATTTGTTGAGGATCGGCCTCCCGGTGCCATGTCAGGTTGAACTGACTTTTCTTCCGACAGGAAAAACTCATTTTATATCGGTCCGGGACGTGATCAACAGGCGGTGATCGTGACTCGAGACGGCGGAACTCGAGACAATCATGAGAAACCCACGCCCGGGTTTTGTTGACTTCGGGAATGGGTCTGGGGGGAGCCCGAGAGTCGGGCTGATCCAATAAGTTCATTCGGCCGGGACAAGGACTTTGAGGTCATGATCCGCCAATGAGAACTTCACAGGTGTAACACTAAGTCGGGTTTTATTCCGCGCCAGTTGTTCTCGTTTGTATGACATGCGGACGCAAGTGCCCAGCGTGTTCCTCCAATGAAGTTCTCAACAATATCATCGTCTGGTAATCGCAGAGGCGTCTCCAAAACACATGAGGGCACCCCGCAAACTTATTTCTTAACCGGCTATCCGGAACGAGGACCCTTCCGACTAACTGAGTGCGCTTGAGAACGCGAAAAATCTCGCGAGCAAAAGGTGCTTCGTATCAAAACTTCTCGTTCTCCACCAAGAGAACGTGGACATATTTCTCAAGGATGCTCGTCTTATAGAGTTCGGCTGCTTGAGAGGGTAACCGAATCGAAGACGATGAAGACAATATCGCGTCTCTCATTTCGCTCTTGTGCTGGCAGGGCATCATTTCTTCGATCGAAGTCCAGAGACCTTCTGGATTCAGTTTGGGACTGGCATCACATGCGCTTAGGTTATCGACATGATGCTTGAAATGTCGATAACAGAGACATTCGAATAGTACCAGATGAAACACTCGAAAACTGATCGCGTGCCCGAGGTAGCTTGTCCTTGAACTCAACATGTCCTCCAAACTGAAATCACAATCGGCCAGACATCGATCTACGAGGTTGACGAGGATTTCACAGCGTAAGAAGTTCGCATCCGTTGAACACAGCGACTGGAAAGTCTTGTGAAATATGAACATGTTGGAGATACGCAGCGGGTTCAGGGCTTTCAGGCACACGACGTGCCTCTCGAGGGAGTCTTCTGGATGAGTGAAGTATTCCTCGATGAATTTCAGCGGCTGCTCAGGTTGAGCCAACATGATGTCCATGAGGAGGCGGTTCATAGAATCCTGAATCAGCTGGCGACGTTTGTTCATTACGGTTGGGGATCTTTTCGGAGAATTGGGAACGCTCCTCGAGTGCAAAGCCTTCCCCGGCGAAGTCATCGCAGCTGAGGTTTGCCAACAGACTGAGTTATCCCCGGTCGTTTGATTTTCGCGAAAATGGAACACTCGTCCGGGAGTAGGAAAGCCCTCATAGAGACAACAAACGCCGTCGTCCTGGAAACGGGAGCGCGAGGTACACTCGAGGGGTTTCCGCGCCAAAATGCTTTTCCGAGGAAGTATTCTTTCGTTTTTCTCCGGACATCTAACGTTCTCGATCTTGCGCTCGTCGCTCAACATTCTTCCGGAGGCCCGCGAGCTTCCCGCGTCCCCACGAACGCGTCATCGGAGGAATCGATCCGGGAAAAGAGCTCCAGGTTGTCAAGCTTATTGTCAGACGAGCACGAATTGCCGCGTCCCTGTGTGGGTATTCTTTCTCACAGCCTCTGAGGACATCGAAGCAGTGTTTCAGGGCCAGCTGTTGCAACGGGACTTGGAACGGGTTCGAGCGTGAGTGAAAGTGGTATCGGAAGGCGGGCATGCGAGGAGAATCTTGTTTGCCTTAGTTTCGCCCGTACTCAATCAAGTTCGCACTGACGGGCGGTTCCGTGGCCGGCGGCGGTCCCAGGTCTCAATATATTCACGGTTTGTGATTCATGTGTGGAGGAGCCGCCATGTCAGCAAAGATCAGCCCATCATTATCGCCATTCAACATTCCGACGACGGAGCAACCACCAAGGCGAAAACATTGCGGGCTCAGGGTGGGAACTCAGCTGCTCAATGTCTCCACGCGAGTACAGATTCGTACATTTGTTCGTGCCTCGAATTTCAACCTAGACCGATGAAGAGTGCTTGTGGCTCCCCCGCCTAGTCAACGAACGCGAGAGTCAACAATGGATGGAATACCTCCTGAGGTAAGCTGTCGGATAGGAATGACATGAGCCTCGCTACAGGTGTCTCGATTTGATTCGAACACCACTCGAATCTCAGTGACGAGGAATCTGTGAGCGTGATGCCTTCACAAGCTTCGGAAACGTTCTCGCCCTCGTCGAACGAGGGGCCCTGGTCTGACAAAATGCTCGAGAGCCTGATCAAAAGAAGATCCTGGGAAAATGGTGACTGTATAACGGACACTGCCTCTCTCCGCGGTAGCCTTTGCGCGAAACGGTTGTCGTCAACCGTTCTCGCCCAGAGTTTGGAGGGTGTATGCAATTGCGGGGGCATTCGAACTCATGGTGTTCTGAGTATTGGAGCGCACGGAATTCGCAATGGCTTCTTCTCGACAGTTCCCGATGTTCACGAAGGAAGACATCTTCAGGGAGCTCTCATCGTCAGGTGGCCGTATGTTGAATTCGCAGTTAGTGCTCCGTTTCGCGCGCTACTTGAAGAACCCCTCGACGAAAGAGGGTAAGTTTCCTGGGTCTGAACGACGGCTCCCGAACCTTTCGATATCCCCTCCATACTAGCGACGAACCCGGGTTGGATCTTACAGAGGCAAAAGCGAAATTCAAGGACTATGTGAACAAAATGGCTACGCTGGTCACGGACCCGCTCACTGGCGATAAGTTCGTGGTCCTGCGACCTGAAGCTCGTGAACAGCTTCGGCGGAACTGTGCCCCGCCTGTTGTGAACCCATCACTCGTGATGAGCTCCGCAGCAGCCGTGAAAGGTCAACCGCTCCCCATGCAACCCGGTCCCCCTGCGGTGTCGCACCACAGAACGGCTCATCAGAATCCTGCGAGAAAGAGTGAGTCTTCACCCTGCTTCCGAGATTGATTTCCGCGCTGGCGAATCGGATTTGTAACGAACGACTCAATTCATAGCTTCACAAGAATGTCAACCACAAGCTCCAACGCGGCCGTCCCGCCAACCTCCGATGTACCAACAAGCCGTCACAGCGTCGAAACTCAATCGCCCGCCACAGAACGCTGTGCACAATCCCACTTCAGCTCCTGTCTCGCATCCGATGCAAAACCGACCGTCGTCGCTGAAACTCGTCCATGACAATCAATCGTTCATGGATGGAAGCCCGGGACATCAGAGGAGAGGTTCGGCGGGAACCATCAATACCCAGCTGCTACAGCAGTCCGGAATGGTGATTCCGAAAAGTGAGTTAATTCCGCAGTTTTCTCAGAATTCAACTCGGAGCTCCTGAAAGTATCAGGGCCGGGTGGCTGGTGAAATTTTCGATGTGGGCCCTGAGCGAGCGGGTCTTGCTACCTTCTTTCGTTCTCCTCATTTTCGGGAATCGGTTTCGTATCACTTCCGCGTGGCGGAGGGGCAGCTTACAGCCGTCAGGGTGGCCAAGTTGTGAAGCGTGCCGGGAGAGAGCTCTGGGAGCAAGAACGGGGGTCGAAAATACCACCGGAAACCGTCTAAGGAGGAGACGTTTCCATCCTCGCGGTTTAACAAGGATCGATCGCTTGAATTGCAGATGTCAACGGGAGTCCGGTGCCTCCTCCCCCTCCTCCGTCGAGGTCCCTGTCGAAGAGCGTTCCGAGTCTTTTGAGTGAAACGGACTCGCCGCCCGTCGTCCCTTCAAGGAGCCGGAGACATTCTGCGAAAGGAACCGTGGTGGAGGAGAAAGTCAAACAGTTCGCGGAGAAAGAATTCGTCAAGGTGAGCTCAACCGCATATCTCCTCCACGCCATGATCCATTCGTGTTGGGGTTTCGAGAGTATTGCTGACTTCATGGAATGGTCGAAACCGCCGAACTGCAAACATTGGAAAGAATTTAAACAAAGTGAGCTCTCGGCGGCGCTTCTGGGCCGGCCGACCGAATCTCTCACTGATCGGTCGCTACTGCGCTTCTCGATGATTCGGACGTTTCCCTGTTCGGATCGTGTGGCAAATATTCGAAGTCACGCTGCGTCATGGTTTTGTTGGACTCCGGAGGAGTCTCTGGACTGGCGCCGGAAAAACTGAGCTGCTCTTGTAGGAGCGGGCTCTTGATTGAGCGAACAATCGAGAGCGCGAGCTGCGCAAGATCCCCAGGGATAAAGCGTCTACCTGGTCTCGTGAATTTAGGCTTCGACTCGAATGAGCGTCTTTGGAGCATCCTTCCGACCTTGGACGCTTTCGTCACTCGAGTTTGGCGGTCCGTCTCCTCTTGCATCGGAACATTCATCGGTTGTCAAGGCCAAGCTGGAACTAATTAGAACATCGTAGCTGAACGAAAAACTTCCGAGGAGAACAATGACGGCGGTGAATGTTTTATCGAGTCTTTTATCTGTGAGTATATGTCGTTGGGTGAGTGAGTGAATGACAGCCCAAAAGGACGGTCGACTGACCGGCGAGAGGATGAGTCCGCGAATATTTGTGCGGCGAAGCTTATTTCCGGCGTTACGCTGGGGATCCAGTGGCTCAATGAGCACATCCGTGGCATGTGATGCCACGTGAGGACATTCGGAATTGAACTCTCCCCTGACTTCTGGTTTTCGCACTGGACCGCTCACAGCTGAGTGAGAGCAACCTGTGTCCTGTTATGTCCGGTATCATGTCCCGTCGGACCCTTCGGTTTGTGACACAGTTCTGTGCTGCGCAATTCGATGTGTGAAAACAGAGCAGGTATGTGCCGCACATTCGGTTGAAGTGTCTGTGAACTCGGCGTAATGTACAACCTCCCCGTTTTCGCGATTTCAACGCAAACTGGACGCGGAGACGGGTTCTATGAAAACCCTCCGAGCCCCATCCCCGGATTCGCCTTTCGCGGGATTCCCAGTGCAGTTTCTGGACTAGGATGCGATCCGAGAGTCGGCACCTGTCAGTCTTGCGCCTGCGACTAGGACGAGCCGAACTAGATACTCCCCACGGGATCCGAATCCAGACCGGAAAAAAACCGCCGTGATCGACCCAGATTATCACATCAACCGCTCCGAGCAGAGGCGATCAGGGCGAGTTTCCCTGTTTCGACGGCGAAGACGGGCTCAATGACGTTGCTCGCTTCCTTTTTACACTCAAACACTTTCCTTCAGATCGGTCGCTCGATCCGGACGATTCTGTTCGATTGGTCGGCGCTCCCGCCGACTTTCTTGATCGCTCGCGTGCCTTGGTGAATCAGAACTGCGGAGAGCTCGGGCGAGTTTGGAAAAGTTGGAGGCTGCGTGACCTTGCCACTGCAAGCTCCAGCTGTCCGAGCGCAAACTGCTCCACCGCCTGTGACGCGTCGAGCAACGTCGGCTCGTCCGAGTGTTCTCACACGGTGAATTTTCTTCGGTGAACTCGTCATTTTTTGCGAGGTACAACACTTGTTGACAGAGTGACTTCTCGGTATGAAGTATCCTTTCATCCGTCCAGTGCCCAGTTTGGCGTGTGGAGAGACCGGAACGCGTCGAGAGTGTTTCGCAGATTAGATGCAGCCTGTACCATCGTTTCGATGGATGGCGAATCTGCTTCCCTCTGGAGTATTTGGGAGACCAAGTCGACTATGGAGCTCAGGAATCTCCGTGCCGTTCGATAGAGTTGCGAACGGAGAGGGCGCGCTCTGTTCCCCAACCGCTGTCGAAGGGCGTGGAGCCGAATCAGCTCCGGACGATACCGAGGAGTAGAGAAACGGCTCTCGATGAGGGAAACCTCACATCATCGTGCGCCATCCAATGGATGGAACGGAACGTGCTTTGGTTCTGGACCCATGAGCGATTCCGAGGAATCGTCGGCTTGAATTATGTCCTTGACTTTGCGAAGATGCAACGCTTTCAAACCGAACCTCGAAACTTGTGGCGGCCCTGTATGTCACCTGAAATCGGAAGGATCGCGCCGATCGATTCCAATGAACCGAATGACATCGAGTTTCCAGTTTGCGCTGTGCACGTCAAGCTGTGATTCTTCCAGGATGAGGTTCGTCAATCTGTGACGGAGAAGACTTCGGTGGCTGTGAGTCCTGGGACTGTTATGGAGAAGGTTCGCATGTTAAAGATGACGTCCGAAGGCAACCTCACAGCCCCGCAGCCCCAGATCAACATAAGAGCTGCGCAGAACAAGGACACGGGCAGACGGATTCTCAGTTCACGCAACGTGAGTTTTTCTCGACAGAATCGACAGTCGGAAACCCATTCCAATCAGGCTTCAGCATTTCGAGCGATTTATTGACGACTCCGTTGCAGTCAAACCAGGACTCGGACGACAAGTGTTCCGTGTCGACTTTGGACCCGCTGAGACGAGAATTCTGTCGGAAAGCCATGACCTGCGATTACCAGTCGATGCAAAAAATGCTACAAGAAGATCCGTCTCTAGCAAAAGCGATCGACTACGTTCTGGGTTACAACGCCCTGCACTGGGCTGCAAAATATGGGCACAGCGATGTTGTGAAACTTATAGCAGGCACATACAATGTCGACCCGAACATCAAAACGCGCGGAGCCGTAAGAATCCCAGCTTTTTTTTTTCACGAGACCGGATTCGGAACTCCGTGCTCCTCACGTTCCTGACTGGATTGCGTTCCTCTCCTCATTCTCCCGACGTTGGCGTCACATGAGAGCGACCGGAAGAAGCATGTTCTCCAAATCTTAAGCCAATTCGTCGATTTGCAGGGTCAAACGCCGCTCCACATAGCGTACATGTTCAACCAGAGGGCGATAATCGACCTTCTCATCATGACTTATGGTGAGTGAATTAAGCGAATCGGTTCATGCCGATCAGGTTTTCCCTGTTGATCGCACTTCATTATTCCGAATTCCAGGAGCCCAGAAAGACGTCCGGGACTTCAGTGGTCGAAAGCCTGATTTTTACGGAAACCAGAAGAACGTCGAGACTCTTCGCTCGAAAATTTATCATCAAAAAGAAAAAGAGGATAAATTCGAGGGGACAACTTTTGCAAGTAAGCAGAAAGTCGGCAAGACGCGAAGAATACTCGACAAGGTTAAGGGTCGAACCGAGAGCTGGAGAACTCCAACTCTACGAAGCATATCGTTAGTGGAAGATTTCGGACGAGTTGAGAGAAAAGCCACCAATCGCTCCACTTCAGTGGATTATCATCGAAGCGACTTGCTCCTGATGAACAGTCACTGAACTTGTTCGGAGCTTTTACTTAAATTAGGAGACGACACGGAGTCTGTCCTGCTTTTTGTTTCAAGCGGGTCTCAAGACCTCCGACACTCGATTTCACTCAATCAACAATCTCATTGAGTCAGCAATGTGCAGCTTTAGGCGTGAGAGTTCGCCAAGACCAAAGATTCCCCATGGATCTCACAAAGTTCTTCTGGTTCCAGTGCATCACCTTCTATTTCTGTTCATTCAGTTTCGTTGATCCAGGGATGAACAATGCTTTCTTTTGCATTCGATTGGTATTTCAGATCGCAATTCGGGTCGGCTAATTTATCGCAGTCGTCACTGGTAGCATTTTTTTGTTTCTTATATTATTGCTCCTCCCATTACTATTAATACCAGCGATGACAGCAAGTGGCATTATACTTAGGGGATTCAGATGCAATGCTTAGGTAGAGAACCAAATTGTTTGGCCGATGGTTTCTTGTGACCAAAGGATTTAGTGGTCAAAATAAAAGTGGAAGAATAATTATTGTTCGCCAACAAAAGAAAATGTTCCCTACGCTTGGAGGTATGCCACGCTTTTCGCAACACCTTCCGACCCCCGTCGCACGATGCCACCCGCTCCGAGCCCTCCCGGCAGAAAAGCATTCGCAATCAAACGCCAGAGCACTCTAAACTGTACTGGAACTTAAAAGAATGCCGGAAATCCAAGCCTCGACAGTAATCCATGATCTAAACCAGGTCGACTGAATGTTTCATCCTCTCCCTGTTTGCTGTGATCTTGGGACGACTCTGAACAGTCACTAGTCTGGCTTTTCTCTCGATCTCTTTTCCGTTCGTCTTTCGATTCGAGTGAAATGTCATGGACGCTCACAAAACGTGACCCGAGCGTTTTGCTGAGGTGTTCCTCCGGCACGGGCTAATCTAATGTTCGTTTGACTTCGCAGAGCCCGAAACAAAACCCTTCGCCAAGCGCTATGGGTCCTTCAACGTCAATATCAAGAAGACACTCCATCATTTGAACCTTAAAAATTGGGAAGGCCTCGGTGGAGTTGACGAGGAGTCGCACAGTCTTCCACCCCTGCACAGGGGTAGTCGGAAACTACCGAAGCGAGCGAAGCGTACCGCTTCCCTTTTATCATCGTGAGTACTCATTACAGTTCCACTCTCGGCGGATCCATCCCCGTTACCCGGTTCATTTTCTTAACAGCGATTATTTTCTACTATCATTCTCATGCAATTCCAGTGTCACAGGTCGCTCAACAGCACCGCCAACGGTCACTGAGGAGAAACAAGATTCGGATTCCGACAGTGCATACGGTTTCAACTCCTGAGACGCTATCCATCGACTCCTCGAGTAATAGGGAACGGGGAAGAACGAAAGCAGCTGACATTGTGGATAGGATACAGAAACTGCGAGCGTATCCTCGGGGACGCCACTTTTTACATTGTACCTGGCCAACTTGCTCACAATTTACTCTGGCAATATGTAGAGGGAGAATACAATCTCCTCATTTCAGACACTTGAAGATACCGTGACTCTTGAAGAAGCTTTCGTAGCACAGAGGCCCTAGTATCGGGAACAAAAGCCTCACGCATGTTGTGATATTACTACCGTTATCGTCTTCGTTCCGTGCATCTCAATTTCGCGAGGCATGAATGTTCATACAGCATCAAGATCCTGGACATATTCCATGCAAAGCCGTGTAAGCCAGAATGAGTTTGTCAGCTGAGCGCGGATGACACTTCGACTCAAGGGACCTAAATTTCATGTACGTTGATCACCGGATTCGCCTCTTGGAACAATGTTGAGGACGAAAATTCGTGGACACTGTATACTCAAGGAGCTTCACGAATCCTCTGAACGTGTTGGAAGCAAACGAGAAAATCGGGGGAAATTCCGCTCAGACAACGACGAATTTACACGTGCTCACGACCACTTGAAGGTCCCTAATAAAAAGAACACGATATACATTTAAGGTAGAAACGAAGAGTGATGGTCCTCTTTCGAGTAACGTTCTTATTTCAATTTATTCATTCAGATTCGTTCGTGATTCTTATAAAGCGTGCACAAGCTGACTAATCTTAACACTGCTCGGCCTCAGTAAGAAAAATACACAGACACGGAAGTCATTTCAAAATACAGTGACCGGTCCATCGAGTTCAGTCTCGGGGGGCCATTTTCACGTCCGGACTTGAAATTTACCGCCTTTTGTGATGTATTTGACGCCCTTGAACGGTTTGTAACTCTGAAATGGAGTTATGCGTTAACCATGTGAATGGGCTCGTCAGAACGAAATGAGAGAAAGGTCATGCTCGTCTATCCCTAGGGACGCTCACAGGCACGCTCATCCGTACTGAACGGATCCCCTCTCTGCGTTCCCAGGACGGAACGTCAAAGACACAAGAACTCGAAGACCCGCAATGCAAAACGAATCTCTGGCGCCAGGACACATGAAGAGCCAGTCCCTGCTGTGACGTGCTCCGAATGTACCTGTGAGACAAGGACCCCCACAAAACCAGCGCAGATCGCAATACAGCGCACCGTTACACACTGAAGTGGCGCCTCTCCCTCTCTCAATACATAACGAGTGGCTTCGTGCGGCAGGGTTATTCGAACCAACGATCGAAGTGCTTCAGCAAGGCTTGTTAGTAGCGTCTAGATTCTAGCTTAGCTTCCAGACAAGCTCTCCTCAACCAACGAGTCCGAGTCCAACAAGCGACCACGACGAAACTTTGCTACATGGTTACACGCAGAGACTTTCTGCAATCGGGTTGTGGAACCGATTCTGACAACACTATTAAGCCTAGTTGTGCTCTCGAATGGTTTGCGTTTCCTTAGCGTACCGGACTTGGCGCGACCTGTTTGTGAAGAATCCCAGACTCATATTCCATCAGGCAGTTTCCTCCACGGTACTAGAAATGCCGCAGCAGTCAGACACATGAGGGTTGATCTTTGTTCCTCCAGTTATCAATTTCTTATGCATCGGTTCGATTGATTATCTCGTCTCAGCGTACGTTAAGGAAGATTTACAAGAGAGCTCATGAATCTTCTACTCCGCTTGGATTCGAGTGAGTTGAAGTTACGAGTCCACCAGTGGACTACTCATGCTGAAAACTACCCTCTTCGACGTTTGTGGATCAAGGCACTGAAAAGCAGTCTAGTTCTCACCTCTCCATACATGTCGAGGCGATTGACTTTGACGCCGGACACGGCCAGACTTTGTATACTGAAGTGTACGCTGATGATGGGTTGGCTTTCAGGGGGTGGAGCCCCACTAACAACAGAGATCGATCCGCGGATATTCGGCTGCTTGCCGATCTGGGGAACCAGAGCATAGTTTAGCAATCGAGACCCTCGAGACTGACGCGGATACTTAACTATGCTGCGAAGACTTATTTTGATACACACATAATCGAGGGAGATTGTTGATAAAAAACGTGAGCATCATCATCGCCTTCATCACTCACCTCTATTTTTCCCACGTTCCATATAAGTAGTTTAGAAGTCGGTTCGAATGAGTATTTGCCCTGACTGGCCGTGAGTGATACATTGAGAACGCCTTTCGGCATCGTCATTTCCAAAATCACTTCATCAACAGTTTTGCCCATCGGCGTCTTCGCTCCAACAGAAATATCGACACGGCCTCCCCCCGGTTCTCGGAATGAAATTTGGTTCCTGCACGATTGAATGAGCAATCAGCATCCCTTCAAGATGAGCCGTAAATCACAACGAAGAAGAGAGAGGCTGACTCTGTCGGGAATCGCGTTGAAATGCACTAGCCTGACATTGATGGGTATGTTGACTTGATTCTGACTGTTGATGTGATAAGTCATAAGCCGGAAGTTTCCGTCTGGAGGCACGAATGATAGAACTTTCTCCGACTCCCAGCGTCGGAACCTCACGCAGGGATGGAAGGAGACGTCGTCGAAAACTCGAGGGTTCATGAAGTTCAGTGTGAGATCCGGCATTCCCGAAAGTTTCATGCAACAGTCGATCTGAGGAATGGCAGGAAGTCGTCAATTTTCTCAATCCTGTTTGCCTGGGACTCAGCTCTGGGTTCGATGAGAGGAGCATCGAGTACACTTGCGACATGATACTCACCCGGCCTTGAATTTCTGCAGAAACTATAGCCCCGGTTTTGTCGATGATAGCATCAACTTCTTCGATCACATCGAAGTAGGCTTCATTGTTCGTATATTTCACCCCGGCTCTCCTCCAAGGCACACACGAGAGTTGGCCCGTGGGTAACGTAGCCGAAACGTTGCTTCGACCTGGAATGATAGCAACCATCAGAATTCCACATTCACACCTATCTGGAACGAAACCTGGAACGCTTTATCGCCGTTCATTGCGTTCATCCTAATCGCCCCACGGTGCACGTTACCTGTTACAGTGTTGGCGATGGTTCTTAGTAAGTTGGGTGGCTTGATGAGCTCTTTGAGTATATTGAGCTCCGTCGCAAGAGGGAAACCGTTGTCCAGCATCTCATCGAGGAGCTCATACACGACCACGACGTGCTCTTTGAGCGTCGATTCGTTGCAGTCGTTGAAGTAGTCCACCAGAGTGTCGACAACGCGGTGTAGGAACTCGATAATGAACAGAGGGGACACTGGGAAATTAAACCGGAGATAAAGACCTCATCCGTCCTATTGTTTGAATACCTCAGCTAGCGGAACTCTCGATCTCGCTGTGCATGTCTAAGTCGAGACGATAGGACTAGACAATGAGACGACCACGGTACCGAGTATGAGATCGAAGGGATTTACCTTCTGACATTGTGACTGCCAGGAAGAATAGCTTGTTCCGGAGTATGGAGATCAAATAGTGATGCGGCGTCGCGATAACTGGAGGGATATCTTGAGGACTGCCAGCTCTGGCCTGTGCATCGAAGAAGTAATCACAGACCGATCTTGGGATCACAGATTTCCAATGTTTTTCCAACAACACGTCCCTGCAAATATTTCGAACCACACGGAACCCTTAGCAACCCGACTCCATGAGATCCGGATGTTCCGTTCTGACAAGGGAGCTCTTGAGCCCTGCATGTTTATGGAAGAATCGACTGTTCTCAAGCTATCGAACAGATGGAACCACCGGTGTCACTACGGACTCCTGGTGTCTCCGGCTTTACGCTCCGACGTGCGGATCCCGAGCACGAGTTTCGCTCAGAGCCTTACCCTGACGGGTTGATGATGAACAAACTGTGAATCATCTCTCGACATCCAGTTTCGCACTGAATGGCGAACAGACACAGAACACTGCGAATAAGTTCCTCGATCCTCTCCAATCTTCTCGGTGCTGTCACAGGGTGAATTCTAGATGCAGAATACAAACCAGGAAAACAGCTGCTCTGTTGAAATGACTTATCTGCATCGCTTGTACTCCGACACCAACAGTCGGGAGGAGAGTGCTGGGTTCTTCGGAACCCCGCACGCTCATGGTCAGATGAAGTTCAAGGATCGCTCGGATCGGAATCAGTTTCAGCGCTCGCTGGCTCAAAACCAGCGGCTTGGCCGCATCTAGTGCGCCTGGATAACACATCAAACTGAAACTACTCATAATCACATGTTGTGCTCCCCCCGAGTTCTCTCTATCGAATTTTTAGAATGGAAGATTGATCTGGTGAATCGTTGCCGGCATGGCGAGTGCCTTCGGAGCTCATCTAGCCCGTTCGGTTATCAGTAGAATTTCTACTTTCGATGTTCTCGCTATCGACGACTTGACAATAGGCTTTCGAACTGGCCTGAAGTATCTTGCCAACTTCAGCGGTCAAACTTGGCCGCAACGGGTCAAATTCCTGAGTTTGTACTCGGACGAGGTGGTGTTGGCTCTCGAGCTATTTTTGCAGTATCACCACTTGAAGAAATACAACGCATCTTTTTCCGAGAAATTCTATGGCGTAGCCAGAAATGGTAAAGTGAAGCTTTTCCGGTGAGTGGAGACGTCTGAGAAAGCGAGTTCCATCTTCAGAACATTCCTGATTGTGTATCCGGTCGCAAGGGTTTTCCTACAGAGCTTACTTTCCATTTTCGATACTCCAAGATGACTATGTGAGGGGAGACGATTATCTGGCTTTTCTTTCTTCTCTCAGCACCCTGCTGCTTATATCGGTGTTGCCGTACCTAAGCTCAAAGCTGGAGGATCTCTTTCGGCAGTGGAAAGACGACCGGGCTGAGGGAGTCCGTGCTCAGAACGAGAAAGTCCGCAAAATATTCCTACGCTTCTAT
Source organism: Phytoseiulus persimilis (assembly GCA_037576195.1). Taxonomy (NCBI): domain Eukaryota; kingdom Metazoa; phylum Arthropoda; class Arachnida; order Mesostigmata; family Phytoseiidae; genus Phytoseiulus; species Phytoseiulus persimilis. The sequence goes on from CM075104.1 coordinate 4,442,316, forward strand.
CCCTACGTGTACTTTGTTACCCGAGGCTCCTATTTCCTGCTCGCGCTGTTACACACTCTAGGACGAACTGACTTCCATTGTATGGAGCTTCTTCTCAGCGGCAGCCGCCTGGAGCAATTCGATGACGGCAAACATCTCCGACAAACTAGTCCCGTTAGCAGCTCGTACTGGCTCCTCCGATATCTTGCGTACCCGAAACGAATTTTATCGGCGACAGCCGACATGGGAATCAATGCCTTGGTGCTCGGTGCGCATATACTGCAGATGATGGAGTTTTGGTATCAGAACAATGATGTTAGTCCTTTCCAGAGAGGTTTGGTAGTTCCACCCACGCCCGACGAGCGAAGTAGCGTTGAATGCCTTTCGCAGGGGCATCATCTTCCGAAAGGCAAATGCCCGCTTTGCAAGGAGGTCGTCGTTAATGAGACGGTTCTAGCAACCAGTGGTTTCGCTTTCTGCTACGCTTGCATCTTCCGACACCTCATCGATCACAACACTTGTCCGGTTACTGGCTACCCTTCCACGGTCGATGCTCTGATCAAGGTGTATCAGTAGGCCGGTGATGAGTGACTCTCGTACCGGTGTCATTTATAGCAACTAAAAAATCGATTGCTTTGTTACGCAGCGTGGCGAAGAAGTCTTACCAGCTTTCCCAGACGAACCTCTCTCCGGACCATCAATGCTCCGATAACAGCTCTCATGAAGGGACGATCCCATGGATACTTTAGGGCTTCGTTATTCGACACTTTGTGTAATATTCCGAGTCGAATTTGCGAATGACAACACTAGTGATGATGGAAGCTTGCGTGAATGCTCATATTGTAGAATCCGAAGGATTTTCATAGACTGACCGTGTAGAAACAACTCATTGACCGATCTCTTGGCTCTGATGTGATCGCAGCCTTTGAAGGTTGCAGGAACTGAGCCGAATGAGCAAATAAATCTCAACAGTACTGTGATACAGCAACTCGGCTTATTGTTTCGTTCTCTCATATTCTCATTCGTCCGGATCTACCTACTCGTCCGAGACACGTTCACCCACCGACGTTGGAGCTCAAATGTTCTCAATCATTCAAGGATTGTACAACAAATTGGTGCTGCAATCTGCGGAGAGGAAGTAATGGTAGGGCAGAACGGAGGACAATGTGCTCTGTGCGGTTGGGCGCCTCATCAAACTCGTCTCGGAAAAAATCGAATCAAGCCCGACGGCTCGACTACAAGCAGCTCATCCAGCACTTCTATATAATAGAGTCATCGAATCGATGCCGATTTATTCCGTAGAGGATCATTCCAGGAAGTGACCGTCCCTCTCGGCCTAATTGAACAACCATCCAAGTCCGACCCTCGACTTGATGATTCGATATTTTGCAGGTCCTCGATGCCGGGAATATATTCACATGGGCGCCGGACATAGCGGCTCAGTCGCCTGATTACCAGGCGACAGACAGCTCGCCTCTGTCAACAGGTGCTTGCAGGTCTGTGACAGCAGTCCTAGCCGGCTCTTGACCGCGGCGTTGGGTTCCCCGGCAGGGTCAGAACTTTCCGCGGAAGAACACATATGTTTCGAGATCGGAGGACAGGGCTCATCCATTTCTCCTGAAGTGAGCGAGCCATTCAAGTTTCAAATATCTGGCATCTGCTTATGGCTGAACTGACGCAACTCGACTTTGGAGGAAAACACAGCCTTAGGAAGTGTACCGACGTGTTGGGTCACCATGCTCCAAATAATTTCCAACGCTCCACGAGTAAGGGGTCAGAGAATCGAATGGTCGCCGCTCTGACCGAAGACAGCTGTGGACCAATTATTCCCTAACGACCTGAGTTCATGTTCGCTCCAGTGCCACCTGCCCTTCTTGCAGTCGTGTCACAATAAGCGTTCGCTGGGTAACTGTTCTGGCAGCATTGAATTTGAAATCGGCGCGTGCTGAGCTGGCGCGTCGTCTGCTCAGCAGACGCTTTGCCGTATGTACAGTAACACACTACTGTAGCAGTCTGTCAGAGGTTACGTGGCATGTGCCGAAATTGATCAATTTTGACCAGCTTGACGTTCCAAAATTCGAAGCGGCGACGAGGGAGTTCTATCGGAGGTCCGAGTAACCTACGGTGAGTTTTGAAAGGATTCCGGGAGAGTTGGAAGCCTTCCAGTTGGGTGAGCCGTCACTTTTGATTACCACCATATGATCGGAGAACATTCTTATCCAGTCGTTGTTCGCTGAGAGTCGCACTGTGCCGCGCTCCTCTGTGCTAAGACTCTCTTCTCAGCTGGATTTGACCCACGGTGGGTAAGCTCTCGAGCTAGCCTGTGAGGGACTCAGCAAATCTTCTTCTTGTCGAATGCTGTAGTCTTTCTCAGGAGGCGATTTTCCGGCTTGTACGCGATTCCCCATGCGCCGCAAGTCATGCATGAACCCGAGTCAAATGTGTGACATGTGTTCCTCACCATATGCTTTTTCTTGGAACAAGTGAGAGTTCTTTTAGTAATTCTCGGAATGAATCCATTTTTTTCACTGTCGCGGAAGGAAACACGAGCATCTGTTGGCGTAGACCCAAAACAAGAGCTCATTAACCAAGTGATACACGTCACTCGATCGATAACAGGTTGATCCGGCTCAATGTTCTCAGTGTCTTCCCAACGGCTTAGCTCTGGATTTGTCATTCTCTCGCACAGAGAACCGGCTCCGAGCGAGGATTCAATGAGTATGGACCTGGTGGAATTTTGTGAAAGAGCAGGTACTCCCGAGGATGGTGTTCCATTGATGAACTGCCGTGCCGGTCTCGAGATGGTGCCCACTGACACTTCGGGAGCTGTTCTCTTCGAGCTATTAGAGCTCGATTCGAAGGCGTGACCTTGCGTGGCTCGTACGGGCCCCGACGGAAGGGGTGAATCGAAGGGAATGCGCTCCGGAGTCCTCGAGTCTGTTTGTCGGCGAAAATCCACGATCCCGGGTCTCTAGCATTTCTCCTGTTTCTGCGCGCAATGGCTCATGTCCAGCCCTTAAACGACAGAGTCTTGGTTTTCAGATCCAGTATGCAGCCGCCTCCTCAATCGGGGTACGGCAACTATCCTCAAAATGGACCGGTGCAGCCGCAGAGTGGCCCTCGGAAAGGCCCTCCTCAAGGCTACGCGCAAGGAGGTGACAACCTCTCTGCTCAATTAGGCAACATGCAGGTTGGATATCGATCCAAGTTTACTAATCTTGAATTTCGCTTCAATATATTCGTTCCACCATTGTGTTTAACGCAACTCGTTTCACCAATATGGCCAGAGACATTCTCGAGACATTTCTCAGTTGTTCATGTTTGTGCTCCCGCAGATCGGCGGTCAAAGTTATCGAACCACGGCGGGTGGATATTCACAACAACCGAACGGGCAGCAGTATTCTAACGGACAACAGGGGCCTCCCCTGAGTAACCAACAGCCATTCCGTCCCCCATCAACAAATACGTCTCTGAATCAAGGTCATCCGAACGGGCTGAATGGACCCCATCCGTCCCCTCAAGCGAGTGGACCTCCTCAAACTGGTTTACCAGCCCACGGCATGCCCCAAATGAGAACTCCGCAGGCATTCGCCCAAGGTGGTCACCCTCCGCTGAATTCACCGTCGATGTCTGGAGCCCCACAAGGAGGTGGTCCCCCAGCGGGTCTTCCTCAGTTTGGTGGTCCGATTGTGAGCCCCTCTCATCCAAGTGGGCCTCCTCAGGGCACATCACACATCGGCGCACCCCCATCTGGTCCATCGCATCCTGGTGCACAATCAACATTTCAAGGACCTCCACCGCCGGGTGGATTCCAACCTGGTCCCCCAAGTTCCGGCGGTTTCCCTCAAGGAGCCCCGCAACCCGGCGGTTTCCCTCAAGGACCCCCGCAATCCGGCGCTGTACATCCAGGCACACCGCAATCTGCAGTTATGCCGCCAACGGGAGGATATCCCGTTGGGCCTCCATCAATCGGTGGTCTACCTGCGGGATGTCCACAAGCCGGCGGACAGCCTCCGGCTGTTCCTCATCCAAGTGGCCATGGTGCACCATTTCTACCGCAGTCGGCTCATTCCCAGTCGAACATGCCTGGAGCTGCTCCGGGGATGAGCGGGGGACATCCTGGAGGCCAACAACAGGCTCGGGGACCTCCCCAGATGTCTGGTCCAGCGATCGGGGCGTCTCCGATTGGCGCTCCTCCACTCGGACCTGGTCAAGGGCCTACGCAAGGACTTGGCCAAGGGCCCCCACAAGGACTCGCTCAAGGTCCTCCACAAGGACTTGCACAGGGGCCTCCGCTCAGCCAAAATCCTTACGGTTCGAATAACAACAGTGCGGGCCCTACGCAGCGGCCAGCGGGCTTCCCACCTGGTGGACCTCCACAAAATGCCATGATGCCGCCGATGTCGGGACAACCACCAACAGGTGCCCAGAACGGCCTTCATAGCGGGCCAACATCAGCTTTCCAACCGCCTCCTCAATCACAAGGGCCGCCGATAGGACCTTCTCAGGGATACAATATGGGATCGCCGATGTCTCCTCCAGGGCAATACAATGCAGCGCCGATGGGTCAGGGATACGCTCAATCGCCTCCTAGCATGTTCAATCAACAGCAAAACGGTCAGTATCCACCAATGCAACAGCCACAGCAGATGCAAGCGCCCGGTGGCTATCCTCAACAACCGCAATCTGCTCCCCAGAGGAAACTCGATCCTGACCACATGCCGAGTCCCATTCAGGTAAACTGCGACGTTCAGTGCACTTCATGTTTTTATTCGAAACAGCGTCCCCTCAATATTCCCTATCGAATCTTCTGAAAACAGGTGATCGAGGATGATCGGAAAGCCGCCGGTCAAGTTTTCGGTACATCGCGGTTGGGAACACTCCCCCCGCTGGTGACGACCGATGTAGAGATTCAGGATGAAGGCAACGCGGGACCGAACTACATCAGATCAACAGTCTATTCCGTACCGTGCAGTCCAGATGTAATAAAACAGACGCAAGTGCCTCTTGCGGTAGCCATCACCCCTTTCGCAAGACACGCTAGAAGCGATGTGAGTTTCACGCGGGAATCTGTGGCGTACATTCTGTCCGAATCCGACGAGGACTTTCCTGACTTTGGGTGTGTATTACAGGGCGTCTTGCCATTGTCGGTGTTCAACGAAGAAGTCGTTCGTTGCAACCGTTGCAAGGCGTACATGTGCCCCTTCATGCAATTCATGGACGGGGGCAGGAGGTTCCAGTGTGTTTTCTGCAAGGCGACTACTGAGGTTCCGCAGAACTACTTCAACCATCTAGATCACAACGGCGCACGTGTGGACAAGTGGCAGCGTGCCGAACTCTGCCTCGGCTCATACGAAATCCTCGCGACCCAAGAGTACTGCAAGAACAACGTTTTCCCCAAAGCTCCCCCTGCTTTGATCTTTGTTCTGGACGTGAGCTACAACGCCATCAAGAACGGCATGGTGCATTTATTCTGTCAGAATATCAAGGATATTTTAGAGGATCTGCCCGTCGAAGAAGACGATCAGAACGGTCCGCCAGCTGTGCGCGTCGGCTTCATCACTTACTCTTCACAAGTTCATTTCTACAACATCGACCCAACTTTGTCGAATCCACAAATGATGGTGGTGCCCGACGTGGTCGACATGTTTGTGCCTTTCCTGGAAGGTTGTCTCGTGAAGCCGTCGGAAGCGATGCACGTGATCGAGAGCCTCTGCGAGGAGATTCCCAAGATGTTCCAGGACACTCGCGAAACCGAGACCATCCTTGGCCCAGCCATTCAAGCGGGTATGGAAGCTCTGAAAGCAGCCGAATGTCCTGGGAAGCTGTTCGTGTTCCACACCACGATGCCGACCATCGAGGCTCCTGGCAAGCTGAAAAGTCGCGACGATCGGAAACTTCTCGGAACGGAGAAGGAAAAAACGGTTCTAGCGCCCGCATGCCCCTACTATCAAGAGTTAGCAGTTCAATGCGTACAAGTTGGGTGTTCCGTTGACCTCTTCGTAGCCAACAACTCATTCGTCGATGTAGCATCGATCGGCCAAGTAGCCAAAATCTCCGGGGGAGAGATATACAAATACACGTACTTCCAGGTAAGCGATAGCTGCTGAGTTTTTTTCTCCGGAACATCGATTCCCGGCATACTTGGATTCCGCTCTGCGATACCAACGAGACAACGGCTTCATACTAGAGGAAATTATCTTTCAGGCTGACACAGACGGAGAACGATTCCTGTCGGATCTTCGCCGAGACGTAGCAAGACCGATAGCGTTCGACGCGGTGATGCGCGTGAGAACCTCTACTGGTTTGCGGCCCACTGATTTCTACGGCAACTTCTATATGCAGAACACGACGGATGTTGAACTCGGCAGCATCGACTGCGACAAATGTATCACTGTCGAGATGAAATACGATGATAAGCTTCCCGAGGGAGAGTGCGCCTACATCCAGGTTGCTCTCCTTTACACCTCAGTGAAAGGAGTTCGGAAACTTCGCTTGCACAATCTCTGCCTGCAAACCACGAACCAGATGGCCGATATGTTCCGGAATTGTGAACTCGACACGATCTTGAACCTGTTCTGCAAACAAGGCCTCAGGTATGAGCATCGACGGTTCTTCTTCACATCAACCTAAATTTTTTCAGATTGGATTGAATCCCTTTTGTGAGGCTGAGACTCAATTTTACTCCACAGGCAACTTATGGATGGAAACCCGAAAGCACTCCGTGATGCTCTCACGCTACGGGCCTCCACCATATTGGCCAACTATCGAAAGCACTGTGCAACAGCGTCGTCTTCCGGACAACTCATACTACCAGAGTGTATGAAGTTGATGCCGTTATACGTCTGCTGCATGATGGTACGCTTAGGTTCCAACCTGATGAGTTTATATCTTCCCCCGTGTCTGTCCGGGTCGTTGCCACACGAAGCCGCAATATCCTACCTGAAACGAGTGTTGGAAAACTTTCAGAAATCCGATGCATTGTCTGGTGGACCAGAACTCACAGTCGATGACCGCGCATACGCGATGCTCTGTCTGGGGAGCATGGACGTCAATAGTTCTCAAGTGAGACCAAGATTCTCTCGGCTGATCCGATGTATTTTGGACGTTCCAAACTCGATGTTCGATCGAGGTTATCATCTGAATTACTCAATTCCCAGGTGTATCTTTATCCTCGTTTGTTGGCCGTTCACAATTTGGACCCATCCGATAACACGATGCCGAGTGCGACGAGAACGACGGTGGAGAAGATCCATGAGAACGAAGCCTACATTCTCGAGAACGGCGTGCTCATGTTCCTTTACATCGGTCTCCAGGTTTGTCATCCAAAATAAAGTTGCTCTGGAGAAGCCCCGTGTCCCCGACTCGTTTCCTCGCAAGTTCCCATGGGCCAAACGGTATGACCCTTGCTCCACTTCTTTCAGATCAATCCCGGGTGGTGTGAATCAATTTTCGGTGTCAGCAGTCCGGTACAGATCGAAGTGGAACGCCAGCTGCCAGTCCTCAACAACCCACAGTCGAAACATCTCCACGAGCTCATTGCTTCTGTCAGGAACGAACGCCAGCGTTTCATGAAGGTGCGCGAAATATTATCCTTCACCTCCTCCCCTATAATTTCGATCCTCATGCCCCTCCCAAGTTTCTGTGGACTCCCACAGATTGCCCTCCCTCACCATCAATCCTGGTCCGTCCAAGGGTTCGGAGCTCTCCCTCATTCTGATTTGACGAATCCAATATCGTTTCAGCTGTATGTGGTCCGGCAAGGTGATAAATTGGAGAGAGTGCTCCGACAATTCCTTGTCGAGGATCGTATGTCTGACGCGCAGCCTTCGTACGTCGACTACCTCTGTCAGCTCCACAGAGAGATCCGGAATCTGATTTGAGGAGATTGGCAACAAGTGATGGCCCGCTCCGGAGGCGATACTTCATCATTCATGTACAATTGAGCTATAGAATAAGGCGAGACATTTGCTTTTTGAAGGCAGATTCAGAGAATCGCGTCGACATCGGATGCGGAAGCGTGTGGATTGGTTTCTGAAATCAGTCCGAGCCAGCTCGGTTCCCGATTTTCCGCAGTAATATTGAACTAGGACACTGAAAGAAGAATGAACGAGCCCGGTTGGATAAGGAATATAAATTGCTATTTTCCCTTTCATAAACTATTGGTGCTATTCCTTCCTCCGCTTTCTAAGCATCGAGAATGTTTAGAAAGTGGAAGTGGTGGAGGAGAAAACTTTTTACCGATGGACACGCTGAATCAGAGGGATTCGTAGTCGAACGAATGTACCGACGGTGGCTGCGTGTGTGCGTGGGAGCAGCTTGCTTTCCAGATCAAATGGAACAGTCGGAGGGAGAACCGGAGGCTTGAAGCGCGGCGAACGATACAATTATGAATTCTTCATCGATTAGAGAATTATGAAACCGCTTCAGCCCGGTTGATCTTTTTTATTGAGACGTATTGTTGGGTGTCTAGGACTGCTGCGAAGTAGACGGAATAAATGTCTTCTGTAACAATACAATTCCTTTGGGTTTTTCTCCCCCTCAATCACGCTGAACTCTGTGGGGTTTTGTTCTGTTACGAAAAGCAAGATTCAGATGACGACATGGCTCGATTATCAACCATTTTGAGAGTCTGAGAGCAGAGAATGTTCCCCCTCGTTTCATCTTCTCTCCCTCCTGCGAGGTGGGAGTGGGCAGCTGCCACTCAATTTGGCTTGTGATACTCAGGTTGTCGGTGATTCGGTCAAATCAGCTGCTCCGTCCAGACGCTGCAGCAGAGGGCCTGATTCTCTCAATTTTACAAGCTCCATTCACCAGCGATGGGTGATTTTTTCCTTCGGTGAGCCGAATGCTCTGAGGAAATGGTCGTCGCTGTAGGATGCGACGTAATATCCGAATATCATGTCACCGCACCTCGCACATGTGTGGTCGCTCCGTAGAGCGAAAAATGCCCTCCTCTGTGCAGTGGCAGCCGGAGCCACCATGGTTGTACCGCCAAGAGGAGCTTCTTATATCCGGTACGCAGCAAAACGGTTCTTGGAAGCATGCCCCGGCTCCAACTTCATTCCTGAACTCGTTAAAGTCAATACTTGGTCTGGGAGTTATTTGCGTTCGAGGCTGGTGCTTCTTCGCTTGATGGAACCAGAGTAAAACCTGAGCCCTTTGACTTACGACTTACGAGGCTCAGGTTTCACTTGGGGTATTGAGGGCTGGCCCCGAGTTATTTGACAAATTCTCAATGCAATCCATCATGTCGGTACGCAGCGGCGGAATCGGAACGGGGATTCGTAGGAAATGGTTTTGGGCACAAATGTAGTGTTATCATCCGCCGTTGGTTTCGTCGAGTTGGAAAAGCGAATTCGGAGGCTCTCACGGAATTGTTGGTCAAATCGTTGACGTCCTCGCTGATTTCAAAACAAGGATCACGAGATCCTCGGATTAGGATCATGCACCAGATGTGAACACGAAGAGAAACATAGTTCATAGATCCTTTCAACCCAGCAGGCTCATCAAGGAACTGACTATCGTCGCTTGTCTTCGATTCTTATTTGGGTCGCCGCTTTGCTAACACTTTCCAGATTCATCTAATTCAGAATTCAAATGCAGATGAAATGCGAGCTTCCTAGTCGACCAACACCGGGCTGCAAACGATGATGTGGAACGAGCACCAGTGTTTCGACTTCAACCCCGGGTAGCACCGTACACCGGAGAGCCCCGTTTTCGGCGAATCGGCGAAGAAGTTCTCATTCATCTCCGCACGCTTCGGAGTCCTTCGAAAAATAGTATTGAACGACAGAGAGAATATGCATTCTACTGCCTTTACCATGAGTCCATCAGAAGTTCGGAAATTCGTGAGTCGAGAATCGTCTTACTCTTCTCCTCTAGCTCATTACTCGGTTAGAAATGATTGGATTCATGACCGAGAGCTGTGGGGATGACGCATCTTTTTAATTTCCATCAATCAAGAACTGCATTTCGAAGAACGGCTCGAAAAGACATATTTTCCCGCTTGTTTGACAAAACTCACCGAGAAATGTCTGTAAACTCCTTTCTTCACTCGAAAATCGAACTCATTCAGTTTTTCCTTCCTAGACCAAATTACTTCCATGATCGATGAGCGCAAATGAAGAAGAAAATATGCGACATCCTCGATCGCAAATCAAATCCAAAATCCGATCCTTTTCCATCGAATAATGAGCCGAAAGAGGAGGGTGAGAAAATTCGCGACTGTCCCGAGGGATCGGTCGCAGCAAAATGCGCATTCCATCGGAACGCTCGCATTGTGAACACGCGCTCGGAACAGGGGCAAATTGATGGGGGGATGTCGAGCTAGCCTGTTCTCGTGGAAGGATAGAGAGATGAGCCAGAGCTGTTCTTCCTCGGTGAGAAGAACTTTCTCCGAATTGTGAGCTCGAACGAGAGACGTCAGGGAGCGCATCCGCGGCCTTGTCGACTGCTGCAAGACCGAGCAAGGGTTGGATTAGTCGGATCTGGCGGCAAGAAACCAATCTCCGTCAGGAAATAGATCACAATATCTGCCTTATGATGAATCGTGTCTCCTATTTTCTTCTCTGTCGAAAATGGGGGATGACTTGGTCTCGGGGTCAGGGGTCGCAGACTCGGACTCCCGAGTCCGGCAAGTCTGAGTCCACGAGCCCAGATGAGGGCGCAAAATCGTGTACTTGGAGCCAGATTCATGTCTCGGTTCTGGCCTGAAACACTCCGTTGTGCTGATATTCTTGGAGGTATTTGAGGTCTTGCGACCGTCGTGAGCTGTGCATCGTTCAGGCACCGACGTGTCTGCGAAATTCCGAGTGTCCACCCGCCCGATTGCGGTCTCGTGAGGCGCGGTTAGATGACGTTAGTCGAAGGATGATCACGATCGACAGCGATTCCACGGGGCCGGGTCACAATACAGTCGAATCGCCAGACTGTTTTCCGGATTCTCAAAGCTTTGTGGGCCAGAATAAGTTGGGACAGATGGGGTCCGGGAGAGTCTATTCGAACAAGACAGAAGCGCCTGCTTCTGGAAGAGCATGGGGATTGATTCTGGTCATCACCAACTCAGAATCAGACATTCTGGAATCGGAACCCATATCCGAGACTTTTCGTCCTCACCTTGACTCGTGGACTCGATCTCGTCCAAAATTACGGATTCGCCAGCTCCAGACTCGGACTCGCGGATTTCTGCGACTCCTACTCGGGATATGTCTCGTATTGAAATTCCCTCGTTTCATGGCCTTGCCATGCGAATTTCGAGTGAGAACATTGAGAACACACCGGATCACAACTCGAAAGAACTCTATTCTTCTTAAACTTGATTTAATAGATCTCGAGACTGCAGTCACTCCAGAACAACAGGCTCATCTTCCTCCGGCGAGGGCTTCGCGGTAGGGTTTCTGTTCCAGCTCTTTCTCGGGATACTCAAGATATCGCGCATTTTCGATACTTGGTTCATGTTTGGAATATGGCTTTAATGGCCGGAGTATTCGAGTCCGGGGGTTGTCTTACTTTCAGGGTGTGTCTCATCAAAAGGCAAACATGCTATCATAGTATCTCCTCGTCGTTCTTCTCAACACCGCTGCTGTCGATTAGGAAATCATTCTCAAGGAGCTGAGCGGAAAGAATCTAACAATGCAATGCTTACGAGGAGGGACCTCCGAAAATCTTCGCGGGAACCGCGTCGTTTCGCCTCAGCCTGGCAAGCCTGGGATAGGACCACCTCATGGTTTCATTCGGAGCGATCGCTCGGAGCGACGGAATAGGAGACTCAGAGGGGAGTGGTAAAGTTGCCCACCCAAGATCTCCGTTTCCCAAGGAAGATCAGCGGCTCAGAATACAATGAAGGAAGTAAAAACGAGGGATGAAGAACGCGATGAATGGATGTGTGCCTCCCGGTTTGGCTGATCGCATGAGACGGACATGAAATACACTGCCCGACATAATGATAGCACATTTCGACTTCCCGGGATTTTTCGATCTTATTCTGCGGGCAACCTCGCCATCCGCTGTCAGACCGATGGCAGATTCATTCAGGCGTTCCCGGCTCAGTTTCCGTCCCTCCCAGAACTCCAGTTCGATTTCACAACAGAAAAATGCAATTTTGCAGGGTTAGTAAAGTATAGCACATTTATTGCTGAACTGCAAAATCGTGGTTGAGGACGCTCTCTCAATATCCTGTGCAGCTGCCTTGGGCCTCTAGTACGGCGACCATGCGGTTGGGAAGTGATCTGAACAGATCGCGCACGTAATTTTGAGGAAGATTTCCCCATTCTTGCGTTATTGCTAGTTTGAGCTCATCAATGGCGGAAAACTGACGATTCTCTCGGTAAACCGCTTGAGACAGATGTCCCCAGACGTTCTCGATTATGTTCAAGTCAAATGACTTCGCAGGCCACTTGAGACAGGCAATCCTTTTTCTCGCGAAGTGAGCTTTCACGTGTCCTGCAGTGTGCACAGCGGCATTATCTTGTTGGAATATGAACGGACGAGATGGGAACGCCACGGCATCGGGTTTTCTGAACGGTCGTATCTGCGGTTTGATGATCCTCGAGCAGGTCTTCGCGTCCATACGACCGGGAACGAAGACTATATCCGTTTTTCAATCATAACCAATTCCGGCCCACACCATGACACCGCCACCACCTATTTGACGTCTGAAGAGGCGTTTCTCTCCCTTTCTCAAGTTATGTAAGCAGTACGCGTAGCCATCGGGACCATCCAAGGTGAATCTTTTTTCGGGAACTGACCTTTTGAGCCCGAAGACATTTAGAGCCCAAGTACATTTGAGCCCGAAGACACCAAGAGCCCAGGAGCATTTAGAGCTCAAGGACATTTTGAGCCCAGCGACGTCTGAGCCCAGCGACGTTCTGAGCCCAGCGACGTTTTGAGCCCAGCGACGTTCTGAGACCAGCGAATAAAAGGTTGATCAGAGGTTGAAGTTTGCGGATGAAGCATTCGATAAGCCGCGTTGCGACAGAGAGCCCGGATAGGCAATGACTGGGTAGTCTTTAAGATGAGCCTTCCGGCCTCCAAGGGAAGAATTCCACAGGTTTTTTGAGGAGTTTTTTTTTAATTCACTCAGCAGCGCTGTGGTAGTAGACTCTCATGAGAAGAAGAGCGCCCACAGGTTGCTGCTTCAAGACTGATGAAATCGTTGGAATCAGGGAGAGGTCGCTCTCTATCTCTTCCAATGTAACTCTTGAGCGCAGCTCTTGAAATGTATTTGCTCTTCAACAGCGAAATAGAACTCGTGTGGAGCGATCGATGTGCTGCTCCTAGGCATGTATCGGAGACTCGGATTTCGGCAGTTAATTTCCGACTCGGAAAACAGAGAACCGCTGTTCACCGATTGATTCCGGGGGTTGGGAGCGTCCGTTAATGATGGATCTCCGTTTTCCAAATAAAATATTGATTTCCGAGTCTCAAATCATTTTCCGAGTTCCGGGTCCCGGGAATACATGTCCAGCTGCTCCCATGAGCCCTACATGAAAAACATACGCTTCCGAATCCGATTCACGACGGTTCTCCGCTCGCTGGAGGATTTTCTGTTCGCAAAGAGCAGACACCATTCCCAAGAAAAAAATATGGAATCAACGAAGGAACATAGCATTGCGTGATCAGAAACGTTTCCATCTCCAAAAACATTTAAAGCACTCTGTATGGAGGCTGGGCTCAAAATGTCTTCGGGCTCAAATCGTCCTTGGGCTGATATCGTCCCTGGGCTCTAAATGTCCTTGGGCTCTAAATGTCCTTGGGCTTTGTTTGTTCCTGGGCTCTGAATGTTTTTGGGCTTTAATGTACTTGGGCTCTAAATGTGTTTGGGCTCAAAATGACCCACACCTCTTTTTTCATCCGAGAACAAAACACCGTACTACGCGGCACTCCATCGGACATGCTTGCGAGCGAACTCTAATCGATTGAGTTTGTGAATCGGTTTCAGGGCCGGACAGCCGCGTAACTTCTTCCTTTTCAAGTGTGGAGCACGCTTGATCACTCTTTGCACCGTCCGTACACTGCAGGACACTCCCGCGGCTTTCGCGATCTCCCTAGTCGACCGAGAACTGTTCGACGCGGCTCGTAGTAGAGTTCTTTTCTGTCGTCTCGTGATTACACTCGGACGTCCCGAGCTCCTCTCTTTCCCATAACCCTCTGGGTCAGCCAAAAAGTTGCTGATCACCTTCCGGCTGCTACCGGTCATTCGAGAGATTTCGGTTTGCGACTTGTTCTGGGTATGAAGTCGCAGGATCACAAATTTTTCACTTTCAACGAGAGCCTTGCCTCGACCCATGGCGGAATCATCACCGAAATGGAGTGGAGAGAATCAGGCAACGAGGAGGCTTATTGTGGACCCAACTTCGTTGTCATACTTGTTCACGCGAGCGTCTCAGCTAGGATTCCCCGCTAACGTGCTATATTTTTGTCGGCCCCGAAAACTCATTTTTCCTGAATAAGTTCCGAAATTTGAAGCCGAGGAGTATGAGAACCGAACTCTGGATTTCGAATCGGGGGAGGTTTCGGCCCCGGGGGAGAATCGCCGAGTGTTTCGGAGGAAATGTGATTTTTTGAGCCAAAAAGCAGTCGGGCTATCATTTTGTCGGGCAGTGTACCTACTATTTCGATCAGATCACAGGCTGCCTTGAAGACATCAAGAGATAACTTTATTGCTCACTTTGACTGTTTCCGCGTTTTTTTTCTTCTCGGATTTTTGATTTATCACGTTCTAAGTGAACTCATGTTTCTCCGTTGCCTTGGGAAACGACACTGTGCCTCGGTCTGTTACAATGGGTACGGGGTTTTGCCTCAACATGAGTCATGGCGGGAGTGTTACCTTTTGTCGATCAGAGGAGCCGAAACTGTGAAACGCTCCGACAAGTTTTCCGAAAAACGAATCTGGAACATATTTGTAGCGGCTCCATGAGAGAACATCGTTCCGCATTGTTCCACTTGAGCGAGCAAGAAGAAAGCACTACTTCAGAAGTTCAGTGAGGTCTCCGGATCGCGATGATGAAGTTCGTCAGGGAAATCAAAGCTGTACATCTGGACTGCATTTATTCTTGGTACTTGATTTAGAAATATCACTGTCATCCTGAGAGACCCAAGCTCTGAATCAGGTAGCTCAAGATTTTCTCAAAGATTCTCCTCAGGAGTCCGGATTCTTCGTCTCCGGTGCTGAGTACACAGCGGTCTGGCAGATTTTGAGTTGTATCAATGTAAACGATTTCTTCCTCATCATCCGTGGCATTTCGCCTCAAGAACTCAACATACTTGCAGATGTCTCGTTCCGGTCCCTTAAAAGTGCCTCAAGATCAGAATCGGGATGTGACGCTTCCAAACAAGGATTCTGTAATCTACTGGTTTGGGAAGTCCGAAGCTCATTTCGAACTCACCGTGCAATTACGATTCACAGCATCCGTCACGCTCGCACAGCTGTTTCCAGTATATCGACAATTACGGTCGCAATTAACGAGGAAGTCTGTGTAAAAGGTGGTGGCCATGATGTGGCTGCAAGCAATCTGCAAAGCTGGAAAGCGACGACGTGCTCCAATAAGTATTCTCCTCTGAGGGAAAGATGAATCGGGAATATTGATGGGCCCCTCCGCCCGGAAAGGTGAAGAGTTCTCACGAGGTATCGGGCATCCAGGCTGAGGAGCCACGCCACCGTTAGGGTAAAAATCAATGTTTCCGAAGTTGTCTTTCAGGCCCAGCTGGCCCGCGAGGATTTCGTTGCCGGAGGAAGTGTGAACAGCTTCCAGGAATTGGCTGTCAGATTTATTCGGCCAAACGTTGAGTCTCTCGAATCCTGGAGCGGCCACGTCTAAGCCTTGAGAGTGAATATCGTGATTAGGATGAATGATCCGCATCGGAGATTGATCATCATAGTTCCTGTGAGATTGTAGCTCTCGACCTGAATCGATCGTTTCGCCTCCGCACCGCTACGTGAAAAGTCTAGGGTCTCACCGGTAGCTCGGCCGACTTTCGTGTTGTGTTGAGTGGAAAGCCATTCCGTAATTCGCCCGACCGTCTGGCCACCAAGCGAATGGCCGATGAGGTGTATCCTGTCAGGCTGTTGGGGGAAGCAGGGTAATGTTGACGACTCGCGGATTGTGGTATTTGCTAGCCCCAAACTACCTATGCTAGATTTGAAGATCAGACGCGAGTATACGACGTGAGATCAGATGCAGATAGGGTGCGCTCGTCTGGCCTCCGTGAGCGCGTTTGGCTTCCACTCAGTAGCTGGAGTCAGCTTTTAAAGAGCGCGGCAGAGGATTGTGGAGGACTTGAGTGACGCCTCACCGCTTTCCCGTCTTATTCATCAACGCGCCGCACGCTCCCTAGCATTTTCTGCCAGGGTAGCTGGTGGTTGAATTTCAATACGATCTCTCGAGCGAAATAAGAAATGCAAATGGTGAAAGAAGCGTGTGAAGCTTTTTCCGCCGATTCCATTCGCACCGGATGATCAATCGATACTCGTATCCCGAATGAAGAATGCGACGGCCCATTGCTCGAATCGCCGTCTTCCCTGGGCCTTCCTAGGATATGGATACACTTACGTTCAAGTTGTATTTGACTGAGAGGCGATAAACGAGTTCGGCTGCAACTCTTCCCATCATGAAAGTGTTGACCGCCGCTTGTATGTAGTTGGGACCCTTCGCGCCGTTTCTCCAATCTACAGTGATCACATTCCGCTTGAACAAGGAAAAATAATCTTAGAAAGAGGTGTTCAGCAGATGCATTCTGAATTTAGGCCTCCTGTTCCTTGACCGCACTCAGACAACGTATAGCTTTCAGGTCTCGTCGGCGATGGATTTGTTGATCGCGCTCAAAATCGGAGGGAAGTCCGCCAGTGGCATCAGAGCTTGTCGGAACACAGCCGGGTCTGGCTAGCCTGAAGCTTCCTCGCCACGAGACTCATGACTCGGCAACATGATGACGCCCAGCTCTATCACGTGCAATCTATATTTCGTGAATGGTTCCCCTTGTCTAACAGTCGAAAGCGCCCGCATAACTTGAAGGGCAGAACTATCCTCCCTTCTTTGACCTGGGGGTTTATATGATGAATAAACCTGATATGTTCCCAACTGGTGTTAATGCCCAACAGCCCGGGCATCCCGGTGGGTACTCGTCTTGATAATTGGCGTTTTGCCATATCATTTCAATCGATACTTCCAGGTATTCGATTCAGAACTTCTCCTTTCGTTTCACAGCCCAGGATTATGAGTTTCCGGGACTCGAGAGTAGCCTAGAGAGTCAGAGGTCTCCGAGGGTTTCGAGGTCACAGAGAGACTCAGGTTCTCGATCAGAGGATTCTTCAAGCGGTTCCCGATCTCATTCCCTGAATCAGTGATTCCCACCAGGAGCCATGAATCCCACGGCGCCGGCGGCTACTTGGGGGTCATCGGGAGGTGGTCTTGGGACACCTTATAGTACGGGGACGTTCAAGAGTTTGGACTCTCATGCATGATTGAGAAGAATCTCGTGTGATATATGGGTTCTTATATGGCCGTCATACATCTCGATGGTACTCTGGAAGTCCCAATGATCGTGATCATACTGCTCGTCTCCTCACTCAGAACTTTTGACGGCGTTCGGGGGAACGACTCCCGCTCTGTCCAGCTTCAGGGGGAACACGGGCCTGAAAAAGCTCAGAACCCCCGCTCTAGATGGGAGGGTAACGTCGCTCACCTGTCGAGGCTCGGTCAGATTCAATAATGCCTCTGTCATGTTGAACACCCAGTCGGCGTCTGCATCACTCATGAAGCCGTGAATGACGGCTGATAAGTAAGATTGGGAGTTCAAGAGCGTAGAGCTCTCATTTTGGAAAGATTCATCGAACTTCCAACGGCGATACGGCACTGAGGCGTTCCCCTAGGAGTAGAAATTCCCAGCTTCAATCTTGGTGGTTTAGAATTTTTCTAGGATGGCCTTAAAATTTCGTATGCAGAATGGACGATATGGAGGATGAAAGCTCGCTCACATCTCGGAATAGTGCGAAGGTCGCGTTGATGACATCGGGCATTTCGGGAGCGGTGTCTCCCTCGGAGAAGTTGAAGCACCCAACATTTAAGGGTTCGCCAGAATCGAGGTGAAGCTCCGGACACAAGCTAACTTGCTTCTTGGAACTGTCCGTTTCGCTGTGATTAATTGGAAACACCAACGGATTAGATATGATTGCGTCGAAAACGAGCTGGGCGCGCTCTTCGGCGGGGAATAATCAAGACTAGTGTATGCTCATCCCCTTTCTCCTACAGCTCCTCCATTGGCACCAATGCACCACGTACTTCACTGCTGATATTTGTGCTTTTCCCCGCTCAAATAATATGAGAATGAACCATGTTCCTCGAATGGTCGATCAAGGCCATGTTTCCGACTATTCCATCCGAAATCTCCTCAATGAAAGTACGATGATGAACATTTCATGATTTAATCCGTGGACCTTTGCTGACGAAGCAAACGTTTGTGAAAGGTAGCTTTTTGGATCGGAACATGTCTAGTTGATCGCTCTCCTCTCGGACATTAGACAGCTCTTGCTCCGAAAAGCCCGGAGCTTTGACTGTACACGAGCAATATACAGGGTAATGGCTGTATGTCGAGGTTTTCATCCTTCATTTCGACGGCTTCAGACGATGCATCCTTACCCGTTTCTCTTCCGGTGTTCTTTTGAGAATTGGTGACTTTAGAGCATGTCGAACTCGACTCTCCATTTTTCCTCGACGCATAACTTTAACAAGCTCGCAAATAGCCAGAACCGGCTGATTCGACTTCTACCCTCTTCAAGATGCTTCTACGCGCACGAAAAAATCACTTTTCGCTCGGGACTCACTGACGAGGCCGGTGATCCGTTGGGCAGGGAGGAGGCTCTTCTCTAAGCGAAGCCCCGAAAACTCGTGGACGGTGGATAATCCATGCATTGCTATCATGATCGGGGCTCTGACCGCTTTCGCACCGCTCCCCGCAGCTGATGTATCCGCAATTTCGAGGGACACGCTTCAGGGTTCCTCTCGAGTAGCCGAACAGATCGATGATCTGCGTTTCGGTTCTGCCTTTCCCCAGGGCCGGGATGATCACTCCCTTCTGACGGCTACGGTCCTGGAGCCTATTCCTGATGGCAGCGTGGCTGATCACATTGCCATCGGACATCTTCAAACTTGAGTTTTCTCGGCTTTTGAGAGAAGCAGAACCGGAAGGCGGATCATCGCGCTCTCCGGCTATTTTCAAGAGATCGTGAGGCGAGTCATTCAAGAGCGACAGAAACATCAGATGCGGGGAGGGCGTCTTCCCGATGCGCCGAAAGTTATTTCACCGAGAACCCGGAGGACCAAAAAATAATCCCTTAGGGCCGAAAACCCTCCCTCTCGTTTCGATGGTAAAGCGAATCGAGATAGGCTTCTATGCACGGGTCTGAGAGACTGCCCTCGTGTGATTCTGGAGTGGTGGTTTTCAAGCACGTAAGTGGCTTCCTTCAAATACCCGGTACGTCATTGACCAGTACCCTTAAAAGCTCGGCTCGCGAGTCGGGCATCGTTTTAGATGTGCAGTTCCCAGACTTGTCATTATTCAACTGGTCTCTTCCTGCCCATCAACGCGCAGTCTCTCAGACCCTGTGCTGCGCATTGGAGCTTAGCTAGAGTCACTCGACGGGAGAAGGGGTTGAGATTTTTTTTCGGCCCCACGGATTTTCGATGCAATCGGTTCCGGCACATCGGGTATGAACCGCGGGAAGAGGTGCCGAAGCGCTCGAGGTCCCGATCATCTAAGCCACGTGCTCCACCTGATTCATGATGCACCGATCACGCCATCATCATGCCGTCCGCTATCCGAAAATGTTCGATAGGTGAAGGGTCGACATGGTGAATAAGGATCAACGATTTTTCTGTTGTTTTGCTCGGAACGGACCCTTCTCTGAGCAGGAACGATCCTCGTAATCGGCCCCCTCAGTGAGCCGTCGAGACGGCGGTTCCACAGAACCACCAAGATCGAGGGAACAAACTGTGAATCTATATTCGAGTTTTCGAGTCCGCGCGCCAATGGGGATTGAGGAATCGGAACGGGAAAATATGCGTCTTCTGAAGAGCTACCGAACGAAGAAGAGCATCGGTGGCTGCAGATTCTTCGGAAAATTCCCGTGCCTGAACTTGTTCGAACTCCGTCTCCTCACTCTACCGCGAGCACGATTCTGATGTAAGAACTTATCCACGGGGTCGATGCCGAGCATTGTGTTTTCGGCGAGGACTCCACCAAGACAGCTTGAGGATATCAACGAATATTTCGCCACTCCTATCTCAACTGGAGTGGTCGAATCGAGCTGCGAGTCTCTCGTCTCCAACCACTCGATCCTGAGGGTCTTGAGGGCTTTCGGCGTCTCGAGCTCTACCTGAGGTAGCTCTTCAACATTCTGGAGCGGCGATTTAACAAGAAAGGAATCGTGTCCGCTTCGAAGCAGCCATCTTCCTCAGTTATCCTTTTCCTCGTCAATTACCATCGACTCATGAGATGCTCGACCCCATACCACTCTCAGGAGGATGATTTGATCATCGGAAACCCCTCGGAAACTTCGAAACAGAGGACAAATCCGCGTAGAGCGTAAAAAGAACGCGACAGTGCAGATCAGTACTTGTAGTAAACATGTTTTCATGTGGAGATAGAGGTCTTCTCTCGTAACCTTTTGGCGATTCTTTCTCGAAACCTTGTTCGGTTCTAGGCTATTGTCGGCGACAATCTACTGGGGGGAAGAATAAACAAGAAATGGATACGTACGCTGGGGAAACAACTTGAAGAGCACCGAGAACGGAGGTCACGATAATTGTTGCAAGCATCATCGAACGATCGGAGTCTTCCGCGGTGTATGACTCGATACTTTTCTGTCCACTCAGCCACAATCAAGCCAGTCCCACGTTAAATAACCGAGCTTTTCCCTCAGTCGGAAACAGGAAGCGATAGTAATTGAAATGGGAGGCGAGCCTTCCATTTCGACCAGAAAAAAATGAGCCGAGCTTGCTACAAATTGAATTTGGCCCCACTCGGACTCCGAGCGAAGGTTTTCGATTTCCAATTCAAGTAGCTTGTCAACGAATGAGAGTTGAACTCGCCAGCTGGGATGAACAGCGTTACGAAGTCATAATTCACTGTTCACACGTTTCGAGATATCGCCCTACTCCGCGACGCCTGCCTTCTGGGCTTCAAACTCACCGTCCGGGGCAGGTCGAGCATCGATGGTTTCCATTCCAGGCATGGAACTAGGGAGCATCTGGCGTGATTCGAGCTTTTTTGAAATCAATCAACCCAGCTCCTGAATTACCAGTATAGCGTTTAATGTTCCCTTTAGACGGCAGAAATGACACCGATTGAGACTACGCTGGATCTCAACTATGCCGAAATGGTTCTGTGAGAATGAGAGTTACAGTTCACCCTCGTGTAATTCAAATCATAAATGCGGAGAGCGATTGAAATAATCAGAAGTTGAAACATTCGAGGTTTCACTGTATGTCAGATCCATACTGGACAACCGGCTGTCCAAGCAGAGGCGCTGATGAGAACGACTCGGCTTTGGAGGTCAGTGACCCTTGGCTAGTCGTTGGAGCTGACTGCTTTTCTCAGATTCTAAGGATCGTCCAAGTTCCCTCGGTGACTCCTGCTGTCCGTATTCGACCCTGGTCCGGTCACAGATTATACTCTTCTCTCGGGAAGTGCTCTTCGGAATTTCTCATCGATTACCGCTGTTTATGCCATCAGAACATGTCAAACTCATGTTTCAGACCGTCCTTGCTCACGAGAAGGAAGCTCTCATCCGACCAACTCAAGCCAAGCCAACATAGAGACTATTTCAGACGCTTTGTGTAGTCAGGCATCCCGCGTCCAGAAATTCAGTGACTCCTGTACATATTCATGCAAGTCTCTTCCACACCCAATACAGCACGGATGGAGTTTGTAGCCTCTTTTTCTCTCTTGCCACAGCAAGTAAGAAACTTCGTATATTTTCCCCATGAATACACGGCTGATTTCTTAGTCATAAATTATTCGAATTCTTCGTTCGTTCTCCATACTCATCTGCAGACTCTGCAGTTCTGGGATTCCCCGATGGCGTACCACATTCGCATACGTCAAACCAGGCGCCGCTTAATTTTCCAAACGTGATGATTCGCTTTCAAAACTCTACCCAAGTGGCTCAGCGTCCCGAGTTGGGTCCCCGTGGGTTCCGCATCACGCGCCAATTCTGGCTCGACTCTGGGTCCGGTGAGCCAAACTCGACTGATCAGCAGTGCAACATGGTCTGGAGATCTCATTTTCTCTCATCAACGGGGAAAGCGTCTCGCCATATACGCTAGATCTACTCTACTGGAGCCACAACTCAAACTGATTTGTGCTTCCTGGTCGAGAGTATTTGATTGGCTCTCCGGTTCTCGAAATCTAATCGAATGACGCACGCTATTCTCATTGATGTTCTCTATTCTCTAGAAATACACAGGGTCCCCGATGGACAAGCGGAGTAAGTACAGCTCGACTTGTCAGCGGATCCTAATGAGAAAAACGCTCGACGTTTCCATTGATTCTCGATTTCCCGTTGGGAGGGGTCATGTGACTCATGGTACCGCTGAGAGACGCTGCTCTCCGCACGAGAAAGGCGCACATGGAAAGCGGAGCCGCAGTGACGGGTCGGCGTGCTCCAGTGGTCGGTGAGAGCCAAGCGCCGACTCAACGAGAGATATCTTGACTTTTCGCAGCAAACAGCTGTTTTCTTTTCTTCCGGCGGGCAATACTTCCACGGCAACATGCACACGTATCCGAATGAGGAGCTCAAGATTTGCTAAATACGTAGGTCGAAAAGAAATGCAGCGTCAGTGTTGAAATGACGACACATTCTATTGATTCTGAAACGGCTAGATTCAGGATCACGGGCAGCTTCGCGAGGGAGGCATGTGATCGGGAACGGGCCTGGTCAGCGCATTGCTCGAGAGTGCGGCGCCTCACATCCCTCCAGGGATGCGATTCAAACTACTATCATTGTTGCGGAAAACCGTGTAGAAGGCAGACCGAGGAGGGACTTTATCTTCGTGCCGAGAAGAATCGTGACAGCGTCGACCCGGCCGCTACGTCGATTCGGCTCACACGACAGCGCGGCCGTTGCGTACGGATGTCAACCGCAACCTCGATTATAACAACTAATCCATACGAAAAACCAGCGAGAACGGTTCAGAGGGATCGGCGCTCCAGCTGTCAAGCATTCCTCAGCTGGTACTCTCTTCATCCATTATGACAGAATAGAACGATCATCCCCGCGCCCCTGCAGATATATGTATGAACCGAAAAGGGTCGGGAAATGATGACCGGAACTCGCTCGCAACTGATTTTGGCCTGACTCGGATTCAAACCGAACTTTGTAGACTTCCCGTTGTAGCAGCTCCTCAACGAACGGGAATCGACTTCGCCGGCTGGGATGAGCAGCGTCACAGAGTCATAACTCGTTGCCCACTCGTTTCGAGATAAGGCCCTATTTTGCGACGCCTACTTTCGGGGCTTTGAGGTCATTGTTCGTTCGAGCGTCGATGGTTCCCATTTCAGGCTTGGAACGAGACAACATTCGACCTGAATCAAGACCGCTGTCAGTCCAGGGGCATATACCCGACACTCGTTCCATGTCTCTTGCGGGGAGGCAAGTCTCACCGAGCTCGTATTTGGTCCAGAAGCAATGAACGAACATCACTGCCGGCCAATAGAGAGAAGCTGCTAGCCGAGCCGAAAGGCAAAACTGCTGGCCTGCGGCTGCTCACAGTTGAGAGGCCAAAGAACATTTCCGAACTCTGGAGCGATCCTAGCTCTGGCAACTGAGTTGGACCCTTCTCCGCACCGAATGATACCGGTACGAACTCGATTGGTTGATTTTGGACGTTCTCTTGCTGGTCGGGTGGAGCATTAAGTGGGAACAGGTGAATTCTCGCTGCGCTCGAAACGCAATCCTTTTCCGGATGATTGATCGAAACACGTGCCATCCTGCCTGCTACGAGGGATCTAGCCGTGTCGGTGTTTTTGTACGCGGTCCTGGAATCTTGGGGGAGCGTACTGTTTGCCTTTCAGAGCATTTCGACATCAACGACTTGCCTGTCCCCGACTTTAGCCTGTTCGGGCGGACAACCGCTGTGTTCCATGGACGTATCAGTGTGGAGTCCATATTGAGGACCGCGACTCGACGTCGACGTGGAAAACCTCAGCGCTCACCTCTTCATATTCCGGAGTGCAGACGAGCGATCGAGGAGAGCTCGCGGATGTTCCGGAAGAATGGAGGGAGGAGGTTCTGGATCCGCGTAATCCCGAGATTCTGTCAGAAAGTCAAGGTGGCGGTGCCAGGAAAGTAATATGCCGGATGGGGTGAATCACGCAAGAGTTATCACGCCATGGGTGCGGAGCCCAGCTGCCCGACCAATCTCTAACGATGCAAGGGAGTGATGGGGATATTGAAGATTGAGAGCACAGCTGATGAGGGGAAGATACAATCTGATTCATGTTTTGCGCGCTACAGAACCGAGCCTCTTCAGAATGGCTTTCGCTGCTTCCAACAATGCTTTATTCGCTACACTTTCCAAACTCGATCACAGGTGATACAGTTCTTCGAAGTTCTCTTTCCTGGAACTCAGTGCCGATCATAAATGTGTAGAATCCAGTTCTTCAGTCCGAGTCGGTCTGCAAGCAAGCAATACAGAATTGGAATACGTATCTTCGAAATTCAGAAAACACATCATTGAGTACGCCGCCCCGGAGCCACGACTCAGAAGAAAGGAACAATGAATCGGAAATCGTTCGGCCTCGAATGAATACGCCAGGAACGGATGGAAGGGCTCCGTACCGTATTTCCGTTTGAGCATCGGTTCTTGTATTCCTCTGAAGTGGTGTCAATGAAGACTATCTGATTGTTGACTTTGATTTCTTGCTGTAGCGAAATCTGAATATGGTCGCAGAGATTCAAGCTTCGGCCCTGCAAGGAAGCGGATCTTGCAGCTGAGATTGTCATCAGATATATTCGTCGAGAATAGACATCAAAAGCTCCTTAGTCCCCAATCCTCCTCAATCCTGAAAATTGGCTCCACTCGATCACAAACCTCGCAGGCAGCATCCTCGGCGCAAGCCACACTCCTGCAAAGTCGTGCCGGATATCGACAGCCAGATGCGCAACTCCTCAGGAAATCGGTGTAAAAAGTTCGAGCCATATTGTGGCTGCAAGACACGTCGAGAGCTGAAACCAGAGAAAACCCAGTTGCATCTGAACCTCCTCTCACGTTCATATACTCAAATTCACGAAGTGTCAGGCTCAGCGACGGATCCCTGCTCACCAACGATGGGGCACTCGGGCTGGGCGGCTTTGCCTCCGTTCGGGTACACATCGACATGAGCAAAGTTCACGGTCAGTCCGAGATCTCCAGTCACCGGAGAGGGCCCCGATGAAGTGTGGATCCCTTCGAGAAACTTGGAGTCCTCCTTATCCGGCCACATGCTGCGTTCTTCGAAAAGAGGAGCCGCGACATCCAGACCTGGAATCGTGGCGCGGAGAACCTTGAAACATCTCCTAAAAGTCAGGGACTCCAAAACTTCGAGATATGTTGGACGCTTACCGGTCGCGCGACCCACTCGCACTCCGTACTTCTCGTTCCACCACTTCGTTATTTGGCCGACAGTCTGCCCTCCAAGGGAATGCCCGATCAAGTGCATTTTGTCCGTCTGGAATATGGAGCGGACGCTATTCGTCAACGGAACGTGCGGAACTCCTTTCGGAGCCCTTCTACAGCGTGACTCATCGATTAGATCCTGATTCGAGGAGACAATATGGAGACGGATCGTCGAAGGGAGCCGACTGCGTTCAGTCGCGCATCGCGAGTACTCACGTCCAGGTTGAATCGTTTCGTCAGACGATTCAGGAATTCTGCCGTCACTCTGCCAAGCATGACAATGTTGCTCGCAGCCCTCGCGTAATTGGGTCCTTCTGCACCCTCGCTCCAATCGAGGAGGATTACGGCTCTCTTCAAAAAACAGCCATAGTGAGTCAGGTGAGAGTGAAGTTTTCGCTCGCGCTCTTCTCATTTCTGGGTCGCAGACATGATGTGCAGCCAGTCGGTCGTGCGTACCTTCTCTGGTTCCGGCAGCTTCAAGATTGCATTTTTCATGTCGATCATCCAATCAGCACTGTCTGCATCTTGGAAGCCATGGATGATGACTGACAGATAAGAATCGGGGCCGAGAATACCGTCCGCCTCGTTTCCAAGGGGCTCATCGTACCTCCATTGGCGAACACAGCGTGATGCATTGTCCTGAAAGGAGACGAAAGGTTTCAACTCCGAGGCAAGCTCTTCCTTCCACTGGTACTCGCAGCGAAGCTAGATTCACACAGGTCCAATCCCCGGCGCTCAAGTGTTCAATACATAATACGCACGCTCTTGTACAACGAGTAAGTGGGGTTTATGTATTTGGGCTTCAGTGGTTTGAAACCCAGAACTGAATCGAAGCATCCCACTTTCAGGGCTTCCCCATTGTACAGTTTGAGTTTCGGGCAGTAGCCCTCGTTGAATATGAATTGGAGTGATCCAGGAGCATTGGTGTCGGACAGCCTGCAACGTGAGAGAGCCTGCTGAATATTCGATGATATTGTTACGCACGCCGTTTTTTGATAAGCTCAGGCTCATTGATCGCCAATATCGCGGGATCACCTGTACACTTCCCCGGTCAGCGCTGATAGCTTTTGAAACGGTCGCAACAACGGCCATTGAGAGCCTCGCTAGAATTTAATTGTGACGCGAGAACCACATCGGTGATTTTCAAGATATTCCTATCAGAGCTAGCGAAGCGATTTAAAGAATCGCCACTTCCAGGAGGTGATACTCACGTAGCTTGTGATCGGGTACAGTGACACACGAGGACGAAGATCAGAGAAGCTGGAATCGACCGCATATTTGCTGATGGCGATACAGACTGGAAGTTGTTGACGAGAGCTTTCCATATTTATGGTTTCCAAGTCCCGGCTGTATGACGTCGGACAGTGGACCTTGCGTATGTCAAGAAATGCCTCAGAGATGTCAAAAGGAACAACTACGACGATGTAAAACTTTCTGTGTATGACAATCGAAAATCGAAATTCTATGGATACGAAAGGAGGAATTCCATTCATGGCCGTCTGGGAGCGACGGCTGTGCTCACCCTTCGAAGAATGGATAGCGCAGAGAGATAATCCCCAGAGTCAACGGGAATCGAAGACGGCCTTGGCCTCGAAAACTTTCGATGCGGAACCCTCCATGGCCTCCGAAATGTCCCAAATTTTCAACTGAGGTGGTCGTCGAAAATCTTGCGTCGATTGTCCCTCACCCTACCGAGGCAATTCACCCAATCAGCTTGGTTCTCACTCTGCTCTGTCGATGGATGTTGACGCAAGTGATCCTGTCAATGCCGTCCACGTCAGACGAGCGGACTCGAATCATTGTTGGAACGGTTTCTGAGTCTGAATCGCCTGGCCTGGGCATTGTCTTCCGAATGCGCTCTCAACAATTCAAGAGGCCGTGTCGCTGAGAGACAGGACGCAGTTTCGCTGCTCGATGCACCTCGGTCATGCGACTTTGAATGACGGAAGGGTTTCTGTGAGCCCTGGAATTCACTAAGTGGGTGAAAGTTCCCTTCTCACATGTCACGTCTCAGGTCCCTAGACAGGAAAACCAGGGTGGTCCAGAGTAGCAAGTAGCAGTATATTCAAAAGGAAGACCAAAGTAACGGCGATCGCATCCAATAACGTCACTGTCGATACCTTCCACTGAAATCGAACATATGTCGGCTCCTCGTGAGCAATTACAATGATCGAAGACACTGGCTCATTCTGTCAGGAGAAAAGTCCCGAAATCTTGACAGATATCACGGAGAATCCACACAACCTGTTATAACGAGCGAAATCATCCTTCTCTGAGGATGTAGCACCCTAACTGTTTCTCGCGAGCGACGTTGACGTTCAGGCGGATGTCAAGCCCGATATGTCTGTCCCCGGGAGTTCCCGTCTCCCAGAGAACCTTGCCTCATGTGAATATCCCACATTGGAAGAGGTCACAGCGAAAACCTTCATGGCGCATGAAAGATAAATCTGACTTTGGATCCGTGTACAGAGGAATCGGTTCCGAATGATTCAAATTCGTTCACATTCAACGAGAAACGCCGAGCCGATCAGAAAGTTATAATGAACACCGTGGACCAGCAGTGATGCCCCAAGTCTTTTTGAACCTGCTGAACCACGTAGTTTCTGGGTCAATACTGGATGAGTCGATCACGCAATATTCCAATGCACTGAAGGAAACACTTGAATCTCCCGCTTGATCATAAGAGCGTGAGAAATCACAGATTCTCCCCGGGTATCATCGTAGGAGGCGTCTCGATCCGGCGAGGGACATGACGAGCGGAGCGGGCCCAGACAATTCGGCGCCGACAATTTGGCGCGAAACTGTTCGGCCCAGCACAACTCGGCGCAGGACGACTCGGCGCAGAAGACTTGGCGCAGACAGCTTGACGCGAACCTTCACGCTACCGATCAAGCCTATGCTCTCGCCGACAAGGTTGAGTTCCGAAGGAGCCACTAGACTCCGAATCGGAATCCGAATGGTAACTATTACCTGGGTGAACCGTTATCTGAGGGAGAATTCACCGAATGATGGATCTGATATTTCAGGTATTCCAAGGTGGTCTCGTCAAGACAGCTGACCATTCGGTCCTAAATGAGCCAGGAGCTTTCACACTCAGGAACACCTCAGATAATCAATCTTCCTGATGGGAAGTCCCCTTGATCAATTAAAATGAGCATTCTGACGTAGCTCCACAATGATTGCTACTCATGATGAATCAAAACTCAATCCTGTCGTGAGTACTACTTCCGGCTCGGTGATCGAAGTCCAACCCGGAGAAATCGGCGCGATTTGGAACATCCTCAAATTTCGTAGACGAGTCGCTAAGTAGAATGAAAGGTTCCGAAAACTTTGCTCCCAGCGAGGGCAAAGCGACTGTTGCAGGCTTTGTCCCTGTCGCGAGGAACCAGGTTTCTGTCAAACACATAACGCTCGCTCTCATTACAACCGAGTCAGTCATCGAATCATGTCAATGGGCACTTGAGCTCTAAACATTGAAATTGAGCAGGATTGAGGTCTGTTCTTGCGAGAAAGCCGCCTCCATGGCAATCGCTCGAAACACTATTCTTAAGAGTTGGCGGTGCCAGGAGCAAAACAAAAACGAAATCCGAATCGGATCTTGTGCAGATGATCAAAAGTCGGAGTCGCCCTACGTCGGCTCCATGAAAAGCTAGTATGTCCGCAAGACTCTGAGGCACATGCTGGGGGCTTCCGCCCGCCTATTCATCAGACGTGATAGTTGGAGCAGGACTGACTTGTTCGATTCGTCTCAGGGTAGTGCCCTGTGGAGCACAGGGGCGAAAGACACCGGCTTGATCTCGCGAGAGATTCCTCTGACGCGGGCTCGATCCTCGGCGTACGCAAATATGGCTGCTCAAAGCTCCGCTCGATATTTTGGACCCCTTCTCCGGAAAAGACCGCAGATGCATCGGGAAAATGTGGTCCTTAGTCAGAGTGAGGAGTGTCAGCAACTGTACGCGGTTCCTCCCGTGGTCTACAGAGCCGGGTTACCCCTGCCGAACTCGGTCTGAGAGTCTTAGACCTCTCCAGATTTCACGACGTCGAATCCCGAACCTCAGGGGACCGCTGAGAACTTGAGCGATTCCTGCAGCCATATCAGCTCTTGCCCCTGTGCTATTCAGATTGCGGTTCCTTGAGAGCTCGGAGGACTCATTGCCAATGAGTCATTGGTACCACAGAGCCGATCCGATGATCCTTCCAAGGTCAATGTTGAGGGCTGCTGGACCAATGCTGCGATTTTCATTTGATCCTGCCATGCGCAAACTTTGGCACCTTAGGGCGAGGTTCTTCATCAGGGTGATTTGGTGAATCGTGGAGTTCACGTAATTTTATTTCACGAGGATGCTGCCAGTGAGTCCCGACCGGATTTCTTGGGCAATACCGGGGACTAAAGCCAGAAAGCCGGCCGCTTCCGTTGCGAGGAGATGACCTCAGCAGTCTGCCACTCATACCACGACCATCGATAGAGTGGCATCAGGTGCTATTGAGTTACTAACATTCGCACCAAATCGTAGTTGAGCGTTTGATGATCCTTACCCGGGTAACATCCCATCACAACTCTTCGCAATCCCTCAAGGGGACTACCCTGTATGATTTCACGATATTTCGATTTTCTTCTACAAGAAACGAGGCTGTTGAAATCGATGCCCTCTTAGGCAGTAGCCAGCTTGGTCTCTGAGCTCTATTTGCGGGGGAAGAAAACGAATTCGTCGCAGTGGTTTTCTCGCTGTGGTCACTAACCCGTCCCTATGACAAAAAACTGCGGGACACGTCACTCTCGAACGATGCATCTGGAAAGAGCGAGATGGCTAGCGGATATCCTCTAAACGATGGTCGAGGCCCCAAACCAGGATGACCACGATCAGACAAGATGGAGCGCAACAAAAAAAAAACACCTGATTTCCTCTTCAACACATGGAAGGCTTGCTGTTGAAGGATTTCCGCCATTATAGCGGAGGCTGGCTCATACCCTCGAGTCACTCTACATGTTGGCAGGATGAAAAAAAATCTGTAGCCAACACACTTCCGTGTCCAGCGATGAAAAAAAATAAGGTTTCGAGAAAATGAGCCTCAAAGCTCCTCCCGACTTCGAAGTCAGAGGAATCATAACATGTAGGATGATCTGAGAGTATTCGCTAGGCCCTCGCACAAGAATGACGAGAATCCTTCGTGTCGCTTCTTTCGGATTCTCTCTTTTCGCCGGGTCTACTGATTTAGACCACAACAAGAACACCACTGCGACAACTTTATTGTGTTGTTGTCGCGCAGAGGGTATCGCATTGAATGGCCTCGTTTGTTGTGAGAAATTATCGAAACATCGAGAAATCACACAGAAAAGCAGCCTATCGCATGGGAACGTGCCAGTGTGGGTTTCCGAGTTTTCGATATTCCTCTAAAGCCTACCAGCACGAAAACAAACAGCACTCTCCTGTGTTCTTCTCCTCCTCGTTCCCGGAATCATAGAGGAAAATTGAGCCTTTGTTTCCTCCTTTGTAAAAGTCCATTCCACTTCGTAGAGAAACTGTGCGACCGGAACTGTTACTTGACGGTGTAGTGAGTTTCATCGAAGCGAAGGCCCATCTACTGAGCCTCGAACGTTATGGACTGGATCCGTTCAATTGCGTCAAAAAATGCCGATTTTCGTTCTTCGGGTCATTCTGCGATTCTAGAATTTCTGTCGCAAGCTTTGCATCCTTATCCTTACTAAATATAATCGGCTTAGTCTGTCAGTTTGTCCGCACTTTTTCTGGAAGACACGAAGGTGATTCCGAGACCAATCTGAACATACTCTCCCGAGTCTGGAGAGGTGATTCCGGTACGAGTCTGACTATTCTTTTCAAAAGCTGGAGGGGTGATTCTAGAACCAATCTGAACATACTTTTCAAAACGTGGAGGGGTGATTTCGGAACCGATCTGACCATTACTTTCCAACTCTGGAGGGGTGATTCCGAGACCAATCTGACCATTACATTCCAACTCTGGGGTGGTGATTCCGAGACCAATCTGAGCATTACTTTCCAACTCTGGGGGGGTGATTCCGAGACCAGTCTGAGCATTACTTCCCAACTCTGGAGGGATGATTCCGAGACCAATCTGACCATTACATTCCAACTCTGGGGTGGTGATTCCGAGACCAATCTGAGCATTACTTTCCAACTCTGGAGGGGTGATTCTGAGACCAATCTGAGCATTACTCTCCAACTCTGGAGGGGTGATTCCGAGACCAGTCTGAGCATTACTTTCCAACTCTGGAGGGATGATTCCGAGACCAATCTGACCATTACATTCCAACTCTGGGGTGGTGATTCCGAGACCAATCTGAGCATTACTTTCCAACTCTGGGGGGGTGATTCTGGGACCAATCTGAGCATTACTCTCCAACTCTGGAGGGGTGATTCCGAGACCAATCTGACCATTACATTCCAACTCTGGGGTGGTGATTCCGAGACCAATCTGAGCATTACTTTCCAACTCTGGGGGGGTGATTCTGAGACCAATCTGAGCATTACTCTCCAACTCTGGAGGGGTGATTCCGAGACCAGTCTGAGCATTACTTTCCAACTCTGGAGGGATGATTCCGAGACCAATCTGACCATTACTTCCCAACTCTGGAGGGATGATTCCGAGACCAATCTGACCATTACTTTCCAACTCTGGGGGCAGGTGATTCCGAGACCAGTCTGAGCATTACTTCCCAACTCTGGAGGGATGGTTCCGAGACCAATCTGAGCATTACTTTCCAACTCTGGGGGGGTGATTCCGAGACCAATCTGACCATTACTTTCCAACTCTGGGGTGGTGATTCCGAGACCAATCTGAGCATTACTTTCCAACTCTGGGGGGGGGGGGGGGGGGGGGGGTGATTCCGAGACCAATCTGACCATTACTTTCCAACTCTGGGGTGGTGATTCCGAGACCAATCTGAGCATTACTTTCCAACTCTGGGGGGTGATTCCGAGACCAATCTGAGCATTACTTTCAAACTCTGGGGGGGTGATTCCGAGACCAATCTGAGCATTACTTTCCAACTCTGGGGGGTGATTCCGAGACCAATCTGAGCATTACTTTCCAACTCTGGGGGGTGATTCCGAGACCAATCTGAGCATTACTTTCCAACTCTGGGGGGGTGATTCCGAGACCAATCTGAGCATTACTTTCCAACTCTGGGGGGTGATTCCGAGACCAATCTGAGCATTACTTTCCAACTCTGGGGGGGTGATTCCGAGACCAATCTGAGCATTACTTTCCAACTCTGGGGGGGTGATTCCGAGACCAATCTGAGCATTACTTTCCAACTCTGGGGGGTGATTCCGAGACCAATCTGAGCATTACTTTCCAACTCTGGGGGGGTGATTCCGAGACCAATCTGAGCATTACTTTCCAACTCTGGGGGGTGATTCCGAGACCAATCTGAGCATTACTTTCCAACTCTGGGGTGGTGATTCCGAGACCAATCTGACCATTACATTCCAACTCTGGGGGGGTGATTCTGAGACCAATCTGAGCATTACTCTCCAACTCTGGAGGGGTGATTCCGAGACCAGTCTGAGCATTACTTTCCAACTCTGGAGGGTGATTCCGAGACCAATCTGAGCATTACTTTCCAACTCTGGGGGGGTGATTCCGAGAACAGTCTGAGCATTACTTCCCAACTCTGGAGGGATGATTCCGAGACCAATCTGAGCATTACTTTCCAACTCTGGGGGGGTGATTCCGAGACCAATCTGAGCATTACTTTCCAACTCTGGGGGGTGATTCCGAGACCAATCTGAGCATTACTTTCCAACTCTGGGGGGTGATTCCGAGACCAATCTGAGCATTACTTTCCAACTCTGGGGGGGTGATTCCGAGACCAATCTGAGCATTACTTTCCAACTCTGGGGGTGATTCCGAGACCAGTCTGAGCATTCCTTTCCAACTCTGCAGGGGTGATTCCGAGACCAATCTAAGCATTACTTTCCAACTCTGGAGGGGTGATTCCGAGACCAATCTGAGCATTAATTTCCAACTTTGGAGTGGTGATTCCGAGACCAGTCTGAGCATTACTTTCCAACTCTGGAGGGATGATTCCGAGACCAATCTGACCATTACTTTCCAACTCTGGGGGCAGGTGATTCCGAGAACAGTCTGAGCATTACTTCCCAACTCTGGAGGGATGATTCCGAGACCAATCTGAGCATTACTTTCCAACTCTGGGGGGGTGATTCCGAGACCAATCTGAGCATTACTTTCCAACTCTGGGGGGTGATTCCGAGACCAATCTGAGCATTACTTTCCAACTCTGGGGGGTGATTCCGAGACCAATCTGAGCATTACTTTCCAACTCTGGGGGGGTGATTCCGAGACCAATCTGACCATTACTTTCCAACTCTTGAGGGGTGATTCTGAGACCAATCTGAGCATTACTTCCCAACTCTGGAGTGGTGATTCCGAGACCAGTCTGAGCATTACTTTCCAACTCTGGAGGGATGATTCCGAGACCAGTCTGACCATTACTTCCCAACTCTGGAGGGATGATTCCGAGACCAATCTGACCATTACTTTCCAACTCTGGGGGCAGGTGATTCCGAGAACAGTCTGAGCATTACTTCCCAACTCTGGAGGGATGATTCCGAGACCAATCTGAGCATTACTTTCCAACTCTGGGGGGTGATTCCGAGACCAATCTGAGCATTACTTTCCAACTCTGGGGGGGTGATTCCGAGACCAATCTGAGCATTACTTTCCAACTCTGGGGGGGTGATTCCGAGACCAATCTGACCACTACTTTCCAACTCTGGGGTGGTGATTCCGAGACCAATCTGACCATTACTTTCCAACTCTGGGGTGGTGATTCCGAGACCAATCTGAGCATTACTCTCCAACTCTGGAGGGGTGATTCCGAGACCAATCTGACCATTACATTCCAACTCTGGGGTGGTGATTCCGAGACCAATCTGAGCATTACTTTCCAACTCTGGGGGGGTGATTCTGAGACCAATCTGAGCATTACTCTCCAACTCTGGAGGGGTGATTCCGAGACCAGTCTGAGCATTACTTTCCAACTCTGGAGGGATGATTCCGAGACCAATCTGACCATTACTTCCCAACTCTGGAGGGATGATTCCGAGACCAATCTGACCATTACTTTCCAACTCTGGGGGCAGGTGATTCCGAGACCAGTCTGAGCATTACTTCCCAACTCTGGAGGGATGGTTCCGAGACCAATCTGAGCATTACTTTCCAACTCTGGGGGGGTGATTCCGAGACCAATCTGACCATTACTTTCCAACTCTGGGGTGGTGATTCCGAGACCAATCTGAGCATTACTTTCCAACTCTGGGGGGGGGGGGGGGGGGTGATTCCGAGACCAATCTGACCATTACTTTCCAACTCTGGGGTGGTGATTCCGAGACCAATCTGAGCATTACTTTCCAACTCTGGGGGGTGATTCCGAGACCAATCTGAGCATTACTTTCAAACTCTGGGGGGGTGATTCCGAGACCAATCTGAGCATTACTTTCCAACTCTGGGGGGTGATTCCGAGACCAATCTGAGCATTACTTTCCAACTCTGGGGGGTGATTCCGAGACCAATCTGAGCATTACTTTCCAACTCTGGGGGGGTGATTCCGAGACCAATCTGAGCATTACTTTCCAACTCTGGGGGGTGATTCCGAGACCAATCTGAGCATTACTTTCCAACTCTGGGGGGGTGATTCCGAGACCAATCTGAGCATTACTTTCCAACTCTGGGGGGGTGATTCCGAGACCAATCTGAGCATTACTTTCCAACTCTGGGGGGTGATTCCGAGACCAATCTGAGCATTACTTTCCAACTCTGGGGGGGTGATTCCGAGACCAATCTGAGCATTACTTTCCAACTCTGGGGGGTGATTCCGAGACCAATCTGAGCATTACTTTCCAACTCTGGGGTGGTGATTCCGAGACCAATCTGACCATTACATTCCAACTCTGGGGGGGTGATTCTGAGACCAATCTGAGCATTACTCTCCAACTCTGGAGGGGTGATTCCGAGACCAGTCTGAGCATTACTTTCCAACTCTGGAGGGTGATTCCGAGACCAATCTGAGCATTACTTTCCAACTCTGGGGGGGTGATTCCGAGAACAGTCTGAGCATTACTTCCCAACTCTGGAGGGATGATTCCGAGACCAATCTGAGCATTACTTTCCAACTCTGGGGGGGTGATTCCGAGACCAATCTGAGCATTACTTTCCAACTCTGGGGGGTGATTCCGAGACCAATCTGAGCATTACTTTCCAACTCTGGGGGGTGATTCCGAGACCAATCTGAGCATTACTTTCCAACTCTGGGGGGGTGATTCCGAGACCAATCTGAGCATTACTTTCCAACTCTGGGGGTGATTCCGAGACCAGTCTGAGCATTCCTTTCCAACTCTGCAGGGGTGATTCCGAGACCAATCTAAGCATTACTTTCCAACTCTGGAGGGGTGATTCCGAGACCAATCTGAGCATTAATTTCCAACTTTGGAGTGGTGATTCCGAGACCAGTCTGAGCATTACTTTCCAACTCTGGAGGGATGATTCCGAGACCAATCTGACCATTACTTTCCAACTCTGGGGGCAGGTGATTCCGAGAACAGTCTGAGCATTACTTCCCAACTCTGGAGGGATGATTCCGAGACCAATCTGAGCATTACTTTCCAACTCTGGGGGGGTGATTCCGAGACCAATCTGAGCATTACTTTCCAACTCTGGGGGGTGATTCCGAGACCAATCTGAGCATTACTTTCCAACTCTGGGGGGTGATTCCGAGACCAATCTGAGCATTACTTTCCAACTCTGGGGGGGTGATTCCGAGACCAATCTGACCATTACATTCCAACTCTGGGGTGGTGATTCCGAGACCAATCTGAGCATTACTTCCCAACTCTGGAGTGGTGATTCTGAGACCAATCTGAGCATTACTCTCCAACTCTGGAGGGGTGATTCCGAGACCAGTCTGAGCATTACTTTCCAACTCTGGAGGGATGATTCCGAGACCAATCTGACCATTACTTCCCAACTCTGGAGGGATGATTCCGAGACCAATCTGACCATTACTTTCCAACTCTGGGGGCAGGTGATTCCGAGACCAGTCTGAGCATTACTTCCCAACTCTGGAGGGATGGTTCCGAGACCAATCTGAGCATTACTTTCCAACTCTGGGGGGGTGATTCCGAGACCAATCTGACCATTACTTTCCAACTCTGGGGTGGTGATTCCGAGACCAATCTGAGCATTACTTTCCAACTCTGGGGGGGGGGGGGGGGGGGGTGATTCCGAGACCAATCTGACCATTACTTTCCAACTCTGGGGTGGTGATTCCGAGACCAATCTGAGCATTACTTTCCAACTCTGGGGGGTGATTCCGAGACCAATCTGAGCATTACTTTCAAACTCTGGGGGGGTGATTCCGAGACCAATCTGAGCATTACTTTCCAACTCTGGGGGGTGATTCCGAGACCAATCTGAGCATTACTTTCCAACTCTGGGGGGTGATTCCGAGACCAATCTGAGCATTACTTTCCAACTCTGGGGGGGTGATTCCGAGACCAATCTGAGCATTACTTTCCAACTCTGGGGGGTGATTCCGAGACCAATCTGAGCATTACTTTCCAACTCTGGGGGGGTGATTCCGAGACCAATCTGAGCATTACTTTCCAACTCTGGGGGGGTGATTCCGAGACCAATCTGAGCATTACTTTCCAACTCTGGGGGGTGATTCCGAGACCAATCTGAGCATTACTTTCCAACTCTGGGGGGGTGATTCCGAGACCAATCTGAGCATTACTTTCCAACTCTGGGGGGTGATTCCGAGACCAATCTGAGCATTACTTTCCAACTCTGGGGTGGTGATTCCGAGACCAATCTGACCATTACATTCCAACTCTGGGGGGGTGATTCTGAGACCAATCTGAGCATTACTCTCCAACTCTGGAGGGGTGATTCCGAGACCAGTCTGAGCATTACTTTCCAACTCTGGAGGGTGATTCCGAGACCAATCTGAGCATTACTTTCCAACTCTGGGGGGGTGATTCCGAGAACAGTCTGAGCATTACTTCCCAACTCTGGAGGGATGATTCCGAGACCAATCTGAGCATTACTTTCCAACTCTGGGGGGGTGATTCCGAGACCAATCTGAGCATTACTTTCCAACTCTGGGGGGTGATTCCGAGACCAATCTGAGCATTACTTTCCAACTCTGGGGGGTGATTCCGAGACCAATCTGAGCATTACTTTCCAACTCTGGGGGGGTGATTCCGAGACCAATCTGAGCATTACTTTCCAACTCTGGGGGTGATTCCGAGACCAGTCTGAGCATTCCTTTCCAACTCTGCAGGGGTGATTCCGAGACCAATCTAAGCATTACTTTCCAACTCTGGAGGGGTGATTCCGAGACCAATCTGAGCATTAATTTCCAACTTTGGAGTGGTGATTCCGAGACCAGTCTGAGCATTACTTTCCAACTCTGGGGGCAGGTGATTCCGAGAACAGTCTGAGCATTACTTCCCAACTCTGGAGGGATGATTCCGAGACCAATCTGAGCATTACTTTCCAACTCTGGGGGGGTGATTCCGAGACCAATCTGAGCATTACTTTCCAACTCTGGGGGGTGATTCCGAGACCAATCTGAGCATTACTTTCCAACTCTGGGGGGTGATTCCGAGACCAATCTGAGCATTACTTTCCAACTCTGGGGGGGTGATTCCGAGACCAATCTGACCATTACTTTCCAACTCTTGAGGGGTGATTCTGAGACCAATCTGAGCATTACTTCCCAACTCTGGAGTGGTGATTCCGAGACCAGTCTGAGCATTACTTTCCAACTCTGGAGGGATGATTCCGAGACCAGTCTGACCATTACTTCCCAACTCTGGAGGGATGATTCCGAGACCAATCTGACCATTACTTTCCAACTCTGGGGGCAGGTGATTCCGAGAACAGTCTGAGCATTACTTCCCAACTCTGGAGGGATGATTCCGAGACCAATCTGAGCATTACTTTCCAACTCTGGGGGGTGATTCCGAGACCAATCTGAGCATTACTTTCCAACTCTGGGGGGGTGATTCCGAGACCAATCTGAGCATTACTTTCCAACTCTGGGGGGGTGATTCCGAGACCAATCTGACCACTACTTTCCAACTCTGGGGTGGTGATTCCGAGACCAATCTGACCATTACTTTCCAACTCTGGGGTGGTGATTCCGAGACCAATCTGAGCATTACTCTCCAACTCTGGAGGGGTGATTCCGAGACCAATCTGACCATTACATTCCAACTCTGGGGTGGTGATTCCGAGACCAATCTGAGCATTACTTTCCAACTCTGGGGGGGTGATTCTGAGACCAATCTGAGCATTACTCTCCAACTCTGGAGGGGTGATTCCGAGACCAGTCTGAGCATTACTTTCCAACTCTGGAGGGATGATTCCGAGACCAATCTGACCATTACTTCCCAACTCTGGAGGGATGATTCCGAGACCAATCTGACCATTACTTTCCAACTCTGGGGGCAGGTGATTCCGAGACCAGTCTGAGCATTACTTCCCAACTCTGGAGGGATGGTTCCGAGACCAATCTGAGCATTACTTTCCAACTCTGGGGGGGTGATTCCGAGACCAATCTGACCATTACTTTCCAACTCTGGGGTGGTGATTCCGAGACCAATCTGAGCATTACTTTCCAACTCTGGGGGGGGGGGGGGGGGGGGGGGGTGATTCCGAGACCAATCTGACCATTACTTTCCAACTCTGGGGTGGTGATTCCGAGACCAATCTGAGCATTACTTTCCAACTCTGGGGGGTGATTCCGAGACCAATCTGAGCATTACTTTCAAACTCTGGGGGGGTGATTCCGAGACCAATCTGAGCATTACTTTCCAACTCTGGGGGGTGATTCCGAGACCAATCTGAGCATTACTTTCCAACTCTGGGGGGTGATTCCGAGACCAATCTGAGCATTACTTTCCAACTCTGGGGGGGTGATTCCGAGACCAATCTGAGCATTACTTTCCAACTCTGGGGGGTGATTCCGAGACCAATCTGAGCATTACTTTCCAACTCTGGGGGGGTGATTCCGAGACCAATCTGAGCATTACTTTCCAACTCTGGGGGGGTGATTCCGAGACCAATCTGAGCATTACTTTCCAACTCTGGGGGGTGATTCCGAGACCAATCTGAGCATTACTTTCCAACTCTGGGGGGGTGATTCCGAGACCAATCTGAGCATTACTTTCCAACTCTGGGGGGTGATTCCGAGACCAATCTGAGCATTACTTTCCAACTCTGGGGTGGTGATTCCGAGACCAATCTGACCATTACATTCCAACTCTGGGGGGGTGATTCTGAGACCAATCTGAGCATTACTCTCCAACTCTGGAGGGGTGATTCCGAGACCAGTCTGAGCATTACTTTCCAACTCTGGAGGGTGATTCCGAGACCAATCTGAGCATTACTTTCCAACTCTGGGGGGGTGATTCCGAGAACAGTCTGAGCATTACTTCCCAACTCTGGAGGGATGATTCCGAGACCAATCTGAGCATTACTTTCCAACTCTGGGGGGGTGATTCCGAGACCAATCTGAGCATTACTTTCCAACTCTGGGGGGTGATTCCGAGACCAATCTGAGCATTACTTTCCAACTCTGGGGGGTGATTCCGAGACCAATCTGAGCATTACTTTCCAACTCTGGGGGGGTGATTCCGAGACCAATCTGAGCATTACTTTCCAACTCTGGGGGTGATTCCGAGACCAGTCTGAGCATTCCTTTCCAACTCTGCAGGGGTGATTCCGAGACCAATCTAAGCATTACTTTCCAACTCTGGAGGGGTGATTCCGAGACCAATCTGAGCATTAATTTCCAACTTTGGAGTGGTGATTCCGAGACCAGTCTGAGCATTACTTTCCAACTCTGGAGGGATGATTCCGAGACCAATCTGACCATTACTTTCCAACTCTGGGGGCAGGTGATTCCGAGAACAGTCTGAGCATTACTTCCCAACTCTGGAGGGATGATTCCGAGACCAATCTGAGCATTACTTTCCAACTCTGGGGGGGTGATTCCGAGACCAATCTGAGCATTACTTTCCAACTCTGGGGGGTGATTCCGAGACCAATCTGAGCATTACTTTCCAACTCTGGGGGGTGATTCCGAGACCAATCTGAGCATTACTTTCCAACTCTGGGGGGGTGATTCCGAGACCAATCTGACCATTACTTTCCAACTCTTGAGGGGTGATTCTGAGACCAATCTGAGCATTACTTCCCAACTCTGGAGTGGTGATTCCGAGACCAGTCTGAGCATTACTTTCCAACTCTGGAGGGATGATTCCGAGACCAGTCTGACCATTACTTCCCAACTCTGGAGGGATGATTCCGAGACCAATCTGACCATTACTTTCCAACTCTGGGGGCAGGTGATTCCGAGAACAGTCTGAGCATTACTTCCCAACTCTGGAGGGATGATTCCGAGACCAATCTGAGCATTACTTTCCAACTCTGGGGGGTGATTCCGAGACCAATCTGAGCATTACTTTCCAACTCTGGGGGGGTGATTCCGAGACCAATCTGAGCATTACTTTCCAACTCTGGGGGGGTGATTCCGAGACCAATCTGACCACTACTTTCCAACTCTGGGGTGGTGATTCCGAGACCAATCTGACCATTACTTTCCAACTCTGGGGTTCTGGAGGGATGATTCCGAGACCAATCTGACCATTACTTCCCAACTCTGGAGGGATGATTCCGAGACCAATCTGACCATTACTTTCCAACTCTGGGGGCAGGTGATCCCGAGAACAGTCTGAGCATTACTTCCCAACTCTGGAGGGATGATTCCGAGACCAATCTGAGCATTACTTTCCAACTCTGGGGGGGTGATTCCGAGACCAATCTGAGCATTACTTTCCAACTCTGGGGGGTGATTCCGAGACCAATCTGAGCATTACTTTCCAACTCTGGGGGGTGATTCCGAGACCAATCTGAGCATTACTTTCCAACTCTGGGGGGGTGATTCCGAGACCAATCTGACCATTACTTTCCAACTCTTGAGGGGTGATTCTGAGACCAATCTGAGCATTACTCTCCAACTCTGGAGTGGTGATTCCGAGACCAGTCTGAGCATTACTTTCCAACTCTGGAGGGATGATTCCGAGACCAGTCTGACCATTACTTCCCAACTCTGGAGGGATGATTCCGAGACCAATCTGACCATTACTTTCCAACTCTGGGGGCAGGTGATTCCGAGAACAGTCTGAGCATTACTCCCCAACTCTGGAGGGATGATTCCGAGACCAATCTGAGCATTACTTTCCAACTCTTGGGGGGTGATTCCGAGACCAGTCTGAGCATTACTTTCCAACTCTGGGGGGTGATTCCGAGACCAATCTGAGCATTACTTTCCAACTCTGGGGGGGGGGGGGGTGATTCCGAGACCAATCTGACCACTACTATCCAACTCTGGGGTGGTGATTCCGAGACCAATCTAACCATTACTTTCCAACTCTGGGGTGGTGATTCCGAGACCAATCTGAGCATTACTTTCCAACTCTGGGGGGTGATTCCGAGACCAATCTGAGCATTACTTTCCAACTCTGGGGGGTGATTCCGAGACCAATCTGAGCATTACTTTCCAACTCTGGGGGGGTGATTCCGAGACCAATCTGACCATTACTTTCCAACTCTGGGGGGGTGATTCCGAGACCAATCTGAGCATTACTTTCCAACTCTGGAGGGATGATTCCGAGACCAGTCTGAGCATTACTTTCCAACTCTGGAGGGATGATTCCGAGACCAATCTGACCATTACTTCCCAACTCTGGAGGGATGATTCCGAGACCAATCTGACCATTACTTTCCAACTCTGGGGGCAGGTGATCCCGAGAACAGTCTGAGCATTACTTCCCAACTCTGGAGGGATGATTCCGAGACCAATCTGAGCATTACTTTCCAACTCTGGGGGGGGTGATTCCGAGACCAATCTGAGCATTACTTTCCAACTCTGGGGGGTGATTCCGAGACCAATCTGAGCATTACTTTCCAACTCTGGGGGGTGATTCCGAGACCAATCTGAGCACTACTTTCCAACTCTGGGGGGGTGATTCCGAGACCAATCTGACCATTACTTTCCAACTCTTGAGGGGTGATTCTGAGACCAATCTGAGCATTACTCTCCAACTCTGGAGTGGTGATTCCGAGACCAGTCTGAGCATTACTTTCCAACTCTGGAGGGATGATTCCGAGACCAATCTGACCATTACTTCCCAACTCTGGAGGGATGATTCCGAGACCAATCTGACCATTACTTCCCAACTCTGGGGGCAGGTGATTCCGAGAACAGTCTGAGCATTACTTCCCAACTCTGGAGGGATGATTCCGAGACCAATCTGAGCATTACTTTCCAACTCTGGGGGGGTGATTCCGAGACCAGTCTGAGCATTACTTTCCAACTCTGGGGGGTGATTCCGAGACCAATCTGAGCATTACTTTCCAACTCTGGGGGGGGGGGGGGGGGTGATTCCGAGACCAATCTGACCACTACTTTCCAACTCTGGGGTGGTGATTCCGAGACCAATCTGACCATTACTTTCCAACTCTGGGGTGGTGATTCCGAGACCAATCTGAGCATTACTTTCCAACTCTGGGGGGTGATTCCGAGACCAATCTGAGCATTACTTTCCAACTCTGGGGGGTGATTCCGAGACCAATCTGAGCATTACTTTCCAACTCTGGGGGGGTGATTCCGAGACCAATCTGACCATTACTTTCCAACTCTGGGGGGGTGATTCCGAGACCAATCTGAGCATTACTTTCCAACTCTGGGGGGTGATTCCGAGACCAATCTGAGCATTACTTTCCAGCTCTGGGGGGGTGATTCCGAGACCAATCTGAGCATTACTTTCCAACTCTGGGAGGTGATTCCGAGACCAATCTGAGCATTACTTTCCAACTCTGGAGGGATGATTCCGAGACCAATCTGACCATTGCTTTCCAACTCTTGAGGGGTGATTCTGAGACCAATCTGAGCATTACTCTCCAACTCTGGAGTGGTGATTCCGAGACCAGTCTGAGCATTACTTTCCAACTCTGGAGGGATGATTCCGAGACCAATCTGACCATTACTTCCCAACTCTGGAGGGATGATTCCGAGACCAATCTGACCATTACTTTCCAACCCTGGGGTGGTGATTCCGAGACCAATCTGAGCATTACTTTCCAATTCTGGGGGGGTGATTCCGAGACCAATCTGAGCATTACTTTCCAACTCTGGGGGTGATTCCGAGACCAGTCTGAGCATTCCTTTCCAACTCTGCAGGGGTGATTCCGAGACCAATCTAAGCATTACTTTCCAACTCTGGAGGGGTGATTCCGAGACCAATCTGAGCATTAATTTCCAACTTTGGAGGGGTGATTCCGAAATCAAT
Source organism: Phytoseiulus persimilis (assembly GCA_037576195.1). NCBI lineage: Eukaryota > Metazoa > Arthropoda > Arachnida > Mesostigmata > Phytoseiidae > Phytoseiulus > Phytoseiulus persimilis. The sequence goes on from CM075104.1 coordinate 4,486,372, forward strand.
CTGAGCATTACTTTCCAACTCTGGAGGGGTGATTCCGAGACCAATCTGAGCATTACTTCCCAACTCTGGAGGGATGATTCCGAGACCAGTCTGACCATTACTTCCCAACTCTGGAGGGATGATTCCGAGACCAATCTGAGCATTAATTTCCAACTCTGGAGGGGTGATTCCGAGATCAATCTGAGCATTACTTTCCAACTCTGGAGGGGTGATTCCGAGACCAATCTGAGCATTACTTTCCATCTCTGGAGGGGTGATTTCGAGACCAATCTGAGCATTACTTTCCAACTCTGGAGGGGTGATTCCGAGACCAATCTGAGCATTAATTTCCAATTCTGGAGGGGTGATTCCGAGATCAATCTGACCATTACTTTCCAACTCTGGGGGGTGATTCCGAGACCAATCTGAGCATTACTTTCCAACTCTGGAGGGGTGATCCCGAGACCAATCTGAGCATTACTTTCCAACTCTGGAGGGGTGATTCCGAGACCAATCTGAGCATTACTTTCCAACTCTGGAGGGGTGATTCCGAGACCAATCCGACCATTACTTTCAAACTCTGGAGGGGTGATTCCGAGACCAAAATGACCATACTTTTCCAAATCAGAATGCTGACCCAGTGAAGGGAGAGAGAAGTGCCTCGATGGCAGGGAGCGCCGTCCAACCGCGCGCAGCGCGGCCGACTCCAGTCGGCCGGAGGCCGGCTCGTACCTGATGATGCCGTATGTATCTCGATCAGGGCTCAGAAGATGGGGCAATAATGTATCACAACAAGACAAGAATATCTAGTTTGGTTGTTCCGTTATTTCGGATGCAGTAGCAAAAAACAGATTTAGAGAAAATTATCTTCGAGGTTTCCGTCGAGTATTTTTTCTTGCAAAAATCAAATGAGGTGAGTACTTGAACAGAATCAGTTCATGGACCGTAATCGAGCTCATTGGGATCATCAGAGCTGATTATTGGACGTGTCGCAGCGCGGTTAGCTCTACCAAGATTCTCGGAAGCCAGTCCGTCAGCATCTTTCCAACGTAACTGGTCTGTACGTTTGACCGCGTCGCTGAACCTCTGGCTCACTGAGGATCTCAGGTCTTGCTTAGCGAGTATCAAGGCATGTTCCCGCAATGCAAGACTTCCGCAGTCTCGACTCGTTGCCGTCCGCAGGATTTTTATTTTGGAATGAACCGCCGAATCGTGGGGTGAAACGATTCGTTGTTGTTCTGTGTATGAGCACCGACACACCTGCCCAGCAGGTCAGGCCGCGACAACTCTTCGTGGATCGGGTTCACTGCGTTCGACCAGCCTGGCAGGTGTTCTTCATGGTTCAGTTCACCCCTTGCTTTAGCAATCTCGAGAGCTTGAACCAGCAAAGCGTCTTGCTCGAGTGCTCACTGACGTCGATTTTTTTGGAACCTCCTCTTCTTCGGTCGGCGTGCACGATATCTAGGATGGCACCTTCCCTCGTCGGTTCCAGTGAGTTCAATTATCGACATGACCAGGACGCGATTGATACAAAACTCTCGGAAGAAAGTGGCGCAGATCGTGAACCGCGCCAGTGCATAGGATGTTAACAGTGTGCGCCGCGAACAGCTCTAGGAGTAGAGAGCCAGGATTAAGGCGTTGGTAGTTGAGAACCAGAAGTTACACGCTCGGAGTTAGAAATCAGAAGCTAGGCGTTAAGAGTTCGGAGCTAAGGTAGTTAACATCGCTCACAGTTGAAGTCGCCGCGGAGCGCGAAAAGTCCAGCTTGTCAAAATGTGAGAAGCAGGATGATAGTCCACTTTATGATTTTGGATCCTTGTGGCGGATATCGCTCGTGGAGTGCCAGTCAGGCAGTTGTCCACATGCTCACTGGACGCACTCAGTCGCTCAGGAGGAGAGCAACAGCGAACATGTACGGACCCTCCGATCAGAGCTCGGGAAGCAGACTGAATCTCTGAATCGAAAACGCCACCGGGACGATCCGAACCAGGAGGAGTACGGAATAAAATCGGTTCCTCGTGAATATTTCGGGGACTTGCTCCTGAGAAGCTCTGCTCGGAGCTTTGGAGAATCGACAACAACGTGTTCACCCGATCAAGAGGGGGGCTATTTTTCCGACTACGCAAAGGAGGCACTGGGTGTCCTTTCCAGGTTCGGGCTCAGATCGATTCACCCATGGGGCATACCCCACAGAGGTGCACATCGTCGGAAGGTTGAGTCTCCCGTCCTCTGCTCTCAGAACAGTTCAATGCTCAGAACGCGCGTCGGGTCTCAGGCTTCAGGCCTCGTGACCGGATCCGCTCAGCGATGATTTTTCAGAATATCAATGTCGAGCCTTGACATCGATGGATTCCTTGGTAATTCCGGAGCCTGTGGTTCGGGAGATTTTCCCTCAACTTCATCTGAGCAGGGAAGAATTGTGTATGCGACTCCTCAGGTGGATCGCGTGTGGACACGGGTGCTTCACCGCGGAGCTGTGCATCGTACCTCTTTCGTCGGCACCTCTTTGTACGTTGAGACCGAGGTTTCTTTTGCCCTCAAAGGGTTTCTTGAATGTGTGGTCGAACGTTTATAGGCCTTCAGTACACAACGCGTACATTGCTCAAGCCGGGCCATTTCCGGGCAAACCGGCAAAAGTGCGAGCTTTCTGCCCCCTCGAGAGAAAGAGACGGAATTTCGAATTCCAGTGCCCCTCAGCCTTCTGGAACAAGTTCCTGTGCCTGACGAGGGAGTGACACGACCTCATGGTGGAATCTAGAGCTGAGCCTTCTATGATCGGGTACTTTTTTATGCACCTTTTAAGGAGACTGCCGTCGATGTATTATCTCTCAGTCCCCTTGATACTCTGACAGTAGTTCTCGACTTCAATTCATCATTGTTCGGCAATAAGGCTCATGCACCGAGCTTGCAGTTCACACACATGCCTGGAAAATCAAAGTGAGAAACTGGAGTTTGAGGATCAGGGAGGAGGAGAGAGAAGCTTCTGAAGACTGATTCCTCAAGGAGTCGATTAAAACGTACCCGGTCACACAGGTCTCGACCACAGATACCATGATTTCGCCCCTCAAGAGATAGAGCAGAATATTTTTTGCAATCAAAGGGATTCACAGAACCTCATCTCTCCCGCGCCCCGGCTCTGGCATGCGCTGCCATCGAGCCTGTGTTATTGTCTCGGCATCCGACCACCTGTTCCATTTCAAAAACCCGCCACTTTTTGCTTCTGGTTTTTTGATAGTTGCCGTGGAAAATGGCTGGGTACGTGTCAGGAAATGAGTTCCAGTAGGGAAATCATTTGGATTCATTTTTTTCGTGATTGATAGCTGGAAAAACGATTCATATTTTTCTCTTTGTTCCTCTAATTCCTCTGGGGCAAGATTTCGGCCCCGACACGAATCGAATCTCAAATGCAGACACGAATACGGGCAAAATTTCAACTCCGATTTCGCACCGCCCAGATCTCTGAAGCTCTCATTGGTTTGGGGGACGAATGGGATTATCTTGGGGTTGCGGGTATGAAAAATCAGATACGGTCTCACGCCTCACAGCTTTGCGCAACCTGACTACACGCCCCATTACCTTCGCACCGGGGCACGTGCTCCCTCTGCTCCACCCGAGACACGCAACCGATTTCGTAGAACCGTCTAGTGTCATGATCCGCCTCTCAGCCATCCACAAGCGTCTCATTCACTCCATGGACCCTTGGGCTCTGATCTCGCAGCGCCCGTTCCCTACGAGCTGTGAAGCAGAATGGTTTCTTCTCCGGAACCGTCGAGGTTTGGAACACGGCGCATCAAGAGGGTCCGTCTCGGGGCAATCAAATCAGCCGATGAATCGCTGCCTTAGCGTAGTTGTGATAATTCTCGTCGGCGAGCTCTGGCATAGGCCTGTGGAAAGTTGGAGTACAGAAAAAGCAGCGGGTATCGCACTGATCAATTTTCCATGGAGCGGAACACCTGAATGCAGATCTCACCTTGAAGCTCGCATGGAAATACTTCTGCCCTGACGGGAACCGCTCAGTGCAACTCTACATCCACGGGGATCAATGGACCTTCATGCAAGAACAATTGGAGCATCTGATGGGATCGAGCTAGCGTATCGACAGCCTCGCTTGAGAAGTTTTTTTTCCGAGCTTCTCACACCCCAGAGTTCCCTGGGGAAGATTTATGGCTAACGCGATTCATTTCCCAACCCCGGCTCGCTCGTCCACTTCAAAGGAATCCGTGGGTGGGAGGCAGTGGGAGTATGAGCTGCACAAAAAACAAAAGTGAGTGAAGAAAAATCGAAAGCGATCGCCGTGATAACTCGTTCCTAGCGAGGTATAGCTTCTCCGGATACTCCATAGACATCCCTTCCCGCAAGATCTCGAATCGTGTACATTCAATATTGCGCAGCGAGCACCACGCTCACTCTCAAGTGTTCTCCGAGTTTCCATGTAACCTTGTTTGACTCGAAACCGTTGTAGAATATCCAACGGGAGCAGAAGGCGGGTGAGTTCCTTACACTCAGGATTTCGTGCTGAGCCTGCTCTTCTCCGGGCCGATTCCGAACGGAGATACGGCGGAAACCGAGTTTGCATCCCCAGGCTCAACCCGATCAACTTCTCACCCAGCGCTGAGCGTCGAGCCTCCTCGTACGGAGGCGGAAACGAGCCTGAGATTCCTGCTCGTCGCTATAATCTGCCCGAGCTGGAAACACCGAGTTCTCACAGATATACCTTTAAGGTGGCGTTACGTATCGAAGTTCAGGATTTTAAACGGATTCAAAGGTTCAGCGTCTCAGTTTGCGGGAGGACAGAGTTTATTCCGTTCGCTGCAGGGATATGCCACGATAGCTAACTCGTATACGCCCATCGAGACTAATGGCTGGTATCCCTTCACTCATCGCTCGAATCGAAATGAACGCAAAGTTGACGGAGAATGTTACGGGGAACCCGATCCAGGCTCCCCGAGTGACCAGCCATCGATCTTGAACTATCGAGCCGTGTCGAGTTCTCGTTGGATTAATCTTCGATGCTCTCTTGTTCAGCGACCGCAGTTCTGGAGGAGCGCTTCTCTCGAAGCTAACTAATAAATGCCAGGCTTGATTCCAGTTTTCACGAGATCCACGATGTCCATGACCGACTTGACCAATGTGGTGTTCCAATTCTTGTTGCATGGGCTCACTAGCTCGTCTTCGTCTGTTTCGAAGTAGACGATCTCGTTGTCCTCATCGGTGGCATGGTCTGCCAGGTACTCCATCCTCTCGCAAATATCAACGACCGGTCCCTGAAACGCAAGCGAGAGGTTGTTTGGAAGGTTCAAGTGCTGTTCTGGCGGAGCGGGGCCCAAAACTTCCTGCCGCTCGGCGTTTCCGGAACCAGAGGCTGGAAAGGCGGATCATGAGGGCGAGCAACAAACGTTCCCGAGCACCAACTCACGGAGCAGGCTTTCAGATTGGCTGTCAGAGCGGTCTCACAGTTCGTGACGTTGAAACCACATCCTCCGAAGCAAATGATGAGGAGCTCTGAGTAGAAGGGTCGTGACAAATCGTGGCTGCAGTGCAGTGTCGTAGCTGTAACCGGCAGACTTATTTTTAACACTGCTCTTATCGTCGCGGAGTCACTTCGACCCCTTTCGCATTTCCAATCGCGGAAAACTCTCATCTAGAGCTCGCTCGACGCCTGTGCTCGACAGGTCAGGAGCGAACCAAGTGGAAGTCTCCAGAAGGGAAGAGCGTGATGAGAAACCGATCCCGGGGAGAAGTTTCCTCGACACTACTGGATCCCCTTCCGACGCCGAGCAATGAGCTTACGAGGTTTGAGGCATCCGGGCTGCAGAATGACGCCGCCATTTGGGTAGATATCCAAATGACTGAAGGCCGCTCTCAAGCCGAATTTCCCCTGAGGCAACGAATCTCCCGAGGATGTGTGGACGGATTCGAAGAAATGGGCGTAGGATTTGTTCGGCTGAATGGAACGCTCGAAGAACAACGGCGACGCGACGTCCAGTCCTGAGACGGTTTCAAATCAGAGAATCAATGCCGAGCCCAAAGGCCTAACTACCATGCTTCGCGATCTCTATCAAGCTTGATGTGCTCCCACGAGCTCACGAACCTGTTGCGCGTCCGATCTTGATTCCGTAGTTCTCAAAGAGCCATTGGATCATCATTCCAACTGTTTGTCCGCCGAGGGAATGTCCGATCAGATGGATATTCTTTTCCTGGAAACATCGAGAGGTTCCCGTCGTTCATTGGAATACAGGCGTCGAGCATCACGGGAGTTTCGTCCAGCCCGGATCTACTCACTTTGAGTTTGTATCTCAACATTAGCCGATGGACGAACTCGGCGCTGGTTCTCGCCAGCATCATGACGTTCCTCGCGGCTGCGGGGTAATCGGCTCCGACGGAGCCTCTGTGCCAGTCCACGAGTATAACTTTCAGCTAGAACATGCCGTTTGATCATTCAGCGCTAAGATAAGTCGTATTTGGAATCGGAAGTGAACTTGTAGCGGAGCTGGTTTCGCAGCCTGAATACACCCCAACCACCCGCTCTGCTTGTTTCGAAATAACTCAACGTCGACTTGACGCTTCAGACATGGGAATCCGAGAAGACAAACCTTCTCGGGCTGTTTCTGCAGGAACAGGGCGTCTCTCATCTGTGGCATCCATGGCCTGTTCGCGTTGTCGGTGAATCCGTGAAAAATCATGGCCAGCTTGTCGTCGGGCCTGAACAGGTCATCTCGCTCACCCTCGAAAGATTCGTCGTAGCGCCATCTACGGTAACGGCTCGATTGGTTTTCCTGAAAAATCCCGCCATCTGAACCCCAGGAGAACACGAGCGCCCCCTGAATCACTACGATATCCCTCTTGGTCCTTGAGAAGAAGAACATACGTGACGGAAGAGTGAGTAGATAGCGTCGATTTGCTCCGGCCTCTGAGGCTTGAAGACGTTCATGTACGTGTTGAAGCATCCGACCTCGATCGGTTCCCCCGAGAACTCTTGCAGCGTTGGACAGTACGGCTCTGACTCCATCGGAATCAGTGGTCTGAGAGCTCCGAAGAACTGCCCGTTCCTGCCAGTTGAATTGAATCACCATGTCAACCAAGTGTTAAGATCGCTGTACTGCGCAAAATCGCCTCTCGATGTCCAACCCGCCTCGGGGATGCGGGATCCGGATGAGCGCGGGATCAGCCTCACTTCGCGTGTCCGCGAGAACTCTCAATAGAACTACGGACCGAAACAAACCTCCCGAACAGAAATAAAACTCTCGTTCAAGTGAAGACACTCACGCTTCCTGCCATTGCGCAGCACCGAAGAACGCGAACAGAACAAGGACCACTTTCGCCGATCTGGGAATCATCCTGCGAGCCCTGGAAAACAGCTTGATTTGGACTTTTAAAGGGTCTCATACTCTTGCTCGTGGCGCACTCTCATCTCTCCAGGATAATGCTGCAGCAGGCTCCCAAATCCAATTTCCGTGGAGTGGGTTTCGTCAACCGCTACTCTCCGACTAATGTCGGGTTCGTAAAACATGTGAGTCGCAGCGCTCTACAGAGCATCATTCAGGAGCGCACACGTTGAGATCGGATAACATGACAGGGGACCTAATTCCTTCCAATTCTTCGCTCGACATTGCGGACGAACGTCTGTAATGCTCAATGTCCTCATACGCTCTAACTCCGTCAAAGTTCGAGCTGCTCCATCGTTGATACACACCCTATGACACGATCAAGGCCTCGTCGTCCGGCAGAGTCTTTCCTGCCGAAGCACCAACATCAGGAGCGAACTGATTGGAACTCCACCTTTCGTAGATCAACGTTGCGATATTGGATGGGTATACGAACGGAACTGAGGTCGTAGATTGGGTTGTCTGGCTGGGAAAGCTGCTGGAAGCGACGACGACAAGGCAAGTCGTTCATCACTCGTCGATGCCGCTCATTCGTGCTAGATCCGAATAAATGGAGGAGTGGCAGTGATAAAGTTGGCTGATCCTGTTCGTCCGATCGTTTCCGTCATAGATCAGCGTAGTTCCTGCCGCCCGACGAATCGTTTTCGTCGATTCCATCTGTCGAGAAGGTCAAATGGCGGTGCAGGCGTTGAAAGCGAATGCGACATGTACATATACGGAAGAGGCCAATAGATTTTCTTATTTTATGTATCTCTCTGAACGGCGGAGTGAATTGATCGGCCGAGCACCCTATCGCCCGAAGCGGCCGCTCACGCGCCGATCTGTTGCAGGACAGATTGTATCTCGAACAAATGTTCGAGCAGAGGACGGAAGCTCTCCCAAACCCCACTTTTTCTGAAGTGCGCTCCCGGTGATACATATCATAGATGAGAGACGGAGCGGTCAAACACGACCATGGCTTGGGGCGCGTCCCTGAACCACTCAACTTGTGATGAAGTCGTTGTTATATAAATTATCGGAGAACATTCAGAATATTGATTTTTTTTTCATCAAGGGGAGTCGCGGACGCCTCCCCGCCCGATAGGGATAATTATTCTTCTGTAGAACGGGGCTCCCCCGAGATGTGACTCCCAGGTCTCCTCAAGAAAAGGCTTCGATCGGTGTGCTCGGCTCGCTTCGGGAGGCCTTGATGTCCCTTTTACTCTCAGATCATCGTGTGACGGGTCCTGTCTTTTCGAGCTCCGAAGCGGGCTCTTGAGGTTTTCAAGCTTGGCTGACTACTTACCTCTCCCTCGTATTTTTGACGAGGGTTTCGACTATTAGATAGGAGATGTCGATAAGCATCGAAATCTCCCGGGGCCGTTCCAACACGGTTCGGCCCGTCAGCAGAGGAAAGCATCCACTGGCAGGTCAAGGCTTCACCTGGCTTTTTCCACCCGAAAGAGCCTCTGGAATTACTTCGGGCGAAGCCGAGCTCAGCGACGGGCTCAAGCAGTCTGTGATTACATTCCGCCTTCTACTGCTTTTCGAAACTGAGAAAGACTGCTTCACAGTCTGCCATCATATTCTCTCTCGGGCTCCGTCCGATAGCTCCACCGAAACTAGAATCTCTCGGGGTTCCATTCGAAGGCCGAGGCCTGGGGAAACCAACATTCTGGCGCGGCTCTTGAGATGCTATTGATATCAGGGCGTGCATCCGGGGATGGCCTCTGCCATGCGATTTGAAATCATTGGCAGACTCTCAGTTCAACTTTGGTTCAACATTCCTCGCGTGAGACATCTGTGGAACCTCATCTGTGAAGTCCAAATGCCTTGGTGGGCCACAAAGAATTGTTCCCCATGGAGCGCCTATTGTCTTTCCTGCATGGAGCACGGGGACTTGCATGTGGACAGCACACGGTTCCGAACGGACATCTTCCAGAGTGTGAGAGTCGACGCCGATTGATTCATGGTGGTTCGAGAATGATGTCGTCACGTGTGGATGAGCTTTCATTTCTCGACAGCGACACGGAGCGCTGACTTTTCATCGTTTTCAGTTGAGAGAGAAAAAACACTCCGCTCGTCAGTCATTGGTATTCGAATGTTTATTATATGTATACTCCTCATGACAATCGAATCGTCCATGAGTCCTTCACTGTCAGTTCGCTCAGAATCTTGCTACCGGTAGCAATAGCCGCAGAGTAGTATAGAGGTTCCAGCATGTATTTATGCCAGTTCAGTAATAGTATCGCCATATAATCAGTGGACTGATTCAATTCCGGTGTAGGATGTATATTTCATAATCAGGGTTGCCGTTTTCCCCTTCCTTTCATACTTTTAGCCGCTCCCTCGCTTACTCTTCCTTTCTTTCATTCTTCCCTACTAGGGTAGCGTTATACTCACAGCGTGGTTGGGATGACCAATAACCTGGTTTCTGGGGATATATTCATGGACTTACTAACAAATTAGACTCTTGCTGCACTCATATGTTTCCAATCGTCCCGATACTCGCCGACCGAGCATCATGATCGGGAAATTTTCGAAAACCTTCGGCTTTCTTCCTGACGCATTCGCAAGGCGCTCTCGATTCATTTTCTGCTGGTCGGCTCAGGAGTCTGCGACACCTGGCACCGAGTCAGGCGTTTTTCAGAATCGGATTCCGCTCAGAGCTCGGCGCACTACTGCGTTCAGAATGTTCTGTTCTTCGAGTCGAGTCGAAATGGAGCACAGTTTTGAATTCCTGTCGAGCCACACATCCATACACCGGGCGCCGCCCCAGGCCCGATTCGGCTTGAAATCGGCCTTGTCGACTGCCCTCCGGGAACCTGAGAACGTCGACCTTTTTCGAACAGAGGCGATGTAATTCCGGTGTTTTATATCGTTCACGTATCGGAAGCTTCCCCATGGGATTCTTCTCAGCTCGGGAACGTGAGGCCCGTGTCGTTCCTGATGAGAAACTCCATGCCTTCTCGCGAAAATGCTGTTCCAGAGTGAAGAAGGCATGCTTCCATTCTCGGAAGCCCAGATTCAGTTCGGAGATTTCGGGAGTATACTTTGTGAGCTCAATGGCGAGAATCAAGGAATGAGAGCTGCCCGCATGACTTGCGATGTCCAGAACATCGCTCACGACCCGAGAGACCCGGGACGAACCCGAATCTCATGCGAAGCATACCTAATCTAGTATCGTCCTCTTTGCTATTAAAGTATCACTAGAAGCTAGAGTTCATCAGCAAGCTCCGCCGCTGCTGCCGTTTGCTTAGTCCGTGGTTGAGTGAGTGAGTAGCGGGGATCATAAGTTGGAATACCTACCAGCGACCAGCCGACTCGCGTTCACTGATCTCCGCTGACTGCTGGGGCCTCTACTCCAGGGCTACCTATACCGGAACACCTAAAGGTTCTTCAGCAGCTGGAACGAGTCCGAGTCAGTTCCGGTACGACGTGTGAAGTTGGACGAGGCACGGGAGCGTCCACTACGTTTAGTTTAGCTCACACTGAACGCAGTGAACGCTGCACCTCAGAGTGTGGTTTTGCAGAGGCGATCGTCTGATCCCCACACTTGTTTTTGTTGAACCTGCATTTGATTCGTTCTCGGTGCCCGGAACTCCAAGCTCCGAATCGGATCTCGAAGCAGATTTCATTTTCTTCGTTCTCCTCTGCGCAGCTGAAATCTGGGTCCGCCCAAACTGTATCCAAGGTCACGCTTTCGCTGCAACGGTTGTGCTGATCCGTGGATATCGTTGGAGTCTCTCGGCGATCTCGGTTTGGCGATAATCATCGAAAGTCACAAAGTAGACGCATTACCTACAAGTTGGAGTGGCTTCGGGCATAATCGAGATTCTTGTGCAGGTAACGACTCGTTGTTGGAGATGGTGGTTCAACAACTGCGAAGAGAGGTGACGGACATTGACTTGTTTACGGCTCTAGATGGTTCATTCGTCATCGGCATCAAGGACCTGTTCCTATGCCCGGGCCACACATTCCGGTCAATCGAGTACACTGAAACTCCGGTTTCCATTCACGTGTTTATCGTATTGTATGGCATGATCATATTTACCTGGATGTATGTACCTATCGGCAGGGCCAAGAAGGGTAGCGTAACATCGAATTCCGATCGCATCCGATGCTGGGAGCCGCGAGAACCTTCAGCCCGTAGGCGCAAGCTTAGAGGATCTGTTGATGTTAGCCCCTAGACCGTAAGCATTGCGTTTACTGTTGGACTTTGACAGCTTCTGACCCTCGCGGGACCCACAAAGCCTTCGCGATGGAGTTCTAAGAGTTAGCTACGAACGACTCCGTACCCTTATGGACCAAGGAGTGAAGCTCCGGCATTCCGTCTCGAATCGGGCAAACAACTAAGATAACTAAGAGAGCTCAACGGAGGCCGTCAGCTAATCGATCGACTAGATGGAATTGATGAATGTCGAGCACGCTATCGGGCACCACGGTGATAGCGCACCTGACTATCCGACAACTGACTGGTCTATGATTTTGCCGATCCGACTCGCATGAGCTCGTGAGACTCATGGCGCATCGCTCATGACTTATACCTATGACCTTCGTAGTATCTTTTATGCGGGCAGTCTCTCAGAGGGCGATTCCGTTCTTGTTCGTTCAGGCGATTCCAATCCGAGCTCGTGGAAGGCTCGCGGGTCTCACTGAATGCTTCCGGGAAGTTCCCATCAAGTAGGGGGGGGGGGGGGGCTCCTCTCCAACGGAGCTCGTCAGTCCAGGAGTCGCAAACAGGTTCAACCGTTCTCATGGTTCACCCCAACGACTTCACCGCATTTCGGTGTGATCAAGAAGTGGGGCTCGCACGGGAGCTGAAGGTTCGCGGGACGAACGATCAGGCTCCAACGAATTTCTCTCCCCCGCCCAGGCGGTCGAAAGATCAAAGACCGTCTCAAGCAGCCTGCTGGTTGTGAAACACTCCGGAGCTTCGTCGAAGATTCCCGTAGGAGAATGCTGCCGAGCACTCGGAATTCCAGGACAGCTCTCCAAGTCAAAGTGAAGAATATATACATTTACATAGCGCGTCAGAGTGCTCCACACGACTGGACTCAACGACTCCTCGCCTAAAACGGCGGGGTCTTCGATGCAACTTTGGCCAACGAATCTTGGGCAACTCGTTCAACGCTCTCATTTTCAGGATTCTTGACTTCCATCGATCTGCGAAGCAATTTTCAGATGCGGGGAAGACCCGGCGGGATCGGGAGGTTGGCCGAAGACCGCAATGAATCCTGAGAACGAATGAGCCGCATACCAGCTGCCGGAAGCCGGTCGAGGCGTTGAACTAGGCCCGAACAATTACGTGACGCCTACGATTTGGATGCGCGGTGTTCTATAGACACTGATTCACAGGGCTATACGATGTGGTTCCGGCTTGCGGGAAATCTGAAGTCGTACCTCATCTCGGAGGGAGGGGTGTTTCACGCTCCTGACGGATGATCATGACGATCCCCACCGTCCACGGCGGACCGCTTCCAGCGATGATGCGATAGAGCGGATGAGTATAAGATACAGATAGGCCCGGAACTGATTTCTGAACGATTTCGGACCGTGAGGACAAAGGAACGCTGCTCAATGAAGCAACCTCAACGTTGACTGAGCTAGCCGAGAGAATGCTATGAAAACTCCGTGAAGAAGAGTTTCCGCTAATAATCAAGGCTGAGCGCAACGGCGTCGCTATGTTAGACCGACCCCGAGCCCAGTTCGCGATGTTGTGGAAATTGTTCTGATTGAGTCGTTTCCGAAGCTCAAAATTAGCTGATGAAGAAGCCGTATGCTGAGAGTGGAACACTCCAGTCCTGGAAGTGGATTCGACCTCATGGAAACGTGCTGTCGAGGTCGATGTGGCACAGCAGTGAGCGTTCGATGGTTCTGCCGACTGCTGTGAATCCAAAACGAACGCAGCTTCCGCTCAGGGAGCGGAGAACCACGCGGTAAAAACTAGCGAAGCTAAATGGGTTGATCAGAGGTTAGATCGTTGGATGAATTGGTTGCGATGAGTTTGTTCAAAGTTTGAAGTTGAGAGAGTACGAAGTGAGCGGGTGCTGCTGAGTGGACCGGTGGGTTGAAGGACGGTTGCACTTTCCGTGGAAATCATACTCGTCGTTTTCACATTCACATTGTAGATAGTTTTTGTCACGTTAGTCTTCTCATCGTATACCGTCGCATTGTGATTAATGCTTGTGGTCATGGCGAGTACCTCATCGTTACACATATCTTCCAAGCCGATCGTTTGTCTTCTTGGTCTTGCTCTCAGCTACTACATTGTCAGTTGCCGCCAATGTTGACAAATCGCTGTACCGATCCCACGAGACCTTCGTAATGCGAACCATTCTGCTGCGTAAGGCTGTTGTCAGTGAATTTGAGACGAGAATTCGGCAGGTCGGCATTTCGGGAGCTTCTGTCGGGAGAAAAGAAGCTGGGATCGTTCGCAATTTCAATCGATCCTTGGATTTTCGATATTCTCAATAAATACAAAAATAAGTGGACACCATTTGGATTTTTCTTAGTCTTGAACACATCGTTAGGCGCTCTTTACTCCGGCCGACCGTGAGTTTCCTGTACACTGTAATATTTTTGGGGTACATATCGTAGTTCACTGAATTCTGTTCTCTGGTAGGGAATCGCGTAATCTTGCGAATGTCTTCGAACGCGGTAGCGTGTCGCCCGAATGACCGCGGATACGTACGTACGCTATGAATTTATCGAGTCTGGAAGTTGTGAGCAGACTAACTTTTAGCCTACTTGTGTCGCGGGATCGGGTAGGCATCGAGTTACTGCTACACGGTTTCAGTGTCTGCTTTAAACCTCTGCTACGTGGTTTGTTCCCTCTCTCTCTTTTCGGTAAGGGTTCTCTCCGTTCTATCTGAGAGCAGCAGTTTGACAAACGTTTTTCGTTCGCACTGTCGGTTTGTATTCATATCACTCGATAGAAGTGTCATGGCAATACACAGTAATCTATCTTTGTATTTATCGGGACTCTCAGATTTCTCCGCATTGCACCTCTGACAACATCAGTCAAATTATCCTTGAGTTTCATTTGGTCACCGTCTTTTCGATGGTGGCTGACGGAGTATCCTTCGTCGAATTTGTTGGCTACTATGAGCGTTCCCGCCGCCAACGATCTTCGAGCACTCGAACCATCTCTTTGGATGGCTTCCGTGGGTCCCAGTTGAAATTCGGTCCATGTGTCGGACTCTCGGTCCGTTTCCATTTGGAAACAGTTAGGCTGTTCACCTAGGTCGACCCGGCTCCCGCGATCGCGAGAACATACCGACGATCGTGACTTGAACTTGAAAGCATTGATTTGTTCCAAAATGAGTTTGGCCGCCTCTGTGGTCAGTGCTTACTCGAAATCTGACATCGCTCGACTATCCATCAGATTCCGGACGAGTGTCGCGACGTGTCAACAGCTCGTAAGAAATACGAAACGCGACGAGGGGGTCGTGAGGGGATACAGGGGTGGAGGGAATGTACTCAGTAAACACGCAACGCCAAGGAGTATTCCGCGCAGCAACGTGGAGAATGCTCGAAGAGGGGGTATTCTCTCTCATGATTGTTCCTCTACTCGGTGCCGTTCGCTTTGGTTTCGGCCATCGCGAAGCCTTCGACAAGGGTTTCCAGAATGAAGTGAATCGTGGTGTTGTAGATGTTTTCGATATTATCGGTGTAACGGTCTCCGAGTGTCAGCTTCACTGCTTCCAGGAATGGCTTCTCTATCAGCTGAAACGGAGCAGGAGAACAGAGTTAGAGCCCTGCACGAGTCTGTCCGCTATTCCAGGGAGAATTCGCTAGGAGTTTCGAAGTCACTTTGCAGACGTCGTGTTACGAAAGTCAGTGAACTTCGTTTCGAGAGTTCGATGTTGCTTCCGGCGGAGCTCTCCGAGACGGTTCCAAGAACGATAGAGAAGCAGCGAAAAACCCATGAGGCTTTTCCGGCGAATATTTCTAGCGTCTGGGACGAGACACGTGTCTGGCTGAGTCTCGACGGGACATCGCCGTGGAACACAGCGCGAAGCACGAAGACTCACGGCTGCTGTTTATGGACTCACACGAAGGCATGGAACGTATGGAAGGTATGGAACACACCATGGAAGACACCACGCTGCTTCCAGGGGATATCAGCCAGAACGTGAAAACTTCAGCAGAGTTTCTTTCATTGTTGAACTGCTGGAGCTTTGTGTGCAAGGAGGCGATCTGCCGAAGTTAGCCAAATCCGGCCCGGACGGCAACGGGACACCATCCGGCGCGCAGTTAACCGTTCTCGCCTCCCCCGGAAAGTCTTCGCAACAAAAACCCGGAACTATTCCGATTCCATATCCACGAGCTCCGTCAAGATTCATCAGCCTGATAACGTATCTGGAGTGAGCCTGCTGAAACCTCGCATGGATGGTGGAAGCAATGTTTCCGGAGCGTTATTTCCGAAACACTTCGCCAAGACGAACGGAGTGACGACGCCGACCAGAGCAAACTCACGCCCTACTCGAATACGACATATCAAACGCATTCACAACAACGACAGTCTACCACTTGTAAGCTCGTCAGACGGAGTTGAGTTCCCAATGCGCAGATTTCGCGTCCCGGGCCATGGCTGGAGAATAAAGGGCACTCCGAGCGATGCGAGCGTGAGTTGAGCTAGAGATCAGAAGATGGGATCGCAGAACTCACCCAAAAGTATTCTTTTTTGAAGCCTTTGATTTTATAATGCATCCCCCCGGCGTTGTGCAGATATTCGAGGAAGTAGTCAAGGTTGTCCAGAGAGTTGATGCCCTCGTCTAGGGTGGTCATGACGAGGGACGCATGTTGGCCCAACTCCATGGATTCACGTTGCGATTCCTCTGTCTTCAGAGCCTGAAAACTGCAAACGGAAAAGGGTCCAATTATTCCGCCTGAGCTCCTCGCGTCGGGCCCTCAACTCGGATTGTCGGAGCATCGAAGAGAGCTTTTCTGCTCGGACTGCTCCTGGTGAGCGCTGCGGGGGATTCCGCTCGGTCGTGAACGTCGATGGGGATTTCGGAATCGAACGGGCGAACCGTCGATCTCATCTTGGGCGAGGTTCAAATAATCTTCCTCGGCCTGCCCGGATAAACGAATGGATGGTGCAACAGCTCGTGTATCGAATCTCCCGGCCACATGTGTGTGTGTGTGTGTGTGTGTGTGGCTAAAAACAGACACTCCGACGATGCCTGCGGTGAGCCCACGTGCAGTGTGCGAGTTGAACGATGGCGTGCTCGAGCTCAGGTTCACTGGGGCAAGATGGTCACTATCTTGATCAGCCCACGAGATTCTGCGAGATCTCCGACCGGCCGGCAGGCATCGGACACAATCAGCCCGCGCTCGAACAAAAGCGAGGTGTCCTCTCGTCCGACGGGACTTTCGACCGAGGAGCTCCTGAGATGGTTCGATTCTCGCACACAGAAACAGACGTATTCTCCCCACAAAAGCCAAGCGTGAGGATTCAATATCGCGTGAGAGACAGACGAACAAAAGATATCGAAGCAGCTGTTGACTGCTGGGACAGGGTCGGGATTCACCGCAGAAATGTTCCAGCTCGTCATTCAGCTCGCCACACTGAGAGCTGTTTACGGGAGTCCTGTTTTCCTGGTCCCTCGAGCTCCTCTTTTCAGTCGAGTGAAATCGGAGACAGGCTTCTCCGCCCGTCTCGCGAGACACATGGTTTATTGAGAACAAGCACGGTCAGCTCCCCAAACATGCTTCTCCAACTCCCGGGAAAAAGATATCTGAGGACAGTTGGCTGCGTTCCGTCTCGTAAAAAGGGACGCAGCTCGGAGACAGCAGTTTTCGCGATAAATAATCTGAGAGCGATCGGCGTTCCTGAACACTGTACGATATGCGGGGGCTCCGGCTAAAGACCGCGAAATAAGCGTATTTGGTCGGCGATCACACGGATTCAGCTGTCCGACTCCGACTGAATTCTTTTGCTGTTCGGACGATCCGTCGACGTCGCACAACGCAGAGTTGAAATCCGCGCCGACTCCGAGTTATTTTTCGAGGAGCCGACCTTGAACATACGCGAACGTCCGCAGACGGCGTGCGATCCATGGACCGTTGTTCTCTACGCGGAACCGCTCTCATGGATATTGTCTATAGCTGCGTCATAGCTTTTGCAGTCAACGAACCAGTCAACCGGCTGAGTGACTGCGCCCGAGACGGCTCGCAGAAGCAGGGTTCGGCACCCGCCGGCGACAGCGGACTTTGATCCGGCATGGCCTGGCATCCGTCTGCGGATTCCAAGGCCGATACGCATGTTGTCGGGACGATTCGGGACCCTTGAGCGCCACCATTGATTACAGCCATTGTGGCAATTAGCCGCATTGGCCCAAATCGACGACCGACTTCGTCGTAACAGGCTCTCTCAAGGAATCGTGCACGCCCATCCGGAGTGTCTGATCGTCTGAACAGGATCTGAGCCACAGTTGGCCGTGACCTCTGGGTTCTTGCCCGTTTGCGCTCTTTCCTCGAAGGCGCGACTCCGAGAAATGCTGCCGCGTTGGAGGCTCTCCAGCAGAGTTTGAAGCAGTCGCGGTCGGAAGGGGTCGCGTGAAGGCGCTACATTCCATTGCCGCTGCTCCTCAGAGAACAATCCGAATCCCCATGCGATCGGCTGGAGCCAATACTGGCGCCTCCTGTCGATAGCTCGGACCCCCATCAGCAGCTGACCGTGTCAATAGCCGTCAGAAATCCCCAAATCGATCAGAACCGCGTCAGTTCTTCGCATCGGGGAGTTCTCTGTCGATTGCACCAAAAGCGAGAACAGCAACAACGCACTGAGGAGGAGTCTTGCTTACCTGGTGAAAAGGTCGAGCAGCTCTTCGTTCTGTTTGAATAGCCGCACAAACATCTCGACTCCCGTCGGCTCCATAGCACGGGCGATGGCCTTCCATGACTTTGAGATGGAGAAGATTTGACGTGTTGTCAGAGGAGAACGCGGGTCCGGTGGAGGTGGTGGCGGTGGGTCCTCGACGTCCCCCACGCGGCCAACGCCCGCTGATCTTTCGCTACCTTTGTGGACTAGCGAGGTGACCGCTTTGCTCAGGGTGCAACCCATTCTCCACAGCCTCTTCTTCGACTTCGAGCTAGCCACGGCTGCCGTCTTGGCCGCGTTGGGGATACGCAATCGACAATGACAACACCGGTCCGAACACCACGCTCTTACTCCTCCTCCCCGCTTTCCTCGCTAGCTCGCTGGAAATTCCGGAATTTCTCCTCGTTCCCTTTCTGTATCACACTCACTCACTCACGCACGCACTCACACCCGACGCTTCCTCTCCGAAGCGTTCACGCGGCCGGCAGGAGCGGCTCGAACGGGCGGGGAGACGCGTACGCTGCAGGCACCGGCAATGCACGTGCGAACGAACGTCGCGGGTCGTGCAGAACCGAACCGTGTGAGTTTTCGTTGTTTAGGCTTTCACTTCGTGATGGGAGCGCCTCTCCACCTGAGCCGCGCACCCATTGAGTTGTTCGAGCATCGTCGGTTGGAAGGTCCTAAACTCCAGAAGCCGCGTCCCCTGTGCGCGGCGTCATTATCGTCGACAAGAGTTTCCGGGTGTTCCCTGGAAAGAAGGAGAAGACATTTTTAGGTATACCGCCGAGTCCTCTCCTGCTCCTCAGACCTCGAAGCCACTCGGTCGCCTTCGAGTAGAGCGAGGAGCTCCAGCCGCCGACCAGGCAGCAGAGCTGTTTTTCCATCCTCTCAGGAGTTCGGGGAGAAGAGCGAGGAAGCGCCAAGGAGAACGAATGGCGGCTCGAGCACTTTCAGGGGATTCTCGAAATGCAGGGCAATGCTCTTCCTCAACGCACGAGCCAGTGCATCAATGCTCGATCCCTCATCGCGCGCTTCCACCGGAATTTCGACAAAAGTTTCACTAAGATCGTTTCAAAAACCTTCCACGGGTTGTTTCGTAGTCGGGATCATGCTGCAACGAGTGAGCAAGTCGGCCCGACCGGCGAAAACCGAGAAGGGACGACCGATGTTGTTGTGAATCTGTCACTTTGTTATTCCCCCTCCCCTCCCCCGCTAATCCTTGGCCGAATGCGCTGATTAACTTCACGTTTCCTCACATTGATCTTTTGTATCGACTCGCAAACTGATTGATTGATAGACTTATAAGCTCAAACCCCTATCCGCCTCTTGGGAGAGCCGAAAGTGAATCTGGGGGTCGTTTCCACTCAACATATCACTTGTCACTGTCCAATGAGGGGAACGATTTTTACCACCTTAGGCTCGGGCTATTCAATGACACTTTACAACGTTCCTCTCCCGACGGAAAATCACGGGGCTCGATTACGCGGTCGTTCACTGCTGTATTCGGCTTTTCTGTTGCTAGCTGTGCGACGGCAGGACGATTTCGTGACGGATCGGCTTTTATCACCGCGAAACTCGGATTGGCCCGCGTCCAACAGATGTCTTATTGTTCCGCGGCGCTCCCTGTCTTGCAGCGTCATTTTCCCAAACGGGTTCCATTTATCTATTCATCGATTCCGTTCCGAGTGCACAGGGCGTCCGATCCAAGTCCTGTCGGAAACTCTCGAAGCCCATCCAGCGAGCATCGCTCATCGCAGCCCGTTCCTCTCCGTATCGAGACTACCCCTCTGGAATCTTCGCGCTTTCGAAAGTAGATCGCTGTGAGTTTCGCATTGATTTCCCTAAGCTTGCGCAAGACTTTTGAGCGGAGTATTAGAAGAGTGGGAGGCTCCAAGTTTGTTTCCACGAATTTCCGCAGCCGGCAGATCCGACGACGGAAGCCGCAGCGACGAACGACGTCCACCGAAGCGTCACAAGGCCGCGCGCAAACACCTGGGCGTTTCCAGATTCTGTGCCGAGTGTTTATTCGGCGATTTTGAAATCCCCTCCATGGCGGCCGTCGAAAACAGTTTAGGCTCATTAAAATGCGTCCCGTGACTGTCTTTGTGACGACGATGTCCGCCGAGTTTGAAGAGATATGGAACAAATTCCGTAATTTGGTTTGCCGAGAGAATCCATTACAAGCTCTCAGACGTCGACGGCCGACGATGGTGCTCACGTTCCACTAACTCGCTCGCAACTAGGTCTCGACCAAACAAAATTCCATCTTGGCCCGGGATGCCCACTTCAACAACTCTCGCGACGGCTGAATCAATTTGCCCCGTTGGCCACCGTGGAGCGGATCCGTTTCTGTGCCGAAATTCGATGGAAAACCCGGATATTTCTGCTTTATGAGCGTTTTTCCTCCGCCTCAAACCATGAATCGCGCGACCATCCATCTCGAATCTCTCAATTTGTGCCGGGATCTATTGTAGTCGTGTAAAATATGGAGCCACGTCTATTCTGGCTCGCCACGGCATCGGAACATATTTATAGCTGCGAGAGACTTTTGAAAAATGAGTAGCCTGCACTCCGGAGTCCCAACATTGGATCAAAGATGCCACAGTGGCAAAGCAACCAGGGGAATAGCAAAACAAATTGCCGTGATTTTTCTCTCCGAACGGATTGCGTCGATTTTGACCGCTTGCCAAGCCCAAGCAGGGTTCCACTCAAGCATAGGAAAAAAATCAAGACGGGACAGAACAAGTGGCAATGCCGCTTGTTCCGCAAATCCGCTGCCGCAGCGCTACGTGGTCGAGTCGCGCTCAGCGATGCAAATGCTATTCCACCGATTGGAATACGATGAGCGCGAGGAGGAAACGTGCTGACGAGCGCGTTGGTCGAGGACTTCATGCTGTCCTCCAGCACATTCGTGGGGGGCGCAGGTCAGCTGCAGCTACATTATTGAGGAACGCAGCAGGCAGGCAAATCCACGACGGCAAACCGAGAGTTCGAGAACCCACACGAGCTCCAGCAGACTCGGAATGCCCGTTCACGAACCAGCCTCCTTTTTTTCCCATGGCAGGAGGGGAAATCTCTTCGGATATATACCAGCCTCCGTTGGAACGAACATCGCGCACGACGAAGTGAAGCCTCCAGGAACTTTCGTTCGCATTGCTCTGACAAAACTGAGGTGATCTGACCATGCGATAATGCAGCGGCAGAATCGACCTACAGTTTGACACTTTCGAGACGGAGTCTCTCGAGGCCGATACGGAGAGAAAGACTCCGCGGGAGCGTTCGCACTGGCGCCCGCAATGTCCAAACGGATTTCGAGCGCCTGAGAAACCAACGGCGATGCCGAACACGGGCTTTCTTCGCGAACGATTCCCCGAGTTTTTCTCTCGTTCTGAAACGTGTTCGGAATCTTACACTCCTCAACCGATTGAAAAGTCTGGGCCACGCCGAAATGAAAGACGGCGTAGACGTCCCGCCAAAAGTGTCGTTCGACCGAACAACCGCGCGAGCGGAGGCTTTCGAACGCAGAAAGACAGCTGGCCACTCGGCTATCTTCTTGGAGAAGCTTAGGCGTTTCCGGGGAGAACACTTCCGTTCTAAAGGGAGCCTCGACCGGTTCGTCCCGACGATTCGCCCATCCTTCCTCGCTGGGGCCGCTGATGGGAAACCAAGTGACCACTGGGAGGGAACCGTGGGGCTGGTTTCCGCTCATCCCGGTACTCTTCTAACCCGAGACTCCAGTTCCGTTCAGCACTCGAATTCCGCCGCCACTTCAACTCGTGGTTTCTGCACTCGAATCCTCCGTGGAGTTCGCCGTGAGAAAATCTCCCATGGAACATCGAATGACCCATCCGATATCACCGACGCCGGTCTGAAAGACTCCTCCCGAGCCTTCAGAGGACCTACGGAGACAGACGCGCGCGCGCACACACACACACACATACACACGCAGAATAGTTGTCCGGCTGAGCCGATCACAGCTCGTGATGAGTCGTTCCCATAGAACGCGCAACTCATTGTAGAGCATTTCATGATTAAGTGTTCATTCGAGCGGAGCTCATTTACGAAGGGACCAGCTCTCAGATTATCCTCAATCGATGTCGCCTCCGGTTGCAGGCTGCCATGTCGATTCCTGCGCAGGGCTTCTCAACTCGATTTACATTGCCGAATCCATCAAACAGTCGAAGGTTTGAGTTTCGGCCAGAGACACCACCGCGCGATTCTCGGCACATCTAACCGTGCGTGGAATTTGCTGTGTTCCTCGATCGGGTTGTTCTGTTCAGAGGGCTCGTTGGAGTCGTTCGCGATGCTGACCAACGGCCGAGGGTGTAATCGCCCGCCATGATCGTCCGGGCGATGGTTAATGAGGCTCCAGCTGATTCCGGGAAGCTATAAGATCAGATAACACCTTATCTCGCGGGAGCGATTGGCGGAATTGTGCCAGCACCACTTCCAATGAGTATGCTAATCAAATACCCTGTGGCAATTATAGACGAAAGGTCAAGTCTGACGTTCAAACGGCGGCCACGAGGTGGGCAGCGTGCACTCGGGAGAGGTAAGGGGGGACCATGTTCTATATGTACAGCGAACTCCCGGGAACGATAATCGGAGTTGCATACTATGATCCAGGACGCAGAGGCCCGATCGAGTACCGCTCCAAAAACTGGTTTCGTGTTGAGTCGTTGCTGGGCTCTAGAATTTCTGAGGTGATATCATCCAGTTGCATCATGCTATAAGCAGGTAATTGAGAACGAGAACCCGAGCTCAGAGGATAATTGCCCCGCTGGCAAGCTGGCTGTCGTCGTCCTTTGGTGGCTTTCGCTGCGCCGACGTCGTCCTCTCGGACGGCGGTCGCGATACTGTTTGATACCGAACTCAAGTTTGGAATGGGGCGATTACCGGACTCTGACTCAAATATGATGAAAACTTGACGAGACGAACGCTTCGCGACGAACTCACACTCCACATCCAGGAGCCGGGAACATCGAAAACAAAGCCCTCTTACCGATGACTCGCCGGCGAGCTTTCGCGTCTCGTTTGTCTTCACTGCGCTTGGCGCTTGGATCGTCCTCATATCGTTCGTTGAAACGTCACGCGCGATCCCGGCGAAACGCAAGCAGATTTTGAAGCACAGAGCGGTATCGCACCACAACCGTTTAAGGGAACACCTCTCAGCGACGGAGCTGCAGCGACGTCGCGGAAAAGACCGCTCCTCATCAAGAGAGCTCTTTTCGTTAGCGAGACGCCTGGGACTGACTGACTCTTTCAAACTGCCAAGCGAGCGAGCGAGCGACAGACAGACAAACAGACCGATAAACAGGCCGACCGAGCGACCAAACGTCCGACCAAGCGAGAGACGTTCATAGAACCACATTCGTCTGTTCCGTAGCAGCGATGGCAGACGCAGCGGCGACTTATTGTGGAGCAGGCCGCTCGTGCGGGCACCCTCACTTACATCTCACTTTCTCAGCTGACGCTTTGCAGAGCGGGATGAACAACA
Source organism: Phytoseiulus persimilis (assembly GCA_037576195.1). Classification (NCBI taxonomy): domain Eukaryota; kingdom Metazoa; phylum Arthropoda; class Arachnida; order Mesostigmata; family Phytoseiidae; genus Phytoseiulus; species Phytoseiulus persimilis. The sequence goes on from CM075104.1 coordinate 4,510,043, forward strand.
ACAGCGGCGCCGGCAGCATCAGAACCTAGAGGTCGATAACAGTGACGAGGCGAGACAAGACTGAGACAATCCTCTTCCGGGTGTTCACCTCCTCGGTGTGCTTGGGTCTCTCGGGAAACTCGGTCCCCCGAGTCGACCGCGCCTCAGTCATCTTGGAATCACAAACTCGCTCGGGAGATGTCAAGATCTTACGCGGCATGAACGTTGGTATAAATTCATCACGGAACTCCTTCGATATACAAAGTTGTTGACGGTCGCTCGTTTGTCACCAATGTTGTTCTCATTCCGGAACAAATGACATTCTTGGGCGTGCGGAGTTTATGACGACAGGTTGAGTCGAGCGTTATCAGTGCTCGCTCAGGAGTAATGGGCCACAATAACTCCGGGACGTAATCGCTATTAAATTCGTTCAGCGAACGAGGGCGGCCACGAAACGCATCAAATTGATCTGGTTCGGAGGGCTGGTTGATCATTAATGAGGAGTGGTGATGAATATTCCTCCTCCACAAGGTCGTTTTTCCGTATTCGCGTGAAAGAGAAACACACTCGCGCTCCAACAGATGAGGTTGCAGAGGATGAACTCGCGAAATGGAAGTTTTTCTTCATCGCGAAAGACTCACGTTCGAGAATCTCTGCTAGTCCAACGGAATCGATCTCAGAATCGGATGCAGCTCCTGGAATCTCGAGACGACAGTGAATGTGAGGGACCGCGTTCGACGAACACCAAGTACGTTTGGAGAGTACTCCAGCGGGCGCAGCCAAGTTGACACGTGGCTCGGCAGGAGTCAACAACCGATGTCGATAGGCGAGTCTGCTTTAGTGACAAAAAGACAACGACCGGTCACGTTTAGCTTCGTTTGCCTGGACCTCCTTTTACGGCCTACTTTACGAACAGTCTCTTCTCATACTGCCAAACTACCTGCTCGTCTCGGTGGCGAGTCAACAGCGGCCCGATGGATGTTTTCAACGGCAACTTGCCCAATATGCTCCGATCTGATTGGTTACGACGGAATCGTGCGTTACCTACTTGAACTGAGCCCGGTGCGAACCGATTCGCGGCTCTCCGGGCCGGCTACAGGCCAAGGTTTCGGTTTATCTTCCAGGCCAGGGCCACGGAACTTCTCGGCAGTCTCTCGATAGGACTACTCGACACGATTCCTGTACGCACCTGCAGCATTCCGCGGCATCAGACGCGGAGCTTGCCCAGCTCCTCGCGGCATTCCTATCCGGAGAGTTGGCTTGAGGGAGTCCGAATCAGACCTCAGCTCTTACCTTTCGCCAACGCCCGCATCCGGAGCAAAACCGGGCGCATCCACTTCAGATATCTCGTGTTCACTTCCCTCTTAAATTGAGACCGCAGCTGCAGGGCTCTTAGAATTATTCGAAATGATCAATGATTTGAGGACTCGAGGTATTTGTTGGTCGATATACCCCTCCGTTCGCGGTCGGCGTCGATTCGTCCCGAGTGCACACTGTTTCTGCTTTGGTGACACGTTGCTACGATACCCGTCTCAGTTGGTTCTCCCGCTTCGCCTTTCCCATTCAAACTCGACGCCAGCAATAACGAGTCCTCAAATTGGTTATGCTCGGATCCGCAAAGACCACCGAGGCGAGCCAACAGGGATTGAGGGGCTCCCGTTTGGCACAATATTCCAGGAGGGTGCGCGCGGGTCGGCGTGATTGGATCCGACACGATCTCCTCCCTGCGTCGTCGTCGTCGTCTATTCCTCGTTCCCACCCCAACTCATCGGTTTCGGGAAGCTGATCAACGCTCGAAATTCGATCTCAGCCGGGACAATCCGAACCCAGACTGCCTCGCGCCCCGCGAGACATTTGTTGTGTTTTCGATTCCAGAATGCGGCCATGGTTTCCTGGATTCCGGCTTCCGCCAGAGGCGTCAGTTTCTCCGAAGGGATTGAGCTCGTCGAACCGATCCGTCGAAGATGAAGGTCTCCTCGAGGTCCGTCCAACCCCCTGAGCGCTCGTTGATTTGGGTATGGAACTTCACCATGCGCCACAAGATCCCTACACCCGGAAGTTGGGTCGTGAAAGCGCAGATGAACCCAAGCGCAGGTTGGGCTGATTCCCCCGCGATCTGAAGCTAATGATTGCCTCACCGGACACTGCGCTGTTTCCTCCGGGAACAAATTACACTCGTCTCGCGGAACGCTTTCAGGGTTGCTTCCTCGCCTTACTGCAAGCGATTGAAGAGGAAATCGTGAGGGCTCGGATCACTTCTCCTCTTCTCTGCGGGTCACAATGGGAGCCGAAGGCAATCCGAACAACTGTTCTGCTTTTGTCGAAGTGTACTTCAGTGAATTCGCGAGTGCGTTTGGGACAGCTCCTGCAATGGATGCGATGTCGATAGATGCAGGGTGGGAATAGACTCAGATCAGTGAGAATAGCCTGAAGAGGGTATGGACATCTGCGCGGATGGTCTGAGAATCCACAAAAGCGTGCGCTGCGACCCGCCGCCTGCGGCTCGGCCTGACGTGCGACATGGGGGAAAGGGGACTCGTGGGTTTCCTCGAGCTTCCTGCGAAATCTTGAAGTTCCAACAGGATTCGGATCCTCGATAATCAGGGAACGCTTTGTGATGAGTTCATTTCTCCGTCATCCGCTGATCCCGTCACGCGTTCGGCGACTCACTCAGTCATTCCGCGCAGCTCATTCCAGAACAGCCCGACGGCGAAGGGCGTCCGGGAAGAGAAAAATCCACGTCTGTCAGGTTTTCCAGGACAGGACTCGCTTGAGTGGCAGCTTGGATGGCCGGCCGCTGGTTCATTTCGATGGCTGTCAGCGTCCCTCATGTGTTATGAACGAGGTGGTCTGTTTTTGCCGCCTACGCTGCTGCTGAACAGCACGCTTGAGAATACAGCTTGGAAGGAAATCCATCGAAGAAGTTGAATTTCATCTCCGTTGAGCGGATCGGAGAGCGTTCCCGAGAATTTAATTCCTTCCGTTATCCTCGGCCGCAGATCACTGATCCTCGATCAAATTACCGAATCGAGTTCTACAGAAGAGCTCGAGAAAGGATGATGAGGACGGAAACGAATGGGGGAGGAGCTTGGCCATGTGCCGTCGAATCTTGATGCGGCCTCCAGGGCCGACCTCGCTCGCTTGTCCCAGAGTCGAAGCTCCGCGGGGGAGAGCTGGATGGCGTTCTGAGGAGCGTGAATCAAAGATCGCCCGACAGAAACGATGTCATCGCGGAGTGGTCATGAAGATAAATGACCGGATGTTCTCTTCAAGGAACGTTCTCTCGAGCTCGTCAAAACAAGGCGGCTCGCCGTGCGAGCGTTCGACGGTGGCGTCTTGTTGCGACAACGTCGCCTTCGACAAATGGACTCCATTCAAGTGCGCAATACATCAAAAGAGACATTATCGCGCATTGTGCCTGTGCGCATGATTGGAGCGCAAGCTTCCCTGCGACGGTTCGCTCCGTGCAGCGCTCACCTTCGTATGTTTTCACACACGCTTGCTGTCCGGGCCCTGTCGGTTGGCCGCAGGACCCCGGTCGGCGAGAATGAGCAACAAACCCATGTAAATAAATATCCCAAAGGTACGACGTCGAAGTATGCCAGGAACGACCGCAGTGGAGCTGTAGGCTGGTGGCCGACATAAACTTTCCCGTTCGGCGGTGAACGACTCGCGATAAATGTGGGACAATGTTTATGGAATGCTGGGGCAAGGGTTGACATATCGAACATACGCTCGCGTCAACACGTACACGGCAAACAGCTCTATATTGGCCAGATGTGCGCGGCTTGCAGATAGAGGCAAAACTGAATCGAAGGTACAGACCGAGGCCCCCAGGTGCAGCTAGTGGTCCATCGATGCGTAATTCGCGTCACAGAGAACATCTTCATGAGCCGTTTGTGCCCGGCTGTCCACAAATCGACAAGCCGTCGACTCGGGCACCAGCTGCCCTCGAAATCAGCAGTGGACTTGAGGCCTGTTTCTTGGATGCCTGGTCGGAACGGATCACCGACGGCGTTCCTGCTTGAGATCGTTTGCTCTTCGATGACAGGGTGACGGAACCTCGTCTCGAAGTTCCGAAATGGTTAATTCGGTTAATTCCAGTGAATGAACAGACGAATAGTTCCATCTGGGAGGAAGCGGATCCCCTCGCTTCCGTCCCAATGTAGAAACAGGACGTGGGTCGATGAGGATGTCCTGTGATTGATTATTTGGACTTCCTCCTCGACTTCGTGTGTGCTCCCCTCATCCCCTCGGAAGAGAACTCATCATCCCATCCGAGGGCTCCTGTCTGGCTGCTCCGTTTCGGCGGCTTGTTGTCTGTCGGGGATTCGTGTTGCGAGCAAACATCGGACTCCTCCATCAATTTCGTTCCACCGTTGCGAATTTTCGCTCGATCCGTCCGCGCTTCTTCTAGACAATCCCGAGAGAAACTAGATTCAGGTACGGAACTCCTTCCAGTCGTTCTTCCCCCCTGGATAGGTATGTGAGGATATCGACATCTGGAATAGGTTGCGGTGAGTTCTCACAGCGCTCGGGCGGTCCATCCGGAGAATATGTTCCCGATGAAACCTCATCCGAATCCGACGGAACTTCCGCGTAGAAGTTTTTGGAGGAGCTCCAATTAGTGATGATTAACGAGTGACTTCGGCTGAACGACGAGCACGCGAGGTTGACTCCGAAACTTCCCAAGTTCTTATTAGTGAAGACTTCCAGTTGAATCATTTGTCTCGGAGCCGGAGCTTTTCAAGAACTCTCGCGCCTACCCTCTCGAGCGTTCCCGGCCACGCCTGCGCAACGACCAATTCATTCGCGTCGAGCGGCTTTTGACCGCGTCTGCTTCGCCGACTCGTCTCCTCTTCCGCAACAGAGAGCGAAGTTCGTTACAAGCTTGCTGTAGCAGTGACCCACGACAATATGTACTCAAATCGCACAGTTTAGGGTACATGAAGCGCAGATTGCGTGCTGTTACGCAATGCCCATTGAAGGATGCACGAGATGCCTGGAAACGATGAGACCGGTGCCGAAGATCGATCTGCTCAGAATGTGGACGAGAAGGTCGACCTATTCCGCTCTGCGATGGATTGTGCGTAATCTTGAGCGCTCGGGGCGGGGGCGCGGAAGAATAATTTGCCACTCTTTATTCAAAGCTCGCCCGATCAGATGTCGGATGCTGCCCGAAGGGTGTCACAGGCGCGGAGTGGTTTGGACAGTTCATCCACTCATGTAGATGATCCTCGTCAGGCTCCATGTTAATCTGGGCTTTTGAAGATTCTAGGAAACGAACATTTAATCCTCTCCCTCTTGTGATGATTCGCTTATTAACGAGGGCCTGGTTGAGCTCACAGACTTCGCCAACATGACGAGCTGGGGAATTGTCGCAACTCCGGGTTAAAAAAGACAGAGTTCACGATAGAATCCCCAGCGAGCCATCGAGCCGAAGTTCTGTCGGGATGGTTGTTAGCTTGTCGTGCATCAGAGAACAAAGAATGTTTCCGCGTACGCGTTCACTCGAGTTCGGAGGCGGGATCGTGTGACGAAATGAAATATATTTGCCCTTTTCATCGATGGCGGCGCAGGCGAGGACTGCAGCTGCTAGCACTTGCAATGTGACAGGCGGCATCGGATTCGCTCTAAGGGCGCCGAGCACAGGTTGGGCTATTTCCAGAGCGCCGAGGTCGAGCAAACAAGCCTACCAGACCATGGAATAGGACATAAGCTTTTTAGCGCGATCCCCGACGAGCTCCTCAGAAGCCTCACTCATCCCCCACCCCCGGAGAAAGTCGCGGTCGAGAAGCAACCACAGTTTCGATCCGTAGCGTTCTTCTATCTTCTCGGTGTCTCCGTTGCGCACCGGGCTCGATATCAGATTATTCCGCGCAACCCGGGTTTTTCTTGACGCTGGGTTCCTCACCTCCATGTGGCTTCTCTCTTGCGCTCCTGAGGCACCGGTTATTGATGCAATGCTCGTTCCCAACGGTTGCGAATGATATTCGTGAGAATGCGATTTCCAACTAGGTTGAGTTCCGAGTCCAGGAGCAGGTGGTTCAGAGCTCGTTCCGCCCTTCGGTTTCGCAGCTCATCATAGCCAACAATTCTGTTCCTTGAGGGTGAGAAGGAAATGAGCGGCTACAGGGTAGCAGGGCTTCTCCGGTCAGGATGCGAGCGCCTCAAGCAGAGAGCCTATCTTCGGGCGAGATGGGCCCGCCCGCTCGTGACGGCCCGATCCGACAGCGCAAACTGCTCCGAAGCCCTGAGCATAGAGCTATCACGCACAACCGATGGAACAAGCTCGCTTCCTCATGAAACAACATGTACCACCGAATGATGAGAACGCTCGACACGGCACTCCGCCTGGGCGGCGCCTGCGGCTACGTCCCGGACAGTTCGAGAACCGGTCACCTATTCCACTTGTTTGGGTTGTAGCTTGGTCCGCACCCCCGAGGAGCGCCTCTGCTTCCAGTGATTGAGCCAATAATTGTCATGTGTGGAGAGGTCGCGTCACACATCGAAATGGTTCAATATGGATGGTTCCGATTGTTACACGATACTCGAACCCCGGGGTCTCCTCGGGTAAGAATCGATGGATCATCACGCGGGTCCAAAACTCATCTCTTTTCAATCTTCCGCAATGACTGCATGATGGTCCGCACAATAACCCCTCACATCGATGACTGCGGCTACACCATGAAGACTGTTTACGAGCTATTTCCTTCTCCTCGAGAACAAGTCAGTGATGAACGCGAACCGTCTCGAGCTCCCTCCTCGAGAGTGGCGGGGAAATTAGCCAAACCGGCGGGTTACATGCCCACCGAATAGCGGCACGGAGAGAGAGAGAGCAAGTCGTACGAGAACCGACGGAACGATAATCTGAATCACGTGAAATCGGCGACCGAGCCCGCGGCGTGTTGCCCGTCGCTTCGGCCGCCGTTTCATCTTTGCTGGCGGGTCAGTCCGTCGTGGTCGCGCGTGGGTGTCCCGGATTCCCCCACATGTGATTCAACTGACTTGCATTGGGCGCTTGTTCTGACCCTTGGAGTTCGGATCTGGAATCCAGATGATTGTTGAACCCCAGCGAGAAAGAGCGAAAATGAGATTCAAACGTCTTCTCTACGATGGCGGAACGAAATTCACAGAGTCCAGCTTGCGCGTAGTTATCCTTTTTTCCTCAACGAACCAAGAAAAATGCGGCTTGGGCGCGGTGGGTCGCGTCGAAGCGAAGAAGAACAGTCCCATATTTAGGAAGTGGGGATGTATCCTAATCGAGCTGACCTTGATTCCGCAAGTCGTTCCGCCATGTCCGAGCGAGCGCCATAGGGAGATCTGGCCTGAGAAACACTGTTCCAGACGTCCCTCTAACACCGGATTAAGCCGATCACGTGTAGTGTGGATGGATGACGACTGAGCTGCAGTCATTTTTCATTAGGAGGGGAATTTCGACTATTCGGAATGCTATGACATTTCAATTTCAATGCTTGGATGAATTCGATCAGAGACATTTTCAGGCAGCAAGCTGTGAACAGGAGAATCGTTTGGGAGTTTTGCGTCTCAGAGTTGCGTCAGTCAGCATTTCTTATGGGCACCTGTGGGTGCAGAGAAAGTCTCTGAGCGGGCTCGCGGAGCTCACATGAAGTGACGTCGAAGCATCTCTGCCCCTCAGACCCAGCGGACTTTCCAGCGCGGGACTTTGTCGGTGGCGCTCCTTGCTGTGATTCGGGATGCGTCGCGGAACCGCCCGCCCCCTCCTGTTTTTTTTTCTCGGAAGCTGGGACGGCGCTTCAGGGGGATCAAGTTCCACATCGGGCACAAGGGACGACTCCGTTGGGCCTTTTCGCGAAACCAACTTTCGTCTCAGACTCGGGGAACGCGAATGCTGCGAGCGCTAATCCGTCCTTTTGTCCCTCCAATCGGGAAGGGTGCAGGACGAGTATCGTAGTCTCTGTTCCTCCCCAAGACAACTCAGTTAATGCTCTCGTCCACCTTCCCGCTGTACGCATAATGAGCGTCTCGCAGCTGACGTTTTATTCGTCATGAGGGACTGCATGAGCGCAGCCGGAAAGAATCGCGAACACCACTCTCAGTGGTTGCGTTGACGGCGAGTGTCGCGCCTTCCCTCCTGGGGTTAGGTTGACTTCGTTAGAAGAGCCGCTTGTCCTCGCTGCAGTGGTCGAGGGGTTCTCTTCGCTCGGCCCGGGTTCCCTCCTCCACTACTTTAGACATCAAAGAGAGCCGTCGGACAAAAGAGCGGCTTCATTCAGAGAGAATTCTCGCTCGCCAATCTCAAGAGAAAGAGCGGCTGGGCTGTGGGCTACAATGCAGAGATGTACACCGAGGGAAATAACGGAAGGAACCTGGAGAGGAATAACGAGAAGATCCCTCAGAGGGATAACGAGGGATTATAGAGTGGAGAGAGTGAGGACCATCGAGCAAACTCAGCTCTACCCGTAACTCGGCGGGAAGCTTCGGCTGCTGTTCCGCCACATGCATTATCGCGGTTGTTCAGGCACCGACTGATTCATTATTCGCTACTCTCAATAAATTGTGACTCGCAAACCGGCGGTATCGTGACCAAGCCTGGCGCGGAGGGAAACGAATCGTGTTGCTGTGCTCTGATCCTAATCATAGCTTCGTATGCTCTCTAAATTCGGCTCTCGTGTTTCCATTCTTGCTTTGAGCAGTAGGTGTGAAGCGCACCATACACCCTCCTTGATCAACAACGTCGACTTGCTCAGCTGCCCGCTCCACCCTCTCCCGATTTGACCCCGGTTCGAGCTCCGGATGAGAGTTTGATAAAGCTCAGGACGTAAAGCTTGCGAGGCCTATCGGGAAGATAGTTGACATTGCTCAGGCCGCTCCATCCTTCAGAAGGAAACGGACCTTCCGAGGACCAAGAGTCACATCTGTTGAAGCTCCGGAGGCGAAAGCTGAACGTTCGCACCCACAGTGGGAAAAAACAGCGAGTGTCGTACCGGTACCATAATCGGATTCATTTCCAATAGACAGAAATGGGCGTCCCTCCGGCACTCGCGCTCAGATACAACGGAACATGCTGTAGAAGAGGGAACAGACGTCCAACCACTTACGCAGAGAAAGACCCCCGCCCATCCGCCAACCGTTGAGCGAAAAGGGTACCGAGCAGGCCCGCGGTTGCTCGATGGTCGTCAGCGTTCGCCTGCTTCAGAAAAGGGAAGAGCAACAGTTCTCTCTAGCGGAGCTCGGTCGGAAATATTGCCTTGGACGGCGCCAGGAGATGCTGTCTGACAAATCACCTCAATGAGACCTGCTTCTACTGCTGTAGCGGGTTTCTTGTTGCTCCGAGCGGGTGAGAATCTTTGCAGCGGACGCCTGTTTCCGAATTGGAAGCTTCTCACAACAAGCGCAATCTCGCTCTTGAGAGAATCAGTAAGCACTCGTGAAACGATTTTGAGTTTAATAGGAACCTTTCACAGTCAACCTCTTCAAGTGTCCTGAGAATTCGCGTTCGCGGACTTCACGACCATCCGCCGCAGTGGACCGAGTCTGTGTGGCGAAACGGGACTTCGTTCTTGAATTGGTTACGAGGCGACCATGACAACATGGATCAATTCCTGATTCCATTTTTCTCTCTGCGGAGCGGAGTCTCTATGCGGAACGATTTTGTCGAATCGAAACACACGGATTCGCGGATCTCCGTGAGCAACTCACCGGCGATTCCCTCAGCGTTGGCGAAATCACAGCAAACGATACGAAAATCAGGATTATTACTCCGGCTTCATGTGAAGTATAGGAAGTCACCTGCGAGGGAGAATGTAGATTTCAGTTTTCATGTAGTTTTCATAGACCGCACGTTGCGTGGTTGCGAGTGGTCACACTGCACGTAGACCGTCGCCGCCCCTGCATCTATGGTCTCGCCACGTTGATGATAACTAACTCTTGCCTCTCCGCGGAGTAAAGCTGACAAATTACGTTAACGCTCGGAACATTCGATATTTTTTACGCTGGCCCGTGCTGCCACACAACGAGGAAGCAAGTCGGAGGGCCAGTTCAGGAACGAGCGTGCCGAACCCTCGTTGCTGTTCCCGTTGATCCGAGTAGCACGAAGAAGGAATTCTCGCTATGCACAAAACGTATCAGACCAGGACAAGGGCTGAGACTCGTTCTCCGACTGAGATTCAACCCGTGTCGTTACAACATGAGAGTAGATCTCAGTTACCCTTCAAGTTTCTAATAATGGCGTACCAGGCGGCCGGTGGGAACCATCTAGTGGGAAATCGGTCGAGTTTTCCAGCTCAGATCCTGTGTGCGCTCTCGAGCAGGTTTCCTGGAGAGGTAGATTTAAGGAAATGAGCTTCCACAAAGAGCGGGATTGCGTCGCAACAAAGCTCGGATAAAATCGTTTTCGAATTTCATTAGACGCCGCTTTACATGGAAGGCGCGGAGCTCCGCTTCCGATTGCGCGCCTCTGGACTCAATCTTCCCAAAGTCCTTGAAACGCACATCGCTAGCTTGGGCCCCAGCGGCGCAGTTTAGGCAGAACTCATTTAGCACGCTGCTGGTACTCGAGGAGTGTTTGCTACTGTTGTCTGTTCTTTCGCTACGATGGTGCAGCGCCGCGCTCAACCAGAATGTCCTCGACGGAAACACGCCCACTATTTCCCCTTTCCGAGGCAAAAACGTTCTTCGCCTGCAATAGAAGGAATCGCTGGCCTGTTCGGAAAGACGCGGAATGAAGTGTGGGCTGCAGATCAAGACATTTGCAAGGGATCAGTATGCACTGTTCGGTCATATGGAGGATACAACTGATGCCCAGCTCGACTTTAGTGTTGGAGGAACGCCGAGATCGACCCGTGAAGGATTTTGCGCGTATCTCGCATTCGACCAGGGGGACTTCCACTCGACCTCTCGAGCAGGAGGAGAGAATCCGGTCCGGCTTCAGAGATAACGCTGAATACACAACCGCCCACGACTGAGTGCGCATGGCCTAAGAATGCGTTCAGCGATTCACCAGAACGTCCACCGAAGCAGATTCGACGTATACTACCGGCTGACTCGTGGTGGCGCCGCATCAGGGGGGAATCCGTCACTCGCGGATTCTCGAGAATGCGTTCCGCTGGGGAAAGTCTACCACCGATAAGCGGGGACCGGTCGCTCTCTAGCTTTTCCAGATACCCCGAGTTATCCGTTCCACTCTGTTCCTGGAGAGCCGTGTCTCGGATCTCCGGCCCGATCCCTGACCCTGGAGGCACCGCTCCATAACGATTTACGATGATTTTTCCCTCAGGGAAGAAGGTCTGGCAAACGTCGCATCGCTCGTTGGATGAAAGGCGATGATGGGAACGAGCTACCGACGAAATCTGAACGGATTCCCGGAGGTGACCCAGGGTCGCTAAACTCATGTCTGATCGGCCAAAATGGAAAAAAGGTCTCGAAAAAAGCCGATTCGTCTGTTGGCTATCAGGATCCCACCCCGCGTCGGCGCAATCGCTTTGTTCAAAGGAATTTTCGTGCCTCTTCATCTGAAGTTGGTATGTGTCAACTGAATTTGACGGCCTATTTTTCTCCATTCTACGCTGATGCCCAGCCGCTCAAGTCGGCGACTAACGATTCCCTGCACTCTCAGACTCCGTAGAGTGATACTCGAACTCTCGTTGCCGACTAGCAAACTCGTGGCCTAATGAATCAAACTTCGTTTAATTCGAACTCCACTGACGGATCTTTTAGCTTTGGCGGCGGCTTTCTTTCTTCTGTCGCCAGGCTCGTCCCTCCGGATACGCTTGTGCGTCCTCTGTATGGACTACTGAACCGAGATTCAGGGTTCACAGGGGACGAACGGATCGCCGGCGGGAGACCGGACGCCGCTGGCTTGAGCAGTCAGCCGGTCGCCGTGAATTGGTTTCACTCCCTCGTCGTTTATCCTCTCGAACGCGGGGCATAGGGCGCCGAGATCCCTGTCTGGGGATTCGGATTGTCTGTCGTGTCAATCGCGACAGGAGCTTCGGCCCGAATTCGCCCAGAAGCCGGACACATCGACGGGTCGTGCGAAAATGGAACTGTCGGTGAATAATAACGTTGCCGGATTTCCGGGCGAAAGTCGGAGCGGACGGAAATTAGGACTCCGTGTTTTCTTCACCTCACTCTGCGGAGAGCTCCATCGCCATTCATCCGATTACTTCAGCAAAGGCAGATAATGTGCGAATTTGCTTCAAACAATGTAGAAAGCGCTCATTACATCCACTGCGCAGCTATGCAAAGAACTGGACGCTCGGCTCAGTGCGTAGCTAAATATTGGAGGAATTCATCGAGTTTCCCTTCGCTGATTCTCATTATGTAAATTGAATGCAGTTTTTGTCCCTTTGCACACGCTTCCCGCTCAGTTTCCGTTCGCAGCCTCCATCAATAGCAGTGTATGGACCAGGGCAGGCCGCGTCATCTTAGAGAACTCATTCGGCCCGAAAACCATCAACATCGCTAAGAGCCCGACGCGCGACCTCAAAGTAGTTGATTCTTCGAGTATTTGGAAAGCCTGAACCCGTTGCATACGATTGTCAACTGCATTCCGTCCACGTGAAGAACTCTGTTCGTCTGCTGGTTGCGACAATGATGAATACAGAAAGCTTGAAGGTGCGGCCAACGAGAAGGAAGGGTCGGACGAACAATCAATCGGGTTCTCTGTGAGGGCATCTGTGCTCACCGGCCCGCCGCCGTGCGTGAGATCATTAAAGTACGGAGCACGTTTTCGTTCTGACTCGCCAAAAATTTCGAGGCGTTCTTGGATGAAAAGGACAGACCAATTCATGGAAAATCTCGCGAGACCGCAAAAATGTCCGACGGGGGGTATAGTTCATGCTGACAGCAAGATGGTGGTGCAGATGTGTATTTTCCATACTCAGCCGGACTAGCTCCTTGGAAATCACTCATAGACAGCTGGTTTCCCTTGGAAATCACTCATAGACAGCTGGTTTCCCTTGGAAATCGACTTGCGGTCACATTCCCGAATCGACTTGATTCACTTCTGAGATCTACAGGACCCCCTTCGCATTGCAGCACGCAAAGAGTCAGGGCACAGGTTCTCCGCGAGGGTCTCCCGCGTGCTTCCACCGGTCGCGTGCTCGAAACGAAGCCCCATATCTATTTTCATTGGCTGTTTGACGACGGGGTCGATATGTTAATTTCGCGCCCGGAGCCGAGAAGTTCGTGGAAGCACTTGTGGTGGCTGTGGTAAGGCTCGCAGAGTCCCGAAAATAGCGCTGCCCTCCCCGGGCAATGTTAGTCAATTGTCGGGAGAGGGGATGATGCGGAGCGTCTGCAGCGGCTCGCTCGAGCAGCGGCAACGTTTTAGGTAAATCGAATGCTTTGTATGAGGTTCGCTCCGTTTGTTATCGGAGACCACTTACGTTCCGAGTGGTTTTGGAGCGTTCGTTACAGGTGTGGACCCGAATCTGGGCTGTGTCTGTGATCCAGAAGGAGAGTCGGAGGAGGCCTCGAGGTCAGGACAAGAAAACTGACTGGTTCCACATTTCCCGACCTGTTCGCTCATCGATCGCCGATGAGCACGCGTGAGCAGATTCACCCAACGTCGGTTCGGGACTGATTCGAGTGATGATGAAGAGATTCTCCTTGGCACATCTGCCCCTCACCGCTTCCATTTTCAATTCCTCCTCGGCTCAGAGCCCAGGTATTGCCTCCGCTCCGGGGACGCCGTCACCGCATTGATATCCCCGGAGCGTCGCTCCTGTGACTCTCGTATTTTCTTCGACCAGGCTCCGATTTCCCGGGAGTGTTTGTTATCTCGAATACACCCTGTCATCAGAGCTCGCGTCCGAGTTCCGAGAAACTCCCCGGACGTTCTTTCCTCGCCATTCTTCGTGTCCCAGGTTACCCTGTTCTCCGACATGACCTTCCGAGTCTGGCCCGGGCAATGCACGAGCAAAGCGAGTTGGATCGCGTAGCTCCGAACGTGCGCCGCTTGCTTATCGCAGAACATACCGCGGGAGTGAGTTGCTACTTCGCTAACTCGCTCAATAACTTCGGAGACTCCCTCCCTCCGGAGAAGAGATCAGGACGTGACACAGCGGCGTCACGCCGCATTTGCGCTCAGGAGACACTGGATCCCGCCGGACAAACTCGCCACCCACACGGAGCCGGACAAGTCAATTGGCCACTTAGTCTCCGGGTCACCCGGACCGCAGGACTTCGGTTCCCGAAGAAACTGACGTCCCGTCTGCGTGGGTGCGATCGCAGACTTGAGCTAACAGGAATGCGTTGCGGGAAATATCCGCGATTCCCCCGACTGCGAGGAGGGCCTTGCGGTGTCGACCTGTGACACAGCCGGAGGCACAATGGGACGACCGGAAGGACTTGAGACCTTCGCCTAAAGCTATGACGGCTCAGTGACCGAGCGAAGTTAAATCCGTCGGGCCGTCTGCCGCATTTCGTTCACAGTGGGTTCGCGGGATCATGAACGATGTTTGTCGCGGCCTGCTTGCCTGTTGTCAGCGACCGTTCCGGCAAGTCCTCTGGTCCCTCCGAGGAGCTCCCGGCCCTGCAGTGTAATCTCGCTCGGGATCGTCGAGTCCGTTCAGACCGCCGCCGGAACTCTCTGGACGCATCGACCGTGACAGAGACAACAAGCCCAAGGACGAACGCGCACAGTCAAAGTAAATTCAAGCGAGAGATTCTCCCCAGAGCTACAGAATCTCAGAGCTGGTATCGCTCGGAGTCACTTTGAACTCGCCGCTAGGAGAAATCGAAACACAAGATGAAGACGCAACTTTCCCTCAGCGTCATTTTCGACACGGAGACGACGACCCGCGCGAGTTCTATCGAAAGGGCGGGACCACGTCCCGCCGAATCAGTGCACTACGACAGTCGACGCTTTGCGAATCGAAAAACTTTCGCCGTTCATGCGTGTTGTAGAAACCCGCTTGTGGCAGTACCGAGGCGGGGGGCTGCGGGGCTCCCGGTGATAGTTATCATGAGTTCCACGCTGGATATCGAATCCATATTCGACCACTCGGGTGGAGCTGTTATTGATCCAATCTCCCTCGTTTTCGCTCGAATGCCCCCCTCTCTCGCATCCGTTCTTCGCCGTACCTCCGTAGGCCTGTACACGTTGAACTGGTTGTTCCGGCGCCGGTGCGGCTGTCCGACAAATCCATTGACGTACGTGCCGTTGTTCTCCTAGCAGCCGGCATGCAACCGAGCAAGAAACATGGTCGTAACGTTTCCAGGGTAAATAATAGCAGTGGTGGCGGCGGCAGCGCCAAATGGATTGAGTAGCGACCGTCTGTTACGTGACGCACGGCTCTTTGTTCACGTATTGACGGAGCGAGCTTTATCTGTTATCAGAGTCAGGATACAGATTCAAGTCAAGATTCCCTCCGGCATCAATCGGATCCTCAGTCCGTGCTTTGTGCTAAGCACTCCGCCGATATTGATGCGCGCGAGCTCACGATGCGCCGACTCGATCTCTGCGTGACGATCTGGAATCTGGAGCGGAGGTTATAGATTCCTCCTTCTTTCCACGGCCCCGAGCCGATATTTTCCGTCACCCTTTTCCCTTGAAGTTCGCGTGGGGAATGCGTAGGGTAGCCTTCTGAATCCGATGAAATTTCTCGAAATGACATGGCATTGGGCCGCAGTCAATATTTAGATTGAAATTCGTCGCTCTCAGCGCCGCAGGAAACCCCTGGGCAGCGGACGGATGGCGGTTATTGCCTTCGGGCCATCGACAATCTGGTTGTGAGAACGCTCTTCTCAGGTTTCTGTGTCTGACGCATCCTTCCAAGAAGTTTCCGAGCCCGATCCCACAGGAGGACTTTTCCTCCAAGGTTTCGCGAAACTTAGTGGAACTCCCGAGTGATTCTGAGCAAACGTGAGCAAGGCGAAGTGTGAGTCCGGACGAAGATGGTCCGCTCGAACCACTTTCCTCGACCGCTGCAGATAACATGGAGCCCCTCCTTCCTCCCCTCACCCAGCCCAATATCAACTTGTCCATGGATATCCTCCTCTCTACGAGAAGGAAGCGATGGCCGAGCCATGGCCGACTCTATGGCCGAGCTTTTGGAATGGGATGAGTCGACGAAACACAGCAAGAGCTATTCATAGGTATGTCATCGTCGAGCGCTTGCGGTAGTTATCGTCATGCCGATTACGAGCCACTGGAGCCTGTCGTGACGACTCGTTTTCGTCAGAAATTCATATTTTCTAAGGAGCGGGCCTCCGAAGCGTCAGTTAGCTCAGACTTGAGTTTGATCGTCGGATCGTCTTTCTCCGCGAGCAGGGATGAAGGAGTGAAATTTTCCCGGAAATTCGTATCGAGCTTCGAGTTCCGTGGATGCCAGCACGACGCCATGGATCCCCCTTGCCCTGTTCCGAATCATGGAGCTCTTGGAGAGTGCTCTCCTCCGATATGAGAACGGAGCGCGAGTTGCGCGAAAAAAATGATCTAGGATTCCTACTTCCAACTTTTCAGTGAAAACCGGTCCCGTTCGAGGGAAAGCGGCTCAGCTGTGCTCAAAAGTCTCAGTAATCCGTCTCAGCGCGCGGTGTTCATCCGGGAGTATTGCGGCGTCCACAGAAAGCCTCGTCTTCTCCTCCATGACTGGCCTCATCGCTTATGCATCCGAACAGAATATGCAAACAGCCAAGTACCAATGACCTGCCGTTCAACTACCGCTCTCTTAAAATGGTGGAACCTTTCCGATGAACTGATGAAACGTATCGTTGCCGTGTTTTTCTTACAACTCTACCTCCTTGTTCCTGTTTTAGCTCATCTCATTCTTCTCTCTTTCGGATTCCATTTCCCCGAGGTGAACCGATCGGCGATCCTGAATGTTGTCCCGCCCAGGAATCGAGGGAATACTCTGAAGAATTAGGAATCGTCCCTCTACTCTTCGCGTCTCCTGGTCAACAGCCGCGGGCTTTCGAATCGATGGTCAAACGAGTGCCTGCATGTTCCAGAATAATTTCCCACAACGTATTTCTCGCTTGGTTTCAATTTCTGACTCAACGTGCTCTCCCATGGGCGGTCAGAACTACGTCGAACCGGAGTTTCAATTACGTTTTCGATACAGATACTGTGGGTGAATGCTCAATATGTCCGCCTGAGATTTGCCAGAGGATTTGTGAGGTGCTAAACACGACCATACTCAACGTCAGGAACGCCCTCACGAATCGGAAAAGAGGGGAGAACCGTCGATGCCATTCGGATCACGTCGCACAGAGCTCTAAACGAGGTTTCGGGATGATTTTGAAGCTCGGATTATGGAGTGCTCGAGCGCCTGACCATCGAAAGGAGAACCTGTGAGCCCGTTGGTCAAAGAGGAAGTTCTAGTCGAACGGGAGCGTTTCCTAAATTCATGGGACCTGACTTCATAGCGCTTCCGGCGCCTTCAGCAGCCTTGGAATCAGATTGAGCAGCCAGGAGGGGGCGTGGCTGTATTGTCGAAGCCAAGGAATACGTTTTCGTTTTGCTCCTATAAGTGGACCCATAGCCTCTGAAGATCGAATATAAACCACTTCTCTGAGATCGGAAGCGAGGAAAGAGGCCAACAAAAAGGAGAGCGGGGGAAGAAGCTCATTGTCAGACGATTCTTCGAGAATGGCAGCAGAAACGACAAGCCCCGCAGGCTCTGACAAACTCACAGCAGAAGAAATAGCTCTCCATTATTGGCTTCGGGAAAATTTGGGAAGCGCTCGCAGGAGCTGCCGGCCAGCTGAGGAGCCGCCAGTTTTGTTCTCCACAAAACTACAACAAATCGACGACGGCGATAAGAGACACACGTACGCAGATGCACGCACGAGTAAGTTACTTGGGAGCTGTTTCGCCCGACGGCTCATTACATTATTCTAGAGCATGCGCCGGAAATCGCACGTTCAAACCTACGAAGACCATTAGTTTTGAATGTAGAAGTCTTCGAATAGCTCTGCAATGCAGAGGTTGTTTTGCTTCACTTCATCCCGTCTCGCTTGTTTCTTCCCAACTGCTTCCTATTCCCTCCTTCCTCTCGCTCCCCTCCTGCTCTGGAAAGGAACTCTTCCGGCACTCGTTTCTCGGGAATAACCTCCTGGTCCTCGTCGCCTCCCGCAACCGATAGCTCTCTCACTACTTCCCAAGGGAACGCTTCTCTCAGAATCCTGCTCTCCAATCAGGAAGAAGTGAGAACAAACGGGTGACTTGAATCTAGATACTCTGCCGAACTCCCTGCTCGTTCAATCGGGATCGACCCCAGAGAGGAACAGTTTCGGGCGCTCGCGCTAAACGCGATACTCTGAACGTGCCCAGAGACGCAAGTGGTTCGGGAACACGCGAGATCGGCTACCTCGTCATGAGTACTCGACTCTCTCTACGTCTATCGAAATCTCCACGTGAGTTTCCATGCTGTTCGGCCGCTCGGTTGTGTCTGTGCGGTCATAAACATTCTATTTTCGTATGAGAGCCTGACTTAACGGGAGGAAGGATCAGTTACGCAGGTTTGGTCGAGCAATCGCGTCCGAGGGTCAGGGCTTGGAGAGATCAGGCTCGCCCATGCCTGCCCTTGATGCTGTAACCTCCACCGAGAGGAAAATATAAACGTATCCCCGTTCGCTGGTGGACGGTACGTGTCAACGCCCGAGAGCCTAAGTGAGGGTGTGTTTGCTATTGTATTAGGTAAGTCAAAAAGTTCGTAGCGTTCTTTACCTATTTTTCAAGAGCCGAATTCCTGTACACAAGAGTCTTTTTATTGAATGATATATTGGCCGTTTTGTTCTATGACCTTCGCCCATCGGTCAGGTAAATCGAAGATTCCCTTCTCCCAGAACTTGGTTTCCTTCTTTCCAAAAAACTGATTGAGGTGATTTTTTATACCCTCCAAAGATTCGAATATTTCTCCATCAAGAGAGTTTTGAAGAGACCGGAACAAGTGATAGTCTGACGGTGCAAGGTCGGGACTATAAGCTTGGTGTGGCAGCACATCCCAGTCAAACTCCGCCAATTTCTGCCGAGAGCGCAAACTTACGTGGGGTCTCGCATTATCATGTTGAAAAACGACGCCCCATCTGTTCGCCAATTCTGGGCGCTTTGTTGCTACTGCGGTCTTCAAATCCTCAAGCTGCCTGCAGTAGACTTCGGTGGTGATGGTCTGACCCGGCGGGAGCAGCTCGAAAAACACAACGCCCTTGCAGTCCCACCAACAGCTCAGCATCACTTTTTTTTGATGAATTTCGGGTTTGGGGAGGGCTGCGGCCCGTGAACCTTTGGGGACCCAGCTTTTTCTTTGCGTAGCGTTCCTGTAGAGTATCCACTTTTCATCGCCGGTTATCAGTCTCTTCAGAAATGGTTCATTGGCATTCTTCCGGAGAAGAGTGTGGCTTGTATCCACACGTCTTTCGAGCTGGCGATCGGTGAGGTCATGAGGCAGCCAGATATTCCTCTTGTTTGAGAAGCCAGCTTGATGGAGGCGATTCCAAACGGTTCCATGAGAAACTCCCGTCGAGTCTTCAATTTCTTTGATGGTCAGGCCGGGGTTTGAAGTTACCAGGCTAATGATTTCATCGGGTTCCACAACTTGTGGTCGTCCTGATCTGGGCTCATCTTCAAGATTAAAGTTTTCAGCCTTGAAACGGGTAAACCACTTTCTAACCGTAGAACTTTGAAGAGCATTCTCCCCGTAAACTGCAGATATTCTTCGAGTGGTCTTCGCTGCATTCAAGCCTTCGCGGTAGCAGAACAACATTATGTGTCGAAAATGCTGCTTTTGGTCCTCCATCGCAAATT
This sequence comes from Phytoseiulus persimilis, assembly GCA_037576195.1. Taxonomy (NCBI): domain Eukaryota; kingdom Metazoa; phylum Arthropoda; class Arachnida; order Mesostigmata; family Phytoseiidae; genus Phytoseiulus; species Phytoseiulus persimilis. The sequence goes on from CM075104.1 coordinate 4,529,760, forward strand.
CTTCCTGATTTTACGAACTCGACGATAAAGTCTGAAACGATACACCGGTAGGAACTCTAGAGCCCGCCTAAGAACGTAAACGAACAACCACTGTAGTAGGCGGCTCTTGTGCGGAGCGCGGGAATTTCAAAAATGTCGGATCAAAAACGCTACGAACTTTTTGACTTACCTAATAGTTTGCACGTTCCTATTGATGACACGTAATCAACCCGACGCGTTATCAGCACGCTATGCGAGAGCATATCAGGTATCGTCTTGCATCCTGCAGTGTCGCATCTCCGAGCGGATTCCGCCGGGAATAGTCGTTGAGCAATAAAATCTGCCATTGGGGTCAGCCGCACGTATGATTCGCAATAATTTCGTGGGAACCGTACGTCGGCAAAGCCGAACTCCATCGTCACGTATGGGGGAATGACGATTTTTCGGAGATAATCCTCGGAACTGAGCGAGGACGAAGAGATCCCTGTTCGGTCAAACTCGACCGGTCATAAAGAGCGATGTGTGTAAAACTGGAAGCACGGACACCCGAAGGAGTGGAAAAGCTAACGGCAGGGTACATCTCGCAACACGAAGGGATTTATTGGTTCCATTAATGAAAGTCGATGATTTTCCTCAGCGTTCTCTACGAGCGAACGCATCACTGGTCCCAGAGTTCACTAACTCGTTATCCGGAGGGCGGAACAGACTACTCAATATTCATTGGTGCTCCCAAGCTACAGAACAGAGTCAGGAAGAAACCTCAAATTCATTAGGAGCCTCTCTCCTTCGATGCAGGGAGAATTATTTGACCGCCCATTTCCCGAAATCGACACCGCCCATCATGGTAGGACAATGTCTGTATGTGCAAGGGTTAACAAACGCCGTAACCGGAATTCACTCCCTGTAAGCCACCAGAACAGCAGCAGAACCTATCTATATAGCTCCTGAAAGCAGAAAACAAGAGCGCTTTTGCTCCTTCAGAGCCTTGTCTTCAGGGGCTTTGGACCCTCCAACTCGTGGATCCTGCACAGCGGCGGCGTTCTGTCGAACTTATAACCCTTAGGGAGCGGAGCCGGCCCGTTGTTGGGTCATCCAACAAATCGTTGCAATCAAGAGATCGTTCTCCCCGGGCTCCAATGTGTCAATCGCCCACTCAGTCGCTTGTGCGCGATTAGATTTGGAGAGTATTCGATTGGGCCAGTTCAACCATGAGTCGAAGTTAATAACTGAAGTCGAGCCCCTGAGGAAATTGATGCAATCCAGCACAGTTGAGTGAAGAGACTGTCTGGCAGAGTCTGGTGTCTGGGGCTCCGAATTGTGTCACCGGAATTTTGCTGACGTCGCACGGAATCGCTACCATTAGAGGCTCTGAAGTGGAAATGGACTCCATCCTCGCCTTCATTACGTTCAACCACCGCAAGGGACCGCCGCCGCTCTTCTCGAGTCCTCGGCCGCAGGCTGACGTCAGGCTTCGTTGGTTGGCTCGTTTTTTTCTGCCTTCTTCCGGCGTTCCACTGCACAGTACAGCATCTGTACCTCCGTTGGATGGATGAGTCGGTCATTCGCGATCGCCATACGCGTAATGAGGGTCGTCTTGACGTTCCTGTCATTCCCTGAGGCTGACCCCGCTCGTCGTTCGCTCGGGAAGCTCGCTCGCCCTGAGCATGGTTCCGATGCCCGCTGAGGATGCGATGCATGTATATCAGGGGTGTTCTTGCGGCATGAAGCGAAATTCAATCCAGATGAATTGATCCGCGAGGTACCCCACCGATGGAGGCCGGCACGTAACCGGAAACAAGGGCTTCGTGCGATGCACGCAGCGACCTCGAGATGTGATATCCGTGGTACGGCCGAAGAAAAATGTCGTGGGATATACGGAATCTATCCCAGGAGGTAGTTTCTTGTTCCACGCTCTCTCGCCTTCATGAATCTTTTGATGTTGGTTGTAATAGATCGAAAATCCCTGAGGATCCCAAGTGAGGATCAATGATCTATACAGATGGTGGTGGCGTTGGGGATGGCTGCGGTGGTGAAAAGGAGGGGCGTTTCAATTCCTATCCCTTCGGTTTGATTTTGACCGATGATATCTGGGCGCAGTCTCGTGACTGGCCCACATCGAAAGAAATTCGTATCATTCAGGGATCACGAGATGCCCTGATGACGGTCATCACTGGATCTGCCTCGTCCGTAGAACGTTGCGAAACATGTAGTCTCGTCGAAAGCTGGGCTGACTACCCTCATGGCGGGCTGCTCGGCGGGCAAGGAGCTATGCCGCTCCTGGAGGTATGCGTACCTGCCGAGAATGGATCGGAGGAACGCCTAGACGAGAATCAACTCTGGCAGGTAGACATTCCTGCTCGGAATGGAATGCTTCGCAGTCTTCGTCCGGGTTGAGTGCTCTTCGTGGGCGATTGGCTCAGTCGAGTGAGCGCGTCTCACCAGCTGGAACGATCGACCGTTTTGCACGGGCACGGACCTAGAACCCGAGGCAGGTAACTGGATCCACTCGACCCGAGTCTATCGCTTCTCCTGAAGCGGATATTCCATGAGCACAAAGCCTAAAACCTAGTTGGAGGATCCTCCCACGTCGCATCGATGAGCTTACGCAAGAATTCCGTGGTAGGAGTTTCTTCCGGAGACTACCTTGACACATGGATCCCAGCGTTTTCATCGCCTCTGCCGTCTACGACGACGGCTGGATTTCACAAAAAATCGTCATTTGTGCGATTATGATTCGGAGACTCCGAGGAGGCACTCGAATCAACCGTACTCGGCGAATACCGAAGTTTTGGGCCCCGATGAGAACTTCTGCGATAGTTTCCATGGCTCTGATCAGCGCGAACAGAGTCTCAAACAATTCGGAGCTTCGTTAGATCTTACGGTAAGTGAGTTGATACACCGCCCGTAAAATTTCCAAGTCTCCGTTTCTGGCTCGCAGAAAATAACTCCTGCCGGAAGCGATTCAACAAGACTGAACTTTGTCTGTTAGCAAGCTGTGGAAGCAAGGGCGCCCAGGAACTTTTCCGGATTCTCAACGTCAGCGGCGAGATAATCTAGGACGGTAACTCAATCGGTGGGAGGATTCAGGATGCCATCAGTTCTTCCCTCTGATTCTCGTTCGTAAGAGCTCCGCAGGGTTTGTCGTCGAGCACGCTAGCATCAAGTCTGGCCCGCTTTGTGCCCAACAGGAATCGATCCAAGCTGCAGTGGCTTCCTGCTGCACACGGTCGTGGACGGAGTCGACAGGAGAATTTTTCGCCTCTGTTGTAGGTGACGTCCTTGTCCTTCACCCCTTGTCGGCATCCATAGCAAAGAGGAGACAGCTCGATGCGACTTCGCCCTCTCGGAAAGCGGAAGGACGGAAAGTACGGAGGCTCGAAAGCTCCGAACTTCGCGCTTCCTCAACGATGGTTGAGAACCGCTCCAAAGTCTAACCGCTACACTGAGCATATAATGTTGAAACTCTCTCCTTACTTGGGGGACTCTTAGACTCCCATTCCGCCCCAACAGGCTAACCCGTTGAGCATCTCGCTTCTGAGAACTGCTTCAGACGGACTGGGGAACGAATGCGCTGACGAGGCGCGCGGTTGACGTCATACTGCTCTGTCTCTTGTCTCTTCCAGCTTGGTATAGATCGATAGCGACGAAGATAAAACGTTCAACTTCCCTGGACAGTTCCGACTAGCGACAGAAAAGCTGACTGTTAGGCGGGCTTGTCGCGGAATTTTTTCCGCCTGACTCTATCACAATATGGACGTCACGTCACGCTGAAGGTAATGAGTGCCATGCCGCTCTTTTCGTATTACCGAGGGCAGGCGAGACACGGATCACGTTTGTCGCCTAGGAACCCGCTCCGAGTCGAACTAGCCGAAGCAACTCGCTGCGGTGTTAGTTCAGTATGAGAATGACTGCGGAAATTCGGCCGGCGGGGGGCTGCACGAATTTCTGAGTCGCATCGTATTTCGGGTCTGATCTCCAGCTTTATCTCTGTTTCTCGCGCTGTCGTCCGGATGTCTCCGGTGCTCCCCAAGGGTTGGTGAGCACCCTTTGTCGTGGTTTGTCCTCGAACGAGAGAGAAGGAATAGCGCTAACTTGTTCGCTTCGAGACACGTCACATGAGCTTTCACATTAGCATGAAGCCGTAGTTCTCCCACTGCTCGAGGGAAGACGAAGAAGCTCAACAACTTCTGAAAGCTCGAAGAAGAGGCGCTCGACGCCATTCCTGCCGTGCCGCTCGCTACCCTTCGAATGAGAGCGAGAGAGATTTCCCTCCGGCGAGAGTTCTCGGCGAATCCCGATTTCGTGAGCGGGATTCGCTTCTCAGACCGTCTGCTCCGCTTGGCTTCCCATTGTTTTTCTCGCTCCCTGGGTCTCTCCCATCTGTTCCGAGAAAATCCGGATCAAACGATAATCTTATCTCGAGAACACACACAGCGACGACGAAGTGACGGCGCAGCAGCGACTGGAGAGGTGGCCGAACCGACATCCGAACGTTCATGCAATTAGACCTCTGATCGACTGGCAAGCCGTTCTCATTGTTGGGATAACTTATGGGCGTTTATGGAATCCGATTCGTTTGTTCTATCCGCTGGAATGTGGAGATGAACGAGTCGACACCGGGAAGCCACAGGGCTTGGTCTCGGTGCGAACATCGGAGGATATCGTCTCGGCAGATTTCGGTCTAATTTGCGGAAGCCAAATATTTTTCGTCTCAAAAGCAAAGCAAAGAAAGTCCCAGACGGGTTTCGCTCAGATCCTGGCATGGAAGCCAGGATTGCCCGTGGGAGAATTCTCTCTCTCGATTTATCGGAGCGATGTTCAGGTGAGCCACAGCGAATGTAAACAGCGAAAATTTCAACTCGTTTGAAATTCAGATTCTTGCCGCCGAATAGAAGCCCCGAAGCACTGACAGCAGCAGTGGTCCCCGGACCGAACGGCCGAATCTCGACAGCTGTAGCTTTGAGAATCAAATCGGCAACAGGGCCCGGTGACATTATTCGATGCGGCCCGCGAACCGGTAAGCCCAGAGGGTCGGCCCGGCCCGACCCGGATATTTGTTTTGGATGCGGCGTCGGTCGTACACTCGGACGACCTAGCGGAAAATACAGAACCTGTTCAAAGCCCACCGACCTGTGATAAACAAGCCGGTCATTTCTGCTCAAATTGCACAGGATCACGCATCCGACGCAAACAGGGACCAGGCCACGAAAACGAGGCGGTAAGGGCGGGTTCGGAGCTGGTTCATTTTTTACAGGGGCGGTCTGAGTCGCGTGTCTCAGATCGGGTCTCCCATGCACCGGAACAAGACTCTCGATTCAATGTACATATTATCCTCGAGTCAGCCATGAAGACCGAGAGCGGGGAGCGGCGAAACGAAGAAGGGCCGCCCTCCTCAAATCCCCTCCCCCCCTTGAATTCAGCCTAGTTCAAAAACGAATTCGCAGCCGAGCCGTCACTCTCATCTGCAAGCATCGAAGAAAAGATCGCAGGCAGTCGACTGTTTCGTATTCGTGGTCAGCAACAGAGGAGATGTTTCAATCAACCTGATTCGAGCATCGACCGCGCTTCGATCGGAGCCGAGTTCGCCCCGAGCCGAATTTCATTTCCAGCTTACAGCGATAACGCCCGCGCATGGGAGTAGCTGCCGGGAGTCAATCAATTTAGTGGGACGGCGGGAAGTTTCCCGTCGGGGTGTCAAAAGGAAATTATTTTCGAGGCAGAACAACTGAAACATCGACCGCTGAGAGCTTTGAGCCGGTCCGCAACTCCGCGGGAGACAGAAGCACCGATCGAGAAACGGCAAGCCGCCAACGAATCGCCAGTCCGTCCTTCCGTTTCAAAGTTCGGCCGACTGACGGACAAAGAAGACAACCAACCGGGGAACGTGGCAGAAGAGCTTTTCCCATCTCCTCGGGAAAGCCATGATCGGAAGCCTTCACAGTTGCCAACGCCAAGCGCTCCCTGTCAGACGTTATTACCCTGGAGAGACGCGTGGGATTTTCCCCTCAACATTCACAGCTACATGTCAAACACGTGCAGTACGACCCCAGCTCTGGGGTGAAAAACGAGCCCGGCGTGGAAAAGGCGGAGATCCGACGAATCCGACCCGGGAACGTTCGGAGAAGGCACCACGGAATTCTTTCCAGCTTTTGACGACTCCATTTTGTCAACGACAGCAGAGTGAATTCCTCAGTGATGCGGCTGAACTCCGACAGCAACGCGGAGAGCCGGTGGATATTTGCCGCGAGAAGAGATCCCGATGCTCGTTATGGCATGATGAATCCGAACGAGAAACTCATCGGAACAGCGTCAATAATATACGAGCTAGCAGTCAGTCGACAACGTTTCTCGAAATGATAAAAAAATCCTAGTTCGATTCTCGTGCTCGCAGTTACAGCGGGGCAGGGAACGAGGGAGGGGCAGCATGATCGTTCGCTTTTTCCCACGCAACGCGGTGGCCGCTGAGCCGCTGTTACGGCGCGTTGGTGCTTTCGCAGCTATTGGTGTCAATTCGGACGAAGCAGACGCCTCCGGAACGAAGTTACGAATGTGCGCGAGTTTGCAAGCGTCTGTTTTCGGCGATCATTCCCTCGAGAGTCGTAAGCAACCAACTCGCGAGAGTGGAATGGAGAGAGCGCGTCCGTGCTCACTTCGGCCACTTGTGGGAAGTTACAAACCCCATTCATTCTGCTCGCAGTTCCCGTCCGAATGGATGCTTTTGTTCTGTGAACAAGGCTCTCTGGCAAACGAAGAATCCATGCGCCAACTGCCGCGCCTGCGGCACGTTTCCTGCTCACGATGTGTCCTCCATCTGAAATGTGAGACCTCCAAGGCCCCAGCGCTTCCGCCTGATCTCCCAATGATTGAGTCAAACGATCGTCGCATCGCTGATTCCGCCGTTCGACGCGCACGGTCCCAAGAGAGGCAATCACGGAACATTTGCTCATGTAGGTCTTCACGCAGACGGCACGTTCTTAGGTCTGAAGGTGCGCTCGTCCACTTGTTGCGACCAGGTCTCCACGTGACGTAGTTGTTGGCAACGCTCGGAGACAACATCGCGAGGTTCGTTTCTGGACATTGGCCAGTCGAGCTGGACTGGAAACGGTCTTCGAGGAGTGAGCCGGTTTTTCCGTGTGAACGGGGAGTCCTCTCGTGTCCCGAACCTGGACCCCGAGGTACCAGCTCGGCTGAGGTCGCGCTTGACGGGAAAATTAACTCCGCTGCGAGCAGGAGGGAGGAGAACGAAGAAAAATGGAACCACCACACATTACTTCGCTTGGCTCCCTCGCTCGTGGCGGAGTTTGTCCGCGGCTCTAGCCTGGGTGTCTCCGCCGCCGCCATCCCCTGACAACCCCACTTGTCTTCAATCTTCTTGAGTCTCTTATGAGTCTTCGGTAAACTCTTTTTTCCAGTGGAGTGGCCCATTCTTCTGAGGCCTTTCATTGCCTTGAAGCCCCACCACGCTCTGAATGGTAGCAGCCCCGACAGGTCCAAAGGAGCTCCCTCCACTCCACTCTTCCAGTTGAAGCCATTGTAGAACGACCGTCGCTCGTCCAAAAGGCCCCGTCCGCGTGTTGGGTGGAAAAGAACTTAGGCAGGAATTTGGGCGTGTCTCTTCATCTCGCGAGTGACGGTGATGTCTGAGCCACTCCAACGAGTTTTTTTCATTTCGCAATGCGATGCATGGGATCGTTAACCTATCAACCGGGTGGTGATCGGATTTTGATTCATTCCGAATGAATTGTGAGATATACTACGTCACGTTGGATTGTTCTCTCTTGCTCCGCTTTCCGTTCTCATAATGCCTTGAACAATTGCAAAGTGAGCAGGACTGCTTCCGCCCTCACTCTATCTCCTCCTAAACCTGTCGGCTGGAGGGTTTTAGATTACCCCCCCCCCCCCCCCCCCCCCCCCTTGAGTTTGAAGTCCGACGTCGCCCTCATTATGTGACTCGGATCATCAGCAGAGCGTGGAAGTTTAGATGATTTTCCGGAATGATCTCTCCATTGCAAAGAATCAATCTCTGGCAATTGATGGAATAATTTCGGAAAATCACCTGAACTTCCAGGCTCTAATCATAAAAAAGCCGGGACCGTCGAAATCGGCGTCTGAAGGCTCGTCTGGAATCCTCCCGAAGAACTCCTTGCACCGCTGGACAGCTCAATGAATCAATACAGTCCACATGGCAGCACGAAACGAAAGTCCGTCAGTCCATTATAGGAAAGGCGACTTTTATGAGACTTATTCCGAGAGAGCTCAGCTGACATCCCAATGCCAGGAAGCTGCGGTGGGATCAATCAAGCGTCAATCCCAGCTCCTTCCGTAGTCAACAGAGGGCTTGGTTGGCATTATCGTCCCGTGGAAATTCGACGGATTTGTTATTCCCCGTTGACGCTGAACTCTGTGATCAGACTCCTGCGAACAAGTGCAGATTAGTCGGAGCTCATTCCGAGACAACCAACGTGAGGGCCCAACGACGATCTGAGTGGGAACAGCAGCAGCTTACAGCAAACCTCTTCAGACGGTCTGGAGTTGTCGCACCCTCGAGGCTGCGACCCCAATCCTTTCAGGGCTTCGCCAGTTTCTCTGTTTCTAGTTTTCCCTGGTTTCCTCTCCCTTCGCGACCGCCTCGGCTCCTTTCCCCGAAGGCTCGTAGCCCCGAACGAGAACGAGGAATGCGAGGTGCGCTCTGGGCAGTGCAGTCGTGACGTAGATCCGGAGAGGGGGGCTCCGCTCTATCCCAGGTAACAGAGCGAGCCCGGGAACCTCCCTGGGAGCTTTCCCTCCTGTCTCAAGTCGCTATCATGTAGGTCTTTTTGTGAGTTCTGCGTGCCGAGGCATCGGCCGGCGGGGAATCACATTCCGAAGAATCACAGACAAGTCATCGCTCCGCTGATGAGATTAGCAACGGAGGCTGCCATCCACAATCTCGAAAACAGCTCTGAATTCCCGAATCATAAAGCTTCTCCTCAAACAGCGGCAGCAATGAATCTGGTCAATTGGCTGAACAGAAAAAAGAGGTCCGTACGAATCGCCCGGCACGAGAGAAGCCAATCAAGCGTTCTTGATTGTTGGGTGGCATCGGAGCAGGAGAAAAGCCGGCCGCCGAGTCAAGATTGGCGGCGGCAAAGATCGAACGCGGGAACCTATCCATCGAGGGGTTTGTGACTCTTCGGAGATCCGTTCGACTCGACAGGGGGCAGCGGGGGTGCCAGGGCTGAGAACGATCGAGGGGGAACGGAAATCTGCAGAGAAGCCCTAAGACGTACCCTGAAACGGCCCGGTGCGACTCGAGAGGAACCGGGCATTACCAGCCACGGAGCAGCGAGAGGTTCTCGCTGACCTCATTTGAGGACACGACAGACACACGCCGCTGCTGTCTCATCCAGAGGAAGAAGCCTACTTAGCAAGAGAGCGGAATCGACAGAGTCGAGGAAGCAGGGGGAGGAGGCACCGAACGAACGCTGAGGTGATGTGAACATTATTTCCCCTAGGCGCAGCAAGTCTTGCGCGAGCAACACAAGAACCCCACAGTAGAGGTTCCCGGGCCCCGAGTCCGGGTTTCAGACTGGAGCGCGAGAACGAAACAACGGCTCTCAACGGAATTTTCGCGATTCTCGCACGATACGCCTACCCGGAGAAACAGGGAAATATTAGCGCCGCTGCGTTGCTTTCGAGAGATTCGGCTCCACAAATGCGCTCTGTATCCGCTTTTGCTGGCGGGTTTTCCGTTCCCCGGCAATCGGGCCTCCCGATGTCGCGCCGGAGAATCGAGTGAGTGAGCGAGCTCGAAAACGAGCGATAGAGACTTCGACAAATATTGAGAAGTCTCCTCGAGCCAGATTCTGCTCTTGAGAGCAGCATCAAGACGAGAGAGTTCTGGAATCTCCGTCAGGAATCGCTTAAATTCGGTTGGGTGATGGAGGGGATACGTTCCAGCGAAAAAAAACAAGAAAAACTGGAGAGCGTTTACTTTGCATTGAAAGTACAAGTAGGTTTCCGCTCGAACAATTCACAATAAGATCGGAGTGTACGGGACAGTGCGGCGCACACAACTCACACAAAATTCCCTTCGAAGGCCACGACATCGCCGCGTTCGGAGCTCGTGAGGCGTTTGTCATTCACGGTCGATTTGCCCCGCCGCCATAATCATCATCATAAGCGTTCCTGAACCACGCGCCTTCGAGAGCTGAGGACGAAACACGAAATTACGAATCGTGCTTCACTCACGCGGATATCAGCTTCTCGCAAATCTGACTGTCGGCCCCTTCATCCACTAAAGCAGACACTTACTTCGGCCTGAGCTCTTTGCGTCGTCTCCCTCTCGTTCAACTGGACGGCGATCGATCAATCTATCGTTTTAGCCGTCAGGAGATGGCTCGTTCCCTTCAAGCGATTTTCCGAACTTTTTCTTTTAACGGCTTTGGTATTGAAGGATGATAACGCAATAATTACACTGACTCGGAGAACCCGGACCCGACGGAGTTCCTCCTGAGTGCGAGGATGTTAACTTCGAGCTCTGGTGTGTTGTTCTTCTTAGAGAAGCTCCTCGTGATTTTGATTGGGAGGTAGTTCTTCCAGAGGGAGTCTCGAAACACCTGGTTCATAATGAGACTGACCTTCTACAGGAGCAGTGCTAACCGGCGCCCTGCGTGGCACCATGGCTCCTTCCGAGACTGGTTGCTAGATCCGGAGCAGGCTCGGTAACCGCGTGCTTATTCAGGGGTGGGGTCTTACGAGTCGGGTCCTCAAGTGGAATGCTACTCCCACTCAAGTCATTATTCCAACGGCTTCATTAAGCAAATTCCTTTGATCGGCCGTGGAATGCTTATTGATAGCCGCCGGCGAATTGGAGCTTGTCAGTGCGGTCTTATGTTCTCCTTTTTTCTGCTCTGTTAACTATCCTCAGCCTCGAACAGGGGTTCCTCTTTCGAACCGCTTTGCGCGCCAGAGCTTCTCCGCTTGAATCCGCGGAGAATTCCTCCGGCTTTCGGACTCACAGGGGATAGTTGTCTGGATGGCATACCTCAGAGACGAGGCTTCTTCAGCAACAGGCAGGGGACGATACCAGGACTGTCCGTTTGCTTCTACATTAGGCAGAAGATTGGGCTCGCACAGAAAATGGACTGCACGATATTGGCGTCGTAAAAGCAGTGCCGGCCGTCCCGGGAAGAAACGCTCGTAGCTTCTACGAAACTAAAGGAGCAAAACCGTCGTAAACAGTCCATCAGTGACGGGACCTGTTGGAACGCCTCTTGTACAAAGGCTTCCAAGAACTCTGGGCGACCCACGGTGCTGAACAGTTCGTTACAGCGACGAGGTGATGCGTACGGGATGCATGCTGACTTTTGTTGCGGACTGCATGCCGGGACGCATTGACGGATGAAGGCGCGGCGATAGATGGATAGGTGTAGTATGGATGACCACACCCAGCGCGTCTGTCGCGGACAAGATCTCAACATAGCTTCATTCAGATAGAGACTGACGCCCAGTTTCGCGTGAATCGACTATATCGGTCATCTCAGGAGTCCAAGGGGGGAACTCTGAACTTTTCCGGTCGTCGATTCACGAGGATCCTCATCGCAGCATTGCAACACCCTTCGTCTCCGTCTTCGAGAGAAATAAGCACATTCCACGTCGAGGACGGCAACTTCAACAGTTGGTGTTTGTCCATCCTGGTCGTTCCAGCTTGCGACGGTAGAATGCATCGATGGAGGTGACGGCCGGATCCAGAGAGGAACTCATCGATAAGGGAGAATTGTGCAAGAAAACAGACAGCTGAAAAGACTGACAGGACGACGGGGTCTAATGAATAGAAGTATGGACTGATGGATGACACCAGAAGGGAGATAGCCAGGAATTGAAACGATCTGCTCAATGTCCACGGGGGAGCAGCCGCGCAGGCTCGATGAAATGCATGTCGTTGCTTCCGGGGATCTTCGGGCCAAAGAGAGAGAGGGAGAGATCAATTAGAGTTGTAATTATCCCTGAGCAAGCCCATCATCACGACCCCCGAGTACGGCATCGTTGAGAACGCTCCCTAACCTTGCCAGAGAAGCAACTAAGATGCATCTTCTCGTTTTTGTATACACCTCTCGCCGTACATCCGCTCTTGCTATTCGCCAGCTGGACCGGAGCGTTGCAGCTCCTGCGTGAGCTATTTCCCGCTCCGCACTACGCTCCTGCGCCCGCTCTATGTTCCGATCCCAACTCGCTTGACATACTCGATGTGAGAATGAGAAAAATTTGACGGACGACCAGCATGAGCTCACTCGGGTGCACGAAATGATATAATGCCAGCTTTCCGATGGCCAGACATCTTCAGGAGTCGTTGAGTACGTCGGATGAACATATGCAGCGTTTCTTGCGAAACTACTCACCGCATGTAAGCTGAGCTTGCGTTTCACAATCAAAGTGTTTCACGTCGCTTGGAAAAGGGGGAAATTGCGCAGCAAGGAAACACAGGTCGGAGGTGGGGCATCGTGGAGGGGATCTCAACTGAGACGTCTCCGGGATGGAATCAAACTCGATTGAACCTTAGAACTTGGCACACCAGGCCAGACATCCAGGTGCTTCAATGGCATGGCTCCGGAGAAGCGTCCCATCAATCCTCAACTTCCAACATCGACTACGATGTCCCCGTAAAGGTGGACATCGCGAAGGAAGACACAAGCATTCCAAGATAACAAGCTGTCCTCAACTTCATTGGTGGGAGGGTTTCTGAAGTGCGTCAAATACGGAGTTCAATTATGCTCTTCACTCAGAAGTGTTTGCGTGTCAACCTCTCTAGCGTACCCGAGAGCAGGTAGTTCCACTTTCGCGTCGGAGCCTGGCGGAAGGTACGGGCAAAACCCAACGCAGGCGACGACACGAATAATGCAGCGTAGCTTCTAAGTTTTTGAACGTGCGAAGCAGCCGGAATTTATTCAACACCCCGCAAGTTAACAAGCGGTTGTTGCCGAGCACAGCATTTTTTCGCCCGTATGTTTCACTTTTCCGTTCGATGTTCTACGTTTCACTGGGAGGAGAGCTCGGCCCTCCGACCGATGGCTGTGTTCCTGCCGGTGTTCTATGTGTTCGGCTGCCCTCATCAGCGCTCTCGTTGCATTTCGCATGAATAAATTCACAGGCTGATAATGACTGCCTTTCGTTTACGTCAGGATATTCAGCGTCCATCTGGTCTACAACGCCTTTCGTGGCTGCGCGGACCTAGGTCGAGCTCTGTGTTTCCCCCCAAGTAATGGAGAAAGCCGAATGGGTAACCCATCTATACGAACCACGATGCGAGACTCGAAGATGGCTTCCGCATCAGCGTATGTCTCGATGGAAACGTCCTTCGCGGCGGCTCGAACACCCCTCCGATTGGCCGCGATACCTCCTCAGTTCGGTCCGTAGCGTCAAGGAGAAGCGAGGTGCCAAACCAACCGATAGTTGTCGCCATATCACCGAGTCCTATGAGAGAAACGAAAATCTGCCACAGGAGGGCACGAGTCTCTGGAGAAGCATTCGGGGCTCAAAACGTCGGGCACTCGAACCTGCAGGTTGACCTGTTTCGACCCCCCAAGCGACCATCGTACTGACCGATGGACATTCGTAGCAGATACAGGGACCGACAGAATTGACAACTATAGCCCGCCTCTTCATCGAGCATTCCGCGGAATGGGATGTCTTGTTGGCCCTTCAGGTCCTGTGTCAATAATACGACCGCCGGAGGACACAGAACACAAAAGAGCGAAGGCTCGCTAGCAATTCCACTCTCGCGCGGGCTGCGTGCTTCGTTAACTCCGGTCCGTTAGATTTTGTGGGGAACGGAGAAACCCTGCGCTCTGGGCCATTCACAGGCGACCGACATTCTTACGACGACCTCGTTGTCCTTATTATTTTTCCGCTCGGGAAACTAGTCGGAGATCCTTGATTTCAAAGCGCTGTGGTGATCCAACGAGTCTGGAAGCGACCGTTGATTGCGGTAGAAGTCCCTGTTATCCAGTACCCCATCGTGGGATGTGACCGGACGGACCTATCGGCGATTGCATCACCCCCGACGCCGTTCTTGTCGTCGCCGTAGACAACGTTATCATCGCCACCAAGATCGGGTCGTTTTCGCAGCAGACCCGATGGGAGACAAATATCCGTGATATCTCGCTCCTGCAATGGTTGCTCACCAAGTCCGATCGCGGTCCTGCATTTGTTATTCCGCAGTGGTCGCCTTCGCGCCTCGCAGCCGACCGTGTATAGAGGATTCCTGGCGTATCGGAACAAGGTCCGCTCGCTGGTTTTCTTGCCCGCCTCCCGTCTGGAGGCCCTTGGCATAGTGCATTCGGCGACGAACCTGTTTCCCACAGCCGCCAGTATGTGCTGCTTGCTTCGATGTCATGCCGAGCACCTGCAGTCGCATACGTGCTGCTTGACGTCGCAGATAATTGACTTGTTTTCTAATCAGCACAAGTCAGGACAACAGGGTCTCCACGTACAGCAACTCCAGGTCCCCGAGGACTCCCAGTCGCGAACGGCAACCGAGAACCTCCGGGGTTTCTTCACAGCTGCGACGCAGTTCATCCGTGTCGAAGCGTCGTTTCCAAGCCGAGGAAGCGTTCGTCAAGAAGTTCGTATCCACCATCTTCGACTGCTTGCGGCAGTTCAAGGAGAACCGGACGAACTGTCAGCGGACGGTCGAGTTTAAACGGGAGTTGATTTGCGAGCTCTGAGGGGCGACTGGATCCTGCTGCGGCGGGGACTCGCTCAGTCAGAATCGACCGATAGGACCGTTGCAGTTAATTGCTGAGACGACCGACGCCGCACGATTGTATAAAACGAAGTTGTCATGGAAGTCCTGGACCCTTTGGCTGCGAATTTTTATCGCACCATGTCGGGTCTGGAAGTGGTTCCGGTGGAACAGAATCACCCTCGCGAGTTACTCTCTTGAAACAGTAGCTGTGAACTTCGTGCGCTGTTGCCACGAAATCATCCGACCGAACAACGCGAGCTCGCTTGGCTAACGCAGTCGTCTTGAAAATCCTCGATAACAGCACGTTAACTCGTATCACTGAAACGTAGTTCGCGGCGGCTCACCTTTTTCCGCACGAGATCAGAGAATCCTGTGGCGGGAAGCACAATTTCAACGGTTAATGATCCTCGCAGCTGAGGTTGCTCCACGATTGAATTCACATCACTCACTTCAGAAGTCCTGGCGTCCGTACTCGCCAGCGGGCAGCGTTCCCGCCGGCACCTGGACGCTCTTTGGAGGAGACCCTCAGTACTTGGGATCTCCAGCCGTCGTCAAACGAAGGGTCAAAACTGCCGCGGCGCTCCGGAAGCCTGGAATTGTTTCCTGGGCCTTCCTGAGCCTGCCGGACCTTCATACGAGTCCCTGTTTGTGTTCCTGGGAAAGGGACGCGGAGAGGGACCTGCTTTCGCATGGGGACGCTCACTCGCGCGGCGCCAAATCTCCCGCTCATCCCTAGGAAACCGCGGAATTCCGATCGAAACAGGGGGCTAAAACACACGATGACGTCGCGTGAAATCCCGCATATTCCCTCGGAGTTGCGACTAGTGTTATTTATCAGATATTCGAGTTCTGAATGGAATTGAGAGCTCGATTCCACCGCTCCGGCACAATATTCCTCGTTGACTGTGGCGCCCTCGACGAGGTCGACGAACAACTTCATCGATCGCGTCAGCTCTCAGAGCTGAAGCACCGAGCGAAAATAGTGAGCGCCGGACCGAGTGAGTGAGCGGTCCGGAGGTGATGTGGCTCTCGATTCAATGTAGTGTTTACCGGGGACCGGCGAGAACGTCTCACGCAAATTCCCCGAATCCAGCATAGAGGAGGAGCTGATTTAAATGAAAAACATCGCCGGCTGGGGATTTCGCCCGTTCCGCAATCAAAAACAATTCGGAAGGCAGCAGTCTACCCAGAAAACCATGCCCCCTCCCCCTAAGCTTGGCTCCTCTCTGATGGTCGCCTGCGCTCCTCTCTCAAGAAAGGTGCAAAAACGGTCCACTCCCCCCCCCCCCCCCTTTCCCCGGAGTCCTTGGGAAGCCCCTGTCCCTGAGTGCCGGGTCTGCGGGGCTTTTAGTGAGTGGCTCACCCTCGATGAGTCGGACCACATCTTTTAGGCAGAATCGATGTCGGGAATTCATGTAGGAGAATCTCCAAACGCCAATGATTGGGACGAACCTGAAAACAGACTTCCAGCTATGTAAAGCAGCTTGGGTGTGTAGAGACACACTCCTCGACTTCAGCTCATCAGCATTCGTAGCCTGAACGAGTACTTTTCTCCGCACGCTGAGAGATGAGGGATATGGTGCGGCGGGATAATTCATCAAACGGTAGAGTGAGTTACAGATCACGATTTGAATGGAGCCAAAAAGTTGCTACTCGGTATTTCTTCCTCACTCACACATTACAGCAGCGCAACCGACGAGCGAGTTCATGACTGCAATGCGTTAGATTCGGTGAAATTTCTCAAATGATTGCTGGGAGGAAAAACCATTCATACCATGACTAACACAGGGCCAAGTGATCTGTGAATTTGCCAGAAAATGTTTTCCCTGACTGCTTCGCATCTCGTTGGAAGGGTTTGAAATACGGGAGTATGATAACTCATTTCGGTGAGACGTCTGAAGGGTAACGCGCAGCGCCTGTTGAGAGCTCTGCGGCGAAACCGAGCTCAACTGGGGCGATCTGCGACCGGAGGAAATAGCGCCATGGATGTGCCGAAAATGGAGCCGCCTCATTCTCACTCCGCGCTTGAATGCTCGAAGGTACAGAGGGTAAACTTTGTAGAATCCAACTATTCCTTCACAGGTTTCCCTCCCGCTTCCAGCGCTCGGTTGAACCTCGCTTTCGAATCAAGTCGAAGAAAAGTTATTTGAACCGGCTCCTTCCTTCGATGTCTTGTCCGTTCCGTTGATTGGTGCTCGCTCTCCGCCGTCAATCCAGCGACGAGGCATTCGACGGAGTGGTCAGGGCAGGGAATCCGAAGCGAACTTGGGAAACTGCTGCCCCCCAACGAGCACGCTTTGATGAAGCAGCCGTTGCTCCAGCTGTAACAGCAAGCGAGCATCATTTCTCATTCCCTTCCGGAAGCGATACCTTCTGGCACTGATGTCTCCGAGGGAATCAAGTTTTTCGCCACCGTTGAGGAAATCACCGCCGCAAAGCTTTCTGTTCCACGTTAACTTTCACAACCGAGGAATTCACCTCTCTGAGGTAAGATAGATCATCGCACGAGGCTAAGCCGACAGACTTCGCAGCGAAGGACGTTGAGCTGTCCAGTTAGCCTGCCACGACGGGAATCTCGATTGGCCAGATCGACAGCAGCAGTTTTCCTCCGAGGATCTTCAATCAGTCTGGCCCGCGAGCGAGTGGAAAGCTAGCCCGTTTGCGCTAGCCTGGTTCCCAAGCGTTACCTTTGACAGCGATTTGGCTCTGCTCGATCAGCAGCGGGTGGCTCCGTCCCTTGCCACAGGCCTTCATCGAATTTCTTCCCGTCATGCGTGATTACAAAGACAAGTTTGCGGGCGGCAGCATGGCTCGGATCAACTCCGATAATCGATTCTCGGATAAGTTTGTCACACAACGAAGCGCCGGGTGGTCGAAGCCACGAACGCTTGGGCGAGGAATCAGGATCCTTATTCTCTATTACAACGAAACCGGGAAAACTTCACATTCCGGTAGAGAGGAATCTTTTCACACAGTTTCCGAAGGAATTCGATCGACGACCTTCTCGAGCGGATATTCAGCAGGGCTGAATATACTGTGTGCTCCGCTCCACCAGACCCTTCACACAGATGGAGGAAAACAACCTCAAACGTCAAGAAGACACCAGCGCAGAATCTTCGTTTCAGCTCCCTGTCTGAGCGCTGATAGAAGATAGCGAGTCGACGGCTCTATCAGCTGCTCAAGGTCAAGTACGCCGGGAGAGCAGCCATTCCGACTTTTGACTTGACAAGTGTGTTGGCTCTGCTCCAACTGGAAGAGGGAAACTCACCAACTTCCAGTCGCATAACCCACGTCGACAAACTTTCTCCATTCACAGCTCGCGGGAAACGATCGTCTAATAATAAATCTTGCCTCCGCAGCAGTTCGTCCTGCAAGGGGGCCTTCGTGAGCCGCCTTGGAGCTCAACATCTGTCTGCTGCTGAGCGGGTCCTATCATGGACATCTGTACGGCGGGTTTCATGGAAGGTCAGAATAAGGTGGATAGATCCAGAAGCAAAAAGACTGCAGGAGAAGACACAGGTCATCTGCTGTCGTGCAAGAATGCGGAAAGTGGGGAACGGATATGATCGCGTGGTGTTCGCACGTTACGGACAATGTTCTCACGTCTCGCGGATGTGAAGCCCTGATGCCCCGGTTTCTTCCTCAGATTTGAGGAATCTCGACCTTCTCGAACAGGTTTCGCGGAACATAAGCATTCACAGGTGCCTAAGTGTAGAGGATTTTCGAAACTCTGCGCTTGCTGCGCGTCTCCATCGCTAGGAGTCGTTCTCTTGGCGGCGTCTACGAGAGAGCCTTGGGAGAGATTTCCAACTCTCAGAAGAGAATCCGTGAAGCGTGGACCAGGAGGAATTCCTGCGACGAACCTCTTGCGTGAGGGCTCGAAGCTGTGGGGGCGCAAAAGATCGGGGAGTGCGAACTGAAAGGGCGCAGTTGGGAGTTTGAAATACATCAATACCCATGACCGCGATGGAACCAAATTCGTCGTCGAAACAAAGCCACTTCCAAGAAAGATTCGGGGTGCAGAAGAGAGGTATGGGGGAGTCGGTCGAATCGAAGATCCGACCTCCTTCAGAACTGCAATTGAAACTCAAGTCGTTTCGGGAACGGGATTGAGCCTCACAGAGCTCGGTGTTGTACGGAGCTCAGGCGCCGTGAACCGAGAATGGAATTTCGTTCATTTTCGCACCTACAACTTCATCCGTCTTCGAAACGAAACCGAGCCTGGGATGAAGTGCTCTAAATTGAACGATTGGGCAACACAGCTGATTCAGGGGACTGAGCGAGTCCATCGAATCGTTCTCCAGGCAACAATTTGAACGACAGGGCGAAATGAGATGTGACATCTGATAAGCCCTGCTCTCGAAACATGCTACAGCGCTGCTTCGAAAGGGAATTGCCAGCAGGAACATAATGATTCTTTAACTTGGAAGGGGACTGTAGTTGCCAACAACGCGCAACGATGACCATATTCGTGAATTTCGCTGTGTGGTGGTAAGCGCATCCCATATGTTCACGTCGGAAAAAGAGTGTGCACATGACGGTGAGGCGACGTTGTTCAATCAATTCGACCGTCACTGAGGCCGACTCTTAGAGTCGCTGCACCGGAAATCCCGAGATGAAAATATGGGGGGTATGTCTCGTCTCAGCCATGGTCGAAGCCGTCCAATGCCAGGCTTCAGGAATGACAGGAACGAGTTGGAGAGGAATGTTGGATAACTCCGTTCCTCATGAAACTTTGCTCGAGGCTTACGTCAGCCCTTCTCGTCTGCATTTAAAACCTCGTTTGATAATTCTAGAAACCTCGTTCGATCACCAAGAATCTGTGGGGCGGACGGAGAGGGGGCGCATTCTCGGGAGATGACCCCGGTGCGTGGTTTGTGGTGGACACGGCGCTGGTCAGACTTGCTATTGATCAGAAGTCGTCCGTCTATCGGAGGGGGCCGTTTTCTTCACACCGCCTTCTATGATTCGGTTCTCTCACTCTGAGTGAGGCTCGGTTGAGTAGATACTGAGGCCCAAATACGCTCGAAAATCACTTTGTAGTTAGCATGACCGAACTTCACGAGAATCTCGCAGAGCTCGCAAGATAAATATCGGTATGGCAGGTGCGTTCGCACGGCTCTCTTCCCTTAGAAGGATTCCATGCCATCCCGGTTCCGCTTTCTGAGCCATCACATCTTCGTAGACTCGTCGAGTCACCTGACTATCGAATTCTCAGAACGACTCTCGTTAACATTTTGCTCCAAATTAGCGTCATAACGAATTCCAGGGATCGCAAATTTTTATTTCTTCGTTCATTTCTTCAAATCATCGAGGTCAAACGATCGAGATTCTCAGAGGTCGCCCGTGAGACGAATTGGGCCCGTTGATTGTTTCGAATTTTCGACACCGACCCAATTTTAGAAAAATCACGATCAACCTCGTCTTCCGGAATGCCTCCGGAGCAGTTTCTGAGTTCGAATTTCGGCGCACCAAATCGCGCGGTTTGAACTTCCCAGAGTACCGCAGTACTCGGATCATTACGCTGTTATCGGTAAGCATCCCATCGTCAGTCTCTTTCGAAACAAAACTTCCTCTGTTCGCTGATCGGTTTCTCTGATGCAAGAGCCGAACATCCTCTCCGATCTCGATGTCGGGAACTCGGAAGACCTCGGCAATGATTCAAGAACACATTGCACGTGGGCCCCTTCGGATGAACGATGATATCGTGCGGGGACTGCAGAATGCTCTATGGGCACCAGACATACATTTTGTACTTACTTGTTACAAATTACTTATTTGTCCAATTTTTTTACTGCGGGTTGATGATCGTCCCTCATAGTCCCACATCGAACGCTTCAACCCAAATGGAACTGAATCCTGGGAGAAGATATGTCGTCGAATGACTTCCAACAACGCTATTTCTGTCCACTTTTCGGAGCAGTTTCGAAACTGACGCTCGCGTCAAAACTATGTGCCAGGAACGAGACCTTGGATGTATAGAGAAAGACTCGACGCATCGGTCCGAGTTCGATTTTTTATTTTCGGGTTTTCAACCCGTGTCCGGGATGGAATGCCTGATCCCCACCACACATTGACTAAATGTCCATTAATGTCCATAGTAAATTCTATGGACATCCTCACGAAGATACCGATAGCTGAGGTGGGTTCCAATACTGGCAGCACAGCTACATCATATAATTCTCCTTCACAGCGGGTGAGATATGCTTATCCCAATGCACGCGAAATCTTGGCGCGACACGTTCTTGGCGTGAGTCTCAACAAGTGCACCGGTTTCCAGAAGAAGTCAGAGGTTTTCTCCACTGAACTGTAAACTATGTCCTTTGAAAATCGACGATTGTGTTCCGCGGACTTTCCCAAATCCAGCGCTGTGACGCAACCGCTCGTGCCCGGCGAGCGAAAAGCAGAACAGTGTTTGTTTCTCGCAGCTTCAGCGGCGCTCTTTCCGTTCCGTATAGCGCTATTACGTAAGGGACCGCTGTCACACGTTTCATCTGTCATCGGTCGTCAAGAGCGATTCAATCGACGCTCGACATTTCGACATACGGCACGCTTCCTACATTTTCCGTGGTTTTTGAGTGAGCCGCTCATTCAGAAAATCTCGGGAGAGTCGAAGTCTTGACAGAAAACAGGCGGAGAATACACAAGAGCACTTTTCGGTTTTCCAATAGCACCCGCATCTGAATGAGAGGAACTGATTAAGTTGAGTCTGATGCTGTTGCCTCATCACCCTTCCAGATCGGCAGGAAGAGAGAGTGAGAACAGGAAGGATCTATACATAAGACGCGCGCAGTCTCTGCGCAAGATTTGGTTCGAGTCTCGTTCGAGTAACAAAAACCTATTCGATAGGATGTTCGCTCGCGCGTCCACGCTCCCACCCACTTTGTGAATGTTTGTGAGCCTTGTTTCGGATTCTGGTACAGCGCTTTCTGAAAGAGGCGTTTTCGTTAGGGTGCGATGGGCATCTACAGGTTCGGTTCGCTCGACGCTCTAGATCTGCAGTCGAAAGCGATCGTCAACGTAAAACCACCTGGATACTTCCACCACCACTACCAAGTATGTTTGGATCGCGTCTTTTAGCGAACTCGATACTGTGTCGAACCCGTAGAGCCGCTCGAACAATGTGACGCAACACTTTGGAGGTCCCGTTCCGCGATGACGGGAATGATTAGGTCCTGTCTTTAGCTAGCTCGTCGCAGAGATTCGGCCAAATCCAAAGGCAATTCCTTGGGAGTTTAACAGCCAATCTTTAATCAGGCAGAAAGAAAGGGAAGCGCTTCATCCTTTTTCCTAGAGACCACCGGACCAAACTCGATGCTAATGATCCTCACTAGGTATCAGTTGCTATCTTTGTTCCTCCAAGTGTGGAGGAGTTGATTGAGTGAGTGTTCGGGTCCAAGCCTACGGTGCTGTCCGCGTGCGCATCGGTCGAAAAGGAACATGGCTCACGTTGAGCCTTGTAGCGAAGTGAAATGGAAAATCGGGCAAGACGAGAGTGCAGCGGAAAACAATATCGAGAGTGATGATATGTTCGAATTGGAAGTAAGCCATTTGTGCGATTTCCCATTTTCCGACGACGGTGCCACCATAGACTTCGCCTTTTATTGGTAACTCTCCGATTTCCAGAACTGCCGCCCGAGTTGGCCTTCTGAAGCTCTAGATTACTCCAGAAAAGTCTCGAGATCTTCGCGGTCGAGGAGAGTTTCCGTCTCGGCACTACAAGACACGCAGTGAGTTCGATGGATCGCTTTGTTGCTTCAGACTCTATCTTGCCACTTGGCCTGGATCTCTACGAGCCTGACTCCCAAATGGAATCAGAAGTACGGAAGTCCTACTTTCACAGGCGATCGCGTCATGGCAGTGACCCCATGTTCACACACTGCTCTCCCCCACCGCAAAGATATCGTAAAAAAACGAGTCTTTCAGTTCAAGCCATTATTGAGCGGAGATCTCGGCGGAACGACAGCTTTGAAATGGTACTTCTCCTCTCTAGTCATGTTGGGTTTCCCGAATCGCTGAAAGGGAAATCGGGATGCTAGTTGCTTTGTGGGTCGGAGGTCGTGCCTGACTTCCATCTGTCGGACGCTGAGCTCAGTGCACGTAGAGCCGGGTGTATGTAGTTTGTGAGAGATCCATCCGTTGAGATTCGAGTTAGCTCAAAGCGTCCAGATTTCGAAAGATTTACGAGAGTCCGATTAAGGAAAGTCATTGCTCTCGTCAGGCTCGAAAGCCTACTGTTGAACACGGCCCAAACCACTGGTGACGAACGGGTTTGACTTATTCTCTTTGGATGCATGGCAGTGAAATGTCGGAAATTCCGAAACTGAACCCGTCGCCCGCCCCGAAATTCATCAGGGCCCGTGTTCGAGCCAATAGTGTGCTTCCGAGAGCTCAAGTCTCATCGTCGTCATCTTGGAGGGTTATTAGACTGCGATGATTAAGCATATTGAACCGTCAATAGGGACTCTCTGGAGCTGCTACGTGGTGTTGCGTGTTGAGGCATCCTGAATGCTATTCCTGTTTTCCGTTCCAGGGAGAGATAACACCCACCAGTGCCGAATTGAGAGGTACACCTTTATCGGAGGGTTCTGGGAGTGTTTTTCCTTTCCCCCCGCTACCCACGTCGGCAACGACGGTCAGTTTTAGGGACGCTGACTCCTTGGATACGATTTCCGCTTATGGGAGGGCAGGCCACACGGATAGCTGCATCTCTATTAGCCGTGGCGACTCACAAATGAGAAGCAAGACCAAGTGAGTGAAATGTAGTCCAATCGAAATATATAGGCCAGTTCGTTGAGTCCCATCCGAGGGCTCGTGAGATCAATATCTAGCGAGGATCAATATCTAGGAGCAAGCGAGTGGAGCGGTCGAAAATTGCACGTTCGCTACGTACGTGAGCGCGAATCACCCGCAAACCCCTGGTGTCGCATGGTTTTCCGGAGCTCGGCTATCTATTAGTTCGCTAATCGCCAGCTAAGTGGGTTGCTGCCGGATGTTTTTCCGAATGACGGACTTATCCATGGCCGTCGTCGTAATCTGCATGTGAAAGAGCCTGGACTGTAGACAAGAGAGACTTGATGGGATCAGCGGAAAATGATGGGCTCCGCCACCGCCGAAAGGCAACTCGCAAAGCCCCTCGGCGGGAAGGTGTTCTGAAATCAGGGCCGTACTCGCTTCCTCATCTTGAGGCAGACAACAGACAGCGGGGTCTTTTCCTCGTCTTACGGGGAGGGACAGCAGAGAATTGACACCTCCGCGGAACGTACCCCTTTGGCGCACTGTGAGGAAGCTGACTGATTGTCTCTCGCTGACACTCCATCACGAGGGTACATCCAGAAATGATGACCGATACCAGAGCGGGAGGAGAAACAGCACGGCGCACTAGATTCTGAATAGATCAGGCGGTTCACTAGGAAATTCCCACTTGTAGATCAGATCGTACGCTCCCTACAAAGAGCAAGATCTGTCAACCTCTCCGCAAGCAGTCTCCGTCGACTGTGAGCAAAGCGTGCGGGAGGCCAGCGCTACACCAAGATCTGGGACGCCGGCCGTACGAGCTCCATGTTCTGCATTCCGAGTGCTGCATTCAGCTGAATATGAGCAGATATGGCGGTTCTCCATAGAACAGACATTTCCAGAGAATGGCTCACAACATATTGGAAGACACTCGGAGCATGACAAGCCAACTCAAAACTGCCTACAGGAGGCTTATAAGGTGTATACTTTGAGCAGCAGGGTTTCTTCGAAGACGTTTGCGGTTTGAACGCCGACTTTTCATGGGAGAAATACCCGACGAAACGTTACTTGGAGGCAGGTTTCGCTGCATCAAGGAATTTGTGGAACGTTCCAACTTCAAGTGAAGTACAACCTCGATTATTTCAACTTCGATTGTTTCAACTTTCCTCCGCATACATAGATTAGTTGGAATGATCGAGGTTGTATTTACTTCGTTTCGTGTGCAGAAATACCATCGCCCAATGATTTGAATGGATGGAATATGATATAAGTAATCGATGGATGAGGAGTTGACTGAGACTGTGGAATGTGGAATCATTTTGTTCCAACTCGATCATGAAAACATCTGCTTAACTCCCCGAGGAATGGAATTCTTCAACTGAAGGGTCCCAGTTGACAGATTCGCGCCCACTGTCTCACAAATTTTTACGATCTTCCAGAGAAAACCTCACCTCACTGATGAGCATCATTTACGCTTTTTTTGTTGTTTCACTCGAAACTATGTTTCCGTTGCTACCATCAGTTGATCTCAATTACACCGTGGACAATGTAAGCCAGACTTCCTCCCGTCAGGTCCATTCCGAGAGTAGTTCGAAACCATCTCCTCTTCTTGAGCTGATCGAAGATGCATCGTGACCAAGCACCTGACAAGACAAAGAGGGAATCTTGCTCCTCAGATTCTCACGATATTCAACTGTTCGATCGGGATCGGTTGGCTGTTGTTCTTGCAAGTGGACATCGCCTTGTACAAGAAGAGAATCGTGGAACGGATCAAGGAAAAACTGAAGACCATAGACAAAAAAGTCGATAACATTCCGACGTCCACCGATGCCATCTTACAAGTCTTGGAGAAACAAGACTGGGACGAAGAAGGTCAGTGAAGCCCCTGCGTCAGGGTTTGAATCCTAATCTCGCTACTAGAATAGGTTCCATCGTCGCAGATCAAGACCGAGCTTATGAGAGAGACATAGAAGTTCAAATCGTTTGCGCGTTGGGAAAAAACGCAGAATAGACCGGCCTTGGCAGAGAGTGTCCTTTTCGTCATACTTGATGTGAATTACTTGGAGGAGGAACTAATCCGGAGTCTGCCCGGATGCGAATTGGAGGAGCGGCAGAGGAGCTCCTATGGAAGTAGAGTTTCTCATTTGGGTCCGTTCTGGGTCCCCCAGATGGAAAACCGCTGTACAGATTCCAGAGAGGACGTCATTCCGGCTCTTTCTTCCTCAAAATCGGGATGACGGTTTTCTGCTTTGGACACCTCATTTACGAAGGCTTAACTCTCACAAAGGTGGGTTCCAATCCCTCCGGACAATCAATGGTACAGTGCAGCTCACCGAATTCGTCGAACCTTCCAGAGATTTCCATCGACTGACTTTCGCGCCGTATTCGTTACAGACTTTGATGACGGAGAGTCTGACCGTTGGCCGTATCCATTTGTTCATGGCCGTCCACGTGATCAAGCCGATCTACAGTTTCTACCAGCTCTTCGTGGTTTTCAAGTATTCCCATGTGAGATTTCGCAGAAGACGAGCTGACAGCGATAACTACAGTTCAGTATTCGCGATGTTTGGAGTGAGACCTTCCCTGGAACTGATTAGTGTACTTCATCCGTTATTCAGGTGATCATAAACCACTTCCCCTCGGTCGCACGCTTTGGACTCATGCACATGATTTCAACTTCCATCTCGTCTTGGCTGCGCAGCATCATACTCGATGCTGAGTCGACTCATATGGGGGAGCACTCGAGCAAACTGAACAACACTTTCAATTTCACTGACGCGGACGCCATTTTCGCAGCCTCCGATGTGAGTTGCAAAGCTCCAGAGCTACTCTCGTCTTGAATTCACAAGTACCCAATTCGAGCTCGTTTGAGCCTCGAGAGCCCGAGTCCGGAGGCAATGATCACAAGCCGGGGGCCCGCCGAAATTCCGAATCGAGGCTTTCATTGACGAGGCTCATCGTGTTGTTCGTTAGCAGGATTCGGGACCCTTCAGCGAATTCAATCTGATCTATTACCTCTATCCGTTCACCATCGAATTCAGCATCATAATCGCGGGAGTCTGGTTCATCATGTGGCTCAACATCGGCGATACACATCATCACAAAGCCAGTGAAACTCACTTAGAACCAACGGTAAGTTAAGTCTCGAAATCCCAATAATTTCAGAGAGGCTGCCAAGTTCGCGACTTCGTCGCAGCCGTCGTGCCGCTAGTGTCGGTTCGCCCCTCGACGTTAGATACAGAACTTGCAACCACAACTTAGTTAAGAGCTACTGATACTAAGTACTGTATCGTGCTCCTCATCTTGCAATTCCTCAGTGACCAGTGGTTTTGCCATAGTCGATTGAAACCTCGTGGCGCAGTACCTCATCCTGGCCGAAAACCGGCTCGAGTTTTATTTTCAAAAAAGGAATGCACGAAGGAAAAGTCTGGAAATGTCCCGCTTTTGCTGAGCTAAACTGACGGAGGCCCAACACAATGGAGCGCGACCGCTCTGGTGTAGGAACTTGGATCCTGTCCGTTGAGACAGTTCGCTTTGAAATAACGAGTTTCCCCTTCTTCGAGAGAAGGGTGACATTTTGGACGGTTTTCTATTTCACTGAATGTGGTTCACCATAGAGACGAATCCTGATCACTCACTACGCTACGGAGATTGAGAAATGCACATTTGTACAGCCATTCCCGGCGAGAATGTGAAATAACCTGGCAGTTCTGGTTGAGGGCATCACGCTGGAGTTCCCAAGCGACCTTAAGGGAAGGACCGGACTGATGAGATCTTCTCTCTGCTAAGTCCCGTATGCCATGACTCTGCCGATTCCCAAAAGGTTTGAGAGAAACTTTCCGTGTTGGGGAGCTGGAACGCATCTGCTATATCAGACGACCTTGATGATATATTAGCCCTGGTTCACCTGATAGGTACAATTTATGTCGAGATCGGTTCAAGATGCATAAGCTAGGCTGCTTCATCGCAGTCGACCCACGTGCCTATGACGATGTTGTCGGAACACAATGGGGGGGGGGGGCGGCCGGAGGGCTGGGACCTCGTCCCCTTTGTTCGTCTACCAGCCGTACAAGTACTTCGTCCGTTACATTACGGACACCGTTGTTGATGAGACCGAGCTCAACATCGGGCACCAACGGGATAAGACTCTGGCCCTGCAGCCTCTCGTTTCGTCCTGGCTCAGTGCCTGCCCCATGGTACGGAAACACGATCAGATACGCCATCTTCGAGCATGGGTCCATGAATTAGAGCCCCGGCCCAAGGACATCCCCTCGAGGATTCTGTTTCGACAAGATCGTCAGGTACACGTGTTTCCGGTGCAATGAGGTAGCCTCCATCAGATACGCGCGTAGAGAAAGGAGCATTTGCCTGGCGCATGCATTTCGTTCCGATCTTCGCTCAGATTGTGCCAATTACGTAGAACAGTTGAATAAACAAGTAAGGTTGTCTGATATAGCGGATGCCCCCTCTTTCCCTGTTCAAAATATGCGCCGAGATCACCCATAACGCTGACAATAGAATAGAGCAATCATCAGACACATGATCGGATTGCTTCAGCATGCATTTTTCATCGTTGAAACCCAGAGAAAGAACATGAATTAAAACTACACTGCATTCGCTCGCAATCAGAACGAAATGCAAATGTTCAGCTCGACTCCAACTTTCCGACAGACAGGAGAAAAATCTTGAGCCAATTAGGAATCGGCGGAATCAGGGCCCATGGGAGCTGGGAAAATGCTGGAAAAGCTGAAAATCGCTGAGGAAATTCAGCTTAACGCTCTCCCTCAGAACTGCTGCTGTCTCATGTTCCTGCTTGGAACGAAACAAGTTTGTGCGGAGCGGCATTTTTATACCCCGGAAATCGAATGTTGACTCGTCAGATCGAACTCGGCGAACGGCGCAGAGTCATGTTTCGGAATCCGTCGATCGAGCATCGGATCCTCGTCACTCGCATCAGCGTAGTGGAAATGTAGAGCTGAACACGAAATCCATGTGATGTCGGAGGTTCGCTGGCAAATCTCTCAACTGTTCCATTGACGAGCCGGCGTAGAGGACCCAAGTTTGTCCCGAACGTTTGGGCAGATTACGCACGTCGTCCTGATACCTGGGTTGGAAGATAGGTGCTGGTGAAAAGCAGCGACTTCACCTCGAGCGTTTTATCCCATCATCGGTTCCTCCCTCCAATCACCGGAGGTGGGGAACCTGCTGACGGGAGTCGAAAATGCAACAAAGGGTTACATATTCAGGAATTCGGGTCTGGGAGTCACTCAACTCACTTGATGCAATTACCGAGGTCGAAAACGATAACGTCGGCTTCAAATAGAAGACCTCTCCTCCGGCTGATTTGGAACGAGTTGTGAAAAACACGACCGACTGCAGATCCGTTTCTTATCTGAATTTCTGCTGACGATTCCAAATTCCACAGTAGAACGACTCCCTTATCTCTGGGAACGTAATCCAAACCTCTGAGTTAGACCGAATCAGGAGCTGATCTTTTCACGAGACGTCGGGATAGAGCAAGAGGGCGGCTGAGCCCTTGAAAAAATATAGGAATTCCAACCGAGGAAAGGGCCTTACTTCCGATAAATGAGGACGTGAGAGCAGAATATCAGCAGTAGCGTCGCCGCGGTCAGAACTATCAGAGGCGCTATTGATGAACACACGTTCTTCGACTCTCCGAAGTTCATTATGAGTTGCTTTCTGTCGCCGCTCTCCATTCTCCGTTTCTGGGCACGAATCCACTGGGCGCGGGGTCGGGCGAGCTGCCGCGGCGGTCAGGTCCGATCTGAGCTGAAATTCACGCGCGGGCATGAGCACGGCACTGTTCTTCTCGGCGTCATAGTCAGCTACCTACGCTCAATGGAAATGCGATGAACGACATCACGGAAAGGCCTCCATTGAGCACCGATCGAAGCAGAGTTACAGCCGCACACAATCTCGGCGTCCGATGGAACCCGAGCTGAGGGGATTGGGCAACCGGAAAGTGGGTAGCCAACGAACCGGTGAAATGATTCAATCTTCAGTCCTGAAGGGCGAGAGCTCTTGGAAGTACTCAATGCGCTCATCTGAAAAGACATTGCGCTTGATGCCGACCGGCTGTTCTGATGCGCAGTCCGTGGTCGTCCCGCGCTGCCGTCGGTCAGCGAAGATGAGAAAGCCGAATGGTTCGAAAGGGGCCTTTCTTCCTCTCTCATCGTTTGCTCCCAGGATTGTCAGCTCGACGATCGCCTACGCTTTCCCCCTGACCTACCCTCGCAGATGGTAATTTTCGCTGGGAGTGCTTCTACGGCAGGCTGGCAAACGGCTCGCGAGCGGAGAGGAGGTGCTCGAGAAGAAAAATCGAAGATTCAACGAGCCAACGAACGGTTCCATCAATCGCTCCCGTGGCTCATAGACGTCCAGAGTCAGCGATCTCGCGTCAATTCAATCCCTCGCGAGCTCCAATAGCCTTCCATCGTATTTATTTGTCTTTCTCATGCGGTGGCAGAGATGAGATAGAGTCATTCACTGTCGTTTCTCCACCACGCGGAAGTCCTGCACTGACACAGGGTTTGTGTTTGATCGGAGAAACGTGCGACTCGCTCCCTATGAGGAATGCAGTAGCTTCTTCCTGACACTCTACCGCTAAACCCACAGAAGGTTCCTGTCCCACGGATCAGTCGAGGGGAGTGAGGATCTTCGGCGCTATTCACGAAGTGAGTGCGAAAACACCAGGCAGCGAGTATCGAACATGCCGCTGGCTCTCCGAGCTCCAGTTCAAGACCGCGTCGGTTTTGCTCAGCGATACACTGAACATGGCTCCAAGCAGCGGGATTTCGTGAATTCATTGTTCAAGTTTCCCTGAAGCCTAGTCGAAGTATCGCTCAGAGGGAAGTCACAGACCTGATACAGTTGAAAGTTTGTGGAACAATCTGTCCGCAAACGGCGTGTCCTCCCCGTTCTCCTGAGACGAAATCCGAAGCAATGAGTTTGAGAGGGACTTGATGGCTCCTCGCGTCCAGGCTGACTCGACACGGATACGGATTTGGGCTGATGTCTGAGGTCGCAGAGCAACTTCGAAGTCATGAAACAGTGCGATCGAACTCACCGAGATTGCCTCACGCGAACGTTGTCCACAACCTGAACGGGACAATGGATGGCCTGTGGCGTCCGTCTATTCATGATGTGATGGACGGCTACCGGCAAATATGTGTCTTGATTGAGACAGGTCAGGCAAAGAGAGGGAAAACAGAAAAGTTGGGGATCCGGAAATCGCGAGCTGCGCTCCAGGATAAGATCTAATCTGATTTCCCGGGCCTCGAATCCCTCAACGTGAACTTTCTCGGGAGAAGCGCGCTGGAAAGGATCCGGGCAACAGCATGCATGATCGATCGAGGCAACTTTGGCGCTTCGCACCGAACTGTTCCACTATGGAGGTCGCAATGAGGAAACGCTCCAACAAGGGATGCAAGAGCGATTCAGTTCTGAACTCAAAACAAATCACACTCTCGCACGAGAATGCTCCGGGAAGTCAATTCCACGATGAAGTTGAACACAGCAGAAATGAGCTCATGGAATACTGATATTTCAGCTCCAGGAGAATGAAGGCGGGGACCTGGATCTAACCTACCGTTCGCAACTCGTGATATCGGCAGATTGTCACTCGGCGAACAAAGGCATCTTCGCTGGGCTCGGGGCGATGCTTTTTTCCATTGTGACTGTCATTTTGTTCTACGTGCTCTCGGAGTCGGCTCATGACAGCAAGCGCCTCTACCGAGATTACGCGCTCATCATCTACAGCGTCCAGGTATGCTTGTTTTATTCATGATTTTCAGCCGAAATCTTCTCCCGTCGATTCAGCCAGGCACGCCCGTGGTGAGGTGCGTTGAGAACCCCGAGCCAATCGTTCTCTTGGGTGATTCCACTAACAGGCTAACCGAGTCTCTCCGGGTTGAACTGAAATGTCTCCAGTACATTCAGGTCCAAGAGCTTTCGGTGCTCATTATTGGAATACCGTGATTCATCTGGGCTCCGACGTTGGAGCTGCACGGGGCATCCCGCGATGGGCATTTCACATCGAACCCAATTCTTGGGTCGAGTGGATTCGGCGGATCTCTCCGGTTCCTCCTTCTCATTGTTCCAGAATCATTCTCCCATCCATCCATGTTTCCTGATACACTTTCCAGTTATCCAGATCCTTCCTCGTCCACTCTCCACACAATCTTCTGACAGGCTCTTTGGTTTTGGACCTATGAGCGACGCATTTCTTGATGATGTGGATGATGGTTCCGGGCTCCCGTCCGCAACTTACGCCCCGGGGGTCAATCTCCTGGACGATTATGATGATGATCACCGTCGCGAGCTTTTCATGACGCAATCAACAAGGTTTCCGCACCTGTGGAGATTTTCCTGATAACAATGAATCTTTGCGGAACGATTCCGTCCATCAAAGTAGAACTTAATCCTCCTTCCCAATATTATCGAAGAGTTTGGAGGGGGGCATGGCCCCCTTGGGTACGTCACTGGGAGAATTGCTGCCCCGGCGAGTGCCGTGAGCGATCTTCAACAGTCGTTCGTACATAACCCGAAGGTTGTGACGCCTCCCTCATCCCACTTTTGGTTTAAGGCCAGACTTGGTTCAGAGTACATGGCCTCCCTGCATCTCTGATCCGCCTCTTCTCGTATTCGTTTCTTGACGGCTTTGTTGAAGAGTCCGAGCTCAGCTTTCCCCCCTTTCCGCATCAAGGGGGATGTTTGACCATTCCCAACTCACTCTCTGTGAGCACGCTCTTCAAGTTCGATCTAGATCCCACAAGAAGACACCTCGGACTGTATGCTGAAGCAAACAATATCTGCCCTCTTGGTAATTCCGTGGCCAACGGCAGCGTCCTTCCTAATGAATTAGTTTCAAGAGGGAATGCTCCCACAGAGGGTTACACTCCCGAGATGATTTGATATTTCATGATTTCATGGGAGCAACAATATGCTTTAACGGCCCAGAGCGGTCTCGCCCGACATCTACACCTTAAAATAACCGAGAATCAGGTCCTTCTTTCCATTTCAAGGATCGATAGAACTCGATGGAAATCGAAGTCGGGACGTCGGTCTCAAGTAAGATCGGAAATCATGAGCAAGTCAGCAGAGATGCCTTGGAACTTAGCGCTCCCGTTCTTGGTCCTGTCGCCCATTCTGATTGGCAGATTCCCCAATCCAAGTGTGTCTCAGCGGTTCATCTAGCACTCCCTCCCACCCCTTGCTGGTCGACTAAGGAATCTATGAATGGCAGGAGGATAGGATAAAATGTTCGGGCGTATCTCCTCGAAGCACAACTCATGAGTTACGGACGAACTCAAAGCTGCACTACTCTTCATATCCTGAGGCTTGGATCCCGCAGACCACGGTTTCGCCCCCGAGGCTCGGCATCAATTCTGGAATGGAGAGACCTGCACGAGAGAGAGTCCGTGCTCTATGGGGAGACACGCTCCCAGAATGTTCGAGCGTTGACTGAAGATGCGCAACCGTAACCGCTCATTTTCCTCATTTGAACTGCGAGCTGATTCGAGCTTTTCCCATATGCCCGCGTGCCTGTATGACGAGAGGGTGCTAACGGAACGAAGAACAGGAAATCATGCTTTCAATGTGGTTGAGAACATCGTTTTCCCTCCGAAAGCAAATTTAATGTATAAGCAACGGCTAAACCGCTCTGAGCGCTCATTACAAGCTCTATGTGGTCGTCTCTCACCGAGTCGCTCCTTTAAAAGCGGCCAAGTTGGAGGATTTCCTTTAGTCTGCGTGGAACGTCAAGATTGAAGCTCTTGAGATCGATTTCCAGAAGCGAACAACTCAAGTCTGATATCTCTCTTGAAAACTGCCGCTGGAGCCGACGGGAGATTTTCGAATTTTCGCGCGCCGGTAAGTGGAGGGGTATTGGGGAGAGGACCTTTATTGCAAAACAACACACGACAGTTGTGTTGTGGTGGTCTCTCAGCCAGCAGTTTAGATAAATAGTTCGAGCGGTCGGTTTTACCTCCCCACGTTCTGCGAGATCGGATTCGTACTCAAGTTGCGTTCTTCTTCATCACCGCTCGATAATGATTGGATTCACCGGCCCGAGTTAAAGTAGCGACGACCAGTCACTCCTAGCTCCCGGCCAGCTGAGAGACACGTCATTATACATTATCGAGCCATTGGAGAGGAACGTCATCGGAAACTCGACGTCAACCCAGAGTGTGAACCTCACGTGCGCCCAAACAAGAGCTCGAAAGTTGAGGAACCACACAGAAGAGGAACATGGCTCAAGTTCTGATGGATCAGTACTTTCTGAATGTGCCAGTGGTGACACGAACTTATGTGGCCGCCTGCGTTTTGACAACACTCGCCGTTGAGCTCAAAGTATTCAGCCCGTTAACCCTGTACTTCAATCCAACTCTGATAATGCGTGGCCAGGTCTGGCGACTTCTCACAACATTCACGTATTTCGGCTCGTTAGGCTTCAATTTCTTCTTCAACATGCTTTTCACAGTCAGATACTGTAGAATGTTGGAAGAGGGGTCGTTCCTGGGACGCACGGCAGATTTTGTATGGATGTTCATACTCGGCGGAGCGTGTACCGCTTTCGCCGGTTTGTTTGTTCACATTCTGTTTCTCGGGCAAGCCTTCACAACCATGTTGGTGTACGTTTGGGCTCGGCGAAACCCTCACTTTCGTCTCAACTTCTTCGGCCTGATCAACTTCCAGGCGCCGTACCTGCCTCTGGTTCTGTTTTCTTTTGGTCTACTCTTGAACAACGCGTGGGTCGTCGACCTGATCGGTATCAGCGTCGGGCATATATACTACTTCCTCGAAGATGTGTTCCCCCGTCAACCCAACGGTTTCAAAGTGATCCACACACCCCAATGGCTCAAACTTCTTTTCGACAACACGAACGAAGACACCGAAGAGGAGATTCCCCTCGACGATGTAACGAGAAATCAGCAGCCTGGAGGGGCGCAATGGGGTGATATGTAGCTGGGTTCGGATCAGCGAAGTGAGCCGCTAGTTGAAGTTTTTCAAGTTGAGCCACTGAAAGGACCCTTTAACCAAATCCCCGACGGAGCAGACCCCGCGCAAACCAAATTCGAGTAGAGGAGAGGAAACAGAGTTCAGAGACACTACAGCTCACGACGCTGGAGGAAGGAAACGAAATGTTGTCTGGCGACGATGAGAGCACATGTTGTAAAGAGAAGCGAGCGATTTCGTGCACCGACACGGAACGGATTACACAAGACCGGTCCTGGGAAAGAGATCCAGATAACAACACCTTCGAGTCCATAAGTTCCTCGACCACCGAGCGAGTGACACCGGAGCTCGATAACTACGCATAAAAATTAACTAAAAGTTGAATGTTTGGACAAACTTAGTTTTCGATTCTTCTATTGGTGATGAGTTCACACCCTGGTAGATCGGAGCGACCCGATCGAACTGATCTAGATCCTGAAATGTAAATATCTAGGCATCAAACAAAAAAGCTTTCCGGCAGACGTTTCGGACAGCTGGGCATGGGCCCGAACTGTTAATATTGATACCAAGGATATATTTATGAAGACCATTCAATAAAGCTCGGAAACGAGTCGTCTTCAAGAAGATGAGAGGCGCGTTTTACGTGATTATCGAAAACCACGAACTTCTCTGATCGAGAGCTGCGTATATCTATTGCTCAAGCATGGGCATCGCGAGTGGAAAAGTGATTCGATGTCTCATCTGATTGGTTCAGATCGTTTCTTAGGCTCGAGTTACAGCGGATATAGACTCTGACTGGTCTATGTGGCTGATGGGGCTTTGTCGAGTAGCAGCCGCGATACATCCTCTTGTCGTCGGCCAACTACGCTGTCATCGATCACCTTCTGCAAATATTGGCCGAGTTCCGACCGTTCCTAGCAGTGCACACGCTGTAAGCTCGGAACCTCTCACTTGGAATATCCGAAGAATCTCATTGAGCGTGGAAACACCAAAGGAATCCCATTAACTCCCGGACCACAACAATCTAGGCTCCGCGGCTCGATACGTTTGCCACAAAGTACACCAAGAAAGCGGGATAAAGCTCCTTCATCTCTCGATATTCTCGACAGGAAGTGACCCTCGCTGGAGTTGCGCTGATCGCAGTCGCCCTGGCTTTCTTCAAGACCTCATCGCTGTCATTTAACCCTGCGCCCATCACGTTCCTTGACGACTGTCTTCTGGTGGTGCCGATTCCTTTCTTCTTCATTAACACAGCTCTGAATGTCGTCGCGGAAATTTTCCACGCAGAAGTGAGTCGGAGGAAGGACGAAACCCTAATCTTGAACATTAGCAACTTTCGAATGGATGGGACGGCAATCGATGGTCAGACAGTCGATATTTGGGATATGTCATCGATCATGACTAATTCGATAGGGATCCGTCTATCAGGCCGGAGCTATGTTGCTACAGCTCCTCCAAGTGTTACTCCAGACGCCGATGCTGATTGACGGACTCAGGCGATGCAGTCTCTCACCGAAACAGAGGTTGGACAGGTCCAAGTTTCGCAAACTGATGACACTCAATTTCTCTCTCGCAATGAATTTTCTCTGCGCATCCCCGAATTTTCGTGGATGTGAATTCGTCCATCTATCTCATTGTTCCAGGTACAAGAAACCTGGCCGTGAGCTCGTTACTTTTTTGATCATCATCAATTTGGCGATGTGGGTCGTCTTCACTTTCGAGCAGAAGAAAGCCGACACCCTGCTAGCCGCTCCAAAGTTCTTCGGCGACCGTTGGCTCTACATCGGGCATACGACGGTGCCCTTGATGCTTTTCTACCGGTGAGAGCGCTCGATAAGTATCGGGATTCATGATTTTAGTAGAGGTCTACTCACGTCGAGGTTGAAGAATCATACAACACGGAATATTTCTCAGGTTTCATTCAGCGGTCTGTTTCGCGGACATCTGGAAGAGCGCCTACGAGAAAGAGGAGGACTAGAACAGGCAGTTCACTCAAAAATCGTTAGTCGCGAACTGGGCCTGCAGCGGAAACTGTTGATGTCTACAATATCGCACAATTTGCGCGGGCATTTGTGATAAGAACTTCCTCAGCTATCGATGACCGAATAAAGTCAGAAACTGTGAATATTGAGTGAATCTCTTGTCATATATTTTTGATGATAACGATAGAGAAACGGGGTTCTTGGCTTCGATCACGGGCGGGATGTTTCTCCGTGTTGACGACTAGACCTGGAATGATCCTCCCCTATCGATTCCCTGCCAATCGATGTCGACAAACCACTCCGAAGCGCTGCAGAATATCGCGTCGTTCACATGTCAGCCGAATCAGAGCACTTTTGCTCGTTAAACGCACAGTCATCCAGCTCAGGCTACAGGGATCGGACGTTGTCGCCGAATGTGGATAGAATTCCGGTTCCTGAGTCAAGGACAGGAAACTCGGTTACTTCCGGGAAATATGGTTATTCCTGCGCACATCCTCTCGATAGTGTTTTCAATCCCTCCCTCCCACGTCGCAGCTTCGTGCAGAAATCTTCTATCGGATCAGATGAAAAACCATCCTGACCCGTTTTCACCAACTGACAGTGCTTTCTTCGCTTGCAGGTTGCATGAACCGACGATGGGCAGGTACTCGAAGTTGTTCAGATATTTATGGAATCATTTTGCGACAAGCGACCAAGACGGCGCTTCGGTCGGGTCTTCCTGAAACAAACGAAGAATATGGAAACCACGCCAAATGCCTATGAGAGACCCTTCAGAGGCCTTCTTTGAGGCTGTGAACAAATCGGGATCGCGATAGACAGCCTCGTGTCCTTCGCTGCGTGATAGCGCGTTCGCAGGAGTCCGTCAATCAAAAGAAACAATCGGAAAACGTTTCTCACTCTATGGGGAGCTATCAAAGCCCCACGACACGCCGCATGCTTGACAAGAAACACCACGCCCCTACGCCCATCCCCCCCGTCGAACGTTCCTGAGGGCGCCAGATGCATGAAGTCAATGGCACATCTGTTTCAAAAGTTCAAGCACCATCCTGTGCTCTTTCATTAAAGTCGATGCAATCGAATAACAATTATCTTTACAACCATGTTCGCCACGTCTCGAACAATCACCGCAACAGGCCAGAGGATGGCGAGTCCACTAGGAAATCCACCCTTGACTGTAGAACTGTTGCTGCTGTTGGTAATATTGTTGTTGTTGCTGCGGCGGCGGCGGCGGCGGCTGTTGTTGTTGTTGCTGCTGCTGATGATACTGTTGCTGCAGCTGTTGTGGTAGCTGCTGCGGCGCCTGCTGCGTAGGCGGCTGTGTTTGTTGTTGAGACAGCTGCAATTGATGTTGCTGCTGCTGTTGATATTGTTGAATTTGATCGTAGCTCAGACGCCGATCCAGTACCTGCTCATTTGCACTTTGACGCTGAGGTGAAGAGGGCATGGAGCTGATCGGCGACACCATGGCGACATTCTGTGAGGGCAACACGACTTGCTGGTACTGATACATTGGCTGTTGTTGTAGAGGCATCTGGGCTTGTTGGTGCTGTTGGATTAGAATCTGGGCTTGCTCGTGGTTCTGTTCCTGCACTTGTCGATATGGATACGCTTGCTGATGTGGTGCAGGCCCCTGATGTTGTTGCTGATGTAGGTGCCCTTGTTGGTGTTCTTGCTGATCCTGCAAGTGTTGATCATTCGAAGCGTTTCGCTGCGCGTGGTGTTGCAGAGACGGCTGCTCTTGCGGTTGTTCCTGGAGGGATCGCTGAGCTGTCGCGCAATGAGAACCAGGCTGCTGCTGCTGTTCATTCAGATACGGCTGCTGTTTCTGCACGGCTTGCTGTTGACTTGTGGATTGCAAGTGGGAACTCATTTGTTGCTGCGGTGCCGACTGCGGCTGTTGGCCGAAGTACTGAGCAAGGGGCTGTTGTTGCTGAAGTAGTGATGCCTGCTGTGGGTGTTGTTGGTGCGCGTAGGCGGGACTATTCGGCGTCAGAGGAGTTTCCTGGAGGAGTATACCTCCTATAGCCAAAGGCGTTGCCCGTCGGTGAGGTGCTCTGAGCGCTTCTTCGAGACTCATCACAGGTGGAAGACCTCCTTCGCTCTCATCCACCGTCTCAGAGGGGAGTTCCACTGATGTAGCCGGACTAGTTTCCTGTGCAACCGGTGTCGGCTGGCGGAACAGCTCATTCTGGAGTCCTGGAATGAAGGTCTCCACTCTGTCCCAAGTGACGTTCCACAGCTCGGTTCGCGCACCATCCTCGCTACGGAACACACCCGCCGTGTCCATCACTAACAACATGTTCTTGAGGCTCTCTGGAATGGCGTCTAGGAGCATCTCACCGCCTGCCTCTTGTATGTGCATGTACTTGTCCATGAAATCGAGGATCGTCAACCACAAAGCAGTGAAGGTAGGCAGGGTGAGCAGAGGTGACAGATGCAGGAGGAAAACTTTGCTCAGCAGCGTGTGAACGCGCAAGCGAGTTTCCTCCGCAACGGAGGCCTCCTCGTAGACGTTCCTTTCCAGGAGAGCGGCGAGTAGAGGGAACAGAACCTGGTTGAAACAGGCCTCCCATTGTTCTGCTTTCAAAATCTGCAAGTTCTGTCCCAGGAGCGTTCTCTGGAGGAAAGTCAGCGCAGCGGTCCTGACAGGTTTTCGGGTATCACAGCATAATCTAGCCATGCCTTGCAGCAGAGGACACCAACACCGCATCCACACATCAGCTGGCTCCAGCTGGCGGTCGTCCTTATTGCACGATATGTGTAAGGAATGCATCACGTCCAACAAATGGACGGCGATATGGGGGTATTCCGGGGGGAAATTGGGGTTCTCGGTATCGGAGTCAGATTCCGAGTATGGTGACGGCGGCCGCGCGGTGGCGGTTCGACTCGTTTTGGCGGCACGAGAGCGCCTCGTCCTCGAGTGTAGACTGGCCTCGACGAACACCCGGATACAACGAATGCAACTTTCGATGTTGAGAGCGTTGAGATTCTGACTCGAGTCTCGGACTAGTTGGGTGAGACATTGGGCTGCCTTAGTCATCGCAAACGTGTCATGCGACAGAAGTTCGCAGCCGTACAGGCTAATTGTATACTGGTTGATAGAACCCTTCAAGGGTGAACCCTCCTCCTGTCCAACCTGCAATCACAATATTTTAGATTCTCCGATCGGCGTCGCCATCCTCCTCTCGACGATGTACCGCGAAAAAACGTCGATGAATCGGCGAGTCCTCTCAAATGACCATCGCTCGTCCGAAACGCACCAGAATCCAACTGCCTGCCGTCTCTCGATTCTTGTCGTGATGAAGCTGCTGAATATGATGCGCATGATGCTTCGGTGTTCTGTTTATCTCACTATCGGAAGTGTAGCCACGATCGTGCTCAGATGTGCCGGATGCACTTCGACGCATATTGCTCATTTCTGAATCGCTCTGGACGCCGCTATCGTGCGATGAGTTGTCCGCGAACTGCTGAGGCAAGACCAGGTTAGTCTCGGGAGTTGGGATCAGCAAAGTCGCCACCCTGAGGACGGAAGCCACGACGTACCTTTATATCGGCGCAGGCGGATGCGATTTTGCCCAAAAGCTCGCTATCGAGCATCATGGCGAGACAGTTCGATGTTGGTTTCAGCCCCGCACCAGCGACAGAAAGCAAAGCAAAGACAGTTTGCCAGTCCGCACGGCTGGTCAGACAACTCGCCGACGTCCTGAGTAGTTCATGGATCGCGTAGACAATCTGCAAGGAACACCTCTGTACTAGAGACGCTCAGCGAAAGAATAAATCGGAAATAACTTCGAGAGCAGCGCTCGGTGATCCCGACGACAGTTGGTACCTGTTTGGCGACCGCCCTGATGGTCAACGGCTTCAACAGGAGCAGCATGGAAAGACTCTGGAGGACCTGGGAACCCATGTCGTCTCCTTTGCAAAGACGGAGCGCGACGCGCAACATGCCAACGACAGACCGTTCCAGGAGGCCACGGTAGTCACTTGCAGCTGCGCCCATGACCAGCGAGAACAGATGATCGCTCACAGGTGTCCAGATCGTGTGGATTCTGTCTTTGTTCTTCAGAACAACCTTGACGAGGAGCTCGAGGGCGAACACCGTCGACTCTTCGTCGTAACCCGTGTCGTTGACGAACGAGTGCGATGGAGGCACTGGGCACGAGCTAATGAGAACCCTGACTAGCTCTTCGAGCGCTGATGTGCGGAGGAATGTCGACTCAGAAAATATGAACTCCGGATGGAAATTGATCACACACGTCTGAGCCACCTTGCGCAATTGAGCCTCCTGCTCTTTCTGAGCAGCGCTTTCGGAAGACGTGATGTAGGACACTATGCTGCTCAGGAGCCCGTGCTCGGCCTTCGAACTGCTCTCCTGGGGCCTACGAGCGATCGAAA
Organism: Phytoseiulus persimilis; assembly: GCA_037576195.1. NCBI lineage: Eukaryota > Metazoa > Arthropoda > Arachnida > Mesostigmata > Phytoseiidae > Phytoseiulus > Phytoseiulus persimilis. Next base: position 4,570,554 of record CM075104.1, read on the forward strand.
CGCATCCCTTGGTCTCGACGAAGTCGTCCGCAGTGGTCATGCTGGGCGGCATCAGGCCTGTTTTGTATAGGATGAGCGAGCAGTCAACGAGCTGTTTCCAGCCTTCTTTCATAACATCGCCGTGCTTGTGAGCCAAAGTGAACATCATCTTCGCTGTCAACTGTGCGCGCTGATCGCCTCCCAGTGATTGAAGGACGCCCAAAGGCGAATCAGCCGACGAGATTCCTGCGAAGAATCGTCCGACCACTTAGTATACGAGGCAGCTTGTTCCTGCGCGAAAAATACCCGCAGTCTGGTTACAGCTAGAGTCAAGACTACATGCCGCGTCTGCGATCTGAGGACAACTTTTACTCGGGAGGTGTAAGGTCGAAGCTCTCTGAGGACTTCTTCCCTCGAGATGAGAAGAACGTTCGCAGCCCAGAATCTCTCAACCGCAACCCTCTGCGAGAGTAACTCACCGGTGAACTTATAGAGTGCTTGTATGAGGTGATCGAAAACTTCGTTGCGGCTGTAATGAGCCGCGATCGTAGCACACTTCCGATAGCCTGACATTAACTTCTGGATGAGCAGCGTATCGTCCACGCATTTGTCGAGGAGGTAGGATAAGGCAACAAGAGTCGGTGACCAGGATAACGTGAACACCTCTTCGTCGAGAACTCCGCGCGGACATTCTTTGAACCTGCGAAAGTTTCGTCGCGTCTCAAGAGCCATTTCCGAGGATCCGGTATTCTTGCGGGAATCGAATGAAGCTCAGTGGTCTATCACGCGTGAGCCAGGACATACCTTCCCTCTGGCAGAGTTCCTCGCTTCAGGAGTACTTTCCACAGATAGTTCTCCTTCACGAGGCCCGTCTGTTCCGCTGGCATCACGATTTCGTCATTCTTGATCGAGTGATAAATATCCGAAAGGAGCTGTCTCTCGAAGTCGGACCCGCCGTCGACACCTGGAAACGAAGCTTTTCCTGAGCGCGAATGGAAAGCTTCCATTCAAGCGGGTCTTCGGCCTCCGATACAGTAACTGACGACGGGTTTCGTGGGTTTTGCTCGTGTTCTCGAACAGTTTATCGAAGACGAGCAGCGAATCGAAATGGCCGGTTTCGTCTACTTTTTTCTCAACATTAGTAATGGACTGCGCGACAGTACCTGCATGCAGAAGACCGTCTTTGAGATACGGGGAACCTACCAGAGAGAGAGAGAGAGTGCACATTCTTTATCGAGAATGCGACGAACGGCTCAGGCAACAGAGGAAAACACAAACCTTTGAGATTTTTAATGAAGTCTTCTTCTTTCATCGAGTTCGATTGCTTCTTCACGACTTGATTGTGTTGATCGACGTTAAGCATGATGATGGCGTAGGCCAACGTGAACGCGGCGTCAGCCGAAGCAAACGGTTCGTTATTACTCGTCTGGAAAGGATCGCATCATCGGACGGTCAACTCGGGGAGCGAGACGGGAGAAGACTCGAATGAGATTCACGTGCATTGGAACTCACATGCCAATGTTCGGCGAACTGCTCCAAAACCAAAGAGATCGGTACTGCTTCGCCTGGCAATCTGAACGACTCCAAGTACATCCTGAGAGCTTCGTCGATGCGGGTGTTGGTGAAACCGAAAGACTTGACGAACGCCCGCAGTGGTTCCGTGTTTTTCCGGTTGGAGATATACTCTCCGAGTTTGTTCTTGTCCAACTGATAGTTCGTTCTTAAGAATTCGGCTACTTTCTCGGCGCAGAACGGCTTGGGCAAAATGCCGTTCTCCATCAGAAACTCAATCCCACTGGAGGGTTTCTGATTGAACAGTTCAGTCCCTTGATGCAGTAATTTCTTCTTGTGTCTGATGACAGCGATCTCGTCGTGCGTGGGAATTTTCGGAATCTCTTGCGACGCATACATTCCACACGATTCCCCGTTCCCATGACAGTTGCCCATCACAGCGGCAAGCTGTTTCCCGGACGCTGCCACCGGCCGCAGGAGTTGGTCTCTCCGAGTCGGCGGTTTCTCCGCAGTATCCTTGTCTTCCTTGGACGACACCATCATGAAGTGGCAGTGGGTCTCGACCGAGTCTATGACTGCCAACAGGGCCTCCAAGGACAGATGATGAATACCTGGAACAATTGATTGGTTCATAACCGACGAAGCGGCTCTCGGCTGAAACTCTGGAAACGCTGGAAGTTAGGCAGCAATAACTCACTGTAGATCGCCGTGACGGGAAAAGCGGTTTTCGACAGCGTCTTCGTGAGGTCTTCGAAGAGGTTGGAACAATACAAATCGCAATCATAGTTGAGGTAAAGCTCAGTGACGAAATTCGGAATCCTCCACAGCGAGACTATGTTGTCGATTGCAAGCTCCTTGATTTCATAGCTAGTCTGCACAAGAAAAACCGAAATTCAGTCCCATGTCGGAGAAGGAACTGTCGTAGTACGGGGAGCGTAATCGAATGAGTCCCGACGAGGTTGACCGTATTTGCTATTCAGTGCGAAAGGAATCTCCAAATGTTCACAGCATTCAATGAGTGGTCCCTAAAGAGCCCGAACCGGGGATGCATGACCACCACGGTAACTTTACTCGAAATCTGAGTTGAATCATTCTCTTGCATCCAGGGAATTTCCATGGAGCACCACAGAACGTTCATCAGCTACTAACCTTGTTCGGGCCTTCATAGGTTATTAGCTCGATGAGTTTCAGGAGATAACTTTCGAGCTGGAACTTCAAATGCGGGCGGAGGCATTCGAACAAAAGGAAACAGGCTCTCATCGCGGATACCAATATGGAAATGCGCTCACTCTTCAGCAGCTGAGAAAGACGAGACGTTAGAGTCGATGACGCGAAACGATCTCTAGAATTTTCGATTATTCTGAGACTGCAAGCCTCCGACAACACGATCACCACTTACCGATAGGAGGCTTTTGCAAACATCGTCCTTCACTAGATCCACCAAGGAGGGGTAGTTGCCAATGTGCTTCCCACCCACTTCCAGCGCGATGGTCAAGAGCTCTAGGCCGAGCGAGATGATCTGCTCCGAATTGTTGTATGGCTCGTGAGGACAGATCATAAGAGCGATGAACTTCAGAAGCTCTTTCACCGAGGATAGCCCGTAAGGGACTCGGTCTCCTGACGTCGGAGTGAAACGAACACCTCGCGCGCTGACGAAGTCTTTCTCTCCACCGGTTGATTCCTGATGAGGTAACACAGGTTATCGGCGGGAAACCGACCGGTATCTGAAAGTCAGCTCTGAGTCGAAAACAACAGGACAGATAAATGTCTCGGCTGCTCAAAACGTCACCCACCAAGTTGTTCTCGCTTACGACGTCCTCGCCGTGGCCGACCTCGTCGAGGGAGTTCACGCTGCCACCCAGGTGCACCACGTGAGTGATAGTGGGGTTTGGCTCTCCTGTGACGACCTCGGCATTTTCACTCAAGTTCTCCTCATCTAACTTCAAGTCCGCGGGAGCTATCGTGGCTGAAGTTTGCTCTTCCGACGTCTCTGCATTCTCTTTCACGGCGGCTTCCGGAACTTGAACATCTTCTTCGATGCTTTGTACTGGGATGTTATCATGAGGCACTGGGACGGAATCGTCCACCGCATTCCTTGGGTTCTCGCGGGCCTCTCCGATACTGAATGGCAAATCCTCAGCCTCTCTTGACTTCGTTTGTTTATGCTTCGTGTGAGCGCTTCGGCGACGTTGGGTTCGGAGGTCAATGTTACCCTTGATTCGCAACTGCTTCAGCTGTAGATCTTCGACGTCCTCGGAGAAGTGGGGTAATCTTGCGAACATGACCTGCACAACTTCTCCCCAAGTTTGCTCAGCCATTTTCTTCAACAGTACGCCAAACCCATTGTCGTATATTATTTTTATAATGGCCTGTATGAGGTCGCAAGCTCCGCTGTTGGTGAGGAGGCATCCGACTTGGCTGAGGAGGAGACTTCGCATCGCATGTAAGAACTTCATGAGCACAACTTCGTCTGACGCAACATCGTCAGTGATGTAGCTCATTTTCTTCATGGCCAGGACAATCTGTTCAGCTGTTGCCGCAGCCGATTCCAAGCTGGAAAGCGAACCATGAAATGATCCCTGGTCAGTGAGCCGTGGATCACCGACTCGTTTTCCTCAAGAAAGACATTTTCCAGACAGGGGACGGATTCTATCCTCGGATATGTTTCGCTGTGATACGGGCTGTTTTACATACTTGTGATCGATGAGCCCATATTGAAGGAACTTGGCAACGGCCGTGAGAGCCATGCCAGTGATAGTGGCGTTGGTGTCCTCAGAACGAACAACATCGAGGAAGGGTGAGAAATATACCGAGGGTTCCAAATCCGAGAGATCGCTCTGCCGGCTCAGAATATCCTGGAAACAAATCGAGAAGAACATGATGGCGATCTGAAACCACCTCGGAACTCGGCACATTCGAGAGCACATCGATAGCAACGGAAACGAATCAGTGGGGTTTTCCTGTGAGAGTTTACCTTCAACGACGAGAAGCTTCGTATCAACTCTTCGAGGTGGTCGTTCTGATGTGAATACCGCATGGCCCGACGGAGAGCGGCGCTCATCAGGGAGATTTCCCCCATCACCATGTACTTCGCCATCTTGTGAGGATTTCAGACACCTGGAAACTCAAAGTCACTCCATGAGTCACTCCCTATGAACACAGATGTCCGCACTGGCCCCAGGGTTTAAAACATTTTTCTATCATCGCTCCAATGAGTCAAAACGGACGTATTCTCGTCAAAAGCGTAGAACAGCATTGATAGGTAACAGGTTGCGCGTGACATGGCGTAAACTAGGAGCCCTTCCACCTCAGACGAAATTTTAGATCTTTGCCGGGAGCTGATCCGAGCTGCGCAATACGAGTTTCAATTACAGAATTATCTTCCAGACTTGAAGTAACGGGCAAACTTCAGGAAACCGTAGGAGAGCGCCTCGAAGAGGTAAGCGCTCACGGCAGCAAATTGTTTTGACAAGTGAATTCGTAACGCATTCCGGAGCCTTACTGAAGGAACAGTTGGATTAGTTTTACACTGATTGGAATTTGAATGTGTGACGTGTGGAGACTTGGATTCATGAATTTGTCGAACGAGGCGTAGAACTCGCAGAATCGGCATCGCTCGTGGTGAGAGCGCTCTACGAATACAGCCGTCAGTGTTTTTTGGCCACTGTTCCAGAGCGCTGGACCACCGAAATGAAACGTAATTCGCCATTCGCAAGAACTTCGACTTCGCTTGAGCTTTTCGAACAGTCGGCAGGAATATTCCGACGGAACATATGTGTTACGGAGTGATTCGAGCGGTCACCGGAATACCGAGCCTCCATCTCTAACCCAGATCTCATATGCTCCATGGCCTCGACCCAGGCTTCGAACTCACAGGAATGACGCATCGACGACGGGATACTATGATTCAGTTGGTACCGCACTAGCTCCTCCGTCTCACTCAGGAAACTCATACGCGACTGTGGGAGACACTCACGCACAGTTACACAGAACCGATAGCTCAATGACACCCGTGGCACTTGAGGTAGATTGGTGCGACGGTAAGTAGCGGATTTCGAGTCCCTAAACTCCAGCGGGAAGAGGGTTCCCGATCAGATCCGAGGTGACAATGGGAGCTGGTCCCACCAATTTATCACAGTGCCGACCAGAGAGTCAGGATAGCGGGTGTCATCATACGCTCCACGACAGCAGGAGTTAGAGACAGAAGGCCTGGTTCTTAGCTGCACCCGGAAGCGAACCGCTATCGCGGCTCGGTCGTGCTTTTCCGATAGCGATCACGGATGGACATGTTGATTTTGTGTGTTCCGAGACTTGAATTTCTCCTGTGGTTGTTGAGTCAAGCTCTGAGATCATTGAAGGAGTGCCCGCTCGATTTGGTCGGAACACGGTCCCGTTACTTCCGGGTGCAGGAAGATGCCCTGAGTTGGCAATGCCACCTGTCAGAAAATCAGCCGATGTGTACCGAAAGAACAACTGATTCCATCTCCAGAGGCGGCGGACTCCGTTGACTGGGTGATCTGTGCGAGCTGAGTTATTAAAGTGAGTTCAGTGATCCTGCTTCCTGCATGTGCACTAAATTAACATAGTCTTCCCACTTGCTCCGGAATTTCGGAGATCGGGAAAGCGCTTTCCATTCGGTTTCGAAAGGAATCAGCTGACTCAAACATCGCGCTCTCTCGATGGAATCCAATGAATCGTTTCTTCGTTTGCTCCGGAAGTATTGAATTGAGGTTTAAAGCTCGCCGCCATTCTACGGAGGAGCCACCGCGTTCGGAGAAGTGCATGGATGAGTTCCAACACGGCTCCCTCTGAATCACCCCGCGGTAAACCTATTCCATGTATCATCATTTGCTCATCCGAACTGAAACATGGCAGGGGTTTCGTGATCCTGAGATCAATTGTGTATTCCGTTGAGGTTCGAAGCGGAACAACATCCTCCGTCGTGGTTTCGGACTAGGATCGCCGGTATACAGTCAACACTCTGCTGCTGACTCGAGATAATCAAATACAGTACACTTCGATCATTTCAATCCCGATATTTTCAACCATCCGGATCCCAACACAGATTATTTCAACTTCAGTTACAACCTAGTCCGCACAACTTCAACTTCGATTGCAACACACTGCAAATTATCTCAATTTTGAATGCTGTACAGCCTCGCTTATTTCAACTTCCGATCAGTTCGATCTTTGTCCGCATCGATTAGTTGAACTGATAGAGGTTTTCCTGTAGCGCCTTCATCTTTCAGATGTTCAAGGCCGTGATCCTGATCGGAGGGCCTCAGAAAGGGACTCGATTTCGTCCGCTTTCGTTCGATCTCCCGAAACCTCTGTTCCCGGTGGCTGGAGTCCCTATGGTACAGCATCTCATCGAAGCATGCTCAGCAGTGAAAGGCGAGACTGTCATCCAACTATCCTAGGACTGAGATCCGGGAACGGGTTCGCAACCACCCATCAGAACTGACTGAAAATACATAATGGTGTCTCCCCTATTCAGGGATGAGAGAGATAGTCCTCATCGGATTCTACCCCAGTGATCAAATTGCGCCGTTCGCTCAGGACCTGGCGAAGACTTTGAACATCTCTATCAGATATCTCCAAGAATTCGCGGCTTTGGGTACTGCTGGAGGTAAGCTTCCATGTTTGCTCACCCTCCGTCAGTTATTATTGGATTCCTAGCTCTTTGTTATAGTCTGCTACAAAGATCTCTTCATCTCGCTCCGAAGGTATATTCCACTTTCGTGACCAGATCTGTTCCGGGGACCCCGAAGCCTTTATTTTGATCAACGGTGACGTTTGTGGAGATTTTCAACTCAGCGAACTGGTGAGCCCCATCGAGCGAACTTCAACTTGACTACTACATTCGTATATTGAGCCTTGTCCGGCAAGACCAGTCATTCATCTAAACCAGTTTCCCCCACAAGGTGGATTTCCACATCTCTCGACCCAGCTCAAATGTCATAACCGTTCTCGGAACTGAGGCAACACATCAGCAGAGTGTTAATTATGGATGCATAGCTTTCGATAAAAACCGTAAAGAGATTCTGCATTACGTTGAGAAACCATCCACGTTTGTGTCGAACATCATCAACTGCGGAGTGTAAGGCAGCAGGCGATATATTGATCAGAATTATAAGATTCGATTTTCAACTGATTTCTCACAAACCGGACATACAAGTGTTTCCGACCGCGGTTGTCGCGGCATCAGATTGATAGACGATCTTAGCTAATCTGCTTCCGCCTTTTTTCAGCTACGCTTGCTCGAGGGAACTCTTCAAACACTTGGCTGTGGAGTATAGAGCGAGGCAGCTTCAAGCCGGTCTTCGCTCTAACGGAAGCATCGATGAGGCTGAATCACTCTCTCTGGAATACGATGTGCTAGTGAAGTTGGCTGGTTCAGGCGCTCGCTCTCACGTCTTCGTAACCGACCGCTTCTGGTCCCAAATAAAAACAGCCGGCTCCGCGATTTACGCCAATCGACACTATTTGGAGCTATACCGGACCCGGAAACCCGGAAAACTTGCTCAGAATACGGAACATGGGCCCAAGATAATAGGTTCGTTCTGAAACCTGACTTCCAAGATAATCTCCGTTTCCTTGTTAAAGGTGCCTGTACCGGGATTCGGTCATCTCTCACACGGAACCGAATATTCCTTTATTTTTAAGGTGACGTACTCATACATCCAAGAGCAACGGTAGATCCAAGCGCCGTCATCGGTCCGAACGTTTCTATCAGCGCTGACGTCAGAATCGGTGGAGGCGTCAGAATCGCTGAAAGCCTGGTTTTGGGGAGAGCCACCGTGGGAGATCACAGTCTTGTGAAGAACTGCATTATCGGATGGAACTCCGATATCGGTTCATGGAGTCGGGTACGCTGACAGACTATCCCAACCCGATGGTATCACTATCCGAATGATCCAATGGAATGGTTCACAAGTTTTATCCCGCTCAACCTCACCCTTCAACCGCAGGTGGAAGGAACCCCATGCGATCCGAACCCAAACAAAGCTTTCTCAAAAATGGAGAATACGCCCCTGTTCAATGGAGACGGACGCTTAAATCCGTCAATCACTGTTTTGGGCAGCAATGTAACAGTGCCATCTGAAGCGGTCCTCATCAACTCTATTGTGCTGCCACACAAGGACCTCAACCAGTCGTACAAGAACGAAATTATTTTATGAGACAAAAATGACTTTCACCCGCAGGATGATTTTCACAGCTACTCACGGCGCAATAAAATTCGATTACTTGAACCTGGGACTTGACAGTCTGTTTTAGAATCTCCGGGACCAACTCGTGTCCAAGGTTCCGTTCCGGTTACAACGGTGTCAACCTCAGGAAACCATCATTCGTTGCGTCCATCCCGCGTGGGAGTTCGCCGAAAGTGATGCGACGAATCACGTAACGCGGCTCTGCGATTCGGTTCTCTAGAACTGGCGAAATACATGCAGTATAGAAGAGTCCAAACTCTCGCGAGTGGCTTGCGTGGACTCGTACAGCATGAGTGGAAGGGGGTCGCAAATGTTACTCACCTCAGAGAGTGGGGTCGGTTGAACTGCCTCTGCGGAATATGAACAACATATCAGAAATTGTGCCGGCCTGAGCTGGATACGGCTGCATCCGTATATTCCTCTGGCGGATCTCAGTTTGTTCGAGCAGCCTCCGCATCAGTCGAAAATTTGACTCCAATGTCAGAAGTTTGTTGATCTTCAAAAGTGTCGTTCTCGCCGAACTTCGACGGAGTGGAATTGCCTCGAAAGCAGATTGAGGTACAGATGTCGAAAAAACTCACTCACTGAATTTGGCCCTCGTGTCCCGGAGATTTAGAATGCATTCATTGTCACGATGCATTCTTGAGTGCAGGTAATTCGGAAGCTCAGATGTCAAGCCTTCGTCGTCAGTTTCGAGTGCGTTCCAACTTATTAAAATGTGTCTGTTCACTATGAGTCGATGAGAATTCTGACGAATCACCTAACGAGAGTTTCACAACTGCGAAAGTATGAGAATCTTCGCGGACGGAAGGTATTGGAAGCTCGATGTTATACCCTCGGTGGATCGAATACATTAATGCAACCGGGCGAACATTATACGCGGCAGGACGGCTGACGATTCATTCGAGTCGCGTTGAGCAATCCGCTCATGCATCATCATGACGAGTTCGCGGCACGTTCTCTCGCTCTTTTCGATTCCATCGGCAACACGGAAGCAAGGGACCGACATTCTTGCTTGCTTTGCTTGGCGACAATTTGCAAAATTTCTGTCCTGAGGGCGCGGCTAAATTGTTTCGGAGTCAACTTCAAGCTGCCGACATCAGATCCACCGCCGCGGTAGCTATCATCGGCGCTCATGGCGTCAATGGCAAAAGCGACACCAACGGCAGCTCGGCAAAACCGTCGACCGACGGCTTGCCCTTCGAATTACTCAAGATTTAATCATGTTATGCATCAATAGATCCTATTCAAAAGAGAAATACCCAGAATACCCAGAACCTCTTCAGAGCAGGCTCAATTCAGACCGCGCCAGTTCGCACAAGAAAGAGGCGTGTTGTCTGGTCCGAATGTAATTGAACAAATTACACAATTAAGAATCAGAGGGTACTTCAAAGCCGGTGTATATCATGAATCCCTGAGATGGACGATTTCCTGGAGCAGTTCACATGAATCAGAGTTGTCTGGAAGTGAACAGCCGGGAAGATATTTCCAGCTTCTATGGGGGGCTCGGCCACCGTATAACTCGGCCGCTTGGCCTGGGAAGGATCAGACCCAGGTCTCTGTCGCAAGAATTTTGAACGAGGCGTTACGACGTCTCTCAGTCATAGCGGGGATGACTCGACTACTAATCGTAGAGGGCAGAGTCGCACATGCCGGCTCGTCTTTTCTCAAAATGCATGATTGAATTGGGGACCGTTTATTCGTGACAGTCGGTCGGAATCGTGAGGCCCGATACTACTGACGTCCCGCTTCGGTCTCGTCATTTCCCAATGGCTGTCGCTCTGCCTCACTCGAGGGAAGACATCAATCCACGTGTGACCCTGAGATTGAATCTGTGAGAAAATAATAGTTTGGTGAGGTTGACTATCGAGAGCTTCTGAATTGGTGAAGTGGAATGAGCGGCTTCCTGAATCCGGCTCCCCTCGGTTGTGCCCTCCCCTGCGCTTTATATTCAACGGAAACCAGCGTGTCTTCTGCTTCAGAAGTGTACGACAAGTGCCCGTTCCGAGTTTCACCCCACGACGAAGGTAATCAGTCGACGCCCGACACCATGTTCAGTTCCGTGGCCGGAAGACTCGATTACTCTAGCGACAGGCAGCTGGGATAAATATCAGCGAGCAGGTTCTTTCGACGCGTGTGCCTATTTTCGAGGAATTCATTACGATGTGAAATGTGTTCAACGTCCCATCTTGTGCGGTGAATCACAGAAATTACCGAGTTTTACACTCGGTCGGCGGATGAAGTTCAAAGCGTTCTAGAGGATCCAGGAATCATAAATCGTGCTCCACTTGTTCCCGAACTGATAACGTTTATACGGCACTTAAATCGTGCGTTTCCCTGTCTTCCAGGTTTGACGAAAGCTTAAGTCCCTCAGGTGTTGTCTATGGAAGCGATCATTATTTACCTTTTGCCAGGACTCTAAGCAGTGAAACGATGGACATCTCGCTGATTGTTCTCCTAATAGTGATTCTCGATGAGTGAGTACGCTCTTCATCCTGCATGCGCGAACGGACTCCAGCTTGGCTGTCGAAGATGAGTTCGGTCGCCGATTTCTGAGCTGTCCTCGGTTGGGATCGCGGTTCCGATCAGGTCCTCGAATAGCACCGCAACTCCTCCCTCTTTTCCAGATGCTTCGGTCTTCTGGAACTGCAAGACAAACTCTTCATAAATCTCACCAATCCCGCGGTCTATAATAAGCGGACACGACCCTCCTATATCATAGGTGAGCGTGACATTGATCCGGAAACTGGAGGTCTGTTTCCAAGTCCGAGTTGAGTGGATTGTGTCTCGAGAACGAGAAGAGTTCCCCTGCCTTTGTTCTTCCATGTTTGAAACCACGAGCATTCCGTTCAGGTCTTCCGATTCTGGTGAGAATTAACGCTGTCATACAACGAATGGACGGAATGGATGACGTGCACACTGTAAGTCGTTGTGAGCCAAGTCGGGGAAATGAGGCGCAAGCGTTGGGGTGTCCAGAAGTGGGCTCGTTTTTCACTAGCACCTCCTGCACGCGGTCAAGACGCCGCGTTTATCAACAGGGATTCGACGACCAGTAATGACATTCACTAGAGCTACGCATCAATTACGCTAATTAGTAGTAATGGGAGATGTGTAGGCGGGCGGATTGTCGACTTGCCCGGCCATCACCAGCGCGTCCCGAAACAATTCTCTCTTGGACACCCCTGCTCTAGTGTCGTCTCATTCCGGCCCGTTCTCCGATGTGGAAGAGTCCCCTTGCGATTCAATTTTTTTCAGGAGTACGAGTCCGACGTCGAGTTCACTCTACGTTGGAGAGACGATAGATTGGAATACCAACCAGGCGTACTCCTCAACTTCCCTATCCAAGGCGATCACTGGCACGCGAATGAGGTGAGTAACCGAAACTTCTTATTAAGACGAGAACGAACGACGCTTTGCTCGTCGATAACTATGATGCATGCAGGGAAGGGCAGGGTTCCTTGGGTGACAATGTTTCCGCCATCTTTTCCAGATTTGGCTTCCGAATATTCACGTGGCCAACGACAGGCAATACGCGTCGTTGATCAATCTCACACCGGGGAGCATACACCTACTCATCAAACCAAGTGGTAAGCCAACGCGATTTCCACAAACGAGACGACTCGCCAAGATGTATCCACGGAATCTGTGTCACCGCTCCCGGGATTTTTCCAGGAGAAGTTGTGTTGTCAAAACGAGCTCATCTCAAGCTGCGCTGTGAAATGGAATTGTCGAAGTATCCCTTGGACAAACAGAAATGCGGCATGTCCATCGAGAGCAGTAAGTGCGTCATTCCATCGATTCTACCAGCGCAACCCGGCGAGGAACTTCCATTCCCTCGTTCGAGCCTGTGCTCGAGGACGCTGAGCTCGCGAGTCTTTCAACTATCGTTGTTCCAATCCGTAAAGTGAATATTCAGCTGACCTCCTCAGTTGCGACGCGTCGCATGGTCAGGGGCGCAGTCTCCCGCGGCTGAATAATGAATCGTGTGGTGTATGTTAGCCAACGTAACAACAGAACCAGCTCGACCAGCGCCCAAACAGCCTGTAACGAGAGAGCAAGCTTCCCTAGATCGAGATCGTAGTCCCCAGCGGGAAGTTCGTCGAGCTTGCTTGATGAAACCTCCGGGCCTCTCGTACCCGAACGGTCTCGTTGTCAGTTCTGCTGCAGCAGCCGTAATTCACTCCGATAGCGAGTTGACGACAGATTTGATTTCTGAAACATACACGGAAGCGATGCGCACCGGTTGGGGGAACGGGTTGGGTCCAAGTTGAGAAGCGGTGTCATCCAATTCCCATTGCTTGGCTTCTTCAAGGTTCATTGCCCATATCGCATCTGAGACTTCAATGGTCAGAGCGCCCAGGCTTGCTCTTGGCAGATCCTTCGCATGCGAGGGGCTTTCTCATCCAGAACTACTCAACATACGAGGGTATAAATCACCGACTGGTGGGTGAGTATCACGCGATTCACATCGCCCCCACCCCTAGTCCTAACGGGCCCCGCTTTCCTCTAACATTGGAAGTTCCAGGCAACTTCTCTCTGGTCACTTCGGAGTTCGTGCTCGCGAGACAGTTCGGACCGTTCCTCTTGGATATCTACATACCGGGGGTGCTCTTCGTGATCACGTCCTGGATTTCCCTGTGGATGGAGGTTGGGCGATGTGGATCAACGATGATGGTTTTCCACCACGGGAATTCGACTCTTCGATCTCAAACGAGAGTCTCATCCCTAACGACGCTTCGATCATTTCAGATCACCGCGGCTCCAGCACGAATTTCTCTCTCGATAACCAGCATGCTTACCATGGTGACCTCTGGGAAGTCGATTCGCGAGAAGCTTCCGAAAGTTCCTTACGTCCACGCTCTGGATGTGTGGCTCCTCGTCTGCACAGGTGGGAGCGGGAACTCGACCTGTTCTTCCAAATCGTGACGTACTCGGGTTGACCTATGAGATGTCGCTTTTGGCCCTGTTGTCAGAGCTTTATAGACGTTCGGGGAGAACATCGGAATGCAAACCTCGGGTTTCCTGTTTTTCAGCATTCATCTTCCTCGTGCTCATCGAATACGCCATCGTCAACTACGTGTACAACAGCGACAAGCGAGTACGCCAAGGCGGCCTTCGCCGCATCGATTCGTGCGTTTCCTTGGCGTCCTCTATTTATCCCAACAGCCCAGAGGTAAATCGATGAAATGCGCTCGCCCCGACAGTTCGCGCAGGCCGGCGTAGGAAACAAGGATGAAATCCGACGAATTCCATGTTGGAACGGAACTCGACGGCCTGAATTTCAGGCGCGAATCATTTGAACAATCTCTCAGTGATTTCCTCTGAAGTTATCCAGAAAGGATCATGACTAGGAGTCGCACACTCGGTCTCGGACTCGCGAGTCCGTAGTTGTTGGACTTGTCGGACTCGCAAGCCCGAGTCCAGGCATGTTGTCCAGATGAGGCCGCAAAATCCTGTATTAGAAGAGAGATTCATGTCTGGGCATTCGCGTGAAAACCGATTCTCACAGCTCTTGGAGCCAGAATGAGTCCGGGAGAGTCTATTCCAGAGCGAGACAGAAGCGCCTGCGCCCGAGAGAGGATGGGAATCGATCGACCCTGATCACGGGCAGCCTCCGATTCCGGTCATCACTGGCTAAGAATCAGACACTCTTGAACTCGATACTTTATCCGAGATTTTGCGTCCTCACCCAGACTCGGACGAGGTCATGCGCCCGTAGAATTCGTCCGTATCCTGACTTCAGGAATTCTCTTTCAGAATGCGAAACCTGTTGGTGAGCCGATTTCGAAGCGTCGGGCGAAACAAATGGGCATGGACCCAACAAAGCCTCCGCACTCCCCTGCGCGATCCGGAAGTGTCTTCAAGTTCCCACCAGACTTGGAGATGCCTCCCCCTAGTCCGAGCCCTGTCTCAATGGAGAGGTAAGTTGACACGACACGAGCTGCCTCGAGGCGTCATGATTCAGACTTCAGCCAGATGAGGTAACATTGGAAAAGATGTCTCAAGCCCGGAGTTTCGGTCGAGTTTAGCACATTCGTGTTCTTGCAGAGCGCATTCGATCGTTAAGATGCCTCTCACAAGCAGGGACATAGCAAACAGAATAGACAGGATCTGCAGACTACTATTCCCTTTGGCATTCCTGCTCTTCAACATTGGCTACTGGACGGTTCTCGCTCTGTAGGGCTCGCCTCCGATACTCATAGGATACACCGCATGTCATTGTCTAGAGGGAAAAGCTCGACTAGTTCCAATCCCAGTGTCTCACTTGAATGCAGAAGTCAATAAACAAACGGGTTCTTCGAATACTGAGAACATATCTTTATTGACTGGAATTTTCGAGAGTACAAAGTTCACGATTTAGTCTCCATGGCCTGTGATCTGATGAAATCAAGCTCTCCCTGATCTTTTACCTACATGCCGTTCAAGAGGAACAAAACGTGGGAATCGACGCGAAGCTGTTACGCACCCCGAAATCCTGAGGCAACAGTGCGATCTCTTCGACGGTTCAAGCAACGCACGCTCCAACGCGATGCATCACTGATGTCAGGGCACTCATTCCGACAACTGTGAACACCAAAGAATCAACTCGTTCTCCGCTGTTGGGCTTCGGGGTTGTGGAGACTTTCGATGCCTCTTTCTTCGCTTCTTTAGGTGAACTTTTCTCCTCCTTCGGTGACCTCTTGGAAATCCCGTGCATGAGAGCGCCCTCGATTCGGTTCTGCGAGATGGCCTGGTTGACACGGTTGGAGACTACCTTACCGTTGATCTCGGCGAGAGACGTTCGGACAAGGAAGGTCAGGAGGAGGATGATGGCTCCTATGATCAGAGCGTGTCCTGCGATCATGGTGACTTTCGAGACTGGCTCCTTCTTATCCTCTTCCACGAGATATTTCTGAGAAACCTCGGACAGAGCCTCAACCGCTGTCGGCGAAGTCATGTGTCCCTCTGAAAGATCTAGGGAAGGGTCGATCCTGGCGTTGTCTTGGAGATCTGGCCGAAACACAAGCTTCGGCATCAAAGAAGTTCTCGGGGAAGTTTGTTAGAAAGACAACGATCTCGTTATGAATAATGCAAGTTCGCAACGAGGTTGGATGTACGAAGCCGCAGTTCTCGCAGAATGAGATTGTGAGCCGGACAGGAAGCGTGGGCAAGAACGACACCAGTCTCCGATGAGCTTAGTGACAGCTGAATCCGTTAATATTGGATTGAAGCTCGAAAGCCAATGGCCTCATCCCCGTTCGAGGTTTGCTGCCCTTATATCCAGCTGGAATCACTCCGAGGCGTATAACTCAATTCCCTGAGGAACCAGGGGGAGGGGAGGGTCGGGGAGGACATGTTACGAGGAGAACGATATTATTCCAAGACTCGAGGGAAGGACGAACAAATATGTGGCGCCGCGTTGCAAGTAGCTCTCGCCTCCCGGGTGGCTTTGAGCTTTGGTATCGGACTCCTTGTTCCACCCGCAGAAGGAGGATATTGTAGCGATAACCATGAACCGGTAGCTCAGGAGCGTTTTGTCAAGATCAAAATTTATGCTCGCGGATCATCGCGTTTCTCCTAATATTTGCTGAGATAGCTCTCAGCTTCCACCGCAGCTGGAAAAGGAGCCACGAATCTACCGATTTCTGTCATTACTGCACGGAAATTTCCACCGATTCCACCGAAGAGCGTAGAATTTCCGTTGCAAGAGCTCGCGGTTTCAACTGCGAAGGAGCTTGCGATCTCATATTCTTTCATCTGACCTGCAGTTTCAACTCTTCCTACACATGGTCAGTAGGATTGCTATCCTAGTTCAACAATTGAAACAAATGCGGCGATTTGTGTTCAGCATCATTATCACGCTGTAAGAGCCAACCGGGCGCGATTCTCTCGTTGGCATGCGTCAGCACATGAGGGGAAAGGAGTGCCTGGTGAACGAACCCCGTCATTTGATGGTTACCGTTTTTCGTACCAACTGACTCGTCTCGCGAGAAGTACCATATCCGTGATAGTTTTTCGGAGGAAAATCTGGAACATAGCGGAGCACGTTGGAGACATGTGAAAAACGCTGAAAACGCTCCCGCTGTGTTGGGAGGAGATATATGTAGCGATTTCGCGGAGCTCGTCGTCGAATAACCCGCGAAAAGCAAACAGGGAGACGAAAGTTCTTGTTCCTAAGATAACTGCCGTCGAGTTTCTTGCGGAGCTTGCACAGCTCATCCTCAGTGAGAATGAATAAACTCTTTCTTGCATGGATCATCGTGATGACAGCATCATCGGTGAGCCTCAGAACGAGGTCGGGAGGATCGGAGAAAATTGTGCGGCGGCTCTCTCCGCGAGTCTAGTTGATTCCAGCCATGCTCAATTTGAGTGATTGAGCGTTTCGGCATGCCACCCTCAATGGAAGAACCCGAGAAACTATTCAACGTATTCGTCTCACCGGACCAAAGAGTCGGGATATCTACGTGAAATGCACGCGTATCAAGTCTCTCCTTCTTCGGGAGGTTCCGTCGTTGTCCTCTCGACATTTCGACGGAAATCCACTCGAAAATGCTGAAGGGCTACGAAATATTCAAGGAATTTCCAGGAAGTCGAGAGTAAATTTGTCGTGGAGTCAAGGTGATTGGAGAACCCGCTCGAGCCCATAATCTTAAGTGCTCCGTGCATGCCAGTCCAACGTCCTTTCTAGATAACATTCCCTCGGAGTCCATGAGCGCTCGGTTCGGGAATTTACCGAGGGAGATTGCTGGAGAGAAATGGCGGACAAACCTGGTGCGACCCCGAAAAACCATTGTTCGCTTTTCGATTGAAGTAAGATTCTCAGGCGGCTCTCACGGGCGGGTCGGGGATGGACTCGGCCTCAGGTGGATCAGAGAGCCACACGAGTCGGATAAAGCTTATGATCTCGATTCGATGGGTTCGGAGCAGCGGCTCAGAATACTAGAATTGAAATCCGGAAGAAACAGTGAACGCAGCCTTGCACGTTGCATACATTCGAAAAAATCGTGGATCCAGAGGTCCGTCGCCCCTGCTGGCTTCGGCGCCGCCGCCATGATGGCTGGGCATCTCTTCGGAGTTCAGAAGAGCAATTCGAACATCCCGAGAAATCGGAGCAGCCGCGTGGAAGCCGGTGCTCTCGGGAGAAGCTCCGCGAGCCCGCGAAATCGCCCGCGTCGATGAGGGGAGAGTCGATACTTTCCCTCGGATCGTACAACGATCCACCACAGACTTCGGATGGGAAAGCGGGTTCTCGTGTCGAGAGTACTCAGGGCGGCAAATGTTTTCAGCGTGTGAAGGGTTCGCCTTTTGAGGCTCGAGCGTTCAGAAGTCGCAAATGCTGACATCAAGCCAAACTTGACACGATAGCTTTTCCGAATGACTCGCCGGCTCTGTTAGCGAGTATCAACCTTTCCTTCTGTTCCACCCACGTTACGCACGACGATGCCTCTGCCGGGCCGGGTCTGCCGAATCTTGTACGTCAGTGACCAAATACGTGCGGGTCGGCCGGTCGGCGTGGCTGAGAATGACCGTAGACTTCAATGGAGCGTCCCACGGTACTACGCCACATTACTACTACGAAAACAGGCGTGGGCTTCGACGAGACGCTGCTGAGAAAAAACGCTCAGACGGCGCAGCGTTTCGTCCGACTACTTCGCTTTCTGAAATCCACGCGCTCCTCCGAAAAGTTTGCTCCCAAGAGACATCAATGGCTGGTCAAACAAACGTAAAAAGTTTGGCTGAGCTCTCGCTTCCGTTCGGAGTCCCGGTCAACCGGCTCATCGCTCGGCCGGACGCTAGATGAGCATTTCGCCAGCTGCGCGGATCAGGTGCCGAAATCAATGTTAAGCCTTTCGTGGGAGCGGAGCTTCTCTCATTCAACTTCTGGTCGAGCGAGTTTCCGGTCGAGTTTCCCGTCCGGCGGTGTCACTAAGCGAGTCAGGCTAGCGAGCGAGCGAGCGAATGACCGCCCGAGCGAGCAAACTAGAATACAGCCTGGCGGGCAGAGTGGCGGCGAACCGAACCAGCACCCCTCTAAGTCCGGCACAAAAGCTCAGCGGAGGAAGGCGATATCCTCCCAGCGCAATCCACCCCTGTGGGCCGGAGCTGGTCTTCTTTTCTGCTCCGAAAAGACCGAATTTCTGAGCAGAAGGGCTCCTGTTCTGAATCATAGTTTCTGCAGCGCTCTGTCAAGACTCTCTTCGTCGTGTCTCGGAACCCGACTCGAGAGCAACAACGGCGTCGTTCTCTTGACTCCGATGTCCCGCAGAAATCGCTAGAAAATCGTTCCGACGCGGTCTCGACACCGGGCAGGGGCCTGAAGCTTTTTCGCGCCACGGAAGTCGCGAGAGCCTGATGTCCCAAGACGAGAGCTCGCTCAGCTCGAGGCCGTCCGCACAACTTTGAAGCCCAACCCGTACACCGAAGTCCCGCAAGAGGCTTCTCTGCCGTGCTCATACCAATTCGAGCGACACACCGCGTTCCGTTCGTTCGTGGGGCTCTGGCTGGAGCCAAACTGGCTGCATTGCTTAGACGCCACATCCGACCGAAACGATTCTCATAATGGTTTCGTGGCCACACGTTCTCTCAGTGAGCTTCGCGGCATCGGAACTCGCTCGAAGGAGCCCAGTTTAGCGGCCAATACTCTTCTAGAAGGTCAAAACACAACGCCGAACGGCTCGCTTTGAAAGCTCGATCCACACCCAGAGGCGCGGCGCTAAAGGTCGCCTCTATTTTTCGAAAGAAGCGCACCGATGCGTTTGATTCCATCGCGGTCAGCCAAAAGCCGCAACTTCGAGCGATCTCTCCGAAGCCGTCGCCAACAGCTCGGACGGCGCCGGGCATGGCTTTCCGGTGATTGCATATAGACATTGACCGACTAAGTACTATTTACTACAGCCTCGGAGTCTGCGGTTGGGATTCTCACTGAATCAGTCTCACTTTTCCGAAGAAGCTGTTCTGCCTTCGCTGAACCTACTGTTCATCAAAAGATCCTCGCTGGCGAACTCCGATTCCTCGTTGTTGACGAGCAACTAACATCTTCATTTGAGATATCTTGTACGAATGTAGCTCACAATGGAATTATCAGTTCGATCGAACAGCCTTGAACTCGTTCGCTATTTAATATCGCCGACGAATCGACATCGGCGCGTCCGGCTGGATGCGACCGTATCCAACACGAGACGTTGGAGTGTGGAGTCCGTTTTTTTGTATGGGAGAAAAATCTTCTCTTTCTTTCTTTCAAAGAAAAAAAAAACGGACTCGGAACCAAGCCCTGACTTGACCTGCTTTTGGTGCAGATCTCGGCGGCTATTTCCCGCTGAAAATTGCTATCACGGGTCGGAGCCGGATGTCCCTCTTCGTTCTCGAAGGACATCGGGGCGGAGCTTAGAATCCAAGGACGCACTCCGAACAGAAGCGTTTGCAAGATGGGTTACATCGAGTCTCCCCAAAGTACAGCCTCCGAACCGAACGACCAGACCAAACATTGTATAGCTGGGTGGAGGTCGAAGCGTACGCGGCACATGTACGAGCTTGAACAGCTCGTATGAGCAGCTTCCGAACTTCGTTGATTCCTGGTGGATTCAGGTAATTCGGAGAGATCTCACCAACGCCCGAGACCTTGTGCATGAGAAGGAACACGAGGAATTCCCGGGTGAAAAAAACATCGTCACTGAGAAGAATAATATCTGATAGGCGGGATTTGCTCCGAATGTGACCCGATCTTGAGATCGATCGGGGAGGAAGAGCATTCCAGAAACGGACCGCGCCGTCCGGCCAGCCGGCGCGGCGGTCGGCTTCGGATCGGGATGGCTGGCTCTGGTTTCTTTTGACGCGGCGGCATCTCCGCAGAGCCGACATTCCGTTCCACCGGATGCTGGTTTTCGCCGCGGATGTAGAATACTCTCGCGGCAAACAACCAACCAACAGCCAGCAGGCAAGCACATCACATAGCAGAACACATAGTCACCAAGAACATGTGAGTGTGTGAGCGAGCGAGCGGGCGGGCGGTTCTTGGCCCGCCTCTGCAGGAGAGATCTCTTCCACGCGATTCCACTGCGGTCACCGAAAAGTTGCCCCATCCGGGAACATCGCTCAAGCGAACTCGCTCGAAAACCTCCAAAGTATTTGACGTGTTCAGCCTGAGGAGGCACTTGACGAAATCTTCACAGAACCGACTGGCTTCGACCTCTCGCCACTTCAGTAGGCTTCCTTCGGTTCAGACGTAGCCTAGTCATAGAGCAATCGCCGGAGCGGACCGGGTTCGTCTTTTCTTCTTCAGCATCCGGGAAATAGACTTCCTTCCGTTGGGGGGCTCACAACTGCTGCTCGGGACGGACGAGCCAGAAGCAAAATCGAACCATTTCTGCGGAGAGCATTTTCTGAACCATTCGAAGAAACTGGGTCCAGGCTCTCTACGAACCAACGGGGTGGAAGTTGGAATATTTCCGAATCAAACCGCGAAACCCAACCGACGGCGGATTAATCAAGACCAGCCCGCTGCATCGGAGGTAGTTCGATCGCGCGAAGCCACTCGGTGGATTCCTCGGAACAGCAGGCTGACGTAGTTGGCCTCGGACTCGGAGACGAACTCCCTCGACAGAGAACTGTCGGAGAAGTGAGGACTATCGGAGGGACATGGAAACGTTCCTCCTCCACACGAATAGGATGCTACGGCTGTTCGAACGACCAACATTCGGGAGTGATATTTACGCTGGAGTTTTTTTTTCGCGCTCTCCGCGACGGGTCGGCGGACTCTTACAGGAAACTGTCGGAAGCGTTATTCTTTCTCCGGTCTCACAGAGATTTGTCGTGGCCCCTCATTTCTGGTCTTGTGCAGTCTCACATGGTCTCTTATAATCGTACAGATGTAAACACATCGTTCTCCCGGAGAAAGAAGGCAGAGAGGCTGCTGGGCAGGCTGCCCAAATCGCTGCTGTCCAACTCATCACCATCTCACCCGGGCTTGTTCCCGCTGCTGACGATGAGATCGACTTCATTTGATTCCGTGTGTCTGTCCGTTGGGCCTCTCCACCTACGCGTCCGCCATTCATCGGCGTCTCTACTACTCCAGCCGTCGCTCATCATTATCGTCGTAGTCATCGTCGTTCTCCAGTTGTATTTTTTCTACAACAGCATAGACCCAACCTACGATGGGTCGGTCAACAAAGCGGGTGTGGCGCAGTGATCGCATTTCTGCGAACACTCGTTTCTTTCTTAGTCGCTCCGTTGTGGGGGAACGGAGCTCGATCGAGCGCAGGCGCACGCAGCCAACACCCTCACAACCGCCACCGGAATCGAACGATCGACTTCAAGCGTCTCCGAGCTCACGCCGAAGTGGCCTGTCTTCGACCTCGTTACGTTCCACCGCCACGGATCTACGACAGATACTGCTGCGAGCTCGGTGGTCGAAGTCGTACGAAGACTCGAACCACCTGCATTGATTCCGTAGAGCCTATTGATCGGTTTTTCGAAGCGATCTCCTCCTGGATTACCCGATTCTCTCCGAGCGGCGGTCTGAAGAAATGCGGGCCGATAGCAGCGCATATTCGAGCTCCCGGATGGCTCGAGGCCTCGATCCGGAATCGCCGGCGAGGTTTTCGGCGCCGAGTTAGCTTCGTTGATAGCTTATCGAGTGAAATGGACGGAGGGCTGGATAGATGGACTACCTGCTGTTGGGGCGCACCTGCACGCATCATGCGAGCCTCAATGAAAACGCGAACTAGGAGCGTTTGTAGTCGAGACAGCAGACCTGCTCGCGGCGGGAGTGGTCGGTCCACCGTTACATGGGGGCGATAATCTCCGGAGAGCAGGAAGACAACCATGGCTGCGCCTCTGTGGACCCCCGCCTACGCGGCGATGTAGGCGAAATCTACGACTTCGTCTGCTTGTAGCTTAGGAGCTTTCAGAAAGCGCACAGGCCGCCGACTGGGCGTTGTCCCTGCCCCACCTCGCGCTTTTTCATTCTGAAGACAGTTTTCTCTCTTGGCGTGGCTTGGAGGCCTGAGCGGATATGCCCTCGGGAGGTAAACGGGGAGAATCGAAGATTCTCCATGGGAGCTTTCTCTTGCATGACGCCATGACTGTCCCGAGATCACATTTTCCTCCTGCCGATCCAGGAGGAACGCTGTCGCTCTCAACCATCGCTGGGCTTCCTCACGAGTCAAGGGGCATCCGAGGTCGCCGGGGTTCAGACGTGGGGCGATCACGACGTACGCGCGACCTCGTACGACCCCACCGAGCCATGTGAAAAGGTCAATGAGGTCTCCCAGCATCGAAGGTCCCGCGCGGATCTTGAGCTTCACGAGTTATGGTCCGAAGCTCTTTGATGGCGAGCACGCGTTTCGTGCAGCGGAACTCGGTCCGCTGTTGACGAGCTTCCAAGAACTCAAAGCCAGGCCAGTTGTCCCACGTAGCCCCACCATGGGTCGTCGAATGTAGTTCAGAACATCCGGTTCAACCGACTTCCAGGTATCAGAAACGGCACCAGGATGTCCCGAAGGTTTCTTTGCTCGCCAGCTACTCAGTTCGGCCCCCACAGTCGTCTTCCTGGAGAAGCTTCTCTGAACGTTCTAGATTCCCGTTCAGGCCGGAAATGGAAGCTGAGCTCTGAACAATCTAATCGCACACTCTCGGCGCGCGTCGTGACGAGCCCCGGTTCCCGAGTGCATGAATGAGCCACGATGAATCGATGCCGATGCTCTAGAAAATCCCGGTCCCACGGAGCGGATGTAGCGAGACAAGCCGCAACCCGGGCACTGGGCGGGGGGCGGTCGGGCACGAGCTGAACGGAGACAGGAGTCCGATCTAAGGGCTGTATGATCTATGAGGATTCAGGAGCCTCAATGCAGCGGCGTTCCAAGCATACACATTTCCAAGGTGATCAGTGTGAGATCGCTCTGCTACTCGACTTCCTCCACGGAAAACATGATCGATCGCACAGATTTCGGAAGACCTTCGAGAATCATTGTGCAGGTACTCCCCGAGCGAGCTACCACGAACTTTACCCCTCCTCGGTAGCCATTTTTGTTTGCGACCAAGTTCCATGGAACCGGACTCGTTCAATGGATTTCAGAGCGAATTCCGCGACAACGCCTGGAAAGAGCGTGATGCCCCGCTCCATCTCAACCCACAATCAGGAGGGGATCGCAGTGACGGCAAGAATCGCCATCGCATGACATCGATCGAGTTTAACATGCCGAGGAATTTCGGGCACTGATCACGTCAACTTCATCCCCATTCCTTACTGCCAGCGATAGACAACCAATTAGTCCAGAAGAGGCCGAAGGGTTAGGCCGATACATGCAGTTCGCGGTGGCGGCACAAGCAGCCATTCTGTCCCCGTATGGAAGGAGGGGATGAGATGAATACAGCACGAAATCAGCAGGGCACTTGTAAAGTCATCAGCCCGTTATTCGGACGAGGCTCGCTCGGCTCTCTATGAGGTCACGGCGAGGGTCAGAAACTCGAAAAGAGACTGATTTTCTAAGCTGAAACGAGCACTTCATGGTTTTCCTCATCGTTCGCCGCACCATTGTGAGACATCTCATTGGGCTAAACCTTCTGGAATTCAATCAGGCCCAAACGAGAGCTACGGAAAATTCTCCAGCTTTTCTGAACCAGAGCAATCTATTTCGATGCGACGGTCGCGCACCTACGCACGACAGATGACGCAGGTTTGGATCTGAGCAACAGAGGTAAATAAGTTGCAAGAGATATACGACTCATCCAACTCTTTCCGGGAGAGTGGTCCTAAAGGAATTCTGGGCCCAGGTATTCATTGATCTTGATGGGAGTTTTGAGGTATTATTTCATCTCGCTCTCACCAACCTTTCGCGTCAAACGCTGCCGCAGATCGGGAGGAGTGTCTCTCTCTCCCAGGTCTCTGGGACTCTCTTCGTCGCGTTCATCAGGGATTGGTTCTGTATCCCCTCGTAAAGTCCAAGTGTAACAAGGAGACTCCGTACGACCGCCGAATGAACGAGTCATCCAACACTTCCAATGCATGCCAAGAACAATCCGAGCTTGGTATAGAGAGGAGCTATCGAGCCACGACGGACCGATGCAATTTGAAGACGAATTCCTGAACCTGGCGCCAGATGACTGCGATTGGCTGCCCCCAGCACCCATTAGTTTGGTCTTCGTCACCGCGATATCGAGCCGTTCGGTGGATCGTCCTTCGGCAGATGGCTCGGCCGCTGGAACCAGATCTCCGCAGGAGGCAAATCAGATATAAGGGAGAAATCATCATCATCGCAAAGCTGAGGAATCGCTGCATGCCAGCTCCATGCGTCAGGGCTGATTGCTTGTTCTCTCCCACAAGGTGTCATCTCAGCAGCCAATCATCGAGGAGGGGACTTGCTTTCCACTTGCTGAAACTAGATTCCATGGAGATATCTGGAAAATATGTCGTATCGTTCATCCCAGTTGGGCGCGATCGTGTTCGAGAGCAGACATGAGGATGATCGCTCAATGAAAGCTCAAAACACATTGCTGAGGGCGAGTCATGTTAATGAAGTATCTCCAGTATGGAAGCGCATGCACGAGAATCGAGAGGGAAGAGCTCGGAACATTCGCCAGACCCGAGCTCGATCTTCAATGGTTCGATCTTCGATCGTCTCAAGGTTCGATCGAGTCGCAGAATGCTCATGCACTTCGAGCCTTCCGAGTGCAGCCTTGAAGGTCACTGTGTGTGATCAACTGTATCGAGGCGAATAGATCGAATGGGAGGCTGTCTGATCGCATCTCGAATCGCATCAGCGATCACGGTTGCGTCAGCTAGGCGCAGTTCATTCCTGTCTTTTGCTTCAAGCCGAAATGCACTCCGGAAGACTGCTCTTACTCTTCCTGACGTTTGTTCTCAACACGCTCGAGGCCAAAGCACCGAAAGCGAAGATCGTGAAGCCCAAATTACAGCTCTATTTCAACACGAGTTACCACAAGGAACCTTTTGAGCTCTGTAAACTTTCTAAAAAGTTGAGTGCGGTGGAAGAGGTACGAGCACAGGCTTTCGCGACCCGAGTTTTCGCGAAATGCGGGTCTTCAACCATTGTCAGATACGCATCGAAATATAACATACCGGCTTTCGGTGAGTGGGAGGAAAATCGCTTTTCTCCAGGAAACGTGCTTTTCGCGACGAGCTTTCTCTCCGATTCCCGGTGAATCTCGCCATATTCCTGGGATACAACCGAGACCCGAGTTCCCCATGCACGACGGCGGGCCCTCGAATCCCAAACAATCGTCTAGGAGGAGAGGTTAACGTTTCCTGTTCGACGACTGTGTGGGTTCCCAGGGTACGCTTGGAGTTCAGGTCTTGATGATATGCCAGGAAAATGGCGGAATGTACAGGATTTCCAAGAGAGAATGATGCCAATGCAAGGGGGCATATGGAAGAATGAAATGTGGGGGAGCTTGGATGAGTAGGGGGGGGGGGGGGATGCGGGCGAGTATGGAGGCGTGTGCAGGAGCCACTGTCCCGGACTGGTACTCGTTCGCCACCGTTGTAGATTTCGACCGATCCTAAGCTAGGCTATTCCCCGCAGCTGTCCATGGCATCGCCAACATACTCTGTTTCGGTGCAACGGTTTCCTATGCTCACACGGCGAACGACGGCTCTATCGTTTTGAAAAGAAAGGATCTCTCCAGAGATGTCTTCCGTGTGAGCGACAGCATCATGAAAGCCGTCCTCAGAATACACTACGTGTTCAGGATCCGACTGGGTAAGCAGAAATACAGGCTTCCGTCCGAGGAAATCATGCCTTTCATTCAAGAAGTCACGACTTGCGCTATCGCCGAAGCGGGTATGGTGCAACTCAATGCTGATCATCTGCTGCATACTATAAACTACTACAAAATACTTCTGCTGTGAAATGTATCTTCTAGCAGAGGAGCCTGATGAGGCTCTCAGTAAGATGAAAACGTCCAGCGCAATACAAATACTTTGGATAACGGGATGTTGCAGTGGGGTCTGCCTATCTTGTTCTCATTTTACCGCGAATCATCTCCCCGGAGGAGCTCGGCTCTTGCGACGAGGCCGTGATCAACTGGGGGGGAATGCCCCCGACACAAGATGGCGTCGCACACAAAAGATCAAACCCCTCTCGGATAGCTTTTTTCTTCTCTCCCCGGCCCTATTCTCCTGGAAGAGGAGACTCGGAAGACATCTAGATCCGGGAGTCGAGTTCTCGGAAGAGGGAAACCTGAGATGGGACTTGACGTTCTTGCGCAAATCTGCGGCATTCGCTTTCATGCGACTCAAGGTGTAGCCCCTCGCTCCAACAAAAAGTCGAGCACCGCGATGATGGCTCCACATTTCTGTCGGCTCTGAGGACCCGAATCTGGATGAGGCCAGAGTGTTTTCTTGGAACTTTTTCGCACAACACACGTGCACGGGAGCTCGAGAGCAGACCCAACAAGACATCTCATCGAGTTGGGGAACAAAAGATGCCACGTCTCAAATAAAGGAGATCTAACGATCACGAAATATTCTGGCTTACCTGCGGCGGGCTCCTAGTGTGCGCGAGCGAGGAACGACATCGAGAGTCTCGATAGTTACAACTACGAGTTACGATATCCACCTATCTGTGATCGTATTGTTCGAGAAAGCTCTGATGTATCGATGAGACAGATTCCGCCGATGGGGCCAGCGGCGGTGACGATAGCTGCTCACCATACATCCACGCCGGCAGGCCGTGTTGATCATGATAACGAGTGCTCTCCTTGGACCAACTCCTGCAGCCCTTCATTGCGTTTTCCACACGTGCCGAGTGACATCACCGTCGAAATGCCCTTCTCTGATCTCCATCCGAGCCCGACACAGAACAAGCAATCGTTCAGACCCGGTGGTCTGTCGAAACAGAAGAGCCCTCTGGAGGAAGTCCAAGAACAAGATATCCGGACTCGAATCTTTGGTGCATGGATGAATCATCCATTAACTTTTCGTCCCACATACTTGGTACTCGTGCCGTGTATTTCTTCTTCCGGGCAGGAGTTGATGAAATTTCCGCATCGAATGGCATGATTCCACGACCGATAGCTTGACTTTTTCAACCAAGATCCGCGGATGCGTATTCTCGGGCCGACTAATCCTCGAACGAAAGGTTCCTATCTTCCATCGATCGAAGTACACAAAGATCAACTTGGGGACAAACGGAAGGTCTCAAGACCAAACACCCATTCGACCTTCGACTGTTGCCGGACTATCAATCTGAATGATGCGAAGCAATCAATACTTCTCTGTCCAGCCCGCAGTATGGCTGAGGGTGATCAGCTGTTTTCACACAACTCGAGCAAGCCCATGGCTGGCAGATCTCGTCCAAGCTTGCTTCATCTGATTACTGTTTCATCGACGCGGAGAGGCTCAGTTGCAGCGATGCATTTCGAAGGACTGTTGATGTTTTCTCTGTTGATGTTTGTTTCAAACTCCTCTGAAAGCAAATCAGTCAAACCGAGGATCAAGAAGGGTTCTTCTTCTTCTCTCAAGGAGCTCGATTCCAACTCAAGCTATTATAAGCAGCCGTTCGACCTCTGTAGGAAGTCTAGAAATATGAACGCAGTGGAGGAGGTGAGGGCACAAGCTTTTGCAACCCGAGTTTTCGCGAAGTGTGGTCCTGCCACCGTGGTCAAGTGGGCCGTCGACGTGAATATGCCCGCATCAGGTGAGTTCGAAGACTTACCTGTTGACACCTCAAGTAATTCGCCACGCTCGCGAATCGCCTATCTCTGAGCTTAACCCGACCCGTCCGCAATCGCTGAACGGACTCATGAGGATTTGATTTCTCGCCTCAGGTATACAAGGTATCGCTAAAATACTTTGCTACGGAGCGGTCGTTTGCTACGCACACGTTGCGAACGATGGAGGCTCGATTCTGGGGAGGAAAGAACAGGCCGAGGAAATATTTCAACTCCTGGAACTTTTCTACGGCGCTTTCCTCAAAATGGATCACACATTCCGGCTCAGACTCGGTAAACAGATCATCAAATTCCCGGTTGTTCCGCTGGTGAAATTCATCCGGGAGGTGACAGCTTGCTCCATCATTGGGACCGGCACAGCTCAACTCGCCGCTGACTACTTGCTCCACACTATCAACTACTACAAGTTCATACTGCTTTAGAGTTCGTCCCATTGCGAGACTTAAACGATATTTGAGTAAGATGTCGGCTGGAACGACTCGATGTAGGCGGTGATGTTTCAGAATGGAAAGATTTGATTCACCCACCTTCTCCCCCGTTCCCCGTTGTTCTCCCGTGTCTGGCATCGTTATGTGCAGTGAAACTTCCACTTTCGCTGCACTTTCGAGGCTTCTTTAATCTCCAGTTGCTAGATGCTGAACATGCTGAGCCTCGCAACTATGAGGATTCTAACGACGCGGGGTAGCCCAGCTCCCTCTTGTAACAAGCTCAACGTATGATGAACTTTCCATGTAGTGGAGCGTACCACAAACAGAGACGCTCCGACGATTCCGGAGAATGAGGGAATACCCCTCGAGTTTTCCCCGCCAAACTTGCAAGGACGTGTGGGAGCTGTAACAAAGCCCATCCAGTGGCGGATCAACCGCAATGAACAAGTCGCAGACTGTCTCCTCCTGAGTTTCCGTCCTCTTTTAATTCCGGAGCTGGGCCTGATTTATGCGGAATGAGGGCGAGAAGCCCTGCGAGAAACTAGGATAAACTGAGCTCACGAAGAGCTTTCGAGTTCCGATGAGCAGAACACAGCCGTAATAAATCGCTGTGATCCTGCTTCGGAATGGGATGGAATATTTTTTGCGCCTGCCCCGCGTCCCCCCCCCCTTTCGCATACATTGTAAGGAGGACAGCAGCGGCATATGTGGAGTCAATCGACTCAATAATGGGAGATCGCTGAGCCAAGCTGTGTCTCGTGTTGCTTTTCAGATGCATCGTGAGACGAGTCGTCGTGTCCATGAGAAACTGACTCATGTAGATTCGAATCGGGCTTTTCACTGCATGATACGTATACCCGAGGAAGCAGCGATTTTCGAGAAGCGCCATGCTTTCGATATGCCGGTCGAATATAATGTTTGCAACATTTCTTATATTGACACGTTCCTTTCGTTTCCTCGTGGGCAGTCGCCTTGGATATCAAGAGTTTGTCACGGAGGAATATACTCGTCCCCTGGATCCCGAGAATTGATAGACAGCAACAGACGCCGTCAACCCGGTGGATGACGTCACATCTCCTCAGATTCACTCGTAGGTTGACGAACTCGAACGTCCTCCAGAATGAGTAAGCGTTCGACCTGAGATTGCTCCTCTGCCGTAGATTCATATAACGCCAGACAATCAGAAGTGGGTAGCTGATGGTATTCCGCTGTTGCCACACGACGCAAACGGATGGAGGACTGTTTCTTCTCAGCCGGAGTTGCTCAATCTGATGATTGCTCTGTAAACGCGGAGAGACTCAAGCCCAACTCTTGTCTTCAGCCGCGATGAACTTCGAAGACTGCTAGAACTGTTTCTTATGTTCGGTATCTGCTGTTTCGAGGGGGGATCGATGGAACCGAGGACCAAGATACGCTCACCATCGTCTTTCTCCGAGATCAATTTCAACTCGAGCTTCTACAAGCAACCGTTCGCCCTTCGTAGGAAAACGAGGAAGATGAACCCGCTGCAGGAAGTGAGAGCGCAAGCTTTCGACACCCGGGTTTTTGCAAAATGTGGATCTGCGACCTTCGTGAGACATGCCGGGAAACTAATGCCGGCGTCCGGTGAGTTCATCCCCACAGATTGTTTCTTCGATCAGCCGAAGTCGGACAGCTTCTGCTCGCCCTGATTCAAAGGTCTGAAAAAAGATTGAGCGATGTTTCTAGGGGAGAGGATTTCAAATCTCCCCCCCCCCTCCCCTCGAAGGTCGACAAGGTCTTGCTAACCTCATCTGCTGGAGAACGACCGTTCCCTACGCTCACACAGCAGGTGATGGGAGCCTGATTTGAGGCGCAAAGAACAGATCAAAAACGTTTCCCGGATTTTCAATCTTCATTTCGAAGCTCTGCGTTGAATGAATTACCACTTCCGATTCAGAATTGGTAAGGAGGTCCACAGATGTCCAGCTGGGGGATTGATGTCTTTCTTCCGGGAAATCGCGACTCGTGCCATCCTAGGAACCGGTACAGTTCAGACAGTCTCCGGCTATTCAATTCACACTATTAACTACTACAGATACATTTTGCTTTAGAGTTCGGCCCATCGCCAGGTTTGGATGATACGCGGCTATGTGATATGAAAAGTGCCGTTGGGAGTTCGAAGAGCACTTTTCCACCTCCTCCTCTGCTCATTTTCCTAGTCCTAAGTGATGTGCTGAGCAAACTCCCGTCGGAACTGAGAGTGGAGTCTGAGCTTCCAGAGAACTCCGATGATGTGAGGCGAACTAGTATCAACGTTGCGTGGAGTTTCCATGCGTTTTGATTCCGTTGTCCGAGTAGAACCTCGGAACATACTCCACCACGGGTGTTGTGGTGGTCCAGTAGCACGCTTCAGTCCTCGTTAGAAACTCATTGGGGCACTCCCGATACGAGTCACCCAATACGTATCAAAATACGTGGAAGGAGGTGAATCGAGTGTTTCACACCTCCAATGTCGCTTTCCACAACGGGCCTCGATCGTTTTCAAATCGTCGATTCTTCTGTGCTACGCGTTTTCCAAGTGATACTCACAAGGATACATTCCGATGAACCGGAAAACGATGGTATACTGGAGGAGGAGTCGAACGAGAGAAGACGTTGCTTCGAGGGGCCGAGCACTCGGATTCCCGAGCTATCAGGAACCTGGGAACGAAAGCAGACTCGTATTTCCATTTTTCAGTCCATTGCTGGCTTGATTTTGAGCATGATATGCCAAATCCGCAGTTGAGAGAGCAAATTGACAAACGCCACGAAGTGAATCGTGTTTGAGCTCTCTCTCAAATACATAGAGAAAAAGGTGCTGCCTCAATCCAACAAATTGTCAACTCTCTGCTCGGCAGCCGACTCGGTAATCTTTCTTCTAAGGGAAACTCATCTGGGACTTTCCCGTATCCTCTACGGTTGATATGGTAGGCTCAGAGTGAAACGATTGGGGGAGGGGGGTCATTGATGGCGAAAAAATCAGCTCGCCCGGCCGATGGGGACAGCTTTTCTTAGATTTTCCAGAGGAAGCCTCGGATAGGTAAAGATCCGTTGGCGCAAACCCTTCGCGTGAGAATCCTCTCCAGGTTCTTGATAGTGTTCAGGCCGGGAGTCTCAGTCGGTCCGTAAGGGAAGTTGATTAGTCCACACTACAACCACGCAGTATCAAGTTTGGCCGTGGATAGGGAAGCGCTGTCTTCTTCGAGATGTTGCTTGTAGTTCTCGGCCTTCGTCGTGTGATCCATAAACACTAGAGGGAGTCTTGCCGACCAAAAATCCCACCGCCATCGCTTGCCACTCGGAGTAAGAGCGACTTCCCTTCGCCAAATAACGATATTGAGAATGGGAGCAATCGGGCCCATACAGATTGAGCTTAGTTCCGTCAGTGGGGATTATTCCATCCAGTCTAAGCTCGATTTGATTCATCCCCGGGTCCGGGTAATGCCCCTTATTCGTGATCTCTTGTTGACGGTTGTTTGCTTTCTCTTTCGGCGAATTTGATGAGAGTCGTTCGATGACCCTCCTGATGCACTTCCAATTTGCTCTCACTCTCGATTCGAGCTGCGGAGACGTTCGCATCTCTCGGCGTCCTTCGAACGTCTCGAGAACTCAGTTCAGATTTCCGTCTCTTGTGTTTTTGCCTGATGTAATTCGGATCCATCTGGATGAATTCAACGACACACTTCTCCCGGTCGCTTCATTTTACTGGCTCCGAAACGCGCACTCCTCTGCAGACAAGGCCACAAAGCTGGATTAGTGCAGATAATATCCCGTGAAGGAAAATATCCCGAAAATATCCCGTGATCTCCCCGATTTCGGTCATCGAGGCTTTTTCTCATGCGACGCAATTCGATCCATTCGACTGGATATTTTCTTCCGCTCCATATTCGCATTTATTTCGAACTATCACTGTGTTTTCCACCCATGACTCTTATTTGTCTCGGGATCCAAGAATTTCGCTACGGCATGGTTGCGGGTTGTGGCTTTTCAACTTTAGACACCAATAAAGCGAATCCCCGGCACTCGTTCTGGAGCAACCATTTCATCTTCCCGTGGATTTTTCTGAGTCCATCGCTCTGTGTTTGTGTTCGTTGACTTCATGCCGCAAGTAATCTTCAAAAAGCTCAGTAATCGCGAGGTGCCAAGCTTGCAGGTACCCGCGCATGCGAGGAGGTATCATGATCTGATTCACCCCTCTCGTGGTGAGGAAACTCTTCACTGTCTTTGCGCGATGGACGCTCGCTGAATCCCAAATAAGTTGTCCTCTTTGCCCGTTGCGAACGATTCGCGGCAACATCGAATCACAGCCAAACAAATTTGAGTCACAGATTGAGCCGCCCGAGCTTTCTCAGATTCGAGGATGTATACCCCGAAAATGAGCTCAATCTTTTCTCGATCGAACACCTCAACGACTACGAACCTGGAACAACAGCGTGCCAAACTTATCAGCTTGCAGGCGTCATCTCTAATGGGCGCTCACTCAACCAGACGAACTCGAAAACTTGAGCTCATTCCGACACTTTCCGCGCGCGAGTTCCGCGCCGAGACTAGTCCCAGCTGCGGCTCATGTTCGGGGTTCGGTCTATATGGCTGAAATATTCGAAAATTCGGGGATGGATTATTTTCATGGGATAGCTTACTTCTGAAAAACGCGGTTTTGTTGCAGGTCTCATTGGTTCTATACAGAGCCTGTGCTTTGCTCGTAGGGTGGAGTTTACGGGTTACGCTACCTCCGAGAAAGCTCCGTAACTTTTAGGTGCGCACTTGCCGCCGTTTGCCGCGTGGGAGAACAAGCTGGCTGAAACAGACGCGGGAATATTTTGAAGCCCGACATTCGGAACGACCAAAGCGTCGGTCTCGTCCGAAGGGATCCACATGCAACAATGCGGCAGACAATACTATGCTCGATGTATGGCTGCCAATGATAATCGACAAGCAGCTGCAGATGACTGCAACGCGGAGCGCAATGTCACGCTTTCTCAGAATCAAATCTCGCCTTGGACGAGTGCTCGGACAGAAAGGTCAACTTGTCGCTTGATTGATTGATGTGCACAAGGGTTCTCGCAATTCCAGACGGAAAAGCATCGAACCTGCCACCTCTATGTGGCTATCGATTTCCGTTACGCCTTTGTGCAGCTTGGCAGGGATGTTCAGCTGTTCCAGCACGGGTCGATAGAGTGTAGGCTCGTTCGATCTCATCCACGGTGGCTCCATCCGTAAATTGTTTCATCAGTTTGGTCAGGGGCGATGCGCCTAGAAAGACTGTTAGTGCTTTCTCTGATATTCGGTTCCAACTTCTCCGCGCTCGAATCAGTCAGAGCGAGGCTCAAGAAGGTTAGGCCGTCTTTCTCTGAATCGGACTTCAACTCGAGCTATTACACGCAACCGTTCGAACTGTGTAAGCTGTCCAAGAAGATGAATCCAGTGGAGGAAGTAAGAGCACAAGCCTTTGCAACTCGAGTTTTCGCGAAATGCGGATCGAGCACCGTCATCAAACACGCCGTCGCAATGCAGATGCCGGCATCCGGTTAGTCAGAACCCTGTTCCGTTCACTCCTCTGGGAATTCATTGATCTCGTACCTCTTTGAGCTGGATCCACTCCGTTCGTCATCATTCAGAAGCTCTAAGAGGTCCTCGATTCCCCTCTGTAGGTTTACAAGGTTTCGCCAAACTACTTTGTCTCGGAGCGGTCGCTGCCTACGCCCATACAGCAAATGATGGCGGCTCGGTTTTGAGAAACAAGGGACAAATCAAGGACGTATTCCAACTCTTCGACCTCTATTACGCCTCTTTCCGAAGAGTGGGCTACACCTTCCGATTCAGACTTGGTAGGCAGATCCACAGAGTACCGGTCGCTCCAGTGATAGCTTTTGTCGAAGAAGTTTCGATTTGCTCTATAGTCGGAACCGGCACAGCTCAACTCGCCGCCGACTACTTGATCCATACCATCAACTACTACAAAATCATCCTGCTTTAGAATCCGTCGTCTCGCCGGTCTCCCGACGGGGTTCGAATGAGAACGTCCACCGAGATAACTCGATTAAAGCCGCGATGATCCCAATCGTAGTTGAAATGAATTTGTTCTCCCTCTTTTTCGTTACCTACGAGGCCTGTGATCACCTCCTCACTTCAATGGCTTCAGGATGGAGCGCGGAACTCGAATGGCAACTAGTCCAGGTGCTACCTGTAGGGGTCAGCCAGTATGCGTCGGAGAACGCATCAATCGATTCCCAGTTTACCTGAAGGGGATCGTAAATCCCGTACTCGCTCATGAAGTATGTGTAGAATAGCAGCTGTCAACATGAGTCGAGCTCACGAATATCAACTGAATAATATCGGCTCGTCAAACCATGAACACTCTCAAAGACATTGATTACTATTTACCCCAAATTTCACGACCCTGACTCGCTCAAAGAGACAACTTGAAAGTTTTGGAAGTCTGGCAGCCTGTTCCAGGCGCTGTTCAACGATTAACGATACTAGTTAGCGTGATTTTGTGACTGGCGGGGGCGCTAGCCAGAGAGTAATTTTCTTTCAGCTTGAGTCGGCAGTGAGTGTTATGTAATGCGACAGCTGAGTCGCATTAGAATTCCGAAACGGTTTGGTTCCGAGCCAAGTGGGAAAAAAGTTTCCAAACTAACATAGCTTTCAAGTACGCTCAGCAACCGCTCGTAGCGCACCCACTCGCGAAAACCTGGGAGTCGATTCCTCGGGAGTGGCAGTTTCAGAACGACCGCAACAACTTCGGACTGGCTGCATCAAGGCTATCGCTCACGGTTCCGAGAGAGTGGCGGTCCGTCGTTTCTAGGGAGGCGGACGAACTCGCCCGAGTTCGTTTTCACTTTGCAGAGGTTGGGCTGCCAGGCTTCTCCACTGGAACATTCCCGGCCGAGACTATTTTTCTATCTCTCATCTGGATATCGGCATAAGCTCTCGGTTGTGCAGCATTGTCAGCCATACGAGTGTTCGCTGCCTCGTCGCTCTCGGTTCACGGAGCTCCAGGACGCGAGCAACTCCAGAGCAGAGCTTGGAGCCGGTGACGGAAGCTTGTTCTCCGACTATTGGGAAACGCGTATCATATACCGGGGACCTCCCAGCAAAAAGTTTGACAGCCTTACAGATGATCTGTCTGAAGCGGTGTCATCTCGGGCAACCGACGTGCGTGCGTACTGCCAATCGGAAGTCGTCCTAGCCCACAGTTAACTGACGGGCTGATCGAGTGAATTAGCGTGTCTACATAACCGATCGTTGTGCCAGAGTCGGTGGATGCAGCAGCCGCAGTCGAACAGCGGTGAAAACACCGAAGACCGGTAGCGAACGACGATCCGTTTCCTTTCGGGCAAACGCGATTCCACACGCTGAACGAGTGGCTCCTCTGCGCGCCGGAACCAACATCCGCCGCTCTGAGACTGCCACTCACAATGCCAGCGAACATCTCAGCATCCGCACAAGAGCTCGCCGCCAACGACTGTATGGTGACATTGGCGAACGAGCTCGGCCCGAGGAAAACGTCGTTCAAAATGCCGCCGGGAACTTGTTCCCGCATCCTCTGGAACAAGGGAAACTGATACGGGAAGGAAAATGTACGTCCTCTCGGCTACCGGTGTCGCTCTGTCGAAAGTTCGAGGCGGAAACGGAATCCCCCACCTGAGGCAACGGAGGGCATTCATTTGGTTCTGAGCAGGCGATTCCCTCCAGGGGAAATACCTCAAATATAAACATCGATTACGCCATTGTCGCGAGCTTGTTACGAAGGGAGACCAGCAGTCACGTTCAAATATCTCGTATTCTTTCAAGGATTTGCACATGGGATACAGCGGGTTGCGCAATCGCTTGTTTCCAAAGCTTCCTCAAGATAATCACGGCCGAAGTGAATCAATCAGTCGTGGGTCAGCTCTTGAAGGACTGAGCTGAATAGTGCTGAATTACATAGATCCTCACTCGATAGCGCTCTGAAAGATAGCTGGATACTCGACTGCGAATCGTTCGGTGAACGTTGCTCTACTGCCGGATTTGAATAAGCACGTAAGGACTCGGCGGTTAGGTTTGCGAAACTTTTGAGCAATTCGAATAAGTAGCCCAGATTCGATGAAGGCCACAGGGCGAGCGATCTGACGAATCGCTAACCAGACGTCGCTCGGTCCCACGCTGCGTTGCTCTCGTCTTATTCACTGACTCCAATCTCTTCGGTCAATCAAAATCAAGACGCCTCTTCATCGGCGGCCTCAGTAGATCATCGAGAGGCTAATGCTGTGCGTGACGTCAAAACGCACTTGTTTATAAAGACCTAGTATTTATCTCTTGCGCCGAAAATAGCGAACTGCACAAACCTCCTCAGCGAGGCAGGCCAGCCAGAGCGGACTATCGAATGAGCTGGTGACCCTATAACTCACTCAGTTCTACCTCACATCCCGCCAAGAGTCACCGGCGAGGAATTCACAAAACTTTGATGGAAACCAATCAAAACAAGCGGGTCAACCCGCAAAGTCAGTCGCGGGGACGCGCATCCCCGTACCACTCACGGGATTGAGAAGTAGCGCTGGGATGCATGACGATAATGTGTGCTTCGGAGCTTGGTAATTGAGAACGGAAACGGAATGCTCGTTTTCCTCGATGGCGTTTGTCGATTGCCATCACGAATTAACATCAATTCAGATTCGTCCACGTTTCACCCGACGCGATTCTCACTCGAATCGACTATCATTCACAAGAAAGTCATCGCCGATGCAGCCCGTCATGCGATCGCGGAGTGAAGTCATTGAAGCGGAGAAAAACGCCTAATGACCGAGCCATGTTTATTAATATGAGGTGCGCGTTTCTCGGATCGCGTTCGGCCACGACGTCACCTCGGAATTTCCCCCGCGCGCTCTTCGCCGCTCGAGTTTTCCCGCTTGAATCGAATCTTGTGATTGGGCTCGCAAGACGCTTCCGAAAAGAACTCCGAGAGCGAACTTCCGGAGATCTGATAACAAATCCACCTTCTAAGCACCGAGATTCCGAAGAGGATTGTGCCCCAAGCCTCGCGGTACCTGAATGGACAACAAGGCCTCGATTGGCTTCTTTCACGCTAATTACAACTCGCGGTTAGCATGTCTTCACCCGTGTGCCAGCCACTCAGCTAGTCTGTCAGCCAAACACGCAGCCAGCCGAAGCTTTGCACGGTCAAGGTTTTCCAGAATATTATGGAAATTAGAAACCTCCTCAGATGAATACTTTGACGTCGGCAACCAGAAGGGATTCGCTCCTAGTGGATACATCGCAATCGAATTCCGCTCCTGCGAAATTCCGGGACGGCTGCGGAAGAAACTCGTCTTGTCCCGTCTACCACATGGCTCCCGCGACATCATCGTCGCCAGCCTGTAGAGCATTTCTTGGATCCTGTGAAGAACTGCGCGCCTCGTTTGCAGCCCGAGAACTCGAGAGGTTGGGACTCTTGCCCCTTCTTCGGTGAATTAACAGATCGAATCGCGAATGCGCGAAACTGAGCGATCTCTGCTCAGGTTTTCCGAGATCCCATCTGAGGCGGAGTCGTGAATCGAGCAGTCCGTGCCCGAGGAGTAGAGATCGAATCTGGAATCAGTCGTATGAATCCTCTCGAGATCGGGATCTCAGAGTAACTGGAGCGTTGTCGTAGATTCTCTCCTACCGGTCCGGTCGAGGCGTGAGGGCTTGGAGCTCTCAAAACAGGAGGATACATCAGATTTTTCCACTCGGTCGACATCATTCAGGAAGGAAGACGGACGGACGGACGGACAGGCGGGCGGGCCAGGAATGGGGTAGACTTCGGTTGATTGTGTTAGAAAAACTCGTTTGGCATGTCGACTGGGTCTCCGACCGTTGACCGCCGAACGGGTTGGCTTCGATAGCACTGACAGTGCCATCGGTAGTTCGAGCAACAGTTGGACTGACGTTTCTACCGGCGGCCGGTTCAGCGAACGGCGGAGCTGCTACTGACTGCAGCCTGATCGCCGCAGGAGCAGCTCCACTGGCGGTTTTTTCGACCGCGATCACAAAAAGCCAGCGCGGGCGTTGATGGCTCAGTATGCTGGCTAGCGCATCAAAGCACCTTTATCCATTGAGTCTCACACACGCGGCGCCAGATCTGTCTGTCTGTGCTCACTGTTGTCGTCATCGGACGGCATTCTCGTTGGACTGAACAGAAAGCGAACTGATCGGAGAAATACTCTACCCGCCATCCCCGTCTATTCGATCTCTACCATCGGAAATCGACAGTGAATACGCGCCAAAAAATAATCGCATCGACGAGATTCCTCGAGACGGAGGAGCTCGGATCCCACGTGTTCCTCCGAAGCCCTTGTCGACGATGGCCTCGCATCTTGAGGAGCTTCTCCACTGGGGAACGAGCGTCATTCGGGGACCGATTCGGACTCTGCTATCGAGAAGCAATCACCACTCAGACCCTGCCGTCCTCGGCAAGCGGGAGAAACCCAGCTCCAGAGGCGGACCAATCGAGTTTTGACCAAGCTCGTTTGAACTATGGATTTGAAGTAAGTCACACAAGGTA
The DNA here is from genome assembly GCA_037576195.1 of Phytoseiulus persimilis. NCBI lineage: Eukaryota > Metazoa > Arthropoda > Arachnida > Mesostigmata > Phytoseiidae > Phytoseiulus > Phytoseiulus persimilis. The sequence continues at coordinate 4,609,877 of CM075104.1, forward strand.
GCGTTCGTTCCGTCCGCTAGCTTGTGCCGGAGAACTTAGGGCCATCTGGCAGGCAGGCACGATGCCTCTGCTGTAGACATCCAACCATTCTTTCCTCTCTTCTTTTTCGTCTTTTAGTAGAGGAGTGTTGGTGGTGGTGGTGTTGTTGTTGTTGTTGCTGCTGCTGCCGCCGCTGCTGCTGCTGGTGTCGGTAGTGATGTCGATGGCGGAGATGGTGGTAGTGGCGTGGTGTGGTGGTGATGCTCCATACCGGCACCAACACACAGTTCATGTGCAGCCAGCCCGCTTCGGCAACAGTTAAAGCTCGCGGCCGGTCGCTAAAGCACCGTCGTTCATTCAGCTTCTCCCACACTGTTCGCAGCGCCCCCAAAGGAAGTGACGTCGCTGGCGAGCCGAGCGCTCATTGGTCGTTGGACCCTTCACTAAACGATGTTAGTGTGGCCTTATCATGTATTCCGTTAAGAGCAGCGGTAGAGGAAGGTAGCCGGCGCAGCATCCATCCGAGCAGCGGCCGCTTCATAGAAGACAGATACAGCACGGACGACGATCGCACTTGTGTTGTTTCGTCTGTTTGTTGCTCAGCTTGCCAACCTACCCATCTGTCAGCCAGTTAGTTCGCCGTCCACGCTTTGCGCTGCACGACGGAGCGCCGATCGACCGCCCGAGCGAATCAACAAGTTGAACTCGACTCCCGTGGTTTTGTGCGTGTATGTGAATGTTGTCACACTGTCCTGTCGTGCCCACTCGCAGTGCTTGAACGTGCGAGCTCTGCCGCCGTGCACCAACTTCGGACTATACGCTGAACAGTCTGGTGGAAGCGCGTGGAACAACACCGTCTCGACGAGCAACCTGTGGATGATCTGCTTCACGTGCTACTTTGGAAACGAGCTCTAAAACTGCTTGGATGTGTTTTGACGCTCCGATTCAACCGCTACGACCCTTCTCAGCTCGACGACTGTTGCTACGAGAACTGTTATTGCCGCCAGCTGGGATCTTTCCGTAGTTTCGTTCGCCGGATACAGTGATGTTCCCGTCGTCGTCGTGCGTGCATACGTGATAATGTGCCGTAGACAATAGCCTGGCTATCGTTCATACCGAACATTCGACAGCCTGACCGAGAGAAAACATGTCGCATAACAGTTTTTCGAGTCCAGCGAGCTCCGGCCCTGGACGGCCTATGGCCATCACGCTGAGTCAACCCCGTCCGGGAGCCGCTCGTCGACAGAACGAGTATCTCGACAGTCCATTGAGGGCTCCCCCACCCCTGCCCGCCACGTCGGCTCCTCCGGCTAGTTTCAGCCTACCTCCAGCTATTTTGGAAGCGCCGAAAAAAGGCTCCTCGGGCGCCCTCCTCAAGGCTCCGCCCCGGACGCCGATCGACGATCTCTGCAAAAAGCAGAACGCTGTCAACCTGAATGAATCAACGACGACGGCGAGCTCGATCGTCTGTCGAGATTGCGGCAAGTGCCGATGCGAGGCCTGCCAGGAACCCAAAGCCCTACCTTCACGATGGATATGCAACGACAAATTCCACTGTTCCGCCGACAACATCGTCGAGCACGTCACCTGCTTGTGTTGCGCACAGGCCGTTTTCTACCATTACGCGAAAGACACCGACCTGGATTCGGACGTCTCGTGCGCAGACAATCCCTGTTCGTGTGGACCTGAACACTTTTGGTCCCGCTGGGGATGCCTAGCCATCATGAGTGCCATCCTGCCCTGCTTGTGTTGCTATCCTCCCCTGAAAGCCTGTGTTAACGTTTGTGAGAGCGCCTACGGAAGATGGACCTCGCGTTGCGGATGTCATTGCGAGTACAAGAATCCCAACAAGCTGCTGTCATCAACGTAATGCACAAGCTCGATCGTAGCGAACCCTAGCTTACATAGGATCCATCCGCGACCAGTGGCTTCGTCCCCGGTTCGTCCTGCCGCGACTGCCCGTCCACGATCCGGGAAATATGTGCGCGGGATCATCGTCGGTCAAGTGAATGTGTGCGTCCTGCCGTGTGTATCCGTGTGCAGCAAGGTTGTAAAGCAGCCATTCAGTGTCACCGACCGACCGGCGGGCGGGCAGCAGCGGCGATGATCACTCCATTCTTGGACCTCGACTACTACGCCAACCATGGCGATCGCCATCATCAGTATTGATCAGTAGTAGTGCCGCCTGACGCGCTCCCCCATGTCTCTCTATACGCCTTGCATTGATCATTGAAATTCGGTCTGTATTCGTCCGTATTCTGCTCCATGCATCCAATAGCAACTCTGCCGACCTGGACGGAAGACAGATAGATAGATGGACGGACACACACGCCACACACATACACAGCCAAGTTGGCTTGCTAAAGACGAAGACCCTGTTCGGCAGTCGCCGTTCGGCAATCGCCGCGGCGACTGCTGCTGCAGCGACTGCGGACGACCAGAACCGGTAACCGAAGAGACGTCGTCGATGCCTCGTTCGGTCGCTTGGCCGGCTTGCTGGCTGCTCGGACGGGCGCTGCCAAGCCCATCTTGTTCATTCGATGCAGTGGCCTTTTTCGAGCAAAGCCTGCCGAAGCAGAATTAGCCACTGTCGATGGTTTGCGAACGGCATCGCCAGTTTTTTCAATTTGCTCATTCTCCGCCAGCCGGATCCATCCTCGCAGTTGCGAACTGTCCTCCGGTTGCAACCGGCTCCCCCACTCACCCGAGTACGGCGAGGATGTGCAAGCCGGGTCGAGGCTCCTCGACGCGGTTTTGTAGCTCGCCTTTCCATTCAAAATCGTTCCGCGGGCTCGGCCCTCACGAAAGAGTTCCGACAGATTGTTTAGGTTGCATTTCGTATAAAGCTCTTGTCCGACACTGAGTGCTCGGCAGCCTCAGCAGCACAACCGAATGTTGCTCGGTGTCGGTGGATAGATCTTCTCACTCACACATCGACATAGACCGAGCTTAGAATCACTCGTTCGCCTTCTGGCTGGAGCTGCTGCGGCTGCTGCTGCTCGTGGTGTTGGCGATCGTTCTTCTCTATTTTGGGGCTCCCGAACAGAGCCCGGTTCTGTAGTAGAATCGCCAGGCAACTCCCGCCGCCCGCCTTTCCCGACGAGCGTTTCCTGTGCCGAAGTCATGCTCGTTTCCGACCCTCAGCCCGGCGAGGGAGTCGTTCCGTCCTCGGGGCCATACCGGTCGCATCATTCGGCTGACGAGAACCGCCTGACCAACCGCGCAGAACCGGCTTCAGTACGGGGAGCAGCCATGGAGCAGACTGCGAGACACACAACCTGAACCGAGGCAGGCAGGCCCATAGACAGACAGACGGACGGACATACGAACGATGGATGCATGGCAGGGCGGATGGATGGACAGATAGGGAAGCGAGCGAGCGAGCACAGAAAATGCTCGACCTATCGATCTTGACGGCCCTCGTTGAATCCTGACACGAAATTCCAGTGGAATCTCGCTGGGGCGAACTCCCGCCCCCCACGCCGACGACGCCATTCAGAGAGCAGGGAGACCCCGGTCGGCGGTCACAATCAAAACAGGAGAGCAGAACTGACGTTAGAGGTCACTTGTCGCGGTTTTAGTCATTGAGGGGATGAGGAAACTCGTTGTTCAACAAACGAACGCTGAATGTCCGTGGTCGACTTGTAACATTGACGCAAACTTTTAGAGCTCTTCTGACGCTGCCTCGTCGATCCGAAGACGTCATTCGGCGGAGTTCAGACACGTCGAGGTGTCTGAATTTCGCTTTCGGAAACATTGCTCGATTCACACTCCCGACGTAGGGTCACGGACTGCGCCGTTCAGGGGAGCTCGCTTTATGTTCTCAGTGTTTAACGCTCCGGAGGGCACAGTCAACTGTTCCTGATGGCGGAGGCTACTCTGTGTCGAAATGTACATTTACTGATCGATGTCTGGAAGAATGTGTGCGTGATTGATTGATTGATTGATCAAAGGACGAAACAACTTGTCCCGACGGCGCCGCGGAGCGCGTATTGTACAGCTGAGTTGTATAGTTAGATGGTCGCAAGAGCCAACCTTGAAATTTCTATTAAGTTAAGACTCTCGAATCCTCTTTTTGTACAGATTTGCGAACGCTGATTAAGTTGTCCGAAATGTTTATGTAGACAGACACAAGCAAGCCTTCCTCGATCGGTGACGGGAATGAAGGAGAAATCGGTCGTGTTGATGATCGTATTTCTGGCGATGAATCAGAAGGAATATTTTGTTATGACGATAAGTGACCAAAGCTTGAGGAAAAAGCAACTCAACTGTAACTCGTAGTGGGGCGCACGAACAAGAAACCTACTCCATCGGAGAAGCAAGCAATCGGGAGAGGAAACTTTTGGCATTCGGAGAAGTGGGTTCAGTAAGAGGGGAAATTTCCATTTCCGAATTGGCATCGAGGAACGCCGGACACGAAGTCATCGTCTGGCGCCGCGTGTGTGTGTGTGCGCGCACGCGATCAAGTGAAAAGAGAGGTAATTTATTAAAATAATAATAATATTTATTTTGAACCAAAAAATGATTACAAGTCGAGAATAAAAATGACAGAAGAACATGTCACACAAAAATTTAGTTTTTCTTTATTTCGACTTGCCTCTTGCTCTTCATCGAGGTCGTGGGGAAAGCTTTCCGTCCCTGGAACTCAAATGAGATCATATTTTTGAAGAAAGTTCTGGTGAGCGTTCTCGTCGAAAGTCGTGGTTTTACCTCTTCCGAGGCTCGCACGGATGCGAGAGATAATTTGAGAGCGAGCGTGAGCGGTACAGGAATGAAACGACATGGAAGGAAAAGAGAGAAGAAAAACAGGCAGACCGGACGGCTCTGGGCTGAAGATTCATCTGTCGGTTCGGAGTCAGAGTCGATTGTCTCTGGAGCGCGGGACGCGTCTTTTGAAACGGGAAGAGTTAGCGACAGGCTTCCTCGATGGAGAAGAAGGACCATGTGGAAAACACATGTCTGGTCTGAGCAGCACCGAGGAACAATGGCGGGCTCTCTGACGGAAGATAAAAAATGAAAAGGAGAAATACTCGAAAGACAAAAACATATTCCTCGGCAGAGACGACAGCTTCACAGCACAGAAAGTTTGCAAACTTCCTCGTGCTACGCGATCTGGAAGTGAGGTTCCCGACGATCGGATTCCGAATAGGCCGATAGGCTATTTGATATGTTCGTTACCGTGCGTGTCGTGGTCGTGGTCCTCCCCACTCCCCATTCCCGAGGCGGGTTTTCCCTTTTTGGGGCGCATTCCATTGTCTGTGTGAGACAGGCTTGTTCTTCTCGGATGATATCGTCCCTTCTCTTACTTCCGGGAGTTCACTCACTCGCGAGGTTCGGGGTGGGCTAGCGGGTCCGAATTAGGGAGCCAGCAGAAGAGCCCGCTTCGGGTAGGGTTTATCACTTTCGTGAACACCTTGTACATACACGGATTAGACCAGGCTCGCTACGTCCATGCTCAGCTCTTTCTGACTCGACGGGAGCGTTTCAATTCGAAACCGGGACGTGAGAACTGAATGGTTGGAGTTCCAGCTTCTGAAATCGCCACTCCTCGCTTCAGATACGTCTTCGAAAATTCTGCACGCGACCCGGAGCGTTCCGCGTGTATGTCGTACGCTGTTCGCCCCAACATAGCAGAGCGCTCCGATTTCGGCGCCTTGGTGTGGTCAGCCTATCGCTGTGATGAGGATAGGTGTTTCGACTCAAACGAGTGCCCCTAGTTTGTGTTTAACACTGTGTGGTGGAGTCAGCCGGACAAACAGTGGCCGGATTGCGTGGGGAGGAAAAGTTCTCCGTCGATGAGAATTTCCAGCTGGGCTTCCCGACCAGAGATCGTGACGGCGAGGCTCTCTTGGTCGGATCATGCCATGAGATTATCCGCTAGAAACGATTCGGAGAATGAGCATCTTCGAGCCTCCGCACGAAGAGGTTGAAGGTCCTCTCGGAAATATCGCCCTGCACGAGTTCCAGGTAGTGGGAACGGAGGGCCGAGAAGAATGATTCAATGCGAAATTCTCGAAATCGAGCACACTTAGTAGGGCCGTTATTACGAACCGCCCGGTTTTGAAAATGATTGACAGACAGACAGCGAGAGAACGAGCGGACTGTCGAGTAATTGTGGCCTGGTACACATTCTTTGACTGGAGCTTGTGCACGACTTTCAGTGGTCCTAACGCGGCTCTGAACTCTACCAGTAACTTCGATTCGGAAGCTATGTTCTCTCCCAACCGACGGGCCCAAACATCAGCGGCGAGGTTTTCTTGCACGTTTGGGTTCGGACACTGCTGCGGTTCGCAGCCCGGAGTTCGGAGCTGTCCGGCCGCGTGTCCCGCGGAGGGAAATATCATCATTTCCGAAACGATGGTTCCTCCATATGAACGATGGAATTGAATATTCATGAAGCGAAGGAGATGAGCAGGTGGAGGGGAAAACGCAGCTTAGCCAGAAAGATTTGATCTCTGCTCGTTGTGGCATTGTTTCGGGCTTGCTTTCATTGAAGATAGTTTTCTGTGGATCGTCGTTGACAATTGTTTGCAGCTCTGAATGGAGAAGCGCAGCGAGGAAGCGTGATAGCATGGAAACAGCTGAGCTGCTGACGTGTTCGACGCAAAGGTTTTCAGGCGAATAGTCACGCAACCAGTCCGCCGAACGCATTGATCGCGTTCTAGAAATGCGATCAATGAATCGAAGAACCGCCGGCGTTGCGATTCTTCTGGTCGAAGAGATCGACGACTGATCGACTCGAGTACTGGCGTGTTGGCGTGCTGGCTGTCATCTCAAGCCAAATGGCAACGTTATGGTCCTTCTTGTCTGATTCTGCTGGTGACGTTGGTTGTGGTTGCTTCTCCAGCATCGGTTCTTCTGCCTCGTTTTTCTCTTTCTTCTCCGTAGTTGCTGTGGCCGCGACTGGCGCGGCGGCGGAGGCTGCTTCTGCTGCCGCCGTAGTCGTCGTCTTCGGACAAACACAGGAAACCGGTCCTGTGGCTCGATCGTCGGACGGGATGCGATCGATCCAACCAACCAACCAGCCAACCATGCAGCTAGTCAGTCAGTCAGTCAGTCAGTCGGCCGGCTAGCGAGCCATCCGTCCCTTCAGGGCCGATCAGGAGCACTCGCCAATGGATTCTTACTATTAGAATGATCGTCGTCTTTACGAGAGGGAAGAAAAAACCACCAGAACCGCTTGGCCAGCTTCGACATCCTGCTCCGATATCGGAGCAGAAGAAGAGCTAGGGTCAAGACGCTCTTCCGAGCGGCCGTCGAAAGTGTTTCTCCGCAGCCATCGAACTCTGTTTGGCTTTAGTGCTTCGGAGCGCTCGTTGGGGGAAGCGACAATGTCGATTCGATGAGCGAGTTCGATGAAACAGAAAACTTTCGAGTCAGAGCCGCTGTTCCGCTCGGAGGCGAGGCGGCGGCGACGACGACGACGGTGCCGACCAGCTTCGACTACGCCCTCTTGGAGAATCTTTGGGAGACACCCACTATTCATGTTGCGAGAAGTCGCCCTCTTCGGTCGAGTAGAACTCTCGAGGCGAAATTCCTCCCTTCCTGAAAATTCGTCAGCGAGCCCAAAGTGAGCAGCTTCCACGACTGAAAGAAGATTAACCGGAAGGCTAGGTGCGCTCACCGCCCTATGGGGAGACCCCGGCTGAGCCGAGGGACGATGGGTCGCTCGTCTTGCGCGGAAGGAATTTCCGCGAGCTGTGCTCACCGAGAACCCACGCGACTCGAAGTGTTTTTCGGCTCTCCCGGGCCGGGCTGCGAATCGTAAGTGTTCGCGACGGCTCGGCGCACTTCCCAAACATAGCGAACGACATGCTCGCAGCGAAAAAGAAACAAAGACGAAATCCGTCGAGTTCCATCGCTGAATGAAATTTACGTGGGGCTGAGGTCTTGCTCACGTGTGGCCCGTGAATGGGAGAAGCTTCTCAGTGGATCCGGCGTTCGTCCGTCGACGCGAAGAACCTTTCGCATCACGTTTTCGATTCGATGTAATTCCGTAAGGCGGTCAAAGCGCTTCGCGGGTGCAGATCCACGTCTGCGACGGACAAGACGTTCTGTAGTGCTCGCGTCAGCCGGGAACGGACCCGTCGGTGATCTGTTCGAGCCCTCGGAAGGATATCCGACAGCTTGGGAAGCGAATCCCCAGCCGAAGGGCGGGGGGTTCGTAAGACGACCTGGGCTCCGTCGGGACTGGCTTCCGAATCCTGATCAGATTCAGAGCGAGCAGCCAGCCAGCGTTGCTCCTGCGTCCCCGTCTCGCTAGCGGTTGCGCGCAGGGCTTCGCGAAGAACGAGCCGGGTCGTGGCCCTTGCTTTGAAGGCCGAGCCGATCGCGGAATGTGTAGACGATTTCGTCGCTTCTGGTTCTGAACACTGCTGAGCGTAGATCGCTTCACCGAAAAAAACAGCCGAACGCTACACTATGATTCACCAGGAGCTCAGGTCCTATATGACGAGCGTGACGTCACCGACATCGGGTCGATGTTTAACGGGCGACCAATATCGTGCAAGAGCCATCTCCGGAGGGCGGGGATGACGTTCTCGGGAATCTGGTTCGAGGGCGCGCGCTCGAGAGTTTGGGAAAAGCGGACAGAACGCACGGGCGAGTTCCACGCACGCCTCCTGTTGAATCATTCCTCACTTCAAGCGGAGCGATTCGCGAGCCGCACCTGTTTGTGCGTACGAATGATAACACGCCGCTGCTGATGTAGCCTGAGACCGGCGGCCGATCCCATCCAGTTGAACGCGAGCGCGAGTCTAACGAACACGGCGCATTCCACTCTCTAGCGGATTTTCGGCGGGATGAGGGGCGAGATTAACCCGCCAAACGTTTCAAACGGGGGAGCTTCTACCCCACCGACGGAGTTCAAATATCCGGGAACGTGAACGTCGAGAGCGGCGAATGGAGCAAAACAATCTCTCAATGCTCGAACGAGTGGCCACGGAGCGTTCTACTATGAGGAGCAAGCGAGATGGGAGACCGCCGAACGGTTGTCCGACAGCCAGTCTCCCAGATCGAAGCCGGATAAATGGCTGGCACTCGAGGACACAAATAAGAATCTCTTGAGTGATATGTCTTCTTTGATATGCCGCCGCCGCCGCCGCCACCGTCTGAGCACTTCAAATCCTACCGGCTGTATTCTGGTCGCCGGCCGGCGAAAAATGTTCCAGATTCTCTTTTTCAGCAACACCGAGCGGGCAGCGCGCATCGATTCAGCATCGAATAGCTTACCGCCGTTCAAGACTCCGCGCCCGGTGGCGAGCTGACTGCCAATCATTGTCTCATTGTTGGGAATTCGAGCGATCTCATCAGAGATGCGTCCTCTGCCGGTTTCGGCTGGAAGACGAACAAGCTCCCACGTGGAGCTCGAAGCCAGCGGACATTCTCCCCAGGTGGCGTTTTTCGTTTGCCAACCGGAACAATTCCCGTCCTCATCGGTTCGGAGCGGCTCCTGTTCGGCAGATTTCAGTCGGTGGCAGGTGTAGTTTCTCTGTGAGCTCTGTTTGAGGGATTGAGTCCCATTCTATGTGATTACCTCCGGAATCATCCGCGAACATCAGAAACGCCTAGCTCGTCATGACGTACGCTGAGCCTTGACATCTAGTCAAGTGGATAACCGCGCCGCGGATCTCCAGCCAGGCTGACCACGTGCTGCAAAGTCGATGGCCGGAGCTTCTCGAAACCGTCGCACAATCATAACAAGACCGGATTCCTTAGATACAACCTACGACGTAGAAAAACGTTCTGTCCGGGGCAATTCAGATAACTCTTATTACGCTACAGGTTTCCACGACGCGATGCCGTGGCGCTAGCCTTAGCGTTTTTCACGGGAAGGAGCCTGCAACCGAAAACTTGCAATGAACATAACGCTCTAAGAGAGACTGGAAAGCTTTCTGGTTTTACAACACTTCCATCATCTCGATACTCTAATGTGATTATTCGATTGGAGTGGTTTCGAGGCTTCTGCGTGTCCAATGCGTTCAATCAGCAGAACCTGCTTTGTTTCTTTCCTCGCTCCAAGATGCCGAGTGATCCAACAACTGGTTCAGGGCGATCCTGCCACTCTCGGGTTTCAGCCCGTGCTGACCTTGAACGTATTCGGAGAATCCGTTCGATATGATCTCCTTGCGTAACAGGCGGGCCTTCCTTCCTTACAGTAGCTAAGAAGAGAATGAACCGAGATACTAAAGGGAGAATGGCTCGATTGCGACTCCTCCGACACAGAAAAAGATGAAAGAGTAACACGATTCACAAGACAAACTAGCACAAAATCTGCTTCCGAGCTTTGCGACGCGTCCTTGAACTCGGATCCAACGGCGGATCTCGTCCGACCCTTTCGGAATCATTGCATCCCGGGATGTGAGGTCGTTCGTCCGATCTCCAACTCCGCGTTTGGAGCTCAATCGGAGAAAGTCGGCAGCTATCCCCAAAGGTCATCGAGTCTGCGTTGTTTGTTCATACAGTCAGCTCCGCCTAATTGGATCGGTCCGAATATTTCCTCATTTGGTATTCCGGCTTGCGATCCGAGTAAGCGGTGATCCCGTTGGGCAGGGTTTGCTGTACACGTTTAGTTTTGAGTCAGTAGGTGCTCTTAAATGAATAACGGTTAAACACCGAAACGCTGAACATTCGAGGTTCGCTCAGACACTCCCCGAAGTATCCGTGTTGCTTGACGGGGGTGGCTGAGGCCTCTCACGTTTTTAGTTCATGCCAGTCAAGGTTTCCACGTCGGAGACGTCGAAGGATAATTCAGAGCTCACGACCCGGCGTAGAATCCAATCACTCCGCTGATGGCATGCGTAGCGCTCATTCGAGGAAACACTTAGCCTCAGCGAGTCACTCATCTCGGAGTCTCAGCCTGCCGGCCCCGTCGAAAACGCTCCAACATCGCGTATGTGCGTAGGGCTCAGCAACCCGACCGTGATCCCATTCGCTGCGACTCCAAGAAGAGCAGACGTTGCTGACTCGATTTCTCCAAAATGATTCAGCCCGTCTCTCTTGAGTACCCACACGATGAACGTTCCACGCCCCGACAGGAGTCATGCCAAATCTCCTGGACAGGTCTCTAAACTCAAGCAGCTGAGTCGTTTTGAGGTCTGCCTCCGCTTCGAAAGAGACCCATTGGTCTTGCGTGATTTTCACTCTTTGCTTCTTCGTTATTGTGGTGGCGTTGACGGTTCGCTCGGCGAGAGCCCGCAGTGCTCAGGCGATGGTGTTGGAGGCATCGAAGAGGAGGTAATGTTCACGGCGACGACGAGCCTCGCTTCGTCTGAGGAGAGAGATATCTGATCCGATCTCACACCCACGCTAGGACTGGCGTCTTCGTGAACGTCTTCTGTGAGGTCCGTCGTAGCGCACGACGACGATGCGATTCCGCAGAGCGTGACCAGTCTCTTCTGTACGAAGATTCGCAAGCAGCTCTCCGGATAGACTTCACCGAAGGCACATCGGTACCAAGACGGATGCGCGGAGGGAGAGAACAACTGATTCCGTCCCGTTGTATGTTCGTGGCGTCATCAGTCTGTCCCCCTTCACCCTGTAACCCGCCGGCGGTGACTGACTGAGTTAGCGAATTGATTCCACGCGGAGCGCAGAGACTACTTCATCAGTTGGACCCAAATTGTCTACTCTGTCGTTCGGTCTCGGTACCGAGAAGCTGCGTGTGAGAACGAGCAGCTGACAACTGAGGTGGTGATGAAAGAACAAAAGTAATCAGAACGGAGGATGTTGGTGGGTTTCGGAAATTGCTTCCTGTGGGCTCATGAAGTTCACTCGGCCGTTGCGGTTTTCAGGAGAATGGATGCGCAGCGGGCTCCTGCTTTCAACGCTCAGAATGACCGGGAAGACAACCCCTGGTGCTCGAGCGCGCCTCGCTCAGACGACCCCTCGCGCAGGACTAGGTGTTCCCTCGTTGGCTCGAGAATTCATATGGGTTCGTTTCGGTTGTTCCCGAAACGAGCGTCCTCGAGGAGTCTCGAGCGGGAGTCGTCAGGCGTCCCAGCCACTGGTGACTCAACGAACGGCCCGATATCGCGCACTCCGAACGCTAGGCGGGAACACGCGTCGAGCGCGGAGCCGTCACCGCAACGGAAGTGACTGCCATCATCATCGTGGTCGATGGAAATCATCTGAACGGGCGGGCAGATTCAGCAACGGCGTCGATCGACTCGTCCGCTCCGAATCGAACACGATCTTCGTGAGAGTAGCGCGGAGTTCGTATTTCTTTTTCCCGGATGAGAATTCCTCTTCCTCCGTCTCTCTCCCCGTCCGTCCGTCCGTCGGGCCGGATCTCTCGCGGTCGTGAGCGCCGGCCGGCGATCGAGCCGAATGGGCTCCGAAATAATAACGACGGAGGCAACAACGACACCGAGCGCGGCTCGCTCTGTCGCTCGCCATCCGCCAGATTCCAACCACAACTTCCTGCGGTCTCTCGACGAGCACGACGACGCCTCAGATCGAAACGCTGCTAGTCAGTGAAACGGTGAGACCGTTGTCCGCGAGCTCTTACGAGCGATTCATCCGATCAACTCTGATCTCGATTGTCGCTTGTAACGGCGCGGTCGAAAGAAACGACAACAATCATCAGGTTCATACGGGCTGCGATGTTGTTGTCGATTGTTACCCGCATTCGTAAGGCGAACTACCTCTAGGTTGTCGTGAACTAGACGTCGTTGCCAAGTCAGAAATAGCTCACATGGTCGTGCACCTCCATTGTCCTCGATGTTTCCATCTCTAACTCAAATGAAGATTCATCGAATCGGATTGAATTGAATCCTCTGGCTCCGTTCGCGCCACGGTATTGAGAACGGTATCAGCCAAGGATCTCAGGGATCCAATCCGCTGAAAGATGGAGACCACCATTTGTCTGTCGGTAGTTTGTCTTACAGCCGATGTTATATCATTCCGTCTTCCGATTACGGACCGCGACAGATGGCAACACAGGAACACTTGCTCTCACAGCAGGTGCGCTTTCGGTATGTACGTGCATTCGTGCGACGCGACGTCCGCTCGCCCGATCGTCCCTCCCGCGAATATGGCAACCTCAGGAACGTTTCGCCGCTGATTCCAACCCCCATGGTTCGGCTTGCGAGCAAGAGATGTGTTCTGTAGGGACGGACTCGTCTACTTTTTCTGAATGGGCGAAGAATGAATGACGACCCGGCTTGGCGAGAGCGAATTCAACGGAACGGGCCAGCTCCGAGCGCATGCAGCGACAGTCGAACAGAAAGACTGCTGGAACCCTTTAGTGAAGGAAATAGGCTGCAGTGCCCGAGAAGAAAGCCGACCGAGAGAGAGGATGCAACACTGAAACGAACGGATCGGTGGACGGATGAAGTTCACAATGAAAGAAAACAAGAATGATCCGCCATCTGTGTTCTGGCCACGAGTTCAATTTGTGCTCGCCTGATGCCGCCGCTGCGATCGGGGCGGCCCACTCCCATTGAGCATGGTGTTCCGCACGGGGCTTACGAGGGGTCCTCGTCGAGCGGCCGCGGTGGCGGTGATCCCTGCAAGCAGTCCCATTCACCTGAAGGAAGGGGGGGGGGGGGGGGGACGAGCGTCGACGGTTCTCTTCTCTTCCGCATGTTGTGCTGCTCCGTCTCATGTGATGAGAATCTCCGCCGGAATGGAGGCAAGACACGTTCCACGATGCCAGCGTGTTTGAGGCGGGGAGGGGGATGCGTTGTCACCGTGACCATGAGGGGTTCCGTGGATCTCAGCCGCCGGATCGGCCATGACTCCTGTTGCATCAACATCTGTAGACGCCTATCGACCGACCGTCCGAAACAGGCTGGACGAGCGACAAACGACAGTCGCAGCGGCGGCCAGGTCGTCGTCTCCGTAGTCGGAGAAGGCGTCCAACCAACCAGACGAGTAGCTAGCATATAGCTGCACAGATCGAGCGGGCGAGCGACCGACACACAGATATACGGACTGACAGACGGATAGACAGACCATCTGGCCTTCCTGGAGTGGATCTGTCGAGGGAGCGAGCGAGCGATCCAGCGAACGAGCTCACAGGTTCCTGATAGCGAAAATGAAAACAACGACCACCACTACTACGAGCTGAGACAGCGAATCCGTGACGCAATTCAGTGGAGCAGCATCACAAGCGAGCTCACATTCCGGCTGGACTCGATTGTCGTCCGCTCGTTTGTGAGCGAATCGATTAGTCGTCTTACGTGAGGTGATCCAGCTGTAATGGCCACGAGGCCGGGAAGCGGTGTTAGGTAAAGCGTGTTTTTGTTCGTCTCGAGATCGAGTCGATCAAGAAAGCGCTGCCAGTGGAGAAAGGGCTTCCCTGCGAAGCGCCTCCGAAAAGACTGGCAGCGTAACTTTCTTCTGTCTCGGGACGATATTCACGGCGAATTCTACCCGCACGGCTGGTGACGCACTCGTCTAGTTCAGCGATCGACACATGCATCCAAGTAATTGGATAACGCTACGGATGAGAACGAGACGGCCGCTACGTGATCATTTGCAGCTCCTGAGGAACATGGAATCGTTCTCGAATTTTCCAAGGTCGTTTCTCTGGGACACCGGAACTTTAGGGAGCCACTGTCCAGGTGACTCGCCGAACGGGTTCTCAGCCGGTTGCTCCATCTAGCCTCCTCCGAGCCCATCGGTTCTGAGGGATTCGATCTCCGACAATGGTCGCCAGCGCGATAAGAAATTCATTTTCATGACCCTTTCCCGAGTCATAAGGTTATTCATCGAGGAGTGTTCCCGAAAGCCATCGGCTCCTTCGAGACGATGCAGCGCAGGACCCGATGATGGCAATTCTGATTCCCGCGATCGAGGTCGGGGGCGTTCGCGCAGGCAACCTGGCGGGCGAACGGCAGCCTGCTCGCTCGCTCGCTAGCTGGCTGGCTGATCGTGCCATTCACTATATGGTGCTTGCTTTCACTCTGCGCTCGCTTGCCCGCCTGGCTGCCTGCCGTCCGACCGACCGACCGGCTAGGTTGCTCGGATGGTTCTTCGGCTGGTGGCAGCCTGGTACTAAACCTCTCCGAGCGCCGGCGGCAGCAACAGCGGCGCCAGAAGGAGCCATGTGTCCGAACTCCGAGCAGATGCGAAGCAGTCGAGTCGAGAAGCAGCTCGGCGGTTCACTCACTCACTAGCATGAGGCAGTCCGGAAGAAGGAGCGTGGGAACGGACCAAGACATAAAGGAAGAACGCATACACACACACACACACCAGAACAACAGGACGCAGAAAAAGACGAAGAAACAGAAGGCACCCGGCAGCAGCAGCGGCGGCGGCAGAAGAAGCGCCAGCCAGCCACAACTTATAACCTTTGACTAACTGTATGACGACACTGAGCCGCCTCGCGACGGCCATTGTTAGCCGCGGGGGAGTACGACGTGGCTTCTCAGCTCATTCAACCAATGTACGCACTACCATTCGCCACGTCACTACCATTCAATTTCGGAATGCAGAAATCCAAGAAAGAGGAACCTCGCGCGAGTTGTAACCGTGGTGGGGTTCGGGAAGATCAAGTGCCGGCAGAAGTCGAAGAGCGAGCAGCAGAAAGCCGATCACCCATCGAGGTTGAATATCGAACTCGTTTGCATCCGGTCCGCCGCATTCGAGCTGCTCCGAGTAACCATCACACGATTCCCTCGTTCAGCACTCGCGTGATCGATGGAACATCGGTGTTCTCCCAATTCCATCGGGGATGACGATGAAAGTTAAAATCGGCGCGCCTTTCCAGGCATCCACACGATTCCCACGCCCTCATGATAACCATACGGAAAAATTGCGCTCCAGATCGGGCTGGGCTCATTTACGGCGGTCTTCCGCTTGGTCTCTGAAAGAAATTCCCGGATCGAAGCGTGTTCTCTGCCGACAATAATTATCTTCATCTGAGAAGAGAAGCGGCAGCAAAAAAATCTTGGCGCGAATCTCCGCCACCTGGCGTCCGTCACATGGGGGTGGACCGCTCAGCCAACCGAGCGAGCGTCCATCCGCTCGAATTTCTTGGAGAATCGAAGCCAGCAGGCAGCCGGGTACCGTAACTAAGATATCGAACGTTTTGGGATCCGAGAGTTACCAACTACACTGGAACGATGAAGCAGGACAGAAAACTCCGTACGGGACGTGTCTTTTCCTAGTTCCCGACTATTCTGGGCTTCCACTCGGCCCGCCGTCGGTCGCGTGCGTGTTGGACGCGAGGTGCGCGTCTCGTGCTGGAAATCAACCTCTGTTTCACCGACGGCGTCAGTGACGAATCATGGCTCCCGTCTCATTGAAAGCCTCGTGCCGTCTGAGCATGTGTTTGTACGGGTGGCGTATTCTGCTGTACGTGAGGAGGCGGACGAAACCCCCGTCTGTGAGCAGTGCGCCTCTCGTACGCTGCAGAGCCGAAAAAAACAACGACAAGAAGATACAGCAAACGTTCTGTATGTGCCGATCGAGGCTCGGAACAGATTGGCAGGAGCGACGGAGATGACGACGCCGACTGCCACCTCGAGCATGCTCTGGACACCACGGATGAATGTGCTTCTACAGGAAACCGAGCAATGTGCTCCAAAAAGAATATCCTGGGAGACATCCGGCCGAGTTCCGCGTAGAGCTGTGCCCAACCACGAGGGCCCCTCAGCAAGGTCGCCAAATCGAACACTTTCTTTGTTCTGCGCGGAACACCGATCCCGGAGCGCGTTTTCGAATGCTTGAGAAAGAGCCCCGAATCGAGATTTCCAGCAAGCTGCGGAGGTTCGGTTGGACTTTCGCTCGGCGCCGAGGAGAACGAGAAACGTCGTCGGACGGGCCATGGTCCCCTGCTCGAGCGCCTGACGGCGCTTGCGCTGAACGATCACGTGTCGTATCGATGAGGCTGCGATGAAGCTTCGAAGAGGCGGCCTTACCTTTATCAAGGGGCACCTCGAAGCTTCGCTCGCACTTCAGCCAGCACTGCAGCCACGCGACGCTACACCTCGTACGACAGGTACCACATACGAGAGCGCGAGGGATACGAGCTCCAACCAGCTTGTGTTCCAGGCCGACCTGTCTCGTCCGAGGACAAAGAATCGAGCGACACCACCGCAGCAATCACGTGTCCCGACGCCAACTCATTCTAGAAACACTCGGCGCCAAACGAAGTCCCGGACGAGAACCGTGGCTGCCGCCATCCTTCAACGCTTTGTTCCAACTTAACCGGAAAACGGAACGAACTTTTCACGATTTCATCTGAAATTCGGCCAGCCGACACAGTGTGCACGTTACGGGTCTGAATTAGCGCCTCGTGATTCGGCCGTAATTGAAAGTACGTGCTTGCCGTTGGATAAAATGTCGTCCGACTACGGCGTCTCAGAGCCATAACGTGTGTAGAGCGTTTCGCTTTCTCGCAAACGGAGGAGCGAAGTGTGCAAAAAACGCGCGATGAGCAGCCTACCGTGATTGTTCCAAGATTCAGCTCCTGGAAGTAGAACATCGGCTGCAGGGTAAATTCAAAATAGGAAAATGAAATAGTGGACCCAAGAAGACGGCAATTACGAGAGTCTTCCTCACGGAAGAAAATGCAAGATAAAACTCGTGCGTGTTCGATCAAGACGTTGTGTCCTAGGAACAGCTCGATCGTCTCAATTCAGAAAATGGCGAGCGCTGAGCTGGATACAAAAGTATTTGCTCGGAAGATCATCTATCGATACTCTGATATCTTACGCCGAACGCTGCCGGCGCGGACCCTGCTCGAATCTTCGGCTGCAGGTAAGCCTCCATCGGGGGTCAACCTGCTGCGCTGGCTCATTTTCCTGGAGAGGGACTGGAAAGAACCGAATCTGCTATGAATATTCATTGGAAAACAGAATCAGGGACTACGGCGTCGTCTAAGCTCGAGGAAGTTCCGGCAGCAACCCGCTCGAGCATCATAAACGCATGCAAATTCAACCAAATTTCTTCTGACGAATGCCGTGAAAGGAGCCACAATGAGTGGCCATTCGGAGAGATTCCTGCCGACCGATACTCAGAACGACCATCCGCGCTGCTCAACAAAGTTGTGCTGGCTCCCGAATTTTCGCGCAAGCCGATCGAACCAATACCGAGCGGGTCGCAAGTAGTTCGGCCCGGCCCGCTCAAGAACGGTGTCGTGTAAAGGTGATATACTGATTCGTATGTCACTTGGTGGCCACACGAGTTAGTTTCGAAATCAGAGCCGAACCTTGCTCAGCCAGCTTTTACTTTCCTCCTGTTCATCGCAGGTTGTGCGTGGCGGCGACGTACTTGAATAGAATCACATCGAGAAAACAATCTCCTTCTCTATCGAAACCTCCCGTTCTTGCGTTTCTTTCCACCGTTTGACAGGAAGTAGACGAACGAGTGGATTTCTTGGAAACGATGACAGTGGTCGTAGAGCTGTTCAGCCTGTCGATAGGACTCGAGCTCAGCTTTCCCGCTGGCGCCAGAGACGGACTTGGGATATCGCCGCCCCAAGGCTGAGCCGGATTACCATCCCTCCCTCCCCCTCCAGGATACGGGTTCGATTGCCCTTGAGACTCCAAATGACTTGGACACATGATCCAATAGAAAAAACATTCTATAGTTTCCCGTTTTCACGTAGATCTGAATATTCCAGGAGATCTGCTGACCTCGTTTGGCGGCTGTGTTCGGGAATCTGCCGCTCTCGAAAAATAATTCCCTCAAAAACCATCACGCCCTCGGTATTACGCCGCCAAGGGCTATAGCCTCCTCCAGCGTTCTGGTGAATCCGCGAGTTTTGCGCTGTGTTTTTCCGCGTTTAACTGAAGGTGTGAACACGAGAGTTTGCTCATCATAGAGGAGCTGACTTGTACTGTATTATCGTTTTGATGACAGAATGTTTGCATTCTCAGGCGTCATTCGACGGAGTTGTCGTTTTCGAAGGGTTCCTAAAAACCCCTCTGTCGATCGATTCATTCTTTGGTCACATCCATTGGCTTCTATCTACTGGTTGGGTCCGTTCTCCAGTCGCTCTTGCTTTCCGCAGTTCCAGTGCATCCGACGTTGAGGTGCAAAGACATCGCCCCTGAAAGGATCGTGCAGATCTCGGTGCCCTGACTGGCTTTTCTGATGAGAACAACGCGGTGATGCGGACTGAACTGGAGAAGAGTCCGGAGGCGCGCTCGCATCTGGAGTGTGCCGCCCACCCGGAGCAGGCCGGCTCGACATTCGTCCCGCCATTTTTCTTGGCTTCCTTGGCGATGATTTTCCTTGGGGAGACTCTCTCCGCTCATGCACGTAGTATGGATATCGATACGGTGAACCAAACCTCCCTAGAACCAATCTGCCGACGGGCTTGCTTTCCCGCATCGTCGATCCAGCCAGGAAATGCAGAGGAGGAATGGATGACCTCTCGAACTAAGTGTTCTCCTATTCTTCGATCGGAAGGTTCGGCGCAAACATCATCAGCGAGAGCGGCTCGAGGGCTGGTCGTTTCGATTCTGAACGATGTCCCCGGATTCGAGCGGTCACGACTTCTTTCGACGATGCGAGAGCAGAGAGAAAATTTCCGACGCGGAGTCCATCCGTCACCAACTCGCAGTCATTCAGAGTCAATCTAATCGAAGCGTGGCGCCTAGGCCTCTCAACGGAAGCCTCTTATGCCGCAGACTCTCACTGCACTCACCGATGATAGTCTAATTCCAAACAAGCGCGCTCATCGTCGAACGGACCACAATCACAACCATTACGGAGAGAATAATCCTAATTGAGTATTTATGTACAGCGGCTGTGAGTTGTTGGCCCCAATCAGGATGGCCCCAGTGGAGGATTCGCACGGGCCACTTGGTCTGTTGATTACCAGGCGAGGGAACCGTCTCCAGAACCAAATCGATCTTGATGAGGAAACAATCAGTCCCCATGAAGACGGACGGCACCAATCGATTCACTCCGGAGTGAGTTCCTCCAACGGATCGTTGATGGTTCCTCGCAATTCATGCGCCCTGGCATTTCATCAAGAATATCCCGACGGTTCCGACGTTCGCGTTCCAGAACCACGTGGCGAGCCTCCCTGTGGAAAAGGGAAGCTCAGTTGAAGGGCTGAGCGAGGAAACTCCGGGTCGCGAAGAAAAGGCTCCACAACATCGGGAAACAATCCGTCCGTCAGCCGCCTTTCTGCGAGGTCGAACGAACACTCTTGAGTTCTGTGGGCCCATTATACAACTGGTTCCACGGCGAATCGCCACAGAATGGACCGGTACTCCCCACGCCTCCAGGAAGGCTGGTGATCTGTAAATGGTCCGTCCCTCTGTGGTTGGTTCAGTTGGTCACTGATACTTGTACGCATAGCTTCTGGAATATTGGCATCGTTCCGCGGAACCGCTGGCGGCGACTTCGCCGCACAGAAACATTCGCGAGAGCTCGTCCGTTTCGCTTCCTCGAATATCCAGCCTGCACAATGAACCCCAGACTGGCCGCCCCCGATGCTTTCTAGACGGAATGAGATTGTTCCGGCCGACCACTCAACCTGCTAAATTAATAATGTCGTTATAGTCGCAGGAAGGCTGGCAGGCGGGTGGGTTTGTCCTGGAGATGGCAAAAATTAGTTTTGACGTCACCCTTGGGTGGAGTATGCATCCTTAATCTCGGAGAGCTATATTAGGGAACATTCCGTTGAAATATTAATCGTGGACATCGGAATACGGAGACCAGAGAAACGATGACGGATTTGTCGGTTCCTCCTCGAACGCAGCAAGTTTCTCTCTCTCGTCGCAGCAGACATGTGCGGAAAACAGAGGGAATTTCAGCGTTGCCTTCGAGCGAGTTATTCAGCGATTTCCCGGCCCAGAACGCCGTCCAGCGTCCCTCGAGATCGAGGCTCATAGATTCGTTTGAGTTGGCTCTCAACTCGGCTCTGACGAGCATGGAGCCAGCGCAGGCGAGCTGATGATATGCTTTTTTGTGCGTACACAGTCACGCAGCAGCAGCGCAGGCTTGAAGTACTCTCTACACGAAGTCGGCCGGGCGGGCGGGCGGACGGCTCGCCGGGGTCGCCTACCACAAGGCCGAACCAGGTGCAGCGGTGGCAGAGCTAGAGTTATGAATGGAGCCGAAGCTACGAGGCAGGTGCCACGACTCGCACAACTTCACGCTAGACATCTAAGGCCAGTGGTTCGGGTACACACTACTTTGTCAATGAAACGGAAACGGCCCGGCGGACAGACGGATGGTCGGATGTTTTCTCTGGTTGGCCAGCGAATTTTAGAGAAGACAAAAACATTTTGGCACCGCACGCCGCGAATAACTCTGACGGTCAGCCACTTCCGGAGCGAATCCTTCCGGTTTTTGATCGAGAGCCCTCGTCGGTGCGTCGAGACCATGAAATCGATTCCGAAACAGGAGAAGAATCCTCGGGAAGTAAACAACAGAGAGCCGATCTCGAGTTCGGTGGTGGACGCCTCGACCCGGACGAATCAGTGGATTTTTTTCCTTCTCTTGGTGAATGAAGCACGCATGCACGTTTGACTTTCCTTATCGGCGAAAGTATCAAGGCAACAACACGCTTCAGCGCACTATTGTGAAACGAATTCCTTCTAGAAGCGAGCGCGTTCGTGGAACGGTTCTATTTGTTTGCTTCCCTGCCCGCGAGCGAACAGAATGCCGACGATTTCTCCCGAAAACTTAGGGCAGAGAAGAACGACTCCGCAACGTGTTCTCAAAGCGTGTTACCTCATCTGTTCCAGCGCTCGATAACGGCTCTGTTCGTCCCGGTCACTTGCTGTTCGGAGGGAAACTTTGAATAATCCCACCTGATGATACTGCTGCTGTTCTGAAAAAGAAACGTAGCGCTAAACGCGCCGCTCTGCAATCTGCTGGAAGTCCGCGGTGTGCCGCGATTTGGCGCCGCGTTCAGAGTTGGAACGGGTGGTTGATAGCTCATGTTTTTGTGCTCGGCAAGTGATCCAGCGGAAAGACTTGAAGCGTAACGTCGCTCGTCGTGAGACAGTCAGTTGGGCGATCGGTCTGTCGCTCGGCCGACAATCCGTCCAAGTCCGGCGGCCGCTTGCTCGCTTCAGAAGAGAATATCACACAGCACTACGCTTTCTGAATGAACGTAAGCGATTCGTTGAGAACTACCAAGGTCGACTCGAGGCCGCCAGACGCCACCCGGCAACAGCAAATCCAATGCATCATCGATACACTCGGTGCGATCGGAATTACTCCGTACGCCTGGCTCGTTGGGCCGCCTTCCCGCCTCTGCGTTTGCCTACCTGCGTGGATGCCCATCCATCTCTTATCGAGCATCTTCATGACCTTCGAGCGTCGAATCCAGACGGGTCGAATCCGCGTCTCTTGAACATCCTCGGTTCGAGCGTGAAGGAATCGTGTTTACATGAATCAAAGTTTCAGCAAACTTCTGTTGGTTTTGCGTCATCGATGGTTCCGTGGTAGTTGTCTGGCTGTGGCGGTTGCCGGGGAAGGTAACGAGTGGTTTCCATGGGATGTTGCGATGAAAGTGGATGTTTCGACCGCCAAGCGATGCATCGATTTGCGACCCCAACCATCAACTCGAACATCAGACAAATACTCATACGGAGCCTGAGCAGACAGTGAAACCCTATTGCGATCGCCACGTAGCGGTTCAGTTTCGGTAGATTTTTCGACGCGAAGAGACACCAGTTTTCGAGACGGTCTGAATGCGAGCGAGCTGTCCCTGAATGTTGAACACTTCAAAGTGAACGATTCCTCTGTGCGCTCCATTCGTGACCATGAGCATAGCATGGCGGGTTTCGACCCGCGTCCGAACGTGCCGTGACGCCGCGAGAAGATATTTCGGTCGAATCAGAATCAGCTAGTTACTCGATATCGGTTGTCTACTGGAATGACGGTGTAACGTGGGTTGCTTTTCAAGACTTTTCCAGGAGTCCCGTTCGACGAAAGAAATTCTCATCCCACAACTCGGGATCGACAAGAGAAGTCATCGTGGGAAGGTTCGCAGTGAACCCAAAACTCCGAGCTAGAGCCTGACTTATTCTGGTTTCGTTTCGGTGTTTCCGATTGTCAGCGAGGCTCAGACCGTCCATCCCGGTCTTCGCTTTTGTGAGATCTGCTGTGGGAAAAAGTCAAGCCCGGCTCGAATTGCGGCTTGAGCTTCGGCTGTTGTGATCCTGCGAGTATAAATATCTGAGAGGAAAATAAACAACGTTCACCGAATGAAGCCAGCCACTCGGACGGATGGGCAACCGGACGGTCCGTCGAGCAACGGGCAGGGCGGGCGACTGACGAAACGGCAAACGGACTCAATGGGCAGCTCACGGGTCGAAAGACCGGTCATCCGTCCAATTGCAGTCAGGAGATTTGACCCTAACGTTCTCGTTCATAACATCGGTCACGGAAAGCATTGTGTCAGACTCTGGTGACAGCTGAAACAAGAATATACAGAACGCAGCAGATGGAGATCCGTCCTGATTGCTGCAGGCCTACGTTAAAATAGAATGTCTCATCAGATTGCTTCCCATTGGAAGCTATCGTAGCCCGGAGTCCGCCTTCTCAGTAGGGTCTGAACCCGACGCCCGGGCTCTTGTTCTCGCCCTTGAGGTGGACCAGGTTCTCGATTCTGGAACTTTCGACTCCGGGTTCGCATATGATTGGGATGGAGCTTTCGGCCTGATTCGACTTCTGCAGCAGGAACGCCTGATCAACGATGAGAACGACCGGAGGTGTCTGGAGGAATCGAAACGATAAGACTGTGTGCTCCTTTCAGTTTCAAGTTATTTCATTCTCAGCAATCAGTCGGCGGACTGCTGGAGGCGACGGAACGTGTCGGAGCGGGAACTTGAAGCCTTTGGCCGCAGGAAAAACCTGAATCGGATTGTTCGGCGCTAGAGAGAAATCAAAATAGCGCTCAGCTCCCTCTCGATCACGGCGTCTCTCCATCGAGATCCACATCCCATCATGGAACTGCGTCCATTTATAGCGAATCATTATCGGGACGGAGAGTGATGATCCTTCGATACAGTTGGGAACCATCGTCTTTCCACCCGGAAGTTGAATACGATGCGCGAAAGTTTCACGGTGTGACAAGGGACAGGGCTTGACGGGCCTGATGATCGCAACCGACACGCACTCCGATGAGATGTCTGTTAGATTTCACAATTATCACTTGAATTAAGACATCTGCGAGTAACCTTCCAACATAAAATTTGTTCTGTGGGAGCTGTGCTTCCATTTCCTGGAGCTCATGTCTCAACACACAGTGAATTTGAAGGGCGACGCAAGGGAAGTTTCATTGAAGGAAACCTTCTCTGTGCCTGAAGGGCTGCGTCAAACAAATGCCCGATCTGAGTGATTTGTGCGAACGGAAACGTCAAAACGTGAACGGAGACATAGTTCTCCCAAACATCGCTCAACATCTCTGATCAACTTTGAACGAACCGAATGTCGAGCAGTTCGAGAGCGGTAGAGAGGGTCATCGCGAACGAAACCTCATCTCGAGCGTCTGACGGACTTCAGCGGGCGTCTCATGTTCAAGTCGGCCCTAAATACCTACACATCCGAGAGTTCGTCGTGGAAACCCTGCATTGCGACTGACATCCTTCCAGGTAGGGCTTCCATCCCCCTGATAACAAGGATTCCGTCCCGTCTGAGCAGCAGTTTCCGTCCGGGCTTCACGTATGCCAACGCAGGCCTGTAGGAACGCCGGCGGAAGCCGATGGCCCGCCTTTCACCCCTAACATGCCACCCGTGTATCACCCTTCCGCTGCTCGGATATCTCAAACATCGAGGAGATGAGGAGTATTCGAGCCGTGAAATTTCGAATGAGGACATTCCTGCCTCCTAAGCTGTCACAGGAATTGCTTTTCAAGAGAGCTTTCATTTCGCATTTCAGGTTTTGCATTCATACCACGAAGGGGAAGACAAGGGGAATGTGCTCCCGGCGATCGGGAGTATCGCTCTTGTGCGAAGTGCTCACGGAAAGCGATTCTCGAGAAGGCCGAGGGACCCAACATTCTTCCCACCACTCGCGCCCTGATCTCAGATCTGGCACCGTATCATGGGAAGTAGTGCATTCATGTGTTGATCTCGCATGCCAGTTTCTTGTTATGCTTCGGGAGCCAAACTATCGTGGTGATGAGAATCAGCTTCAGATGCGTGTCAGTGGGCAACCGAAAAATCTCCTCATAATTGTCGAGCCTGTGAGTCCCCCTCCTCGAGGATCGCGGCACGAATTTCTCAGTGGATTAGATGCCCTTCTATTTTCCACGCTCCCTCATTATCGAAAGCATACGTGATTAGCGCCGAACAACAGCTGTGGTCGACAGCTCCCGGCTCAGCACTGACTTGGAAACTGTTGGGCTCGTAGGTTTCCAGCGGCCTTCGTAGGAGGTTTTGACTCTGTTCCTCGAATCCCGGACCTCTGGAAATCCAGATCCTAGAGGTGATTTACGCGGGGATCCCGCTCTGTTAGGATCTGTTTATTAGTCAGATGATTGGGTCTCAGGTACTGACATCTGTTAAGCTTCCTGGTGACCCATAATCAGGGGCTTGCCACCCACTCATCATGTGCCCAAGAGAAACGTCGGTCCTTCCGACGATACCGAACCTCGTTGAGCTCGTCTCGAAGTTCCTCCGTGAATCAGTCCGAATCATCGACAATGATTCGACCCATACTATCCAAGCACGATACCAGGTGCGGCCCCACTTTCGCTTTCAGGTATTCTCGCAAGCCCTCTTCGAAATACCAGTACAGAGTTCGCCTTACACGCTCTTTTATCTCGGGCAAGCTGTATATGCTCAGCCCAGTGCATTTGAAACGCTCTTCTCCATCGTTCAGGATCGGCTGAGAATAGACTAACATGAGGCATACCATCAGAGAGACGCTGCAGCTCCGCTGAACATTTGCCGTCAACCGACGCGCTGAAGAGACCTACAAAGATGCGATTCACTGTTGTCCATGGTTTCTTTCGATCGTGTCGCTGAGACACACTGATGTCGAGAGTGAACTCCACTGACACCATGAAACACTGGAGGTATTGGAAGGTCCACTTCCAGAGAGGCCTCGCATACCAGGGCAGCTCCGCCCAACCGTAGAATTCACACCGATCGATTGTGTAGTTACCAGCCGTTTTCAGGTAGTCGCCTAGAACCGGATTCCTCTATGAGGGTCGGATGCAATCGATCCTAATGCCCGTACCCGGACGACTCCCGTACCTTCAAGTTTCAGGTTGAATTGATGGGTCTTGTTCGGGGGCACCGTAATCCCAAGAGTGAAGGTGCGGAGGGCAAAACTTTGGAAAACGTGTCCAGAGAACCTCACGCGGTGCTCTGTGCCTAGGTCTTTGATCTCGATGCGACATCTGTCAAGTCGCTTGTGGAAGTCCTTGAAAGTCTCTGGAACGCAGATTCGTTTAGATGCTTGGCGCAACCGAGTTCCTGGTCCCCCAGGCCGTGACCTGGACTGAATGTGTTCCGAGCTCGCGTCAAGAGACTGAACCTGAACGGACACCAAGCATGTCAAGACGCTCGTCTGTTGGTGACGGCCTGCTGGATATCACAAGGGCATGACACGACCTCATGGTGCCATCTGGAGTTGAGACCCATGCGGTCGGGTACTTTTCTACGGACTTCTTGGGAGAGCTGTCGCCAAGAGTTTCCGCCTCGTTGAGCCGCCAAGTGCAGTTCTCAACTTCAACTTCTCAGCTATCGTTTATGGGGCTCATGTACTGAGCTTGCGCTCCACACACGTTGCTGAGAAATCAAAGTTGAGAACTAAAGTTAGAGGGTGAGAGAAAAGGATTCCTTACGGAGTCGATAGAAAAGTACCCAATTTTTTCGCTCTCGACCCCAGATTCCACCGTGAGTTTGTGCCATACCCTCGTCGGCTTGCTCGGAATATTTTCAGGGCACTTCAAGCTGAATAGAGTGAATTGTGAATGCGGTTTCCGACTTCCGGGAAATTCGTGGACAAACCGAGAGAAATCCCGGGATGAAGAACTGCTGGAGTCGTCGACTTGGGAATCTCTGAAAGGACGAGGATTGGGATTCTCTGCTTCGAGCGAAAGGAAGCCTAGAATTATCTCCAGGAAACATAGGTATCATGATGAGCCCGAACGGCTGGCTTCAGTTGACGCGCCTAGGATGGAGGAGGCGGTCTTACTTTTTGGAGTGGGAACCGGAGTCAGAAGGAACAGCGCGGGAACCGACATCAGAACGAGGACACCTGCCAAATAGCCGGGTTTTCTTCCAGCCTCTTGGAATAAAGTTATGAGCGAAAGTTTCCGGCAACAGGTCAACATCGTTGTCGTTATGTTAGGCTGATGACCGCATTTTGACATGAGAAATATGAGCTGAAGGACGATTATTCGAAGGACAAGAGCTGTGATTCCATGTTCCGGTAGGCTTCTGTGTCAGCATCCTTCCCAAAAACAATCCAGTCTGAAAGCTCGGCATTCTTTCTCTTCACAACAAAAAATGGTGACTCAATATTTGAAATTTCCCGGATAAATCGTTTTATTCGGTTTCCTATTGGGTTTGCTGCCGCGAAGCCACCCCAGTTGCCTGGTGACTCGAGCGACCCCGGCTTGAAGGAATCAGGATGCTATGTGGGCTCTGTACGCAAGAGAAGCGAAACTCGCGCGAGCTTCGATCCGAAGGCTTCTTTTGACCACGTGACAACCCATCCCAGCGGCAAACTATTGGTGCTCTTCTGGTCTGACGAGTTTCGTTGTCTCCTGGAAGTGAGCACTCCTCACTGCATGCAATGATGGGAAGTCCTCAACAGCATTTTTGGCGCAGATCGTAGGAAACGCTTCCAGCCAACGAGATGGTCGTGAAGAGGAACGTTACAAAGTCAAGGACCGCCCCGGGCACCAACTGACCGAGCAGCATCCCACGCACCTGCACGATCAGCGACCAATACTAACCAGCAGAGTGTACTCGCCCCCGCGTATGGAGTTTCTGACATATAACGAGATGTATATCGACAAGAAATGATTAATAAACCAAGCAGTCAATCAACCAGCATCGGGGGTTCCGTTCCTATTTTCCCGCTGCAGGTCCTGGAGATCAACATGAAATATAATGTCAACATCGACGTCCCGAGCCCGTCATTTCCCTCCGCCTTTCTCTGATCGGAGCCAAAAGTACGGCAAGCTGTGGAAGGAGCTTTGGAATTTTTGAAGTCATATCTTCGCTCCACTCTGAGCCAATTCCGACTCTCGAAGCTGGCGGTCCTGTCCGTTTGAGAGATTCATTTCTGGAGCAAATCAGTATATTTGATGTTTCCTTTGAAGCGATTTTTTCCTCTCCGCAGCAATGTTATCCTGACAGCCGATCGAACCGCAAAGAAAAAAAACGGTTCTAGAGAGCCATTTCTGCAATCGACGGAACGAGGATCCCTTCTTCGAGCGTTTCTTGTAGGCCTGATCGCTGCTTACAGTTTGAGAGCCACCACGAACGTTCTGCAGAGCCCGAATTCAGTGATTATATCCCGTGATAGCGGCGTCATCCCCATTCGTTGCGAAATGGACTCATTCATTAAATCGCTTCCTATCTCTCGGAATCGAAGCATCCCATTTAGGTTCTGAGAAGTCACGAAGCTGCGGCCTCTGTGTTCAATCATCTGACCTCGTTTTTTGGCTGCGCGAAGCAGAGTCTCTTGTTCCACGACTGCGTTGACCAGGTCTGAGGATATGGAGTCGTAAAGAAGTTCGCGCTGTGGGTCGCGCCTCCACTCCTCAATGAAATCTCTTTCTTCAAGGGTTTGCAACCACGCCAACAACGGGCAAGTTGCGCGGTCATCTATCTGCCGGGGAGTCTCTGATTTGCATCGAGAGAAAGTTGAAGTGAGAGAGAGATCTGTCTGATTGATGTCTGATCTCCTCGGCTAGCGAGGCAACCAAGCGTTGTTCGTCGATGCGTTCTTCCACTCATTCATCCATAGATTGTTTGATAGAGGATGATTGATGAATATTGCCCAAACTCCCAAGCTCTAGCGATGAGCATCCTCCCACAGGCCCTGTTCATGCTGGTCAATGAGCTCATCCGAGAGCCGCTAGTGAGGCTGGCGGTAATACACCAAAATAGATGCGAAAACGACATCTAGATATCTCGACGAGCGACTGGTGAGATTTAAGGAGAAGCTTAGGTCCGAGGGCATCGATTCCGTGGGTTGAAAGGGTTCGTAGGATGTGACCTTCATGATCCCACGAAGAAATGCTCTCGTTCTAGACGAGGGGTATCTCATCTACACTCGATTATGTACTATGCAACACATCCACACTCAGGGATGTGATCGACATACACATGGACGAGGACAAAGAAATCCTCGATTCGAGTGACCTCAACCTCATAACCTTACAGCTGGGTATGGGAATGGTATAGGGTGGAGGCGAAATCCAATCAGGGAAAACACGAATGGGTTGGAGACTCAGATTCGACCAAAGAGATCGACAACATAATATGTTGCTGAGACCACGATACAGAACGGCTCAGGAGGCAGTTCGTACCAAAGCCAATCGGTTGTCACGTATCAGAGATCGAAGAATATACGAACGAATTCAACAAGAGGGAGTCTATGCACATACCGGACCATGACGGTATCCGGCGTCCTGTATGGAGTATTCACCAGAATATCGAGAAGACATATACAGACATGGGCTGAGGGAGCCGGCCAGCTGTCAGAGATGCAGAATGGGTTCAGAAGAAATCGACGAGGTGAGTATAACATGTTCATCCTGACATCGGCGAAAGAAACTGCAAGAGACCAGAAGGAGGGTCTCTCATGCGTATTTCTCGATGCCACCGAAGCATACGATCGAATCGATCGGTCCCAGCTATGGCAAACCCCAGAGGGGAGGGGAATGAGCTCGGCTCTCATTGAACGCATCCGACACCTGTACGAAGTAACCTTCATCTTCATAAAACAAGGGGATCATATCTCAGAGTAACCCGTAACGATCGGGCTTCGTCAAGGATGTCCTATGTCGCCTATCCTCTTTAGCCTATACATCGCAGACCTAGAAAAAAAGCCCCTAGAGACGGGGGCTGGTTTCAGATTCGAGAGAGTGAAGGAAGCTTCTCGAATGTGATGGAGAAGAAGTCCGTTACGATTCCTGGGCTGTTGTTCGCGGACGACCTCATGACGAGCAACACAACGGATATGAGAACACTTCTAGCGGTAACATCCAAATTTGGAGACGAGAGGTCAATCAGATTTAACCCTCTGAAGAGTGGAGTGATGGTGTTTCAACCATCCTCATCAGATCATAATCAATATCGAGACCTACAGAAACAAGGGAAACCAATACCTGTGGTCGAATCCCATAAGTACTTGGGGATCGGAATATCGGCCGAAGAAGACTACTTATTCCAACACTGGAATAAGCTGACGGATGAGGCGCACACAGCGATCAAAAAACTCAATGCGAGAACACTTTGTATCTTCAACAGGTTGGAAGTATCCAAAATCTTATAGAAAGCCACCGCAATACCACAACCCACAACTGACGCACTGCAACGGAGTAATCACCATGCCCAGAAGACTGAGAAACCTCATCGAAGTCAGACAAAGGGATGCGGGAAGGTGCGCCATGGGCATACCACACTCCAGAGTATCAAAGGAGCTTATTGAGGGAGAACTAGGTTGGCCCTCCTTCGATGCCATGGAGACCATCAGCGAAATCATATGTAAGGTAAATCAAAAAGTTCGTCGGCATTTCGAGAGAGTGGAACAGATGTATCCATCCAGAGGGCCCAGAATGGTATTCACGGCCACTGAGGTAACGAACACAAAAGTGAAGGTAACGGAGAGACTCAAAAAATTGAAAACCCAGTATGGCCTTGAAGAACTCAGACTGACCAGAAATACACCAGGCAAACCAATATAGAATATGTTCCGCAAAGAACTCAAAACGAGGTTGCGGGATAAGCTGGACATCATATGGAGTCCAGATGCACATTAACTGTTTATCGCCAATTTGAAGAGACTCGAGGTCTCGAGAAGGAACTATACGATAACTCTCGGGGCAGTCGGCTGCTCGCGCTAGCCGGGATCCTTCCATGGATATGAAATGCGCTCGATGTGGAGCCCCGCAAACCGACAAACATGTCATTCTGGAATGTGATGAAGGAAAATACTCTCAGACGGAATTCCCGCACCGGCTAGGACATCACCCTGATTCAACAGCGAGGAACCTGGGAATTGCGATGGACATCCTTAGGCGATGGGAGAACAACGAAATATGATCTATGAACGCAATACAATTCACCCCTGAAATGATGGGGAACATATGTGCATATGTATGATCCAATAAAAATCGAATCAAATCTATTATGGGGGTCGCATTGTGCAGATTCGCACTCGTGACTATGAGCGCAGCTCATATTGATGTCCGAATGCTCTGCAAAAGGCGCAGATTTTCTCGTTTCTTCCCCGGGATTCGGTCCACAGTGGTGATTTGGGAGCAAGGTAAAGTCGACTTTTCATATTTTTTCGAGCCCCAACTTCGGAAATTCACACTTCTGTGCTCTTGATTTCGATCCTTTCACAGAATCGTCCGTGGTTCACTAAGGGAACCGATTTGGATGATACTGTCTGCCTCCATTCAGAAGGGAGGTCCCTGAGCGGGCAATGGGCAGGAATGAGGCTTCATTTTGGGCATCCGGAGACTCGTGGGTTTCTGTCCAACATGTCGCGGTGTACCTATCGAACATTCATGGATAGCGAACGGCATCATGAAAGGATGAGGGTCCCTCCAAATCTTGAGGGTCTCTCCCGCCACATATGTTTCGTCCAGCTAAGTCGACCGGACTCCCCGCTTCACATCGCCTCCTGCCCCGAAGCCATCCTCTTTTCACAGATCCGGGGCAGAACGCGTCTGCATTAGGCTTTGCAAATAACCGCATTTCTGAATAACCGCGGTTACGGTTAACCGATAACCGCAAATCCATAACCGCAATAGCGGTTAACCGCGAAATCAGGACCGAAAACCGCGGTTATTTGGGAGAATGCTTCCTGGGAATCTTCCCCTCTCTTTACTCTTCTCCTCTTTTATCAGGAAGAAGGTTCCATTGTTGACGGATACAACGAGTTTTCGAAACACATCTCATAAAGACTCGTTTGTTACAACTCGACCTTGATCAGATGGGACCGGGAAAATTGGTTGAACGTTTCGAGTCACGGAATCTTTGACAAATGATCCTGATGCAAAAGAGATCATCTTGTATTGTGGAGCCCCCCGTCCGATGGATGTAGTCAGCAATTTTGGGTTCAACTCCTCACGATCCGCTGGGGAGGTGTTGCAAAGTCTGAAATGTGGAATTGGCGCCGGTTTCTGCACGGTTTCACGAGAAAACAGTGCCCAAAGGCATGTTTGCTTGTTGGGTTGAGATGACTCACGTAAATTCCTGATTCACTTGAACGTCCTGGTTCTCTGTTTTTTTTTACATTGGGAATCCTCGAGGTCGTCTTTTGAGGTGCTTCCAATTTTCGTCTGACTCCGAATCACTGCTCCCGGCCTCGATATCACCGTTATCGTCTTTGAAAAGGGCGTATGTTCTCCGTTCCGACCAGGGCACGAGAGACAGCCGTTTTCTGGTCGGACTTCATCACAATTCTTTCATCGATGCCTCCCAACGACGGTTCAAGCCACACAATAGCTACTTCCGCTGTGCTCTGTACCCTCAACCTACTAGATGCGCAAAGCTCTGGAAGATTGAGCCTTCCACCTCCAATGCTGACTCATCGATTCCTTGAACAGCTTGCTCATGAGGACATGGGCAGGCTGTTCCTGATGTGTGTGATACGTCCAGTTATAATTGCTAGCCAGGCCAAATTCATTTCTCTTCCATCCTCAGCACCTAATTCGACCAGCCAGAGTACGCTCATAAGACACGACGCTTTCTCGAAAATCATTCGTTCCGGAAAATTACAGTTAAACGCGGTCATAACCGCGATTGTCTCGCGGTTACTGCGGTTATTAACCGCGGTTAAATAACTGCTGCAAAGCCTAGTCTGCATAGAGCACATGATTGCTCGAAACGTACGGTGGTTTATTACCGGAGGAGATCATTGTCACGATGATCAAGTTCTAGCGCTCTCGCACCTCTCTCCGCAACTGACGTTCCCTCCAATTTCGAGTGACACGCTTCATAGTCTCTCCCGTGTGACCGAAGAGCTCGATGATCTGCGTTTCTCCGGGAGAGAACCAGCGGCAGAGTTGCGGCCGAAAGATTGACAGCCTTGACCGTGGCTCAGCGTACAGCTATCACCTTGTGTACTACAGGCGAGGGACAGCGGCCCAGATGTCAATATCAAAGCCAGGACGTTTGGTCGTGCAAACCATTTTGCTTTAAAACAAGGAGGGCTGCTCGTGCCTACCTTTGTATCACCGACAAACCACTCTTGAAGCCCTGATCCCTCGCCTTCAATCATGCTCCTCTCTCTAGACGAAATCCCACCGTACCTACGGTACCATCCGTTTCTCCGTGCCGGAGGATTCGACCCCTCGAAGTGAAAGGGTGAAATGAAAACCATCTCCTCTTTGTGTGGAAATGAATCTGAGCGCAATGAAGTGTCACAAGCAGTTCACAAAGTCACTGGAGGACAATTTTACGCCTCCCACACACTTTACCGTGGGCGTGTCTCTAGTTTTTCTCCCGCGAAAGGGTTGACTAGTTCATTCTGGGAATATCTTCGGGATGAATGATGCTTGGGAGCCTTGGCGAACACAGTTGACACGCGTTTACCGTACGGAGGAGTACCATCTGGGGCGAAAATAGTGGCCTCCGCGTCGAAGTAAACAGGTAGAATTTCAAACCTTCGCCCGCCCTCGGGGCACCATTCTCGAGATTTCGCCATTCGATCTCTTCATCGATGCGCCCGTGCTCAACGTGGTCTCTAGATGGCCCAGAATGCTCTTATCTTGAATTCTCAGGTCCTGCGTCCATCGGTATTTATCCGCTCACGTCTGTCTCTCCAAATCCTACGTCATCCCAGTTCTTCTTCCGGCCAGTTCCATGTGGTCCCCTTGACACTCGCTCCCACTTTATTCTCTCGCCTCAAAATATGCCTCCAAACTACCTCCGGAAATTGATGAAAAACACAACGCACATTTCCAGATCCAGAAATGTTCACCTTCGATCGATACGCGAGAAGGATTTTTCGCGCTCCGAAACGCCGGTGCAATGCTCCGAGGGTCAGCAATGGTCCTGCGGAGAGCCTGCTCCATCCGAAATGAACATCACGCACACCGTTCCCCATGTATTCTCTCCACCTGAGTTGCTCATAATCATCTGTCATCTGGAAAATGGTGCATGCACCGCAGGAAAAGCTCATAACGATCAGTAGGCATCTTCTACAGACTGTTGTCACTCATCCTCGATTTCTTGTGAATTCCGATTGGCTTCCGTCCACCGTTACTAAGAACCGGTTCTCATCATGGCGCCCTCGACCGGCCCCAAGTGTGACCTGTTTTCGTCCTACCTGATTTGCGAGATCCCGACACGTCGCGACGGTGGACTTCGATGCTGCGGCCGCAGCGGACTCCTTTGCAGGCGATCCGAACGAGCGAATATTTCACACTTCGATTCGGAAACGGAAGACACGAATCGTCTCGCCTCGCCAGGAACAATTTTGAGTCCGCCTCCTATAGGAAGGAGCGCTTTCCTCGGCGTCCCGTTGTAGGTGGAGAGATCGATGGAAGACATCGAAGAGAGCAGGACAACTCCCAAAGAAGGGAAGAGGTGGAAGCATTATCGGGTGTTCACATGAGCATACATGCTTGGTCAACGTGCTTGACGGATCAGGGAGAGCATTGACAGGGAAGATGTTCAGTAACCACGGGAGTCCTGGCTGCGCTGTGTACTCGGATGCGCGTCGGACTCAACAATGGGCCTCACGAGTGAAAATCGAGTGAGGCTTGATGTGAGCTAATCTATCGTTTTCCGCTCTCCTGAATCGGGCGCGACCATATCGTACGTGCTGGATTGAACAGAATAATCAATTCAATTCAATTCAATTCAAAAGCACTTTATTTAAAAAGGGGGTAGGTAAAGGTAAAATCGAACAATACAACGAATGACTCGAAGAGTCTATAGGAGAATATCACCGGGTATTTGTTTCTTTGAGATCTTTGTGCAAATTCGCCAGGAAAAAGAGTTCTGGACAGCATCAGTCCGGGCAATTGACTTTGTTCTGATCGTCCCCTTGCTTCGGAGATCATTTTTAGCAACGTCGAAGTAGCGCTCAGCGTCATTTAACAGAACAATGCGCCTGAGGACGCGTGGGTCCTGGTCAGATAGGACGTCCATCAATGGTCTTAGGGAGAAATCGTCGTTCGGCATCGAACATCTACGACGCACTCTCCTCACGAAATAGCTTTGGACAGACTCAATCATTTTCACATGCTTTGCCATGTATGGCAGCCACACTGCACAACAGTATAAAAACTTCGAAACCACGAGAGAGTTGTAAAGTCTTAGATAGAACTCCGGACGCTTGACAATAAAACAGCGGAATATGTTGTTAACAATGAATCGGGCTGAGGTGACGATGCCGGAGATGTGTGCGTCGAAGCTCAGGTCAGGCGAAACAATAACTCCAAGATCGCGAATGGCTGGTACGGTTGGGAGAGTTTGACCACAAACGGAGTACACGGGATCGATGGAAGTTGAGTTTTCCCTCACCAGAACTGCGCACTTTGAAGCGGACAGTACCATTTTATTGTCCGACTTTTATATCAGACTCACGATCGAGCACAAACCAATAAGACTGAGCTTCGTGGGCTCGAAATTGAGAGGGGAGTGGCAGACGACAAGTATCCCAACGACTCCTTTTGCGTGCGGAAACGTGGGATGATTCGCCGGACCCTGACATCACTCGCGGAGGCAGAACCGATTTCAATGAACGAACTTCGAATGGTTTTGGGCGCTTTCAGCTCGTCCGCAAAAGAGCTCATGTTCCCGTCCGCGAGTCAAAATCTGTTCTGGAGCACTACCTCATCTGCTCCTCCACAACGACTGATATTTCATTTCTGAACAAGATGATGCTCCGATCTTCGATAGTGGCGGCGGCAATGCTGATTTTCCTGCTGAGGCTCCGGCTCGATTTCACGGTAAACGAAAAAGCTTGCCGAATCGGATCGCACGATCTCCGGACTGTGATTCGATGGGAGGTTCCTCGGGAATCATCGCACGGAAGCCACTCAGCATATCGCCGGTTCGATTTGAGCCGTGGACATCTCAACGATTCAAGCGACTCGAGACTTGTGTTATTCGTCTCTCATACAAGAGCTCGAGCCGCCATTCCGCGAGTGGATGATCTCCTTGTTTCGTTAGAACCGGACTGCGGTGATCCTCATATACCCCATTTTCCCTGTTCTGTCCCTCTCTGGGGCGTTCATTCTCTCAGGAGTTTCGATTGTCATGCCTGCAGATAAATTGAGTGAATTCGTTCCATATCCTCCGCCGCCCTCGCTGATACTCCCTGAATTTGTGGGAAGAGGCGCATAGTTCCCGAGTGATGCGAAGTTCCGTTTCCTGCTGCGGCGGTTGTTTCCCCTGTCGTTCTCCTTGCCTGACTGTCTCGAGCCCTAATCAGCCAGAAGAGGCATTCTAGTCGCTCATCTAGTTTCCACGTTATTCGTGTCACAGAGAACTTCCCTGTGCATCGGACGAGATCTCGTCGAATCTCGAGGAGCGTGCTCACGTCAACATCCAGTGCCAGTCGTTAACGTATGACCCCATCAAGAAATGAAACTCTCGCCGATCTCTCGGACCAAGTGAGACTAGACGAATGAGTTCACTCGGCTCACCATCGAGAGTTGTCAATCGATCGTTCAATGAGTTTTCCTCGCCGCGATGCTCATTCCGTGCTTCTACGGGGGACATTGTTCAGTCTTTCATGACCATTAACGGCAAGGACTGAGTCGATGGTTCCGGAGCCAACTTCATCCTCAGGGAGCAAGAAATCGGCTCGACAGTTTGTGAAGTCGTGATCTTCGTTCAAGATCGTCTGAGTATCCCGATCTGTCGCGAACACAGGGTCCCCTCCTTGGTCCCATCGAGGCCGGAACGTGGTCGAACTGCCAAGAGTCATGTGACGTCGAGGCGAAGCAGGATTGAATTCATCGACTGACCGCATCTGAGGGATAGGAGCCATGGTCAGAAACGAGGTACCCGACTCGTTTCGACCGCCATTCTTTTGATCCAGTCTCGTTAGACAATGAGCTCTGATAGATCGTGTATTCGCCATCGATCCGAGGATTCATCGATGTTCAGTTATGAATTATTCTCGTGATCCGCGTTATTCCTCGCAGAGAGCTCGAATAAGCTGAGTGAGATGTTATGTCGAGTATGGGAACAGTTTCCACTCAATGCCTCTTTGAGGTGGTGCAGAAGTGGAACATACCAAACTTCCTCGAATCGAGACCCGGTTCCGAAAGAAGCGCTGGTGATGAATTGTAATTTGGAAGACTTCTGATCTGTCTCGAGTGCCGCACGGAAAGGAGTCGATGGATATTCGATAACTGAATCCCAAAAGTTCCATGAGGGTTAGTTATCATTCATGGACTCCGGGTTAGAGAATAATGAATCATGCCCGAACATTCAGACTCCGCACCTGACTGGGCCTGTGAGTTTCTTTCGACGCTTTAAAATTGTTCCACAAAGTTCCGGTTTCCCCGGTCGTAAGAACACATGGATCCCGGAAAATTTTCGAATGGCCGCAAAAACTCACATCTCCGGCCATCATGAACGAGACGAAGGCTGTCACAGCTCTGCGGAGCGTCGTGCATTTAATCGGAACTCCGGACGCCCTAGGGGGCTTGTTCCAAAGGGGGACTACTCCTAAATGGCGGCTCCTATTGAAGCACAGAAAGTGCGCTCTAAACTCACTCGTGCAAGAAACTTTTTTCCCTCAGGAAGATCGCGAATGCTGACATCGTTGGAACCGAAAAGAGCCGCGGATTCGGCGCTCAATAATGGTATACAAAGCTCAATCTTCCATGAGGATGTATCGAGCCAAACAAGGTCCGACCGGATACCGTTCCTTGAGATCTTCTGTCCGAAAAGATTCTACATACGCGCGAGTTCACGGTAATGCGATCACCAGGCTCGGCGGAGGAAGCACTATTTCACTAAGAAGTAGAGAGAGCGTTTGACTATGCGCTGGGAAACGGATATATTCCCCTGAGAGATCCATCATCCAGCAATCCGATCTCAGCCCCATCCTGAATCCGGCATTAGCTGTCGGAGGCAACAGGAATACATCGAGCAACCGATGACCCACTCTCATTTGATCGGGGCTCTATCAAGAGTTTTTTCAAACCAGAAATCCTCCGGCACAGGTGTTCAGAGGATTACGAATCCCCGTTGGGAGATGCCCTTTAACGTTCCGAACTGTTTGTCGACTTCCTCTCGAACAGGTTATGACAGGTCGTAGAAGAATAGCGAATCTGGCTCTGCATCTCCTGCCCGTCGATATCGATGAGCTGTCTAACAGCTCTCGTGTCTTGCACTCGATTGAGTTGTCGGGGATCCCAAAAGAAAAACATAATCTCTGGGCTCACTCGTAGACCAGACGGAACCTCAGCGCAAAGGGCCGCTTGAAACTCGCCTCTGAAGAGCCGCACCGCTTCGATTAGTAGGCGAGATCGTGTTGGGATAGTCGGTCCGTTGGGCTAGGTATATTGCAGAGGGCGCGCGTTTCGTATCGGGAGGGTTTGATCCTACCTTTGACCGAGCGACTGCGGTGAGATGGCCGCGGTCGGCGCGACAAGGAATCCATTTTCGGACCGATCTGAAAAGACCGGCTCGAGACGATCAACGATTTCCACCAGACTACCAGCTCTCCGGTCTAGAGAATGCGCTGGTTTCGATATTTTGCCACTGGTTACAGGGTACAGGGTGAAGGAAGGTTTGAGGAACTCACTAAATTTTCGAGTTAGAGCCGTCGAAGAAGGAGTTTCCTCTTGTTGACCTAGCTTCTTGAGCCGCGACTTGACACATCTCTGAGCAGAGCGATGGTGGACGGAAGCAATCGGTGAATTTCGGATTTCAATTCAAGCTGCCAGTCTTGGAGCATTCTTCCGAGGGCACGGAGAGTGTGGTCGAGCATATTTCCTAACTCGTCCAAGGAAAACATGAGCTTGCGTCTATCCGGACGTTCCGTTGCTCGCAGTACTCAACGTGCTCTATTCTTCAGGCTCTGTGAATACCACAGATCGAGCGGCCGAGAGAGCGCTTCGCGAAGGCTATCGTTGTGACGGAATGCCATTAAAGCGTGTTTGCCACACTGCGGAAACCTCTATTCTGCGTGGAGGCTTTCCTCCCATGGCTCATCATTCGACCGAGAGGATTGAGAGTAGTCAGATTCGCGTTGGCGGCGGCGGCGTGTCTCCGGAGCAGATTGCTTAGCTGCCCGGCAGACCCGCGCCCATGCTCGTTGTTTGCATGGCCAAACAGAAAGAAAAGAGACTCCGAAGGCGGCACTCGCGCGAAACAGGTGAGCGGCAGCGGTCGAAACCCGGTAATCGAATCATAAACATCCTCCGCGACCAAGAGGCCTCGAGCGTTCTCCAGCAGCTCATCTCCACGATGATCTCCGTGACGACAGGGATCTCTGATTTTATTGCAGAGATGCCTATCTTCTTTGAGGACTCAGGTGCGAACCACGGTTGCAACGCTGTATTCTAATTGCTCAGTAACAGCTCCCGAAAATTTCGAAGTGTCCGTGATGAGAAGGAGGAAGGTCTGTCTGAATTTCAAAGATGGTTCGGGGCCGAACTGAACTCTATGGGGCGCCTACGGGGATCAAGTAGCCTTACGACTAGGCCTTCATCTCCGTTTGACGGAGAAACTGAATTCATAGTCTTGAAACGGTTGAGGTTAGACCACTATGTTCTATGAGTAAAGCTGTTCACCGCAACGAGGCGTAGCATATTGCTCCATTGTTTTCACTTCTTTTCCGGTCAACGTTTTTTTTTGCATCATGGTTCTCCATGCCAGGAAACCATATGAAGATTACTTCTGGCCAGCTCACTATGATGAACGGTTTCGGTCACAACACTCTTTGCGCTATAGCTTACCATTGCTCGAGAAACTCGTTGTGTCTCTGGAAAACTTCGAGTACAGATTTGAGCTTCAAATTCTAAAAGCGAAAAACGGACTTGTCCGTTTCCTGGAGTTCCCCAAGTTTGAACCGTACTGGTGGGATGTAGACAAATAATGAGACCGGAATTGAGCAGCACAGTGAGCTGAACCGAAGTTGTCCTACGATTGTCCCACATCTAGCATCGTAGAGTATAAGGAGAAGAGGAGGAAGCGACCATTTGAAGCTCATGGTGGCGAACAGAATCGGGTGCTTCCGAGATTATGAATTTCCTTTTTCGTTCAACGGGAAAGCAGGTCTTCTTCCGACTGACCGTGCAACCCTCGGTTTCAGACTGACTTTGTTAACATACTGAACACATGGAAGTGTATTCGGGAATAATTATAGTATAATTTATTGCAACATACTCTCTCCACAATAGTAACACCCGGAGGCAACAGGCGTCGTGTGTATACTCTGCGACTTCGTTTGCCACCGCATAAATACATAGTTAGGTTGAATCGTGAACAACTTCATCTCGGATATTCATTTTCAGACTCGACGCTCTCGTTATGGATCTCATTCTGGGACTTGGATGACCGCGATCGGAAGAGGCCCGCGTATGGACACAGTTCAGTCTTCTTGCAGTCGACCACTGTGCACTCGAAATCTTCGTTCATGTACGTCGTGTGCTGGATAATAAACGAGAATTGTCAGCGGGGAGGGAGCGTGTAGCAACAGATAGGAAGCAGGGAGTTGAAAGTTGCAAAAAATCTAAATTCATGAGAGTAACTCACTGTGCAGCAGCCTTTCAACGAGAACTTCTCGTGCAGTACGTAGGGTTCGACTATGTCCGTCGGATCTGTCTCGTTGATGCATCTCACGATGCAACCCTGCTGTTTGATGGTGATGAAGCCATCCGCGCACCGAAACCCTTCGACAACGCTGAAGATCCGCACGAGATCAGCGTCTGGAAGTGAGCAACAGAAGTTATCAGATGGATTTCCGAAGAAAAATCAAGAACAGAAAAAAAAAAAACACGACGATACAAGATTGAAGCCAAACTCAGGGACGACTCACTTATGGCGTCCGAAAATTGGATTATAACCGAGCAGAGAGCGAGGGCGCGGAACAAAGTCAGGCACGTCTTTCGAGTCATTTCGAGCCCGATGATTCGCTCCTGCGAGAAGTCTGAGAATGACAGAACCTCCAAACGAATCGACCGAAGCGTCTTGGGGAAGCTGATGCCTGCAGATTATCGATCCGTGAAGGGGCGCTGGACCTGATTGCTTCGGAACGTGGTGATTTCTGAGCGCACTGGCTTGTAGAGCGGACAAAGTCAGATGAGGTCGCGGGGAGCACGAGAACCAGGATGATTCGACGAACATTCGGCTCGCGCTTTTATGACCGCGTTTCTCCGAAATCCTCCCCTATAGTGGGCGGTCCCGAGAACAAGGGGGACAAAGTCACGATTCACCCGGACGATGAGAGCGACGACTCGAAGTCCCGTGTCGACGGATATTCAGGACAGGACTTGGGGCTAACGCTCTGAGAGGCTTCTCGAGAAGAGCTTATTATTTTCTACGAATCGCAGTCTAAAGAAGAGAAGTGCGTCAGTTCGGCTTGTGGATTCATTTCGAGGCCAGATTCGTTGTGGAGCTCTACATCCTGATCGAGAAATGCTGCATTCACTGCGACTGCATATCAAGAGCGTTACCTAATTCTAAATCAAACCAGACCACTCTTCTTCGAATCTGTGGATCAAGTACGTCGAGTGTTTATTGGTTGTTGTTGCTGAATTTGTTCCGTTACCCTATCAAGTTTGTTTGGCGCGAATGAAGACGGCGTTCTAGCTTTGCTACATGTACAATTGATCGATAAGCTTCACTCTCCATCTCCTACGATGATTTCGGCGTCATCTTCGCTGATCGGTGATTCTCGGCGGTTCAGAGCGGCGCTTGAATGCAACTGCAGTCGTGCCTCGGCCATGGCACCGAATAGATGGGCATTCATGTGACGAGAGATCTCGTGCATCCTCGGAGTCTGAAATTCAAGCCAATGCACGCACTGATAGGCATTCTGAGCTCCGATCACGCTCTTGTCCAACAAAACCCAAACTCAGAGTTCAGAGAGATCGCTCGGGGGCTGGCGAACGTCGGAAGCTGGAGTCGTTCCCTATTTTACCAATCGAGTCGATAATTCTTAGTGCGGGAAGCCAAGGAAGCATTCGGTTGTTTTCGAGGAGGCTGTCGGATCACCAACGTTTCGAAACATGAAGTTGTGAAAACAGTGCTTGTGCAGGAAGAACTTCATCACTCAGTGAGCTCGGAGCTACAGATCTCGATACGACAGATCGACCTCAGCTCACCTGGAACGGACACTGCGGGCAACGGAAGAGTTTGTTCCTGGGAAAGTTCAAGCACGAGTGCTCATGGCGGCCAATGGATGTCTTGAAGTCGCAGTTATCACAACTGAATTTCGCCTGACCCTGTAATGGAGACTCCGGTTTGCCTCGCAGTCTATGTACGCTCCCTTGGTGCTTCTCGAACTTTTCTTCGTCCTTAGTCTTGTACGGGCACATCCGACACCTCAGAACGCCTTGCGACGAGCGCACCTTAACGGAGAAAGGAGACAAAAGCTCGAGTACTCTTCCGCTGATGACCGGTGAAATGAAAGCCTCAAATATATACGCAGACGAATACGCAGGGAGATTAAATTTTCACTTTACCCATTGCAGGACGGACTCGGATTCGTGCATTATTTCTTCCTTCACGCTCTCATGGATTCTCTTCAAATCGTCAAGTGTGAGATGACCGTCGTCGTGCCACCGACCTCCGGGTAACTGGCGGACTGCAAATATGATGGAACTTGGAGCTCAGAGATGTTGGATACAAGTGGGGCCATCGAAATGCCATGTGCTGAGCAGCGCAGATCGGAAGTCTCGCGATCCGTTGTACATGTGCCCAATTAGAGTAGTCTAAGAGTAAGTGCCACCCGGTGTACAATACACATTATGGAGGAGCACCTCCATTGCGCATGGAATATTTTTCATTTGGAAGTATTCAACAATGACAGGTTCCGCAATGAGATTGTAGCTCCGCTCCTCGCTCCCTGTATCCTGAAACGAGAGTTCATTTCAGTCTTCCTTCTCATCTCCTACTGACTGATGGAGTTACAAGTCGAATCTCGAAAAACTGAACTCCGATTCCGAGGGAACGCCGAAAGGACTACGTCAAATTGAACGAAGCCTAATAAACAAACCCAATGCAACATTCCTCCCAGTACAGTTCAGAGGAACGAAACTAAGGCGAGTACGGGGAACAGCATGGGGACTCTAAAACTTCCGCTCTGGGAGCACTCGGCTTCTCGTCATCTCCTTCTCTCAAGCAGGGAGTCGAGACGCATTCGGCGACTCCGAGGTTCCAATCAAGAACGACGTTGGAGTTTCACTCCGGAGCGGAGTCACGGAATTTCTTAGTGCACTTCTTGCAAGAAGTTTGCCTGTCGTCCGCTAGCGAGCTAACTGACTCTAGTCGCCGTTCGTTCGCTCGTTCGTTCGTGCAGTTTGGTAGTTGCGCGTAGAGCAGGGAGCCCTTCGATCCGCGCCGAATCGAACTCCCCTCCTCGGCGGGACTGGACCGGGCTGGGGGATGATGTCGCTCGATATCGGATATTTTTTCCGATTATTGATCTGCCCTATCAGAGACTATCGGCCGGCCAGCCGCCCGCCCGCTCGCTCGCTTGCTTGCCTGCCTGGCGTCTGACTCAACGTAGAAGCTCGGCGCAGCTTCCGAAGGACACAGTGCTTCGTGTGGCGGGATTATCACTGAAAATCGAAAGGTTTA
Organism: Phytoseiulus persimilis; assembly: GCA_037576195.1. Lineage (NCBI taxonomy): Eukaryota > Metazoa > Arthropoda > Arachnida > Mesostigmata > Phytoseiidae > Phytoseiulus > Phytoseiulus persimilis. Next base: position 4,653,704 of record CM075104.1, read on the forward strand.
GGAAAAATACATCGAGAAGTTATGCGTAGCTCCTAGCCGAGAACGGAACTCGATAGGATGGCTACCCGCAGGGGGCGGAAGAACTGCAAAGATCGCCAATGGATCCAATTCTTCCCGGAAAACGGGAATGCGTGATACGAATGCTGCGAGTTGGTCGAAATACTGGCTCAAAACAGTCAAACTCCGGAAAGGAATCCGGCCTCTTGGTTCCGGTTATTGTTTGGAAGATAAGATCCTCGTAGGGATTCATTCAAGAGAATTGGCAGATACACGTTGATGATTTCGACCTCGCCAGCGACCAGATCTGCGATGAATGACAACTCCGCCCTCTTGCGAAATCTGAAACCCATCCAAACGTGTCAAGAACAAGTTCTGAGTCATGTTCAAGTTCACAGTTTTCTTTTTCACCGAATTCGGAGAAATCGAGAGTTAATTCGGCGCCAAAAGGAACGCGCATTCGAGCCTCTCCGCGCGATTTCTCGACGACTCTGATCCTGCGCTTCCGCGGTCGCCAATCGCGACAACAGTAGACCCGAACCCCACCGGCCGCTGGAGAAACGATGGCAAAGCTCTAGTGATCGCCGGGGAATTCGAGGAAGGCCGAAAGGAAGCATGGATCACACGACGGTGCCAGAGTCGTGAATTCCATCGTACGCGTCTATCGATGTTCGAGGCGAAAGCTCGATCGGAATAAGCGTTGTCTGGGGAAAGTTTTGAACGAGCCAAAACTGTCTCGATTCGGCATAGGAACAAGTATGGCCGGCGAAACGGGTCTCTTCTGCTCTCGCGAACGGCTGTGGAGTTCCCATCGATCTCCAATAGCCCTATCGACCCGGCCATCGACGGTCGGCGGCTGGAAGCTTGCCTGAATATCAGCTAGCCTTTCTGCAGAGGAGAGCCCCTCGCAGCTCACTCAAATTCATGTTCTCTCGCCAAAAAAAAAATGTTTTCGTTCGGAGCTTCAAGAATTTTGCTCAGAACTCACCTCACAGGTTCACACACCTGATGCTTCAGCTGGCAGGCAGGCTAGCTTTTTCTCCGACGGGTCGTATGAGCGTGAAATTCGTTCGCTCGAAGACAACTTGAGGTTCAAGGCAAAGCTCGTCAGCCTGAATCACCACTGGAACTCTCGTAGGATCTCTCAGAGTCACTCGACAACAGGATTACGAACTTCCGGCCGACAGTGAAAATGATTCTCTCGATAAAGACATGGGCCGGGTTCGGATTCGTTGGCCCATGTGACCTCCGCACTGAACCGGTTCCCGGGAGAGAGAGCTTGACACGCGCTGGAAACGTGAAATGGGCTCCGTACCTCCTACACGGTTCCACATGAGCAGAACGGGAGCTCAGCTCGACTCCACAGTGCCGCAGTCTCGTCGAAGTGAGAACCGATGTAAACACGGAGCTTTATAGATCGCTCGGGAGAGGGACTCGAGGGAGGAAGGGCCATTTTGAGCTTGCTCCTCCATGAACGATGGCTCTTCCTATGCTATCGCTCATAATTCCAGAGGTGACCCCGGGTAAGTCACAGGTTCAAAGACATTCCCGCGGTCCTAGCACCTAGGGTCCGAATTCGAACTTCGATTTCGTCCCAGAATCCTGCAGAGAAACCGGTGAAGGCACTGCTCTGCAGGAGAATTTCATAGCACACGCGCGACCGGAAGAGGAGCGGTGTTCTCGCGGCTGGAATGATCTGAAGCCTGATCCGAATGATTAAAAAAAAACGCATGTTTGGAGCGGAATCTAGCTGTGCTTCCTCTGAGGAAAGCCCGACCCTCATTCCGACCTCATCCACTGACCACCAGGACAACGGTCGAAGGCCGGACAGATGCGGACCCGTTTTCAAACCGCCTCCAGACAACGTCCCATGATGCAGGGTCTCCAGTCGAAGGTGGTTGACTCCTCTTACCTACTTGGCAAATCTAACGATTCACTTCCTGACTTCTCGAGATCCGCATCCATGTGAACTGTTAGCACCAAATATCAGAGCGTTCTCCGTTCAAAAGAGAATTTACTCTGCCTACGCCTATTCGGATACTCATAAATTCAATTGACATCTGAGAGAAAATACGGGCGAGAAGCCGTACATTGGCGAGTGACCGTTACATTTGACTGTTACCACGGGAAGCATTTTCCCCGACACGGCTCGAGAAGGGAGCTTCGACGGTCATCCCGTTTCGAGTAATCGGGTTCAACCTCAGCGGTCGCCTCTGATTCTGCCGTTTCGCCGATGTCCAGGCTGGACAGTCCAGCCTGTCCACAACACTGAAACGATCGAGGAGAACTTGCCTGGACCTGCATGCTGGTTAGCACAGGAGAGGCATATCCCGTGCACTACTTATCTGCAGAAGCTCCATCCTTCTACTAGATCCTCAACCATTCGAAAAAGTCAGAGAAATATCCAACCAGCGAGTTTTGTCGACGGGAACTTTGGATCAGACTTTGCCGAGACCTGCTTTACGGGATCCGACTCCATGATCCGACCTTGAGCTGCAGACTTTGTCGATGAATTCATGAATCGTCGCGGACGTTTTTTTCAATTTTCTGGCTTATCTCGCGGGATCGAAAATTTTCGCGAAGCCCAGCCCATTGGCAGGTATATCGGGAGCGTTCTCAGCTATTGAAGATCGTCCTTCCATGGAGAATCCACAGCCATTCCGAGGAGGCATTGATGATCTGGATTGATGATCGCGATTCCTAAACCTCAGGAGTTATCGATATCCACAGCGTTGGCACTATTCGAACTAAAGATAGCACCGATAGCCACATACGGAATTCAAATAGTTTGGAGACACATCACAGAAACACAGATGGAACTCTCCGATAAACTGAAAGCGAGTTTCCTGAAATCTACCCTTTGCCTTCATCGCACAACACGGAATAGACTGGTTTACATCATAGCAGATGCGCCCCTTCTAACGCAAGAACTGGTGAGGAAATACGAACTTCCGCAGACCCCGACGTACAAGCGACACCTTGAACGATGGTACCAGAAGATAGCAGAATCGGACCCTGAGATTTTCAAATGCCCAGCGTTGACCACCGAAAACTGGAAAGGGCCCAGTTATAGAAACAGACATCGGATAACTAGAGGTGCCGCTCATGGCTTTCACCACGTGATCTGCTCAAAGGAGAACAGACACGAGCCAGCGGAGGATTGTCTCTGCTCGTTATGTGGAAACCCTTGTTCCCAATATCATTTATATGAATGTACCGGATATGACGAATTTGATTGGTTGAGATGTACATGATCCACAGAGGTAGCATCCTCATACATACACATACTACCAGACATTGGTAATAAAAATTTTCATCTGGAGAAAAAAAAAAAATTCATCTGGGATTGATGATCGGGACTCGATACTGTTCATCCAGCATTAGGAATGGGACAGTAATATGATCGTAGTGACAGAAGTGGTCGTAAAACGCTCTCCGAATTCGAAATGGCTTTCACAGCCCGATCGGAATAATGTTAGGTACGGATATCATTGTTAGTTTGACTCGTTCTCCTGTCAATGGTGCTCACCAAGGAGCGATCATTGCATTCCCGATGTCGAGAGAGTGAGGATAGTCTAGGCGATCATAGCTCTCGAAATGGTTTGGATCTCTGGGCTTTTGATTCTTCAGTCACTACCTCAAACATCCCATCATACATTCTGGGGAGCAATTATTCTCCTACGTAAGGAGCACCATATAGCAACTCTATCTTCGAGAAGAGCAGCTATTGATTCTATTTCCGTCGTCTTATTCTCGACATAACTGAGATATGTATACGGGAACGGCACACACCTGCTCCAGGTCTGAACTTTTGATCTGAAACAGTCGACGCTCATGATTCATGAATATCATTGATGCGGCTTTGCTTTGTTTATGGATCCACCTCATGTTTCGCCGAGATCTTTCTCGCGATTCCCCGGGCCTTCTGCGGGGCTTTTCAGAATCTCGATCGACCTGTACATTGGCCTCTTCCGAGCTTCTGGTCGAACTTCAGTGATTGAAGCCCCTAAACAAGCGAACCAAGAGAAACAGCTCGTTCTGCAAACCCTCCATGGGGCTCATCCTTGTGTCCCCCACATGGAAGCACTCGCTTGCCTTCACTTCTTCCGTCCGGGGTTGACATCCGACATCAGGAACTTCGTGGAAGGCTTGCGGTCTCTGAACTTCATCCGCTTCGGTCTAGGTCCTCCTAAGTCCGTGGCCCTAGTGTCTTTCGTGGGCTTGCCAACCGTAATCGGGATCCGGCAGGACTGATAGCTTTCATCGGCCGAACCATGCGGCGTCTGGAAGCTCATGGCAAGAAAATGAGGGGCCCCCGCAAGCGGGTGTGGCGACGCGTCGTGTCGGAAACCCTTCAGGCCCCGGTAGGCTGGGAGCATCCCCATTATTCCCAGAATCTGCGATTATTTTTCGAGCGTTTTCCCTCGTGGAGTACAGCATATTCCGTTTCCTCTCTGTGTGATACCTAGATATAGAGGTTTCAGGCACTTGAAAAGTCGGAAGGAGGCAGGCGGAAAGGCAATTAAAATCGCGAAAATGGGTGGCGAAAATCTGCGGAAGGGCGGAGGGAAATCGGGGAAATCACCATCCCATGATGTTGTACGTATAAACTCAAGATTCGTGATTCTGAAGCTCCTCCTTGGACATCGATTCTCGTACTACAGAGTTCGGAAATTCTTAGCCTTAGAAGTATTGAAGTCAGACCCGAGTGAAATTGTTTACAACAGTGAGACGAACAGAAGCGCTCTTCGTCATTTCACTTGGACAGTATTTTGTCTATCGTAAATATTTCTGAGGCTGGGAATTATCGTAGTCTGTGATACCGAAATCGTGTCAGTCGATTTGAGCGCAGTTGATTTGAGCGCAGTCGATTTGAGCGCAGTTGATTTGAGCGCAGTCGATTTGAGCGCTCTAGATTTGAGCGCAGTCGATTTGAGCGCAACGAAGTCACTCGCGCTGTTGTGTATGCAGAGTATGATATGGAGGAAGAAAGAAATCCCTCACCTTTCCGCCGATTGCAGACTACTCGATGAACAGAGAAAGTACGGTTGCTCGGGGTAATATGGACAGGGGAATTTGAACGACGGCATGAGATACCTCGGTGACGACATTCCCTCTATGAATCAGACGAAGGACCATAGCTTGGCTCGAGAAGGAGAAATGTTTTTGATGAGGTCAGGTTTCTCCTCTCCATATTTTACCGAGCAACCGTACTTTTTTTGTTGATCGAGTAGTCTGCAATCGAAGGATATGTGGGGGATTTTCCTCTTCCTCCATATCATACTCTGCATACACAACAGCGCGAGTGACTTCGTTGCGCTCAAATCGACTGCGCTCAAATCGAGAGCGCTCAAATCGAGAGCGCTCAAATCGACTGCGCTCAAATCAACTGCGCTCAAATCGAGTAGCACCTACGGAAATTGGTCAACCGTTATCTGCGGTGTAAGAGCAGAGAATTATAGCGGGAAAACGGCCGCCCTACGTCTACACTGACTAGAGGGGCGTACTTGAACGACGCGAGATCGGCTGGCGAGGAATTCGGGAACTCGGAGCTCATATCGTTCCCTTGAAGCACCAGTTGAATCTCACGGATGACGCCATAGCCTGGATTTTGCCTGTCGATTCTGCTAGCTTTTCCTTGATCGAATCTCCTAGTTGTCCCACGGCGTCGGAAAGTCTCCTATTCGCGTTTTCGATTGTAGTCGACTGCATTCTAGTCGCTCCATGGAGTCCGGTAACGTTGATTGATTGGTTTATTAACCATTTCTTGCCCATATACACTTTGTTATACGTCAGAAACCCCGTGCGCGGGGGCGAGTACACTCTGCTGGTTAGGGTCGTTAGTCGGTGATCTAGCAGGAGCGTGGGATGTGTTCTTTCGTTGCTCTCTCCCATCTTTCAAGACTCCGTTTGGCCCGCTCTACGATTCCTCTCGTTGCTTCTTCATGCAGGCCTAGTCTTCTGCAGATCTCCGCTTCACTCCGCTGTTCTTCCTTGCACTCCATTATCACGTGTTCTAGGGACTCTGTGTGATGTCCGCATAGCACACATTTACCATCGCCTCCTTCAAATCTTGCTCTGTAAGAGTTAGTGTTGAGGAAGCCCGCTCTTGCACTGGCAATGAGCCTGCTCCCTCTGGAGTTGTCATATATATGATCTCTCGTGCCTTTCTGCTTCTTGTATTTCCTATATCTTCCTAGGCTGGATTTACTTTCCATTCCTTCTTTCCATTCCTTGTCCGTATATGCTTTGATTTGTTCTTCCACCTCTTTGCGGAAGGATCTCCAGCTTCTACCACCCCCTGTCGATTTCGGAGCCTCTATGTTCTCACATTCGTGAGATTCCATCTATGTCTGGACATTTGTCCGACTCTGGCAAAGTACAATATTTTACTTTTGGCTTCTCTGCTTTCGTATGAAGCCCACCCCAGTTCTCCCTCAACAAACTCATTCGCTATGCTGAAGGATAGCTGTCCTAGCGCCCCTTTGCCTGCCTCTCGCTGGGATGTTTCCATCCTCTTGCGTGTGTCAGCTGACGCCACCAGGACTGAGTTGCAGTATGTCAACGCGGGCACGCACGTTGCCTTCCATTGTATCTTGGTCGTCTCAAACCTATTGAACTTCCACAGCGATTTGGCGTACATTTGTCTAAGCGTTCTTATGGCTTTCTCTTTCCATAGCTTCTCTTGTTCAGATAGATAGTTCCTATCATTGCTTAGCAGGATCCCAAGATACTTGTATGACTTCGCTCTAGGGATCGCTTGTCCCTGAATCTCAAGCCCGGGGTTCACGCCGCTCCCCGGCTCATTAAAGTCAATGATTGCTGATTTTTTGGGTTGAATACCAGGTTCAGCTCATTACCCACTTCTGTGGTGATCTGTAGCAACTGTTCCACCTGGGTCCATGTGTGAGACATCAGAATCAAATCGTTAGCATAAAGTATCCCCGGGATTACTTTTGCTCTGTTTGTTAACCCCTCAAATATGTTTTTCGAGGTCCTGATGATGACTCCCTTGCCTGACTCCACTAGTTTCTTTTTGAGTTAAGAAGTTTGCGGCGATGAGCACCTGCTGGGATTTCAGAGGGGATTCCATGAACAAGGCTTGAGGTTTCCTGATCGCAGCCGCTGCGCTGCCATCCAGCTTCGTCACTGCCATCGAAATTTACCGTGTAGTACAAAGCCGCAGATATCCATGAGGACCACCGGATTACGACGGGTCCGGAGGCAGCGCTGAACCGGGCGCTGACTCTTGGAATTCACGAACGCCTGAAAGAGAAAATTTTCTCCACGTCCGCGACGAGACTTCCGGAGACGACACACGGGTCTCTTCACGAATACGCTGCAGTCCATGGGAAAAACAAGCCACCATTTACCATTTTCAGAACAAGTACGCTCAGTCCAGCCCCTGCCTTCTTCATATACGGAGCTGCATCACTCACAAACAGGAGCACTCTTTCGTGCCTCACACCATCAGGCCAAAGAAGACCCGGTGCGTTCGCGAACGCTTGGGTTATACTCGCAAGGTTCGTGCGCTCCACGACTTCTGAACCGATCAAATGAGGAATGGATGCTTGCTCAGAATTCAGACTTCCGATGATTGTCTTCGCAACAAACTGTCCATTCGCATCAGTTGTCTCACTCACCAAAACCCGTATGTACAGGGTACGGGACAGAATCCCGTATTCTTTGAATCGTGCCCTGGTAGAGCTTCTTAGGGTTAGTCTTCCGAAGTGTAGTCTGATCGGGGATGGGTTGCTCGCAATGCTTCAACATGTCGTCTCGGAATGATTCATCTTGCATTTTATTCAACGGAATGTTCGAGCATGAGACAAAGATCCATACTGGAAGCGCTCTCCTCATTTGATAGGTCAACGAAGTTGCTTGGGATACACAGGTTCTGATTGGAATTTCGCGAACGTCGCTTACGAAACTTTTGGCGTTCGATATTGATATGCTGCTGTACGAAAAGTTTTTTTCTCGGCATTGACGGACTTCTCGCACGGTTTACAGGTGAGCCCAATTCCGTCGGTTGTGAGGGAATCTGCTTCGAACTCTCGCAGAAACTTCGTCAGCTCACGCCGCATAGGCTCACTGCTTTTCGGGGTCACAAAAATTTGAATCCATGTACAGTGACTGGCTAAAAACGCGTCGAAGAGCGAGCTGAATCCCACAGAGTGGAACGATTCTCGTAAGCTCGTAGACTGCGCGTCGAACCTGCGCGTTCGGGATCGCGGACGCGAACATGCGCGAGAAAATGTAGTATGAGCCATCCAGAACGCAGGGTAAATGAGCCTGATCCTTATCTCAATGTTCCATCCCATGGATCGGAGCTCGAGATCAGCAGGCTTGTTGCATACTTCCATCGGTCCATGGAATCGATGAAATAGGCGAAATGCACGTCGAAAAGTTGGAAAAGGCATTCATGGCATTTTGCGTGAAACCCATGTTTCTAATGATTATGACACGCGAGTACCCGTATTTTCTATCGAGCTCTCGAACGGTGAGAGTTTTGGAGAACACCCCCGTGTCCATCTGGCAAACGGGCTTGGCAAAGTGCAGCCGTTTCACTGACAGCTAGTTCGCCAAGCTCGCGGAGAACACGAGTCCCCAGCATGGCAAATAGATGATTTGACCCACCGTTATATTTGTCGGAATGTCCGTCATCTCATTCAGGGTGAGTTGAATGAGCTTCTTGTGGATGTAGCCGAGAAGCTGCTTCTTCTCCTGGTCCAAGTAGCTGCAGATGCCGTGTCGACAAGTTCAGTGGAGGGCGCGAAATCTTGTATTCGAAGCCTGATTCCTGTCTTGGTATTTGCGTAGAACACGATTCCGGTCGTCACTAGCTCAGAGTCTGAAATTTTGAGATCTGGTTCCGTATCCGAGGTATCCGTGACCCTCAGTCGCAACCTCCGTGGAAACGAGCACCACCGATTGAGAACCACTGGTCTAAAGCGATAGACCCCCAGCTCGAGAACCTTCAGCACTTCGAATTTCGCGGTTTCTGGCTGTCTGCTCGACCCCTGACCAGTCAGCGAACAGCAATTTTGAATCTCACTGAGTGACTCGCGAATTCTATGACGAGCCAACTCTGAACAGGTCGACCACAAGAGAAACGTGGTCCGCTACGACCAGGTGAGCGACACGGGTGCCCGTAGCCCCAGGAGCTCTCAGAGCCAGCTCTGGGAGCCCTTCTAACTCAACCCAGGAATCGATGAAGCTTGGTGATGTCTGAGGCGCGCGTCTTCGAACTGAACCATCTTGTCCCGTTTGAACCCGATCCGACACAGGATTTCCATCTCAATCGCACGCGAAGTCTCTGTGTCAAACGTCCAGCGCTAAGAACTACGACAGACTTGTAATCGCTATTTTTGGGGAAAACTGGAGGAATCTGCCCTCGCCGGATACAAGGCCCGGAGCCGCAGAAACTACCTCCTAGCTACTTGTCCACCGATGTTTCGGCAGTGATTGAACCCCTGCTTTGTTACAGATGACGGCCGTCGATAAGCTCGAGCAAAGTTTGCCTGCGGAAGAGCTCAAGTTGAGAGAGCTCTGAGCCCTCAGGTAGGAGCTCAGAGAAACCCGCGCTCCGCGGGAGGGAGAGATCAGAGAGCGCAGAAGGAAGCTCAGAGAAACCCGCACTCCCGGGGAGGCAGAGCTCAGAAAGCACGAAGAAACCCGGCCGCGAACGGCAACTTTGAATCCCACTCTGTTGCCGGAGGCGCGCCGGACGCGAGCTCTATCCGAGTCAACTCTAAATGGGCCGACTGGCCCAGGAACAGGCCCAACCCCCTCCGCCGACGAGGCAGCGGGTAGGAACGAAACTTGCGTGTCATTGATTGCTTCTGAATAGTGCGTTGCATGTTGCACGTTTCACGTGAATTCTCTCTTTCGCTCTCTTCGCGGTCCCTCGTCAAAGCTGAGGTGCCAGTCAACCTTAGCTGGAATTGTTCAGCTGGTGTATCGTCCTCCGCAAAGCGGAAGGTAATGAAGCCGTATCCACAGTGTGTCTCATAAGTCCCACCCCGATGCTTGAATAAGTTTGTTTCGGTTTCTATTCGGAGCACGGCTTCCCTTCCTTGGGATGATCGTCGCACAGCGCAACATCACGGAATGGACCACGCAGACATTCTCGGCCATTCGGTTGAAACTCGAGAATTTACCAATTCAAAGATCGAGGCAAAACTCATGGGACATACTGTGTGATGAATTGTTCAGCCGCTGACCACCGACGTTTCCGAAGAGGTTGAAGGTTTCCTTTGTTGTAGGTGTCGCTCGTCGATCAACTCGAGAGTGGCTTGGCCGCGAGAAATCGCGAAAAAACCGCGCATCAGGTTCGCCTCAGGGCCTCCAATGAGGCGGGGGTGGAGAGCTTCTCTCTTCGCAGGCTCGATTAGGTCGAGCCTCCAGCTCCCGCCGCACAGAAGCTGTATACTAGATACTTCGAGCTTCGGCCGAGTTGCGCATGCAACACCTGCGGGAAGCTTTCGATGCGCAAGTCGCAAGGCTCTCGCGACAGAACCAATATTAGGTTCTGTTTCGGGGCTGCTGCTCCCACCGCAGAGTGGGCCAGGGAGGCAGGGAGAAGGCCGCCGTTCGAGAATAACATTCCGCTCGCGGAAATGACCGGGATTTCAGAGCTGTTGAGACCACGATCTTGTAATCCCTCACTCCGTTGATCGATTCAATTTAATAAATGAGGTCGCTCAGTCACCGAGCTCTCGTCCCTGCAATCATTCTCGTAGAGCCAGCTTCCCGAATTCAACCTTGGCGCACCCGGCAGCTCGTTCAGTTCCTGCCATGCGAGGTGCTCTCGGCGATATTGGTGTCGCACAATTTTCTCCAGAGTCGCCGCACGCAAGTTCGCCGTGCAACGCAGAAGGACACGTTGCACGATAACGGCGCAGGAGAGCTCACCTTGACCTCTCTGAAAGACAAACTCATCAAGCTGGACTCTGACATCGAAGACCCTATCGCAGTTCCTGCTAACGGAGAAGAATCGGAAAGCCGGAACCAATATGCAGATCGTTGTTGAAACTATTGGCCGCAGATCAAACAAGCCTTCGGCAAGAGCGAGACAAAAGCCGTTCCCACAATGCCTTTTAAGGGCTCTCTGCCGCCCGACCCTCGTGCTCACTCTCATGGGGAAGTTCACTGAAGGTTCTCATCAAGAGCTCGAGCCGAGCCTTGAGATTTGTTTGAGTTCGGGAGACGTGCTGCTCAAGTCTCATTGTGAATCAGCTGCCGAGCGTTTTCGGTTGTTACTTCGAGCTCATGGTCGGATGCGAGCTCGAACTTCTCCCTTGTTGAGACCATGTCCGAGTCGGAAAATTTCTCGTTTAACTTCGGCGTCATTTATGCATCGGTTCCGAGAGCCTCTCAGAAATTTCAGGATTGATTCATTAATTCTTCACGCGCCTCAAAACACAGAGTGGGATAGGCGTAGCCGCGAGTAGCGTCTGTTGCTCTGTTGCTCGTAGACCGTCTGGTGCCAGGTCTCACGGATGACGAGATGATCAATCCTGCAAATCGCAACGGCGAAAGATTTGAATTGATCGCCTTGACGCTAGAAAAGTTCCAATGTTTCATTTAGTATGACCTGTCGTACCAGCACGTTCGCACTATTATCATCCGCACAGTCGGAGATGAACCAGAGATTTCGCTCGATGATCAGCGAGCCGTGCTGAAACGCTACGAGAGTCTGTAATTCTGTCGCTCTGGCCAAAGAGCTTGGTGTCTTGGGGTTGGACGCGGCGTCGAAAAGAACCCGCCGAAACTTCGTCGTCTTGGGACAGCCAGCCTTGTTGTTGCGGGGAATGCATCATGAGGGACATCTCGCGAAGGCTTATCTCTCGACGATACCGTCCAGCGGCTCGGCAGACTCGGGCGGCGATTTTTCCACCATTTCGGTATCGTCGTGGAAGAAGGTCGGATGCTCGAAGTGCTTGGGCCCTTCCAGAAGGTCCCAAATCCGACGGATGGTGGAATGTTGCGTTCTCGAGGCTCCTCCGAAGCCGATCTGTGTGACCCAGGTGACCAGCGCCCATACAGCTACCCGGTCATGATTTTGAGCTCGGTCTCAAACAACATCTCGGTCTGCAGCGCTGGGAAACGGAAATTCCGGATCCGTCGATCGCTGCGTCCGGCGTTTCCCCGGCTACTTCCCCTCACTCGGCTCAGCTCCAGTCGCGCTTTCCCGGTCTGTTCAAGGAAGGCCTTGGCTATTGTTCCAAGCCGGAAATGATGCTGTACCTGCATGATGATGTTTGACCTGTTCACTCGCCGCTACGACCGATCGCTGTCGTTTTCGAAGAGCAACAAGGGTGGATAGCTTGGGAAGCCAGATGGAACTCTCAGGATGTGTAAAGATTATTTTATATATTTGAATGCAGCCGGAAGATTTGAATCACCGGCTTCCTGACATGGAACAAATTGGGGAGAGTTTCCCGGGGAACGAGCTCTCCTCCCAGCTCGACCTCGCGGACGCGAACCTGCAGCTTCCGATGAGCGGGGACAATCAGTCTTCGAGGACAATTTCTACCCATCGCGGCCTGTTCCACTACAAGAGGCTCATTCTTGGCCTCAAGACGGCGCCGATGATCCTCGAGCAAGCCATTGAACAGGCCCTGGCTTGAAACTGGCTTAAGAGAAGCCAAGATGCATCTCGATGACATCCTCGTCATTGCATCAGACCCTACCTTCCTTCAGCGACATACTCGCGACGTGCTTCAACGACTACAAGAGTGGGGTTTTCGATTGCGACTCGAGACGTGCACCTTCTTTCAACCAAGAATCGAGTACTTCGGACGTATCGTTCCGAATAGGGGTATTGGGAGGTATTTCTGCTCCAAAGTCGAATTCGAAGTCTCCCTTATGGCCGAATTCCTCATCAAGGCTCAACAGAACTACGGACAGATCGAGACGGAGATGGTAGCGCTCGTGACGGCAGTCGACCGATTGAAGAGATTCATATGGTGTCCCAATTTCATCCTCCAAACAATTCACCAACCATTGGTGTCTCTGTTCAGCCCATTTAGCGTAGAGTGTCTCAAAAGGAGGACCACCGCTCGTCTGCAACTGTGGGCGCTTGTACTCGTGGGGTTCGACTTCGAGTTGGAATGTAGTCGTACCGATCCCTTCGGGCACGCCGACGTGTTTTCTCGCCTGATTCGGGGGGTCATAGCCAATCAGGAAGAGGTAGTCGCAACAATCGACTCGGCATGCGGAGCACTGCACTGAGTTTTGCCTCCGTCAAATTGGGAGTTTGCTTCTCCTTAGGCATGGCTCTCATGTTTTATTCACATTCTCCCCGGCTCGCGAGACTTGCTTTCTGTTCGGTTCCTCGCATTCAAATTCAGAAGCAGCTGATGGCGTCAGTGACCTCTTCAGATTCCTGCGATATGATACATCTTCATTTCCTCCCCAGATGTTCGTTCTAGTTGCTGCACGCACTCATTTCCCGAGACTGGTTGCTTCCGATCGTTTCGGGGACTGAATGCGATCTGCTCTCTCCTCCACTTCGACGAAGCTTAGAAGAATGCTTTCTGTGACCATGGCTTCTGATCATGGCCTGTTTCTCTGTGATTCCGAATCTATCAGAATTACCTAGCCACTCGGCGAAATTCACTTTCCATGTTCCATCCTGCCCTATCAGGAAGTTTTCCTCATCGCGGGGTCAGCAGCCTGAGTCTTGATAATTGTTGTCAGCCGGAATTCATTATCCTTGTGAGCTTGGCTCGTCAATTCACAAGTTTTTCCGCTCGCTATCATCTCTCTCGACATCTCTGTCCGAGGTCTTGGGAGCATAAGCGTCGTGTCGGTCGCTTCTCTGGATTCATTGAAGTCGACCGCGGGCGATCCGTCCCTTCGATCGAAGCAGTCAGGTTACCTGACTCATATGGGAGACTCTCTATATGATGGTTTCGTTCTAGTGAGACACACATATTTCCATACGACAGCGGGTGACGGCAGCGAGGAGAACTGTTTGCGCCGAGTTTGTGAGAATTCCCTCCTCCCCATTTTGATGGCTGACAGCGCTTTCGTTTGAGGGAACGACTTCGTAGTCAAGAGAGTGTCATTACCAAAATTGAGCAGCAGTGAGTTGAAGGAAAGTTTTCGCATTCAATCTTGAGTGCTTCCAAGAATATGAATTTCCGTTTTCCGTTAAGAGGAAAAGCAGGTCTGTTGCTGCACCCTGGTATAGAAAAGAGTTGACTCTGACTGCAGTCTGGAAGTTTCCCTCTACCGTTACGCTCTGTTCCAGAACTCCTCCGATAGTTTCCAAAACAAGTTGGAGGATCGGTTTCCTTACCACGTAGATGAAAGACACAGAGGTCTGAGAAGCGAGTTATGCTACTAAACCACTGCTTGGAATACTCCTGTCATGAAAGCGGTTCGAAGCTAGGAGAACGCTACGCTCTGAACCGAGCCAAATCGGCTGTCGAACCATCTGAAACCCGCCGTGAAAGCCAACGAGGCCTCGGAGTTCGACGACAAGGTCGCGATTGGTTTTGCGCACGACCTCCGTTAAAAGATACGTGCGTTCATCTGATTCAGGTGTTCCGGCTGCCGGGGACCAATGGGATCGTTACAGGGGGATCGAATCTCGGGATTGTTTTACCGTGAGACACCAAAAGAGAGAGAGAGAGAGTCCGCTCTCTCGCCGGAACACTCCAAGGCAACGCGGGCCGATTCACAACAGACGTCCCATACAAACATCGAGAGAGTACAGGAGTACAGATAATCAACAAACACATGGTGATGCCTCTATCTGACTTTCGATTTGAACTGCCTTTGAGGGTGACGTGAAGTATATGCGACGGTCATGTGAGTTCACTCCAGCGCCATAGTTTGCTCTTACGCTCCCTGACAGTCACAGAGTAGCTACCATCTAAATTGAATTCCGAGCCGTCTACCGGTGGGATGAAGTCAGTATGGTCACTTAGGGATGACTCGGAGCAGTCAATAGTTCTGTTTCACTCGCCTGTCTTTGTCACTGGTTATCCCGATGAAGAGTCACCCTGCGGGAATCACGCTGGAGAGTTTCTACGTTCATCGCGCGTCGAAACAAGAAAGAATCGACTCAGTCTCTAACGAACGGTGCGGGCCGTACTCCTGAGAACAGGTGGGAATACCGGGGGTACATTCCTCAAAGCTTCCTGTTCAGCTGATACCACTGAAATCGTCAATTCAGTACGCACTACAGTTCAACCTCGATTATATGAACCGCTGCGATTTCACCCTCGATCATATGAGTCTCTTGGATGTCGACCCTCGATCATCTCAAACTCTTTGGTACTCGGTTATTGCTCCGATGATTCACAAGTTCGCCGCGACCGAAACAACTCCCGCTGAATGGGAATAGAAAGAAGTATCGGAGTTCTCAGGTCGCTGCGGCTCATCCTACCTTGGGAGGGAGTCCTTTCGATTTCTCAATTTCCCTTCTCATGACTCCAATGTTCACCGACGCGATACCGTCACCACATAGTTCACAACTCGTCCGGGGAATTGCCAGAGACCACAGGTGCATCACTTTCAGCGCAACGCTGACTTCAAATGTTTACATCCAATCAGTGTCGGCATTCAAGCTCAAAATTGAGAAGATGCAGCGGATGCGCCTTCAAGATTCCTCAAAGCTCTCTACTGCGATCAGGTTCAGGTCGATCAGCATTTCGGTTGATTTCATGGAAATCCCTTCGATGTGCTTCTGAATGATCGAACTCTCCGTGACCACTTCGATACTCGACACTGAGCCATTCCATTATGTTTCCATCCCACTTCAAACGCACTCTGTTACGGCATGAAATCGTTCCATCCAATATCTGCATCGATTCAACGCGTAGGCTCGCTCATTCTGCCGGGCCTTTCGTATTCCGAAGAGACTTAGCCTCTCCGTGTCGTACTCGTCGGTGCATGACCAGCTCCACGCTTCATGACACTGCCTGCCATGGACCTCGGTGTCCGTTTTGAAGTGCGTTGACCCTCCGTTCACAGGACGGCGCTAGGGCGGGAATGCTTTGGTGGAAAACGCAAGCTGAAGTTCCGGATCTTTCAAAGGGCTTCCACGAGGGTCTCTTCAGCCCCAAGCATCGGCTCTTCACCCCTGATCAATGAATCGGAGCTATTACGAGTCTTCCCTAACCGGAAGTTGCGAATTTTCATTGCGTCATGGAATATGAACAGTACGGTGAGTTGCTCTCAACATCGATCAGACGGGGCCGTCATCCGATGGCTTCTTCTCGTCAACTCACTCACGCTCGATATTCCCGACAGATCGGCCCGAAAAATCTCGCCGAGCTCCTGATGACCCCAAGCGAACACAAAGCCGACATTTATGTCATCGGCACCCAAGAGGGAGCAAATGACAAGTGAGCATCTGTTCGATACCTCTCCGAGCGAGAAACCCTCGACAGGATTGTCCTGAATGCCTGTGTGTGAAATCCTTCCAGGCGAGAATGGGAGGTGCGGTTGCAACAAGCGCTGCTGCCTTCCCACGTGTTGTTCCACTCCTGTCATCTCGGAGTGTTACACCTCTGTGTTTTTGTTCAACGAGACCTCATCTGGTACTGCGGCACACCTCAGGATACCCTTCAAGCCACTCGAGCTGGTTCATCGCTCAAAACTAAGGGGGCAGTCTGCACCGCGTTCAGTTTCTTTGGAACCTCTATGCTTTTCGTGAACTCGCATTTAACGGGTGAGTCATGAAAATGAACCGAGACATCGACGAGCGCCCTAATGAGAAATTTTACAATCCGATCGATTACACTGAGCTGCTTTCTCTCCCACAGCTCACGAGAACAAACAGCACAATCGGATAGCCGACTACGAAAAAATAATGCGCACCTTGTTCCCGTCAACGGTCCCTCTGTCCAAAGTCTCTCCGACCCCGCCTCCGAAGTTCGACTCTATTTTCTGGTTCGGGGATTTGAACTTCAGATTGGATACCAACTCGGAAACGGTTCTCAAGTAATGAGCTTTTCAATAGTTCTATGTTCTCCGAGGAAGAAGTCGGGGATCGGGATATATTCAGATCATTCAAGTATCCGACGTGATTGCGGAAACTTCCCTCGCTCCGACCGCGGCTGTAGGCGCTCCGTTCCTGCAGCGTGGATCTTTTTGACGAGCTCGGCTCTCCGCGTGATAATCACAGCTTGGCGAACCCCGTCGCTTCGACTAGACGTTAAGCGCAAAACCCTCCATGGGGAATGAGATCGTCTCTTTCACCGATCAGATCCCTCTTCCTCTCGCTGCGCTTAGCGGGAGCTACACTCCGGCGTTTTTAGAGTTTCTGGCTGAGTAGAAAAGAACACCTTAACTGATGAGAACTCAGCGAGCGCTGCCGATTTCAGAGTACTGGCGGAACGAGACTACAAATCACTTCTCAAGTTCGACCAACTGAGGCAAGTCATCACAAGCGGAGATGCTTTCAGTGGATTCCAGGAAGCGGAAATAGACTTCGCACCAACTTTCAAATACGAAGTGAATTCCAACATGTATGACAAGAACACAATCCGTGTTCCCTCATATACGGTGAGTGGATTCCGGGAACAATCATCCAATCGAAATCAATGCTGATCTCATGTGACGTCTCACCTAGAATCTTGTAGAACGGTGCCCCGCATGACTTGTTCTGAAATTCATTTGAGGACGTCCTCAGGATCGAATACTCTACCGGAGTTCTGAAGGTCAGGCTTTGGCGGTTCATGTGTATGACAGCATCGAATGTTTCTCGACTTCTGACCATAAGCCAGTTGTGGCTCTCTTCGAGATAGATTTGAAGGCGTCGAGCGATTCCACAAGACTTGCAGCGGGAGCGTTCCGCAGAGAAGTTTTCATCGAAGGTTTGTAATCCATTGTCTCCTCACTTAAGCCGATATTTGATTTGAATACTGGACTCGAACCGGAGCCGAGGCATGGAAATGCAGCAGACTGTCGTTTCTCTATCTCCAACTTCGAATTGTTAGCTCATCCGAATTTTTTCCCTTCAGCCCTGAAACGCTCATCGGTTCGGAAGAAGTTCAGCACTGACTCCGGCAGACCGAGCGCCGTGTGTAGTGTTCAATAGCTGGGAGTGAACTATGTTCGGACTTCGTTGGCTATTATCTATTCGTGCGAGAGATCACCTCTATGTTTTTTTTTGTGTAAAATCGGTTAACTGAGGAAGGCAGTGGCCTTGGAGCTCACCGTTCGAAGTGTATCACTAGATGAGGCTCGAAGAATCGTCAGCCCGAAGTTCATGGAGACGAGCCATTCGCTGGACTGAAGCCTCTGAAAACGCTGTAAATATGGACAGGACCTTGTGCAATTTAGGTTTCGAGCCAACTGAACGATCAAAGAGCTTTATGGGAGTCTAGAACCGCTTGAAGAGTTTCTACCAAAAGCCATTGATGCCACTTCAACCGAAAGGAGTCATCAGCTATCAAACTGGAAGGAAAATAACAAGTTCCGACGAGCTCGGAATGAATCACACAGACCTCAACTGAAGAATAAAGCAACGAATTTCGGATACAATCCTCTACAGCTTCTTTTCGTCATTACTGCTCTGACCAGAGAAGACTCAGATTACATCATTCCTTAACATGTCCTCCGGTGGGCTGCTCAGGAGTGCCACTTGCCCCTTTTGTGAGTCATGAATGAGGAAACGCTTGTAGAGTTTTGGGGATTATTCTCCGGAACCATCATCAGACGGTAAACAATGACCGCATGCGACGTCACATCTCTCGTTGTCTCGAGTCTAAACACACGCCGCTCGGCTTGATTCATTTTCTCCAGCGAAAGGCCGGAATGAGGAAAACTACTTCAGCGACTTTCAGGTCCCGGGGGCCTTCGAGGATATCACGGAGAGTTTCTGGAGTGACACGTACGTGAGATACAGGGACCAGTGACCCAAAGTTTTCCCTCGGCAGATCCTCTGCCGGATATTCGAGCTAAAACGACTTCCAGATCGGTCGACCCCAGTGTGAACGAACGGAATTCACTAACATTGTGCTAAAAACGCTTACACTTCCTCGTCTGTCACATTCATTCGAACGGATATCCGCTCAAGTTGAACTTATGACTCCAAGCAAGATTTTGCCCCGGGAATAGTTTCGGCATATCAACTTATTTGATCACGATGACTAGCCGACCTTTTTCTGCATGAGAGAACTGATATGTGCGCCGAGGAGGATCGGGAATTGCTCAATTGTGGGACCTCTGGCATCAAGTATCGCGTGTGTTCAAACTGCGACGATCCCCGGTAGAAGGGATCCAGAATCCGATCGTTGCACGTCGGGGATAGCCTTACGAGAATTTGTAGCTTCCTTTGTTTCTGTTGCCAAGGTCTCAATGGATTCAGCGGCACACCAATGCCCATGGCAGCTCTGACGTCAGAACTTCCCTCACCACTTTTCGGTTCCCAACCTTCGACTCGTGTTGCGGTCTGTTATAGCGCAGAACGCTTTTAGCTGCTGGAAGTCAGAGTTGCCCACAGACGAAAGTGGTATCCACGAGCATCGCTTGCGCTTAGGATACCTGTGTGAAGGACTGTTACGTTCTCAACATCGGTGAGTTACAAATTCGGATACCTTGGTGGACTTTTTTTCGAAGATTGTCTCGATCTCCGCTGAAGAATTAGAGGGAATTCTGCATCATGAAGAGAATCGGTCAATGGGAGTCACTGCCTGGATAAACAGATCTGTCGGGACACCTGACAAGACACGAGCTTGGGAGCGCGCGGCTCAATCCGGAGGATTGGCTCCTGGTGCGGGGAAACTTCCTGAGGGGAACAGTTCGTGGAGAAATTCAATTGACTATGGAACCTCACTCGCAGGCTCTAGTATCGAATGCGTCACCTCCCATTATCCGATTGCTCACTCCGGCTTCCCGCACGATGTAGAAGAAAAGTTGAGACATTGTTGCAGCAGCTGTTTTCCAGCCGGATTGCTGTCAGATTCGATCGGCTCTCGGTGAGCTAGGATTTCAGAAAGCGAGAATAGTGCCATTGTCCCAAAAACTGGTCGTCATGCTCCTCTGGTCTCACCACAATGGAGTCGTTCACCTGGAAACGCCAAATATACGAGCCGATAGACACCGAAAAGGAAGGACCACATATGGTGGAACCTCTCACAAGAACAGTCCTCTCCGATCCCGATGGTCCTCCCAAACTCAGTCGAGTCAGCCTTCAGGATTCGCGCGACCCGGAGTCAGCTGGCATGTGTCTTCCCCACACGAACGATTTCCTCAGTACGACGCAACAGTTATTTCGAGGGTCCAACTCCCGCGTCGAGATCCTGATAGCTGCCGTTCTATGAATTCTGTAGCGATGGGTGAACGGGGTATTGGGCCCCTGATCTATCCGCACGAAGGTTCTGATCCCTAGCCAGATTTTATGCCAGTCGGCTGCGATTGCGAAAGAGCGCGAAGGTTGCCGATAGAACGAACGTGTGCGAAATGGTTTTCGCCATGTTTAGTTGGTGGAAAACCCCGAGAAATCGGTTATGGGAATGTGAGCCGTGTACCGTCTCGTATCGTTTCGGGTTCAATATTAATTTGCTCACCTGAGGGGCGCGCGGAGAAGAATCGCCATGCCAGAAGGAAGACCACACGTCATGGTAGGGTTCCGAAACCGCGATGACGAGATCTGAGCGTTGCTGAAGAGGAGTCCTCAAGGAACTTTCTCGTTTCAGATGGTTTCCGCTTGTAGATTGAAGTCTATAAACTGAAACTAGAGCTACCCAGAAGCCACCCTATCTGAGTTTGAACTAAAATTGGACAAGTTCGTGAGAATGGATTCCAAACTGGAGGCTTCGGACAACTTACAAAAGAACACAGTCTCCGCCTCACAACCAACCGAGAAGAAGTCGGTGAGTGTTCGGTCCAACGCTGCTTTAAGCAGTCGCGAGATTGTTCTAAATGAGTCATATTACAGTGATCACATCTTCAGCGAACGTATCGCGAGCCACCATTATATAAATTTGTCGGTCAGAACCAACAAATTCCAGCTCTTTGCCTCTGGGCGGCAATATCGGCCAAGGTCGGTGAAGCGCCGCAGACGGCTCGCAGCACTAATAGTTCTGGCGCTCGCTGACTCTGGCGCGCTGGTCGGTTCGAATCCGGGAGTTGCGAGCTGCTCGCGTGAATGCTGTCGTTTCGATGTCAGCGATGCTAAGACGAGGGTCGATTGGCAGGAAAACCGTGGAAAGCTTCGCTGCAACTGCGATTGGCCTGATCATTAGAAGAATTCCTCAATTCTAGACGATTCCAAGTACTTCCGCTGCAGGTTCACTCGCTGAGCGAAGCTGGAAGTTCACGAAAGGGTTCCTATTTCCAGGCGGCAGCCACCAAGATCGACTCGATCAGAAAAATCGCGGGGAATCTCAGCGGAGGCGGGATGGCCAAAGCGCTGGATGCACTCGAGGACCGTCAGCTTTTTGAGCGCACGGAGGCCATGAATAATCCATCGGATCAGACTGTTCCGCTTCTGAAATCCAAGTTATGAAACCTGCTCATCGACCTTGAAGTCATTCGAAAAAAATCAGCCTCGAAAATCTGTGATCTTATCTTGGACGACGCTCCCCTCTGGGGAGCTTCATCTTATGCAACTGAAGCTCAAGAATGTATTTTGTCAGTGAAGATTCAGTGAACTGCTCACGAAAGTGAAACAGCGGGAATCGGCGTATAGTCGTTGGCCGTGTTTGGGAACGCATTCGGAGTCTCGAATAAAATGAGTCTCGCGGGTTTGAGATGCACACCGATGGAATTAAGTCTCTGCCTGCAAATTCAATTTCGCAACTCTCTTGAGTTTGATAGCGGGAGGCTCCATAGAGACAAGTTGGAGGTCCCTTTTTCAAGTCCTTCCCGGCCGCTCCGGTCGTCGACTACAGGCCCCCATCCGCAGCTTTTCTCCGTCTCTGGTGTCCTGCGATCGTTCCTCTCAAGATCTCCTCGCCTCCTTTGTCATCTACGTTTTGCACCAGGAGTGCCGTTCTAGTCGTTTCTGGGCTCTGGGTTTTTATCTGAGACGATTCTTATGGAGCGACCGGTTTGCGTGCGATCAGCGGAGTCCCCGTACAGTCTCATAGCGCCACAGGCGCCGTGACAACGTTTCAGATCTCTTGATCATTATTTCTGGCCATTCGCAGGTAAGCAGAGTCATCCAGCTCTTCTACGCCAATCGGCCGGCGGTTTGCGAGGTTTTCGATTGTTTCCTGATGCCCCCTCTTCTAACCCTTTAAGTTGTCACTATCTTCTATCAAGTTGCTGTTCCAACCGGAAGGTCCCCTCGAGTTTCTCTTCGCTTTCCGTCTTATTTCTCTTCCTCTCCGGGCACTGCAGCAAAGAAGTGTGTTTTAAGAGTCCTTTCTTTCCGTACGATTTCAAGCCCGTACCCTCAAAGGGGTCGGTGGTAACCTCAGCCGATATCTCCGAGCTCGAGTCGAAGTTTGTTCGCTGATGGTTACCAACTCTGACTTCCATCACAGGTATGATGATAGACATACGAGCAGCCAGGATTGAATGAGACAGCCTGTATTCTCTCGCATTCGACAGCGAGCTTCTCTTGAAATTCATTCTTCAGAGAGTGGATGTGAGCTTCGAAGCTTGACAACGAATCCGATGAAAGACCAATCGACACGAAGTCCGGTGCCCGGATCCTGCACAGCTCAATGTTATCTCATATTCTGAGCCTTCCGTGTATATCTTAATACGGGAGGCTCTTCTGAGGCGCAGAGGGCTTGTTCCACGCCTTGCTTCAACCGAAACTGTTAATCTCTCGTGATTTAATTCGGTCGGATCGATTGGGATTCTCTCCGCGACCGGTATTTGGAACCGCTGACGAGACCAGCTCACCCAGGCCTCCTGCGTGCTCACGTCGCGAAGCAATAAGTTGAATATATAACCATAGCTCGACTTCGGTAGCCTCCCCGATGAGGATTTCGCTGCTCAAAATCAACCGATGCCCATGATGACCCACGGAGCTTGATCTGTGTAGTGCGCTTCACAGAAATCTATATATATAAAAATCCAGGGTCTGTTTGTTTGTTTGTTTGTCTGTTCGTTTGCTTGTCCTCAATAGGCTCCTCCGGTATTGATCGGATCAACTCGGAACAAACTGCATAATGTAGGGCGGCTCACCGGGAAGGACATAGGCCACCCACCCCTCCCCTCCTCCCCCTCCCCTCCTCCTCCCCCGAGACCAATCTGGCCATTACTTTTCAACTCTGGGGGGTGATTCCGGGACCAATCTGGCCATAACTGTCCAACTCTAGAGGGGTGATTCCGAGACCAATCTGACCATTAGTTTCCAACTCTGGAGGGGTGATCACGAGACCAATCTGGCCTTTAGTTTCTAACTCTGGAGGGGTGATTCCGAGACCAGTCTGGCCATTACTTCCCAACTTTAGAGGGGTGATTCCGGGACCAATCTGGCCATTACTTTTCAACTCTGGGGGGTGATTCCGGGACCAATCTGGCCATCACTTTCCAACTCTGGAGGGGTGATTCCGGGACCAATCTGGCCATAACTGTCCAACTCTAGAGGGGTGATTCTGAGACCAATGTGGCCATTACTTTCCAACTCTGGAGGGGTGATTCCGAGACCAATCTGTCCATTACTTTCCAACTCTGGAGGGGTGATTCCGGGCCCAATCTGGCCATTACTTTCCAACTCTGGGGGGGTGATTCCGGGACCAATCTGGCCATTACTTTCCAACTCTGGAGGGGTGATTCTGGGACCAATCTGGCCGTAACTTTCCAACTCTGGAGGGGTGATTCTGGGACCAATCTGGCCATTACTTTCCAACTCTGGAGGGGTGATTCCGAGACCAATCTGGCCGTAACTTTCCAACTCTGGAGGGGTGATTCCGGGCCCAATCTGGCCATTACTTTCCAACTCTGGGGGGGTGATTCCGGGACCAATCTGGCCATAACTGTCCAACTCTAGAGGGGTGATTCTGAGACCAATGTGGCCATTACTTTCCAACTCTGGAGGGGTGATTCCGAGACCAATCTGTCCATTACTTTCCAACTCTGGAGGGGTGATTCCGGGCCCAATCTGGCCATTACTTTCCAACTCTGGGGGGGTGATTCCGGGACCAATCTGGCCATTACTTTCCAACTCTGGAGGGGTGATTCTGGGACCAATCTGGCCGTAACTTTCCAACTCTGGAGGGGTGATTCTGGGACCAATCTGGCCATTACTTTCCAACTCTGGGGGGTGATTCCGGGACCAATATGGCCATCACTTTCCAACTCTGGAGGGGTGATTCCGGGACCAATCTGGCCATGACTGTCCAACTCTAGAGGGGTGATTCTGAGACCAATGTGGCCATTACTTTCCAACTCTGGAGGGGTGATTCCGAGACCAATCTGTCCATTACTTTCCAACTCTGGAGGGGTGATTCCGGGCCCAATCTGGCCATTACTTTCCAACTCTGGGGGGGTGATTCCGGGACCAATCTGGCCATAACTGTCCAACTCTAGAGGGGTGATTCTGAGACCAATGTGGCCATTACTTTCCAACTCTGGAGGGGTGATTCCGAGACCAATCTGTCCATTACTTTCCAACTCTGGAGGGGTGATTCCGGGCCCAATCTGGCCATTACTTTCCAACTCTGGGGGGGTGATTCCGAGACCAATCTGGCCATTACTTTTCAACTCTGGGGGGTGATTCCGGGACCAATCTGGCCATAACTGTCCAACTCTAGAGGGGTGATTCCGAGACCAATCTGACCATTAGTTTCCAACTCTGGAGGGGTGATTCCGGTACCAATCTGGCCATTACTTTCCAACTCTGGAGGGGTGATTCCGAGACCAGTCTGGCCATTACTTCCCAACTTTAGAGGGGTGATTCCGAGACCAATCTGGCCATTACTTTTCAACTCTGGGGGGTGATTCCGGGACCAATCTGGCCATCACTTTCCAACTCTGGAGGGGTGATTCCGGGACCAATCTGGCCATAACTGTCCAACTCTAGAGGGGTGATTCTGAGACCAATGTGGCCATTACTTTCCAACTCTGGAGGGGTGATTCCGAGACCAATCTGTCCATTACTTTCCAACTCTGGAGGGGTGATTCCGGGCCCAATCTGGCCATTACTTTCCAACTCTGGGGGGGTGATTCCGGGACCAATCTGGCCATTACTTTCCAACTCTGGAGGGGTGATTCTGGGACCAATCTGGCCGTAACTTTCCAACTCTGGAGGGGTGATTCTGGGACCAATCTGGCCATTACTTTCCAACTCTGGAGGGGTGATTCCGAGACCAATCTGGCCATTACTTTCCAACTCTGGAGGGGTGATTCTGGGACCAATCTGGCCATTACTTTCCAACTCTGGAGGGGTGATTCTGGGACCAATCTGGCCATTACTTTCCAACTCTGAAGGGGTGATTCCGAGGCCAATAAGGCCATTAGTTTCCAACTCTGGAGGGGTGATTACGAGACCAATCTGGCCTTTAGTTTCTAACTCTGGAGGGGTGATTCTGGGACCAATCTGGCCATTACTTTCCGACTCTGGAGGGGTGATTCCGAGACCAATCTGGCCATTACTTTCCAACTCTGAAGGGGTGATTCCGAGACCAATGAGGCCATTAGTTTCCAACTCTGGAGGGGTGATTACGAGACCAATCTGGCCTTTAGTTTCTAACTCTGGAGGGGTTATTCTGGGACCAATCTGGCCATTACTTTCCAACTCTGAAGGGGTGATTCTGGGACCAATCTGGCCATTACTCTCCAACTCTGGAGGGGTGATTTCGAGACCAATCTGGCCATTACTTTCCAACTCTGGAGGGGTGATTCCGGGACCAATTTGACCATGCTTCTCCGAACCTGGAGGGGTGATTACGACACCAATCTGACCATACTTCTCGAAACCATGATTCTCACCAAGAGAAGAGAGGGAAAAGTGCCTCGATCCCAGGTCAGAATCCTATCAAGAAACGGTGGCCGCTCCCGAAAGTGTCCCGATGACACTACATGTAAGGCAATGTGTGTCTGTCAGCAGTAGACTCCCCAAGCAAGGGACGGGTCGGCCAGCGTAGTCGGCCGAAGGCCGGCTAGTCACAGATAAAAATGTGATGGTGGCCTTCCGGAGTTTGAGCCTGTCTGTGATGCCTCGGTTTTTAGATGAGGATTTTCCGAGTCGTACGTAAGTGCTAAGTGGGTTGTCGAACGTTCGAGTGGCTCCCCCCTCGAAGATGTGAGGCCGTCGGGATCGGTTCATCTGAGCATTGAGGTCAGTTGACTGGAAAAGAATGTCGTGGCTTCCTGTGCCACGTTTGGCCCTTTTAGCTGGGAACGGAAGCAAGTTCACCTAGAAGGGATCTCGAGAAGAAACTGTTCCAGTCGGGTCCCAACTCTTCCCAGAGGAAAAAACATGAGTAGAGCATTTCTACACACAGAGCGTGACGAGAATGGTTTCAATCGTCACGTTTTCCATAAAGGAGATTCGAATCTAGGGATAGTTCCGAGCTGCCTACACGTGGACGCATCGATCCCATGGACAAGAGACGACCCCTTGGAACGAAGTCAGGTTCGGAGTCCTGCCACCGAAGAGAGTGAGTTGGAGTTCCGAATCGCTCTGGGATGTCTTGTAACGTCGAAGTTGGAGCTAATTAGAGCATCCTGCTATCCTTGGAGCCGGAGCTCAGATCTGCTGAGTGTCGTCTCGCTGTGCCGGGAGCAGGCTGCTATGCAATTGCTGCATGGGACTGCCTCGGAGACCTTTCCCGGTCATAATATCCCAAATTGGAACCTTCATACCTCAACAACAGGGGTTCGACTCCGATATCGCAGAGGTTCGAACTCTGGCGGGGTTAGGCAGAAAGGCAACAGGGAGATGGGGGTTGGAGGGGTTCGTCTCCGTGTAACACTCAACGTTCACATACTGAGAGGACTTTTCACGAAAGGCTACGTGGAAGTTCGGGCTGAAATTTTGAAATATCCTCTCCACAAGCGACCCTCTCCCAGCCTCGCGCGTGCGCTAGATGTACTTGGCGGAGCAGCTGATTGGGATCAAGTTTACAAACGAAGGAACCGAAGGGAAATATATGATCCAGAGAGTTTGGCGGGGCGTCATGACTCAAACATCGCTGCATGGTGAGCCCGAGGCATCTCCTCCGATCAGGAGAAGTCCAAACGTCATGTATTCGGTGTGTGCTGTGATGACATGCTTGTCTGACGCGTGCCTCTGCGGAGTGGGAACGTTCGGACCTATATTCTTAAAGGCGTTATCTTACTGAATGAATCCGTTCGAGGGTGAAGTTTCCGGAGAAACCGTGAGCTCCGAGGTCGAGGGTCTCGAGAGCCCAGTGAGTTGACGAAGATTCAAAGAGCATAAGAGCGAATCCCACAGTTCAACGAGCCGGTTCAATGACGGGAAAAATCGCATCAAGGCGGCTAGTGCGCGTTGTAAAAACAAGTGAGACGTCGCCGGTGTAATTGATATTTCTCCTGGCGGGAGGCTTACCCGTTCTTGCTTCCCGCTTGCACATCGAGGCTCCCTGACTCTTCATGATTGGGAGCGTGGAGTGACGTCGTTGTAGGACCTTAGAGCGGTGCGACCCGCTCTGAATACTCTCACTATCTACCTGAACTGTGTGCGCTCTATTCACCCTCGTTCTAGAATCTAGACGATCCGGCTGGATGCTCACGGCGAATCAATCGGCTGCAACTACAGTTCCTCCTCTTCTACAGGTATGCGTCGAGCTTATAAAGCTGTTTGGGACGCCTTGCGCGAAGAAGATCTTCCAACGAGAGAGCCGGTAGCTCTCTTCGACCATTGGTTTACTGAGGCGAAGAACTCAGGTAGACCTCCCATTTCGCTCATCAACCGACGATATATGATGACAGCACCGAGCTGTGGGCAGGGAGACGTGATTCACTTTTGTACTTGTCTGCACAGGCCACGTTTTCGAGACCAATGCGGTCGCTGTTGCATCGGCGACTCGAGAGGGGATACCGTCTGTCCGCATGGTACTGCTGAAGGGCTATGATCAGCGAGGTTTCGTGTTCTTCACCAACTATGAGTCCAGGAAGGGACAGGAACTGGTGAGTGTATCTTTCATTCTCCCCGACCTCCAAACAACCGTATGGGGCTCCCTCGAGACTCGAGTGACACCAGGAACGCTGAACGTTTTCAAATGTTTGTAATCCGGACAAACGATTGCAGCTGAACAATCCTTATGCAGCGATGCTCTTCTACTGGGACCAACAACACCGACAAGTACGAATTGAGGGCAAAGTCGAGAAGATACCGCGCCAAGAAAGCGAAACGTATTTCCACTCAAGGCCCCGAGGTAGCCAAATTTCCGCTTGCCTGAGTAAGCAGAGCTCGGTGGTTGAATCGAGAAAGGTGGGAAGCTCTTCATGATTCAAACATTCTCTCCGGTGGTGATCGGACGGTGTAAAGATGGAGAATCCCATCCTCGTTGCAGGTTCTTGACGATGAACATGCGGCTCTCACAGAGAAATTTCTCGACGAATCTAAAGAGATTCCTTGCCCCGACAATTGGTGAGTTGTTTGCTCCGGGAAGTAATGATTCAAGACCCGACCGTTCGACTGATTGTCTCCACGTTTCCAGGGGCGGTCTGATCCTCATCCCTGAGAAATTCGAATTCTGGCAAGGGCAAACTTCGAGATTGCACGATCGGTTGGCTTTCCGGCGACCCACGTCAAAAGCCGAAGAAGATTCGTCGCAGCATGGGTGGTTACTCGAACGATTGGCTCCTTGAGAGGCTGAGTTTGGTAGATGCTGCAGCGAAGGGCTCCCGATGTCTTCCATTCAACGCGTGATTAGTCCGAATCGAAATGCGTTCACGAAGGCTGCGCAGTTTTCGGGGAAAAGCGACTTCAAGTCATACCCGGCAGTCTCACAGTTTTCAATAGTTCAAGTTTCAGTGAACCATTAATCTGAGAACGGCTGGGAGCAGACTGGATCAGTAATAAATGGAGAATATTACTCTTTCAACTCCGCGAAATGTATGAACATGATCAGGAACCACACAGACTATCAGGAATGGTTGCTCGATAACGATCTTGCTTCGAAACTTGCGAGCCTACGTATATGTCTTAAACTCAGATCCGAAGTACCCCAAAGAGGCCTCCCCAGCGATTCCGTTTCCTTTTCGATGTGCTCACCGTGAAGTAGCTTGGCTGGGCCTTTCTCCCCCCCCCCCCCCCCTTCGATGGCATGAAATTCATCGCAAAATGAGTCAGTTAAAACTGTGGGACTCTGCCGTCATTCCTCCGACAAGTGAACCTCTACTATTGATGAATCGAGAGGCACTCCCCCGTGCATGTGTTCACGATGGAGGGTGACGGTGAATGATCGAGCCGATTTTGTTCATCTTGAGCCACACGTCTTCTCTTACCTTCTGGAACATCCATCCATCGAACTCTTCAACCCTGACGACTCGGGCGTATTAAGAAAGCCGCGTGGAAAGAACCTCCCGTATAAGAAACCTCACGTCTGAACGACGATTCTCGTCTGAGCCATTGGAATAGCCATCTCTCTGGATAATCGCTAGATGCACTTATTCGCAAACTCCCGATCCCGTCGTCAGCCGATTGTGAATCTTCGTTCGGCTCGTTGAGTTGCGCGGGGTCGTCCGGCGCATTGAACAGTCTCACAGCTTCCCTGTGAGACCCGGCAGATTCTGCAAAACTATGTTTCCAGCGAAAATACTGTGACGGATATGAAATTGCACGATCATCCCGTGAACCGCAGTGGCAACCAGCAATGTAAAGCAACGAACGTCACTACTGCCATGCTCATGCGGAAAACCAAGGGATCGACAGAATCTGTCGGATTCTGCACTGAATACTTTCAGCTCAGGCTTTCATGAATAACAGCGAGCAACTACCTTGTTAGCGTGACATTGGGAATAGTTCCGTGGTTGCCGGCCTCTCTGTCTGAATCTTCGCGCGAATGTTCGGTAGCAGGATCCGTGGAGTGGTGGTCTCCAGATCCGATGACCCGGTATCCATTTGCACTCATGTGGAAACCGTAAGAGTCGGAACGCCCATCAGTTCTGAGTTCTCAAAGTGCAACGCCATCAACTCGACTGCCCGTTTTGATCTACTTTCTTGGAAGTCTGACCTGGGCTTCGCAGTTGAGAGACGGAATATGATCCAGCATGATCGCCCTTGGCACACATCCTCATCCGAATGACCACAGATCAGCTGCCTGAGTTTATTGTTCCTTTCGAGAAACCGATTTGTACGTCGGTGATTCATGAAACGCTCGTTAGCGAACTGCGAGAGTCCATCTCGGTCAAAAGATCTCAATACTCTCCAGCATTAATAATGTCGAGATTGGGGAGGCCGGCTCTGGTGCCATTTCATGGTGAATGGCCAGATAAATGAGCTTCAGACTTGCAGCAGGATTAGGTTCTACACTCCGATACCGAGTTCATGGACCACTTTCAAGTCGTTTGACTGCTACGGACTGGTCGTGGTTTGAGATCAAGACGAAAAAGTTCGAAGAATATATCGCTGAATAGTCTGGGAGGTCTTCGTTACCTCTCTCTCATGGACAAGAACGACAACTCTGCTTTCGGTCGGCTTGCGTGGCAACTAACGTTGGCTACCAGCCTGATTCAATCGCTGAGGACAGGCACGAAAAATTCCAGAATCCTCCTCCATGTTTGGGACGGGGAGAACCATCGCTGCCGGAAGACTTCCCATTCTCCAGCAATAGAGTGATTCCCCTCGCCGAATGTTGTTCCCTGGATCAAGTGCATTCCTCTTCTATGAATTTTAAAATCGGTAGTTGAAGCACAGCAGTTCACCATTCATCTGATCCTCTCCTGAACTTTCGCAGAGAACTTGTTGACTCAGTTCAGATCTTGAATTTGGGCTCTCTCGGATGAGAGTTTCTCCAAGCCTCAACCTAATCTTAGATGTTCCTTGATGGGCCTCCAAACATATTCTGGGATCCCACTCTGTTCCAGAAAAGTACATCAGCTGTTGTTGAAGTCCTCGATGATTGTCGAGGTCGCCATGTGCTTTTCGTGTTGTGATGGCGCACGCGTGACTCTGGGGGAAATTGGAACTCCTACAGTTGATTTCGCCATCCCTCGGGACCGGGAGAGTTGCCTTCCTCTTGGAGATTTGGGTCCATGTTCTTTCCAGGTCGCCACGCGTAACATGTGTGGGTCGACTCCGTGAGCGGGTCAACTGTCCATCCTGACGATTGTCACGGAACTCGAGCCATAAAAAACGAATGCTATCTTGTCTAGAGGTTCCTGGCTCTTCGGAGCCAATGCCATCAGACGTTTGCAGGTCGAAATCGTCGCGTCTTCTTCAGAGCATTATTCGCGCTCTAATCATCGATTTCGCTCATGATGGACGAAATATCTCCACGAAACAGTTCATTCGTACGATCCTCCATTTCCTCCAATCGCGTACCGATTGCCAAGCGTATCGACGCAATTGATGCTTTGGACCGTAAAAAAAAAGACGGGAGAAAAACAGTTTTGAAATCCTCGCCCTTAGCTTGTTCTTCAATTCCTGGCAAGGAGCTTCCGAGGAGCGAAGCCAATAATTTGTGGGGGAACTCCGCGTGTGCCTCCAATAAGTCATCCGAAGTCGTAGGCAAGGAATGAAGGCCGAATGCGAACGGAGCCCCTTTCCTTCGGGAGAATCCTGGCCACCTGGTCTGGCATGTCTGGCTCGGAGTCTTCATCAACTCCACTTCCTTCGCACTAGAGCCTTATTGGGGCGGTGTTTCCGCGCTCCGCGGAGAGAGCTTATCGTCGAGTGACTTGAGTATTGGTATCTCCAGACGCGGACAGACAAGGATCCCGCTTCAACGACAGCCTTCCGAAGCAGTCCTAATCTCCCGAGCGCATGGCGACAACCTCATCTTCTCCGGGCTTCTCGGATTTCAAGATGAGCTATCTTCGGAGCTGCCGACATTCAAATCAGAGATGGCTGTTTTCATCTGCGATCTTTGACGGTCAAATCTAATGACTACGGTCTGGACGTTTGTGTGAATTTTGCAAATCATTCCATCGATCGCCCGGAATTGATTCATTGCCAAGAAGGGATAGTTTCGAAAAATCACCCAAACTCCCAGTCTCCAGTATCGACTTCCCAAAGATTCGCTTCACGATCATCGCTCCCAGGAATCATTCATTCTACGAACGATGTCAACTGGACGATCCCACCAGCTTTTTTATTGCAGATGTCGCTTATGTGTGAAATCGTGCTGCTGGAAACTCGGCCCGCTGCTGCTACCGCTGTGGGGATGGAGCTTAGGAGCGGTTCGAGTCCCTTATCTCTTGTCATTCCTGATCATCAATTGAGCCTCGTTGACCACTGGGGAACACTGGAGTCACCGTGGTTTCGAGCATAGCATACATATATTCCAAATGGCTCGGTCCTTGACCAGGGCGCTCAGTTCTCTCGGTTCATATCTCGTCCAAATATATCCAATGCTGCTCGCTTCCTTTCTCTGCACCGTTCTCTCCGCGGTACCTTGAGATTCAAATATCGCGATTCAGAAGAAGAAGCGCGCCCGAAAGCTCTATCTGTTTCGGCTCTGTTCCCAAGTGAAGCTCACTAGCGAACTATAGAATCCGAAACTCCAAGTTGGAATCCGCTGTGATGTTGGCGTGGACGCCGCTGGTATCGACTCGAACTATTCTTAGCTTCAATGCCGAAAGACTCCAAGTTTTAATCCGGACAAGACGAACTCAATCGGGCGGATATCTGTCGAAGGCCGATAGGCGACGTTCGGAGTCGTCCCTCACCTCCGATGAGTTTTTGAGAATCACTCAGCACTGTCGAACGTCATCTGTATTGGAATCTGCGCAGCAGTCTTCGCTTCCATTGGAGACAAGTTTTCCCCCAGAACACAATACTATTGCTGTCATTCCCAGACTCCGCTATGGCCAGACTAGTGATCGAACGAGAGTTTCAGAAACCATTCGGAAGCCTCCTCGACTATAAATCCCTGAAGTCGGTTGAGAGAAACAGGCTTGCTTCTGGAGCTGATATCTATGGGGACGGGAAGCTCGGACGGCTCAGCGAGGGAGGAATTTCCAGAGAGTGTCTGATCCGGAGGGTTACGTCGTGCCAACAATCAGGGATTCCAAGCAGCGGGCTTGCAGCTCAACAATCCAAGCTATCAGACAAAGGGCCCAGTGGAACGGAAATGTTTGGATGGCCACTTGGAAAATCTTCGACATATGAAGAGAGGGTTTTTATAACTCGAGTGACGAATTCTCCGCTCTGGATCGTGTAGGGGAATGTCATGTGATGTGGGGAGAACCCACCCTGCCCCAAACTATTGTCAAGGCTGAATTCATTGATCCCCACATCGTTCGAATTCCTTCAGATGATTTGCTCCTCCAGCAAAAGGGGATCAAACTCGGATCCGGTCACCAAGTTGAGGAAAGCAGGGGGAAGGTCGAGGCCCGATCTGCCGATTGGTACATCTGGAGGCACCTCCTTCGCTGCGACGATGATCCTCTTCCAGTTGACTTGTTGGTTCTGAGTGAAATCAACTGCGGACCCGTTTTCCTCGCCGTTGGTCGAACGAAGATAGTGCTTTCCGTACTCCAGATTGAGCGGAGGACAATCTTTCCAGCATGTTTTCATCAACCATCTCGAGAAAGCAGCGAATGTCATTCATCGAGCACGCGAACCATAGGTTCAGAGCCAGAAAAGTGGAGCTTCGGAGTGCCGATCGTAACAGATTGAGCCCTGTGTATCCTCTCTCTCTCGAGACGTG
Source organism: Phytoseiulus persimilis (assembly GCA_037576195.1). Lineage (NCBI taxonomy): Eukaryota > Metazoa > Arthropoda > Arachnida > Mesostigmata > Phytoseiidae > Phytoseiulus > Phytoseiulus persimilis. The sequence goes on from CM075104.1 coordinate 4,687,411, forward strand.
GAGCCGACTCAACTCCCCGGAAACACAGCGCTCAACGGTGGCCGCAAAGCAAGTCCCGCTCCCGTGGAAAGCTCGGGAAGCGTTTCGGACGCCGTGTCTTGAGACGTCAAAATCTCAACCGACGGGAAGTCCCTCATGCATCGAAAAAAGTCGAACTCTGTGGGAGCTGCTTCCAGGAATTTCCGTTGCTTCGCGCGAGGTTCGAGGCGCGAGCTCTCATTTCTAGGAGCAGTGCTTCTATGTGAGGAGTAGTCCCGATGTTCCAGTCTGTTTTAGTCTCAGCTGGCGCTGTGGGAGACAGTTTCCCACCTCAACGAACGCCGCGGATCCAAGCGAGCGAGCAGGCTGGCAAGGCAGTCGTCGCAGTCGAGTTTTCCGGCGGGCACTGGAAAAGAGGAACGACAACGCTCCTCGGAGGTTCTGTGCGGAGTGCGGCAGGCAGTGGTTTGGACTCGACAAGGTCATCCGATTATGAGTGGGTGTCATCACTCGGACGATCTCACCGACCCTCGCGCCAAGTCGGGAAAAAAATACGTCTAGCCCTTTTATCTCAGGACGGTAGAGGCCACGTTCCCAAAATAGAAACCCCAAGCCCTGGTACCGCCCATACTAGAGGCCCCCCTCTGGCTGGGCCTCTCGCTCCGTCGCTCTGTCATTCCTACCCTCCCGCATGTATGGGAGCTCAGCATCGCTACTCTTTCCAGAGGCTTGCTGTCGGCTTACAAGATTTCTAGATCCGAAAACGGTGAAGCTTTCGGGAGATGATCACCCTTATCTCAGAAGGCATATTTCGCGATCAGATTCGTCCGATTCCGGAGGACACAATCCTACCGTTGTTCATGTCCCGAGAAATGAAAATAAATACGATTTTCGCTTCGGAACTTCTCTGCAGGGCGACTAAGAAATCTCCTGCATTATAGGCGTCTCCTGGATCCAAGTCCCAGTGCCGATTGATCCGAAGAAACTTAGGATATTTGACATCATTTTGTCGTCTCGCGATTGCTCCGTTCGCGGATGTCTGGATTTGACGATCTTCGATCAGGGTTTGTCGCAAGTGGATGAGCCAACCCATTCGTGGGCTCCATTCGACCGCAAAATATTCAGATCGCTGGTCAACCAGAAGCTGACACGGCATCGAAATGAGTTTAACCAAACATTCACATTTCTATTTCAGAAGTGATGTTGGATCGGAAAATCATTGATATAAACATCTCTCTAACATAGCAGGACCATCTTCACGCAGGGCATGCTTGAAGTCGTGGGATGTGCTCGAGTCAGCACGATCGCGCATTCCAGCCACTAGAAAACGACTTCCCACGTGATTTGAATCGGATTAAAATCTCGGATTCCGTGGAAATCCTAATCGAACTGAACGCCCACAGTTGGAAGGGCTCTTCATTCGAGCCGCGGGCGCGGCGTTCCGAACTCTGTGTACTTCGCTTCGAACTGCACCCCCGGGACTTGTCGAGGATAGAGTGCTGTCATAGTTCAGGGGTCACAGTAATCTGACGGCGATAACGACAGAGCGACGCTGGCTGCTCACGCGACGCATTCATGCGTCCGGGTCTGTGTTGATATGTGCAAACGCACATCCAGTATCACGACGTTTTGCCCGACTACCTCGGGCTCGCCGCCATCGTCAGCTTCGAAACGACATACTTCCCTCTCATTCGAGGCCGAGTGAAAGTCGAACTCGCTCGTGGAACATGTTCCAGATTTGACGTGTCCGCTGCAAGCTTGATCACTGTCCTTTCCATGAACTCTCTACCAGGGCACGTAGTTTCGAGAAGGTTGTGACATTCGAGCCGCGCATCTCGGGATAGACCGGACGCTGCTTGAGGAAAGGTAGAGCCGAAAGTCGAGGCAATCACAAAAGCTCGCGTGGCAAAAGAGGGCATGAGCAACGTGTCCGCACTCCCTTGTTCGAAGAAAAAAGAGTGTGACAACACAATCATGAGACCTTGACCGGCTGTGTGAGCAGCGAAGAAGCCGAATTCGAATTTGGACGGATTATTTGAAGAAGTTTGATGGCATAAAATAAGTCCTAGAGGGGATGAGAGTCTACTGACAGCCGGAAAGAGCCCTGTGAAGCATGAGGAGCACAACAAATTCAGGAACGACCCACCTTATTGAACAACGAATACCACGAATACGTAGCTCTCGGAACGGAAGGTCACCGAATTGTGAATAATTCCGCGTCCTGCATGCAGTTTCGTACGAAAGGGTGAGCGATGACTCTCTGCGTTGTCGTAGATACTGCAAATCGAGAGCGGGAGAGACTGCATTCGCGGTTCGTCCGATCAAGTCTGCGGATCGGGTTTTCGATCTCCACAGGGATCCCGGTCTCCATATGAGGTTCACGCACGACTAGCAGCTCTTCCAGCCATGACCGAAGCTATGCCAAGGATCAAAACGAACGATGCTTTTTTAGGAAACCCTTTTTTATTATCATGAATTGTTGAATATAAACTTAAAAATATACCAAAAGTATGCCGTTTTCGGATTCTATACAGGTCCAAGCGTTCAGTTCCCGTCCGCGGCTCTGCTAGTGCTGCAAACGTTTGATTCGCAAACTCTGCATCGAGTTCCACCGCCTCGTGTCTGAACGGGAACGAGACCCCGGCGAACACACCGGAGACTTCAGCCTTTTAGATTTTCTCCTCGTATCATTAGAACAGGACTTAACGATACCAATCCTAGATCTGTCTCAAAACTCAACTAATCAATTTTCCTAGTTTCATTGGTTTAGATGAATCGCTCCGTTTTAGTAAACGACGAGTAGACGACCAGATGAATATTTCAGATAAAGGAACACGTATGACCGAGATGATTTCGCGGTCGACGTCATGAAGTTCACATGCGTAGGTGTAAAGTTAGGACTCTTTAACACGTTCTTACAAGAATCTCTGGCTCAGACCCAGAAAATTGAGATAGTTCCTCCCGAATGGCGGATCTTGCATCTTTTGCACACAAATATACAAGTGACGCTTGTCTGCCAAAAGTTGAGGCTACGCTATGTTAATATCAATTATTCAACCGTTTGGGAGAATACGAAAAATAGAATCGGATCTCAAACGGAACGCAAACTGAACGAACTTGGCTAGGGTCGCAAGACTTGTCCTCAACCCTCCATAAATCTCTGCCTGGATTCGCAACCGTGTTTGGTTGATGTACAGGTTTCCACAAACACGCACTTCGTATCGGGGAAGGTGTCTACGCTCAAGAATACGCTGTTGAACTCAAGCAGCGAGTAATCGTAGATCAACTCATCTAGGATACATCTCCTCTTTGATTGCAAACAGGCGATCGATCGATCGATCAGTCGATGAATTATGCTACGGAAAAGGACTATTACCCTGACATTCGCTTCGATCATTGATCCTGGAACTCTCTGATTCCTCCGTTCCGGCCAAGTACAAACCGAGCGCGTAAGCGTCACTCAGAATGCTTACATCCGTGTACGGCGTCAAGGAGTTCACATAGCTACCGTGGTAGCCATGTCATCGTCCCTCTCATCATCAGATGTCTCTTTATTCGGCGTTTGGTCTCCTGGAGGGCTGCTGTGAGCGCCAAGTCCGTAACGCCTCCAAACAATTTTCGAGGGAACCGCAAGAATGTAATCATGGTACAGCTCAGCGAACTCACTTTCTCGACTCAATTTTGCACAGGATCCGTTCACAAAAATTACCAGGTATGCAACATTGAACCTTCGGTGACTAGTTTCCAGATGAAATGTGAGTAAAACTTACAGGACGACGTTCCCGCTCAGGTAAGTTGAAACGAGACCCACATCCGAGCAAAGCCATTCATGATCAAATGTGGCGACAAATGTTCGCAGAGAAAAGAGAAGCCTCGATAAATTCCTCAATATTCGCAAACGATTATCAGACAGAAATTTAAATCGTTCGAGAGAAGACTCTGCTCGCTCGTTCGCTCCGCATCACAAGCTCTCTCACGTTCGGAGGGTAGCAAGACGTTACAGGAGAAGAAGGCGGCTTTTATAGGTGTCTTGGTACTCCCTACTTCCGGCAATGCTGCAGTACCGCAGCACGGCACCAACGGCCATTGGAATTGACACAACGCGCGGTAGGGAAAGTGTTTTCATGGGAAACAAGTACGTTCCGGCCTCCTACTCCGGCCCATAGTAATCAACAGTTGCATCGATGTAACAGACAACGATTTCGATAATTGCAATCATGAGTAACCAGAATACGTTGGTTCCGCCGTCGGCGACGCGGAGCGCACATACGTTCCAAGCCGCAGAGCGACGGCTTTCAATGCCAACGAAGAGCACGTAATGTTTTTTGTTGCTTTAAAATATTAAAATATAATTTGCTAGACAATAGTCAACATGGGCCGCTCTACCGAAACACGGGGACAGTCGGAAGAGACCGAGGGGCATTGGTGACACACGAGCGGCTGTTGGTTTCCCTCCCTCTCTCAATTCCGCAAAGTGTTTGGGTGGAAAAGTGTTTGAAATTCGGCGCGAACTCTTGGTCAGCCACGCTCAGCTCAAGCTTGAGAGGAAGTCCTGCGACACCTGCAGGTGGGATGCGGATGGAGGAGAGTGTCGAACACAAAAATATCTTCCCGGTACTTTGCTTCTGATCAGGGAGAGCGGGGCGTTTTGGGATCCGCGCATTTTCGGGACGACTCTGGATCGGTTCAACTCATCGACGAGAACTCGGCTCATCCTCGAGAATGGGACTTCGATTCAGGCTGTCTAAGAACAGCATCAAGAGCCGTCGAGAGCTGCTTCTGGAAGTGAAACCAGCTCACAAAGGGTCTCTCTTGTCTTTCCAAATATGCGCCCTGTCACATTCGCACTCACACACACACGCAGGCACGCACGCACGCACGAACATGCTACAACGCGAAGGGAGTTTCGAAGAAGGGCTTCAAGCGCAAGTCGTGATGAAATTTCGAATGCCCGAACAAAGATGAAAACGAGGACTCTCGAACGCCACCGGTTCACAGTCCACGATCTGCGAGGGGCGCAGCTCTTTCGTTCGACCCCTTCTCGAAAAGAGACGAACAGACCGACGTTATATAAAAGTATAAAACATTTTGTTTGAATCGCGGGGGTTTTCGACGGGCAACCTAGCGGCGATGGTAGGAAACCAAGCACTGTATCCACCACGGAGAGTTTCCCTCGGGATCATTCCACCGGGTCTAGTTGGAGGCAACGAGGAGCTGGTGGGATCCCGTCGACGAGTACGGGATCGAGAATTCGGTATAGTCCCCGTTCGACGAAGGTGGACTCGGGGAAGTCGACGATACGTTACCCGCAGACGTCGACAGCAGCGAGGAACCTGTAACACGAACTCTCCTTATAATATTAACTGCGCGCGTAACTACACTTGATGATCGCGAGCTGAGTCTGCGCCGCTTAACGAGCCGTCTATTCGTGGCGCATTACACCCGCTTGTTAACTTCCTACGGGCTCTCCTTCTCCCTAAAATCTTCTCCGTCGGCTCGCCCCAACCACCCCCTCCCCCGAAGCCCAGCCGATAGGCCCCCATCACACTCACCGAGTGGATGTGGCACCGAAACCGAGAGATGGTTCGGGGATCCACGGGCTTGCATGGTGTAGGCTCTTGTTCGTGTCGGAGAGCGCACGAAGTCTGCGGGGTAGCTCGGCGGGTAAAGCGTTCCCACGTTCCCGTACATCATGGGCTCGGCTGCGAACGAGGATGGGTGCGGGCTGAGAGATCTGGGTCGGTCGAACATGGGCGAGATATTGCCACGCAGACTCATGACGGACAATTGCTGTTGAGCGGCCTGTGGACACAAATGCCTGTCACGTTCAATGTCACGTCCAGGGTCACGTCAAGCTCGTGCGCTGCTGCACCTCCGTGGAAGAAAGCCCTGGAAGGGAGGGCCTTCACGAACCTGTTGCGCGATCGCACGCTGCTTGATGTAATTCGAGAACTCAGTTGACGACATCCTCGTGCCGTTGTTTCGTTTGGCGTTGCTTTTGAGTTTCGTCGATCCGAATTTGGTCTGCGCGAAGCTGGCCGTCGTGAAGGTCAGGGGTTGCGCCGATTTGTTCAGAAAGTTTGGAGGAGTTGGGGAAACGCTCTTGTAGGACGACGAGGGAGACGAGCCAGAGCTGAACGAGGCATTGCAGCGTTCGCAATCTAGAATCGAATTGACGATTTGGTTCAAATTGATTCGTGTCGACAATTCAAGCTGAATGTCTAACGGCTGCAACGCGGAGACACTCACTCGGATTGGGTGTCGGCGAGCAGTTGAGGCAATCTTCAACTTGGAGACCGCCGAGCTGTTGGGTCAGCGTATCCACCGGTTTGAAGCACTGGGCCTCGGGATTGAACGTTTTTATCACTTCGCGATCGGAACGATCGCCGATACAATTGGACTCGCTGTAAAGAACCTTCACGGGGCCCTTTTCGCTCATCTGATAAGACACCTGGAACATTCCTCACAAAACTTAGATCACTATTCCGAGCCGAGTCGCTTTCGACACGTCCCGCTGCGGGGGGCGTGCGCCCGAGCGGAGGAAATTCGAGCGGCCTGAAAATAATTCCTCGACTACGAACCTCTCCGGGGTCGATCCATATGGAAAGCTCCTGGGGGAGGTTGTCCTCGATGTCGCGGATGTCAACTCCCGACTCGCGAGCAGCGATCGCGAATACAGGATCCAGAGGTGGTGTCGTTTTCACGCAGCGGTAAGCTGAGCCCTTGAATGGCTGGTCGGGATACCAGTGGCCCTGAAGTGACGAGCAAGCACTCAATAGAATCGATTGGACAACAAAAGCCGAGCGTCCGCAAGGCATCGATCGTCGAGCTCAATTCCACGTGTCCCGGGCCTGGTGGCTAGCCAGGAACGCGATTCGAGCCTCTGCAAAGGCCCCCGCCCCCTCCCCCCCCTCAATATGAATGCCACGCCACCGAAAATTGCCGTTCAGAGACACAACGTTGGATTCCGAGCCAGGAGAGCTCTTTCGAACGAAGCAAAGACCGTCTCCCTTGTGCGAGAGATGAATTCGAGACTTACCTGGAATTTCACTTGTAGAGCTTTCTCGAGTTCCTCCCCGAAATGGTTGACCCGGCGTCTGGGGAGCTTGTTGTAGAGGAACGAGATCAGGAAGTTCAGCGCCACTTGAAGCTCCATCTGCGCTCCGATTCGACCTCGCCCTCGTACTACACCTGAAATTTACGAATCCTTACTTCCGGGATTCGACCAACTAACGCGAAGAGCTCATGTCGCGATTCAAGACGCTCGCCTGCGTCGGTGATTAGCACAGATTCTGTGAGAACCTGTTGTGGTTGCTCTCGGTCGTGAAACAGGAGAGGCAAGCCGTCGAGCGGATTCGAGGTGAATCTTGTCACTTCCCCAACGAGTCGAATTCTCAACTAGGAGGCGGAATCGCAAACTCATCCCCGCGCCCAGGGGTCGCAATCGAGGAATTTCCGTTATGAGTGCAGACCTGTTACGATCCCGGCTTTCGAGGGGTAAGCCTCGCTCGCCCGTGTCGCAATGGGGCTAAACGCAGCATGTTTCGGTTAGGTAACTCGATGGAAGCGCTCAGCAGCGGAAGTCCGCAGTGTACGTGAACAGTTTCGTAATGAGAAATAGTACTGAGAAGAGGAACGGAGCGCAGCGTCGGCGGCTCCGTTCCTCTCCTACGGAGCGACGGTTGAAACGCATGATGCAACGATCTGATCCAACCTCAAAACACTGTTACGTCGGGGCGACGCCAACGGACAATCGCCACAGACCCGCTTCCACTTTGTGGAGAACGGCGCTAAAAAAACCGGGAGAGCTGAGTCCGCCTCGCGAGCCGCCAACGGCGACACGGCCGGTCGATCGCGTAACTCATCGTCGTCACGGCCCGTCGTGATCTAGAAATAGCGGTGCCCTGAATCCAGCTCAGTTGGAAATAGCCGCGCGTACGAAATCAGCCGTTGATGAGAACTATTCGTTTGCGTTGCTCCAGATAGCGGTGGCCGTAGAGTAGAGAGACTTCGGCTGATGAAGTACAGCCAGGCCCTTACGGAGGAGCGAGAGTCATGCCGTCTACCCTCACTCTCGGATGGCCTTGGCACTAAAAATAAAACTGTGCCTCCGTATCGATCCCCCGCCCGCAGCCTGTTCTCATTCGAGAGTATCTCGTACTGGGCGAACGAGCTACCGAGCCAGCGAGCGACCGACGGACTGCCGCGGTTCACGCCGGGCTACCCCGAAAGCCACGAACACCTTCATGGCGTCGAGACCGTTCGGTTTCGGTGAACAGAATCTTGGATCATCGTGACGGAGGTACATGAAACAGCCGTTGTGGTAGAAACTGCAGCGTCGACCGAATCACAAACAACGGCGGCGTTAGCAGCGGCCTTGACAATGGGCTTCCACTCCACAAACACTCACGGTGGCTGGCAGGCAGGCAGGCACACACAGCTGTTGGCAAGGTCAATGCACTCGTCAGTTATTAGTTCTGCGAATGATCAATTCGGATGGGAGATCTTGATGAGTCGGGACGCGTTTCAGACGAATCTATGGGCGACGGCGATATGGCAACACGGGACCGACCTTCTCGATTGTCAAGGATTCGTCGGTCCGGAGAAGAATTCGCCGAGACCGCTGTTTTCGTGACCGGCCGCCGAATGAACGGGAGACCAAGCAACTCCCACCACATCAAGCCTCCTCTGCCAACCTACAGATCACTCATACTCATAGCCTGCTTGGCTGCGGCTGGCAAGCTGCTGGCCTAGCTGGCGCACGCAGACCTAGAAGTGGAACCACAGCTAAACAGTAAGACCCTCGAAGTCAGCGGCGATCTCATCGGCCTATGATTCTGCGAGGTTCTCATGTGAGCTTCGACGAGATGCACCGTTAACGCGAGAACAGCACGAGAACGAACAGGAAAAAGATGCCGCTCTCGTGAAGGACAATGAAACCCCTTTCGCAGCTCGGCGATGGCCGCTTGGGAGGTTCGTGTGCGGAAAATGAGCTTGAATCAACGACTTATTCGAAATCCGCGTTCTTTACGTTGCGCAATTTGCGGCACACATGCTCCCAGAGTCGATTTCGAGACGAATTTCACTCTCGGTCGACATTGAATTACGACGGAGCGACGCTTGGCTTGTCGGCAAAGTCATGCTCCTCAAGTTCATCTAGATCTTGTTCGGTAGCATGGGTTGGGCTCGATCAAGCGGGTAATCGAAGCAGAGAACGAGCGTTCCGCTCAGCTTTGCCATGTGACTCGAATGATCACACAAACAAAGGCGAACACTTCAAACAACGACTAACGACCGAGCGTCCAACGGGCGCACATGAGATTTCAGCGTGATCCGGCCCTGAACATTGCATGTGATGTCTACTACATCTACGGTGGAAGACACCGACTGACAGACCGACAACTTCCGCCTTGCTGCACGGCGACATCAGAGAGCCATACTCGACAAATCTGTCTTCCGATGATGAATCCATTGAATGTCTGTCTCAGTGCCATGCCGTCTTCTCTGGAGGAAAAACATCCTGTGCGGAGGAACTGCCTCTTCCCCGCTGACAGTGAACAATATGGTAGCGGAATTCCCGTTTCTGACATGGAGCGCTCGCGCATCCGCTCCTCGTATGCGTTTCGGAACATTTTAGGGAGAGTCCTCCGGTGGAACACCTGTCGCCGAAGCGGAATTTCCACCCACCTCTTTTGAAGTCTCACAGAAGCTGACCGTGTCTGCCTGAACCTCGACGGTAACGACAACGACGACAACAGCGACGACGACGACGACGACGTTAACAACAACAACAGCGACGACGATGACTAACACTGAAATGTCTCGACCGAAGCTGAACGACCCCTCATCGAACCGTCGACAACTTACTAAAGAGGAGCCATGGCTCTCGTTCAGGTGTTGTGGCCTTTGTCTCCAAACGTTGTTCTGGAGCCGCTGGAGAACGCGAAGCTCGCCTGGCAATCTGACTACCCGCGACTAGACCGCCGCGCCATCGCAAGCTCTTTGGAGGAGAGGTGCGCACGCGCATCCCTGGAAAGGAGGGAATGCTTGAGGGAGGCCTCGCAATGAGAGTCACTCAGACCACCGCACTAACCAATAGACTGACTGACTGACAGACAGACCGACAGATAGATACGACGACCTACGCAAAATCGCACTGGTTGAAAGCTCCGGTAGCTCGCGTAGGCGACGTCCAACGGGCCGAGCGACACACATCCCCACCTGTATGCGTTGACTGCGGAGCTCAGTCGTCAATCATGGATGAGCGGCCTCACCCTCAGCGCTCGAACGTCTGACGAAGCTAGCTGGGACTCGGTCAAATCGCCGAATACGAATCGAGGGATAGGCCGTCTCGGACTCGGCAGAACGGCCTGCGTTCCCTCTAGACAGCCAGAGGCATACCGGGTCAGTCCTCTCCCTTGTGATCCCGGATCGAGATTGTTCCTCGCCCGCATGAGAAGATAGTGTTCCCCGGGAAACGGATCCTGTTCCCCAACCAGACCTTCCTCTCGATTCACCCGTTTTCCAGCCGTCCTCGGTGTTTGAAGAGAGTTGCGGTCTCACAGACGCTCTCTGAGCTCGGACGCCGAGTGCTCTCGACAGAACAAGGCACCGATTCCTCATCTAACGCCGCGAGTGCTTCAAAATCCTTCCTAAGATGAAGTAGGTGCATGCGTCATTGACCCTTGCATTCCGATAAACAAGTGTGTCGTGAGACGAAACTGCAGATCCCCGTTGCGGCCAGCGGGTTTCAGGTATAAACAGCTCAGACTCTCCTCTTGTCTCGCAGTGCAGCCGTCGACTCAAATTCGTAGAATGTATTTTCGTCGAGAGCAGCGCTCGCATAGAAACACGAATCGAGTCTTCGAAGGAGTGAGCAGCATCGGCTTCAACTGCCATCTCTCACGGCCGGACCAATGAGCCGTAAGAAGCCTCGTTCCCATCGTCTTCTGGCGTTCCGCATGCGCTAAACACGACCCTGCCGCGACCCTCAAACCTCCTCCGAGGCTTCCTTCCTCGTCCGGGTGCCGACTTGGCCCGCCCGAACCCCCATTCAGGAAGGAACGAACGGAAGGATGACCTTTGAGAGTAATCCCAAGCAGTCTCATGTTTTCAAGGCCAACTTGTCGTATTGGTCGTCGCTCGTTGACGTCACGCGAGCCCATTGGTCCTCAGCTGTTGACGTCACCGGAACGTCAACAAGAGAGGATCTTGCGGCTGAGGAAGGGAACACCGAGAGGGGTCAAGGTCGTCGAAGGCTTTCAGGCGCCTCCGCCTAAAACTCCCGACTGGGATCAGCTGGAAAACAACCTGCGATACATTCTCCTCCTCGCAGCTTTCTTCCTCGTCCGACAGCGAGGTACTACAAGCCTCATTTTGCCACCCGCTCGCTCGACCGCCCTCTTCCCGACCCCGTCATCGTAGTAGCTGGCGCACGAGTATAAACGGCATATAAAATCTCTAAAAATAGACTTCGCAGTCCTCAGTAGCTTTTCCTGTAGCGGTCGCGAGGCATCTGTCAATCTGTTTGAAGCCTACCCATACTGCAGACGGCATGCTGAGGAAGTCTATCTCCCTTCTACCTGCTTGCCGACTTGCTGGTTGGCGTGCTGCCTCGGGCCATAGCTAAAATAACGAATGACCCTCTTTGCTGAGCCCGTATGACAATCAGCTGCTCTTCGACGAGTTGGGTTCCGTGTTTTGTGGGGCTGCGCCACATTCAGGCCAAGCTTGACGACACTTCCAGAGCTATTACTCTTGTAATTACTGGGTGAGGAACGATAACTGGGCGAAGGATGGTCGTCGTCAGCTACAACGAGAGCGGGCCTCGGACAGGCGGCTGTCGGAACGGGCCCGCACGGAAAGAGCGTCCATCTGGTGGAATTCGCCTTGAGAAATAACTTTCCGAAGCGGAGCAGTGGTTCATTCGCTTCATGCCGGGATACAGTTCAGAGCAGAGGGACGTGTCGGACCGTTGGTTTCCAGCGACTGTGTACGAGGCTCGAAAAGATCAGGATGTATAAGGTCTTCGAGAAGGGAAAACGGTCCTCCGCGCGGCTTCGCTGCTCCTTGTTGCTCAGGGTGCCGGAAAATTACATGTCAGAAACTTCTGTGTTTTTAGAATCGGTAATCGAGCCTCCCCTCGCCGCATGCCTCATTTGAATTCTTATTTCTCAGCCCCTCTCCCCCACGATCGCCCCCCACCGAACAGGTCCCGTTGATCAGCTCCCATTGAATTAGCGGCTAGCCCTCACGACTCACTCAGCTTTCAGCGGCTGTCATTAAGAGTCTTGGTAACGACCAACCAGCGAAGCAGGCAAGCCGGAACGGGATAATGACGTTCTCTAGTCATTGTTTCCCTCGTAGTACTATTTCGCACCACGTTCCCTGGTCTGCTTGAGATCTAAGCTCACAACAGGGCTTCGACAGCAATGCCGTTGTCTCTGGAGACGAGCGATGTCACGCGTTCGATAGCGGCCCGACAATTAGAGACTCGAACCAGTCAGAGACTCGCCGGGTCCGCCGGCCACCAAAGACTTCATCATCCGAAGCCTCTTGCGAATTGCAGGCGCTAACAATGCGGGATGTCGAGAAGCTACACGGTCGGCTGAGATGAGCAGTAGTTTCGAGGAAGACCGGAGACTGTCAACAGCTAGGTCCTCGTTCCATGATCTGCGCTGTTTTGATCTGAATTTCAAGACTCGCGAGCGACTGAACGACGGCTGCTTAATTACAAAAATCGCATCAGATAGCTAATTGAAACGACGCATGATGGAGGATGTCTCGCTTGGGCTGACGCCATTTTTTTTTTCTCGAGCACCTCCTTGGGCTGCGAAACCTGAGATGGATGAGCGCATTTTTCGGAAGACGAGTCCGGAATTCCCAGTGATTGCGACGCCCCACTTTTGATGATATCCTGGCGGCCTTGAGTGTAAGGATTCTCGCGGAAGATACATCAACCAGCTCTACGTGAGACTCGGGAAAGTCACGCGTCGGAAACCCTCGTAGGAGGTGAATGACCTTTTTCGAGCTCGTAATCGACTCGTACGCTCTTCGCAAAGATAGCTCGCTCGATGGATGAACTCCCAAGGTTGAAACGTCAAAAACCACCTACTCATTACTCTCGAAGTCCAGTGCGCGCATTTCATGCCCAGCGCGGCGTTTCGCGGGGCGACAAACTTCAACCAGTGCTAGATTAGCTCCCTGTCAACACGTTCGTAACACCGGCGCTTTGTTACCACCTCAGAACAATAGGCCAAGCAGCGGGACGCCCTGTCAACTGATGCTGACTTTTCGCGGACAGTTTTCTCACCGAAAGCAGTCTGCGTAGCTTCCAAACTCCCGAACCTAATTTTCGCCTCGAGACACGGTTCTCCGCAGGAAATCGTCTCACCTGTTCGTCGGAAATCGCTGGCCTCGCATTTATTCGAGAGATCGCTGACATTTTCGATGAATATTACTTCTAGAAATCTGTGTCCGGACACATTTCTAGACCCTGCGTTGTGCTCTGTGGAATCCGCATGGAGTCTGGAATGCATGTAAGACGGTTCCGCGCTGATTAGCTGCGATTCCGAACGCTCGCTACTCGAAACCTAATTCGTTGGATGGAGTGATTCGATTTTCGAGTTCTCGCCACTCGCAATGGTTCTCCCGTTGAATGATCGGCATGATTCGATGCAATTCGCGGAAAAGTTCGGGTAGAACTCTTTGAGTCAACGCGGGAACAGCTATTGCTGGAGGTTCTCTCTCGAACGAATCACATCACCCGTCCATTTCATGCCTCTGTGTACTACGGGAAGCTCCAACGAGGCACTAGAGGCCGTGAAATCGGACATTGTGGGTGGGACCCTGAGACTCTTCCGGCTTGCTGATTCTGTTGCATGGTCCCTCTAGCAGATCAGAGAAACACCTTGCAAGAGGTGCCGCGAATCAGAATGATGCGCGGCCCACAAGCCACCGACCCCTGGTCTTGCCGAATATCTGCAGGGAAACGCTCGAGGGTCATGATTGGGAACGCTCTACTCAAAGGGTTCGTAGTCAGAGGCTCAACACACTGTTGGGGTTTGAACTCTCTGGGTTTGTGCTCGTTACGTCCACGGACTCGATGGAATATGTCTAATGAATTTACCATCCTGTCGATCAAAATCAAATCCTGGGCGCGCAAATCTCCCCCGGGAGGGCTCCGGATCGAAAAGCGGGGCACGGCTAGGACAATATGGGGAGCACTGCCCTCAAGCACGTGAGAATCGGAGGTGCTCCAAGTGGACGAGCGATCGAACAACCGAATGGCCGTTGACGGAGAATATCAGAGAGTCGTTGCACGGTCGAATTGATTATCCAAACTGGCGCATTGAGTCTGTGTAAACCTTTGAAAGTCAGTTCGGCTCTTGCTTCCTGTTGTGCACCCGATTCACACATGCTCTACTTTTGCAACGCCTGACCGCTCACCTAAAATTGGTTTTCGGAGACCGCGCTTCCGCAAAGATGTCAACTCCGGCCGGCTCGTGTGTTTCTCGTTGTTCTCGTTGTCAGCTCATCACCTCAAAACATTTGATACGGGTCCAAACGTTTCCCTGTCGACGAATTCAAGTGTGCAAGCTCGTGCATGCGCTCCTTTAGCATTCCTCTCCCTCTCTCGACTCTTCTATAGGTATCGTTCCTGACCCTCAGAGAAAGATGGTTGTTTAGCCTCCCTGATGTCGACGGCGGAGTTTCAGAGTTCCGCTCCACTGATGGCCAGAACTTCATCGATTTTCCAGCTCGATCATCCTTTCGGGCTCGACGGACAAAACTCAGCTGATGACCCGCATCTATCCCGACGCGAGATCGAACTTTCGAGCCCGCCACCTGCCCGAGTCTCATCCGCTACAATAGAAACCGAGTTACGTTCGCGTAGTCGGCTGATCTCATGACCACGGAGAACTATACGGTGAGAACGATTGTGGCGACAAGATGACACAGGGTTTGGTTTAGGGAGAGAAATGCGAACGTTCCCGCGATATGAGCCTCGCAGGTCACTCAGAATCAGCCGCCATGGTCGCCCTGTTCGAGGCATCCGTGACTCGGGTGTGATCGCCGGCAGCTACGGCCGCGAGAGGGTGGAGATATGCTGTGTGTTGCGATGTCAAAACTCGGACACTGTGACCGACCCTCTTCGAGTCGATGTGAAAGGCGACCGTGAAGCCTAAACGATTTGCACTCGAGCCAGGAAGACAAATGAAGACGCATCGCCGGATAAAACTCGAGACTTCTACGCTTGTCTCGTCGCTACCATTCTCACAAACCAACCGACCGAGAACCAGACGAGCTAACAGCGTAACTAGCTGCAACATTCACCGGACAGGTCCCCGATGTGAATTAAACCGTCCACTGTCTGAACACGTTGGAAGTTGTCAGCCCAACTCCGCACCGGGACAGGAACAACTGCACACGACGACGACGATTTCGGAATAATCAGGCTCGTGTCCCGGATTCTCGGAGTAATTCACGGATTTGAGCTCGAATCGTCGGGTCACCGTTCTCGCTCGATCAAGATCACCTACGGCGTAACTGAAACCGGCACAAGGAAGACACAGACAGAAAGTCGAGGAATGTTTCCGACAGAGGGCAAGCCATGGCTCGTGGAAGGCAACACGATTCTTAGTCGATTGCAAAGTTTTAATTGCGTCGCCTGATTTACATACTGAAGCACAGAGCTACCCAGACGCAACTTTGGACGCGTGAGGAACTTCGAAACTAATCAAAACGCTCCCTCGGAACGACTCCCCGGAGGACCGATCCGTCCGGATCAAGCGGGAACACCTGCATATCCTGGACAGGAACGCAATTTTCACCAACAGTTGCACACCAAGGAAGGTCTTGAAGTGACTATCATGGAAACGTCGCAAATCCGTTACTGAAAATACTTGATAACATTTCACGAATTATATTTCTCCAGGAACATTCCAGGATGATTAAGAGCCCTTCCTCCCTTCAATATCGGCTACGAGTGTTTCTTCTTTCCCCGATCAATAAGGTATGAAATAGGGTAGGGTGAAGACCCTCCCGGATCTGCGGTTATTCGATGGTCGCCCACGGCTTTTCTTGACAAACGTTTCTCGGAAAGGCGGTGCACCATAAACAGGAGATTGAATGCTAGCCGCCAACTCCATCGGCGTGAAAGATCCTTGCAGCGGCGACAAAACGTGGCTGCCATCTTGGGGCGAATCCTCGATCAGGAAACTGTGATCCGATCCCAGAGGTAGTATGGCGTTCTCAAATTCCACCTTGCGGCGAGGTTTCTTCTTCTTGGACAAGTATACAATTTTCGGCTTCTGCTTATGGTGGTGATGCTTCTCGATGTTGTAGTGGTACACCTGGGAACGGAATCGGGGAATTCTGATTATTTGTCATGCTGTAGCTCGATCAATAGCTTCACGATGGACATCTTTGCGGTCAGGTCACGGAGCATGGATACGCGAGCTGAAATTGGATTATTTCGATCGTCCGGTGGCGTGAGCTACCCAACGGGTGCGTTGAGCGGAAACTTCCGGCTCATTATTTACAGTTTAGACGGATTCTATGTCAAAGCTAACTATGAAACCATTCCGGATCATCTCTGCGCATGTGAGGTTGACGAATGAGGTCCCGCACTGCACCGTCCGATGATTTCATTGCTCGAGATCTCCGGCACTGACTGAAACGTGAGGCGGACCCTGGGGCGCTCAGGCTCTCAGAAGCAGAAACTGGTCATCAACAACCAGAGGGAATGATGAACACCCGGAGTGACGGGAATGCCAGCTGGCCGCGGCAGGTTCGGCGACGAATCATTCAGATATAGAATCCAAGAGGATAGCGTTCCAGCGAAAGATGATGATTTTCCTGCATGATCACTTACAGGCACCGGAACCGGTATTGCGACGGGCTTGGGCACGTGGATGATGACCGTTTTGGATGTTGGAGCGTGGTGAGCAGAGCTGGGATGATGTTGTTGATGAGCATGCATACCTGTGGGCGACAAAATCAACGAATAATGATCATCGCAACACCGCGTTCCGGGAAAAGGTGCACCCTTGGACTCGTATCTCGCCGAATGCATGTGCTTTTGAAGGCAAGCCAACATCCCGAGGTTCTGCATTATCCCTAACAGCCATGGCCAAATATTTCGGGCGGAACAAACCATGCACAGAAGGACATGCGCAGAGGTTTTTGAATGAGATTGTTCCGCGGAGCTCGACCATAGAAGTGGATTGAGTGCACTCCAGAACAATCGAGCACACCGTTAGCATCTGACTCCTTCTCTCCGTTCAACCGTGTGTCGAGCATGATTCTCGCCTTTCCGCACCGGAGATCACGTGGTTCCATGTTTGGCACCCGGTTCGCAACTCGCAACCCTGATGAGATCGGGTTTCGATCCGAAAATTCCTGACAAGCAGTCGGGATGACATGTTAACCTTCCAGTCCGTAATCAAGAAGCTCGGTTATACGCAGCTTCGCCAACCAGGTCTTGATCATAATCGAGTTTCACCTCATCCCTATCTTGTCCGGACATCCGTTGACAAAGCATTCGATCTCGTTTCATTTCAATGCTCGAAGCGAGTCTTCCCGAGAGTTGGAGAATGGGAGAATCGGCGAAGACTCGCGCAGCGATAGTGAAACGAGAGATCTTCTGTTCTCCCACAATATCGGATTCGTTCGATGCCTCTTCTTCTCCGGGGTTTATACGGCGTGTTTTCATTTCTCGTCATCGAATCATGGGGGGCTTACGGTGAAGTTTCCATGATGGTGGCCCGTTGAGCGGATCGTCCGAATCATTGCTCTCCCAGACGTTGGACAAGCCACAAAGGGAGCGTGTGTCTCGGGAATCCGCTCTCGGCATCCAGCTTTCCCTTATTTGAGACCTCCAACTGCCTTTTCCAAAGGAAATTCCTGCATCAACTGTCAACTCCTGGGATATATTTTCATGATCGCATTTCACATAACAATGATTGGTTTTGAGCTCTTCGGACGATGAATTTTCCGCAGTGCGATACCGCGAGAGGCAATGACACGAAAATTGCAAAACGGCCCGATCCTTCGGATCGGAATCCGTCGAACTTCAGCACGAACTGTCTCAGCTTGGAGGAGTCAAGGAAAACGACTTTTGTAAGAAAGGCGTGTGATGAGGTCTCGAGAGCAGATGGGAAGACAAATCCGCTATGAGGAATTACCGGAAATTTGCGCTCGATTGTGAAGTTTTGCTGGTTCTCAGAGGGCGTCACCGCTTGAATCAATGATTGGGTTCCGGTCGGTCCACGATTCGAAGACTTTCACAGAGGCCAGGTTCGACTCCTGGTTTCCTTCTCAAAGGAGAATTCTTTTGTGTTGGTTACTTCGCCGGAGTTTTTCGAGCAAAACCCGGGAGGATGTCTGGGACAGTTGGGCATTGCGCCCAGTCACGCAGAATTCGGACGGTAGCCTCCTGGGATTTTCTCATAAGAAATCCAGCCGCTCGTTTGATTATGCGTTGCACTGCTACGGTGCCATTCCTACCCTCCTTCATAGCTTCTTGTTGTCCATGAATACTTATATGATTTGAGACTGAGATCGCAAGGGAACAGTGACCGATCGAGACGAAGTAAACGCTACCATTTGAGCAACCCCCGATCGCGAAGCGAGTCACGTCCCAGCCTTTCTCTGTGAACTGGAAGCGATGAGCACTCCCGAACGCTCCATGGTGACACAGATATATGCTCTCCCAGAACGACGTTTCACCTCTCTCCAACAGTTCCAGTTCAATTGTTGTCCACGGGACGGAACGAATGAGGCTGGGAAGAAGATTACTATATTGTGGTTCCAAATATTTTGATCAGGATTTGGTACTGGAAGAGCTTCGAACTAACGACGCGAGCAGGGGATGAATTCCTTTCCATCGTGGAGTGATCAAGATCAAAGCCTTGCCGCTGCTGCTTGAGCCCGACCGCGAGCCAGGCCACGCTATTTCTCACTTCAACAAGAATTTATGGATGAAGGCGAGACCGAATAGGGAAACCCAAAACGCTTCCATCAACGGGTCCGGAACCGCTAGAAATCAGCGACATACGAGCGCTCCCTCCCATAAGCGAACTTGCACAAAACTGTTCTCGCCGGTTCCCTCGCGAAAACAGCAGTGCGGTAGTATCACGCTGACATTGTGTCATTTCTCCCCTGAATCCAAGGAGAGTCGATAAAGCCCACATTCCTCGGTGAGGTCTCTCTGGGGGGAAATGTCGGGGTCCCTCGTCCCAGATCGATCTCTCAGAACCCATGGAAGGTCCTCTTCCTCCAGGAAACAAAGGGTTGTGAAGGAGCGACCAGACTCGGGTCCGCTCTTCTTGGGAGGTTCGATGGTGACTCGCCCGAATTCACCAGAACTCCTCCTAGTAAGCGGATCTTGGAAGCCGGTTCGTTTCTGAAGTTGTCGATGATGGTTGTGATCTTTCAACGGTCTGTCCGAGGCCGCAGGCTCCTACAGATCTTCGAGGCAAGAGTTTCCTTCGTTTGACATTTTCCGCGGACCTCCGGCTTCCACCCCGGCAAGCGCTCCTCCAAGTTACTCTATCAGAACTGGGGTGGGCAGCTTGTTGCGGCCCGCCGAATCTGCCCCACGGCCACTTGCCGGTCCAGAATGGGTCAGTCCCAGCATCGAGTTCAGAATTCGAAGCGAGGATTGCTTGGCACGGTACCAACATCACGGTTTGATCATTGGAATACTCATATCCAAAAGACAATAACGGAATGTTATTTCTCTTTCGAATGGTGCTCCAGCTTCGGGATAACACGACATAACCCTCTGCAGCCTGAAGCTTCAAAAGCTCTGTGATGAATCCTGTTCGAGGAGCCATTCCCGAGGGGCATCGTGTGTCAAGCCAGTCTAAGAAGCCGACTGACAAGTCTGCTCATGAATGAGAGCCGTTATTCTTCAGCGGTCGAAGTGCATCGGAATAATTGTTCGAAAGCCCGTCGTGAGGGAGACCTCCCGCCTCTCGATGTGGAGCGCTCGGTACCGCGAGTTCTCGCACCGAGGAACGACTCCAAGATTTTCGCGAAGAACTAGACGTGTGGCTGAGACTCGGAAACAGTATACATCTCCCGAATCCAATGATTGCACGTTGCATCCACGGAACCTGTTCGTTGTGTGATTTTGCACTCACCGATTCCTCCGAGGAGAGCTGCCAATGGTACCACAGCTTCAACGAATTTCTTGCCTGCCTTGTACCTCAGGAAGCCCGACTTCGCTTCAGCTGAGCCCGGGATCTTCAGGCAGAGTGTGAGAAGGAGCAGGAAAAAACAAAAGCTCGAATTCGGAATAACACGTTCCCACGGCATATCTCACGCAGGACTCACTTTCTCGCTCTAGGGGCACATTGATTTTGCACAGGTTACGGGATTGAGTGGAAAGAAGACTGGCGAACTGAGCACTTCTAAGCTGCGGAAAACTGGAGAGAGATCGAAGAGCATGACGGAGAAGATCGGCGTGACGGAAATAAGAACAAAAGGCAAGAAAACGATCCCGGAACGAAACCGATGTTGAATCCGATCCATTATAGGGAGGAATCCTCAACGAACGGAGGCCTAGGTTCAACTGGGAACAGGAGTAGCACCATGCCGCTGCTCATGGCTGCGTGTCCGCATTCTTCATCACCAAAACCGACGGCTTAGGTCCGCTCGGGGCCATGATCACGGTCGGGGATTTCAGGCCTTGTTCATCGATCGATCCATTCACATACGGTTGTATCGGAGGATACAGACGAATGATGCCAATTCTCCAAGGGAGCAGCAGAATTCGGGCATCACAAACTCATTCGTCCCTCTTTCCATATAAGAGGGTGTCAAATTTTACAATCAGTGCCCGAGCTTTCGAACTCCGTTCATGAACATCGGGTCCGGAACACATTGGGAGCATTGATCAAAGCGGGCATTCGATGTGCGATTCATCGGGGATGATTTATTTCAGGAGAGGGAGAGACCGTGATTCCGGCGGGCGTGAATCGGTTGTTCCTACACACGTCGAGAGCTTCGCAGCCCAGCTCTTCAACAGCTGTGGCGCAAAGCACGGTGATCACCATGATGGTGATAAGTTGGGCATGCCGATTCCACGGTTCCCTGGACTTTTCAACTTCCGCTCCTTGAAGCACTTGAAGAGAAAGCTAATCGCTTCGCTGCCTCCAGTGGCTCAGAAGCGTGCTCAGACGTCGTGTCCCATTGATAGGAAGTTCTGTGTTTGGCTGCTCCGAACCAGCGCAAATCACCGTTAATTCTCTTAGAGCAGGTCGAGCCGTTTATTCCTCCAAATATTTGAGATCTGTCTGAATATCAGAAGTCGCCCGTCTATTGAAGGTGGGAAGTCTTCTCTGCTCGGCCATGTGTGATCTGATTTTTCATCGTCCGGGTGGGGATCGCTCGTTTAGATATTGATAGCCAAATACGCTTGAAGATCACTCCGTAGTTAGCATGATCGGGCTCCACGAGAATCTCTCGAAATAGGGCAACAGCTACAGAATACAGAAGGTCGGGAGAAAAGTATCAGTACGCCGAGTGGATTCTCGTCGCCCGCTCATTTCATTACGATCAAAACATTTCTTTCGTGACGACATTACAAGTTACGAGTTTTCTTACTCTACACTGAGCTACACTATTCCTCGAGATCTCTTGATTCTCTACGAGCTTCGATTCACTCAGCTGTGAATGATTAGGCTTCCGATTCTCCAGTTGCTCAAGGTTCGTTAGAAGATGCTCGTTCATCAAACAAGCTGAACAAGTCGTGTTCCGCCGCGACTACAACCGTAGGTGACGGAAACCAGCCTGAGTCCCAACTCCGATTTCCTGACGCCCAACTCCTAGCGGCCAAGGCCTGACCCCTAAGCCCTGGGGTCTATCGCCTGACGCCCAACTTTCATTTTCTGACTTCTAATTCCCAACTTCCTCCTTGACAGTATGCAAAGGGCGAGCAATCGAGTTCCTCCCGCCTCCTGGGAATCGGCTCGGGACTGTGAGTGCGCGATTGTGGAGTCGTGCTCGTTTCCGGCCGCTTCACTCCGTGCGCGATTGCTTCTGACTTGACTGTACTAGAATCGCGGCTCTGATTCCATCTGAGACAGGCCGACTTGGCCGCTTGGGTCGTTGCGCAGCACTAATGGGCGGCACAGTTGTCTTTTCTCCCTTTTGCCTGCTTGAACCCTTCGATTCACGGAGAGGATACTCATCGGCCCAAGGATCATCGAGCAGCTGGTGGAGCTCTCCATAAACATGTTTGTGGGAGGTCGTGAACGCGTACTGACAGAAAGAGTTGGCTCCCCCATTTTTAGGGGATGGTCGAGGCCCGCCTGAATGTCAGAAGTTTACTGGAGGGGCCACGTTTAGTTTTCAAATGTTCGAGACCCGCCTGCCTGTTAGGTATCGTCCGTCAAATGGAGCCCGCCCTAGTATTAGGGAGCTTACGGTAAATGCGGCGAATTCTGACGCTGCCGAGTCTGAGCTCAGGCGCTTCCGATAGCGACGTCCTCCGATAGGGAATTGTGAATCTTCTGCATCAGGTCAAAACCCCACCGAGGTGGAGAATCAATTTGCCAAGGAGAGCTCACTGGGTATTTATGAGTATCTGACCGCTCACAGAATATATAATCTCGGCGTAATAACACGACCCGCGTCATGTATCTGACTGGGACGAGTGAATGAGATCACGGAACGCGCGTTGAATTCCGGCTTTTTCATCCATTGTTGTGACCTTAATTTCATTTTCGGAACGTCATTTGTCCCGACAGCAACAATCACTCGTGGTGTCGTAACACTACCATTATTACTTCAGTGCTTTCAGCACTGTTGATTGGGACTTTCTCATCAGTTTGGAAGAGGAATGTTTCCGGACCTACAATCTGGAAAACTTTCCATTTGAGTCAGTTAGTTGTCAGCATTGCAACCGCTGTCCAGCATTGAATATGAGGAATCCGCATCGAGGCTTCTCATCAGTGTGTCTGCTGCTTGTTTTCCTCTCTGTTTCGGTGAACTCGGATTTGACTGATTGGTACATTCGTAAGAACGCCAAGAAACTACTTCGATACGCTGTGGCTGCAAAGGTGGGTTCTGATTGCTCGTCTAGCGCCTTCTTTCCTTGTTCCCGAGCCTCTGAGGCTCGTATTTTCTCCCCAGCGCGGGAAAGGAATCTTCAGAGTTACATTAGCTTCAGGCGTCTCACGCTGACTAGCTCGTGAGTCGTGAGTGACGCAGTTTTCAGGTGAGATGCACAGAGATGACGCAAAGTCGGCAATTTATAACTCAGCTTCTATAGATTTTAGTGCCGCATGTCATCCCGATACCAGTTCGATCGGCGCCGCCACCGCAGGTCAAGATTATTCATCAGCACCATTTCTGGGGAGAACCATGGACTCCAGCTCCAATGAGCTGGACTGGGTTTCACGGAGCTCAGCCCAGCGTCGGTCACGGTGGTAATTGGAATCTCGAACAATACGCTCATATTCCACCGAGAGCAGAATATTGGTGAAGTACAGCTATAGAAATGTCAAAAGTTGAGGTTCAATAAATATGATTAGAAAATCAAACCAGTGTGAATCGAATGACTGCTTGATGAGCAGTATCGCACTTGAACTCCCACTCTCAACTAGCCCTCCAGGAGAGCCACAGCTCAGCAAGATCCGAGTAGCTAGATGAGGTGGATATGTAAGAAACGTGTTGGGCGAAATTCCCACAAAAGAAAATATCCCGCCCATATTATGCGTCGCATCGCTCGAATCCGGTCGAGCGTTGTGGTATCTTGCGCGCTCGACGTCTGTCTTCGATATGAGGAACGTTCTATTTAACTTCTGTGAGCACACGTTCTTGCTTCTGAACGAACCATATACACAAGTTCATCATCGATGATCGTCTAGATCCGATGACCCCAAAAAGCAAAACAAAGATGAATGAAAATAGATAAGCAATCTATTCCGGCTCAGAGCAAATTTCGAAACGATGCGTGGGTTCTCATTCTTCCAAACGGAACAGAAAGGTACGGGTTGGGCCAGTGCTAGGGATAGTTCTGACTTTTTCTGGTGATGTTAGCGGTCTGATCGACTCTAGGAGTTGGCCATCCGGATCCGTCCCATTCGTATCGATGCCCGCTACGAAAACGATCCGTCGTTCGCTGGCATTATGCACGTGGTGAGCTCATGACACTCTTTAGTGAAAAATCCGGGAGCTTAACGTTCGAGTTTGTGTGAATCAGAGATGTTCATCGGCTCTTCTCGCGGGGGAGTCCAGCCGGTTTCTCATCACTCCCGACTCAGGTGACTCATCCTGGACTGATGAGAGGATGGACTGATGAAAGGTCCCTCATTGTGGTGAGCTCTCCGGATGTGACCTTGCAGAGCTCTCTCCGTTCGGTGAAATTGCGGTCATCGACGGTCGTGGTCCGCTGAGTCCATGATACTGCGAGACATGAGCTACAACAGGTGGTGAAACGTCGAAATTCGTTAGACGTGTTAGACGTCGGCTCAGCCTTTCCTGAGATGACACGTGTTGTTCCGAGGAGCCGTCGAGAATGAGCGCCCACGATTCTCGATTCACCGCAAGCGCACGAAACTTGAATTTAACGCGTGAGACCGGGAAAAAAGTAACGATCACCGACCGCCGCGGAGTCACTGAAAGTGATTTCAGCTTCCAAAACGGCCGAAGACGGGACGCAGCGACGGAACGCCATCATGATCTTCCAGACTTTCACGAGCTCACGCACACTTTGGATCCAAAGTTGATGGTCAGAAGCATTCGTCGAAGTGAGATCGCAAGACTGATCTTCGAGAGAGGAAAGCTTCTAAACACGACCAAGACGAGCTTCTTCGACTCGAGGAGACAACTCTCCGGAATATGTCCGTGCTCCTAACGGTTCCACGCCTGAATCCCTCAGAGGCTGACATTCTCGGGGTATGCGAAACCGGGCTCCTTCGGGGTTTCATCTTCGCGTGTCTCGACCTCCTCCACGTCAGCATTGCGAGCTTTTCGGAAACCGGCCTGTGAGGCTCGAGACTAGCTTCTCCAGAAAACCGGAGGTTGGATCCCCGAACTGAGTAGAGGAACGAGAATGTGGAAGAACGCGGTTCCCTCCGTCACTAGGGGAGCTAGCGGTCTGAAACCGATTCTATTCGATACCTTGCATCTTTCACGTTGGAATGGATATACTCGCGATTCCCGTGGTTCAATGATGAGGCCTTTTCTCTCATTCGGTTGAGCCGACTGCAATGCTCCCGGCTCGGCCATTCGTTTACTTAACTCGGTGGAGTTCTTCCTTTTCTATCGAGTGGAGTGACAGGATCGGCTCGTCCCAAGATCCGCTCAACGAGTAGCTAAATGGGAGGTCGAGCTTCACTCACCCGAATCCCAGCTTCCCGGCTTGAAATCACCCTCTCTCACCGCTGAATCCTCATGCGCATGGCGATTCGCGCGCAAATGGAACTTCGAAAGCTCGAGCCAGCCATTACTGCCTCTCCCTCGGGAATGATAAGTTGAACTGCTAGAAGAAGTGGCTGAAGAGAGATAGGGGGAATCTACTCTCGGTCACATTGTTACCCAAGAGTTCCAGTCTCCGATCCGGCTTTGAGTTTTCAATACTTCTGCCTGGAGCATGTTCGCCGCAAGCTTCTACGAGCAGATGGTGGGCCTCTGTCGCATTCTTCTTCGAGTCGAACAAGGAGAGCAAAATTACCCACAAAATAGTCGTTTCTTGACAAAGGAGTCGACATGTTCACTGGTTTACGAAACTCCGTGAAAGTTCCGAATCTCTAGCTTGCCCATGAAGATAGCGCGCACTTGAGCCGGACAGCTCGACCGCGTCAACCGTGCCATCGCCTGTTCTGCTGGTGAGCTGCTGCGCGCGCATCCCGGGAAATCCGGCCACACACCGAGGAACCTAGTGGATCCCGCGAGTTTCCAGCCGTGGGTTTCCATGATTCACGTCACATCTGAGGCTCCAGACTTGTGGACATACTTTGTACACTGCGCTGTACTTCACTGCACGGACGCGACTATGTACATATATTCGTTTGGGCTCCAGCCTCTTCGCGTCAGAGGAGTGAATATATTTTTCACTGAGTTCCTCGACGGGATCAGAAGTGACTCCAGAGTCCAGAGCGTGAAGATCCAGCGGTGAGAGAGAGTTATTTAGAGTCAGGTTCCTGTGATAGGACGGATTGGAACTGGTGACGCATTGAGTTTCGGTGGCGCTTGAGCCGGTCGTTGGAAATGAGTGCCCCTTGATGCGTCGCGGAAAGTTCGCGGCACCTGGACTCCCTGGGATCCGTATCTATGATCCAAAGGGCCTGCCGAGATAATATGGGGGCATCGGCCCAACCAAGTAAAATCGATTCTGGAAAACTTGATAAAATGCTCATATCTCGAGAACCAGTGGACCTGCGGCGCCGAAAAAAAAACCGTTGTGAAGCTCTTGCCAAGGGCTATCGGGAGTCATAGGCAGGGGTCGCGGAGACCTCTTCTCTAATCCCGATGCGAGTTTGCGGGGCCGAAAAATCAACAGCTGAACATGGGCTGTGAAGCGGTTTTTCCCAGATCGATCTCGGAATCACCCTACCAGACTTGGAAAAGCCTGCTCGGATTGGTCCCGGAATCGTTCCCATAGACCCCAGGAGTATGATCAGTGAGTCAGTATGATCAGGGGTGATTCCGGGACCAATCTGAGCAGGCTTTTCCAAGTCTGGGAGGGATGATTCCGGGATCGATCCGGGGGCAACCCGCTTCATCGCCTGTGTTCAGCTATTGATTTCTCGCCCCGTTAACTCGCGACGGGATGAAACTTGCCGTGCGAGTAGACCATGAACAGGGGTACTTTTAGCGACATCCGAGAAGACGATCAGCCTTCTCCTTGAGGGTGAACCAACGAGTTCTTATTTTCCTAGACTGGAGGAGAAGTCTTGGAGATCCCTTGCCCATGGCATCCGATAGTCTTTGGGGAGAGCTTCGGAACGGTTTTTTCAGTGGCGATGTAGCTCCACTGGTTCTCGAGATATGAGCATTTCGAGTTTCCCGAGATCGATTTTTTTTCGGTGGGGCGCTAATCCGGGCAGGTCCTTTGGGAAAACAAAATTGGAAATGAAGAGATGCTGTTGTTGCTCGAAAGCTTTTGTCTGAGCCGGATCCATCCAGCTCGTTCCGCAGCACTCGTACTGAGACTCTGTCTCCGAATCCAGCACGATCATCTCGGAATGAACACTCATCCGATCGGGAAAAATTTTCGGCAATCGATGGCTGGAGACTAGGTGCCATTTTGTTCTCACGCGTGGGGCTTCTCAGAGCGGATTTTTCTCTCCATGAGTGGTCTCATTGAAACGGCCGCCAAAACGTCGAGTGGGGTCCATATGACTGTGAATGTCGATCAAGCTCGGAGGAGTTGGCCCCGACTCCGATCTCGGAAGGAGATCATCCTCTCTCGAGAATCCAAGATCATCAGCAGGTTACGCTGATGTTTTCGGAGATGCTGCTCATCAACTCCTAATTCTCATCATCGAAAAATGTAGCTCCTGAGCGATCTGTCTCCCCACAGATATCGGGAGTGAAAGGCCCAACTACAGAGAACAGATATGTCTCCCTTCGAGAATACTCGAAAGTAAGGTCACAGTACCTCGGGATAACTTCAGAAAACGTCGGTTTTATCGAAAACCGTCGGCTCGGAATTCCGAAAATTCATGAGCCAGAGATCGAGTCCCGCTAAACTAACAATGAGAAGCGAACAAAATCGGCGAGCTACATCGTTCAGAACACTTCCCGATCCTGCATTTCAGACTATCTTTTTGTTCTCACTGATTAGACCTCGGGGTCCTCCGAAGTCTCGGAGAAGGCACCCGGGATGTTTGAGGTGGCCCATCTTGGTCTGACAGTCTGGTTTGACCGTCTACTCAGCGTGGCCCAGAACGAGCCCGTTCCTGAGGAAATCAGGGGGAGATATCCGGGCAACGACGGGGGCTTCAACGGGCGCGATGAAAATTCGTGTGCGCACTCTGGTCTCGTCTTTCCCTATCTACACCTCGCTCTGAAGCGCGGCTCCCGAGATCTCAGATTGGAGTGAACCTTAAGAACTATCCGTACCTAGAGACGTAGTCGTTGGGACTCACCGATGCCACTGAAAATGGCTGCGAGGGGGACTGCAGCTCTGATGAGATGTTTGTATGTCTTATATCTGAGGATTTCACCTTTCTTTTTCGCTTCTACGGCGTGTGGCGTTGTCACGCAGGGTACAATCAAGACAATCACTAACCACGTCTTGACAGTATCGTCGAACTTCTTCATATTCCGACAGATACAGCTATTCCGGCTCAGAGAGTCGCGTCCGACTTCCCAAGAAAGTTGCATCAACGAGAATGGCCGATGTCGAGTTCCGAGCTCTCCTTCGGGAAGAAGCGGCTCAGCGGAGTGGGAGAGAAATCGTGAACATGACTGACGTCACGCAAACAAGATCATCTCCAAGCGCTCAGGCTTTTTCCGTTCAGAGTCTTGAATCCCGTTTCCACTTGACTAAAATCATGGTGTCTCTTGACACGAAATCGATGCGGAAACAACGGTCGGAGATTTGTGACACGTGGACTGCGACGCCCACGTGCCAGATACAGAGGAGGTTCCTGTCCTCTGCATTCTGTGAGTCAATCGATGAAATGTTGACGGCAAGGGACGATAAACATTTTTAACTCTCAATCGAGTCGTTACTCTTCTCCGAGATCGCTCTTCCAATCCACATTCCTCGATCTCCCGATATCAACGATAACGATCGAAAGAAGATAGTTCGTATGCAATGGAGGCTCTTCAGACCATGGATACTCATTGAATATTCGATTCGTGTTGGAGGCCCGAGGTGATCAATGATGTCCACATCTATTGATCCTTGAAAAATGATCCGTCGTTCGCGCTCTGACTCGGTCAATGGATGTGGTCTTGGCAGTCTCGAGCGTCCAGCGTCTGAATGAAGGAAGAAATGGGTCGAGTAGAGCCTTGAATTGCTGGATTGAGCGCCGGAATCGACGCTGCAACCTCAGATTGACTCACGCTCATTCTCCGAGAAACCATTCCACAGTTTGGAGCCTGAGTGAACTTTGGATGCCATCTTGGGAGTGCCTCACACACGTGAGTATATGAGTACGGAAGTAGCTGGCTGCCGGAATCGCTCCAGAGACGATCCGCAGTGACTGCCTTGATATGGCTGCTTGAATATGATTGTGTTATTCAGTCGCATTGACCACTCGGCCTCCTATATGCTCCCACAAACTTGACTGATCGGGCGTGTTGAGGAATCTCGATGCTCTCCAGGATAGGGTTCCTCATTCGCGGCAATCCGGGGCACTCCAAGGGAGACATCCTGGGTTGCACAAACCGTCATGGGGTGGTCTGGAGGAAACCCTCCAGTCGACGAACGAATGCGACATTCCCTCTTGAGCACTTGAAGTGAAAACCCTTGTTACGGGAAGTCAGACTTGGAGCAAATGACTCTGCGAGGGCTGGCCCATTGTTTGACGCCTAATATCGTCTTTCAAACTTCTTCGGGAAAGTATTCTCCTAGTTCAAGTGGGGGCTGGTTCGCGTTGGAAGCTCAGTTCTCCATTACATCGCGGTAATGTTCTCGGAACAGAAGATTAGCTTTCCGTTCGTTCAATCTACTCGTGTGATGCGCATTCATTGTCTCACCAAGCTCAGCGAATTCAAGCTCTCATATCGTCGAACAAAACGGAAGCAAGGGTGCTAAAACGTGGTCACGGATCTCCCACGTTTGATTCGAAACGAGTTTAGTATCACAAGGCGGGAATAGTTTTCGTATCGTTCCCTCTCAAAGAGGAATGTTCCGCCGGATATTGAGCCAATCGCTGACACTTCTCAGCGACATGCCCTCTGATGTTCACAGGGTAACCGGTGCTTCAGAGTAATCCGAATCCAGCTCCAACTTGAGAAGTTTCATGCGGGTTCACAACCAAAATTCGTTTCCAGAAATTTCCCTAAATTGTTCGCCCCATGAGGAATGGGTCCAGGCGTCGGGACGACGCTTCAGGTCAGAACAATCTTCCTGTGTCTGGACATGCACGAATTCGCTCCGATGTCTTCCGATTCACAAGCTGTATTGATGTACCGTGGATAACTCATGATTTTCAGCAGATGCAACGTGTCAAGTCTGCACATTTTCCGGGATTCTCCCGGGAACTGCACGTCCCAGAAGAGAGTGGGTCATGCATGACCCCTTCTAGAACTTGGAAACACACTTTGAAGGCAACATCCGGATTTTCCGAGCCCTGAAGTTCTTGAGAACTCATACGTAACTACCCGCTCCCCCAAAACGTCTGTGGGGACACTTTGTTGAAGAGACCTCTGGAGGAGTGGATCAATCGTGGAGGAATTCATGGACTACTATGAGCACCAGATATTACTGACCACATTGAGGACTCGTTTTTAACGGGAGACCGAATGGTTATCGACGAGTGCTAGTTCCTGAAAGGCATGGGATACCGAGCGACCCTCGCATTGGGCAACGGATTCAAGAGAACCCACCTGCAAGATCTGATCTACGATGGTGCTGATGATATCTTCTGCTTGACTGAAACATGTGTGTCGAAGGGTTCAATAACCAACGGAGCTGGCTTGGAACCCTTTGCTCAGAACAAAGGTTGCGATGATCCATCAGATAGCAATGGTCTCAGAAACTTGCCAGCCCAGCTTAGACGACAGGGATTGTGACGATTTGTGTATGACCGACGTTCTGATCAATGGGCGTGGAACGATCCTTGCGGCCGTCAACTAGCTTTTGCAACGGTCATCCAACAGCGGTTGATAACCGCAATAACCGCGAGCTGATTGCGGTAATTAGCACATTTAACCGCGATTTTCCGGAACGTTTGATTTTCTGAGGAAGCATCCTGTCTCATGAGCGTACTCTGGCTGGGCATCTGGAGTTAGACGCCAAGAGTTGGAGAGAAATGAATTGCCTCTGGAACTGTGACATCTTGTGTGATGACTCCCGTTGAAAGAATTTCGTACACGCTTCCGGAAGCCGGAACCGGCTAGCGATTACACCTGGACATATCACTCACCAGGTGCAGCCTCTGCATGTCCCCATGAGCAAGCCGTTCAGGGACTCGATGAGCCAGCATTGGAGGTGGAAAGCTCAATCTTCCAGAGCTTTGCACATCTGGTAGGATCAAGGAACAGAGCACGGCGGAAGTAGCTATTGAGTGGGTTGATGGAAGAATCGTGATGAAGTCTCACCAGAAAACGTGGATCTCGCATGCACTGGTCGGAACCGAGAACATACGCCTTTTTTAAAGATCGCAACGATGATATCGAAGCCAGGAGCAGTAATTTGGAGTCAGACAAATATTGGAAGCAGCTCAAAAGACGTCCTCGAGGATTACCTATGAACGAATTCTAGAGAATCAGGACGTTGAATTTACGTGAGTCATCCCAACTCAACAAAGAAGCATGCCTTTGGGTACTCTTTGCTCGTGAAACCGTGCAGAAATCGGCGCCACTTCTACATTTCAGAGTTGGCAACACTTCCTCAGTGGATCGTCAAGAGTTGAACCCGACAGTGCTGACCACATTCATCGGACGGGAGGCTCCAAAACACAAGATGATCTCTTTTGCATCAGGATAATTCGTCGAAGATTTCGTGGCTCGAAACGTTCAACCAATGTTCCCGGCCCCATCTGATCAGGGTCGAGTTGTGAGAAACGATCCTTCATGAGATGTCTTATGAGATCTTGTTGTATCCGGTTCTAATGGAACCTTCTTTCTGATGAAGGATGAGAAGCTCCCTAGAAATCATTCGAAGTTCCCTTCCATGTGGAAACTTTTCTCTGAGAAGGATATTGAGGAGCTGCAGTTTCTTTCTTTCGTCTCCGGCTACGACTCGTTTCAATATGATTACGCGTGAACACGGTGAATATCGGTGTAGGATCTGTTCGGAATCACGTCTCCGGGCAGTCTCCCATGTAACCGCGGTTATTTGCTGTTATAACCGCGATTTTCGGACCTAATTTTGGGGTCAATCGCTATTGCGGTTATCGGTTAACCGTGACCGCCGTTATTCGGAAATGCGTATAGTTGCAAAGCCTACCGTGAACATAAACTCGATCTGAGCGGACGACGCGATTCTCACGGGAGCGCTTCAGTTCTGTCAAGTCTACGGCGCTTCTGTGCCAACAGTCTTATGTGGGTATTTCGAAGCCCCGATAGGCGAGCACACTACCGCTACTCTTGCATCCGTGAATTACATCTCTGAACACCGCGCGGAATGACGTAAGCCTACGTCGTAAGACATAAGATTTGACCTCACCCTATTTGTACGAAATCAGGCCGAACGAAGTCGCAAAATAAGCGTCTTGATTTCAACTTTCGAGAATTCCTTGGAAATCGGCAGAGTTATTGCCTTCGAGTGCTAGCAGAAGATGAGTCTCATCAGACCGGTCATCTCCTGTAAATAAGATGAGGGTCTTCCTGGGTGTTCCGTGACTGGTACCAGTTTTCAGACACTGTCATCACATGACATTTCCGCCGACAGGGACTGCAGCGAGAATCGTCGCGGAAAGAAGTACTGGGTGCTTGCAAAAGTTTCGAATGCCAAACTTCGGCAGCTCATGACTCCGGTTCCGGGAGGCGAAGAAAGATGATGCGATGTTAAAATGCGCGGATTTTGGTCAGCTCTCAGATGCGTCGGGTTTCAGTGTTAATCCAACGAATGGCCTGCCAACATCGACTGAACTGGCATTTCGAGAGGCTTCTGAGCGTTTCCAGGGGTCATATTCTTTGTTTCGCTGGAGTCGCGGAATTGCTACTTTTCGGTTTTCGATAGCTTCACTAAGACCGTCAGTGTCGGCAGGCCGTTCGTAAGCATCAACATGGACTGAGCCGCATCTGAACGCTGCCCAAATTTCGCGCATCTCGAACACCTCATCATATTTCTGCGCCTCCTGCAGAGCTATGAGCTGTCGCAGTTTCGCGCTCAGAGCTTTTTCAGGCACCCAATCGTCCCCATGCGGCGCGTTCCGATATTCGAACAACAGAGCGAAGAGCCTATAGTTGAGAACCCGAGATATTATGTAGTCTACTACATAAAGAACATCGGCGAGACTGCTCCCAGTTCGGGGGACGTTTTTTTTTACCGCCGAATTCTTCCTGTAGATGATGCAGTGAGTACCAAGGATTCGTGCTTACGAAACTCCTCTCATTGCTGCCGCTACACCTGATTTTTTTCCGACCATACTGGGTGGACCGTCGAGTTCCTCTTGGGTGTCCTCGAGCCCGCAGTATCTCACGAAACAGAGCAAGAACGCGGATCTTCGTCTCCGTCTACAGGATGTTTTTATTTTAAGTCGGGAATTTTCGAGCCCGATCTTGTTTTGCCCATAACTTTCTCAGTTCTTGGAATTTTCTCGAAAATCAAGGAGTGATCGATTTTTTTTCGAGGTCTCCCTGAAAGTCATCGTGAAAACGTGAATATTCATCCGATTGGACTCGTAGGGGTCGCGTTGGACGCGCGAAAGGGAGCCGGTTATTCGCCGGAAAATCGATCGAAGTCATCTCATTTCCTCGGAAAATTGCAGGCTATCGTGTCCACCACTTTTTCAAGGGCCTGCCCGTTGGCAAATTTTATTCTGTTCGCTTTCCCTCGCATTTCCTCTGTTAAGTCCGAAACGAGGCAGGAATGAAAGTAACTCCTGTGGTGGAAATTACTCAGAAATGGGTGAATTATCCGAATATCGAGCTGCAAGGTCGATCTGACGGTTATTGATTTTCACCGGAAATCACCCTCATCCAGTTTTCCGTCCTCGGTCGGCAAAATCACCATTGACACCCTGGGAATTCTTGATACGATCGCCTACCATGTTTCGAGGAAATAAGATAACCTCGAACGGTTGCCCGG
Source organism: Phytoseiulus persimilis (assembly GCA_037576195.1). Lineage (NCBI taxonomy): Eukaryota > Metazoa > Arthropoda > Arachnida > Mesostigmata > Phytoseiidae > Phytoseiulus > Phytoseiulus persimilis. Next base: position 4,721,282 of record CM075104.1, read on the forward strand.
CCAATGACCGGCTTCCTTTCGCGCGTCCAACGCGAACCCTAGGAGTCGGATCGGATGAATATTGACGTTTTCACGATGACCTTTAGGGAGGCCTCGAAGAAAAAGGGTCATTTTCAAAACCATTTTCTGACTTCCGAATTTCATCGTATCCATTCGGATTTTGCAATTTTTTCGAAAATGACCGCCCCGATATCCTCTATCGATCAACCCTCGATTTTCGAGAAAATTCCAGGAACTGAGAAAGTTATGGCTAAAACAAGATCGGGCTCGAAAATTCCCGACCAAAAAAAGCCATCCTGTACTCGGATTCGGATGCTTCAGCCTGAGGCTGTTGTGGACCCCCAGGTCCCGGGTTTCCAGTGGGTTTCTGTTCGAGTAGCTCAAAATAATCTGCTGTTTTCTCTCCATGTCGCACTGAAGCCGATGCCGAGATTGATCAGAGTTCTCGTTTCAGAACTTGCGCTCCGTGTAACAACGGCTGGAGCCATTCTGTTTATTTCCACGTGCCCCTATCCAACAACTTGCGCAACATGGCCCGTCTCGGCTCCCAAAAACTTAACACGGGGCACATACTATGGAACGACGCAGCTTCCGATTCCGAAATAAGTGGGAGTGGCGGTCGAACAGTTCACAACCGACAAACGGGCAGGGAATACCCAGCGGAATAGAACCATGGATTTGCAAAGGAAAATTCGACGAACTGTATGGTACAGCCTGCGACGAGCTGCGGGGAGAAGTGGTCACCTGTGAGGTCTTCAGACAACAGAACTTCCTTCGCTAGCCACCAAGACCGTCACTCGGAAACTGTGTTGGCAAGGGAATCATTCTGAGCCATATTATTTCTTGATGGGAACCCATATTTCCCGATCTTACCCAGGAACGACACACCTCCTCCCACGGAGCGGGCTCTGGCTTCCCTGGCGTGTGCCCCGGACCAGGACGCTGTCAGGAGGGAGGACAAAATACTCGGGGAGAATCCATCCTGGCGGCTTGTGTGATCTGTAACTGGCTCCGGAGAGCGCGACTCCCCGCTTACCGTCACCGACTCACGGCAGAAGCTGTTCGGCCAGGTTGGACTTCGCGTTGGCCCCTTATCAGTGGGGTTGCAGTCTCGCCAGCAGATAAGAACTCCGCACTTCGACGTAGTCATTGGTGAGGTTCGACTCCTCGGGATAGCGCAGACACCAATCAGAGCCCTCCGAGCTCCAGTAGGTGGAGCCTCGGTCTCGGGGCGTGGTCTCTCTCCCTGGCCGGCTAGCCAGCCCAGGATGGAGACTGGTCATGGAGATCAAAATGTTATGCTCTTCAAAATGAAAATTTGTTTGACTTGCTTTGCGCCCTGACACAGTGTCCTGCAACCAAGGGAGCCTGGACGTCGCTTCGAACAAGGGAGTTTGTGTTCAACCTTCTGGAGATAACCTGCTTTTCCGAAGATGCCACATTCGGGTAAGTCTCGAAAATGTCTCTGTTTATGTTCTCCATTACGCCACCGTTCCCCAGACCAGGGTGACGGAACCGGAATGATGGAAGATTTCCCAGTGGAAAATACTCTTCCGGTTTTCGGGAAGGAGGTCACGTTCCGTGTTATTCGTGCAAATCGGAATTCCGGTCGAACTCAATATCGAAGAGAGCAACTGGCGAACGGGGAACATTCTACAGTTTGTTAGACGAACGCATCGGCGTCACAGCTCTGGTCAGGAGCGGATTTCCAAACATCAGGAATGTTCAGGTTTCCTCGTGAATTACAGCTTTGGGAACGCTACAGTTTAAACTTGTCTCATTGCTTCCGAAAGAGCATGAACATTGAAACAAACCTGATTGACGGGCGGGATGACGAGAGCTGGACGCGAACCCGATGAAGGGGAGCTCATGGAAAATGGCTTTCTTGCGCCAAGCGCCATGTTGGGAATGCGATGTATTCATCTGGCTGCTGTCGTTTAGTTCCATCACGACCATCTCGCTCGAAATTCGTTTCCCATGAGCGAGCTACGCTATTCTTATGAGTGGCAGAATTTCGATACCGATTTCGTGTAAAAAAGAGAGGAAGAAGGACGGAGCGGGGAGTGTAGGTGCCTTCGCTCGAGCCCTCTCAGCACTGTACCCCACCGGTGAACAACTGACTATTTTAATGCTGGAGCACCGTGAATCCTAGGACTCAAGAACCTCGCCCCTGAAATTTTGGCCTGCCTGTGGACCTTCGAAGGTTTCTGAGGGATTTCTCGTCACCACACTCGAACATCCAACGTCTCGCTCCAGATCAAATAGCCCACGGTAGGGTCGTTCGAGGATCGGGATTTCTTGTGGGAGCCCATGCTTTTCGCAACTCTTGCGTCGGTGCGCTAGGCGGGGAAGGCACTATGCGATGTGATTTCCAATGTGGCTATTGCCCTGAGGAGCTGAACGACTTCATGGACATGCCCCATCGTATCCCAGAGTCACGCTAGAGGAATTCCGCTCTATCTGAACTTCAGCTGGGAAAATATCTCTCGGAATCGTCACTGATGGAGTATCTCCGTGCACTGTTTGGGCCCTCTACCGAGTGAAACAACCCTTCAATTTTGCGAGACCTCCATCGAACGTACTTATTCCCAGTCGAAAGTCTTTCTGAAATTTCCTTGGTTTGAAAGATGGCGATAGACCTCTGACTGATTCCCAAGTGATTTACAGACAACCATCCTCAAGATCCAGGAACCGTTGATTTCCATGGCAGTAAATTGGAGGGAAAAAGACCGACATGATTGACCAATCACCTCCAACGGTTCCAGTGGAGGAAATCGGAATTCCCCTGTATTAAGGGAAATTCCGGAAGGCTGTTCATATGAAATTCCTCGAATTCCGATCATCCTGAATGTGTATTTCTTCGATGAGGTTCCCATGAGGGCGTTCGGCAATGGATTTCGGAGTCCAGAATGTGTACCGAGTTTGCCCATGTAAAGTACCAAGCATGCTTCAAGAGACGTACCTAATTCTTCCTCCGATGTAAGTGCTCCCGCGGGCATGTCGTGAAGGGAAGCGAACGACTCACCTGAACTGGGATCACGATCACCTTAGCTTCTGGGAGGAGAGAACCTTAGTCAGGGTTGAGATTGCAATTTCAGAGCGACGAAGAACCGCGATCGCCATGGGTCGATGGTAACATCGTTGAGCAAATGTCCAACGGAGAACCAGTTGACCATGCGGTTCGTGAGCTCAAGTTGAGAAGCCATGCGCTCTATGTGTTGACCGCGGTAGGATGAACGCACTTTTGTGGACATCGATTGACACGTACATCCGTCAGCACGTCGCTCGTATTGGGCTCAACGGTCTTCAAGCTTTCTGAAGACCTCAGGCCAAGTTTACGAGCAACATGAAATCATAGGATCGAGAGTTCTAACATATGAATGAGTGTTTGAGCTGAATGTGACTTTCTCATGAAGAGCCCATCATCGTCATGGAACAATGCTGCGCTTGCGTGTGTCGTCAATAAACAAACGAAGGAGGACGTCGGAATGGATTCATGGCGACCAGAGCCTGGAAACCCAGGCGGAAGCTCTCTTAGTCTCACGAGGACTCCCGAATCAATTTCAAACTACTCTCCGACAAAGGCTTCCAGAACTCAGTGCTACAATCGTCGATAAAGCGCTCGGCGTGAAGCAGGGGCTCAGGCCGCTACTGAGCATCCCAGACACGAATGAGCTCTGCGGGTTTGATGCTTGAAACCGGTCAAGTTCTTGAGCTGTCTTGGCGGTTGGAACTTGACAAAGTCATGAAACACGCTTGCCCAACGCCCTAAATGGATTGAGGAAACTCGCTGATTGGATCGATTGAAATCCAGCCTGGGAAGAACGCGCGTGAGCGATGCGCAACGGTGGAACTACTGTGAATTGTTCTCGAATACGTAGATCGACGGACTTTTTCAGTCGGAAAAAAGTTCAGCGATGACATGCCTCGTTGAAGTCAGAGCTCAGACATCATTTTCAAGGATGCAGGATCTGATTCCCACGACAGGTTCGTCCACACCGCTTTGAGCTGTTTGGAGATCACCGGCCGGTCCGTGGAACGACGGTGGTTAGGGATGATGGTCATGATCAACGCATGAGGCTTCCTCTCCACCCTGACAATGGGCTCATTCACTTTTTATGGGGGATTCAAATCATCCGCCGCAAGAATAACAAGACACGCAAAGGTACAGAGTTGCGACGCAAATGTTTGCGAACGGCTTCTTGACATTAGATGCGTCCACCCTGCTTCCACCTAGAGACCGGAAGTAGTCACGCTCCAAACCACTGGTATCGAGAACTTTCTGTTCCTCGACTCTGCGTTCCGGAATCGATAAACCATTTCCCAGATATTAGTCATTAACTTGTTCAGCTCATAGCCTTGATCGAGCCGAAGAACCACAATTTGAGACAGCTCACTATTCCTCTCGGTTCGGACTTTCCAAGAGTCCCGGATTTACGAATTATAGGCCCCCAGACTCAGAGGAATCGCCGCTCTTTGGAGGAAGTTGCTTTCCTCTTGCTCCTGAAACAGGAATCTCGGAAAATCAAGGCGGTATCAACCAATGGGAAACCGACACCCGGACTGTTTCGAATCCAATTCCTCAATAAAAAAAACTCCGATCGTCGATGATCAACGGTACATCGATGAGAGAAGGGGACTTTATCTCAGGTTCAATCGCGGACCATTTCCAAAACATTCAAAATGCTCTTGAGGATACGGAGAGTTCTGTCCTCTGAATACAATCGCCCTGACCGGCTCTGCACTGACACTGCTCGCTTCAAAGGGTCGCATGGCCGAGGGTGCGAATCCTCACAGACACAACCAGTCTTGAATCGCATCGAAATGTAAGTCTTGTTTCCACACCAGAGGGAAGCTGGTGTGAGGGGACATCAGGGACGCAACCATCGCCGAAGAGGGCATTTTCCTACTCCATTTTTCTCTAGACGAAAGTTCAGAGGTGGCGTTCTTCGAGAACCCTCGAATTCGAATCCTGGCTGCGCTGTCTCTTGTTCCGTCGCCGCGGGGAACATTTGTTTCTTTCCCTCAACGACGGTGATTGGAATCTGAGACAAGAATCTCCAAGAGTTCAGAGTCTGAGTGGGTTTGGGTTTTTTTTCGTCCTCAAGATCCGTAAGATCCCTGTCATGTCGCAGAATATCCATCAAACGTTTGTTCATGAACTCCGTGTAAGACTCCTCCTCGTCGAGGAGGCTGAATCATCTTGGTGGACTTCACTGTTCCCGAATCGGTGCGCGTTGATTGACGTATTCTGCAGCCATCTTGCTCCAAAAAAACGACTCAACGAACACCCGTTATCCCCGAGGAATTGAGTCTCCCTCTCGTTCTGGAGACGGCAGATATGGGAGCCCGGACTGATCGCATCCCTGCGAAGAGACAGCGCGTGGAGTTCCGGACAGGCCAGATTGGAGCCGGTCCGAATCCAGCGATCTCTGCTTCGACTCCTGCGCGTTTCCCATCGGGCACGCTCTTATTGAGAGGTTTCCCTCTCGGTTCCCGCGGTGTGAGTAGGCAGAAGAGGGGTTCGAGCAGGATACAGAGGAGCTCAACAAAATGATCCAGTAGGTAGAAGTCGGACAAGTATCTCCAGTGTAGACTTGCTCGCCTGCTTTACCTCTCCGTGCCGGCTCACTCGGTCGTCGGCCAGCCGCCAGTCAGTCAGCCCGGCTCTCAGTCTGTGTGTGTGTGTGCGTGGCAGGTGTGGCTAAATCCAGTGCGCTATTTAGTTAAGCCGCCACGAGACGCACGAAGTGCGTGAGCCTCAAGGAGATCACGATCATCCTCAAATCGTTGTCGTCAAATTGCCGTCAGAGAAGGATTAAGATACACCACACCGATTCTCTACCCCTCTCACGCTCACTAACCCTGTCAGGCTCAGTTTTGCTCGTTGATTCGTTGCTGGGCGGACGGGCTTGATGGAGGTGGAACACGATTCGGCCAGAATCTAGAACAGCGCATGGAGGTCGATGTCATGTCGCTCAAGTAGTTTACCGCGCCGACAGAATCTGTTCCGTTGGTCGCTATTTGTCGTCACGTCATCAGTGGGGCAGCGTGTGTGGCGTGGCGTATGGCGTGCCGTTTGCCGCTGCTGCTGGCCCTTGCACGGCGTGCGGCATGTCCACCTCCACCACGGTATAGCTGTTTCTCCTCATTCGCTACATGGCGTGACACTGCGCAGGTGGGAACAAGTCATGACGACAACGACAACAACGAGGACGACGAGGCGGACGACAGGGAAGGAAACGGGGCGGACGGTTACCCTGGCCCGAAACCCTCGAGCGACGAACACTTTGTTCTCGCGCAGAGCATATCCCCCATAACGTTGAACGTCCGGATCAGCGAATATGCCCACAAAGATGTCGCAGATCGAACGTATTCTGTGGCATCGTGATAGCCGTCTTCATCCTCTCCACTTTTAATCGGATGATCTCGTGTCCACGTGAACCGTCACGTGATCCCCTTGGGGTTCGGTTTCTGCCACTCGACACCTGAGGCGGCTTCGATGATTCCTTGAGCCCGATTCCTCGCAGTTCCGGTCTCGCCACTTGTGCGCGATTCATGTGATTGACCTCACCGAATCGAAAGCCGATGTTAGCAATGACTCCCGAAGTGTCCTAGCAGTGAGGCCGCAACTGACGATTCGGCCTGAAGCTCCCAGGCAGAATCCGCCGCTGATCATCAACGCTGCGGCATAATGAAGGCACGGCTCTCGGAATCGAACTCGTTCTAGCTATAGACCGTTAACCTCAGATGAGAACACCTATTTGGATCGATCGGTGATGATGATCATTTCCGCCACTTTCAGCTGGAGCAGGCAGGCGGGCGCCGGGCTTGTCGGTAGGCACAAAAGCAGACACGTATCAACCACTCAGGCGGCAATCAATTTTTGGCCAAGAGACTTTCGGGAACAAGGTTTCGTGTCCGAGGCCCGGAAACGGTCGAAGCTTACGATCGTCGCATCCAAATAAGAGTTCGAGGCCGGAAATTGCTCTCCGATCTCTCGCTCAGGTCACAAGTCGCCCGTTATGATCCTGAATCGTGAATCAAGTCAGCGCTCGGGAAGATCCTCGCACCTAGCACGTTGTGATGGATCCGCTTTCCAGAACAGTTCTTGGGCGTTCCTCGGTGTCGATGGTTTCCTTCTCTTTTTTCCCTCGGTGACGAGTCGAGAAACAGGCGAACGTCTTTGCCCCACAGTAAAATCCACTTTTCAGGAACAGCTTGAGGGCGTGGTCCTTCCGCTGCGATGATTTACGAAGCGGGACGCCCTGTCGCCGTGAACCGCCTAAGGAAAACGTCCCGACGCATGAGAAAGTATCTGTGATGAGACTCCTGATCACTCCTGAGCCTCAATATTCGTTCCGTCGGCTCCTTTGTCGCTCGCTGAAACTCGGAATGAAGGCTCTCAAGTTTCTGAAAAAACACATCTATCCAATTCGGAACAGATTTACCCTCGTGCTTGGTCATCAACGCTGTCCTGCGAAGGTGGACGAGGCGAGACTCATGGCCAAGCACATTCCAGGAACATATGTTAATCCCGGGCATTAGACAAGCCGAGATCATAAAGTAGGTATAGCGCGCGCGTTCGGTCAGTCGTGAAGTTTCAAAAAACTCCTTCGCAATGATCCCGACTCCCGGTTGAGGTGGTTTGGTGCTGACGGCGATTGTGGGTATGATGTGCTTCTCCCTCTTCTCGCGTAAACGAACACCCCTCACATACACGCTGGCCTGCACAAGTTGTATTAAAATTTATTAGCTGGCAATCGGTTGCCGCTAGGAGCTTTGAAAAAGTGCAGCTCGTAAAGAAGCCGCACAGGTTGCCGCTACACGGGGAAGTCGGTTCACCTTTCGCCACGGCTGACCTCAGCAAACAATCCGCGCCGCCAGAGTCTACTCGCCTCGTGTAGACTTCAAAATTCGAGATTTGCTCAGAGCGCGCTCCTCAAAACGACGATTCGTGTTTCAGGTCAGGCCGGGATCAATCAGCTTGGAGGTGTTTTCATCAACGGCAGACCGCTCCCTGATTATATACGACGGAGAATAGTGGAGCTCGCTCTGATGGGAGTGAGTATTCAGAGTTATTTTCGACCTCGTGGGAAGAGTCCTTCAGACAGAAAATCGGGATTCCCGGAACCCTGTCGTTCAGTAATACATCCCCCCGATAGGTTCGACCCTGCGATATATCGAGACAGCTGCTCGTGTCTCATGGATGCGTCTCCAAAATCCTCACAAGGTTCTATGAAACTGGTTCGATCAAGCCCGGATCCACAGGGAGCCCTAAAGGGAAGGTATGTCGCCGGGAGCCGGTTATGCTCGTCTACCCTTGACCCGAAACACCGAGGAAGTTGTTTTCGCAATTCTCTGTACTCATGCTCGATCGTCGAATCGGGGTTCGGTCAGTTTGGACGGTTATTGATATTTCATTCTGGGATTCTCAGAACACGAGCCTGTAGATTTCAGGGAGAGGTCAACGTAGGCAGTACAATATGAAACGAGCGCAAGGATTGGCGGTGGAACGGCAAGACAGCTTCGCTGGACTCGATCTGAGGAGTACGATGTCGTCTCCACAAGGAACAGGTGAGAACATTGAAAGGAAGTCGCTAGATTCCGGCCGAACGAGGCGAAAACCTCGGAACCGATTCAACAGCACTGCGCTGGGCAGCTCCGTGAGTCGCGCTTGCGATGGGGTGGCTTGCTACCCCCGATGCGACTTCTTCTATTTTCGTGCGGCGTGCAGAATCGTACCACTTTTTTCGAGGCCCGGAGCTCCAGGTGGTTTTCTCCATGTGATTGCTAGCGAAGGTGGGCAGGCCCTGCTTGGGGGAGGGGAATCCTGGTCCTCTTGGCGTGGTGTGAGTGTTCCATAGGATAAGGACGTCCGTAATCCTTCTGTCGTCCTCTCCGGAAACGCTTCGCTTGCCACTCCTCGGCCCGGGCGTCGCGGAGTCGGGCGGAGCTCCGAGCCTTATTATGGATGGGCGCCCTCGAACGGCGAAAGAGAAGCAAGTTGACAGTTGTTCTCTGAAATCGATCGAGCTCCCGCCGAGCGAGACTCGCGCAGCTCGAGTCCCGCACTCGAACGGGACGCTATGGACTCTGGCCGTGTTTCGCTAGAGATACAGAGCTCGAGTTGAGATCTCAATCGCAACGGACCCTCAGAGCCACCGCAGAATCATTCCTATTGGAACACTTTGATTTTTGACTCTCGTCGAGCCTCGCTCCGCCGGCAGCGGCATGCACAATCGAGCTATAGGTGAACGAGGTGCGCGCTGAGGTGTTACTATCGGCTGTTTGCAGGCCGCACGTGACTCCTCTTCAGAGCTAAGTGGGCACAGAGTGTTGTTGACTGAGGAAAGGTGCCGACCGGCCGGCCGGCCGGCCTGCCTGCGTGCCTGCCTGCCAACCATTTGTCCCACAGCACGACGAGCGGCTAACAAAAGACACTCCACCGCCACCAGCCCTATGAACTGAGCGAAAAGGTCTTCCGCCTTGCTGGATTTCTGATTTCTCTATCGGTGAGCGGAGCGCTTGCTTCGCCGAGTGGCAATTCTGCTCGGCGGACGAAAGCTGATTTTACGAATGACTTGCTAAGCTGAGCATATCACTCGTCCAGCGGTTGCTCCCCTCCGATTCCCAGTGATTTCTCAGGAGAGGGCTAGCCAGGAATCAACACGTTCCCGAGCGGAATCATCGGGCGTCCATCACTATTGTTTTCTGCGGGCCATCCATTTCTGCAAGCCGGAGCCATCGGGAAACTCGGTGATGGTTTCGAGCTTCGGGAAGGCGCTGGGAATCCCCGCGGTCTCAGGTGAATTGTTTGCGTGAAAGTCTCTCATGGACTTTGGAGCCTCCGCGCAGGGATTGACGGCTCGTCCCGAACGGACCGAGGTAACAAACCGCTCGATTTCAAGTAACCAAATCGGTGGCTCGCGGGTTCCGACGCCGCCTTGAAAGGCGGACCACGCAGCCGGGAATATGCAGGGGTTCTCAAAAACTCGGAGGAACTTCGATTCGCATGCTTATTTTGATGCAGTTTCGAGCTCGCAGTGCTCGCGGCATCTTCTGACTTCCTCCACGGAAGTCATTTTGTGATGCTCGATTCCACCCCGAGACTCTCCAGTTGAACATTTTCAAGCTGGCTCGAGTGAACGTTCAGTTGGCAGGACTACGGGGAGGTTACCGACTGTGCTGAAGTCAATTGGCTCGAGGCTCTCCACCCATTCAAGAACGCCGTGGGAAGATATCCGAAGGGAGGAGCGGGATTAAGTCCTCACGAGCGGGCGATTTTCGCGCTCACACTCTGGCTCACATGCTGGAGCCTCCGGTGTTCTCTCACTTTGTAGATACATGATTTTTCGAGCCTTCTGGGCATTGAGGAGTGAGACAGGGGTCGCGGCTAATAGAGACACTCGGCTTCCCTTCAATTACACGGAACGTCACGATTCTTCAATGGAGCCGCTCTCCTTGATTTGTTGTTTAACGTTAGCAATGATCGATCCCGATGAGCTCGAACAGAGCGGGAAGCCCAGTCGAAGGTACTCAATGCATCTCTGAGGCTTAACGACACGGTCGAGGAAGACTATGAACTCCTCGAGGATCGCTGGAATGCGAATCACGGAGCGTGGCAATGATTCATCCTAGAAGTCTCATACGCCGTTGGATGCGCCACCGGAGCGATGCCACAACTCTCATCGAAATCTTTTTTTGGACGTGTAGCAGATGCGCCTACGCCCAGGTCAGCTCCGTTCGTGAACCCGTTCCTGCTAATGCGGTCACAAACAGCCCCCCTGAGTGCCCTGGCACCTTCGAGAGCTCAGGATTTCAGCCTCCGAAGCATCTCTGTAAGAAAGCCCTCACAGCTGGCATTCACCCATCACACCCGATCTCTCGCAGGTATAAGATCATTCTCATGTTGGAACTTCCAGACGGCACCAAGCGCCGGAGACATCTCGCCATCGACGTCAGGAGATCAACGTATCCCTGCCCAGGATGCCTCGAGCGGCTCGCGGAACGCGAAAAACTTCTCGATTGACGCGATTCTACAGGTTCAGCAACAGTTCAAATCCTCGAACGATGAACACCACGGCAGAGCTCAGGGTGAGCCTTAACTCGATATTGCTGCCTGTTCGCATTCAACGGCATGACGTGAACTCCGAGAGTCGAGTCTAGGAAGTGTCGCTCGGGAGACAGGATGGGCAGCCCAATTCCTCGGTCTTGGATGGATAAGAGTTGTCTGTGGGTGGATCTCGGTAGTGGATGTTGGGAAGGACCTCCCATTAATGCCACCATTATACTCCGATACAGGTTCGGGCAGTGTCGACGGACATACGCGCTTCAACATGGACTTGCATTCGCGCATCGCCGCGCACTGGCTAGGGCTCTGGAATACTCACTTCCTGCGACAGTCGCTGCCGATCAGTCTGAGTTCGGGAGACGGCAAGCCCGATGACGTCGATGCTTCTCAAGACAATCCAGATGTGACCAATGTCGACGACGAAAGTGGGGGTCGGGATGATTCACACGACGCTCCTGACAGCACTCAAAAAGAGGAAGAAGAAGTTGACGTGCTCGGAGTCGACAAGTAGATACTGAGCCGCCAGGACTACCTGCATAAAGCGAAGCTATATACATAGGTTTTCCATTCATGACTCTTGGGATGCTCGAGTGTTCTTCCGAAACTTCCGAGATGTATAGAAACAATTGTGTCGAACAAATCCGCAACGTTTTGCAACATTCAGAGCCACCATTTCTAGTCAGAATCAACAGTCACGTAGGCTCCGAATTCAACACCCAGACAACGGAAACTCCTAGATACAGTTTTTCCAAACATTCCATATCATGAGCACAGAGCTCGTTCGGTTCCAACTTTTCGTTCTGAACCTCAAAATTCAGACGAGGTCGCCGTGAGATCGTGAGCAAAACCGATCGGGAATCCATATTCCGCCTGACAGTGCAATAATCGACCTTAACCGCCATCTCCTCTTTCCAACTGAGTCGAACTTCTTCGTTCAGATTCGACTTCTGCTCCTGGTTTCCACATCTGAAATCGAGGAGATCTTGGCTATCGACTCCATTCGTTCAGGTATTCAATCGCTCATTGTTCATACATTCTAGCAAATATCTCTGTTCGAACTGCTCCTCCCGACATTTTCGGTAGAAACCGAGTCCGTTCGCCACTCTTTTCAAACTAATGAATGTCATCTAGATTACCGGACAGGTCTATCTCATGTAAAACTCTCATGCGGCCATTCTGAGCAATAAAACGCAGGATTAATAGTCATCAATCCTCTGGAATGACGTCACTTCGCGATCCATACCGGAGAACACGCATTCTCGAACGCTTCGACTGTCCACAGGCAAGCTAGATAGGATATCTGCTGCCATCAAGATTGAGACACTTTATTCACTCGGAAATTTCCCCCACACATGAACAATAGGTAACTAAAAACGCTCAACAAGCCCTCTTCAGTGGTCGTGATGCTTCTGCACGAAGCGTAGTCCACAATACAGGCACGATTGAGGTCCTGGCTTGTCCAAATTGATGAAAACTCTGGGATGTCCTAGAGGACCCCCGCCTCCATCGCAGTGAGTTTTACGGGCTTCAACTTCTACCGGAGGAACTTCAGCGATCAGTTTGATCGCATGATTCGGGTTCACGGTCTTAGTCCTGTCAACGAACCTGGAAAACGAGGAAAAATTTAGATCTGAGGGACGTTCTGTGCCAATTCGCTCTCCAGAACCGCAGCATGACTGAACTCTCCTCCGAAACAAACTTCATCATCGGTATCAGTATGCTCCGATTCATTGAAACGCCTCTTACGTGTCTCCTGTTGAGCTCATGAGAGGATAAGAGCAGACATAGATTTTCCTCTCGCGGACACTGTGGGCCTTCAATCTTTTTTGAAAACCGAGTTGATGAAGGCAGCAGCGAATTTCCGCCACACGTGGCGAGAGGCGCTGCTCTAAGCTGGGAGAACGGTTCGGCTCGAGTGTCTGTTACCTCACATTTCGTTTTCCCTCTGCCCGGATCTCGGTCTTGAATTGTTAGACTCATTCCGGCAGAGTATTTGAGGTTGAGGCAAGTCATCCGTGGATGGCTCGGAGATAACCGCGATCTCAACTCGAAATCAAGAAATCACTGTAAATTCTCCTCTGGCATTATATACGAATGGAGCAAATAATTCCGTGTTCTTGCTCGCCCCACGAGTACTTTCTAGCGCAATAGAGTCAAGAGGCTGGTCGATTCTGTTTTGCCACTTTTCGCGTCTTTGCCCCACCGCACGCGTCGTCGCGCCTCCAGCTATCGTCCGGCTGCGACCACGGATCGCTAGAATGCTTCACCACAGTTCTGGGGAAACTCGCAGGGGGACGATAGCGTGGACAATAAACCATAGACACATCCTGAGCATGAAGACCGCTTCAGTGGACCCCCAACTCTGCGCTGAGGGTTCTGATATCGAGATCTACTCCCGACCTGAACGCCAGTCAGCGGAAACGCGTAAAATCGGAGATACGTATAAAAATACGACATCAGGAATGTACTCAGTTACGATTCCCCGGCAGTCTTCGACGAGATCGCTGGAAGAGTGACCGGAGACTTCAAGTCGAGCTCTGAGTCGATTATCGGATCGAATCCATATCTACCCTGAACTATAGCTTCCCAAAACTCTATCAACCATTTCACTGTCCCACCATAAGCGATTCCCCATGCGAAACCGTTCTGAAAGTCATTTCCATCGAGTTTCACCTCCCGTTCCCTCAACCATGTGCTAAAATGATTCCCTCGGAGAAGATGCCGAAGCTGTGATGTCCTCCGAAAAAAACGGACATAGAGGAGGTGGGCGGATAAGTCACGCCATTGAATAGTTCAACAGGATTCCAGATTGTCGAATCGTCATATCCTCAGCAACGGATGAACCCAGGGCGACAAACGAGTGCTCTCTGGAAAGCTCATTTGTTGGCCTCCCAACTAAAACTGATTGGTCAGTTTGATCGCCGGACAACAATGCTCAATAGAATGAATTTCCTCTTCACATGGACTCTTGAAGCACTTTCGGTCGAGTGACTGAGTTAGAATCAGCGACTTCTGAGCTCGAGATGAATTTCAAGAGCAGAAAATAGCTTCCCCCGCCTTGGATGAAACGTCGCTGGGTCGAAACCTTCACCAGGATCGTCGGTGAGAGGTACCGGCTACTCAACGAAAATGGCGCAACCACTCCCACCGAGTCAGCTAGAATCACCTGAAGGAAACATCGGATGTACCGATTATCTCCACGCAATCCATCGTCCAGACGGAGCGAAGCTTCAAAACTGAATCGTCAATGATGAACAATATCGATGTCATTCGAGAGATCAGGTCGGTCGACCGGACCGCCAGGTTTGAGAGTCGCGATTTGCTCGAACCGGAGCGAATATACGACTCGATCGATCTCAGAGCTTCTTTTAAAGCTTGCCGAATCATATATACGGTCAGAGAGAGGCGGAGGGGGATGGCGATGGTTGGAACTTCACGATGAACTCCGGGAGCTCCACCGGGAAGCTGGAAACGGTGTTCCCGGTGCTGCTCGGTCAGGTGGTGCCCCGGATTCGGCCGCCCCTCCCTCGCCCCCTCGTGAAGCTACTGCGGCTACTCTACAATTTCCTCGATGATGAGCTGCTTTCGCGTCAGGGAGATTCGTGTCGAGTCCTGGGCTATCTCCAGAATAGATGCTGAAAGCGGGAGGAAACTCCGAATCGATCGGAAGCCTTGAGCAGAAGCCCAAAACTATGGCTTAAAGCCGGGCTAGAGGTGGGAGCCGATATGCCGCGTTGAATTCGAACCACCTAGTCCGGGAGGACCGGTCGAGGTTGGTTCAGCAGGCGGGCGCATTCCCGTTCAAGTCATTTTAAGGTGATTTGAGCTGGATTCGCACCGGTATCAGCGAGTGACTCAATGGCGGTCGGACCGTGGACTGCTGCTCCCATGTGTCTTGTGCGCATTCTTCGGCCAACGGAGCACTTGACGAATATTTCCCTGCCGAGAGACAACGACACGGACACAGACTAGAGCTAAGGATTGTAGTCACAATCTCCCGCGAAGTTCGATCGGAGCTGAATACTGAGACAGGCGCAGATACTGATTGGCTAAGAGAGTAGGAATCATTATATTCCCTTCGATTCCCCAAGTTTTAAGCAATCCGGGGTCGTTACAATACAACAGCGCGGTCAATCGCTGTGGAGATCGATCCTGGACTCAAGATTGACCGATTCAAACTCAGCTCATCTGCCTGCTGAATACGTAGGAGTTCCGTGTTGGAAATTCGGCTGGGAAGAACTTCGAATATAGGGATTATCTTGATCGACAGTAGCCTCGCCTTGGTTCGCGACATCCGAGGTGCCCCCGGAACGAACCGGGGGAATAGCGCATGAGATTAAGAGAGAGGATCATTCAGGTGGATCATCTGAAAACTACTAACTAGATAGAACCACGACCGAGGAACTTTCAACGAGCTCACCGAACGTTCCTGTAATCTTCTTTATCGAACTTCTGACCAGTGTGGGTCTCAACATCAGTGGTTTGAGCGGGTGTCAACGAGCTCACGCATCGGGCACCCTGACTCACCGCTGCCCTGAGCCCTGAAAATGAATATTCATCCATTCAATGATGCAGAATGTAAATGTTAAATTCAGGTGAGTCACACCGCGTCTCCGTCATTCACTACGCTACGAAACATGACGTGAGCACAATTAGTCCGACATGCTGATCTCATGATAACTTCCCGAAACCGCCTCCATCAGTCCTTCGGAAGTGAGGCAAATGTTCCGAACTCACCCGCCAAGGCGTGTGAACCGCATGCGAGTCGGGGAACAGGCCGATATACTGCGGTCGTGAAAAGGCCCCGAAGCCTTAGGAGCCGCACTATTCTAGTGGCTATTAAATACTAAGCAGAAGCTAAATGATTTAATCGGGAGTTAGGCACCGGAACGACTAATGATCGGTTGAAAGCTCGACTGCAGTTTGGGGTGGGTGCGCTTTCAGGATCCAGTAACTTCGTTCATGAGTTGGGGCTGCGGTCGACGAGTTCTCCAGGGAACAACGGTGAACGTCAGCTTTTCGAGGTTGCTGAACATGACGCCGATGTTCAGTCGCCGACACACCCGAGGTTTGACGCGAGTCCCGCTCATGCGACACCGGTTCCGGGGCTGGTCTTTGATCCTATGATCGAAGCACCTGTATCGAGTCACTAGCGCTGAGGGATATTTTCACGGCTGTAGAAGTTCGACCCTCCTGCCAGATTCACACAATGTGCGCATCTCTTCTGAGGCTGCGGATGAAAACGATCTGCGCAACGGCCTTAACCGAGAAGCATGAAATATTCGTCTTCGGCTCTGATCCTGATCGTGATCTCTGCCCCCCTACGAATCGATTCATTCAAACCAGATCAATGACTGCGTGGAGTTGCGTATTCGCGAACAACTCATAGATTCCTGAGGATTCTCGGTTGTTGTTTATCGATGGATATAGGTTGCTTCTGTCATGGGGCGGTCAAGCCGCACATGGATATCAATAACGGCGGGGTTACCGAGCTTCGCAGCAACCTCAGTGACATGTTTAATCCATTAACTCACCTGAAATCACTCTCAGAGCCGATGAAGTCATTTTCGTCTCACGGGAAATGAAGGTTAACAGATGTGTTCGAGTTCCGTCGTTTAGCTGACTATCTGCTCCAAGTCTCAGAATGGTCTGTGTCGGATTTACGATGATCCTGTCGATCTCATCTAGCTCATGATCGCGGCCGAACTTATCTGACGCACAACGATCCCGAGTCTCTCGGAGTTCGAGCGCGAACCAGATGGAAAATCTTGCTTCGCATGGTGGGATTCAAAAGGGCCCCTCACGGTCTGATTCGGAGCGAGAGCAGACAGCCGAAGCGCGCGAAGCTCAAAAAGCTGCTTGCTTTTGAGAATCGTTCGCTCTGGGACACGAATCGGAAATTCGTGGGTAATACGAATAGAATCAATGAATCGTTTTCGATTGCCATCCATCCATTGATCTCGGAAACAGCGATTTCGGAGCGACCAGAAGACAAACCTTGTCTCAGCAGTATTTTGCCAGAAATGAAGAACATGGAGGTTCCCAACATCGACGACCACGACAGATATCTCACCCCTCCCTGGCTTTGTCTCCACTGGACCACAAACGAGAGTCGAGCGCGAACGATTGATAAGCGAAAATGTTTCGAGGCACGAGACGCAGGAAATTGCAGGAGACGGCATCATTCTAACGTTCCGTAGCTAGGGTTCGGTCGAGCAGGACTTCCTAGGCGCAATTTCTACATGAGATGAGAACTAGATCACACCTTTACTCGCAGCAGATTCTCTGCAGATGAGAGCCTCGAACGCTCCGCGGTCCAATGTCCAGGATTTTGGCGATGGTTGCTGCAATACAAGACCCAGGGAAATGCAAGATGCTCCTCCGGGAGAACACGGTCGTCCTCAAACTCACTTGTGTGTCCACTGACATCAAGGTGGAAGAGCTACTGCCCTCTACCACTTGCCCTACCACGGAAGAACGCTGTGGAAGCCTTCCGACGGAGCTGGAGCTGCTGCGGAGGCAGACCAGGCTTATATAGTTTCTTGTCACGCGCTTTTTTTTTCATCCATTATGCGACTGTCCCTTGGTTTTCCATCATGAAGAACAAGACATAAGCTGCGAGGGAACAACAATTCTCTGAATCCACACGTCTAGGCCATTCCGATGGGAGCAAGTCTATTTCATCGATAGCAGGAGGAGACCTCTTTCCAAAAACCGATGTAATGCTCCCAGATTTTCCATCGAAAGCTGGTACATCTAAGACGTCTCTGCTGGCTCCCCCGTCACTTGTCAACAAAAGACGGAGTTGGAGGGAAAGCGAAATGAACCGTCTTGTTTGCATCCCACTTGAACTGGCGTTAGCTCTCCTGGAGGCGGAACTACACGAGATGGGGGGCATCAGATGCATTGGATCGATATCTCGACCCCGATGGAACAAAGAGCGGAGGATGGAGCCCGCACAGCCGCTCGCCGATCGGGCACCTAATGCGCTACTGACAGCTCCTGCGGTTTCTCCTCGGAAATCGAGGACCTCGGAGTCGAAGGTCCCAGTTACGAAGGAACTTCCCACGTTTTTTTTTTTGTTGTGGAATCGATTCCATGGGAAACCCGTCGCTTCCGATCAATGGTTAACTTGGATCTCTTTCGACCCTCAAGTGGCGCATTCTACTTGCGCAAAACTGAAATTCACAATCTTTGCCTCCCGTGCTTTTGGAGAAACAGCGCTGTTGGCTTTTTTTCTCCCTGGGCTACGACGAATCGTCACCAATCGTGACTGTGGGTCCATCGCCTCTCTCGAAGCAAGGAAGTGCAACATCTATGGGCTGTAGTCTGTTTGGCTAACGCAGCTCTGGTTTGGGCGACTTGAGGCTACCGAAAGCGGGAAAGTCTCGTACATGCAGCGCAGTCGCGGAAACGAGGCGGCGGCGAACCGCGCTTGGATTCGAAGTTTCCACGGCGGCGGACTTCACAGGAGAGAAAATGAATCTGATCAAACGGCGTCATGCTTCTCCTAAGAGCTGTCGTTTCCCCCAGGCGTCAAGATGTTGATGAAGAATCCAATGCAAGCTTCAAAGACTTACACAGAGGGCTCTTATTTTCTGAATTCCCACGAACTCATCCATACAACTCGATTCAGTGAAAATATTATAGAATATGTACAGCGCGTGGCTATGGCGGGAGTCGATAACGTTGTTTTAAGTACGGCTGCCGCCAAGATGTGGGACTGTTCCGTGCAGAAGAGGGTCCGCGGTCGGGTTCGAAGGTTCGGATTCCGATAGCTAAGGGTCTCCCCGACCTTTCCAGGCACCCGCCCCTGTTTGCTTGAAGCCTTCCTTCTCTCCGCCTGACAGGCTCGCCGCCTATGCCTTATGCACTAGTCTGTTTGGCTCCCGTATTTTATGGAGCGGGCTCGAAAAATGCCGTTTTTGCGACACATCATTTCGGTAGCCAAACAGACTAGTACTCATCCACGAACCAGTTTCCGATCACTCGATAGTTGAACTGTCGTCGTTCGCCGGCGTCGTTGTTAGCTCTGACAGGACCGCCCTCGGTCGTTTTGAAGCAGCGAGATTCCAATCCTTCGCAGGTTGGAGCTCCGTTGGATCGGCACAGATCCTCCACAGAACGGCAGGTCAAAATAACTCAGAACATCGTCAAGTTCCGTTGCCTTGGCTGATGGTCCGCAAGTCAGCCAGGAGGGCCGGCGGGATTCCCAGCTCGAGAGCATGTCCTGGAAACTCTTTTCAACGAGTGAAATTTCCAGGTTTCCTCGATTGCCTCGAGAACTCGTTACGGAGAGATGCACTCATTAGTGAGGACTACGTGATGAATCATTTACACAGTGCATATGCAGCACTCATCCGTTTTCATGCGGGTTCCGTCAAAGTCGAGTTGGGAAGTGGACCTCGATGACGAGAGCTCCGCGTGGCTCCGACGACGTTCGCCAGCATAGACGGACAGCCATGGAAACTATCTATAAGGAAGTCGGCCGTGCCGAAGAGATCCTGCTGACGACCTCCCGCCAGGCACAATGCTAGCTTGGGACGTTGCAGTAAATCTGAACGTGTTCTACGAACCACTCAGTTCCATCGGCTCTCCCATGAATTCAGTGTCTGAAAGTCCTTTCGGACAAACGCACGCGAGCTGGTAGGAGAAAAATCTCCATGAGTCGTGCAGCGTTCATCGCAGTAGGAGTGTAAAGCGAGATAGGAAGATCACGGCTCGAACTCGAGTGACCATATCCGTTCGCTAATCGGACCGAACTCGACGATAATTGAGTCGGTCAGGAATTCAACTCCCAGAGATTGACACGAAGAGGTGTTTCGAAGAGTCGTGGAATTCGATACTAGCTTATAGAATTCGAGAAGCTGACGTTCCAGTAATACATGGATTTAGTGGATATGAGTACCCTCGGTAATTTTTATTCCGCGAAGGACACCAGCAGAGTACAAGTGTCAGGTCGCCCTCGCGGAACTCCCTCGGTCAACTGCAATTGAAAACCGCAGTTTCGCAGTTAAAAACCGCATATAACTGTGATTCATTCCGTTCGTATTTGGGGCGTGAATTAACTCAGTGCCTCGATGTGATTGAACTCTGTCATATCGCTCATTATGTACAATAGTTCCCGATCTTCCTAGCGTCGATTATTCATGCCGAAGTCCCGTCAGTTTTCCGGGACAAAGTGTCGCTGCATGAATGCTTGGCAGCGGTATTTTTCTTGCTCCAAGATCAATATCAACCAAATTATATGGTAGAAAGTACACCGAGCTACAGAACCGACCTCGGGCTTCAAGCATAAATACGGATGACCCTTTCCGGGAGCGAAACCTAGCTCGTTTAGAAGCAGTTTTCCGGCATCTTGCGGCTCACTCAGTGCTGAGATCACCGAGCTCGCATTCTGCCACATGCTCCCGGCTGCATACGATGACTATGAAGTTTTCGAGTGAAAAGTCGGATGTGTGGAATCTCCGCGAAGTCATCCCCACATGGGAAACACCAGAAAAATTTCCTCTAAACCTCGGCACCTGTTTCCAGTCGTCGCCCAACAGCGTTTCTGGAACTCCAGGCCTCGAGATTCAACGATTTTGAATTTTCAGAAAAATTTCAATCCACCCAAAGTTGGTTTTCGATTCCGGCCGGCGGCCCTGCTCAGCGAATGAACCTACCGAATTCCGCGAGGGCTCGTTGTTCCGCAGGCTCCGATGTGAGGGAAAGAGACGGAAACTTTATTGCACCCTTCATGGAGTCTTTTTCGATAAGGGACCCGGTCTCGGTAGTATCATTGATCATTCTTCGCGCGAAATCCATGATGGGTGTCGCCTTCGAAATTCGAACCGGAAAATATCAGAGGTGAGTGTAGGCTGCCCTAAAATCGCGAAAATACAGGAGGCAAGCCTGAACTTGACCCCATTTTGTTGAGGGCCTCGTCCGCCAACTTCAGCCCGATTGGGCTTCCATTGAAGCAAGTAGGATAAAGAACTAGTCAGTCGTGGAGATTCGTGTTGACGGATTATCTATCCGGGGAGAATCGACAGCCTTATCTCGGGCCTAACGGCTTTCGCCGCCTGTCGGAATACCTGCCCATGGTCAGCGCATGGCTTTACGAGTTGTGACCCTCATGCTCTGAGCGCTATCAACGCACACGCGGTGTGATCATTTAAACCTCAAAGGATCGAGAACATCCAGTCACTGAGTGGATGTGGTGAGATCTCCACGGCTTGGTCACCCGTCCCGAGATTCCATTAAAGAACCGAAAACAAGCATTAGAGACCACGAACGAGCGCTCTGATCGAGTCCGAGGTCCCTTTGACCGACATCTGTCTTCTGTGAGAATCAACGCCCGTAGATTGCTTCGACAAAGGCTGGTTCCAGCGGTGGGAAGTTCGGGGTGCAGGAGCTCCGATGAAGATGGGATCTCTTCGGAACTGGTGGAACGCACTCAGAGGCAAAGGTAAGCGCAATTAACGGCGGCGGTTGATACTATGCATTCTATGCGGAATGCCGGTAGTATCTGCTGCGTACCATCGTATTCCGTCTGGTGTAGTGAGTCTCGTCCCGTCCGGGAACAGTCTCCGATTCGACACTGGCTTTCCGCGTGTTGCATATTCTCCCGATCCCGGAGACATTTGACCTTTCCTGAGATCGCGTGGTGTCGTGCTCGGGAAACGAAACACCAAATTCCTCTCAAGGCTCCAGAACACCCGCGAAGATCGAGGGGCTCGACCGGTTCGTCGTCGGAGATGTGCATCTGTCACTAGAGATCTTCGTCTGTTTAGGAGTTCTGGCGGGAAGCGGAATAAAAGGAAACTCGATGAATATTTCGAGACCCCAAGTGTTCATATGTGATTAGTGCATCTGAACATGCAACGATCACTGCATCCATCTGTCATAGTTTCAAAGTGGTGCTCGTTTAGGCGGGTTATCCACGGTGGAGTATTCTACCTGGATGTTGGGACAGTTCCCTCGAGCTGAGTGAGGCAGGAAAGGCGTGAGACTTCACTCGTCCGAGTTGGTTGGTCATTGCTCGCTGAGGTGGGGCTGAGCAGACTTCATACTCTCTGAGTCGAGGTTTCGGAACACATTTTGGATCTTTAGCTTTACGGAACCGCGCAATACATGGTATAATCTGGTGGAGGCGATCAGTAGTGACCATCGATCCTGAACAACATGACGAATGAAACTCTCAACGCCTCGATCCCGAGCTCCCAAATCGAGCGTCAGCCCTTTTGTTGTTGTTGACGATCCGACCGTCCTCGTTGGACTCCTTAAATGGAAAGATTTCATAGCTCCTCTATCAATGGTTCGCGAAAGGTAGGCGGTCGGAGGAAAATTTCATCCGCGCCCTTCTTCTCCAGGGAAAATCCTGGCTTCGACACTGTCTAAGACCGCAGCGCTCACGCTTCGCCATCTGGCTCATTCATATATATGACGCGTTTGTTGAATTCCGAGTCCAGCGTCCTCCCATACTATCAGAACCACTACTTTTCGATCAACGTTCGCTCCGTACAAAGATCGAACGGAAAGATCGAAGGCAGAGTCGAATCATGGACGGCCGGACTCATTTGCTCTGAAGAGTTCCGGACTATCCAAATCGTCGGACGTGCCAAACAGCGCCCTCTGGTCAGACTCCTTCGAACTAGGAAGTCACCAAACATCAAACGGAGAAAGTTGCCCGGTTCGACGGATTCGAGCGCTGTTCGCGAAACCATCGGTTTACTTCGGCGTCTGATTTCCAGCTGCGTAGTTCTTCTAGCTTTTCCCATAGCATGACAACCCTTACAAGCGCGAGCGGTGAGTGAACACCAGGTTTTTTCCAGCTCAAATAGCGCTTTGGTCAAGAGGCCAGAGTGCATCTTCCTCTCGCCGAATTTCCCTGGGCGAGGAGGATGCTGTGTTGCTCATCACAGCTTCCGATTATTGCCCCGGTGACTTCCGACGAGATGTCACGCAAAATCGGTTGCTGGCCTTTCCGTAAGGAGCGAAAAGGTCGGTTGATAGTACGAGATACAAAATAGTTCCTGGTTTCGAGCGTGTGTGTGAGTGTTCAAGCGAGGAATCTCGGGCTCGACTAAGCGCGAACTGAGGCTGTATGTTGTGAACTTTTCTGTGGAATGCCGTCAGCGGATGCCCGTGGCCCTTGAGAACCGATGAGAAGTGTATCAGATCGATTCGTTGCTCCTGTTACCGTCGAGTCGTGAGCTCGATAAAGTTCTACTTGTGTCCTCGTGCGCGGCCGTTAGCCGTTCGGGTAGCGTCATTTTCGTCGAACGGGCATCCCTTTTCTACCCTCTCTGATTGGCATTGTATGGACTCACGGCGTTTCGGAAACATCCATCTGTTCCGCAAACTATCCGTCGACAGCTTGACTCTCATGTGCGTCGAAATGAATTCTAGCAACGGTGCAGGTTCGAGTTTCGCTCGTGCTCTCGGCATCAGCGCTGTTTTGCGTTTCATGATTCCGCTTGAAACATCAGACCCACATACTACGAGAGCGTTGCAGCTAAAACTCTACGAACACAGTTGCGGTCGGCTCTGAACGAACAGAATGGAGCGAAATGCATGAGGTAATCAACGCGCGCAGATTGCAGTCTGCTGCCGCGGCACCGATGAGCGCCCTCATGAGGTCTTGCTGTGTTCATTTTATGTCGATGACGTGATATGATTACGTCGAAGTGTAATTTCTGCCATGACGAACAGCATCGAACTCGTCCAGCCGTGAACTTCAAGTCCCGGAGTCTCCTTCAGACTCTTGCATATGCCGGTGAGGCGGTCACCGACTCTTCGGGTGAGATATAGTCCATCAGGGAACACGTCGAACTCTGTCGAGCCGCGCTGGGGCAACAGGGGCTCCCTGAACAGATCATTCTCTCACTTCGTCTGGAGTCAACGAACCCGCTATATTTCTGAAGGATTGTTGACCGATTGCGAACAGAGTGCTGCCACTTGTAGCGGTCCGCGCACTTCCGAGAAGTTCTCCGAGGCCCGGCAATGCCGATTCCCTCGAGCTTCTGGATTTTTTATCGTTCATTCCACGATCCTGCGCGGAACGCTCGAGTTCTTCAGAAGAATTGAATTTGTTGTCAAGACCGCGACAACGTTAGCACCCGTAATCAGGAACTGCACATAATCTCGGATGATCTTCGGTCGGACGCAGCCTTCCTTTCTGACCGATTCCTTTCAATGACTTGTAGCATTGGAACCATGCTTTCAAAGCTCGCTTCGTCAAACACAACTTTGATTCTACAGTGCCCCTTTTCTCGACTCGCCAAGTGTTTCTTGCGGTGAGTCACCCGGTGCCGTGTGCGCATCAGCAGCGAAACCGGGAACACTTTCGCTGTTAAATGAAACCGTTCCGTCGGGTCTGTGGTGACAAAGGGCCGAGGAGGAGTCGTTTCTGACAACGGTGAAGTGCTCTCTCCGTTCCAGGCTATAGTTCCCGAGTTCGGGAATGGATTTTAGGCAGGGTCCCTTAGAGTCCATCAGGGACATTCATCTGCCGCCTCGATGGTCCCACTTTCAATTCCGCTTCACATATTTCTGTAGTTGGTGCGAACAAACAAGCCTGATCGCGTAACTGCGAACCTCCCCCGCCGCGTAGTTACAACTGACCTTCAGAACAACGGTTGGCGGAACCTTGCTTCTGGAGTGAACTTCCTAAAACTGTTGTGGTGACTGGTGACCGCTGTTGGAATGATGTACTCATAGCGAGGAGCTCGCATATCGACTCAATTCAAATATCGTGGTAGTTGAGCGTTTTTGCTGTTTTTTTCGTGCTTGGCACAGCGTTGGTGAGAGTTCTCTCAAGCCCATAGGAGGTATCGACCACTGCTGAAACGGCAACGTTATCATCATTGCTTGACAACATTATTGATCAGGCTCCGGAAATGCTGCCTGCTTTCCACACAAATCGGAAGAATCATCTCATCGGTTGTCATACTATCGAAGGCATACATGGAGATGGGATCGGTGCAATTTTTGCAATCTTTATTCAGTTTGATGCGGAGACAGCACTGCTTTCTCGTAACTCGGGAGTGAATGCATGACTAGAACTTCGAACTGCCCTCCAAGAGCTGCACTTAGAGGAACGTTGCTCAGACCGCGGTACTATTGCGGGAATCACAGAAGTTGAGGACTCGATTATATCGTCGATTCTCCATGAGTTGCTATGGCCAATGGGGGAACCTTCATGGGGCGAAGTGGAATGACAAAGACGTCTAACGACTCCACTGGTTTGTTCCGTCGAACACGCTTGGTAGGCTGGGGGTGGATTAGGCAGCAGCTTTGACCCATTCAGCGAAGCTCAGATATCCGTCCGCGTTGCTGTCGTGCTCCAGTAAACCGTCCACCAGTATCTCTAATGTCTCTAGCGGCATCTCTTCTTTATCATGGGATGCTTCCTCGTGGCTCGGAGCATGTCCGAATGCACGTATGAGCTCCAAACCATCAACTTGATTGTTGTCGTCGAAATCATGCATCCTCATCAAGTAGAAAATTGATTCCTCAGTGGAGAACACGCCGTCCTGGGTTAGCTCGATCAAATGTTTGAGATCCTCTCTGATGTGATCCATGTCACGTATGATACCTCCGCTCGCGTATTTCGCGCGGAGCTTTTCGGCTTTCTCCGGTGCCATCTTGGGTGCTGGAGTTTTCATTTGTGAGGAGCTCGGTGCCACTGTCGAACTGAGGAAAACTGCCAGACACACTGAAACCGCATACTTCATTGCTGTTGGAGATTCGGGCAGGTCGCCGAAAGGTTCAACACTGCTGAGTCGAAGGCGATCAAGTGCTCGATGCTCGGAAACTTCAGAATGACACGCTGCACTCGTGAGTCGGTCAATCAGCCGGCCAGTATGAGACTGTTATCAAAAGAAGCAGGCGACGGTCACTTTTGGTGACGAGGACAACAAACTCAACAGCGCATGCGTAGTTCGCGAATCGCGAGCCGCCGCGTATCGGGTTGAGATTTCCCGTGATGATGATGGTCTTGAGAATGGTCACCTGGTGCTTTCGCGCGTCCAAATCTTTCATCAATTCAGTCAGCTGAGTTTCATGGAGCGGCTGTCATGGGAATGCCGCTGCTGGAAAGCGACCTTATCGCAGTTCATCCCCAACGGATTGAGATCAAGAGCCATTTTCCTCAGTCAGCACCGAGGAGAAAGTCTGGATAGGAGGGAAATCCGCGGTTCCCTGTCAAACTCAATGATGCCCGTCCATGGCGTCACTGGGTGTCGGGAATGGCTTTCCGGGTCTCGCATCCAGGAAGCTTTCTGTTGCGCAGCTTGGACTAGCGGAGTTGAGTACATTGAAGTCGAAGCTGTAACTTACAACCTCCACTGTATCAATAATTTAGCTCACATCAGGAATCGTTCGTGAAATCCACGATGTGTTTGGAAGTTTACATGCTATATCCATATCAATAATTGGGAAAGTGTGAGAACTCTTATGCTAAGCTTATGCTCTTATGCTGTAGGAAACAAGGTTATTAGAGTCGAGCATTGTTATAAGCGGGGCTCCTTCTGTAGTACTACCAAGTGAAATATTACTCGCCGCGATGAACGGTAGCTCCTATGAGTCACGACCGTCGTAACGGAGCACATCCCACCGTAAAATATCGAATGCTGCCGGTGTTCTGAGCATCAGGTCTCAATCCACTTAACCGAATCCACTTCACCGGAACCCTGCTCACCGAGAAGTCTCCTGCTCTTAGCACGTGCTTGGGACATCTGAACTAGACATGAGTTTGTGTAGTACGGGGTACGGCCCGTACCGGAAGTACGGAAAGTACGCGAAGTACGGAAGGTACGCAAAGTACGGAAAATATATCGGGAAGTATGTAAATCACGACCCAGAACACTCGGAAGAGCAATGTCCACGAATCCGGATTCGATGCTTTGTGCAATGCGCGGCATTGTTCTCGACGTATGCCTAGTAAGGTAAGTGCGGGGAAGCAGCGATGTCACGAGACGAGACTTTCGAAGGCTATCAAGATGCGGAAGCTCGACGGCATATCTGAGGTGCTGCAGGAGTGCAAAGCTCGCGACACATTCATGCAGGCATTTCTCGTGTTGGTAGTAGCCAGGGTCCGTATACCAAAACCGTCGACAGAAACGCAGAAGCTGTGGATACTATTTCCTGCACTAACCCTACTTCCCATGCTGAAAACAGTTGCGCCCTCGAAAGTTCCATTCCCTCATATCTATAATCACCGTACTTACCGAAGGTTCCTTACTTTCGGTTCATCTTTTTTTGCGAGAATCAATGCCGAATTAAATTTTCCGGACTTTGCGTACTCCCGGTACGGGCCGTACCCCGTACTACGCAAACTCATGTCTAATCTGGACACGTCGGCGTTTCAGTTATCAGTTTCCACCGCCGACTAGCCCTCGATGCATCCAGTCGACCCTTTAAACCAGCTCGAATAACTTCGCGATTGAAAGAGGGTACTCAGTATACGCCAGGCAATATGGTTGAAGAGGAGGCGAGGCTTCCAGAAGTTCCCGCATTCAACACTCCGTTCTCACAATCTTCATTGAGACCTCGTCCTCAATTGACCCGAGTTTCTCTTCCAAATGGCACTTGTTGAGATTCGCTGTTGTTGGGAAACAGCATCTGTGCGAGAGGGACCAAATTCCATAAGCTCCGACTTCCGGAGTCGAAGAGCATATCGTTCAGCCAGACAGGACCCTCCTTATGAGAACTTCTCTCCTGATCAGTTTAGCGGGATTGTTGTTTGTTGCTAGCGAAAACCACTTAGAATCATCAGAACGAGGGAGAGAGGGAGGGAGCCACGATGCTGAAGTACCGGATGTTCCGAATGATTTAGGGCCGGAGATCTCCTGAGCTTCCTGACGGCGATGATACGGGTTTCATAGTTTAAAGTCACCAGCACAACTCGAAGAACCTGCCCGTTGTCAGAGAGGAATGTCTCATTGATGCCTCGTGAACACTGGTCGTTACGTTTGGAATTCCTGTTCACGTATCCTACCATAATTGCAGGTGACATGGCCCTCGCGAATGACAAAAACGGAGATGACTCCAACGACGCCAGAG
The DNA here is from genome assembly GCA_037576195.1 of Phytoseiulus persimilis. NCBI lineage: Eukaryota > Metazoa > Arthropoda > Arachnida > Mesostigmata > Phytoseiidae > Phytoseiulus > Phytoseiulus persimilis. Next base: position 4,749,405 of record CM075104.1, read on the forward strand.
GGATTTCAGCGTTCGGAATGAGGTACGAAAGAGCGAGAAATAGCGACCGAACCTGAACAGTCGTCGACTGCGACTTTCGACAGCACCTTCATATTGTCAGGCGCCTCAACGGAACTTTCAGACAGCGACTCTCGGACTCGATTCGTGCTGTAGAAAACTGTCATTCACGACAACCAACACTAGTTTCCCCTACACAAGCCACCCGCAGCCTCTCGAGAATAGTGAGACCAATATCCGGGGAGGAACGCGCTCAGAATCCCCGATCCCGACTGAAGCAGCTAACCACGTTTACGAGCACCGTCGTTCCACAGTTTTACTCATGATCGTTGAATAAGTCGTTCAGACTTGTGGCAGATGAACGCAACCTTCTACTCATAGATTCTCGCCAGTAGTTCCCGAAGACGCGAATGCAGTGAACATGCCATTGCTACGATTTACCTGCTACCGGAGATTCAAATAGGGTTCCCGTTTCGTGTTTTCAGCTCTTCATATAGTACGTTGACGAAGTTTCGTGATGACGTCAACAACATTTTCACTGCGGCCACGTACGTGAAATCGATTCTTCAAGCATCCGATTTCGGAGTTCAGAACGATGCATGCCCTGCTGGCTCCTATGTAACTCTTAGCTTCCTCCCGGTTCCGCCTTGAACTTCTCATGCCCCTAGAAAGAATCACCAATGATAATCTCCCTTTTCGGAATCGAATGTCGTGATGCACCGCTGGAGCATCTCCACGATTGACGCTGAGCTTTCTGTTACTTGCTGCTGGGAATTCGGAATGCCAGATTTCTGCCTGGGCCTCGTTAGAAGATATCTGCTTGCCCTATCTTCAAAACTCATCTTCCTCCCATTCTTGGATTGCAAAATCCTCTCATGCCCCCCCCCCCCCCCCCCCCTACCATCGTAGTTTGGCTGCATTGTGACGATTCAATTTCAGGAAGCATGGCGAAAAGATTACAACACTCCTAACCAAAGAAGACGATGAGTTTTATCATATGAAACGTGCTCGTCGGGGCATTTGTGTGATTATCAATCAGAAGGAGTTTGAACCACATACCCAGCTCAACGAGAGACGCGGGACCGACGTGGACGCCGACAATCTCAAGAGCACTTTCCAGGTACTGCTCCTCAAATCTAGATCACGTCCTCAAGGCATTCTGGATCACCTCAAAACGTAGAACTCAACCGGCACAATCAACCAGTTCTCCTACTAACAAATGCACCGAACTCTTCAGGCTCTCTCGTTCGAGGTCCACGTGCAGAGAAACCTCACCGAGAAGCAGCTCAACCGAGAGCTCAAGTACTGGTCGGAGTACGATCACTCAGACTGTGACGCTTTCGTCTTCTGTCTGCTCTCCCACGGAGAGCGTGATCTCATTTATCACACGAGTGGGAAAATGAGCACCGACAAGCTTTTCGACCCTTTCACCGGTGAAAAATGTCGAAGCCTTCTCGGGAAGCCGAAACTATTCTTCATCCAAGCGTGTCGTGGCGATAGTCTGGACAAAGGTGCTCTAGCTATGGACGAGCCGGACTCCGTGAACGGAGGCGTTTACAGGCTCCCATCGCACGCCGATTTCCTGATCGCGTACTCGACCGTGGCCGGGTTCTATTCCTGGAGAAACACCATCAATGGTTCGAGACTTTGCAATTCCGATACTCATTTTCTTCCACTATACTCGCATCATGTCCCATGACGGGATATGTTCCTGTCTCCCTTTGAGAGCTAAATCCTTAAGTTTCTTCTTTCTCCACAGGGTCTTGGTTCATCCAATCTCTCTGCAAAGTCTTGGGGGACAGGAACTTGGTACTTGATAACGACATACTCTCTCTTCTCACGCTCGTCAATCGGCACGTCGCATTCAAATTTGAGTCCAGTGTGCCTGGAAACCACGAGATGGACAAGCGCAAGCAAATTCCTTGTATGACCTACACACTCACTAGGAAGCTCTATCTGACACCGAAAAATGTCGGGAGTCTTGTTTAGGGACGGTGCAGTGTAGGTTAAAACAGGACACGCATTGTAGGCTATCGATGTAGCACTAAACCAATTACAGAGTGTGGCGCCCGTGATTCCGGCTCACATGGTTGTGCAGCTATTGTGTATAATGGAGCGGGTGTTATGGCCCTTATCAGGAATTGGATGCACGATTACTCCTCAACGATGGACGAGTATTGTCCTCCGGATTACGGAACGGGCAACAGACTGTATTCTGAGTGTATGTTACTCCCACATTTGGAAATTGACGGATGGGTTGTCATAGTGAACTTGGGGTGAATGACGTAGATCGTGATCCTTGGAGAATTCGAGCCGTGCAGAATCACATGGGGGGTTATTGTCCGTTCACTGGGTGCCTCGTCAAACCGGCCATGTCTACGGGCTCATCTTGGCCATATACTTACCATAACACGAAAATAGGATTGTGAGGCCAACTTCCTGCTCAGAGGCCTCAGCTCGGTCGCGATTGAGGGACGGGAATTATTTGGCCGTCCTCTGAAAATGATTGAGAGAGGCGGTCAGGCGTGTGAGGTCATAGCCCCACAAGACACTCATACTTATTGTTAGCGATTCAGACTGATGAACTCTGCCATCTGACCCCAGACGATTGTGAACAATTCGGTTGTGACTAATCTGCGAAAATCGACCACTGCTATAGTTTCATTTGCTCATTGTTATAGGTACAGGCGCGAGTCAGAAACTTCTCAGAGGTCAACTCTGATCCGCGCAATGGCGTGAACTTCCATCATGGTCCGCTACTCGCTGACCTGTGTATACTTTCATAAGAACATCGGCTCGGTCAATGCTTCTGATCCTTCTTGGATCTTATCGACCATCTCCCGCTCGATCGAGTTCTCATGAGTGGTGCAATTTTCAACCCATATCCGTGTGAAGTGACAAACATCGAAAGAATCGGACGGCGGGATGTTCCGCTGCCCTAGCAGGAGCGGATGCCTGATACCCAGCGCGACCACACAACTCTTTCCTGAGGCTCAATCCACCCTCCAATCAATCGAGCCGTCAAACGAACGAATTGATTGAAATAGCAACTGCCAATCTCAACTGAGCAATCTCCATCTCCGTTAGAATAAATCCCGTTATCATCAAACCGAGACGTTCTCTCTGTGGGCAAGGTGAATCCGATGGAGAATGATGGTTACCTCGCGACGAAAGGAAGAGTGAATGTCGATTCGAATCGTTCGAACGGACGATTCGAGCATTTTCTTCAACAAATCTCTGGAGGATTGTAACGAGACTCCGAACTTCACGATTCGCTGCATATTCGCTGGAAGGGGGGGGGGGGAATCGATAGACATATGTATAGCCGATGAATCTGTCTTCATCTGAATTGGCGTTCTGAGATCTTCCCCTATTCCTCTATCCACACTTCTGGGCGCGCTCTGCAGATTGATGTTAAACTTCCAACGCCACCGGCTATGCTGCCTCACATCCTGGTCGGATGACGAATATTTACCTGTAATACCATGATCAAAGTGTGCCATGCTTCAAGGTCATCGAATGCTCAGGAAGGATATCGCCGATGACGGTGAAGGCTGGCCTTTCGATTCCGACCTGTGGGCTATAATCATGCGGGATTCGTTCCCTCCCGCTCAGAGCTGGCTGTTGGCTATCCGATTCAGTGGAATCTAACTGAACTATTTATCGACGAACTATTCGCAGTGACCGGACACAAATCTCCCTCCGCCTGAGATGAATCGATCGGCGAACACCAGATACTTAGGTTACTCCATGGGAGGATCAGCTACCGAAAGTCGCACATCGAGGGTCCCCGATGATTTTCAGGATAGGTTTCAGTTGGGTTTTTGATTATGATGTTCCACCCTCATTCACATATATCTGCAGCAGATTTTGAATTAAAGCCTCATTGGGGATTCACGGTACACAACGGTGAAATTATTGGCGCGAAAGAGAAATCGCACACCTTAGTGTTCGATTCTCTGAAAAAAGAAATTGAGTCACCCTCTGGAACGTTTATTGTCATTACGAATACGCTGCAGCCAGAGGTCGTCATCTAACTTTTTGTGAGAAAAGCCAGGCATCGAGTCCGTCGAACTCCCGCCGATTGACACAAAGCATCGGAGGATAACACGAACTCGATGGAGCTGATTTGGAGCACTGAGTCAGAACAAGATCCAGTGTTAGAACTGCCCCATGATTGCGAATAGGGAAACCTTCGGAACGCGGTTCCGATGAGCTAACACATCGATGAAGGGGTGGGATGATGGACTCGATTCATTCATACGCCAAAAGATACACGTATTTAGCTCGATGGATTAGATAATTAGCCTAAATAATTAGCTCAAAATTATCCACTTGAGTATATTATTGACTACCGCCCGCCGGTTGGTCCCTTCTGGACTTGCTTCCGTGCAGCCATTCTCCATAACTCACTAAACCGTCCACGTTAGAGTCGAATTTCAGGAACTCATCGACGGCGACTGAAACTTGCTCCCCGGCCACATGACCGGCGTGGTTGATCAGCGTGAGGATTTCGAGCCCGTCCAATTGATTGTTCTGATCGAAATCATGCATCCTCAAAGCGTAAAATATGGCTTCATGCTCCGATAATGCACCGGCTCCTTCGAGGCTAATCAGGTTCTTGAGATCCTCTTTGATATGGTCGTCGTGGATAAGGTTTTCGGCGGAATACTTGCGCTTGAATTCCTCAATTTTCTCAGGGGACATGGTCGTAGTAACTTCCGGACTCGGGTTGGCTGCCGTCAGTTGGATGAGGAGACTCGTACACAGTAAACATACGAAGAACACCATTTTCGACTTGAGCTAGCACTCTCTAAAGGCGCCCTGTGACAACGGAATCTGTTTGCGTGGAATTTTATGTGTGCGGAGAGGGAAACAAATAGAGCAGACGGTCATCATTTGTTACAGCTGCCATTCGGAGAAATATTGGAGAGATGGAAGGCCTCCAGCAGGCTCTTTTCAGGTTGATAATGGCACCTGAACGAGTGTGGTGGGAAGTAGTTCCACGAGTCCGGGCTGAAATTCGCCCGAGTCCCGCCTCTAGGTGCTAATTTTCAAGACGCCTCGAATGCGCACGCTCTTCGATCTGACGGAACGGACCGTACTGCCATTTCAGGGCGAGCCCCCGTCACCTATCGGCTTGCTTGAGGAGCAGAACAGAAGTCCGCGGAGACGGCAGGGCAGTCGTTTTGAGATGATGGAAAACCGAGACGCGGGCAACCGAAGAGCAAAGCGAGGATGGAACACGCTTCAATGGGCGTGTTTGGCAGACGTAGTCCGCCACACCACAAAGCACATAAAACGATGCAGAGTCAAATACAGCACAATGAATGCCTCATGAAGAAAACGCTCTGCTGAGCATAGAACACGAACAATAAATGACTAATTGAACGAATTTCTCGCTTGTTCGAGGCGCGGTTGTGAGATTCTGGAACGGCTTCCCCTTTGAGAGAATTTCGGTCAGGACCGAGCGTGTGCATTTACTGGCGATTTCAACGGCAAAACGGAGGCGTATAGATTTATGGCAGGCTCCGGCTGCTGTGTCTGATTTACAAACAGCGTTGTCAGCCCTTGACTTGAACTGTGCGTGAGATTACCACGCACAGTCGCTCGGCCGCTGAAAAAACTGCATCACCGGCAAAGTTGGATGGACGGGCTTCCTAAACCTTCTCCGTGTTATTCACAGCGTGCTGCTCCGGAATCATTCCTCCAGGCAACCGCGAGGAATTACGTGAAGAGTAGCACGTGCTCTATAGAGGAGAGCCCACGAAAAGTTTCGTTTAGCGGTGTTGACAGTTTCAGCAGCTCCAACGTCGTGCAGCGACAGTGACGGCGCTTCAGGGGCTCTACTTCATGAAATCGCAGAACGGGGTGCTTGGACCCCGACCGGCTCGTGGCTGAGGTAGTCAGCATCCCATGACTGGTTAGTCAGCATTCAACAAGCTGATTGTCGACTCCAAAAGAAAACGTCATAACTTCAATTCTGATCTGTGACATTGAGTGCGACTGTCACAACCATCTGAGACGAGCTTATGGACGCAACGACAGACAGGAGTTCAAACAGTGAGGAACAATGAGTCGCGGAGCGGTTGGCAGCCAAATCGCAAGAGTTCCAGAATGCCATCCGATCCATGCTTCTGTTTCCATACACGAATCAAAATGCTCATCATAGCTTGTTCTGTAAACTCCGCATTCCACATCACGGTCATTTGCCTTATGTGTTGAGGAAACTCATACAAGATCCGGATCAAGTGGGTGCTGATCATTTGCACACCACAGATATCTGATCTGGGATTTGTGATTTCACCAATTCCGCTGGGCTCCCTTGAGCCTGAACATGTTCCGACACAAGTCCAATGAGGCTGATGACTTCTTCACAAAACTCGAATACTGATTGAACGGAGGGGGAAGGGAGGGAAAAAAAATTTCATTCGAGAAAATGATGGAAATCCGAATTTAATCGTGATGATGTCCAGTTGCTCCACCCATCACTGTATTTTACATTTTTCAGCCGCTTGCCAGGCTTGTCCGCGAATGGATCGTTGATGTCCTTTGTAGTCCATTATCTGAATGTCCTCGTCAATCAGGACGTGACGGATCTTGAACGGACTGTAACCACCTTCCGGGTCCGTGGCGCCCAAAAAGTTCAAAAACCTCATGGTGTTGCAACGATTGCCGTAGGATCCACACATTAACGTCGTAAGTCTGACAACTACATTCGATCTTGCACTATGGCATGTTGAGTAGAGAGTGTTGGCGAAATTCTTGTCCAATCCATAAACTATTTCTTGCACGGCGGCTCCCGGGGATCCAGGGTGCTCCTGAGAAACACGGAGTGGAAAACAGGGATGCTATTAGAGGAGCGATTCGAGAACCATAACCTCGAGTTGCCGAGTTTCAGAGAGTCCGGTCCAACCAGCTGCGTTACGCTCGCAATAATTCCTCGGCCGGGACTCCGATGATACTCAGGAAGGTACAAGAATGTTGCGCACGCTTCTGATGGAAATAACCAAGGAGAGAATACTATACCGTGGTTGCATTGACCACAATGAAATGTCCTTGAGTTGGCGAGCACGTCATTTGGCACATGATGTTCTTGAAAGCTCGGTAGCAACCCGGACAACGTGCCATGCCCAACGCTTCAGCAGCTCTCATTTCCTTCTTGAGAGTCTCAAACTGACTGGCCTCGCAACACAGTCGCCGATCTTGGAGTGTGGCTGCCAAGTCCTCACAGAAATCCTGCGACATCAAGACTGATTCATCTGCTGTTTATTCAGCGCATGTCAGTGTTTTACTCTAGCCGATTGACAAACGAGACCATCTCCCTGACACGATGGCCAACTGTAATATACGCCTCAAACAAATCTTCGGCACTGAATATTTTCGACGGATATTGGATTTACCTTGAATTCCGTCCACAGACCATCGGGAAAAGTTTCGGTCGGCGGTTTATCGACAACACACGGTACCGATTTTCTGATATCTTTGTTAAAGTAGCAGCTACCACTGAAGGCACACTGTTGCGCTCGGCCATGGCTGACCAAAGCGGCTAAGACTAACAGGGTCCCGCAGAAAAATATTTTCTCCGACATCACGATAACTAAGACTACGCTGCTCCTCCGTTCCTCTTGCTCTAAGAGGCCCGCGAAGGCAGGAGCGAAAATTCGGTGACGGTTCGCTCTAAGGTGGCGTGTCGGGAAAGGGAAGGGGAGTGCGCTTTCAAAACATGCGCTTCATCGCTGCTCGTTCACGCCAACGTGATGCCGAGATTGACACAACAATTCTGATGATGGCTGTGAATCACTGTCCCGGGTGAGCTGCTCGCTGGTCCGGATCACCGAGCGACCACAAGCTCTTGGAACCCGTCAAAAATGTGTCCGATTCTCAAACTGGATCGAGTCTAGTGCTGAATGCGATATCTTGGCTAATCGCGGTGTAATGACTCAGTTTTGGTGTCAAGTGGTTCTCGAGCTCATCCGGTATGTCGCAATAGACTCCGACGATCGAAGATTGCTCGAGTATCACGGGGTCGATGCACTTGACGGAAGCGTTGCATGTTATTACGGAACGGTGCAAAACTCAGCGAGCTCGGCTTTCCTCTTCGGTCTCCACAGGGAACATCGAAGCTCTTTACATCTGACATGAAATACTCGATTGTTCGAAATCCGAGAATCTATCCAGCGCAGTCTGAGCAAATTTCCTGGTGAACTCTCGCAGCCCAGTCCATTAGTTACGAATGCGTTTCCACGCGCAGAGCTTCCACAATGCCGGAGGAGAGTATACGGAATGAAGAACTCGCGGAACCCTCTCTGGAAGCGTCCGAGCCGGAGCAAGCCACTCCGCAAATGAGAGCGGAGAGAAGATCACGGAATGGTGGACCTGAGTATTGGAGCAATAAGGTTGACAGAATGACCGCGAGGTTTTTCCGCTGGGGTTCTCACGTCCATGAATCGAGACTCTCTGAAGCATGTGCAGGGGAGCAGTTCCCGGTTCTTGGTGAAGTCTCCGCATCCGTTCGAACCCAAAAATAGCCAGTCAGGGGCTGAACTAGGCGAAGTGCCGCCAGGGGTGAGATCGGGAGATTCCGAGCATACCGCCCCTCCTACTCAAGGAACTGAAGAAGCTCTCGTGCGTGACCTCTTGCAGACAAATATGAGGAGAAGATGTCGGAGTTGGTATGGATCATTCCGTTTACGCCGCGTTCTCAGATTTCATATTGTATCGTAGTGTCCAACCCCTCGAGCGTTGGAGATTGCAAATTCATCCATCGCTGCTTCCATGTCGGTGCTGAAAGACAGCTCGTTCTCTGAGAAGAGAAACGCGAGATTTGACTCGAACGCTACTGACTCATACTCCAACGCAGATTGGACTCGATAAGCTCGGACTTTGAGAACATAGAGCCTGGAATTCTTTAGGAACTCCAGAGGCTCGAGCGGACTCCTTTCGACAATTGCATCAGCTCTCTGCGTTGAACAACTCCCGAGATAATTCTGTACCTGTTTTCGCTCGATTTTAACTCATCCTTGTTGATGTCGAACATTGTAAGATTCTATCTCCTGTAGAATCGACTATGTCAGCGCCTCCGCAGATTCATGCTCCGCTTCAATGAAATCAACGAAAGCAATGACCACGCTGATCTGGAATGTCTGGCTCATCTGATGGTTATGCGAGACGTCTGGCGTCCTGTCAGAGACGATTCGAAAATATTTCGATCCAACAACCTGCTCCAAGCGTTGCTTGCTTCCCCAGCGTTACTTTCGCAACCCTGGGTTGCCAGCGTGCTTGCATAACCCGATGATCGAATCACTGTACTGAGAGTAGGATTTTAGAGGCGTCACGCAATTTTTAAGAATGCGTTTCTCTGTTCGGGATCGTGATGAGGAGGTCTTGATGAAGCGGAATGAAGGCATGCACGTTGATTGATGCAGCTGCTGGATCGCTGATTTGATCGTCAAGTGTTTCGCCGAATGTATTGTTATTCGTTCGAATGCAACTCTCGTTTTGTTTCCACGATCTCTGAAATGACGTGGTGTATGAGCTGAGTGTGGATGAACCGACACATGAAGTGAAATGAGCTCCGCTAGCTCACTTTCTTCTCCATTGAATCCATTTTCGAGTCTGATCGATCCACCACAGGTAAAAATGACTCTCCTTCGGTTTACCACACTCACCATTCCAATAGTTTTTCATCCAATCAACCAGAGCTCCTCGATGAAAGGAGTCATCAGCGAAAATGCCGCCGCTGTGGCCGCCCTGGCTGCCCCTCTGCTCCCCCTTCTAGCTACACTTCTGTATCGAAACATAGGCTCTTCAGGCTCTCCCTGTGTTGTCGTTGAGGAGCGCAGCGAGCGTGCCGGGCAATGAGAAAGATTTGGAAGAAAGAAAGAATCACGGATTTTTCCTCAATGAAATGCTTCGGTGCGGCTGTTGCGTTTGGAAGCGATCTGTGCAAGTCGGAGGAACAGCTCCGAGATAGTTCCCGGGATGATCAATGGTTTTCTCGTACGATCGGTCGAGAGCGAGTCTTGCTGCTGCGTAAGTTCGGTTCGGATATGAATGCTGAGAACTCGGGTTCTCTGCTTTCCGATTCCACGAGCAAACTTGGTCGCAAAGGGTCACGGAAGAAATCGCTGGAGAATGAATCTATCCCATTTAGTTCTGGCTCTGTCGCAGACCTGTGACCTGTGTACAGAGATGAGTGCCCGGACAGCTTTTTTGACCTTTAAAGCCACATTTTCCTCCGTCATTTTGCAGGATCAGTCACGACATTTTCAGATGAATAAAGTTTCGCAAATCAAGAGAGCTCGTTTCTCTGTAGCAGAAGTATCGCTCCGTGACTCTCTGTTGCCCATTGTGCGTACAGTATCGGCAAGTACACATATGTGAAGTCTAAGGAGCATCGCAAGAGGAGGGAAGGCTCCGAAATCGATTTCTAAAGCGAGATGACAGAACCGAATGTTTCGTGTTTTCGATCTGCAGCTCAGAATGCGAGAGCAGGGGGCGGGATATTTGAAGACGCGAGAAAAAATAGGTTGCGGGCTCCAGTCATTGATTAGGAATCGTGAACAATACCGCAAATCGAAAGAGTATCATGGCTCCATCGCTAGCTCTCCGACATCTCTCAGTTTAGAGGAACCGGTTGCCATTGGGTCGCGTTATGGTTTCCAGAGCCCTCGAGATTATGTTCGGATGTATATACACCAAACAAGGCGAACAAGCTGCAGCTCTATCTTGTGCTCCACTCTCGTGTTAATCAACGCTCCTGTGTAGCTCGCGGAAAAGTTGAGTGCTGTGATGATGATGAACTTTCTTCTCTTCCCAAGATTCTTGGCTCGTCATAGCTTTCCGACCGTATCGGCATCGCCATCTCATGCGGCTGCGACAACCATATTTCTCCGAGTAGCTGTATACGAGCACGGTAACTACGCGTTCGTTTGATGGAACGCTGTTGCCGTCAAGTGTCGTGGCCACCACTCTTCATGCCGTATTGGCTCGTAACATCGTATTAAGCTGCTCGGACAGTCCGGGACGTGGGACCTGGCGGAGGTCGGTGGGCTGCGTCCAGCGGTGATATGAGGCGACGAATAACACAATAGGACAGCAGAGAAGTGGGAATTGTGGAGGAATAGTGTGAACACACCCAAGCTCCGTCCCCTCGGCTCGACAGTCGTTGTGTGTCGCCCATTGGAAGCTGTGGATCGGAGTCTGGTTTCACGATCAACGTAACGGGGCAGCATTCATCTTTCGGGAATGTCTCGCCAACGGTTTCTGCAAGTTCTCTCGCGAATTTAGCTGCGTGTCGATACTTCACTCACTGGTTCGGCTCGTGATGTCCTGAGGGCAGACTCTTTGGATAAAGAACTGTTAATAAAATCAACCATACGAAACAAAGAAATCTCCAGAAATCAGGAACGGGAGTCAGAATGAATGGTCTCATTCCACATGACTTCCACAAGCCGAGAAAACATAACGGAATGCGAGTCCAGTGAATGCAGAGTAGCTGCACGCAGCGTACGGGAATGAATAATATATATGTGGATTGGCAAGGTGATATCCATTGACCAAACTGATAGGTAGCAGCCTCGTCACACAGGTGGTCAGCTGCGCACCAGCGAGCTGATTGTACAGTGAAGCCCAATCAGATATGACCCCGACAAGTAGCGCCCTAAAAAAAAACGAAGTTTTTGAAACCACCGACTGTTCCAATTTCTATCGTATCCTTTCCCACAAGAAACCAAAATGACCTTGGAATTCCATCTTGACAGGTTTTATATTCCTGGAAAACTTCCTGTGACACCGAGTCACAGCCAAAACAGATTCGAGTTTAAAAACTCGTGATCTGAACAAGCCACCCCGTATATCAGTTTCATGTTCGCCCTCCTCAATTCCGGAAAACGAAACTTCCGTTAGCGGGCCCATAAGATGTATAATGACAGCAGCAAGACGAGTGACTCCTCTACGGCCGTCGGAGCCCAATTGACTATCGATAAAAAGTAAGCTGTATCAGCATCGACGTTTGAGTAGTCGGGAGATATAGTCTCTAGCCTCACCCTTAGCTTTGCTTTAGCGATACCTCGCTGGCCCTCTAGAGTCAGTTCTCAAGATATCCCTTAAGGCTGAGTAGCCTCGCGTTTGACAAGCGCTCTTGGTACCCGTGAGACACCGTTCCTGGATGAGTCTCGGAATCTACTTCAAAAGCTTCACCATCAGGGAGGTGATCGGAGGATGAGAAGGACGAAGGCGTGGATCAACTTACGCAGACATCGAGTGCTCGATTGGGAACATCCTTTTCAATTTGTTCCATGTCGTTTTCGCAACATTTCTCTCCGTTGCATCCGTCGGATGACGCGACATGCCGACAAAGAATGAAGACAGGAGCTCAACAGAGAACAGTGGTGGCGGAAACAGTTGCTGGATATCAGAAACGTCTTTTCCGGTTCAAATATTGGCTCGATGCCGCACGCCGCTTATTTCCGGAGGGATTTAGCGGCTTCGACAAAGTCAGTCTCAACAGCAGACTCAGGGCAGCTATCAGGGGGCTGGTTCCGGAGGCAAATCAGCGGGCGATCGCTTGGGGAGCTTCTGTTGCTCACCACGCAGCTTCCTGTGACGGCAAGAACAGTGATTGCTGGATGAAACTCAGATTTAAGTACGCTGTTAACCCATTGGGTGAAACTGTGTCCGTAAGCTCTACCATCACAGTGACGCTACGGAGCGTCAGCCATTGCCTATATCCGACGCTATTCTGCTCTTTCCTTGGGGAAATGAGAGAAACGAATTGAACTCGAGAGGAGGAGCGACGAGCCTAAAGCACGGAATGAGAGAGGAAGGCATTCAGCATGCGCCGATGAAGTAAACACTGTATCACTTCGATGAAGAAGAACACCGGAGAATTCTGGAGAGAGCGACGGAGATCGTGTAGAATTGAAAATAAGAAAAACCTCCTGGAGGAGCGGGGAAGAGTCTTTCACGAAGAGAGGGTTTGTTACAGGCCCCGATTTTTGCATTCTGTCAGGATCAGCATCTTCTCATTCAACAGCTCCTCGACCTAGTGTTGAACGGTCTCCGGGAAGGGAGCCTCGGAGAAGACTGTGATCAGTTCGGGAATTATTCATCCATAATCATCCATAAATTCATGGATTCATGGGTAGATGCCTGTATGGATTGATGAATTATGCATCATTACCATGGAAACCGATGAGTTCGGCCATCAGAGACTCATATGTCAATCGCCTTGAAAGGATAGATGGGAGATGTGGCATGATGAGCGCCTGAATTTCCTAGCTCTAGTGATTAGGAACAGTCGAGTAGATGCTCGTCGGAATTCGAATTGTGCAGCTGCGAGCGGACAGGAATTTTCCACCAGGGCTCCGTCTCCTCCCATTTCGGGCTCCACCGTTTCCTCCAGGAGAACCCGAGCCACGAATCCCGTACTTCCCAGGAAGTGCCTGAGATGCGCGATGGATGCACAAGGAGTCCGAGACTCGAGTGTGCCGCTCCCATAGGTTTCTCGGGATTTTTTTTGCTTTTCCGGGCCGTTCTCGCTGTCGCAGTTGTCTGTTTGCAAGTTGAGTTTCGGAGCTGTATTGAACCCGTTCAGGATGTGTTGTCCTCAAGGAACAATAGCAAAGATTCTTGACCTCCCATGCCGCGCGCTGGAATCAACTCCCAATCGGCTGTATTATGCGAAGAGAACGACGACAACCAGCTTGAGCTCACATGAGCTGCGAACAGAGGTCTGCGCCGCGGGAATTTTCCAATCGGCAGCGACGTGGGACACTGAAACGGCGTTCCATGGCGGAGGAACTGATCCGCGGTTAACACCGCTTATAGCTCCGACTCATGACTCAAAAGAAGGTGAGAACCTGAGAAGGCTAATGAATGAGAAAGCTGCCTCGGTTTCCGCCAGGTTAGAAGTTTCAAATCCCGGATCGTCGGGTTGCTTTTTAGCAATACACTACAGACTCTCGAGGCTCAATACGAGAGGCTCGAAATCCCATTCATGTTGGGGACGCTGATGAGTAAGCACATAATGGGTGGATGCAAAAGTCTCGGGTTCCTCATTTCAATCGCTCATAAGTCCGCTCCCGGGAGGCGCATGAAGATAATGAAATTCACGAAATGTGCGTTCAATTGGCCTTCAGGTGCGATCAAGCGCGACATCATTCCGGAAGCGGCGTGCTCTGACGAGCGATTGAACTGAAATGATCGAAAATAAAAAAATCGCGAATCTACGGTTCCGGCGAAATCAATACTATAAACCTCTATTTTCTCTCTTGACTGATGAAGCTCGTCGTCGTCAAGGAACAGGCGGTTAAAGAAAAATTCGCGTTCTGGCTGCGGAAAAGTGGAGATATCGGCCCCGGAAGATCTTATCCTTCGGTGATTTTTCTCCGCCAACTGAACGGTCACAATGGTGGGATGAGCTGGGAATACTCTGGAAACGCTCAGAAGTCTCTCGGAAACGTCACTTAAACACGTTTTATCGGGGTTCGCACTTGCAATGAGTGATAACGCCCACAATAACGTCTGCTCCAGCGGCAGAGAACACATTTCGCGCCCATTTCCAGCGTCGCTTCTCGTAGTCTATGAACATTTGGGAACGCGACATATCGCGAGAAAGCCAGCAAGTGTTCCCTGCCTGAGCATTCAAACTCATCGTCCCAGAGGGGAGACACGCCGATCACTCTATGTGGGAGTGCCTTGGAGTGTTTGAGCGACTCCTGGGCGTTTCCAGAGGAACGCAAGCTCTTCCCATCCATTGGACCGTTCAAATAGTCGGGAGACCACCGAAAATTTGGATCTTCCAGGACCGATATCTTCGCTCCTCCCAAGCTGAACCGCACCTTTTCTCTTTGCCAACTGCTTGTCTCACGACGAGCTCCGTGTTTGTGGAGAGATTACTGTTGGTAGCTTGGAAGGTGATCGCCCGGCCGAAGACGCACTCGCGGATCCCCTTCCTCGGGTGAGCTTGGAGTGCTCGTTGTCCCCTGGAAGCATTTCCTTGGGTCGCACCGGCTGAGACAGTAGCCATATGCAACCCCGCGGTGAGCTAACCCCGGATCTATTCCCAAGCTCATGATTAGTTCGATCACGTGAGCGTACTACCGTGAGATTCGAACGCTCGTCACCCGTCTAGGATTTTTCTTTGTCCTCAGGAGTCCGAATCGTGTTGGGGCAGCGCCTGTGTTCGCACTGAAGAAGCTGACTAGAGAAGTGCCAGCAGTTGAGCTTGAAGGCGAAATTTCTCGAAACTCTCTGTATCCTGTTCTATCAATGAAAGCGGGTGGACGACGGCCCGGCGTACGGATAAACGAATAGATGCGGAGTGCGAGGTGACCGACGATCGGACGAAGCATTTGCATATTCATAGGTAGCCATCTCAGGGAGATTATCATAAATTCGCCGTGTGCCGAACTTCGTACCAGCCTTGCTTCGGTCATGTCAGACTTCCCGAATTCGGACGTCACGGAAGCCCTCTTAGCTTATCGATGCGATAGAGGAAACGTCTTGTCGAAGAGCGCGCTACACGGAACAATCTCGTTTCACAAGTAACGCTCGGTTCTGCGAGGTCTCGATGATGCGGCGAAGCGCATCGGACCTTCCCCGGCGGTGATTGGAAGTGGGCTCTAATCTGCGAAGTCGTCGGACCCCGCTTCCCGCCACAGTGAACGGAACAACGAATTTCGTTGAGAGTCCGAGGGTAAGCTGTTTGCCTGAATTGACACGCCGCTTTGAAAGCGCTGTCAGGGAGCCAGGTCACCGCGAAATGCTCCGCTCGTCTAACGCTAACTCCGACGAAGTCGTCTAATTAGCAAACAGATCAAAAATTCCAGTGGGTTCGCTGACCCAGCAGGCACTCTCAGGGATACCCAACAGTTGAATGGCTGTGCTGCGAGAAGCTATCAGGTCCACAACCGACGGCAGCTTGATTCGAGCGCTTAGCGAACGCCACCTAATGTTTCGAAGTGTGTGGGTGTTTTGGAGCAGCTAGATCCGACGATGGCAGCCGGACGCTGTTGTACACCGGATTCATTCGAATAACAATTACGATTCGGTCGACCTGTTCGAACAACTCGAACAGTTCTACAGATCGGGCACGAATCACGAGACCTCCTTACTTGCTTCGTCAATGTGATTCCCGCTCGTTGTCGATGTGCATGTCGTTGCCAGACGCATTTGACGCTCGGTTCTCGCAGTAGAGCTCTAGAACAGAGCTTTGAACATGCACAAGGGCTTTCATCCAACTCTGTGTTTCGCAACCCCATCCCAGCCGGATGAGCTCGGCCCTAACACGTTCCGGGTCGTGTTAATGTCAGCAGCATCGTTGCCATGAGGGTTCTCCATTCGAATGTTGCGAAAGCCCACGCAATCAGCGACGGATACAGGTCGTTTTCTGCTGTGCAATCAATACAGCGATCGAGCAGCGCTCAGCTTTTCCGGCTACGCTGGAGATGGATTTCAAGACTTCGAGTTCCAGCGCAACCGATCTCATCCATGGAGAACTTCAGCAAAACGGGACGATGCGGGGAAGGGTCACGCGAGGAATCCTCTGCTCGAGTCGCAGCGACACCGAAGTCCCACTGCCTACCTCTCCAACGGCAGTTTGGGAACTGAGTGTCGCTGACTGATCATTCCACGGGGCGTTTCTCCTCTCAGAATGTGGGCACCTCACCTCAGCCCGAGTCAGAGTCCAATCGGAGGCGCACACTCTCTGGGGACCGCTTGGGAGGAATGAGAGCCCTGTGGCACACGAGTGCACGGCTTCCAGGTACAAAGCGAGCCTTTCGGTTCGCTAACACCGTCGGGCGTCTTCGAAAATATGTTCTGGAGCTGTTTTGGCCTTCATGTTGTGGCAGTAGCCCAACGGAAGCCCTCCCGTTTCTCCCGTAACCCTCGTCGGCTCGGCACTCGATTATTGCTCCGAGAAACGATGACTATTGGTGGACAATCGCTCACACTCCTACCCTGAAACTGTGGCCGAGCAGAACGAGCCCCGCGAGCGACTCCCAGTCTCAGTTTTCATCGGATTCCGACATCCGCGGTAAGTTCGATCGGGTGTCGAGACTCCGGGATAGTCGTCCGGAGTCTATGAGCGGAAATCAGAAAACTCGTGAAAATCTTGTCCCACGCCGCAAGATGATCAACCGTCGGATCGCTCCAGCGAGCAGCTCCAAAGTTATTCCATCGTGCTCTCCATCCGAACCACTGCTCGTGCCGTTCAAAAGGAGCAGACGATGAAGTAGGAAAATTCAAAAGGACCTTTGAGGTCACTCTGAATGAGCCACGACAAGCTTACCGGTCAGCGGACGTTCGTTGGGAGACAGTTGGCAACATACTCGATGGAACGATTCGTACAGTCGGTGCCATGGAACGCCCACCCGAGGTTCCGAACGTTCCGGAGAGTCATAGTTGAGCAAGTACTGACTTGACCGATTCAAGTGCGTCTCCAGAAGAACGTGACAGTGACATCGAAGAACGTCGCGGTTGTGTTCTATCAAGGTTTGTCATTGGAGGTCGAGTTTCTTTGTGGGAACATTGCATGGTGCGATGATGTCATCCGCTGTAGCGTGGTGAACGAATTCATTTTCCTGGATTCTATCTCGGACCTTATGAGTATCGTCGGCTATGCCTCGTCATGAGGAGCGGCCGTTCTCAAAACAACATTTTTCAGATTTCTCAGGGGGGGTACTACAACGGTATATCGAATCGGAACACGGAAAGTTCGCCTAGTAGGCTCTTCTTCTTCGCTTCCTCGGCGAGCACATCCTCATCCCTGCAGGATACTATTCCAACATGTCGTTTTCGGGAAGAGACTCACTTGACCGAGTGGTAGTTTCGAGTTTTCTCTTTCGGAGGACCACCGATCAAACACAGAGAGCAAAAATTGCTCTGTATGGTATCGAAGCGGCGGCCTCTCTATTCGACCGTTCTCTGAAACACTTGGGAGAACTCCTTTTCTACGCGAACATTCCGCACATCGAGCTCGTCGAGAAGAAGGAAAACATCGATGCCGGAGATGGGCAACGCGAGCTCGGTGGAAGAGGTTGTCTGAAAACGGTGGGACTCGAGCGGAGCGAGAGCATTCATGGGCAGCAGGATGTGATTTCTATTCAGAAGGGAAGGCTCGGGCGCTCACGTCGTTTGCCAGCTTGGAGCGTAGTCGGACTATTTTGAAGGGCTCCGAGAAATTAACATTGACCAACAGCAAAAGTTTCCAATAGAACCAAAACCATAGCTAAATCAACGGAAGCCATGGAGCGGAAGAGTAGCATTGTGAAGATCATTCCCTTGGAACTCATTCGTTGAAGAACTTTGCGTGCATGGAACGTTTCCCCGACCTGGTCTTTCGTGTCTCGGCCCGTCCACGTTTCCCGCCATCAAACATCCGATTCCCTTATCACGAGCGAATCAAGTCATGTCGCACTCCGATGCTTGTCTACTATCGATCCTGGATCTCATCGTCTTGAATCTACTTATTGGATGGATAAGACGCTATAGAGCAATGAAACTCTACTAGCGGGCCATAGACTGCTTCAGTCAGTCGGCCACCCTGTTTCCTTGTGATTTGGGCTTTCGGACTCCAGAGCATTTCTTGGACCGTGATTTCCGGAAATCCTCACTCGGTGTCCCCTTCCGGTCTCCATCGGCAGCGAGAAGTTCGGACTCGCGACTCGAAAATCTCGGAATGCCTCGAGGAGGAGGCGCCGAGTGTTTAGAGAGCCGTCGACGTCTTACCATGGACGCCGTCATCTCGTCCGGGCTCGGAGTTGGAAGCCTTCATTGATTCTCGGAGCAGCCCGCGAGCATGTGCGGAAGAGCCCAAGGCTCCGCAAGAAACGGGTTAGCGTATCGTCGGAAACTAGCTCGGGATAAAAACTCAAACGCGACCCCGCTGATAGGAAAAGAGAGTGAGCCAGAAGGCCGCCCAGCTGGCCTACCGCCGAAGTAACTCGGGAGGAAACGCCCCAGCCCATCCAGGTGAGTTCGGACACCCGGAAAAAATGTCAAGACATAGCTCGCCAAGCTCGACGAAGCCTCGCTGGCTGCTCGGTAATTTGTGTCAGACTCTGAAACTTCGTGAAAATGTTCCATATAGAGTCCGAAAGGGACCTGAAATAAGAGTTCCCTCAAAGACTCGTCAGTGGCAAGCGGAATGGCTACACGGGAAGCTGCTCTTATGGTCGCTAACAGAGGGTTTTCTTGATCCGGAAAGCGAAGGGCTTCTGATGTTGGAAACCGTTATCGAGAAGGCAAAAAATGGGGATGCGACGGTTTATCTCATGAAGCCCCGCGGAGGGGTCTCAAAGCTGCGGGACCTTGGGCGGAAGACAGGCAGACGGACGGGCTCAGTGGATGAAGCGGGAAAGCGAAAGAGGAAAAATATCAATTTTTAGGTGAAGAATGCACAGGAAATCCATGTGGCGCGATTTCTTTTCCACAGAGACTCCAGAGAAAAGGCTGCAGCGGCATTGTTCTTTCTACCGTGTATCCTCTTAGTCACTCTATCAGCTTCTCTCAACCAACCGACGTTGCACGTCGCTCCCTGGGGCGTTTCCGTTGCGCCTTGTAGGCCATGGAGTAGACTTCTGCCGGCGGCCGGGGGTCAGAGGGGTGGCCTGGTCGGTGGTGAGGGGTCTGCAAGCTGTGTAAGTAGTTGCTCGGTGGCTTTGCAGAAAAGAACCTCTCACAGTCTTTCTCCAGTGTATCCACTGACGGAGAGAAGCGGCGAATGAGGATGAGCGGAATACAGGGAGGGGGATGGGGGGTCCTCGTTCTAGAGGCAGGTACGGTCGCTTCCTCGCAACTCGATTTACTGTTCTTGAGGACGGTGTCTGTTGAAACACCGGGTCAAATATGACGGAGAGCGAGCGAAATGCGCGCCGTTCCCCATGTTTAATTCCACTTTCAATGTTTAATTACAGGGAATCGTCTGCCGGAATAAGTCTTCGAGCAATGCAGTCGGCGTGAACGTATACCGCACCAGACGTTCCGCTTGTGCCCACGACTCCGGTCACATGGAAAACGAGCTCGGGGCACCAGTTGCAACTGCACAATCAGCTTTGCATTCAAGCAAACAAGAGACATGAAAGAACAGCACGATGAGCTAGAAAGCAGTCAGCAGAGCGGGTAAAGCGTGCAGGCGGTCGGGCAGCTGCTGAGCAACAGTATCATCAGAAGTCATTCGTTACTCACACCTCTAATGAAAGTCTCTCATCACTACCAGCTTTGTTTCAACCATAACAACGGTAGCATTTTTCTCGGTTCAACCTTGCACCCACTCAGCAAAGGAGTGCACCCTTAGAGTGATGAGCGCTCGTCCAGCTGCGCGAGTCGTCGGCTTCTGCGTGATGAAACCGAGACCTCGGCGCATCTGCGGGCCCTCGAGGAAAACTTTAGGGGTGAAAGCCGCGTTCTCCGATAATTCAGTCCATTTTCTCATCAGACTCGTTGTGTTTGCCGAATGATATGTCAGGGAAACGGCATCGTTTGCGATCCACTCGCGAAGCACGGAGACGCGGAGGTAACGGAAGGCTTGTCCCGAAATTTCTTGTTCAAGCAGTCGGTTTGTTCTCGATGGCGCTTTGTTATGAGGACCCATTCCGAACGCTACGGCGGGTCCACCGCCTAAATTTTTCGTGTCGGCATTCTGACAGTTTTGCCTCAGTGTCGCACAAATTTATGGGGGTATGATCAGAGAGTCTTCCTTGGACGGTTTTCCCGAAAGCTTCCCGGACATTCGATCTGAAGTGCGAAACCATCTCCGAGCCCTTCCCTTGAGCCTCATGGTGAGGAGCAGCTCTGAAGTTATGTCGGAAGCTGGCTCGAAATGTGATTATTGTGCTCCTCCGTCAAGCCAAGTTTTCCGTCCCAATTTACGGACCAAAGCAGGAGTATTCACCGAGCCCTCGCAATCTCACTTCGGTGGGCCGATTTCCCGCCGTTATCGAAGTGATGAGCTTTCCTCGATTTCTAAGTTCAGAACGTGTGTCCGGAGCTGTTCCTTCAGCAGGTCGTTGTGATGAGGACACCTCTCATAGAGTAGTTTTTAGAGGTGTACCGGTTCTCGATTGGCGTTGCGAGTCGCGCGTTTCTCATACACGCTCGCGGATGTATTGAATGCTATGCTCGGAAACACGTTCAAGGCTGGCTATCGCCCGTAAACTGTGACCAGCTCGCCCCGGATTGACAGTTGCAGACCGTTGAGAATCGACTCCTAGGCGGTATCTTTTCACTAACGGCACGACGATATGATTCAAGGTCAACTAACGCTCCGTTGTTTAGAGGCGTCAGCTGTCGGGTGAGACCTAAAACTCTGCGTAGTGCCTTTGTCGAGGTGTTGTATCCCATGAGGGCCAAGAAACAGCGCCTTGCCGATAATTTTGCTCGCTGGATTCAGCAGAGATACAAAGCTGCTATCGGGTCTGGGGGTTTCCTTTTCCGTCTTGAATAAACCAAGGCCGAACAGCCGTCTCGCGAATCAGCAGATTATTCATGATCATGATGACGACAGCGAAGTGAATCATGGCGGTCAGGTGGTTTGAATACCTACCTCCCGTGACAATGGACCGCTCAGCACATGATCGGACAAAGACACTCTTTCGGATTTCCGAAAGAAACTGGGGTGTGCCGGAACTTCATGTCGATGGTGTACATCTTCCCACGCTCATCCGATCAATGTTTCTGAGGAAGAAGTAATTACTGAGCGTCGAGGCTCGATGATCGGGGAGCGCAAGAGCCCAAGGCAAGAACAAAAGGAAGTTGAATGGCGGCTGGAGTCTACTCAGACAACACTCGGAAGAGGCTTTTATCGGAGCGTTCGCCTCGGGGACGGCTCACGCTTGTTGTTCCCACGTCCCGGGGGTGCTCATGCGTCACCGATAATGCCCGCGCGGCTCTCCTGGGCGACCCTATCAATTCGACCTCGAGCCCCGCTCACCGATTGCGGCTACATACACGGATGATTCCGCGATATGCCCCGTCCTGGAAGAAAACAGGATGCCTCTCGGAAAGAATTATTCGGACCGACTTCAAAAGCGTGATTCGTGGACGGCATTGTCTCAAAACTCTGGCGTTGCTCTTCGTTGTCGAAGTAGAGTTCCCCCCGGACATGTCCCTTCTGCGATAACAAGGAAAAACTGATGAGGGCCGCGTATGGCTCGATACCGTTTCCTCTTCTTCGCGATCCTTGGAAAGCATTAGTTCCGCGCTCACTGAGGAAACCGTGTTGATCTGAGCTCCTGGAAGTTGGTATCGCAGTTTGAGCGTTCTGAGAACGTTGTTGACTGTATTCCCGAGGACGGTTCGAATAAGCTGTCGTTTCCGCTCCGACTCCCGCTGAGCCCCAATTGGAGAATCAGTATGATGATTTGGAAATCGTCCCGAACGAGATTGATGATCCCTGTGGTCTATGGAAAAATTGGCAGATTCGCAAAGCCAGCTCCCTCAACCAAGAGCCTCTTTCGGTTCAAGCGACGTATGGGATCATTGACACTCGACTCTCGGCGGGGGAACGCTCGCCGACGTCGGGGTGATTACAGATATCCGTGATCACAGGGAACCGCCTGCTTCATGAATCCCTATTCCTCGACATGGATCAACGCAGGTGGGGAAATAATTTGTCGCAGCGAAGAAGCGAACAACGCGGGCTCCGATCTCTACGAACACGTGCGCGGGGAGCAGCGAGTCAAATTCGAAGTTAAAAGAGTCCCAGCCAGATATTGCAACCTTCTCCGAAGACTTACCTAAAAATCGCGCGTGAAACGGGCCCTTCAGATAACGGAACCCTCAGATGACGAACCCCTGAGATAACGGAACCATCGGAAAACTTGCCTCCGGGGCTCTACGGGGACTATTCCGGGATCTACCTGACCATACTTTTAGGGGCGTACCCAGTTTCGGGGCAAGGGTGTGATGATGATGTATGATGATCATCGTCACGAGCTTTCAATGACGCAATCAACTTGGTTTTCGAGCTTGTGAATATTCTCCTGATAACACTGAATCTTTTAGGAGCTCTCCCGTCCATCAAAGTAGAATTTTACAAACCCTCCCCGAGGTTATCGAAGAGTTTTTCGGGAAGGGGGGGACATGACCCCCTTCCCCCTGCCCCTGGGTACACCACCGCATACTTCTGGGATTCGATGATGCCGATTCCAGGATTGATCTGGACTACTTCCAGGACAACTAAGAGTCCGTTATCTGAGATGTCCGTTATCTGAGGGGCTCTCTACCTGAAGGATGATTCGGCGAAAGGAAGGGTCCGTTATCTGAGGGATTTGAGGATACAACGGATCCAGAATCTCAGGGGGACAAAGTCCGTGAGGCTTCAAACAGAGTCAGTGACGCCACTCCCCTACAAAACCTGTTGGGGAGTGGCGAAATAACGCTGACACTCACGAGCTCTTTCCAACTAGCATTCAGAAGTGACGGCCGCGGTCTGCTGCCTGTGCTCGTAATCTATTATGCTTCGGACATTCGCGCTCTCAAGCATCCAATATATTCAGGGAATAGCTTTCCCCGGGAATAGCTCTTGTTGCTACAAGCACGGCTGTTGCGACTAACTCGATTGCAATCGAATGCCCCCGGAGACGCTCTGGCACAGTCAGTCACATAGATCCCAGAGAAGGAAGCTTGCTCGCATACGTGTCGTTCCCTCCATTGCTTCGTAACCTAATTCCAAGGGGGACAGATTCGTGGTGAGCTATCATCCGGATGCGTATAATCAATCACTGAACCTTTCAGATGCTCGACTCCGACCGAGAATCGATCATCCCTGACGGTTCCATCTCCGCCGATGTCACCGTTGAGTTCGCTGCAACCTGAGAACGGCCCTAGCTCATCTAATTGGACCCACTTGAGACCGATGTGCTGGAATGTACTGGATCAGAGTTGAAACCCGGTCGTTGTCAACGATTTGTTACGGTGATGGCGACGAAAGACGTGGGGCAGTGCATCAACTGATTTGTTCGGTCGCGAGCCATTGTCAGCAATCCTCGGGAGGAACGACGTATCCGGGTCGTTGTCGCTCAGCGCAACTTCAGAGCCGATCGCAATTCGAGCTCGGTTGCCGGTCCCGATTGTCTGCTTATTGGATTGGGCGTAGGAGTTGTTGGAAATTCAAACGAGCCAAACTCTTAAACCCTCCGCGAACTTTCGCCGCCATTGTACGCGAGCGTGTACAGAACAGATTGACATTCCGCTCCTCCTCGGTCCAGTCAGGCAGCCTGCCAGTTAGGCTGACTGCCTGTCTGCCCGGTGACGGATGAGCGATTCAGTTAGCAGTGCGGAATTCTCCAGGCAACGCGAGGGAAGGAGCGGTGAAGGACGGAACGCGAACGAACGGTTCAAGCTACGAGTCGATATTTCCTCCGTGGCAGTGGTGACGTCTTACATTTTTTTCCGAGAAGTCCTGTGGAATCGCCTCCCCGTTGAGGCGATTCCATTGGGTCAGCATAGTTTCCGGAACTATCCTCCTATTCGTCTAATCGGTGCATAGTGTTTCTTTTCTTCATTGTGGTTTGCCCGTCACTGATCGAGAAATCGGATCGGAATGGTGGGATATCGTATGGTAAAATCGACCCCGGAAGCACCTCCTTAGTACCTAAAAAGTGCAGTGAGATCGGGCCCGCAAGTACCTCTTTAGACTCCGCAAAGCAGGACTGATCGATTCCGAGACCATCTTCGTAGTCTATAAGGAGGGCCGAACATAGAGGATGAGTGACAAACTGACGGACGAACTTGATCATACATAATGAGGATAAGTATGCTCTGTACTCTCGATACATGAGTCGCGGAAGCATCGCAGTGTCGGACTCGTGAAATGCCCATGGGGTACGTCGCACAGCTTGTGAACACAAATCGTGATAAATACGATTTGCGTGATTTTGCGTGTGAATTATTCACACACCACGCTCATCTGTAGCTCATCTAATATCTACCGGCGGTAAATCGGTCCCACTGATCTTGGCTCTCGTCAGAAAAGCTGACCTGATCCATTGAAAGCACTCAAAGCTCAACGTTCGAGCAACGTTTCGGGGGAGTTCTTGCCTGAGACTTTTCGGGCAGTTCTCAGAGCGCAAACTTCCCACTACAAATGTGGTTCTCTCACACTTCGTGTTAGTCTGCTCTTTGACCGTGCACATTGTTCGAGGGCCTCACCCTGTAAACTTCCGTTCGTACCACGGACCCGCATGGGGCACCCAGTGAGTAAAGCCATTCCGAACAACGACAAATCAGTCGAGAAGGTCAGTGGGCCTTGCAGCGGTTTCCAACAGCGGCTGATCATCCCCGATAGACGCAAACCCCTCGCCATCGGTACCCGCGCTCCTTGAGCTTAGACATTTTTGATCTCTACTGCGGGTCGGAGCCATCTTCATATTCCTCCCCCGTGTCCTGAATGGGAGGCGACAGATTATCCAGCGCCATTTATGACTGGCAGGGAACTTTCACGTGAGTACTCACTCGGGCCGAAAAAACTCGCCGTGTCCATCGGGGTTGCAGTCGGTGTTCGGCTGCGACGCTCCATCTTGGAGTTGAGGCCGACTGCCTATTGCGGTTGATTGCATCGTCTACTGGACAGCATAGTCTACGGGGCGCAAGGCTGGGCCACGTGAGACCGTAAATGATTTCCCAAACCAGGGAACGCCCCAGAGATTTGAAGGTGCGGAATCGGAGCTCAAGTTTTGTCCATACCCGTGTCTGCATTGGAGATTCCATTGGTCTCGGAAACGGAATCTCTTCCCAGAGGGGTTAGGGGGCGCAGTGGTGAGGGCCGCCGAAGGAATGAACTTTTGTGAATCTGGCTGTCATATAAATTCTATTCATCCCAAGCACGGGAACGCGACACAGAGGGCTGAGGGATGCACTATTTTGGACTTGCATCTCTATCTCCCGAGTGGCGCGAAGCCCAGAGTGGATGAATTCGAGGCTCTGTCCATCTCCTTGAGTGCAGCGGAAATTCAATGTGGTGAAGCGCACGTGGAGTTCAGGTTAAGAGACCCAAAGAGCTGAGGGGGCGTGGGAACTGGGTTCAAGTTTGATCCATCAAAGAGGCATAATTATGAGATCAATGATTTCAAAATGTTGGTCTGTGCCGAATAGGATGCGCGAGTGGCGACTCCGGTGGAAGTACTCAGCTCCGATTTCCGACCAATTGTTCGTGTCGGTTCCGGAGGGAAGGGGGGGCACTTTTGCTGCTTTGCCCCGGGCGCGGCTTGGGCTCAACGGTGGTCGTGTCTGATGTTACGTATGGTAGGATTGAAGAGACGATCTCGGCTATCGTTATCCTGGATCAGAGTTCTTGAATTTTGGGCATTTGACTAATACCTGCCAAAGACTCCGGCGCAGCTAGTGACGTTCTCCGTGACCTTCTTGCCTCCAAGAACGTGAAATTTCCGAGATTAGCGAGTCTCTGAAATCTGATTGTATTCGTCTCCGAAAGCTCTGCTCTTGAAGACCGGGCTGGGGCAATTGTAGCGCATCGATACACCATGCATTGTTTGCCTATTCTTCCGGCAGTCTGTCTCCTTCTCTGCAGCAATCCATCAGTCGTTATTCATTCCGACATGGAAGAGTAGGGAGGCAACCCCCGACATACCGAATAGGGCTTCGGTGCACGAAACCTACATTTTGGTTCAAGCGACGAGTGGTTCGATCCCGTTCGTCGGAGCGCCTTTCCACGCTCCAACGAACAGAAGTTTCGCGGATTCCATCGGAAGTTTCGGCGAAAATTAAACCCAAAGCGACGGGGATGTTCCCCCACTAGTTTCGAAGCAACGAACTGCGCACATCTAAAAAGTTGGGAGCAGAAGCGAAGTTTGTGGTTCGCAGAGAGCCTCCGTCAGTTGAGTAGAGAGGCATTTCCAGGTGCTGCTTTTCGTTGGTTGGTATGCCCGAGCGGGCCACCGAACCTTCCCTTGCAACTCATTGACTGCGTTTCCGATTGTAGTGGAGTATCAGCTGAAGGGCACTCTCCTGCCCATCGCGATATTTCGACGGAATGGAACGAACTCTGAGCCCTGCTTTTATTTCCTGTTGGCGCTTCGGGTAGCTTTGATGTACAACTAGACCCCGTGGGAGAGAGCGCAGATTTGTGATCGACTTTCTGCGCTCGCCTCCGATGGAAAAACTCGGCTTCGGCTAGTGATGCCTGAACCGATACCCCAGATCTACACAAGTGCCCTTCAAAGACTCGGTTGACTGCGATTCTTTCGACTGGTTCCTCGAATCTGTCATTCTTCAGCAAGCGCGGGTGGTATGCTGGTTAGAGCTGCCGCATAGCAGACAGTAGACCCCGCTCAGATTCTCGGCCAACGCATCTCTTTCCCCTGATTTCACGTTGCTTGGAACCACTGATTCCCAATTTCCTCGTGCCCTTCGGTTTTCGCAATGCATAGCGAGGGATCCTCGCCGCATCTTTATTTACAACCGATGCTGCAGAAAATCGAATTCGTGCCTTCCCATGCTGTCAGGGCGATCCTCAATGCGAAAACTTTCCTCCCGAGCCTCGACGTTGAAGGAGTGGGGGACGCGCTCCTTTTGGCTGACGGTCAGGAAGGTTGGAGGAGGACGGCTTACATCGGAGAGTAATTGTTCCCAATCGGACGGTGAGAATTTCGAGCGGTGCGAATGCGTCTGTTGCCGTGGTGCTGTCATTGCTAATGAGACAGAACTAATTTCCCCATCTGTGGACTCTTCCATTGCACCGGACAGCGGACAACCTCGTTCTGTCGCTGTTCGAGGGAAGCGCAACGACCCGATCGGACCGGGGGAGCACTACAACCGTTACCGTGATCGGGGCGTTTTAATCGTCGAGTTCACGATTCTTCCACACGTCTTCAATCGATGTTCTCAACAGTGGGATACCCTGTACATCGATCTCATCGTCAGCCACCTCGGGAGAACCTTTCCGCTCCGCGTCGACGGCTCTAGCTCACAGCATTTCCGCGGTTCGCTGCCGTGCGGACGTAGGGAATGAGCGGGGAGCTCATTATCGCATCCGGAAATGGACGATTGCTCACAAAAGTATCCGAGCCTGCCTCTTTAATGTCTCTGAGAACTTCTACACACTCTACTAAGTCTATGCTTGCGAGACGGATGAACGCATCAACGACAAGGCAAATATATGTGCTAGTCTGTTGGAGTTGTTTGCTGCAAGCAAACATCCTGCATGATATCAAAGCTTCCTGCCGGGGCATCAATGATAGCAACAAATAGGACGTCCCGACGTTTCGATCGAATAGGAAAACAACACAGGTGACCTCCACCTTGCGAAATCAACATACACTAGGAATTCGAGATGATGCACGCGCCTCGTGATTGAGAAAGATTGGAGGCGGTAGTATTAAATCTGCGCAGCTTCCCAGTTAGTGGAAGGCGTCGGGTTTCGGTTTGTTTCATAAATTACGCGAGTTCCCGAATGCCGGAGCCTCGTCTCCCTCGTTGCTCGGAAGGTCGTCTCCCCTCGCAAACAGCAAATCCGTCGAAGTTCGTTTTTATCGTATTGATTCAACTAATCCCGCAGATTAGAGACGGTGAACGCAGGGCGAGCTTCCGCATCACTGGTTTGATAGTGAACAGAGTGATACGAACGTAATCAAGGACTACGGGAACGGTTGCTCACCAACAGATGCGTTTCATAGACAATCGGGCTCGACCATTCGATGTGGGCCTCGGATGGGTTCGTTCACCCGAGTCAGCGTTGCCGGTCCCAACGGATTTCTCATAGTTCCCAAACTTTCATAGCACGAACTTGGACTACTCAGATTATTGGAACACAGAAAACATCCTCAGGTCTCGCGCAGGCAGGAACCTTCCGTTTCCCACGAGACCCAAGTCCAAGGAGAGCTCCTCCTCCCAGGGTCCAACGGCAGAACTCCTCCGCCACTGACCATCGTGTGCGCAGTCACAGGCCAGAGTATGACGGCTTCCTCCATTCAGCCGCCCGGAATATCTTCGAGCAACATTAACGAACATCCCGAGATGCTCGGGAAGAATCGATTTCATCCAAAGCACCCCTGTTTCTGTCTCTTCTGGGATTCGTTTGAAGTATATTGTAGCGTCGAACTTATCTGCTATCACGATCGTATCCAGATGTTTGTGACCTCCCCATGGAATAGTTCCACAGTGGAGCTACCGCTAGACTATCCGCCCAATGCGCTATGGGACCCGGAGCCCGAGTCCTCGCTACGCGAATGCATCTCGGAAACGGCCGAGGTCAACCGCTGAATAATCCGTTTCGATCTCAGACGCTGTGATAAGAACGGTGGAAAACTGATCCTCACGTCGCCTTTCCGCGGTTTGAGTCGGTTCATTATCGATCTTCGCGGAAGCGATCGTTCCGGTCGCTGGTTCCCCGGGGACAATAGCAATCATTCGATCCCATCAAACAATATGATGAGGTAGGAACCCGATCCCAAACGTTCTCCTATCGCAGGTTCGGAGACGATATGACTTTGATGTTGTCAAGATGCCTCGCGGCGAAGGGCAAAAAGTAGACATGGCGAAGAGGAGCGGTGTCTCCTCACTGTTGTCGTATTGAATTTCCTGTGATCCCTGGGTCGTAGTCGTTGCTGCTGCCGGCTGTTGAATTTGAAACCAGAGCATTCGATTCGGCTCATCTATCTCGCCATGCGAAGTCAGCTCGACTTTGGCGCCGCGCACTCAACCTCGCTGTTCGGAGAAGTGGGCTCTATTCGTGCGTCAGCGGCGGCTACCCGACGGCTGATCAGGCGTCAGGCAAGGTTCCCTTGTTGCAAACTTCGGCTGCTGAACATATTGAATTCTGATTGATCGAGCTAGCAAAGGAATCCCGGAGACAGGAGGGGAATATTCTTTGATTGGTATCGGTCGACCCTTTGTTCCCGCGGGCTCGGAATACATCGTCGGATCCATCCTTGCCGAGCCCGAAGCGGGAGGAACACGGAACACTTGCTAACCGTTCGAGACGAAGCCAGTGGAGTGGAACTCTGGCTCATACTTCCTCCCCCGGTTCGAGCCGTAACAAAGAACAATTGAGGACTCCCGAACAGCCCAATGTGATGAGATCTCGGGAAGGCCCGAATCTCGATTTTCCTTGTACTGAATGATCTCCGCCAAGGTTGAGGGGCGAGCGGAATAGTCATTTTCGGTCCGCAGTGTGAACGAACATTTTCTGCACAGGGCAGTGAGGAAAGCAATGGACGACCGATCGATTTCCGATTCGTATCGAAGACTTGGGAAAACTAATTTACAACGATATTAAAACTATCGGCTCGAGGCCGGACCGAACGTCCAGGTGGTCGTTCTTTCCATCGGCTAACAGACTAATTCTGCCTGTCTCTTTGACTGGCTCACCGCTGGGCTGGTTTGCTGGCGCTTCATTAAGGTGCTGACTTTTCAACTCTTGCAAACAACGATGACGTAAGCAGAAACCGAACCAATTCAAGAAAGCTTTTCAGCGGGGCAAGGGGTGGGGTGGCTTACCTCATCCGCATCCTAGACCTCGACCGGAGCTCCCGAAACGCCCATATTCATCAACATGCGTTCGGTCCATTCAGGCCTGCCTTCGACCGTGCTCAATCAGATTCTGATGAAGGGAAAACAACAGTGGACGAACGCGTTCCTGGCCAGGTCGATGCCCACTGGGCTGAGAACCGCAGTATACGTTTAAATCCCGCACATGATGAACTTTTTTTTTTCGATTTTCCCTCGATAAACCGCATCAGATGAGTTCGTCATCTGTCGAGTACGTTATCTGACGACTTGGTTATCTCGTGCGTTTTTGTTTCGATGAGAAAGAAGGGTTCGATATTTGCGGGATCTTAGGGTGGTCAAGAGTCCGACACGAATAAGCTCTGCAGGCATCGATCCTAACTCGGAGGAGCTCAAGTTGGATCGACCTATGAATCAGTCAATGCACACATGTGGCTGCACGCTTATGGAGGGGGAGACACCCCTCAAACCTTAAGGGTGTTTTCGCTGTCCCTGGTAACCAGAGCCTGGCGGCCTTCGTCTCTATATGGCTACAAGGCTCAGGCGCGGACCTCTCTGCTACGCGAACCACTCTCCGCTTGCAATTCGAATTCGGAAACAGCTGCAATCCTGAACTCTGCCCCGAATCGCTCGCCCCACAAAAGGGTGAATTTTCTATTACGGTGGCTCCGTTCTCAATATTTCCTCGTCGAATAGTGGGAACACCTGTTTTGTGAGCGTGGCCAGGCCTCGGCGGGAAATCCCGCGTTGACATTTTTCTTATTT
Organism: Phytoseiulus persimilis; assembly: GCA_037576195.1. Classification (NCBI taxonomy): domain Eukaryota; kingdom Metazoa; phylum Arthropoda; class Arachnida; order Mesostigmata; family Phytoseiidae; genus Phytoseiulus; species Phytoseiulus persimilis. The sequence continues at coordinate 4,780,641 of CM075104.1, forward strand.
CCAAAAGCTTTTCCGGTGCCAAGAGTCATAGATTCCCCCCAGGCAGAGAAAAGCAAAAGATACTCCCGGATTTGCAAGCGTGTTGCACCTTCGTTCTCATTCCCCGCGAAAGATCTCGGAAAATACATGTGGCGAACACTCTGTGGGCTTGCCTTTGACTGCAGTGAACACTGGGCTCCGCCGGACGTGCGCAGCCCGGTGTTCAGCTCCGGGACAAAGGCGGTTCCGGTTCCGAACAGAGTATAGGGAGCCGTTCCAGACTTGAATGATAATCTCGATGATCAGGTGCAAACAATAGTCCCCTCACGAGGAGGTTTGGAGTCGAGGAAAATGTGCTTCAGTTTTGAGCGAGATCAAAGTCGCAAGTGTTGATGTTTGTGGATATGGGAAGATGACCTCCAAGACGTGTGACAACCTGATCCTCTGGAGCCTCCGAATAGGCATGGACCTGACGTGTCTGATGACGTTGATCGATATGTCCAAATCCTCTTGAGGCGCTCAAGGGGAGAGCTCCCCCTCCAACTGACGACGAGTCGAGCGGAAACTGTATTTGTGGAACGGGCTAACACAGGGTCTGGAGCGTGGGAACTCGCGTTTCAGGATTTCGAATCTCATCAGCCCGTGGTTACTGTCTTGCTTATCTCTCCTTCAAACGGATCTTTCAGGAGAAAGGGATCAAGGATATTTTCGATCCTCGCATGAATCCTCAACTCTAAGGCCGTTTGGAGAGAACCCTAGTGATCTCTCGGCGGTATCGTTCGACCCGACTCCACGATGAGATACATTCGTTGAGGGGAGACACACATTCTGACCGATGATGACAGCTCTCGTTCCACATGAGCTTGTGATACTGCGACACGCTCGTGACCTTTGCTCTGAATTACTCCTCATAAGGATTCCAAGACGTTCAGTTGAACTTTGGGGGAGACTTTGACGCCCGCGGGCACCTAACGGAGTTAAGAGAAGCCCTAGGTGCAGGTCCCGAATCCGTATGTGAGAAACCAAAAAGTTTCTATCCGATTCCTCGGTCACTTTTTGAGTCTTCTCTCCTCATGAAAAACATGGAGTTTCCAAAAGGCGCCCCGTTCCGATCCGATATAAATTCCAAGGGTCCGCACCGAGCGATGAGAGATGGGACCAGTTGAGAGAATCCGCAAATTGAGAAAAACGAGGCTGGGGAGGAACCGATCACATTGGAACCGATTCCGCGGACAGAGTCAATCAAACAGACAATAAACTTTTGATCAATGACGGCTTCATGGAGTTCGTCAGACTTCCGGATGGGAATCGGATACGGACTCCGCAAATAACCCTTCCTGTGCACAGCAGGAATCGAACGATATCGACGGACTGCTCCCCTCCAAACGTCTCCGGAACAATTTGTGCGAGTCACCACTCCCAGAATCGGGATTCCGCGTTCGGAGCAAGTTTCCAATTATGAGTTCAGTTCGACGACCGTCGTTCTCGAGGCATCACCGAGCATCGATCCAAACATCCGAGCTCGCCAGCCGGAGGAAAGTGCCAGATGCAAATCGGAGCACTCGGTGGCAGAAGTTCGGCGCCCACGACCTCACGAATACATCGTGCGTCCTTGTCTACCGCCTGCGAGTGGGGCGACCGGTTGAACGAGCTCCGAGATGGGTTTGTTCCGAAGCGGGGTCAGACCGGGAGACGAACGAGCCAGGAAGGCAATGATCGACAGACGGAGAAAAGGAGTCGACAACAGGCCAGTAAGAGACACCGACTGAGGAGCGAGATTTCGTCGAGGTCATTCGTGGGCGCGGGCTCGCGTGCAGCCACCACCGAGACGTTCACTCATTGGATTCCTGGTAACAGTCCCATCTCGACTCACCAAGGGGACATAAGAAGTCGTAATCCCACCCACGATCGCTCGAACGCGCTTTCCTGTCGTTGACGCGTTTTGTGCCTCCATTTCCCTCCCCCGCTTCCGCTCCTGGTCTTTGTTCCCACGCTCAACGCTTGGCATCCACACCGTGATCGTTTTGATACGTTTACGTGCCGGAAGATGAGTCCGTGTGGTCCGCCACACAGCCGGACCATTCCCACATGAGCCGAGATCAAAGGGAAAACTTCTTGCTGACCGCGGCTCTTTCGCTGGCGAGACGAGGCGCGAGAAAACTCCCTCGCTCCGCTCTGCTTGCCGGTATCCTCTGACGCGCAAGGAGCTCGAATCTCAGGAAATGATCCATACATTCCTCTCACAAGTGAACCGAGAGATTCTATCCGTGGGCCTGTTATTATTTTTTGTCCCACTCCTCGCGGTGCTCAAATTCCCGAGTTTAGCTGTGAGCATTGGTATCAGAACTACCAACTGCAATCAGAATAAGTATGTTCCCAGAGGAAGCCTTCAAAATTGACGGTCTTCTTTCGGCTTCGCCTTCATCACATGGAGTTCTTCCTCGTCGCGCCTCGTACCTTCCCACGCCAGCGGGTGCTGCTCCCCTGGTCTGGGCTTACTGAGCCGATCGACATCCGGTACAAAGACCAGCGGGACTCGCTCCGGCGACCTACGGCAAGGAGATTGGGCTTCAAACAGGCCACGGACGCTGATGCCTCTCGTTGGCATGCCGATGCAGGACGCGTATGAGCACTTCAAAAATCAGATGGTTATTTGCTGATCTTATGTCTGTCTCATCTTAACAGCTGGCACCTTGATGAATTCACATGGTTCCGAAGTCCCCGTGTCTGACTTGAGAACAGAAATCGAGTTCCGATGGATGGGGGGGGGGGGAAATGAGTACACCGGAAAGATTGGACAGAAAGCTGCTTCGATCTCAGTTTCTCCTCAGTGAAGGGGAATGATCGAACTCCGCCCGTCCCTACCCCACTTCCCCGCTCGTTCAGAGCAATTAGTTGAAGGCAGAAAGCCGAGGAAGGATTCAGACTATTCCTCGAGATTCTAGCTTTTCGTGAATACAATCCTCCACCTTTTGACGTCGTCACGGCGAATGCCACTTACGGAGCACGATTGGGGTTTCAGAGGCGGCGATTGAGCCCACCGTTAATGTTTCGGCATCTTTCCGAGAACAGGGCGTTTCCGGAAACGAGAATCCAGGCGTGCTGTGGGAATACAGATATATTCTTGAGGTTACAGAGCAGTGCTTCCAGAAAATCAGCTCTGGGGCTCGTGCGCTTGAGCTCGGATGTGGACGCCGTGAAGACTCTGTATTCATAAGGAACCTATGCTTCGCGATCATTGAATCTCTGAAAATCCCGCAGAAAATTATCCGAAAGCTGTTTGAATCAGCCTAGTTGGTAGCTAACCCTTCTTCTTGTCTCCTTCTGAATCAATCGCGATGGACAGTGGTTCCCAACTCTGCGAGCTGGATTCTCGCATGACGTTTTGGACGAGATATTTGCAGCTCAAACGCGACAGCGGCGCGGCGAAATTTCGAGCAGCAGTTCTAGCAGCTGGTACCATCTGAAGTTGCATGAAATTTTCAGGAAGGACGCGCGATCCGACTCAGCGAGTGCACCAATCGCCATCGGGAAGCGTTTTTCATTTTATGACAATGCTGGGCACGGAAATTCGGTCGGACCTCGACAGGAGAACAGGGGAGATCTTTGGGTGAGTCGGATTCGACCTGACTGAATAGACATGCGGAGCGAGAAAAAAAACATACCGTCTGGAATCGTGTCCCAACTTCCGCACGGAGCAGGCGTCATTCTTTTGGATGGAGTTTGAATTGTGTGTTGTCACGGATGGAGCTCGGAGAAGTTCCACATGAGAACGAGAAGGGGTCTTCTAGGAGTGCCGAACGTCGTTCGGGCCATCGCGCGCCCGAGATCAAGTTTGTTGATGACAATTTGCCCGTGTGTTCGGGTAGCGGGGATGAGGTTTCGTAGTTCGAGTCCTCAAGGAAGGCATGCTCTAGGTGGCTGAGCGTTGTTGTGCAGACACGTCGTAGCACGTTTCTACTAAATGTGTTTCCGTTTATTATGTAACAAGAAACCTTCAACGCTCGGACGGTGCAGGTACCTTCCAGTAGTGGCAGCGGATCTTCGTAGCCAGCAACGACGGAGGATAGCGGAAGTCGGATCTAGGCGATGGTTTTCACCCACTAGGACGCTGGCAGGTGTCGAGAATCAAGAGCTTTAAGTGAAGGATTAGCCATCGGGAGAGGGCATGCCTCCACACGACTGGTTTCGCGTGACAGACCTTATTCACGGCGCGAAGTTCAGCATGTGCTTGTATTAAATTACAAAGCAGGAAAAAGGAGGCAGCTCTGAGGGAGCCAGCCGGAAAAAGAGATGCTGAGGTCCCTCGGAGTCCCCCCGGCTCGCTATGAGCTCATATATGAGAGCTCGTCCCGTGCAGTGTATGATAGTCAGTGTAAACCCATATAAGCCCCTCTTGCGCGAGAGCCTGGTTCTCTATTCAGCGGTGCGTCATCCATCACCGCAGTTTGGAAGCGGGGCCGAGCGGGGCCAAGGGACGACATGTAGACAGCTGCGAACACCTACGGAACGAGCTGGTCATTTGCTGCAGCGTCAAAAGCCGGTCGCCGAGCCAGAGGCGGGCCTTGTTCCAGTAGGTGTTCTCTTGATACCAATGACACTGAGCGAATCGCTCTGAGCATTCGAATTTTTGGGGGCCTGACCAGATCGCTCCGGCCCTAGTTCGGACGATTCTCGAGTGGAACGTAGCCCCACAATGCTAAAACTTCAAATATGCACATGTATCAGTCGAGCAGGACGAGGTATGTGAATAGTGGATCTGTCTTCCGAACTATAGATCCTGGGTTCTCTCCTGGTACGTCGGGGACTCTCGCTTCTTTTCCCGTTCATTCCAAGAGTCTGCATTCGTCATTCAGGGTTTTGTTCTCCAGCAGAGTCGGTCAGGAGAGATGGGAAGAGTGTTGCAATGCATTTGTATCAATGGAACGGAGTTGGTCTGGCCGAAGGCCCCGCCAGCAGGGGAAGCGAATTGTCCTGCGCAGTGCAGCCCGTCTGAGGAGAGGCATGGCTAGAACACGAGCAAGCGGAACCAGGATACGCCCCCGCAGTGACCAGCTGATACGGATAGCTAGCTGGATGAGGATGTCGAGGAGCTCCGTCCTCACCAGGCGCGTGCGGTAGTTCTGGGCCGGCAGGGTTAATCTAATAGCAGCTCAATAAGAAGGCATTACAAGTGCAAGTGCTCTCATGGGAAGGCCAGCCGTCGATATCCGCATCATCATCATCAATGGTGGTCAAGCCCAGAGAGACAACCGGAGGTAACACAGGTGTCGACGTGAACATCTACGAATCATCTCCGCAGTTTGGAATGATCCGATTAACTGGATCACCGGATCACGTCTGACAGTGAATAATTGATCGCTGAAACCTGAAGCTCTCCATCTTACGGGTCAACTATGGGTGGATGCATCACAAAACAAAGTTGCCTCGAGGGTTGTCTGAGCTCTGAGCTGTCGGGACATCGGCGGAGTCGCCTCCTATCTCGTCATGATGAACATTGAGCGCATCGAGCTCCCGCGGGCGATTGCTGGACTCGTGGTGCATGTTGTTGTTCTTGCTGCGTGCTCGAAGATGACATTCAGCACTGCCGCCACGGCATGAAGCTGTGTCACTGACTGACTGCATACGCCAACGGATACTCCCAGAGAGGAAGAGGGGGCTCCGCTCAATGTCTGCGAGTTATATCGCATACGTGCGATGTTTCGGATGCAGTGAGCCTTTTTGTGCGCAACGGAGATGTTTTTGTTGTTCCTCGCTGTTCGCAGCACCTTATCCGGTTGGCGCCCGAACAGGAGGCGGCATTCGGGAAACAAGCGTAGCTTCGACTTGTTAAGACCTAAAAAGCACTCCGATATACGAGACACGTCCGTTAGCGGTCCTGGAAAAATCCCCCCTCCCCCTGCCCGCTCTCCCATCTGCTCTCACTGACTCCGTGACTGCTAGCAGACTGACTGTTTGGCTGCCGAGATTGGAACAGGCCGTGCTCGCTCCGGGTTCGCTTTTTGTCGTCTCACGGTGAATCAATATGGGCCATTGTTGCGGGGCCGGACTCGCGTTCTCAATCATCTCTCCTCGCGGCGCACAGTCCTACTGAACGCTGACGGCGGACTATGTTCCCTTGCCCCGTTCTACAGGCCCAGGTTCATTCAGACGAGAATCGCTTCCTTGCCAGCGGAATCTCTCCGAGCTTTGAAACGCAGTGTAATTCTTTTACGTTCCGTCGCTGCCGTGATCGGCATCATCGGGAAAAGATCCGTTGCTGAGGCATTCCTATGCGGAGGAAGCGGCGGCGGAGATAGTCGGCAAACTGTCAGGTTGCTCGCTCGGGGGAGAAGGAACGGCTAGGAAGAGAGTATGGGGAGTCGGGACTTGGCTTGAAGAGGATAATAAATTTACGACGGAGGTCTCCTCGTGCTCCTGCTGAGTCTCGCTAGCTTTTACTTCGTCTTCCTCGCTCTCGTATCCTCTCCGGTCTCGTTCTCGTTGTTCTCCCCTTTTTATCGTCCGCTTTCTTCTATCTTCGTTTTGTCCTCGTCTCGCGAGCCAAGTCAGACGACACTCAAAGTAATTCTCCTCGGGAGGCGCGTTGGCTAGAGTTCCGCGGAATCGAAAGATAACCGACACCTAGACTTCGCAACGTGGAGAAGGGAAGCGAAGTAAACGGAGGTGAGACAACCAAACCACGTTCCCGAATCGCAGTCGGTTTCGGCGAGAATTAAGTAACTCCCGGAATAGCTCTCGGAGTCGCTCCGTCGCTTTTAACCGGGCTTTTCTCCAGCCTGAGGTCATGTCCCCACATGAAATGCTGGAATAGCAACAGGAGTCGAAGTTTTCAGCGGAAGAAGTTCGTGTCTGTCCCCCACGGATCCAGTTCCCACAATATCTTAATCACGGTTCGCCATCGAGGAGCCCTTGAACCGTGAAGATGAAAACTGAAGGCGGAAGCGGATGCTTGTCATTCAGCAGTTCGCTCGACGCATATGCAAGCTTTTTCGCGTGTCGTCACTGTTTGCAGATTCTTGCGAGAGAGCCAGAGAACTCGGCCTGAGGTCATCCCCCACGCAACCTCAGAAAAAAAGACACACCCTTTGTTTGCCACGTTCACCGAGCTGTTGGTGGACTTCCCCTCGACCGTGCGTCGACCAGGACGCGAGACTACCTGATTAACGAGCACTCCCCCTTTGCCCGGCAACAAAAAGGACCGACAACGATGCATCGCGTCGGGTCACGAATAGATGGAATCAGTCGAGCCATTTGAATATTCCGGCTCTGATTCGACATCCGAATCTTGAGAAGCGGCCGACCAATATGACAGGCATGATTCGCTCCTGACTGTCGCCACCAGTCGGTTTCCAGAGCGAATCCTTCGAAATTGCGCTCTTGTTGCGTTATACGGCAATAACGGCGGCGGCGGCGGCCTCTCCTGCGGATGAAGTTGCGGCGTTGTGATAAGCGCAGGCTATAAAAAACATGGTCTGTTCATGAACGACGCTAATTCAATGTCTTTGTGTCTCCTTTCTTCCGTTTTCCGTCTTCAGCTCGAGTACCAAGCCTCGCGATTGTCGAGCGAGATCTCTCCGCTAGTGCACTAGTTGTGTCTGTGCTCGGAGCCCTTCCGCCCTGGAACGAAGACGAATCCAAGATCCCCATCATGCCTTCGAGGATGTTCGCCTGGTTTCGCGGGGGCGAATCGTTCGACTAAAGACTCGACTCGGGGAACAACCTGGACGAATCATCGCCAAGGACTAGGCCGGCTGCGTCTGGGGCTCTTGTTCCGGCTGTCGTGGAATATCGAGGGCGGTTGAGTTTGATAATCACTTCTGTTGGAGGCCAGCCGTGAGAAGTCCCGTCGACGGAGTTCAAGGCGACCTGAGGAGCCGGGAGACAAAGGGAAAGCGACGTGATTGCGCATGGCAGGTGCCGCCCCCGGTAGCCATTGGCCCTGAATGTAGCGGCCGAAATCGGTCATGGACGACCCGAACACAGCACGTTGAAGGTGTTGGCGAGCCAGATCGCACCGTTCGGCGGCCTCAAATAGATCTCCAGAGCAACGTCGGGTGCTCCCAATAGGCTTCAGGGTGGCACCGTTTCTGGACTGACGAGCCAAAAAAATATATATTTGTTCGCAGCAATCAATCCGTGTCGAGCTCCATGCCGTTGAGCGCTGAGACGACGAATCCATTCCGCGACTACTGCCTTCTATTACGGTCGCCCTGCTGTGGGTCTGCTTCAGCGCTTATTGACTCGACGAGTTCGTGGCAGTTGTCAAGGAGTAACCGGAGCTCCGGGGCGCACGTGTATGCTTGAACGAAAAAATTAGAATCAGCCAGAGATTCGAAGGACTGAGCTCGTCTCGTCTTGACGACGCATGCCCTTCAGAGAGCGCTCGTCGAGTGACTGAAGGAACTGCTTTCAGCGAGACGGAGCTCCTTGATGAAACGAGCTCTGAAACGGAAGTCGGTCCGGAACTGAGTTCTCGTGGAGTCAACCCCAATATTTCTCGCTGAGCGGACTTCTGTCTCGAACGTGGGTGCTGGGAAAAGTTTCCCGAGCTGTCAACGCTTCATAATCTATACGATAACTCACGCATACGAGCGGGAGCTCTTATGACTCTGACATGATGCCATATGAGCCGTTCCACTGTTTTGCCGCAATTAATGACCGGAACGATTCCGGGAGCATCCCTCATTTCGGAGGCCGCTGTCTATTCCTAATACACCGAATGGCGCCTATAGCTTGAACTGTTGAGTTCACCCGACCGGCTCTCTCACGGTGCCCTCGCATGGCCCTCGTGGATCGTTTGAAGAAGAGTTACGAGAACTCTGAGCCATACATAGAGGGTGGCAATACACAGGGCAAGAGGAAGAGTGCCATGGATGACAACATATGGCTGTTCGGGATGACAAACGTGAAACATGGGCCTCAGTTCTGTGTCGGAACTTGGAACCCGGCGAGTTCGCGGAATCAGAAATCGCGACCGAAGCCATCAGGACTCTCGTCCGACGACCGTTAGGGTCGTTCTCGTTAGTCATCTCTCTTGGGTTCGTCGATGTCGAGGAAAGCCCGAACGATTCATATCGACAACTTCCTGTTCGCACTTATTTTTCTCCCATGACGACGGCCGCTTGATGTTAGATCGACCATCAGCTAGCCGAACGGTATGGACGACATCACGCCATCTCTCATTGTCCCAAATCTCTGCCTTAACCGTGTGGAACTCTGTCACGTTTGGGAACTTCCGTACCTCAGTGGCGCACTTCAATGATAACTGGAATGGAAATTCTCTTCGATTACGTTGTTGCGAAAACTCTCGCGAATCATTCGCGTGCCACGTCGATTTCAGAACCCCTCCCCCAGACGATGGCAGAATTATTTCTCCGCGCACCGGAGGAACGTCAAGGCTCGGACGACCGCTGGAGCGCACAATGAGTCATGCAGGAGCGTTTTCTTGTTGGAATCTGTGGAAAACCATCGAGATTTTCGAAGATGTTGGTTCCTGCACGGAGCCATGTCTGGGAGCCAACGGCTTCTCACATAGCTCAGGGTGAAAGCGTGCCGAAAATCTGACAACGGGTCTGTGGTCCTTTCAGCGGTTGGTTCGATCATGTTTGGTCAAGGTGTCTGCGATTTTAAACCAGACCGAACGCGACTCCGGGGCCGAGGGAGAGGGCGAAGTGTATTACGGTACCAGTGGGGTCATAAACTTTGCTGCAAGGGCTTCACCCTCTGTCGTATGCTCACCGTCAATAATTCAGGCGCAAACGTGTGACGGCAAAAGCTTGAGCAGCGATTCGATGCCCCGGGGGAACAACCGGGGAATTCCCCGAAGAAACACACTGTATTCTAGAGAGGCGGTTCTCAGCCGGTGAAGCACCCGGACTGACCCACGGTGAGTCCTTGGCACGGTTCGAGGAACTGGCAACCACTGCTTCCTAATCTGTCGCTCTGCAAACTTAGAGCCATGGTGTGCGCGATCCGCGCCTCAAGCAATCACGTCCCGTCGACGGGTCCAAAACAGAGCATTTCCTCGACATCCGTGGAAACGCCGATTTTCCTCAACACACGCTCGTGCCTTCTGAGACACGCGTTCACTCTAAATCTTCGCAGATGTCGGATGGATGTTCGACCTCCCAATGGTTTCCAACGGCAGGCGCTTCCGATTCGATTGTGAGAACGTGCGAGAAATAGGTCAGATCCGATCATTTCGACCGAAGCGGTGATGTCCGAGAGGTGATCGGCGATGATCTTTCAATCTCGACTCGGAGAGCTCCTCTGAAAAGATTGCGAATCCGAGTCGGAGCCGAATCACATGCCATACCGTCCCGACCATCCGATATTCTGCGGCGGCCTTTCCCGCAACGGCAGTAGACCTTCTCGCGCTGAATCCTCCAGCGCTGTATGCTTCGACGAATTTCGAGGTGACGCCGATGTGGGCCGTTCCGCCCCATCAACAATCCGTAATGAATGACGAGCTATGAAGTAGTTTGACCTCCCGAATTCATCGGACAGTCTTCATTGCTGATCATTTTGGAGCGACATTCCCGCGATGAGTTCTCATGAGGCTGTCGAGAATTTTGCTAAACATCAGAAGATGCGAGACCGATTCTCTCCGGAATTCTGATCGGCCAGGCAAGTTCCTCCACACGAAGCATCGTCAGCAATGTGAACCCCCCGGAACCAAACTCATGGTCACAAAACATGCGCTTCGGAGAAACGCTCGCATGCATCTTCGATAACAAAAAACAGAGGTGTGAACGGTCAAGCTAATGCTGCTCGAGCTCTTTTGATCCACCCCACTTTAGTCTCATGTTGCTCTTCTCACACCGAACGTTGTGATAACGTGTCGGCGCGTTATTGCATCACCTTCGAAGCATAACCAACTTGGTCAAACGCACCGTCTCCGGCTTGCAAGTAGGCGGGACCCAGCGTTCATGCCTCGAATCCTCAGGGAAGTACTGATCCGCAGCGATCAATGGAAGTCCGATGGTTCCGACGACAAGCGACGCGATGATAAGAATGGAGACAATTCAGCGAAACTACTCATGAGTTACCAGACGTCCACCAGTTGAGTCACCAGCTGAAGGTAGATGCTCCCAACCCAGACAGCCGAAAAGAGAAACAAGCCCCGTAGCCCTGGATGATGGTCAGCGGGAAGCCCGAGCTCCAGAACGAACTCTTTCCCATGATGAATGGGACCGTGTTTGCTGGATGAACGAAATCGAAATACGTATGTCACCAATACCGCTCAGAACTTGATTCAGGAACTTTTGCCTCCGGCGCAATGTTTTCAGATATTCGGAACACCTGCGCACGTACTCTGGAAGCGCGTTGTGGGTAAACACGCTCATGGGAACCGCGACAAGTCGGCGAGCTTGAGGCATCGAATCCCGTTCCGAATCCTCATCCATTCGTCGTTTTCCTCCCGGAGGAGCAGAGAGCCGGAGAATCGAGAAGGTGCTCGATATTTTGCACAATGCCTGTTGTTGGTTGTCGTTCCTGCCTACCTGCGCTCATACTGGAATGTATGGGCGACTTCAATACGCTGCTTGCAGGATCAGAGCGCGGTTGAGTCCCATTTGAACGCAGCACAGTGCTGCGTTGAATGTATCGAGATACCCGCTGAAAACCTGGGTTCTTCCGAGCAGTCACCCCGAGCCGGCTGCCGCGACGAAATTGTCCTGACCCAACATGTCTCGGAGCTGAGTGGTCCGGACGTCTGGAGTTGAGACTGTCCGAGATTCTTCTGCTCCCCCCCCCCCCCCTGAGAGCGAGCGAGACTGTCAGGGTTTCCGTGTTCTTCGGCTTCCAGTTATCACTGCAGACGCCAATCAGGCTCTCTCGGACTGGGAGTTATTTCCCCGAAATGTCTTATTCTCACTCGCGGCCAAGCTTACCAATCCATCTGTGGGAGCTTCTCTGATGACAGACTTCGGTCTCGAACGGGAGCGCCGCGGAATCTCACTCTGATCGCATGACTCTGGGAGCCGAATTCTGCCTCACTCAGAGGCAACTCACAAATACCGGCGTAAAGTGTGGGTTGGGCTCTGGCAAGAAGGTCTACCTCCGGAGCTCACTCTATCATTTGCAGGGCGAGCGTTCCCTTTCGCATTGGCAAGTGAAATGGCACAATAAATTCGGCAGGGTTTCCAGTAGAGACCCTGCGGCGACATGCCTCACATGAGTTCAGCCGTATCGACCACACGGACTTGCCGGACTTTGTATCAATTTTCATTGTCCCGATCACGTTGCACTTCTGTTTTTTTCTGTTGCTTATTGCTTCTGACATGAAGCAGTAATGTCCGGGGCTCCATTAATCAGCGACTCCCAAATGGCGCTCGAGGTCATGGCTTGGTATTCGCCGTCCGCCATTTGCAACCCACAGTCTCGCATCCATCAAGACTCCGCTCTCCCCCGTCCGACTCAGCTGCACAGGTATCGAAGATCGGAGCAACGGATCTTCAAATGTGTACGTTACGGTTGTGGGCTCCGATGATTGTTGGTACATATTTCCTCGTTGCGGGACTCTGTTCAGGATCTGGAGGCTTTTCCGATCGTAATGGTTCGTGCTCGGCGTGGTCAGAGCGGGTAGGGTAGAGCGAGTTCGGTCGTCCGGGACACTGCTGGACTCGTTCTCCTTTTTTATCCGTCACGCCCCCAACGGCCTGGTCCCCTCTCGGACTCCTATTTCTCGACCAAATAAGCACCGCCGCCGGACGCTAGACGCTGTAATAGATATTTGTCATATCGGTCAAGCCTACATTCTCTGATTCTCGTTTCTTTTTCCTCCGCTACGCTCACCGACGCGTTCATCCCTCCCGCCCGGGAAAATGCGGAGAGATTCGTCAGCCTACGTGTCGTCCGAACCCACGCAAACAAAGGGCAACGGTTTGGATTCACGATTCTCTCCCGAAAATAAATCTGGCGAGGCTGAAAGGATTCTCTATCCCGTTATATTGACTCACTCCGGCGTCTTGACTCATTTGACCGACTGTTTGAGGTAAGAGCGCCACCCCGGATTTCGTGGAGTTGTTCTCGTTTGGCTCGCTCACTGAAGTTCCAGCATGTCTCTGGTTTTCGGGAACACGGGCTGCTTTCAATCTCGATCGTCCAAACGAATGTTGGAGCCCCACCGCTCACAGTTGATTCTGACCATACATGCGCATCGATTATCTGGGAATCTTCTCATTCGCTTTGGGCTTATCACCTGGAGGAGGTTTCGACGGGAATCCCGAAGCTCCATCATCAATCGCTTCGAAATATTCCCAATAGTTCACTCCTTTGAGAGAACGTTTCAAAACTAACGGAGGGAGGGGAGGGGGGGTAGATCATAGCCCGCGAAAATGACGGTCCACGTTCATCGCGGTGGTGAGCTGAAGGTCCTTCCCGAGGCCGATCGACAGGATCGATCTGAGCGGGACTCTTCTCGCCCGTTCGGCTCAAAGGGTTCCGCACAATGAAGGCGCTGGCATCGAGTTTCCCAGGCCAATCATCTCCGAAATGAATGGCAATATATCCATATACAGGGTGGTCAAATTAGGTCGGAAATTTTCTCCGCCATTTTCACCCTGATTCGTTATTCAGAGCTCAGTGAGCGAGTTTCAGGAGCTTCCTTTGCGAAATGTGGCTCATTCAGTCCGCTACCTTTTCGAGCTGATCAATGGCTTATATCGTTCTCCGTTGCCATTCAATCTCTATTTCCCGAGAATTAGCGAATATTGTTTTCCCTCGAATTCAGAGGGCTTGCGAATTTTCCACTGGCGGCGCAGCGAAGTCCGCTCGAAGCTATGTGGAGAGTGTCCATATGAGAGGAAAGTGTCCGGGGTCACCAGCATCCTGCTCTCATCAGGTGAGAACTAACGAGCCGAAGAATGCGAACGTCGCCATGAAAAATCGTTAATTTTTGGTTTTTACCGCAAACTGACCACCGGGGCAGGAGTCGAGTTTTGATGGATCGAAAGAATCGACCGGGAAATGTCTAATCGATTGATGGGAAAAAGAATACGCAACTTTACGCATGGAGTTCGTTTCCAGGAACTAGTTTTCGAGAAGTCACAGAGCTCTGTTTGGTGAAGTTTCGGAGGTTCCGCGGCAACCGTTATGATGGCGAGATTTTTATGCTTCGGCGCGTTAGTACTTCCCAGTTGAGAGCTTGATGCTGGTGACAGCCGGAATTCCTCGCCAGATGAAAGTGAGTCAGCTACGTTCTGCAGAAAGAATTTCCGAAATCGGCCCGCTGAGCTGTGAAAAACAGTCAAAAAAAGAATGGCGATAAAAATTATCGACCTAATTCGACCACCCTGTAGTGTCCGATATAGCTCGCTATCGATTCGTTGAAACATCAGGGATCCCTCACTTTCATTGAACATGAATGTGAAGATCAATTCAACGTAACATTCCGAGAGCCACAACGGGTCACCGATCTGCTGAGCGTTGCGATCGATCCTTAGCGCTCCCAGTTATGATCCATGGATAGGAGCTACAGAAGGAAGGAGAGAGCCGGCTATTCCATGATAGTTCCACGTTCATGGCCGAACCGTTCACTCGAGCTATTTGCTCGACAGCCGTCGGTTGTCGAGCAGCTCAGAACATTGGCCCCAGAACGCTTGAGACCGTGTCTGCCTCTTTCTTCGAGATATGTCGCTTTTGCTGGAGATTTTCTCTCTCGGATTTCCTGTACTTGGAGCTACCGAACTACCTCTCGGTAGTCGAAGGAGAAAACAGCGTCCGTTCCCCATGAAAACGTCGTGGGCATGGAAGATCGTCGGAGTCAGCCAGTAGCATACGCGGTTCGAGGCTAGCCGGGCTTAAGCTCCTCCCCAAGCTCTCGAATTCATTCCACGAAAGATGAAGGTCCAGTGGAAAGACTTCAGCCTTTCTCCCGCTCCCGCCGAAACCGACGTCAGCACACTGTTGCTAGGAATCGAGGCCCAGGGGTCAGCACAGACTCATGGAACACATCTGAGCTCACCGACGACACCTGTTGTATGTCATCCGGCTAGCAACTCTCGATTTGAATTCAATCATGTAACCTCGGCGGGAACCGGATCCAGGATCAGGCATCGCAGAGTGCTGCTGAAACTCGAGCACCGTTGCTTAACGAGGAACGATGGACGTTTCGCGCGAGATTGCAACCTCGAGGTGGTCCACTAGGATTGCTATCGGGTACCACATCTCCTCCCCTGAGAACGCACCCTCTCGTGAACCCTCTCGTTCAATTTCGTAACGCTAGGGGAAGTTCAACTGACATTTACTGCGCGAGTAGAGTTTGGTTGAGCATCGCAATTCTCCACAACTAGTCAGAAGGTTCCGTTGTAGACTTCTGGGAATGTCGCGAGAGATTAGCAAATGATCACTCGGGGCTTTGAGACAGTGAGCCGCCCTGAGACGGATCTCTGGCAGCAAAAGATTCCAAGCCAGTGAAGCTCAGCCTGCACTCCTCTCAGTGTGAATAATAGTCTCCGAGATGTAGAAATTATTCACATTCCGTCGGAAGCGAGCAGCCAGTTATCCGAGAATGCGCTCAGGCAGGCGGCTAGCGATGGCAGGGTTAAGACGCTCATCTACGTAACAGCACTTCGGAGTCGCATTGCGGCAAATTGGATGCCGCCGTTGCTCCACCATGACAAATGCTCTATCCGGACTCCCGTGCTGCTCTGGATGGGCGCGTGAGTCTTGTGGTTATGACTTTGATAAGTGTTCACTTCTCTTCACACCGTTAGGAGGGGGACAATGGACGCATTTTAAATTTCGATACCTCGAAGCCACCCATATCCGTGCCGGCTCCTTTCATAACCAAGCATCGTGTCCGTCGTTAACATATTCAGTGACGGCGCTCGTGTTGGAGATTCGACGGCTGCGTCGATTGTCAAGTCGGAAAGCGGGTCGAGTCTCGGGCGCAGCCGAGTCGAGTGCGCACGAAACACTCCAAGCCTCGGCTGTCCCAGAATGTGTAGCAACCACAAGCAACATCCCTTTTGAGGTTCCACAACGTCTTCCCGCAGACTGTAAGTGTACCAGCATCCGATCTGAGATCTTAAGTTTGGATATCATTCTCCTCGTTCGTTCGACGTTTCCCACAGGAGGGCCCACATCGAGGGCACATGCACGAGCTCCAATGCAAGTGGCCCATCACAGTTGGGGACAAACACTCGTCTCCGTGCGTAGCTCAGCCTAGACTCACTCTGCTCGCGGATTCAGAGGGTCTGCGGCCCTTGACCCAGCATCGTTTCCGAGCAGTCTGCTGCGGGACGAATTCATGTGGCTCCTGCAACACTTTCGCGTTCAAGATCATCTGAAATCTGTGATCCAATTCTAAATAACCCTCCGAAGTCTCGCGGATGAATGCCATGGCGGAAACCTCACGACGGGGATCTCGCGGGAGAATCTCGCACAGAACAACCCAGACACGATGATGAGCTGCTCGTTTAAGTGTCCGTGCGGCGTGTCCGTGAGCAGGGCACATTTTTGACGACTAGCAATGAGCCGCAGTAGCCCGGTGCTGGAGAACATTTGTCGAAGTTACTACGACCTTGCAGCCATCCTCCTCGAGTTTGCTCTTTGCGCGATCTGCGCCCGGCTGCCGCGCCGCTGTGCTCGGACGAAGCCCGCTGAAAGTTTCGAAGGTTATTTTGCTGCCCGTTTCATGGCGGAACATTTCATGAGACGCTCAGCGCTCGGGGAGCTCCAGCCCCTGGGGAACACCTGCGGACCTTCTCCTGCATCTTGCCACGAAGGAAAGTAAACAAAATGAAGCCGGATCCTGAGCCGTCGCCGTTCAGGGGGGGGGGGATAAGAAGGAGGAAAAGCACGACCTGAGATCTTGGCCAAGAGGAGGTGTCGCGAACATGATACGTTCTTTCCATCTCCCCCAGCTCTGCCATAAAATACACTCGGACGGGAAGAATCAAAACGCTCCTGTGGCTGGTATATACATAAAAACGTGAGATTTATTCTGTAGTGAGTCAACTACATTTTTGCATTCATTTCCGGAATGCGATTTGTATCAACTTGATGGTTCGAGGGTTGCTTTCGTTCAGCTAGAGAACTGCGCGGCTCGAGCTACAGAAGGGCTGTCCAGCCGATTTCATAAACTTCTCGGGATTTGAATGTATGTCGCAGAGTAGATCTTGGACCAGCCCAGCGAGAGATCCGTAGCCTATGTTAGAGATGCTCAGGAAACCTACTTTGTATTTCCCGCGAGTCGAATTCCATCTTCAGTAGCGTTTCGTATATCTTTCCGAGTCCAGGAACAGGGATAATGCATGAACACCAACTAGCATAGGTGAGGTGTCCACTACTGAGTGAAACCAATCATTCTAGTGTAAGTTCTCGTCTTTCTCATGAGCGGAAGTAACAAGTCGCCAAAATTTAGAAGATTTCACCCAAACCAGCTCGTTTCGAAAATGTCTACCTACAACTGGCAGTTTCAAGGAAACTTCAAGGGAGAAGACTCCAAGCTGGTGAGCAATAAGACCACGGTTCACTTCGGAGAGTCGTCGGAATCGAATCATAATTTGGAGCTCGTCTGGAGTGTGTGTGTGAGAGAGTGAGTGCGAATGCGATGTTCTTCACAGTAAACCTCAGAAGACCCTGGTCAAGAATCGTCTGAGATAAGAGCAGTCGTTCAATCAATCAGACAGTCGAGCGGATGCCGAAACCGAACATTTGTCACCAGAGGGGTCATCCGACCCCCTCCGACGACCCGATGAGTCGCTGAAGAGAACCACCCTTGGGGGTCGTCCACGGGAGTCGTATTGTCACTCGGAATGTTTCGTCGTCAAGAGGAATTCGATTCCTTCATCTTGATAGTGGTTCTTATTTCCCAGCAAAAACCTAGCGATGACCAATCTGATAAGTGTAAATATTTCTAGGTCCATATTTATATTTATATTCATATTTATAAACCGATGAACAGTTGTTTTCGAGCTCAATCAGGTGTGAGAGAGGTATCGGAGTCGGGTGGGTTATTTTACAGATGGCCTCTCGGGAATGGCCCGTAACTATTTACAGCACCTTCTTCAACTTCTCGTAGTTTGAATCGTATTTGATTCGCCTTGCTACGCGTGACCTCCGAAAGCGTTGCAGATTTATTTTTCGCCTCTCGGATGCTTGGAGAGAGCAACTCTTCCACTGTACGGTGATCGTATCGACAAGTTTTGGGATTGAGCAGCGTCTCCGATCAGTGTTTCGAGCTTCGGAAGCGAGTCCGTGCGGAATTGGGTCGTTCCAGAAGAAACTCCGAGATTCGAATCCGATTTGGAAGATTTGCGGAACTTTCGGGAGTAAGGTTCGTGTTTGGCAAAGGCTAAGTCGGTAAGTTAGACTGAGCCAACTCCTAGCCTCCTAGTATACGTCCTCAACACTGCACTGGCTGCAATTGACATTGCCATCAGACTGAAGGAGGAATGATGGCGCCAAATAAATCGCCTAGAACGTTCATTTTTCAATCGATACATCTACGAGGCCTATGTGATGCTGACGGCTAAATCTGCCCCCGTGCCGAGAACCACCATCAAGGGTCTGCCAGTTGTTCTAGAATGGTCATATGCTCAGCTATGTACATCATCAATCAATCGTCATAAAGATACCAGTGATGATGATAGCGTAGTTATTACTATTTGCACGTCTATATGTCGATTTAAAACGTCAACTTCAACTTCATCCAACATTATGTCTCCTTCTTAATTTGTTTGTTCGTTCGTTCGTTTATGAATG
Organism: Phytoseiulus persimilis; assembly: GCA_037576195.1. Lineage (NCBI taxonomy): Eukaryota > Metazoa > Arthropoda > Arachnida > Mesostigmata > Phytoseiidae > Phytoseiulus > Phytoseiulus persimilis. The sequence goes on from CM075104.1 coordinate 4,799,334, forward strand.
TTCGCCTCAGATGTGTTTGTAAAACATTGTTATCGCATTAACTCATTAACCATCACACTTCCATGACTGTCCACCTTGACGATGTTGGGCATGAATCGGCTGAAACATTCAGTCTCTCCATCAATCAATTAGTCAACCAATCAATCGGAGGTCGGGGAGACCGCGATGATATCGAAGTACAATCATTTCTGTTGTTGCCGAGAGTACACCGCTCCGCGAACAGTGTCCTCGCTCCCTCGGTTTGTCCGCATAACACAGGATACCTAGAAGGAGCTCTTGCGTTCCCCAAGTTATACCTATGAATCGGCCAGGAGGGAAAGCAACCGGGAGAGGAGGCTTCGGATGGGGTTCGGAGGAGTTCGGGGGCGCTGTTGAAACAAAACTAGGGTTCCAGAGAGGACTCGAAGCGAGCAGCTATGGGAGGATGTTTATGGTAAAGGAAACGTTGAGTGCTTTACCACTGAGACGTTTCCACATCCAATACAAGAGAGTTGATGCTCGACGAATAGATCAGCTAGCCCAACTACACTTGCGTGTGAGTATTCACTGACATACGATCATCTATAAACTCCGGCCCGATCAAATGGGGTCCCGGTGTGTGAAACTGGAAAAAGCAAGCACAAATTTAGAATTCGCTCCCAGAGCACTGCGGCGCTTCAGTGCACGCCACGTCGACCTCTCGAAAATTGCCGAAACGTTCGGAAACATGCGCCAAGGCACACGAACAAAATCGGTGAGTTCATGGGCTACGGAGCTTTGTCTCGACCTCTGGCAGGGTGGATTCCTCCTGTATTCCACGATGCAACCTAGACTCCGACCACATGTGAGAGATTCGTGTTCGCTGGGACCGATGCTAGATATTCGATGTGACGGGGGAATATGCTGTGCCTGGGATGTGCAACCGTGAATGGGATTCAACTGATATATCGAAGATCCTCCCCCAGCCCCTGACGGGGTAGGAAACGCGTCTCCGGAGCCCGAGCGACCATCAAGAGGGAAACTTTCAAAAATAGATTCCCTGGATTCAGGAACAGTTAATCACTCTCAAGAATGGAGCGAAGTAGCCTGTTGCTCTCAGCTCGATGGTAGCTGGTTTTATGGCCGTGAAGGCGCGATTTTATCCGCCAACGACTGCTGACAACGAGCCCATACACTCCGTTAGAGCAACAGGTGATTCAAAGCTCACTGGGCTTGTCGTGTCGTTTGGTTGGCTGATTGATTGGCTTTCACGTGTTTTTTCAAGGCTCGAAAAGTGCAATCTGAGTTGGTGGGTTGGAATCGAGTGCCGCATCGATGAAAGTTCTGGATTTGATCAAGAATGGATTTACATGGAATTTACATGGCACCAATGATGGGCTGAATCGTTTTTAATATTTTTGCTCAGTCAGGCGGCGATGGTGAACTTCGCAATGAGTCGTTCGTAGCGAGAGTTTTCTAGAAGGAAATCAAATCAATACTCTGCACGCCAAAGCTTGGTCACCAAATCAACGGTGCTCTCCGTTCTGAACCGTACCCTGGCACGTTCCTCCCCGTGACCTCCGAGGTTTCCTCCTGGCCCAGATCCATTCTGAGTGCCCGTTATTGACATCCGGACTTTTGCTTTCATGGCGTCGTACATGGTCGTCTGCAAATGGGGTCCAGTCTGTTAGTTGGTGCCGCTGCGTTCGACTCTCCGACAGCCCTTGACGCTGACGACGACGACGCCGCAGGGAGTCAGAGGAGCTATATACGATTCATCCTCCGCTGATTTGGCTGAGTTACGGCGACAGAATGACAGAGTTCCTCAGAAGTGAACTCGGCCTCTCTTGAGCCCATCAATAGTTAGTATTACATCCTCTAGCGGTGCCGGAAGACAAAATAGTATCCGTCGCTGTCGAGAGACGCGTTGTGTCTGGGATCGGGAGCAAATCGGTTCCTCTCAAACCGTAGTTTGTCGCTGAATCGAAACCCGAGGCACTTGCCTTTGACCGTGTAGCTTCTAGGCGCGATTTGTAGCAGAACTCCAAAAGGGCAACAACCATTGCGAGGACTAAGCCTCCGATCAGAATGTAAAAGCAGCCTGCTACATTGCTTAGCGTAAGTTCGTTCTGAGTTGATTCCTGAAAAGTAGAAAAAATATGGGGGGATGTCTACTTGCAATCATTTCATTGATTCCCGCTGAGGACAAGCTGTGGAACGCCGAAAATCTTGCTTCGGCCCCTCGCGCAACAGTTTGCTGTAACGAGATGCGTTTCGCTGATAATCTCCTGCCACTTCTGGATTAAGTGAACCAGGCGCGTGCAAGGAACAGCACAGATCCCCGCTTTTCAGCCAAAAGAATGCCTACAGCCGTCGAGGCGGAGAGTAGGGCAGCGGGAAACAGAGAGTGTGAACCGAGGCCTGCCTGCCTAAACCAGAACGACAACGCTCGTTGCTTCGGCACACTTGATCACACGCGTCGGCTAAGTTCAGCCACTATGACGCCCGCCTGCGTGGCTGCATTCCCGTTTGCTTCCCTTCCCTCTTCAAGCGACGAACAGAAGAGGAGCTCCGTCGTGACAACAGCTGCCACCTGTTGAATGCAAAACACCGTTCGGTTGTTCGGCTGAGGAGCTTAACTCACCTTGTTTGCATCGCCAGTCTTGCACTCACTGCGGTCGTACCACCATTTATTCTGAAGGCGCGCCAAATCGCCATTTTCTTTGAACGACAAAACGGCTAAATTGAGCTGGTCCCTGGAAACAGGTACAACGGATCTTCAACAAGGAGCGTGATTGCGTTTTCCAGTTGTTTTCCGGCCAGCAGGAAACTTGCTTGAACTTGCTCTCTAGGAAACGGGAGTAGCAGCGACGGCAACTCCGGCTACTTAACGAGTTCTTTCTTCGGCTTTTCCCTCTCTGATTCTATCGTCTCCTTCTCTCTTTTAACGCCGAAGCGGGTAATGGCTGCCTAAAACACGCCCTGTTAGCTTAACAGTCCCCTCTGGCTGCCGTCAAAATAGAAAGAGTAAACATTGTATTCCCAGCCCACAGGTCTGTAACCAAACCCAGACGAATGACTTTCGTTCGCGCTGCACGGGAATGTTTGCGCTTCTAATATGACAGGCTACGCTTCTGATCGAATCAATCAAAAAGCATTCGCTAGTTCGTCACTCTACCTGAGTGAGGATCCGAGAGGAGTCCCAACACCGTAACCTTTCGCGTCCAGGTTTCCGCCGACTTTCATGGTGTTGCAGGGTCGTCTCTCGTTGATGTAATCGTTCTTAGTGGACTCCATGAGGAAGGCGTATTTGCCTTTCGATTCTCTGACCCTCTGGATTCCTTGCTCATAGGTTGCCGTGAAAACGTTTTTCCGGGTATTCATGAACTCCCACATCCGGGCGTAGACAGCAATTTTCGATTTCTGCGCAGGAAAAGAACTTGTGAGAGCTTTCCCCCAGCCGCATCTCGGAGCATCTCGAGCGCACGTGTGCGCCTTTCGACACACTTCGAGCCGCTCGCTCGAGTGAAAGCAACGAATAAGCAGTGACAAGTGTTACGGCCTCGGGAGCCCTCTTGGGCTCGGGAGGATCTAAGCAGCGTAACAAAAAGCTCGAGGAGCAACTACTCACTCGGAAAAAATCTTGGGTGGACGACGATTCGAGGGTTCCGTATTCGACCTCGGTCTGTTTAGCGAGGTCGTCAGCTGAATTAATTGGCGTCACCATTCGTTCGACTGTCAAGAAGGCAGCCAAGTTGGCGGTGTACGATGAGATTATGATCAGCGTGAAGAACCACCACACTCCTCCCACGATTCGGCCGGACACCGATCTGCAAATGTAGATGATTTCGAAATCCTCGGAATTTATTGTGGACGCGACAAGGTTCTCTATCTTGCAAGCGATTGTCCGGACGAAACGCACGGCTGGACTGAGTTCCGTCGGGAGACGCAGCGGCGGCGGAGCTGAGGCATTTGTACCGAGGCATATTCTTCACCTGAACGAGTGAAGCGGGCACATTGAGCTAGTTGGTCTTAACATTGCGACTGGGGATGAACCAGAGGTTCATGACAGGGGTGTCCACGAGGAAGTGCCGCGGGCCGGCTGAGAGGCATCCGCACTGGTGGCCAGGCATCCTGACGAATGGTTCAGGGTCTCTAACGGCCCCTCACTATCGATCTCCAACCGCATTGCTACCGATGGAAGATCGTTCAAAATGTCGACTTAGAAGACATCCGGAACCATCCGACTTCCATTGTGAAGCTCCTCCTCCTGACTTCGAATCGAAATCCGGACAGCCCACAGAAACAATATTCCATACATCTCCGATGCCGACAATAAGGATGCCTATCATGGGAAAAGATGTGGCATGAGAGCATCCGGCCTGATATCACTGGTTGTCGATTGGAATCATCGACAGTCACCGCAATTCTCAGTGATGGTGGAGAAACAACTTGCGTACGTTCAGTCGGATCCGCGCACAAGAGACTTTTGCGGAGAAGAAGTCCATTATGAGTGGGTTCTTCAAGGAGCTGAGGGCGGCTCACACAAGAGGGACTTAAGTTGTCTTGTCAGAGGCAGAGAGATGAAATATTCCACCGATGGTAACTCGTGATTCTGAAGATGCCCACTCCTATTCAGTGACTCTCCGGCCACAGATTCGTCGATGTGGTCGAACCCGCTTTCGAGAGCTCCGCCGGAAAGTCGAAGAAACTTCTCTCTGACTGAAGGTTCTCTATTGTGGCACGTTTCCCAAACACTGGCCTTCGGATGGGAGGAATCGCAGAGCTCCCTCACGAGCGGACTCTTTTCATAGGCGAGTCCGAGTTCTCATCATGAGATCCCATGAGTAATAATCCAGGGAACCGAGTCTGTCCATTTGACGCGAGATTCGCCGTTGACCATTCGTAAGGATGTCTGAGCTTCAGTGCACGCCCCACTTCGGACACCCCTGTAGGACATCCACAGCTCCGCTGAGCAGACGGCGGTCGATGAGCGGTGGACAACAAAACGAGGGAGCACCGCGTGAAGCGAGCCCCCGGAAGCTAACGAGGACGACAGAAGAAAAGAGAAACCAGCCGGAACCGAGAAGCTCCCGGCTCTCCCGAGAGGATGCTTCTTCAACGGGGTTACTTCTGATATATTCGTCCTCATGCAAGGGCAGAAAAAAATCGGAAGTCCAATGGGGTCGGGAGTCGGGTTGGAGCGGAGTTCCCCAGATTTAACAAGGCTACCCTTGCATGAGCCCAGCAGGTCATTCATCTTCGAACATTCCCTCCCGGAAACTCAATTCCAGCGTGATTCCGTCCGGCCGGACAGCTTCGTGTGACAATGGTATGGGCTTCAAACTAAATCTAGAGTGTTGATTCGAGCTGATTGTTGGTGCTTCTTGAAAGGCGCGTGGGTGTCTCTGGTTTGCGCTCCGTCATATCGAGCTCGCCTCCTCGTGAGTCCGAGAAGAATCGAGCAATTCCAGCTCGTTCCGTCCGTGGCAGAGCCCCAATGGCTCGGAATATGTTCAAACAATGCAGGCAGTGGACGTGGGGAAAAGGTTGTTTGCAAGGACGCTCGGGAATTGAGCGGAGCAGCCGGTTATCGTGTTGTTCCAGGAGAGAAAAAAAGTAAGCCAGCATTTCCATGTTAGTTTGGTTGGAACTTTGTCTATAGTAGTTTTTCTCTTCCTCCTGTCCGAACGGTTCAATCCAGCGAAGTTTTGCGCAAACACAACATCCTTCCACCGGAGGCACTTCCGGGACCTAGCCCACCGACCGACCGATCCAGCGCTCGGTTGTTGAGACGAAAATACTTTCTCGTCTTCTCGTAGTCGCTGTCTCAAACGAACGCTCGTAACTACAGCGAGGAGTTTGCGTAGTATCGCGTATGATACTGCTTGCGCGAGCTCTCTCGAATTGCTGGTCTCGCTGTCACCACAGCAACCCTCTCCTCCAGTGAGGCAATTTATGTTAGAATGAGGTGCGACTGGAGCCCCATGTGTTTTCAGACCTGGAGAGTGCTGCACCCTTCTAATGCTCGAGAAGGAAAACAGCACGGCCGCTGTGATCGCACGCGTGGCTGGCTGGACGACGGCTAGCCGTCCCGAAAGACGGGCTCGTTGGGGAAGAGACCAAATTGGAGAGAAATGGCCGGGAATGAAAGAACGTCGGTCCCGAATGCCTTCCCGCCTGCTTTATCCCCTTCGACCGACAGACCGAAGGCATGCCGGCTCGGTTGGCCGCGCGTCCGTGCGCGCTTCGTCCAAAGTGGGTTAAATAGCGCGATAATGGAATTCCTACATGACGGAACTTGACGGCATTGTTAGCGGCTCGACAAGGAATTGGAGTAACGGATCGTTGTGCAACGTTGAGAGAAGAACTCTCAGGTCGTGGAGCTTTTGTTCGTGAGTGAAAGTGTTTGAATAATGTGAGCGGTGGCAGTCCGGTGAGAACCCGACCAGATCGCTGAGCGAGTGGGCGAAACGAGGTGCGCGTGTGCGTTTGTGGGTGGGCGGGCGGGCGATCGTGCTCAACCTAACTGAGGCGAGAATATACCTTGGACAAATGTCACAGCCCTGCTGCATGAAGGCCCCCAGCGAAAACCAGAGGCTATTGTATAACGAGAAGTCATTGGAGACTGTCGGCCCAACAAAGGTTTCTTCGTAGCGCCATTCGTGAGGTGAGAATCGTGAGACGAGGAACAGAACAACCGAAACGCCCACGTAGGCGAAAATGATGCACATCCAGATCTCCCGCGAAAGTGGGTTCATGAACGAAAACACGCCCGGTTTCTTCTTCATCGGCTTCTTGATCATGATGCTTATGCCGAGCGACATGAACGGCTTGGTGAAATCGATAACACGCTCCCGCGCTGAGGTAATCGTCAACGGGGCGATGGCCATGTCCGCTTCCTGCAAGGTGCAATTGGACACAGTGAATCTCCTGAGTTGAGAGTTTGATCAATCACGCGACGTGGGACCGGCGCCGATTCCGAGAGGAGTAACGAAGTGACGTCCAAAACGACGACAGCAGCAGTAGGCAAGGGCCGGGTGGCTGCACTCGTTAGCGTTGTCAACGACATCGAGCGTCGTTGCCACCATCGTCGGCATCTTGAGCCATCAATGCCTGAGGAGGCGAAGCTGACGTCGGATAGCTAACGACAAGGCGAACACTGGAGTGTAATGCAATTTCCCCGCCGCGCACTTCCCACGTCGGACGCAAACCGAAGGCAGATATTACTTATTACATGCTGGGAACAGCCGACAACAAGTGGCTGGCTCCCGCAGGCTCGAGCCCGTGCGTCCCCCCTCCCGGAGCTGGCGAGTGGTCGCGGTCTACAACTAAAGTTCAGGCAACGGAAAATCGCGTCTCACGGCTCTGCGGCGCCAGTAGTTGCTGCAGCTGATGCAGCGAAAACGGATTCGACCCCTCCCCCCCCCCCGCTCGAGAGGCAAACCCTGATACTTGCGTTTCTGATGAGCTCTCCAACCATTCCGTTCCAGCCAGACTCCGAATCGGCGCTCTGGCCTCCATATTTGCCATCTTTGACAAGCCGCAACTCGTACGTAAAAGTAAGCTTCTCGGCGATGAGGTCGGCCAAATCTTTGCAGTATCCCTCGAACTGCTGGTTCCCAGTTAAGTTCACCCCCGGCTCCATTTTGCGTTTCATGAGGTACGGCTCTTCCTGGGAGGAGGTTGGAATAAAGAAGACAAAGTGAGTGAGCGTGCCGTCGGATCGGACACCGGAGTCTCCGAAATTCCTCCCGAACGTCGCAACGATCTCCGACCGAGCGAGAGAACCACCGTTTCCCCGCGAAGCTGCCTCAGACTCGAAACGCGGATCGAACGTTTTCGTAGCTGTGTCTACTCACAAGAATACTGGTGACGACGTAGGTTTTGTTCGCCTTGAATCCGAGGTCGCTCTGACCTCTCCGGTATTTGGGCGCGGAAAACACGAAGCCCAACTGCGGGCTCCATTCGGCAATCTGGGGAAGAATTCATCTTGTCAGAAGAAAGCCCCAGCCAATCACAGGCGTTGTCACAACGTCGACCGACAACTACTACAATCGCCGGACCTGCGCGTGGCTGCGAGTGATTTCTCATGTCAAGTGACTTCACGATGCGTGTGAACGTATTTTACGAGATAGGGTGGGGAAAAGCGAGTCAAGGGTGCCCTCTAAGAGGCATAACATCGAACCGATAAAGCATGTGGCGAAAGTAGATAGCAAAACATGATGCAGACGCCGGGGAGACAAGAGTGGGGGCTTTCGAACACGTTCCTCTCAGAGAATGATCCACTTAAGCCCGCAAGATTCTGCGTTGAAGCCGGACGAGAGCCGGAAGGTACTCACAGTTGTAAGTTCGCTGTTGACGGTGACTTCAACGATGTCAACGGTGTAGTTCGAACGGGTCCCAATTTGATCGAAAGAAATGTTCCCGCTCAAGCCCCGCATTCCTTTGATCTGTCCGGAGGGAAGAAAGAGAAACAGGATTCGATGGGCGAACTGGGAATACTGGATTCAATAACTCTGCTGTCATCGAAACTCTGTCGCAGAGCAGACTTTCCGTGCCGGCCTCTGTCCACCACACCAACGTCCTCATCGACGCCACGCTGAGATTCTTTTTGAACTTTAAACCGAACTGTACGTTGCAATGATACGTAGCGCTCCTCAAGGATTCTCTTTCCGACTTCTAGTAGGAACGTGCTCTGAGGGACCGGACAGCTCGAATCGTCGTTCTCGAGTGGACGACAATGAGGCGCGGTCGTAGGGAGAACGAGCTGCCGCGAAGAAGGGAATCAGAAATTGTCTACTGCTTCCATTCCGATCCGCTTAGGGGAGCGAATGGAAAGATCAACATCCGCCTTCGTCCGTTCGGATCGTTTGCCGTCCGAGGTTGGAAGGCAGTAATGACGAGAGCTCGAACATCGCAAGAACTTGGCGCCGCACAATTGATGAAAATCAGTAGCCAGGTCGACAATGTATCTGCATGTTTCTCCGACTTCTCCCGGACTCCTGAATCGAGCGATCTCTGCGACAGAAAAATCCGATCATCATAGTTTTCCCCGGAATTGCGACGTGCAGCGCGTTCCACACTTCGGAAACACAGCAATCTCCATTGAAGCCCGCTCATCTCATCCGGGCGACAATTGTCAAGAGCAGCAGACACAGGTGAGCCGCATTCAACACGGTTTGGACATTTGATGGTTCAAGGCCGCACTGGAAAGTATTCCTCCATGCAGAGGCGTGCATCCCCCTGGTGCCGCCCGGTGCGGGGACCGATTCCGCCGCCCATCGACTCCCGGGCACCCCTTTGGAACTGCTCGAATCGAGCGCCTTTGTCTCAAATCGATGCCCGTCAATCTGGAGCCATGTGGCCCAGAAGCGGTTTCTTGGGGGGCCTTGGGGAGTTTCTTGGGCCGCCTCAGAGTACATGGTTGCTCAAGAATGAGGAGTTGAGAGTCTCAACTTGAGACTCATTCTCAAAATCGAGAAGAACCTTGAGCAATATATAGCCATCATAAAAATCGATGGTACTCTGGCATCTCCGGTGAATTTCGGCATCATATTGTTCGTCTCCCCTTTAGAGCTTTTGACCTGGTTCAGGAGCCACGACTTCCCCTCTCTTGCGTTGGGAGGGAGAAGGGGGGGGGGAGCAAGTAGGGAAGCCTGTCTCAAATGATTCGGTCCAAAGAAGTATACATCTCGCGCCTCAGCTCTTTATCGTACGACAGAGCACACGGGGTTCTCCGGAGGTGACAGCTGGTTGGATCGAGAATGGGGGAGAAAGTTCGGACACGACGGAAATGTGATGAAGAGCGCCCGCATACGCAGGTCGAGCCTCTCCCGCAACCTCAACAGATTCGCTTCTGAGCAGCGCAAAGCGAGAATGGCGGATTGCGGCCGCAGAAATCAACGAGGGCGCCATGGATCACGGTCAGGAGTATAACTTCGCAGTCCTCCTGTTCCAATGTGAACTTACGAGAATGGAACCCCTCGAGGAGTCTCGAGGAATTCCGTTCAGGAAGGCATTTTAGATCTGATTCAGCCCATCTCCGAACATGTTCCTCCCTTCTTTTACGCTAGTGCTCCCATGCGCAAGCTTGCGCTGCGGGGTAACTTCGATCTAGCGTAGGAAAGCCACGCGTCGCATTCGTCTGCCCCGACTGAGTATCATTTGAAGAAAGCGAGCGAGGGCTCAAACTCGGTCGAGTTACTCAACCGAGTAACTCAAACTTCCAAGGCCGAGAATCTTGACGAGTTTTGACGTTTCCATGGCATTTCAGGTTCTGTAGTTGATCTTGGAAACTCGACTTCCATCCAAGCGAGGGGCGATTCCTGACGGGTCTCTTTGCGCTGTTTAGATATGCAGAAACTCACGGAATCTGACGGAGATCCGTTTGGGTCTCAGTTTTTTCCTTGACGGAGTTCTTGACCGAAACATCCTCGTCTCGAGGCCACCATCCTCTGTAATTTGCCTGAACCATCGTATTGGAGAGGTTCGAGGGAGGGTGAAAGAGACTTATCGTCCTTGAGGCTCTAGTTTCTTACGATTCCGATTCGACACGTTTGCGGAAGCTCTCTCGATATGACTCTCGCCCTCTAGTGTGAGCGTCAGTTTTCCCGCTCGTTCCCGATCGGTAATCCCGTCGCTCTCCCCTTCACGTGAGGTCTTCGTGTCTCAACGTTGAAAACAGACAGTCACCTCTTGGAGTTCGAAGCAAGGCGATGCCAGAGTGCTGGCTCGTCTTTCAAACGTCGGCTTTGACCCAGCGAAATCCCTGAGTTAACAGCCACGAACTCCGGCTTCGTGATCGAAGCTCGACCGCATTCTCATCCGGTGCGGGGTTTAGCCTCCGCAGTCTCTCGAGAGACGAGAAACGCAAACGATGATTCGCTTGCTCAAACATTGGAATTGTACGAACAGAACGCATGACACGGAGCGATTGTTTGATGTTACTTACGTTCCGCAACCTATGGAAGATCTCGCTTCCGTGCTCCCAAGGCATGATCTTCTCCCTTTTGCAATCGATGCCCCGCGTATTATTGTTGTAAACTTCTCCGCGTCTGAAATTCTTCGCGAAGATCGCTGGGTATTCGTTGAGCAGCTGCTTGAATGCACTCAGCACCACGCGAGTGCCGTCATACATCAGCGCTGCTTCGGACTGGAAGAGAAGAGGTGCAGACGTCGCAACATGCAGATAAGAATCAACCACTGAATTCCGAAGATAACAACCAACGTGAGCGTCAGGCCATTTCATTCCACACAGCGGCAGCTTCCTGAGGGTGAGTGAATGTCGGAAAACTAGAACCAGCGTTGAGAATTAATTTTCTCGTTGAAAATTGATTCTCCTCTCCGTTACCGGCCCAGCAGGCGAGTCCCGCGGGGGCTGGGTCTTCTGTGAAAGGTTCCGGCCGATGCCCGCTCTCGGACTTCTTCAGAGGCCTTGTGAGGAGCTCCCAATGTGGAGAGAACGCCATTCGTCGCAGGCGATCAGCTTGTTAGCGTTAATGAGTGAACCCGTCAGTCGTTCAGTTGAAGTTGGCGAAAACGGAAACAGAAAACTCCGCACGGACCGGAAATCCGTCGTGCAGCGAGACAATGTCGCTGCTGGGAGGGCGATCAATTCGAAAGTATTGGGCTCCATACTAAGCAGACCCCTTCGTGCCGTTCGAATTCGTCACGATTATTTTCGAGGCACTTTCAAGCCTCGACTGTCTCATATCGCGATGGCGTGCAAATACCATGCGGCGCCACGCCCACCGGGGGCAATGTTTTGAAAATGCCGCCCTCGGGACCACGCCGACTCGGAGCAGAAAGTAACGAAAAGACGGCCGTAACTCTTCTCCTTCCCCCGCCATTTCCACGTTGGCGTCTCGTACAGCTCGGCGAACCACAAGCCTACACCTATTTCCCGAAAATCGTCTTACAGTGATCTTCTTGGTCTTGGGATCGGGCCAGTTCTGACGGCTTCTCTCGGTGAAGACCTCCTCATAGGCTTTGCTGTTGTTTGGAACAAGACGGAAACCGGTGATATTGACCGCGCCGAACTCCATGGCCGGATTGTTGGCGAACTCGTCCATAATCTGCCGCGAGAAAATTACAGAATCATATCCCTCCTGACCGAGGATAGTCATCCTCTCCGATCGGACTATGCTGCGATAGGGGGAGTACTTACGAGTCCTCCCAACAAGAAGTGGAATGTTCTCCGTCCCACTATTGGATGTCGCACGTGTTTGATGATGATCTCCCGAGTCAAATCCGCTTCGCAGTCGATTACAACGTGTTTCAACTGATCGCGCGTCTCATTATCGTAGTCAACGAGGAATTTGTTTGCTTCGGTTGATGAAGTTACTCGTCGTACCTGAAAACAAAAGGCATTGCTACGTCACGCAAAACAGCTAGGAGTCCCAGCCACCCGCATCCTGTGGGAATCTTGCCTCTGCGATTCACATGAAGTGGGGAGACGCTCTTTGAAAGCGAGTTCCTCTGGATTTCTTCTGTGACTCCGGGGCTCACCTTGATAATTTCGAGTTTGTAGTCGTCGGTCGTGAGTTTATAGAGGTTTTGTAACTTCAACAATCCTGGAAACAGCAGAGAAGGAATGAGGGCAACTGGGAACGGCCGCGTTAGGCAGAAGGACGTGATCTTTATTCCTTCTGAGCTAGATCCCGATATTCTGAGCGTTGAAACGAGACATCTATTCGGCTGGATTTGAAGCATGTCGCGTGAGCTCGAGGGCATCGAGTAACTAAGAGGATCATTCCGGGAGACCACACATGGTAGGACGGCTCCTTAGTTTCTCTGTGTCTCGCAGTCTTGCTCAAAGATTGGCCACTTCATCCGAGAGACGCTGGTTTGTTGCTGCTCCTGTGACCTCGCATCAAGCCGTTGCAGGGAACCTCGACAATCTAGCTTGCAGACTGCGTCATGACCGCGATTCGAATCGTTTCAGACATTCTAGGATTAAGACTGAGAAGACAATCTGCAGCGACGTTGTCTCCGCGTTCACCGCTATCGATATCGAAGGGACAGAGAAGCCCCAAAGCGAGCTTGTTGAGATTCCTCGATTCGTCCCGAACAGTTCCGTGATTCCCGATGTCAACTCCAACGGAGGAAACAAAGCCTTTGGCGGTTTTTCCTTTCGGCGATACTGTCGTAATACCACGGATCCTGGCTTTGCGGTGTTGAGGCTCTTGCAAACGACAGCGAAGAGGAAGAAAACTCCGCGATGGCTCACAGACGGGACGAATATTCTCTTCCTAAAATAGAAGCCGAAACGGGCGCAACAGCTATCTTGGGAGGCTCGGTCGTTGGCATGCGTGAAGTTGTCATCTCTTCTCAAGTTCCGCTTTATCATTGGGTCTCCCACGCGCTGTTGGCGTTCCAAAATCCTCGCCGAAAACTTCAATCATGCCGGATTCTCCAATCCCGAGTGTTTATGGATAGAGCCGGCAAAGATTTGCCGATTCTCCATGTCTGTGAGTCTTCACCGGCTCAGTTTCGTAACTCGCCGCATTCCGCCTCACATGGCCGCTTCGCTCGATCCGCGCACTCAAACACACGTTAGGCAGCGCGGCTGACGAGCACACAAACCTTCCTCAAGGTATTCGAGCCGGGTAGGTGTTTCGTCGTGTGTATTCACTGTGTTTTATATCAGAATAGATAAAACCACCACGACTCCGTTTCGGGGCAGCGGGCCGCCTGCACTCCGGCGCTTTCGCAACGCCGGCCACCGGAACGGTAAAAAGCGTGCTTGACTCGCCAGGGAGCTCCAAGTGCATTATGGATCGCAGCCGGAGCACCGGTCGGAGTAAATTATTTGTGTACGGGCTGGAGAAAAAATTGGATTTGAATTCCGTTCCGGAGCAGTCTACCTTTCAGGACTCTGATCGAAACCTCAGACTACGTCCTTGAATCCAATGCTTGTTCAGATCCTGGAGTTCCTGCCTCTCTCCAGGCCGTGGAGAGCTTGCAACGCTGGCTTCCCAGACTTTCATCCAACAAACTCACCGTCGTCTGAATCGTAGATGTACACGATCTGGCGCCATCGGTAATGTTGGATTAGGTCCAGTATCGCGGGGAGATAGTCGGGTCGCATAGAGATTCCGTATTTGGTTTGTCGAAGACGAGTGTGGTAAGGGAACGACGGACTCACAAAAGGGATCTGGAAGGTATTCGAGTACGAGATCAGCGTCTCGTACGAAGTCGCGGTCGTCGTAGCCACCATGGCGAACGTTCCATTCTTGAGAATCGTACAAACTGCAACAGAAGAAAGGAGAATTACTCTCATTTTTATGGACGCGATATCTCGGAGCGGACGACGGCTGTTCGATCGGAAGCTTCCGATTCTGGAGGATGTCGTCGTTGCCCACGTAGGTCTCTCCTCCGGAGACGCGCCGGGGTATACGACGTAAGCTGCGAGGAACGGCAAGTCTCCTGACCCGTTCCCTCGTTTCGTGGGAGGGAGTGCGCTATAAAAGTGTTGATTATTTATTCAAAGCCAGGCGCCTCGAACTTTTTTTTCCGAAGCACCCTTCGACCAGCCATCCGCCATTCACCGCAGCAGACAGCGTTCGGATACCGTTATCAGCTGAGCTCTGCTGGTGAGCTAGTATTCCCGCGAACTGATTCGCTCGGGGATTTTCTTTTTAGGTTTCGAGCCATTGTATCAATTCGTTTGTGCGCCTTCTTCCCAGGAGCGAGGGAATACCCTAGCTCATAAAGCTCTGCGGTAGTTTCGCAAACAACTTCTGCTGCTGCTGCTAACTGACCCACTTTCGAATTTGGCGCAGACTCCTGTTCGAGGTAAGCTATGATCAGATTTCGATTCGGTGAGCAGCCTCTGTTGTTATCCGAACGATTCTCAAGCACGCGCCCCATATTTCCCTGTGATGAGAGCTGCGAAACGTAGCCACAGGATGCGATTTCGGGCACACAGTCGCTGCATACGGGACCATGGAGATCAAGAGAGTCGAATAGTCGATCGAGGAATCTCCAAGGATTTGGGTCAAGATGCGTACACGCAGACGAGACCGGAGATCGCAGCCTGAGACGAAACTCAGCGCCCATTTTGATCGACCTCAGGTGAGTTGGCAGCAGCAGCTATTGAGTGACGGATTAGAACGATTCGGGAAATTCGCCGTTCTAGGCGAGAGTGGAAAGAGAACGAAGGCCGCTTCGACGAGCGAAATGAGAGAAGAATGCCTGGCATGTAGCCATCTTCAATGTCGCGCATTCTTCGGGTTCTTATGTTTGCACGGCCCACAAAAACGTCTCACGTGCACTCGAAAATATTTCCAAGGGTGGCGGCAAGAGGTATGTCGACGAAGGAACGGCCGATTCCTCGAGGGTGTCATCTGACCGCTTGGTTGCTGCAAAGGTTGCTCGCCTCGACGTCGCCTACATTTTTCATGGCGATCCGAAAGTTCCTGCCTGGACATGTGAACGCATCCCGCGCACGAATGGATTCGAATGTTCACTCCGGCAAGAAACATACATGATTGGCGGGTGAGGCTCCCACAGACCGGCCCCGCTCTCAGAGCTCGACGGCGGGAGCTTTCGTGGTGAGGTTCGCCGCTCTGTTTTAATTAAACTGTCAAATAGCACTTGAATATTTAGGATCGGTGCCCCTCCAGCCTTCCAAAGCTTCCCTCATCTCCTTCGACACCGGCGCATTCTGATCGAGCTATCATCCCAGAACGAGCCACCGAGCTCTGGTTGTACGACCAGGTTGATTCGGGAAATTCCGAGGGCGACATTGAATGCCAGAGCGAATTCTCCCGATCGTCAGATCTGAACTGCCCAACAGCGACGTTGAGCAGCGGTTGTAGCTTTCAAAAACCCGTAAGAGACGACACTGTCGGAGACGCAGCTTCGCAAGAACAGAATCGGCTGAACGGAGAGGAAATATTGAGCGGAGAACCGGGAGCACAGAACTTTCACCCTCGGAACGACGTTATTGGGCTAATGAATCACCAGAGGCTGACCACATCCAGACAGAATTTCACATAAACGTTTACGACCCTAGGCTGCTCATCAAAATGCCCAGGGGCAATTAATAAGGCCCGTGTCGGAGCCGCTGCCGGATTCTCGACCGAAAATTGCCCTAAACTCCGACCGTCTCCGAATATCCCTCAAGGGCACCCTGTGGCCTTTTTGGCTGAAGCGTTCTTCCCGTTTTGGTGTCTCGACTTGGAGGAATCATGGTGTTCCCCATGAGATGAGAGAAACGGGATTCGAGAATTGTACATGGTGAATTCTGCGAGTCCCCTTGATGATATTGTGAGACCTGCAGCACAGAATCAACCTTCTTCAACTCGATCGAGGGGGAGGAAAAAGTAGATTCAAGCGGCCGACTATCTCCGCCCCTAGCATACGCCGAGACCCCAAAAGTGAGGCCAATGGAAGTAACGCCTCGTTAAGGATACGAGAGACCCTTGAGGTTTGAAATCCTGGAAATAAGCTGCACCACCTTTGAACCCACACAACGTTTTCAAGCGATTCCATGGCAAGGTCTCTTGTCGAGCATCGAGACCTCCCTTCAAGCTCAACATAATTTGTAATGATAGCTTCGACCAGGATCTGGGTGCTGCTACAGTCGAGCTGGAGATATTGATTCGAAGCGCGGTAGAGTCTAAACTCGACAATCATTGCATCCTTCCGGGTTCCGCGGCTCTCGCGGCAGCCGAAAAAGCATTCGCGACCTGTGGATTGAATACGACAAATTGCGTCGCGATCCGTAGGGCGCAAAAACGAGGCTCAAGAGAACCTCGCTACGCCTTCATCGAACATCATCGGTCGCATGACTAAAAAGCGCTGTCACTCGCTCCGTGATGCATGCCCTCTCCGAACCTATCAACAAAGTTGAACTCATGCCCAGTCATGGGAGTCGGTGAAGTATCGAAGCGACAGAAAAGTAGACTCAGCAGTAGGGGTTGGAACTTACTTTTCTTGGCAACTTGAAACGGATCGTCTGATTCGAGCACCTCGACGTGTGGTGTAACTGAGAATAATTGATCTCGATAATTGTGTACCTCGATAGCGTGTTCGAAAGCTGCGCGAAGTTCTTGTTGACCCGGGAGAAATATTGCACCTGGAAAAAAAGTATATTGAGAGCTCGCACAGAAAGTAGCTTTGTGCTGACCAAGCTCGCTTCCTCTCCTCGTCCGGTGAGGAGTATCGCCGGCTACCCTATCCATTGCATGAAGCCTTACCGTCGGGAAAGTTCATACCACAATTCACAGCTATTCTAACCGCGCTCAGTCTTCCGGAGCATCCCGTTCATCGGTCTTCTGTCCCAAGCAAGCTTCATGTACATATATCAACGACGCCACGATAGCAGATGATGCCCAAGCGATCGATTCGTACTCTTGTTTCATGCTCTCGGCTCTACGGCCATTATCTCGCGGGCCTGAATCTGATATTCTTAGCTGAGATTCCTCAGATCGGCAACTTCTCTCGACGATGTCAGTCGGTCACATCGGAAAATAAGTTTTTCCATGTCAGTAGCTGAGCGAGGCCTTGGGAAATCTCCCTTAACCCGCTCAGATGTGCCCACGAAGCTGGAAGATTTTATTATAACGTTACCGTCGTAACGTTCCCGTTGAGAGTAAGTTGAGAGCGTGAGTTTGTACGTGCTCGCGTTCAACGTGACATCATCCCG
The DNA here is from genome assembly GCA_037576195.1 of Phytoseiulus persimilis. Lineage (NCBI taxonomy): Eukaryota > Metazoa > Arthropoda > Arachnida > Mesostigmata > Phytoseiidae > Phytoseiulus > Phytoseiulus persimilis. Next base: position 4,816,948 of record CM075104.1, read on the forward strand.
TATTAGACCGATATGGAATCGCTATGATTGCGCTTGTTGAACGTACGAGCTCTTGGGTGCAGGAGTCTTGTTATTCTTTGACACGCCATCATCCGCGAGCGAAGCTAACCTAACAACAACATGTGAAGTTCCCACTTGCAGTACATCTACCGCGTAGGTATAACCCAGCTAGCGTGCCGCAAACAGGGTAACTTCTCGGGAGGCTGCCTTGGTGCAGGAGGGAAATTAGAGCTCGGAAATGGACGCTGGAACTTTCTGTTTGCTCGGGCAAGGCAATCCTCCGACTTCGTGCAGTCATATTTGAGACTCTTCTGAGAGAAACAGGTGAGCCGCACGGTGGAGGGCTATCCGTTTGCGATTGAGACGAAAATCCATAAATCGACAAAGAAGACTTTGGGGAGGCCATTGATGAAAAACGGCGTGGAGTCGTCGGGCACTCAATGCTCCGGAGGAGTCCCTTCCGTGTGAGTTGTTCCGTGCCTGCTGAACATGCAGCCTCACGCAACTCATAATCTGACGCGGGTTGGTGTGGAGGATAATTCGCATCGCATTTTTCGAATCGCTCCGCCACACGGGAGATCGGACCCTGATATGGATTCGTGACCCCGGACGAAAACTCTCTCCCCTAGGGATTCCGATCAACGCGGTCTTTTCGAAACGACATCGGTCCGAAACAATGCCAGCACCTCTCGCAAGTGCACGTCGCCAAGAACGCTCCTGCGAAACCTTTGCTGACCCACGCGCGATCGGGTAAAATCCCCGGAGGCTTGGACAAAGTTTGTCGTTGGAGCACAGCAGTCCTTCATTCGCCCTGCCGGGTGAGCTTGCTCATCGAATGAATCATCCGGAAAAGCGCACGTGGTAGCGGTGAGAGTAGCACAGAGGTTTTACATGAGATTGCTGGCGAGAATTCTCAGGCCATGCTCTCTCTTCCCAGCGAACTGCTACTCGCACAAGCCTCCCGCAAGCTGATCGTGTTGAAAATCTTCGGTTTACTACTTCTTCCAAGTTTCGAGCAGCGTAACTTACGGAAACCCTTAATGAACTCTCAGCGCAGCCTCGACAGTCGCAAGCGGCGCAGTCGTTTTCACGCAGAGCGCTACCGCGAAACCGCCACAGTTTTTCCCGAATATGAAACCGACCACGTTATTTATGTAATCGAAGACCTGCTACGCCGACGCGCGCGGCGGGTTGGAGCAAGCGGTTCATTATTGAGCGCTTGCACTTTGGTAGTATAAAGTACGAGTTTATCAAAGATTCGTGATCCCCGGAGCTCTTATCAGTGGGACGGCGGTGATCCGAGCAGAGCGTAGCGGGCCCGGGTCCCGGGTGTGAATCGTGTTCCTAAATGTTTTCACAGCAGGGGCGAAATCGCCGAAACCATTGAAGTGAGCGCGGCGCGACGAGCGGCCTAATGGGTTCGTGAATATGTTCGGAAACGATGTCGACGACGACGACCGAGAACCTGTGAGAACAGGGGCCACGGAAAATGGCCCAGCGACCAGCATTCATCCCATGGCCACTGCGTCGTTCTTCCGCGAGGTACGGCCCGCGGTTGGAGTCTCCAGAGGGAGCTTATTTGAAACAAATGATAGCTCAAAGGAAACGTTGCGAGGCCGCGTTGCGAGGAAGATGGTGGATCGGGTTGCCGACCGGCCAAGGCGTGCTTCCCGCCGCGCTGCTCAGAACGAAAGTCTGGGCTTTCTTTCTGATTTTATTCGAAGACCGACGATCGAGATAATGACAGGGCAGACAACGTCCTCGAGAATAGAGGAGCTCTTGAGCGGGGTATCGGCGCTTCGAAAAATTCTAGAGAATCGACAAGTGAGTGGGGCTGTTTCGCTCGGGAGCCGAATCGAATCGACCAGAGTCTTAACAAGGTTTATGGCAACATCCAACTCGGATGAGATCGAGTTCGCGCACGTGGCTAAGCGTCGGAGGCCGTGGGAGTGGAAGCCTGAAACGACGTCTTCATGTTCCATGTCTTCATATCACATTTCAGTCGGGGAGGAGTGGATAACCGATTCATCACCGAAGGTATGTACATCGGTGAGTTTTCTGGAGGAGATGTGATGCCGATCGCACTCCCCCTCTGAGCGGAGACGACAGAGGCAGTCGTTTCCCGACTCCTTGGGCCCCATTTTCGTAATATCATGAGGGAGAAACCCATACCCTCCCGAGGGGTTCATAATGCGGCTCAAGCCGCAGGGCTGTCTGTCTGGAAGAAACAGTCCACTTCCCACCCGCAAAGTTCTGGTGGAGCGGATGATTTCCTGCCGCCGGCGCCGTACGCGGTGTCACTTGGATCGAAACGTACCGCGAGCGCACATATTCCAATCGAAAGCTAACCAGATATATGAGAAGTCTCTCCTCGTAGAAAAGGCTCTCAATCTGATCACGTGTTGTACGCTGCTTTCTGAACTCCTCGGTCGGTTACCCATTAATCAGGAGCTGGGTTTGGTCCGTGGGATCTACACCGGCATTTGCCCGTATTTGGGCTCAATTTATCGGTGTTCATCACGGTCATTATCATCCAAAGCGACTCATCCAAATCCGTGGCACACTTCGCAGTAACGAGCTGTTCGCTTCCGCTTCTGAGATCTTGAGTACGCCGCACAAGACACGTTTCTTCGAGCCGCAGCCGTATCGTCTGGGTCACTGACTCCGGTTCGAGAACTCTGCACAGCACAAACAGACCGGAATCAGCGTAACGGACACTGCTCAGGCTATTCATAGCGTGGTATTAATATGTCGAGCTCTAAATACTCGAGAGAATGTCTGAGGTTGAGTGGCTCAATAGATGGGAGTGTTCGAGGCATCTTCCTCCTTGCAGTCTTCAAGTCTTCACCTTACTGTGGATCACAGAATTTGCGTTTCGCTGAATGTCATGACATCTCTTCCGTATCGCTGAAACTTGCTCGTCTAGCGCATCGCTTTGTCTCAAGCCGTCAAAACTTCACCCCTTAGAGGAATCGTCGGGGCAGGAGAGGCAAGGTGCGAATACATTGAGAGCAAACTTGAGGAACGTCGTGCGATGGAGGTCAACCAGCCATCGACCGCAAGAGGTCAGACGCGAGAAGATGCCGAGCAGACCAGCGCGTCAGGCGCTTCGGCCGCACAACCCACCCTCGAGTCTAGCCGTCTGGTTCAACAACCGAGCCTCTAATTTCCGCCATTCCTACGCGAAACGGGTCTCTCCCTCTCAAGAAAACGACAACTCTTGCCCTCCCCGTCGGCGCTCACTCATTTGGAACGGTCTCCAGAGATTAGGGAGAGCCTTCCGGATTCCCTGTTTGAATTGCCGTTTTGAAATCGCTGTTTTCATCGACATTATCGTGGATCCTCCTCCGGTCATTTTTCTCGTTGTCTACTCCGCTCCGATTTTCTCCGAGTTCCGGTACCGTCAAATCTGAAATATCGCTCGAGAGAATCGGTGGAGGAAGCCGAGACAACGCACTCCTGGTGGGACTCCGGCAGCCTTTTCTGATCCCCGTGAGCTACACCCGATCTTCTGCAGGCTATCCAGCGTTCGTAGCAACCGCAGTCCTCTTGATCGTTTTCTCCTCTGCTTTGTTTCGCTTGCCTGCTCGAAGCATCGGGACCTGCGGTGCTCCTCGCAGAGACGCAAAACGTATTTGTCCCCTCCTCCCGTGAGTCCGTTTGTTTGTGCGGATACGTTTATACATATATATGTCACTATACTTTTCGCAGAGACCGGCTATGGGTGAGTGTACCATCGTTTGTAACACCAAATTATTCACAAGCAAGCACAAAAACACGGCGGTCGACTCTTGCTACTGCTGAGGGACTTGCAACGGTGCTTCCTGCGGTGCGATCGCATGTCCCGAGTGTTTTTCAGGAAAAATAAAAGATTATGAACCAGTGGCAGTAGCTCCGAGAGAACGACCGAACATTAGACAGAGCTCTATAGGTATCAACACGATCAGCCTTTTCAATCATGAGTAACACCGCTCCCAGCGAATATCGGGGAAAAACAACTGAATATTTGTCCCCGGCAGCCGGTCGGCAGTGGCCTGGACTCACGAACAAGCTCCCCTCCGTGGTTTGAGTACGCAAAACACAGGGTTCCAAGGAAATTAATTACTCTAAAAATACACCATCGGCCGTTGACTCGAACGATACCGGAGACGATTTCAGAGGGAGGGGCATGAAAAAATCATCCATCCGAGACGCCGGAAACGTCGAACTGAGAATATCCGATTCCCGGCCGGGAGATGAAACGTGGTTCTTCCACCTGTCATTTCCCTGGAGCTCCGGCTTCGCAACTGTTAAGGACAAATGGGGATCCCACCGACGTCTGCCGGTAACGCAATTCATCCTAATATTGACAGCGGTGGGTTCTCGACAGAAGCAGTATCACGGAGGCGTATCAAAAGTAGATGGAATAAGGACGACGGAACGGATTTCGGGAACGGAACACTCTCCGAAAATCCGGCCGCGGTTACCCCTTATCGCTCGGTGTTTGTGGTGGGACAATGCGTTGCGTTGACTGCGCCAACGGCCGCGGCTGTGAATCGAATGGCGGGTCCCATAACGTCGGTCATCAGAAAGCCATGCGGGAGTAACGCTCGATGTAGATCGGAGCTTTTGTCTCGCTCCGAGATTATCTGATAAGCACATCGACGTCCGCGACTGCATCGCACAGAATTCTCTTCGAACGCATTTTCACTTCACGCTCTGGAATCGAGTCGACCCTGTAGCCGCAAAACTGTCTCTCGGTTCAACGCTCTTGAGGGATGTCACGCGAATTCAGTTGCGTTACTCGGGGAATTATTCGTCAACTTCCCGTCGAATAACCCCATTGGCAGTCAAGTTTAAGGCTTATCGATTCTTGAGTGTTCCCTGATCGTAAACTCGATCTCCAGCTGGACCACGGGAAGCACTTCCATCTCGGTCGATTCGGAACAGATAGAGTCTTCCTCTTCGTGCCCATCGCCGCGCCGACGCGAACACTTAGGGCTAAACAATTCCGCCCAATCGCTTGCTCGCCTGTCGGTTAGCCTACTCGTTAGCCTTGCCTGAGCGAAATCATATTCTTCGTTCCCAGGGAGCGAGAGCCCAGCGAACCGCTGTTATCTTCTTGTTACCGTACAATGGGCTCGTCCAGTGGGAACTCTCGCATTTCGGCAACGATTCCAACTCAAAATCATTGTGGTTATCGGGCTCTACGGAATTCAGAAGCTTCATCACTCCCAGTGTGCCTCTCCTTATGCGTCATTTATAGAGCGGGGATGCTCATGCACTGCGGAAGGCGTTAGTATGCATGAGTCAAATCAGACTTGGTATGAGTCATCTCCTTGTGCTGAGCTTTGTTTTCCGGCAGAACCCCTCAGCCAGCCCTCAGAAGTGTCCCGGGATCACCTTTCGGTATTGCTTCAGTAACACTCCCTATCGCTTCGCGAATCCCATTGCGGGCGGTGGGCTTGGGTCTTAAGATGGTTCAGTTTTAATTTTGATACAAATTAAATCCTCTTTTCACCACATAAGAAATTGTTGTTGTCGGCTGGGGATCGAACCCGCGATTGCTAGCTTAGCGTGGCATCCAAGGCGTTGGTTTATGCCACACGGCCAACGAGACCTTGTGGTGAGCGCCCGGAATCTGTCGTTCAGCTATAAAAATATCAGAGAGCTCCAGAGGATTCCCCAGTTGTCATGAGGAGCACTCGCTTCCTGATTCGGTGAGAAACAAACGACTTGGAGCTAACAGAGGTGAATCAGTCTTATCGAGCTCGTTCGTCATTGTATAGAGACGACCTCGGTCATTCAGGGTTGGTTGTGGAATAGGCACGACTACCTCCTTGAGCTGCGTATAAAACTCCAAAAACGCTCGGAATCACGGCTACGGAGCTCTTCAAGATTCCAAGTTCCGGGAATGCGCGCTCAGGCGAGAGTCTATTGAATTATTGCTCAACACAGAGCTCGAGCGCGTAGAGCAAAACGAGACCTGTTCGGACTGACCTCTGTGGAAAAAGTTCAGCGTCGACCGGCGCCGACTTCCCTCGGATCACATTCCTACTGGGTACGACTCGGTCGGCACCATCTCAAGTCCTTCGAACGAAACACCAGAGATTTCTTTTCTGAGTACCCTTGGTGACCAGAGTTAGGGTTCCGGTGCGGTCTATTATGAACGCTCCGACTCAGGAGCTGATAGCCTACCTAGGGCAGCCGAGATCACATTGGAAGTTCCTAAACGAGAATCGGCCAACAACCGTTACCCGGTGACCTGGAGAGCCAGCGAAAGTCGGTACATTTTTAGCATTACTCGGACGAGTTGGCCGATGCTGGCTCCTGAGCTCCATTGCTCCAGACCGACCTCGCTCTCGCAGCGTCTGACCGACTGACCATTGCGGTCAGATGTGATCAAACTCTCGCGGCCGTTTCTGCTCGGGAACGAGGAAACGGGAGAAGCTCAAGTCGTTCGCCGCCTGGAGAACTTGAAGCTCGGGAGGACTGGTCGGCTTCGAGAGAGAAGAAGATCCGAGACATTGGATGAATTCCCAACTCTCCGCTCCTAGGAGAACTTCCTCTGGAGATCATCCGAAACTCAACCCTCGAGCAGCTCCGGCGGACTCGACCAGATGCTTCGCAGATTGTTCTGGAGTCGTTAGTGATGAACTTAACTGGCTTCAATGTATCCGCTGATCCACTGCCAGAGCTGCGTGCACCGAACCAACCAGACTTCAAGCTTGAACCAGTTGAATCCTAGTCTCTTTCAGTGTCAAACTCCCTCCCCGGTCAATTCTCATCCTGAGTTTTTGACTCCCACCCAAAGTCTGCCAACCCTTAATTTCTTCGGTTCATTCGCGCGAACCGCTTGAATTTGATATGCTGAGAGCAGTTTCGAAGCCCGCCAAGAGGATATTTTAATGGAGCCCCAGGACCGGCGCCGAGAACGTTCCTGGCGCGAGACGGGATTCGGATAGATTATTAGCGGAGCCGTCGTCTGACAAGTCGGATACTCGTCGTCGCGCAGGGGAAAAAATCGAACTTCAACCAAAGCTCTCGATCAGGCGAGAAGCTCGAACTGCCTCCGAGGAGCAGACGGGGGAAAAACCCGACCGATACTCGGCAGACGCAACTCCGAGACATATCGAGTCTGACCCTCGTGCACTTACAAACGGGAAGTTCAAGAACGGCACTGCTCCATGTTCAGGAGCTCAAAGTTGTCCCAACAGCGGGACTCTGGACCTGAGATCCTTCGGGGACTTGCGCCTGCTGACGCTCATTCCCCGAAACCTCTGTTATCCATCATGAGCACAGCTCGACTGGTGCTTAACGCGACCGCGAGCGAGATCATTCCGAGATAGTTTCACAACAACAGGAAAAATCAGGTCGCCGGGAGTTCGAGGCGACATTCCAAGCACCCCATCAGGACTGGGGCGACAAACAGGACGACTCATTCTCCGGATCGCCCGTTTTCATAACCTATCTTCTCCGGATCTGATTGAGATTACGGAGCTCCGCCCGGCGGTCGTGAAAGATTCGAAGAGCTTGTTTTGAAATTTCTCGAACTTGGGCTCGAAGAATCCGCTGGAGTTGAAGAATGGTGCCGCGAGCGGAGAATATCCTCCAATGTGATGTGCGCAGCGAACCCGAGAGGAATAAGACCAGGCAATGAATAACACAATGAAGTGCCGTGAATTCAAATGAGATCTCCAATCGAAATCTTCGTCCGTCGCAGCATGCAAACAGGCGCGCAAGACTCGAGATAATTTGGCCTTTGTTCCCTCTCTGACAAACGGTTCGTCAGCTCCACCTGTCTACAAAAGCAGTCCATTCCGTCAAAGCAGCGTGCGGCACGTGGTCGGCAAAGCCTCACGGTACGCTTGTCGCTCCCTCCTTTTCCGATTCTCGGGGCCGCAATTATTTCAGCGACGAATGCGTTCCTGCAGAAGCGGTTCTTGTGCTATAAAAACATTACTCCAGTTGCAGGATGAAAACGAGCTCCCTAGAGGCATTAAAACTACTCGGAAATTGTCGGCGAAGTTTATGATGAGAGCCACGACAATGCGCTTATGCGGAGCTCGGCCACAGCGGTACCATCGGAGGGTCGGTTTGTCCCAGGTGTGACTGCTCTGGGCCGCATCGCACGATAAGACGCCTGATCACGAATCCATGGGACAATGGCGAGTGGAGCGTATGGAGCTGTCAGCTTCTGTTTTCCGAGAACTTTCAGACCATCGGTCACTTCCAGCTCCCGAGTGGGGAGCCTGGGCACGGTCGGAGATCTGGGTCCCGAGCGAGTTGGAAAATTCACGCTCGGCCGCTCTCCATCCAGTAGCTCCGGTGTTCCATTCGATGCACCGGTATGAGACGTTTTTTAAGGCGTACCTAACTCGATAGTCTCAGTCAGCGACAGTGTCAACTTGGGGTCGACGCGAGATTCCTGACTTCGGGAGGAGGACCACCAGGGATCCGCGAATCTCCTCTCTCGTTGGCTCCAAGTCATGGATCTGGATAAAGGATTGGCGATCGGAGGAAATCAAACTCTCGAGCCCCCGAGTCAACAGTCAGGGCTCAAACTAACTGATCCTTCTTTCCAACTAGCTCAGCCCATCAACTCGACAGACGTGACAACCGATGGATCGATACGGAGCTTCCCGTGAAGACGTTTCTCCTCCACGCGAGGAATATTGAATTGATGTCGCCGAAATCTGAATATCGGCTCCGTGGAGGTGAGTGCAGTACAATTTCCGTCGTGAGCTTTGTCTTCGGCGGCGAATTTCCAAACTCTCAAAACCGCACCGGGAGGGTGGTTCGGATGGGCGGGCCTTCTCCACGAAATAATGCAGTTCTGAAAACACTCAGTGCTCAAGAATTTGTTCGTGGAGCGAAGCTCACTGGAGTTTCACCATCGTTTGTTTTGCGCACGTTTCGAACTCCCACAGAAAAATTTCCTATGTGGTCATAGGGAAGGATCATCAAACACTGGGCCGGGGCTGTCTTGGTCATAAAACACAGCCAGGTCTGAATTAGCATCATGTGCAAGCGATGGATGACACGATGTCTCTCCTCCCGCGCTGAGCGTGGGAGTCCTTACTTCCGAAAATAAAACTCCCTCGACAATCGGGCAACGCTGTCTACGCAGGAATCTCATGTGGGACTCGGACTGGAACACAGGACCGAGAGAGGGAATCTTCCCCGCAAAAGTTCTTCGCGGTCCGTCACAACGAAGCCCGCGAGACGAAATCCCTGCGCATGTCTTCCCGAGACTTCCTTGGTGTCGCGAATAGATTGAAAACGAAACCAAAACTCACCAATTGGTATCCTGTCGGGCAGTCCTTTGGCGGCCTCAACTCTTGTCGGAAGCATCAGCAACGAAAATTCAACGAACAGAACCACCGCAAGTCCGTATCGTATCTTCCTCGCGTATCTCACGGTAGCCTCTCGAGACAGATGGCGAATAGTCCCAGTTGTCCATGACGACGTTGTCATCTCAACTGGATCCGATGCTCCGGTGACTATTTTGTTCTTGATCAGATTTCTGGCGTGACTCGTCGGACGACGGCTTCTCGGTATGATGGCGCCGTCTCCGTTCCGAGTGCAGGACTGTCCTGCGTCTTCGGACCAGTCTTCTGCCATTCGGGATGGCGCGGAGCGTCAACTATAGGGCGACAAGCGGTTGTAAAACTCGGTTCAATCCTACGGAACTCCGAGCCCTGGAAGAGCTACGATTCATCCAGGGAGACTCATGCCGCAAGGACATTTCACAGAGGGCGACGGTCCACAAGCCCTTGCCGGGGAAATAATGAAAAGCCCAAACTACATCATTCAAACAAACGCTCCTCAGAGTAGCGGAAATCAACACATGTCCTAACACTCGTGGGATAGCGATAGCAAAACAATAGAGATCTCCTTGCTACGTATCCTGTAGAGGACCGGGATGGACTGAGGCGCCGGCTGCCCGCCTCGCTGCTCCTCGATGGGGAAGGGACGCCTCATCTCCCTCTCCATCTGCCTCCACCTGCCGTTTTGAAGCCTGCGACGGCGGCCGCCGTGCCGGCAGAAACAGAGACGACGGCGACAGCGACCCGTGGTCGACCGCGCGCCTGCCTAGTCGGCAACCACATTGTGTGGATATTTTACTTAGACTAATTGTTCAAGACCCTGAGGGAGTTCAGGAATGTCCGCGCTGCTCACCAAGCTCGCTAAAAGGATGAGACCTTGAGGAATATCTTGACAGAACTGGCGAGGAACACCTTGACGGCAGGGCAAGAGACCCATCTTTCCCACCGCAAAGTCGGCGATCATGGGCACCTGGAATTCGGTGCCGATACCGAGTGCGTGGTCGAGATGGAACCGGAGAAGTCGCTCTCTCACCGGGCTCGCTTACGCGGAGTTCGATGTCGAGCATGCTCCCCGAACACGCAATGATATTGTCTCGTACTGCACATACGAAGTACGGCCTCTACGCTTCCGATGATTACACGATGCGGCGACGTAAATATTTATGAAAAAAACCTGCCGCCGGAAGGCATTAAATGTCATCACCGTACCTGGAGCATCAGGAAAGAGCAGCGGGTGGAAGGATTCACCGTGGACAAGACATCCTCCAAGGACAGGACATAGCTTTGAGGCAGCGAGACGTTTTTTTTTCGTCAGGACAAGGTTCAAATGATAGGTGACCTGCGTGCTCCCCCGAGAGTTGTCGTGATCCATCGTGCTCTTTTGTTTTCCTTTGTTGAAAAGTCCCAAACTTTCTGTGGACAATCTCCATTCTCATCCACATGCTTGAACAAAATTTCGGAAGCTCTGATCTAAAGGCTTATGACTAGGGGTCGCAAATACCCGGTTATGAGGAACCGGGTCCGAAACCCGAGTATCCGACCCGGTTCTGCGACGCCTACTTGTGACCGACACTTCGATCCCAGCTTCAGATCTCTGTTCGTGTTACCCAGGAGTCCGAACCACGAAATTATGAAAGCATCAAGTTCCCCGAATCCCAACAACGATCCATTTCCCTGCTGGACACCGAACACGGATTTGAATCGCGAATCCCGGCGGAGGCGGAACGTCTCAGAATTCAGGATCTCCGTCGGGATCCGAGACTTATAACTGGAGAAATACCAGCGGATTCGGAGTGTGCGAAGGCATCTTTGGTGCGCGAGGAGGCATTCGTTCTTTACTGAATTGACCAGGAGCAAGCCTTTGAATTCGACAAGACCCTCCTCCTCATGACCGTTGTTTGTGTACACGGGGCTGGCTCACCTGCGATTCGAAGGGAAACCCGCAGCTGGAGACGCGCGGGGAAACTGAAGAATCAGCCCGCTCCTCGCAAGCTTTTGTCCTCGAGAGGAACCCCGACCCGCGGAGCGACGATGTGTGTCGCCGGGAACTCGAGAGAGGTTCATGAGAGAATAACTGGAGCATGCGGCATTGTCTATCTTTCGCCGTGGGTTCAACCAGGGTGACCACTGGTCGCAGTGCGCTAGGTACGTCCCATCACTCACCCTGATACAGTCACAGCGTAGAAACTCGGTGACGGACCAGCAGACCTCTGGCGAACGAACCCGAAGCTAATTCAATGAGGACTCACTCCGAAACTCTCTGGGATTATGGGAATACGCGGAAAACTCTGTTCCGGGAACAGAACTCCGAGCCATCTCTCAAATGAAGCAAGTGAGCTTGCGACCAGACTCTCGCACTGAATCGGGCTCGGAACGAGGTTGGATTAGATGGGTCCGCCGCTACGGCTTCTTCAATTGTAATCCTGTTTGCTCAGGCTCGCTCGCTTGAAACAACACTGGAATATCAACAGGTCAGCGAGTCCCGATCGGATCGAGCGGAGTTCCGCAGTAGGAGTTCCAGCACAGGTATCGGAGACTCCTTTGAAGGGATCTCAAACTCTTCAGGTGCGTTCCTCCTGGCGAACAAATGCCAATCCAGAGAAATGAGGACCGCCGGTGGTGAGCCGTGGCCTGACAAAATTTGGTTCGGATCGTTCCGACTGAGACTTGTGGGCAATGCCGATATATTCTCTCATGGAGCAGCTCTCAGGTGGCTGTTATTGAAAGCAACCGAGCGGGATTATTACAAGGAGCTGGACGTGGGACGAAGCCTCATCAGACTATAACTCTTGCATGAGGCATTGCCCTGCAAGCCATTAATCCACAGAAAGCGAGCGCGAACGAGGAGTGCTGAGTCAGACACGGCCCTGTGGTCGCCCGGTCGGGGAGAGCTTTTCAACAAGTTCTCTCAGCCCCGCATCCCAACTGTGTGGCTATCCGAGCGGGCGTCAACTAAGCACGCGACCAAGCTCATATAAGCCTCGAACTCGATCGCTCAGACTAGCGTTGGATTAATTGGCAATCCACAACCAGCATATCGAAGAAAAATCTGCTCTGCTGACTAACGAACCCAATGTCGAAGTGCGGCGGCAGGAGTGACCATTCAAAGCGGGAAGTCGTGGAGTTTCGGGGACGGCAAAGGAAATCAGATGGAAGATTAGCGCGGGAAGATCAGAAAAGTTCTTTCTCGAAAATTTTGGAGGCCGTATTTGGGAACTATTAGAACACGATGCGAACGCAATCGAACCGTACGATCGAGGCGGCCCGGTACTGTGACGGACTTCATGTCGACCAGCCTAATAGAACGCCGCTATCAATTATTGATCAACTCAATCCCTTCTCTGTACAATTCCAAGACCTCTTCATGGGGAGGTCGGGAGGAAGGGTCGAGCTTCGGTCGAGGTGAAGGAACAGAGCGGCACGGCAAAAATCAAAAACTCCCGAAATACCGATCGGAAACCTTCCCGGGGATACGTTCGCGACCAACTGCTGCCGTTTCGATAGAATCGAGTCATACGGCCCGGACGCATTTTCCTCACGAGAGAACTGCGATACTCCCCCCACACGAACTTTACAGGAAAAGTGTGGGCTTGTGATGATGGGTAGACCCCGGAAATCATGATATTTCTCCGTCCATCTATCGAGACAGGTGGATGCAGAACAAGTGATTGATGTATGAATTTCTTACCCCCCGTGTCAAGTGTGCACCATTATAGATACATCAATCCATCCACATCATCACTCAGTGCTTGATGGATGGTATCAGGTTTTCAGGAAAGTTCTATCGCTCCTAACTCCGAAGATTGGTCGGACCAAACTTTCCTGGTCTGATTCCGACTCTGATTTCCTCCAAACGGAATGATGCGTGTTCAGCTCCAACATGTTCAACTGAGAAGTATGATCAGAGGTGAACACATTTTTTACGCATAAAAATGGAATGAATACCGCTCTTCGCTGGAATCGCCCGAAATGATAGGGATTCCATCGGTCTCCAAGACGTGACTCGGAAGGAAAGCGGGTTTCTTCTTTGTTTCTGAGAGTTGGTCTCCAGGATCGACGTTTTGATCATTCCGCGATTGAGATACTCCGGGGGGTCATCGGGTTCGGCGCATGTCACATTCGATACAAAACCAAACGAGGTGGAGCTTACGTGCGCCACGAACTTTAACGCGCCCGGAGAATATTCGTAACGGACGCTCTCTTCTCATTGAAAGTGGTCCCTCCAGCTCGACGAAAATTCCCGCGGAAGGTTATTTTCCGAGTACTCGGAATGACGCCACGCTCGCTCCTGGCCGCGTGACCCGAGTCTGACATCTGTTTCGACCCCGTCTTCGGGCCAGCATGAATTTCACGTCATTTAAAACAAAATGGCCGAAGTTCGAGTACGAGTGACGCCCAAAGTCAATCCTCAACGCTGAAAATGGCACGACTCCTCGAGCAACCTGATGGCTATTGAATAATGCCGAGCTTCCAAGCCCTATCCAACTCGGCATCCTGCAGCGAGGATTTGGGCTCTGTTGACGCTCCGCTGACAATGGGTCTGGGGATGGTCAACGAATGTCCCAGATGGGGGGGGGGGGGGTTGCTCTGACAGCTGAGTGTGTTTCGTTTTTGCTGCGACCCGCCTGGTCACAGTGCGGACTCGCGTATTCGGTCTGGAAACAGCTCGTTTGCAGCGGCTAATCGACGGGCTTCGGATTTCGGTCCGACTCGCACGCGCTAGCGTCAGCATGGCTGCCGCAGGAGTAAGGCGATCGGCATGCACAGAGCGTTGCAGTCGGCCGCAGCGGGAGAAAAAAAATCGCGCAGTGAACATGAGGTAATTGCGGATGTACGCTGTCCCGTACTTGGAAACTGTCTCTCGTCAGCGGTTGTGTATCAACTCTCCTGTTAGCGATGAGGAAGCCTGAGGGAAATAATTTGCCTGACGTTAGCGTCCCATGATAGATGATCCTGCGGAACCGAAGCGGCAAAGTGGACTTCTTCCGCTCCTCGCGGCTCAACGTCCTGGCCTTGCTCCCAAATCGTCTTCAATTAACCGCAGCGGGATGTGAATGCTTCCGGCGACAGATTCGAACATTGAGGAATGTCTACTAATTACGCTGCGAAACATCCTTCACTGGATAGAGAGGACATCACGCAAGCGTGCGGCTTTTCTCCTGTCATCGTGTTCCGCGGGAAAGTACGCCGGCTCAGCTCCTGAGTCAGAGAAACGAGTGAGAAGGGGAGGAAACGATTCAGTGACGGCGCATGGATGCAGAACCTCCTCGAATTCTAATAGTGTCGGGGATGGAATCGCCGTCGTAGGCGACTGGGACGGCGACTCGAACCCGCGCCAGCACATCGTGTTGGTGATGTCAGGAGCTCGACTCGAAAACTCCCCGAGCTGAAAAGGACATTAGCCAACCCATGTGCACACGTTCGCGTCGTCTGTCAGCTGCTGGTCGTTCGCAGCAGAGAGGAACATCTCCCCTCTCGAGAAGGAGAGGAATTCTGAAGTCGCTCGGAAGAACTTTGCCAAATCCCGGATCCACTCGGAATATCGACCTCGTCGGGAAGAGAAAACTTCTCTTCACTCCCAGCACAAAGTTCCTGGCAATGAGCGTTCACAAGGCGCCGGCGAACGCTCTCGGTGTCACGGGGTTCTGCATAAAAAACTCATGGAAGACGATGCGCGTTCGCCGTCCGGTAGAAGCTACGCCGGGAAGAAAGATGAGGAAAGACGAAAGCGATGCGAGGAGAAACAAGCTCAAAAAGTGTTGAAAAATGGTCGCTGAAGTATGCCACTGACGATTGAGAGGGCAGCGAGTCACAAATGCACATCTTTCCCGAGTCACTTCTCTATTTCAACTACTTCTAATTCTGGGAAATCCTGATCTCTGCTTCCTCGCGCTGCCGCAGCTGAGAAACACGCTCCTCCATTCTTCCCTCTCCTTTCATCTGGTCCCCGAGAGCACGGCTTTCGCACTCACTTATCCTTCCACATTCCGCAAACATCAGAGACAAAACCGTTCCTTCGTGATTGCCATTTTCCCGACATGGAATTCAATTGGATTCGGATCGTTATCGCTCTCTTTCCCCAAACGCTTGTCCGGCGGTTCCTGCTGCTCTCCAGAGTCGTCACCGCGATTCGAAATTCTGATAATTAATCTCATTGTTCGTTTCCGGCATGATGGTCCCCGTTGCGCGGACGGTTGCGGCTACCAAGGTTGAGAGTGTCCTTTCGGCAGGAGTTCAATACCCGCCTGGTGCCTCGTTCCGGGAATTCCTCCCTTGCCGTATGGCAGGAGCAAATGGAATCTTAAACCTTGTGAACATGGTAATCGACGACGCGAGCCAGTTTGTTGCTGAAGTCGTGCAATCAGACTCCTGGATCTCTGGACAACTCTAGGCGCGTAACTCGAGGACTCCCGCAAGTCGAGCCGTGCTTTCAGCGCTCCGCATCTCACAGTTCGGCGAAACTTCGACGCGTTCGATCGGCTCGTCTGCGGGATGGCGAAGTTCACACCGAATCGACTGAGGAGAATCGAAATGCGCGCGGATGACCTCGCGCTGAGTTTGGGGCTTCGAAGTTCATCACGAAATACAATCGGAGCCGTTCATGGCCAGCTTTGAACGCTCCTTCTCAGTTTGAATTTCTCGCGCATTCGACACTCCGGGAAGCGCTCGATTTGGGAGCTCTAGCCGCAGATGTCACGTCGTCATAGAAGCGAGGCGTGAGAATACTGAAGAGGAACTCTTCTGTGGAGCACGTGCTCTCGGAGAGACCGGTAGGAGATGAAGCTATAACAAACTCATGGAAAACCACCCTCGCAGCTCCCTCTGAAGCCGACCAAAAGCCGAGGCGAGCCGGAAAGAACGCTTCCAGACGCTGGATGAGCTGTTTCGGTTTCCGGGAGAACTCCATCGACTTGTTTCAAGCGACGATGCCTGTTCGTTACACTGAGAATCTCTCCGAAGCCTCCACCGCGAGGCTCGGAGCTCTCCTGCACGCCTCGGCGCATATGTTAGTTGCCGTCGAGCGAGTACAGAAAGATCGGAGAGAGCACGAAAGAAAAGTTGGGCCACTAAAAGCTATGAAACAACTCTTGCTGTGGTTAGAGATCTACGGCCGACGATCGTGGTCGTGGAAACGCATTGCGGTAGAGCGGGAGTAATTGAGTTATTGAAGTTGCCTGATCGGAGCGAAGCAGCGCGAGCTGAGCATCGAAGAACATAAAGTCGAGAAAAGAGAGCATTCGATTCGACCATAAAGAATTATATATGGGAGTGAGCAAGCGATCGAGTGAGCGAGCAGGTGAGCGGGCAACCGGCCGGACGGCTGCACTTCCTCGTTTCTACTGCTCGCAGCTCCTATTGAAGCACGCTGGCTAACATCCGACATGAGTGAACGACAGATTCGCTTGACTCGATCCCCTCCGAGCCCGATCATCGGATCCAGGGTGGTCTTCGCGGTAGGAGACTTGACGCCTCGGACCAGATCCGTTGACCATGACCGTAGTTGGAAATTTTCGTGGATTCTGCAGTGCTGGAGACTCGAACGACAATGTTCGAGGGAGCTTCCGAGCGTTCCTCGAGCGAAACTCTCGAAGTTCTCA
Source organism: Phytoseiulus persimilis (assembly GCA_037576195.1). Classification (NCBI taxonomy): domain Eukaryota; kingdom Metazoa; phylum Arthropoda; class Arachnida; order Mesostigmata; family Phytoseiidae; genus Phytoseiulus; species Phytoseiulus persimilis. Next base: position 4,833,854 of record CM075104.1, read on the forward strand.
ATTGCGCACGTTTTTCTCGCAAAGTTTTCGCGGAACTGCTCGTTCCATGTGGATCTTACGCAAAAGCCTACCACCTGTCTGACAAGCTTTGTGGCAGAACTCTTGGGAGTGGGAAGTTTCGCGAAAACTCGTCGTTACTATCAGGCTCTCAGATGTTGAACGTCTCATTGCTCAAGGGCGCGCGAGTTCTGCATCATCGGCCGGGTGGCATCACAGATGTCTAACAGTTGGTCTCAAAGCTGGAGAACGTCAACTCCGTCAGTCTCGAGGGTGAACCCAAGAAAAGTTCAGCCGATTAGAGGATTTTCTTAATCCGCGCGGACCGGCTCAGGTGACCAAGGAACACGACGTGGACAAGACGATAAAATGAGAGTCTAGAGCTCTCCTGACGTCGTTGCGCGGGTGGGGAGGGTCCGATTGGTGACTCGGCCGGTGGCCGAATTAGCCCTTTTTTCTCTCCTGAGTCGAGCCGATTCGCCTCACAATTTAATCGAGATACCTGACGTCCGGCTCGTAAACCCCTCTGATGAGCCGGAACGGCCACTGGGAATGGAGGCCGCAGACGGCGCCGCTAACGTTCCCCGTCGCACCTTTGGCGAACTACAAGCGGAATCAGGAGTTGAGAGGCTTGCTCAGGACCCTGGCGGTCCTGCGCCCGCCCCTTCCGTCGTAGCAACAACATCGCGCAGAGTTCCTCGGCCGCTCCTCTTCCGCGGCATTTTCCAGCGCCACTTAAGTTGCGTCCGGGGTTCCCCGTAATCGGTGCCGAACATCGTGGAGAGTTGGTCATCGACGGATGGTGCCCGCGACGGCCTAAAGTGCGTCCAACTCTTCACATGCTCTTGAGATCGAGATCACGCTCCTCTGGTAAAAAGCCATGTCACGCTCGGTTGGTTGTTCTAAGCCGGTCTCTCGCTGTCCGGTGCGCGGGCCTCGCCTCCACTATCGGCTCCCAAGGGCCTTCGCTCCGCTCGAGGAGGCGAGAGACGCCGGTGGTGCCGGCGCAACTTTTGCTACCGTGAGGTGGTTCAAGCTTATGATGTAAGGGCTGGTCATCTCAGGTGAAAGCTGCGCTCTTCCACCGGTCGTTTCCAAGGGGGAGACTCGCCTTCGCGGCTTCCCCGGTATCAAAGTTCGAACCCTCTCGCGGTTCTCGGAACGGCCGCTGAGCGGGTTCTTGAAATGCTGTCCGTGTGATCAGCGACAGGGGACCCCGTCCGTGCTGTGCTGCGAAAGTCTTTGGAGATTTCGTCGCGCTGTCTATGGACTTGTGACGACACGTGTCAGCCCAAAGTCGTTGCGGGGGGTCTCCGACCGATCCAAGGACGGGCGCCCACTCATACGGCCCCACCAAAGAGCGGAGGAGATGCACAACTGCGAGCTGTCCCTCTCGTCTTGTGTACCTCATCGGGTTATCACCTCGCGAAGCAAGTTTTCCGTCCGCGTTCCTGTTTTCCTCCTGGGCGATTTATCCGATCCTCCGAGCGCGGCTCGAGGAGTCGTCGCCGCTTCCAGTCAGTCTTGTTGGAACTTCGAACGAAGCCATTGGCTCCATGCACGGCGCCCCCTCCGGTTTCGTAACTGGCGCTGGGATGACGAGTTCAGAAGGCAGGGCTGAGCGGCCGGAGGAAAAAATTATTCCACCACGAACTGGAGCTCTCAGCACACACGGAGTCGGTGACGTCAAAAACGTCTTGTGTAGCTCAGCAGACGAGGCAGCTCTCGCTCCTTCTGGTACTAATGAGCTTGGGGATATTTATATCGTGGCAGATTGGAAGCCCAGCTGCAGCCCACTTTCCTCCCTGCCAGCCGGCTTACCTTGCCGTACCAGGTTGCCGGCTCAGTTGCCTTTTGCTTGCTCCTCCGCTGCGCGGTTCAGCTTTCCGTGGTCGGCGAGTTGGCAGGCATAGTGCTTGACTCGGTTGCGGGTCTCTCCTCCGGTGGCTCAATCTGTTGGTCGGTCGCCTCCGGTTCGAGTCACTCATCCAGCACCGGGTGCTAATAAAAACCGAAGCAGACCTCTCCCAGGTGCGCTCAGCTCACAATTAGCGACCGCATTCAACAGCGTAGTCCCCCTGATAATTAGTTACGTTTCTTGAATCGATTCGAATCACCGGTGAGATCTCAATGGAAGCTCCCGATCTGCTCCCGAACCGCTGGGAAGCTCACCGTGTACTGCATCAGACACTCCATTCTAGGTAGGCGCCCGCCACCCTACATCAGACCTCTTCCACGAGAGGGGCAAGATAAGTCTGATCTCGTCCGGAACCGTTTCTTCGAAGCAGAGTCTCCAACGCAGCCGTAAAACGAGATCTCCTGCGAGCTCCGAGGCGGTGCAGCGTATCGGCGGGAATTAACAGTCGAACAACAATGATCCAGAGAGGAATTTCTCGAACAGTCGAGGGCGTTTGGTGCATTTTCCTGATCTGCATATCTTCGGAGCCATGGCGTGCTATGAGGACAAGGGAGCGGATGAAAGGTGATGCCTGCCTCACTCGGAGAACGTCGAGAATTTGGGTCGATGCGATGGGTCTGACGACAGCAGCTCCTTGAGGCGACGTCAACTTGAACACTCCTGCTTTGCTGTGCCCTGAACTTTGTCTCGGAACTTCGAAGAGGGGAGCATTCCCCCCTCGGAAGGCTCGCTATGAACAGAGAGGAGAAGACAGAACTTCTTCCTGAAAGGACATCGTGTGACGTGGCGAAGCCACCCATCGTGCTTTTGGCTGTGTTCACCATTCGTTCCAGCGGTATTTCCGCAGGATAGAATTCTCGAGACGAACTTCCTCGATGTTCGGCTCCGTCATCGAAGGATTCACGCAAGTCTCTACCGTCTTCGTGGGATAGCTCCAGTTTCTGATTGCGTTGTTAATGCACAACGTGAGGCGTGCTCGTGTGTCATAGAAGAGCGAAGTCGAGAATGAGTGTTCCCCATGCCACCCGGACCGAAGCAGCGATCGAACGGGAATCTATTCACAGATCTCGTATACCGCGGCAAATGTACATACATGAATATCTACTCGCGTTTCCCAGTCCATTTCAGTTCATTAAGAGCTTGGTTAGTTGCAGCAATACCCCCCCCCCTCTTTCGTACACCTCGATGCCGAAGAAAAATGGAACTTCCCTCAGACATTTATCCCACATCCCTTGGAGTCGAGATGGCGAGGGGCGGGGGTCAAACTTTCTTCGCTCGCGGCTAAACTCTATACCGAGTCTGAAAAGTTGAAGCAGTTAGGTCGAATTCTCATTCTGCACACAGAGCAGGCCTCTCAGCTAAGGTTACTCGGTCCACAGGACGGATATTGTGTCAGTTGGGTGATGAGAGCGCTTAGTATTTCAATCATGACGTCGAACAAAACTCTGATGGAGGGTAGGGAATACAGTGAGGAGGACGATGAGTAAAAACGCCAGGGAGACGGAGCTGATGGTGACAACCGAGCATTCCGAATCCCAGAGTGAATCTTCAGATTCGAGCACACTCCGAACTAGCTACATGAAGTGCTTGATGAGTTCGCCAACCCCTGGTCTGGGGCAGTATCCCACGGCGGGTTCGGCAACGATCCTCGGGGCCCAGCGGGGATATCAGGTATAACAGGGGATCCAGGGCCAGTGGAGAGAGGAGTTCCGGCGCAGGGAAGGCTGGATTTATTTCGCTTGTTCGATGTTGAAGGAATGGCGATTTCTCGTGTGTTGTGGACCCGGGCCAGCGGTCGAGATCCTCGATCGTTATTTCCATCCCGCGTCACATTCGAACCGCCGCGATATTAAATCAGCTCCACGAGAAAAAGGAAAAACTCCCGGGAAGCCTTACTCGCAAAATCTCATACGGCCCGAGTTAGTACGTCGGCGCAAGCAACTCGATCCGTTTCCTCTGTGCCGTCGACGACTGAGATGTAGCGAGCGACTGATAGGCACCAGCAGCAGTACCAGGATGATTTCCGTTGTCTGCGGGAGGGTTGCCCTCCTGGCTTACGTCGCATTGCTCGGCCTCCTGTTTCGCTCGGTCCTCAAGCGGCTCTCTTCTCCGTGCTGGATAATGCGCGGAAGTGCTTTATCAGATGTGAGACACAACCAAACCCAAAACCACACTACCGGTCTCGTGTGTCTCAGCCACCGCACAAAGCGGGAATTTTCTCCTGACGAGGCCACCAGGCGGGACCTGGGAGTCGGTTCCGACTTCTGTTTCAGCACCAAAACTTGAAGAAATTCTCAGATGCGATTGAACTCGCTCAGATTGCCCACCTTTACTCAGGAGGTCCTGAGAGAAGATGGACAACAAAAACATTCGCGAAGCTGCCACGAGTGGTTAGGCGTCACTGCTGATGGTTCCTGAAATACATCTTGGCCGCTCCCCTGTGAGGCTGTGACGATTGCAGGGACCTCGAGCAGCGATGCGAGACACAATCGCGTGCTTCGCCATCCATCTGTCAGCATCGGGAGCAGCCACTGGGAGGACTGAGGAGCAGTTCAGCAAGTTCGTGCGTATTCCGTTGATAGCATAAACATGAGTGGGCCGTTCGCCATGGCCTCTATGGAGGAAACAACTTCGTTGCGTGGCGCCCGAGTCGCAACAGCGTCTAGCAGCCACCTGTGGTGTTTATCCCGTCGCACGACTGGAATGTAAATGCCGGGGGCGAAGAAAGGGCTCGAGGTGCCTCGTAGAGGAACAAAAACTTCCCTCACTCTCAAGCAGCACACAGTCGACTTCAACGAGCTCATTGAGCAACACGTTGCTTCTTCCTACACGTTCTGACTAATCAGAACAGCAACGCCTTCACACGAGATCGATGGGGAAAACCCATCACTCTCCGTTTGTGCCGAAACCCAGTGATCGGCGCTCTACCGCGAGCTCGCGGCTGGGCCGTCTGGAACCATTCTCTGCGCTTAGGCGGACTGGGAGCCGATATCAGGCGTTTAGGCGAACGTCGGATGCGTTTCGCGAGTCTCTCCATCAACTCCACGGGACGAGACGGAGCGTTCGAGCTGCTCGAGGAACTCCTGACAGTTTCCAGTAAGGTGAGACTTCTATCGCTACCGGGCTCGCGCTCCGCGTGTCGGATGCTGCCGAACTGTAACTGCGCGGTCGTGCCTGCCGATTTTCCAGGGATCACGTGGGAGCGCTCCTCCGTCTTCCTCGGTGAGACGAGCTGCGTTGTCGAGATGCCAACGAAATCGTCGAAAGATTCTCCGTAGCAAGTTAAGCCTTGCGGAACCATTGTGGAGAAAAACTACTAAGCGCGGATGATGTTGGCGGGTTACAATACTGCGTATTGGTCGTTCGTCGACGACTCTTTACGGTTGTATTAAGTAGGATGGAAATCAGATCCATGTACAGGGTGGTCAACATGAGTCCGGAATTTTCTTCTCGTCCCTTCTTTTGATCATGATTCGATAAAATATTGGATAATTTTGTGATCGATAGCCAAGGCGATGGAACACCTCCTTTCGTTTTATTCGCGTGAATCGAACAGAAATTGACTCCCCTGGAGAGCCCCGAAAAAAGCCAATTTCCATTGAACTTTTCCGAAGATTTGCCCCCGAAACCTCTCGAGTGAGCCGATCCAGTTCGTATTGAATCCATTGGACGCGGCAAAGGCTCCCCCTCATTTGCTGAATGAATCGCGAGGATTGGACCGAAGCTTGGAACCGATCGCATCAGCATCACAAAAATCACTGATCTGTTGAAAAAATCTGTCCGCGGCTCAATCGCCCCGTATCCCTTGAGGAGGGCCAACATTTTTTAGATGGCGAAATCTCCTCCGATTGGTCCATAGTGCCCGACCATGGATTCGCCGGGTTGATCCGACCACAGCGTTGAGCTTCCTCAGTTTTTCGTCCTGGTAGGAAGAATTTCCAGAATCGGACCCTTTCACACCGAATGATGACCAGAATAAGGAAGGGTTAAAAAATTCCCGACCCACGATGACCACACTGTAGTTCCAATATGCCAGCTCAACAGTAGAACGCTGTTCATCGGAGTTCTTACGCTGAAGCGCGATAACCAGGATATAAGTCCGCATGAACAGCACGAACCTATGTCGCACGGAGACCTATGTCACACATCACATGCTGATATGCGCTGCCTCGGAAACATCGGCGCGTTACCGATTCTCGGCTACTGGGAGGGGCTGGCTCCGAAATTGTCTTGCTTTCCAAGAATTTTCGCATTCGTCTCTCGATGCACAACTTTACTCCTCCCGGTGGCTGTTAGAATCGTCCACAAGACTATTTCATGTGTGTTTATCGTTCATTGCTACTTCAATCACACCGTTCGATGGGCGGGGGGCGAGGCTTCATGTTATCTCACGGGTTCATGAGAAGTCACCCCGGCCGTCGGCCTGGACACTATTTCCCAGGGTAACCTCGTATCAGCTTCTTCCCGCTCCTCCGGTCTTCTTTGTGGCGTGCTCGACTGGCTCCTTCCTCACCATCACGCTAGCCGCAAAGGCCTTGATTGCGGTCCAGTTCCTCGTTCTCATGCAAAATCGTTTCCAGCTGCCCCGAGTTCGACTGCCATCCAAGCGTCTCCCTCGACTCCATGGGGAGTAAACCCAAACTCGATTCCAGCCTGATTCGATGATTTTACGCAGCCCTCTTGCTGTGAAAGCGCTCGAGGACGGTGTCGAGACCTGGGCAAACGACAGCCGGCCAGTGCAAACCTATCTTCATTCTGATATCTTCATTCTGAACAGAGGTTTGGAAAATGAACGCACGCATACTCATACCGGATAGGTCGACTCCCTCTCGTGACAAACGCCCAGGCATTTTCTCCGCGACCGGGATGCGCTCCCGCTCATTCCTCTGCGTGGTGATCAGCGGTCTCGGTTTTCACGAAGCTGCAGCTGCCAACAAGGTCCCCATCGACGTCAAGTCAACGTGGCCCAATATCATAACAGTCTCAGACTTGGAATGCAAAGGGCCTCCTTCAGCACGATTTCCATTGCGATTTCTTCGCTCTGTGGAGATCTCCGAGGCTCCATTCACCGGGCTCCCCTCTGAAAAGCGGGCAACGAAGGCGAGTTTGAGGAATAAACGGGCACGCCCTGAGATCAGGATAGATACGCTACGTGTATATTTCGAGAGCGCTCCTCGGAATCGATTCGTATTTCGAACAGCATTCCATGGAGCTGGCGACCTCACAGAACTCGGCAGACTCTATTGGTAGGGCACTCTCTAATCGGCCGACACCACCGTGATGAGTCGGAATGTTCGCTAGGAAGGCTATAGCTGCCGGAGATCCTCTGCACTGCTGAAGTTGTGTCTACGAGTTTCGTCAAGTCGCTCCTGAGAACCCCACGGAAGTATTGAATTATACTCGATTCCTCAACTGCTGGCGCACCACATACTTCGGAATAAGTCAGATCCGCAGACCACATTGGAGTTGGTAATATGGAACCTGAGCAGGATCTATTGACATAATATTGTTGTGGTCATGTGGCTTACGATTATAATTCATGACTCTCAGGTAAGTCTTCTCAATCATTTGTCACGTAAGATCGTTTTCGAGGATATAATGACCCCTTTTGTGATGAAGCTCTTTGGAGTCGAGTGGTGGTCTGGAACTCCAATCAAGTCTCAATTTCACCGCAGCTTGTTCTGCCCTCCATTCATCAACTCTGATGCGATTCTCACATTCAACAGCTTAAATCGACGTTGTAGTATTCTTATGGAGGTTGCCAATCTCGGGACCGCGACCGTGTCACTTCAAAGTATTCTCGCAAGTGCTCATCCAGATTGAGATTTCGACAGGGAAATCCGAGGAAACCAGAAAATATGCATACGATAATATTACGGTTGAGCCGCTTCTGTGTTGGAGAGTAAGAGATCGATCCGCGGAGATTAGAACCTTTTCGATGGTATTGCCCGGAACCTGTACGTGGTAGTTGGTGGAATCACATGGCATAAGTGGAGTGAGCGATGGAGTGGGTTCCCTACATGATATTCTCATCTCAATCGGGATTGGATGTGCTCCTGTTTAGGATCCATGTTTAGCGAATCTTTCTCATCTGGCTACTCATTCCCAGCACTTCTACATCAAGGCGGAGTTTGCCGTGAGCAACTGACGCGATTACAATTGCTAAGTTATCTGAACTTATGACAGTTTTCTCACGGAAACTATGCTTCAGAGGCAGAAATAATGCAGAAAGGTCGCGAGTCACAGTTCGCCTTGTGCCCGTGCGAACCAAGCCCAATCACAAATGCCACTTGTGCGTCCGACCTCTTCCACCACAAAACTGTTCCGGGAGCTCTTCGCCGCCTCTCTCGGAATCGCCGATCCTTGTTTTCCTCCGGCTCCCCGCCCGTGAGGTGGCTCCTATCATACTTCGCCCTATTGTTGCCTCCCCGCAACAACCTTCTCGGTTCGACGTCCGTGGTGATTCCGCAATCAATTGTCATTTTGTTGGCGTCTCAGCAAGATCTCGCCGATAACGACGAGGACCTTCCTCCCTCCCATTGTGATTGTCTCTCTCCACATTTCCCAGTTCATCAATACTCCAATCGTAGACCGCAATCGAATTGAAACTCGTTCCCCTAGTCAAACGATCCTGGATCAACTCCATCCACGTGGGTGGAATATTAGCGAAGCCCTCCAGGGGCCCTAAGAAGAATTTTTCGGTTTCCAGTTCTAAGAATTGGACTCCGCTTAGAAGACTCGGCGAAGAATCATCATGAGGATCGATGGGCAACACCGCATCCGCACGTATACTATCATGCTCCCTGACACCCTGTGATATCTTCCCTTCTTCGAACTGGAAGCCGTTTCTTTATCGGCGTGTCTGATTGGAAGACTCCAGTCAATACTTTGTTTCCGCCGAGAATGGGGCCGGAACGATTTCACCAAGTCTCTGATGTAACCCGCGTGTGTGATTTGTGAGTTTCTGCCTCTGAATCCGGGCTTCCGCCCCTGATGACCTTTTCATTACAGGGACGCGCCCGCAAAGCGGGAGCCCGGTGGCAGTTCCCACGAAAGTGGACAACGCTTCGACGAGCCTCTGCATCGCTCGACGCCCACATGTTGAGACGGTGAGCACCTGCTTCTCGTTACACGGCCCGCTGCGCGCATCCCGCATGAGACGACATCGTTGAGATCTATCAATTTATTCGGGTTCGTTGAGTTCCCCGGGATTACGCCGTTTCGCAAACTCGGTATGGAATCGGAAAGGACGTGTACGATAGTTTAATCCACATTCATAGTTCGCGAAAGGAACATTCAGGAGACTATCTGTGCTTCCTGCATGCTAGATTCCACCCTGCACTTCTCCGTATATTTGGAAGCGGAAATTCCCAAACCAGAGCTCGTCTTGCGGACTCTAGTTGACAGAATGTTCGCCCGCTTTTGAGCGCTGTTTGTAGATCGAATGATCCAATATTGTAGATGTGTTGCCCCCATCAAAGAGAAACAGTCCGATATCATTCATAATGACGGGGATGGTCACTGTTCCCCTGATCGTCTGAGCCTCAACTTCCTGACATTCTGCTGAATGTGAAAAATATCTGGCTGTCGGTCGACCTGCTCTGACAATGCGTGCCATTGCAGGAGCAAGCAAAAATGTCCCGCGCGCACCTTCCAAATTGGCTGCACGCAATGTGGAACCAGACAGACGAGCATCGTGTGTCCAGTGGAAATCAAATATCCACTCTCAGTTCAATAATTTACTGAGAGAGAACTGTGGCACACGTGAGCTCTCCCGAATCATGAGTGTCATTCGTGGTGGAGCAGGGAGCGGTTAGTCATTCCCGACCGAATTCCATTCTCGAATACCATCCAACGCGCGCTCTTCATTTCTTGCTAGGAAGAGCGTATCTTCGTCTTCCGCGAAGCGATTCTCAGAGATGGTCGACCATCCATCATTTTTGAAAATTCTCAAGCTCGTGTCCTCGTGACTTGTGATCAGATACCTTCGCCTTTCCGCGTCTCTTCTCTCGCTCATTTCCTGTGAATACCGCAGAAATATCAGTGACCCTCTCAGGCATTTTCTGCAGAGCCCAATTATGATTAACATATATTGAGGCATTATTCGCTATCTGGGATCGAAGCTGAACACGTTGGTACCGGATTTCGTAAGATTCACATACGAGAAATACTTCCCCTCGATCGAGACACAGTAACACTTGAAAGGTTGTATCGTGCAAAAGCGCGGAGCTGGAATATTCATACCGATGTTAGTGTTGCTAGGGAGCGAACGATGGCTGCTAGATAATGCACGCTGCATCTTTTCATACCTTGACTCAGTTGTTCCCTGTCAGACGAACGGTAAAAGTTCGCTGCAGTCTTGTGAAACTGTGCAGATGCTTGGCGTGCGTCCAACGTCTTGATCTCTGACAGGCTTGACTCACTCGAAGTGGGAACGGGGCGTGGGCTTGTGCTGCAGAGAGGAGCTTCCGATGTCTGTGAACGTAGAGTAGTTTCGGTAAGCATCCAGTCAAATGTTGACACTTCACGGCTTGAGCCTCTCAGAAGGCACGTCGGGTTCGTCGAATGAAAAGATTAATTCCTCGATCTGCCAGCGGAAACTCGATCGAAGCGTTGCCGGGTGAATGAAGTCATCTAATTGCGGTTTGGCTCGAGCTTTTGGATGAACGGCGCAACGTTGCCTCACTCGCGTTCCGAACTGGTAATCAGATCACCAGACTCTCGCAGCGTTCAAGAGTAGTCAAGCCCCAACGAACCATCTCTCGGCGGATACGGTGAAAGCTTACCTCGTGAACGCTTGTCACCAAGTGGGTTGCCAGACTACTGCGGCAGTTTTCTCAAGCAGTGCTCATTGTGGAATCCACAATGCCTTGGACTGATATCTCACCAGATTGAGCACGGACAACTGATCGGAAGCATAATGGAGGCGATCCCCATGACTCGTACTGTGGGGTCTAGCCTCAGCTACGATATTTCTGATTCCAGCCTCCAAGGTGTACCCATATAAGGGCGCCTTGTGTCAATCAATCCGAAGCCGCATCGCCGTCCAGAAGCTGGAGAAAACGTCATTTGAGGAGGAAACGAGTCAATGTGGAACCTTGTCTCTCTGTTTAGCGGAATCGAACCCAGACTGGTTCAGGATCAAACACAACAAACCCTTCTCGAGTCTCTCGTTTTCTTCTGGTTTCTGAGCTCTTCGAAGTCAGTGATTTTCGACCCGGAATTCGACGACTCTTCCGTAGGATCTCCACTGCTGCCCCAGGTTCATCAAAGACTGAAATTAGGTTACGCAGGTTGGACTACGCATACATCACAGCGATGGCCGAATTAGTTCTCCACGAATGCACATTAGAAATGAGCAGTTGATCTTCCCCGTGAGCGAGTGGAGCGCGTGCATCGACGGAGTTCGATATGACGTGTTGCACCAGCTTTTCCACGTTCTCTTCCTGGGACGGAAAAATTATTGAGCTCGATTTTTGGGTGAAAACAAGAAGTGGTCGGATCGATTCAGCAGTTCCATTGTCGAGCAGTTCAGACCACTCTAAGAACTTTTTGGCCTCGGAAAATCAATCAGATTCCCTGAGCAGATAGGCATCGAATATCTTTCGTGAAGAAATCAGCGATTTTCCTGAGGCTGATATTCGATATTCTATGAAATATTCGGGTTCTTCAGAGCTACGGTTGCAGCTATTCAACACTTCAGATAACCAATCTCAAAATCGAATGGACTAACCGGGCCGGAATTCTCTGTCCTTCGCCGCAATGTCATATTCGAGAAGTTTCAGCTCGAATCTCGCCGATCCTCTGAGCATGGTTCCTCATCAGAACTGAATGTATCATTCGATGACGAGTTACACGGAGGACTAGAGTGAGCCCAACTTGGAATCAAGCTGGCGTTGATCATAGGAAAGATACCAGCAAGAATAATCTGTATTCCAACGATTTTCCTCTCAGAAGTTCAGCTTATGAAACGAGCCATGGTGCCCTTCCCGACGATACTTCCCTTTCTCCTTGAATGTTTGCCGGGAGCTGTTCTCAATGAGGATTTTTCGATGTAGAGTACAAGGATAATGGCCTCGGCATCTAAGCTCGATGACGGCGAAATGACGTTTCGCAACATCCGGTTCTCATTGCTACTCTCAAGGATGGCGGTGATGGAATCAGCATTCTCAGAATTTAATCCAGAGGGGAAAGCCAGATATCCTGAACCCGGAATCCTCAAATTTCTGAAAGTCGTGTTCGTGAGATACGAGGTTCTGAAATTTCATCGCACCAGGAATTCGTGCCACGGCTCCCCAAGAATGCGCGCCTCTGCGTTTTGAATCCAACCCTCGTTATAGTGGGGCGAGTTTCTGAACAATTGGAATACATTGGGTTGTCGGGTAGTTTCGGATTCTCTTTGTCTGATTCGTCCCCAATACTCAGCCAGTCTTCCCTGATCTTCTTTGAGAATGAGGAAGGAGCGGAGTCTAATTTGCACCCGCGCTTCCCTAAGACCGGGACCGTCCGAAAGGAGGTCAAGTTTCCGAATTTCGAGGAAGTAAACGAGAGGGGAAACTTTGTATTCAGACAGTCGCGATGACGAAAGATGTTCAATATCTGGGAGGAGGAGAGAATTGCATGAACAGGAAGCCCTCGCATGGTGCGTTTCCCAGGTACGGGTGGTGACTCGTGGCCGCATCGTGCGAATCTCGGAGGAGATAGGCTGGAAACATGAAATAAAAGGTTGAACCGGAGAGTAGAAACGCGGAGTCTTGGATGCAAAAACGTGAGACAGATGAGCTTTGTAGATGAATGAGTTAGATAGAACGATGGATGGTCTTCGGTACACCTGGGGGAAACGAGACAACGATTTTTTGGAGGAGGTGGGGGGGCAGCGGGGTTGGTCTGACTAAAATAACTCACGTGTGCAACAGAAGAGCAATCTTGGATGCCTCTTGAGAATATAATATCGATACATGTTTGTCCGCTAGGTGCCGATATCTCGGGATCGGTGAATAAGTTCAAGATCAAATTGATCTCGCATGGATTCGATCATCTTTTGTCTCTTGAGGGGGTCCTTCAGGTTCTGATTAAAATAGCCGTACAGGATCAACGGAGTTTTCCGGACTCGTATACCAGGGGTCAGAACATATTAACTTGGCAGTAAAAGCTCTCTGTTGATTACTGTTATTCACTGTCGAAAGGACACTTGATTGGTCATGTAGTAGTATTTCATAGGCACATATGTCACCATGATCCTTATCAATGAAATCTGGTGTAATTGTGGGATTGGCTTGTGTGGGTGCTACTCTCCGTTCGCATATAGCCGCACCACCTGTCTGTGTTTTCTCCCGTTTTGGATCACGAGGTTGAAATGATCTGGGATGAAGGTTGTGGAGCTGAGGCGAAAAATTGTAAATTACATGGAGACTGCATCGCTCGTGATACCCAAAGCGTGTGTCAGCAAACTTTGGACGTTGAAATACGATAGGCGCGCTCGTTGAATCCATTCTTTCTTGCACCCGATTGAGTTTTGAATCCAGTCGTTGTAGTTATGTTCGTAATTGTACCATTTGAGGAGCGGTTGCTTGTTTGGAGTGATGGAATTGTAATTCATCGGGGCAGCCTTTGGGTGTTGTGATGGAAACGCCTTCGACCGTTTTGACTCTCGACGAACCAAGTGTTGTTCTGGATTTGGTTCGACGAGAGTCAAAACGGTCGAAGGCGTCAAAACGGTCGAAGCACTCTCCGTGCTCTACAGTTCGAACGCTCATAAGCAAGTGCTTCGAATTCCCAAAACTCAGTCTTTCGCCATCTCCCACGCCCTCACCCGAATCAAACAACAGTTCTTCGTTGAATCTCATTCGTGATGGAACACAAATTCAATTCAAATCAGATTCGAATTTCCCCCGTTTCGACCGCCACCCCGGAGGCCTCCCGCAGCGATTCTACCGTTCCGATCTTTACGTTCCATACTCAATTACAGCCCAGCTCTCGAGCTCGGGGTAGAGCGCATTCCTGCACTGAGAATAAGTTTCTCGAACATGTCTCCAAGGGCATACCCATGTCAGATCTTGATGATTGCTCGTTGCACAACCGTACTGTCGTATCCGTACCGTCGTACCCGCAATATTCCAGGGCTCGATGGATCCGATTCGCGAAAACTCCATCGACCAACATTTTACTAGAGATTTGTAGTCGCTGAGAACGGAAGCATGCAAATGCGACTGTCCTGTAACACGTTCTTCCATTCGCTGCCGCGGGTACCGCGAATGCATCCCGGTGACTCGACTTATTTTCTCGGTAGCTGTCAACCCCACCGTTCATTCATCTCTCCTACTGTCTTCCCCCTAACTTTCGTGGCCCCTGTCTGAAGCCCTTCTCGACCATCCAATTCTCTTTCTATCACTCTCTCTTATTTTCGCGCTCCGTGGTCCGGTTCCTTGCATCGACTCCGTCCCTTTCAGCGCGGTTCCGCTCGTCCTGCCGTTCATGAAGAGGATGAGGGTCATTGTCAGCTTCCTCATTATGGGTATCGGTGACAAAGAGGACCACACGAGCTGGACGCGAGCGGGTTATGGGTCTCCAAGAGAGGCAGCACACGAAAATGAAGAAGAGCCTGCGTTGTTCTGCGTGCCACTCGTCGCCTGGCAAACAATTCGCACCACTGACGGAAGCGACACGCGCTTGCGGACCAAACAAACATGTTCTTCGCTGAAAACGTGATAGGCGAGGCCCTGAACAGATTCGATGACAACGCTTGTTTCTGGGGAAGGAACGCAGCTCGACGAGGAAGTTCCCCCTAACCATATGATAACCTCTTCGTCCGGTTCCAGATCCGATCATGGAGATGATTTCTAGAGTTCCCTCGCAATAACCAGCACCCTCTCCCCGCCGGTTACCCTCTCTTTCTTCTCTCCTGCCATCTGTGCGATATGATTTTCTCCCGCTCATCGTTCCAACGCTCGCCTGTTTCTTTTCGGTTTTCGGGGGATGCGGCGCAACCTCCAGCACGGTATCAGCTCTGCGATGTAATAAGCCATGCCCTGCAGTGACCCTCCTTTCCGGGCGACGCCACAGCGGACCTAAGACGCAGGTCAGACGCAACTTCTTGCACGGAGTCATTAAAATTTGGATTCCTGAACATCCTCGTAATGAGGAGCTTCGTAATGAAGAAACTTTCGCCGGATGAAACCGTTCTGGATTTGACGTGTTTTGACGGCGGAGCGCCCTGCATCCAGCAAGCGCTTGCGCAAAGCTCACCTCGCTGCTGTTGTAATCTCAGGTAGAAGCTGCTCGTGATCCTGAAACGCCGTTAACCGGGGAATATATTCCGTTCGATTGGTGGGAGCAACCGGTAGCTGCAACCGCAAGGGCTTCCGTATTGCGCGACGTGTCTGACCACACATGGAACTGAGTGCTGCAGCGAGCAAACGATTGTGAGGACGGGGTCCTGCGATGTTCGTGCAATTTCGCGGCCCATAGCTCTGCCCGCACCGTTGCAATCGGAGATTGCGCGCGGAACCCAGGGGAGGGCTGGATGGGAAGGAAATCCGGTATTGCCGAAGGAGGCAAGAGAAGAGGTCACCATTTTCTTTCCATCGGGAACACTCCCTCCTGTATCTCTGACGAAAGCTCTACAATGAATAAAAAATATCCAAGCAGTTGACTTACGGATCGGGAAGCACTATCGTCTGAAGTTCGTAGTTCGATTCAT
This sequence comes from Phytoseiulus persimilis, assembly GCA_037576195.1. NCBI lineage: Eukaryota > Metazoa > Arthropoda > Arachnida > Mesostigmata > Phytoseiidae > Phytoseiulus > Phytoseiulus persimilis. The sequence goes on from CM075104.1 coordinate 4,849,468, forward strand.
GAACAGACCTCGAAGCGAAGAAAGCTTCCACAACAAAATCCTGAATTCGGTAACGCTCGCCGAATATCTAGGTAGTTTGGAAGCTTAGACGGCGTTCTGCTGAGGATGGCAAACGAGCCGTCACACAAAACACCTTGTTGTCCATGCTCCGACGATTTCCTCGGTTTCGATTCCCCCGACGAAGGAAATCGTACCTTTGAGGAACCTACACGAGTCGAATCCGACCTTTTCGGGGCCGTCTGCAAAGGGGCGGCGTAACACCAGCGAAGCTTCGAGGATCGCAACCGGGAAGGTCTATCTGAGGAAGGTGAACTCGCGTCAAAGCTGTCCATGATAGTTTTGTCTCAGGACCGTCAGCAGACGCAGAGGGGATGTGTCACCAGAGGAATCGTTTCCAGAAAGGAAGTGCGACATAAAATATCCCTCGCCAGGATCGCGTCAGAATGTGGGCCTCGAGACCTCAGTCCAAAGTTTACGAGCACACCTGTAAAGTTTTAACGCCGTTCAAGCGGCCGGTGGCTCGCACCACGATCCTTGGATTTCGGGGTTTTACGGTCAACCCCAATGAAAACTGGAGAGAAGGAAAAGATGTCTCGGAATAAAGGAAAAACTCTCCAATATATGACTCCAGAACAATGAAGCGAGAAGCCTTTGACGTTCGAGCCACCGCACGAATGAACTGGAGAATAGCCAGGGGAAACGAGGAGCTTTGGGAATACAAGATCTGGGAGAAAGAGCGGAAACCTCTTAATGTAAGACTCCATCAAACGACGATGAGGTCTTTTTGTCCGACAAGCCACCTATTCAAGTTCATCGCGTTGTGAACGAGGCTAACATGAATTCACTTTGTATGCAAATTAACGATGAGCCCATTGAATCGGAAAGTAGGCGGTCGTCTCTCAGCAAAATCTCTACCGAACTCTGTAACAACGCCAGCCAGCGGCCAATACACAGCGGTAGCGACGGGAGAGAAACGCCAGTGAACGGCGCCGTGCAAATTGATTCTAGCTCCAACTCCCTCCGTTTTCTCTCCGCTGAATCTTGTTCGGCTGTATCAAGCTGGTCCAACGAACTTTCGCCCGCGAACACCCGGACTCAAGCTACTCGCAGATGACTGTGTCTTGAGTCAGGTAGCTTCAATCATAAGTAAATCGTTCCCCGACGCTTCCCGTGGGGCGAGTCATCAACTTGTGTGAAATCGTGCGGTTCCACAGGCGAGGTCAAGGAAAATTACTCATCCCCACACGAGGAGCAGGAACCCTCACATTTTATGTTTTTGTTGAGCTGTCCGGGGCGCTCGATCCATCGGATGATGGAGGATCGAGTTGGCAGAGCGTGCACGAGACAAGGCGGTTTCCTCGCATGCTTTCCCACAGGATAAGCGAGTTGGGTTTGTTCCGTTTCGCGTGTCGGCGACCCTATCATGGACAAGCTATTCCAAGAGCGCGATGGCATTCCTTGCGTAGCCCCCCTTTGAAGGCACGCCGCAGGCTGGTTCCGTGAGCAGTGTGACTCCTTGGAGTTTCAGAGAGCTTGAATCAAGTCCTCGGAGAACGATGTGAACGATCACATCACGGGGTCGCAGATAGCCCGTCAGTGCCCCGGGACCACCGAGCGGAGAACGTCCTTTTAGATTAAACATCGCGAAAAGGTCAACAAAGCTCCGTGCCATTGGCGGAACACGCCCGGATTAGCACACGCTAGGTGCGTTTTCCGTGTCGGTGGTCTCTGGAGTCCAGGCTGTGTGAGTTCGGTTTTGGAATTGCGTTCGGAAACTTATGCTCATTGCAGCTAGACACGACAGTGGGCACTGCGGCGCTGTGTATCCATTTTTACACACAGATCGTTCTTGTATAGTTGTTTCGGAAGTTCACTCAGCCGCTCAACTCGAACCCTGTTACACCCGCAGTCAGGGAGCTCCATTCATATAACTGAGACGGAGGAGACTCTATCACAAAAACTTCATCACAATAGCCCGAATGTGACAATCGAACGTCGGGGTCGGGCTGTTCTGAGTGATCATTCGCGGTTCCGTTCGCAGGTCCGAACGACCACGCTCAGCGGACAGTTAAGGCCAGCGAATTTGATTAAAACTGTGATATAGATCTGATTGTTGGTCATGTCAATCGATCCACAAACGCAAAGTTTACGCAGGATTTCTCTTGGAGGATGGCTAACTTCCTTCTCTTTTTCTCGGCGGCATCGGTGGCGCGGTCAGATGATTCCCATTTCATTTATTATAATCAACAATGGATGAGTTGTCAGGACTCTACCATTCATTTGCCTGAGGAAAACTTCCCGTACACCCAGCTGATTTTATGACCCATTCTAGAATACCGGATCCATCCTTCCTGGATTCAATGGTAGAATTTCGAGCACATCTTGACCAGTGACAAAACCGTCCAGGTGCATCCAAATCCGGTTCAAGCTCATCAGCCTCTCTTCGGTCATGACGAGTTCCTGAAAGTTTTGGTGTTCTTCTTCAAAATTATACCCTCGTCGTAACTGATCAATCCCCGGTGATTGATGGAATAATTTTGAAAAATCAATCTAACTTTGAGGCTCCAGGCATACCTGACTTGAGTATGTTTTCAACTAGCGTAGTGGACTGAGAGCACGTTCGACGGCGAAGTTTTCACAGACAAAACGGCGAGGATCTGCAACAACGGTTATTATTCGTGTAGCAGTGGTTGAGCGCGTCAATCGCTCTACTCGGTGAGTCGATCGCAAGGGACCCTACGACTTCATGCGGGATAGTTTAGATCGGTAGCTTTGGTTCTTCTCCGGGGTCCGCGTAGACGACAAGAAGAGCTATCTGGAGAGTATCGGAACGCCCGAGTGGCTCAAAGAGAAGGTGAGGTATCGCTCACTCCTTGTCGAATGATACTCCTGATTCAGGTACAAGTACTCCCAGCGGATTGAGTAACTCTCTCCGGGGGCCACTCGCGTTCTGAGGTTACACAACAGTGGCCCCGAGCTACGGGATAACGAATCAGCGTAATTAGGAAGCGGACGGCCGATTCCAGAAGGTAGACCTCAGCTATCGCCACTTCCTATACTCATGGATGAATGGATTCGGCACTTTGCACAACTGCCTGAGCCCTGGGGAGCATTTTCGAAATGAATGGTCCCTCCGATAGCGCTCGCGAGCTGTCTCACCGGGGTCGGGAGCCTCGGTTCAGAACCATCGTGTTTTTCTCTCAATCAGGTGAAACCACGATAAGTTTTCTTAGCGCTAGCGACTACTTTGTTCCGGTCATGAGACTATCTTTGGGACGTTTCGTTCTTCGGGAAATTGCTACTCCCCGTATGAAATAAATCCGTGGCATGTCCAGATCCCAGCAAATGAAGTTAGAGCTATATGCAATGCTTTGCAGCGGTGGAAAAGAACGATGGTATTGAAAGCTACTGGATGGATTGACGACGACGGTAACCTTGTTAGAGGACATGCTGTCTCGTAGGCTTTTCAAGGGAACTATCAAATTTCACGAACTTCTCGGACGGAAAAGTCTGGACTTCCGAATCCCTGTCGACAGACAGTGGAAACAAGATCAGAAAGACGATTGTTGAACAAAGTCAGACCGTCAACATGTTGATCTCTCGGCCGACTCAGTTCCAACCAACGCAATAAGCCGGCTTCCGTCGACGTTATTTATGCGGAGAGGCCCGTCCTCCAAAGCTTTCGATAAGCCGGCCTATCGACATGAAGAGTCATGTGAGCTCCGGTTTTTTTCAACGCTACTGCGCAATGTCCATAGCAAGGGAAAAGTCACGATCGACAGAATGGAATTGAATCTTCCACGGGGATGCGTTAAATGTAGTAGTCTCTCTGCAATCTACACGTTTTCCTTCCGACTCCGGTTCAGTTATCAGCGATCGACGCAGATCCATTGAAGGAATCTAGGAAATCGGAAGTCACTAGAATCCGCAACCGACCCTGACAGTGATTGACTCTCCGAGATGTCCCAAAGGTGGTGTCGAAATATACGTGACGGAGCGGCAACACGACGGAAGAGTGAAAATCGGCTGAAGCTGTCACGGCTGTGTCCTGAAGCCTTCTCTTACGGAGATTTGAAGTGAAGTCTTCGGGGCAAGGCGGCAGCTGCTGTATTACTCCGTGAAGTGTGAAAATGGCTGCGAGTTTCACGCTCCACTGGAATCCTCGTGGCCGGAACGGAGATGTCAGCGAATCCCGTTGCGTGCGAGCCTCTTCGGAAGTCCCTGGCACTGTCTGAACGTTCCCGCGATTTCCCAATGGTTACGAAGTTCTCCGAAAGTTTTCCAATCGATTCCGAGTTCGAGTCTCAAAGTTTCCGGGAACTTGAGGAGGAACGGGATGAAACCTCGCACGTGGAATCGAGTTCAACATTCAAAACGAAGAAACTGTCGAGAACTTCTGAGCTGCGCAGCGGAGCTCAGAGCGATGTCTGTTACTGACGCTTCCAGTGGGTCTCCGTGATCCCAAAGCGTGTGCAAATCGCGACCTCCACGAACCGGACTCCAGTTGGATCGTGGAGTTAGTCTCCATAACAGGGATGATCAGAACAAGCCCAGACACGAAACGTCACGCCTCCATTTTTCTCTATCTCGAAATGCGATCGAGGTCTTGTAGGTATCGCTGCCCCGCGGCTGCTGTGCAGATTTCGAGCGGTGGCAAGAATTTCCCCATAGTTGTCCTCCTGATCGAATTCGAATGCCTTTTGGGCATCGAAGACGGAGACGGGAAGAAGTGTGTTTACTTTGATGCACATTTCTCGAAAACTCAAGGGTGGGATTGCTACGTTCCCGATTCGGCCTCTTCAATTTTCAGGGACGGCGTCAGCGTATCCCGTGGAAAGAACTCATCTACTATACCGAGGGAGGTCTGAGCTGACCTCAATGCTAGCGCAATGACGGCGTGTGATCATCGTGGCGAGCCCTCTCTCGCCACTCCATGGTTGCGAAAAATTACCATTTGCTATTCGGTCCCTGCTGACTTTTTTTCTGCGGGGACCAGGACTAAAAATGCGTGATAGACCGAGCCACAGCGCCGCTCGGTACTGTGGGAGTCTCATACCCATTGAGAAATTCGTGTTTCCTCGACCTCCACGATCCGGGTGGAGGTCCGCCGCCCATGGCCGGAACTGCTCCAGCACTCCTTCGTTACCAGGGGAACGGGAGTCAGCCCTCGCCCCTGATAACTGCTCCACCCCAGGCTACCTACAATGTTGTCCGCCCGAATGTTCATGCGCCGGCTTGGTCCCTGCTAACCTATCGAGACCATAAGCTTCCCTCGACATCACCCAACCGGAGCTGTGGAGTAGAGAAAACTTGCAGGTTCCGGAGCTCGTTCGGGACATTTGAGCCGACCTGGCGTGATCTTGACAACTCCATCCATCGGGAACATCGTTCCTACTCTCTAAGCAGAGAGGAAAGAACCGAAAGCACGCTCGCCGGCTTCCTCATCGGTAGCCCGAGCGAAAGCACAAGGAGGCGCCGTTCAGTACGAGCTTGGATTGATTCATCGTCCGAAATATTCTTGCGGCTGGGATAGGAATTGATGCGAGACCGTTCGGCGATGCGAGTAATGTACTCACGTCCGCGAAACGTGACGCAAACCGAAGAACTAGAATCCAAACACCAGAAATCTCATCGGTATATGGGTCCACCATTTTTCCGAGCGAGCCACTTTTGCATATCAATCTTGAGCCAGGCTATGAATATCGACTTCGACGTCGAAACCCGATCCCCGACTGCGACGGTAGCCTGGAGTTACGACTCGCTCGCTGATCGATTATTCGAGTTGCTTTCGTTGTTCTCGATATCTTCCTCTCGCAGATCCACCAAACTTTACGCGGATCATTATGCCTTCCCTTTCCGTTCGGAGCTCGTTCGATTCCGAGCTCGTGGGTCCAAACCGCGGTCGTTCCTACTCCGTTCATCGTTTCAAGACATAGATGGGACGAATATGTTGGTCGGTTCAAGAACATCTGAGGAGACGACGCGATCGCTGTTAACAGATACTCTGCTTTCCAGAGATATCGCTTTCGCCATGCCGTAGGCCAGATGCCGGGTACGAGTCGTGTTGGCGCCTCGCCGTTGTTCCCGCGTTTCCATCCCTCGGATGAATCCGAGGAGCAGGTCAGCCATTTCCGTTCAGAAAATGACGCTCGAGAATTAAACCAGAGGCACAGAGGCTTTTTTCCCCATGGAATCCCTTCGGAGATTTCATTCAGCGTCGCAGCTCCCTCGGGAGTTATCGAAGAGTGGAATATTCCTCCTTCGGTTAAGTTCCCCGTCTCGGCCCGAAGACAAACGATAGAGCACTTCCGCTCTGTCTATCCACCTGTCGTCACGGACCCTAGGCACTCCAGATGAAAAATTCAACGACGACGCTCCCGGAGAACCCCGGGCAAATCTCGCAAGAGCGAGCTCAAGGGAGACGATGAAAAACCTGAGAGCAAAACAGGATAGATAGCAAAGCGTGAGACGATTTCTCGAATTGTTTGCGGAAACCACGAATTGATTCGCGGTTTCGCGCCGCGTCCGGATGATTCATTTTCACTCCATATTCCAGCCGTTGATGTCTGTAATCAAAATAGGGAACCGACGTCTTGTACACGGCCGCAGGAGAGCGTTTATTACGTTGGGATCATATATCATTATACAAAGTAATTACGGGAGGTACGTACAGGAGAAGCCAGCGAGCGGCGGGTCTGCATGCCGTTAGCGAGCATCTCTGTCGTTAGCCTGTGTTTTACAACTTCGCTTGATTTATGCCTAGCGTCAATCACTGCAGCACATATAACGTTCGGTTTTGCATGCACCACCTCAGCCAGCCTCGATTGGGGTTGGCCACAACTACATCAAGCCGGACCAGTATTTCCGAGCCGTGACCGAGATCTGGGACCCACAATAGACCAGTAATCGTTTCCATTCATCCAGCGAGCAGGCACGAGCTCAGCACGGAGGAAGCCCGCTGATGAAACGCGACTTTGTATGCGACTAGCTGGCGATCTCGTGCCACCAGCTCCAACTGCTCGCGTGTCGCTCGCACCCGTGATCGTCAATGAATTCGACTGCCATGAGGCAGCTGGCGTGGCAGGCCTCGAACACGCCGCTAATGGAAGATTGGCTACTTTGCCGAGTTACCTGTTGAGAACCCGACAGAGACCAAAGCCACGGTGGTATGCTAAACGACTTCCAAAACTCGTCGCATGGAAGTCTATATCCTCGAACGGAGAGTAGGTTGAGAGATTATGCTGATGGGCGTATCTTTCATCAAGAAGAGGGATAGAATCCAATGCCCGCCGAGTGATTCGTGTTCATCCTGGAACGAGTTCTAATCTAAAATATGGGAGATTCGGACAAAAAAAGCTCAGTACGAATATTCTTGCGAAGCATGCGTCATATTGAACGTCGGCGTGTCTACCAAAAGATGCTCGCTGATACCTCTATTCGTTCTGGCAAACAACAGCGTGACTGACGGGGGCGGAGTGCTGTCCGGTAGCTGATGTTGCACTTCTCTGATCGTCGCCTCTCCGGGATCTAGGGTCTGCGAATCATCGATCGTGTTTCGAACCACCGGTCGATTCCAAGCTCTGCGTTAACGGGAACCCGACGATGCATGCCATGCTAGCCCCTCGTTGAGCTGTCGACTTGCAGTTTCGCCATCGCGTTCACTCCTCAGTGTGTTCCTCCAACTTCTCCCTCAATGCACGTTTGGATTTGCAACAGGCCGACAAGGGGAGTATGACCCGGAACCCCTCAGAGGAGAGGGCAGCTACGGGAAATCACGCCGAAGAATTCCCTTATTTCATCAAAGTCTCGAACATATCGAGCTCGCGGATAACTGAGCCGCAGAGCCAAGAATTCAATCCCCCGAGATCATGAGAGCGCAACATCAGTAATCAGACTTGCTAGTTGGAAGGAGCCGGATAACTCCGCGAAGGTGTCTCATAAATGTATTATAGTCCCACGGTAAAAGTCTTCGACCCAACAGGGAACGACAGGGGGAAAGAAACCCAGGCCACAAGTTCGGACCGCCGTCGCTTGTAGAAGAACAGATCCCTCAACAATTGTGAGGTTTGTCCAGCGAGTGGGTGTGAGAATGGGAGTGGGATTATTTCCATTTGGATGCTCCCGAGCGAAGCTTCCCACCTCCACAACCGCTCTCTTCACTGCCAGCTCGGCCGTTTGATTAACTAACTGCTCAGGAAAAAGCTGAAGGTTCATCTCCCCGCCAACTGTGTTCTTCTCCGTTCCTCTGATTCCTTCCACTACTCTGTACATCCACTCCGGCAACAACTAATCTTCGCTCAGTTCGCCAATCGAAACCGAGGGGCCTTCTGATGACTTTCTTTCGCGCGCATGGCTCGTTTCCTCGAGGCTGGCTTCTTCCTTTCCTTCCTGTGTGTTTTTCTGCCCCTGAGGCTTCATCCTTTTTTCAGTCGAGTCGGAGCCGATTCTTCGAACAGTTTGAGGAGTTGCACCTCCTACATCCTTTCGCGTGGCCACCGACGATGTTGTTGGCCGCTTCATTTACGCTCTATCCTCCACTTCTCTTCCCTGCTCAATATCTCCGGGGCGAGAAGAGGAAACTATTCCGCCGAAGCTTCAGAGTTTCTCGATATGGCTGGGCTCTTCCTCAGGAGTGCTCAACTTTCTTTTACGTGAGGAACAGGGTTCTCGAGCGGGAAATGCTATGGATCGAGAGACTGCAGAAGTTCGTTCCAGGAGGATGGCCTTCCATGACGTTTGGAAAGGTGTTCTCCCTGCGTAAGCAATGTCGCTTGCTCAATACTTCATACCTTCCCTCTAGAGTGACAGGAGCTTCCGTTACTTCTACGCTGAAATGCGTGACAATAGCGTATTCTGACCTGGAAGATGGCTGTTTTGGCTGGATGGCAGTACTGTTCGTACCGCCGCGCCTTGAATTGATCTTCTAGCAGATCAATGGGGACGTGGGACGATCCCTTGTCGACTGCTATCCGAACAATAAACCGACAATACTGACTGCTATATCGCTCGCCCCGTTGGTTTATCGCAGGTTCCGAGTCAGGATTCTCGACGCTTCCAGATCGGAATGAAGTTTGTCTGAGAAGCTCATGAGATCTCCTCAACAGTTTCTCGATGATATCAGCATGGACGTTTTAACGTATGCATCTCCCTGTCTAGCTATCACGTGATGTCGGTACTAACGATTGTACACGATGCTAGCTGTAAGCTGAGCCACGGCGATGGTCGCCTTTATTCTCGCCATGACTAAGCCACCACTGAATATTTTTGATCTGTTATCTTTCGATAACTCTTTGGAAGACGCATCTGCAAATTCACACTCAAGTGTAATTTCTTTTTCGAGCTCTCCGAGTTCATGCTGGATCCACGCGCTAATGGGTGCATATCGGTGAGGGATGAAAGACGAATCGACCCATTTGACCCAGATCTGATTCAGCCATTCTTTAGTCTTTTTTTCCGATTATACAAGCCATTCGTGCGTTTGATGTCAGACACTGTCACCGACGGTATTCTGCTCGAGAAATGGCACCAGGACGAACTCTAAGCCCTGCAGTCCTTTGCCCTCTTCCAGTCCAGGGCACCGCGATCCAGGCATATGGCAGGATATGCCTCGAATGAGTCGGAGTATACGGATGCAGCGCACGGACCATGGATCTCCGCTCGTACTTCCAGTTTCGACAAGATCGTCGACGACAAATGTTCCAGGTGCAGAGGAGTTGCACCCGTATTAGGCGAAAGGCCAATGTGAAGCCGTGACATAGCAGGAACCATCTTATTTTCATGCATGATCCGAACCGGAAGTCATCAATATTGCGGATAAAAAGTGCGTTTTGTTTTGAACTTCCCGCTGGAAGGAGAATTTTCAAAATCCGTCGAGATTTGGCTGAGCTACAGTTTCCGGAAGTCCCCGGGAATGAGTCTGACACGACTTTCCTCTCTTCCAGACGCCATCGGAACCTCGCCATAGGAATGGGGGCACGGGTGAGCAATCTTTCTCGTCGTTTTCTTCGGAGATCGTTCAGGTTACCATAATCCGGAAGTGCTCCTCGATTTATCGAAAATGAATGTGTACTTTTGTGAACGAACGGGCAGATGCTACAGAGTTGTAATCGAGCACCATTTTCCAGGCCAAGCTTCGGTTCCTCTAGCGGGAGGAAGGTGAGGAGGGACTTAACGCCGACAACGATGATCGCCACAGTAGGGCTCAAAGGGCCAAACGAAAATATTGGAGGGACCACGGCCGCCCTTCCATGGCTTTGCTAGTGACGGGGCAACGGCCCGCAATGCCTTCAAGTCTCCGACAGAGGTTCTCAGAAAGTGCTAAGAGCGTAGCATTCAGGCTCAAGGACATTCAGGATGCGTGCGTAGTCTACGCTGGTTGGGAAGACGAATTAAAGGCTCGCTTCTGACATCATGAACTCGATCCTCACTGTGATCTGACCTCGGAATCCTTCACATCCGACAAACTGGCCTGTGCTCCCTCCTGATCATCCCTTTGATCGACATGTCATCGAGATCAGATTGGAGAGGTTGTCCGAGCCCGTCCTCGTTCGGAACTCAAAGTTTCGAGTTCAAGTTCGAGTTTCAAGTTTGTTCGAGAATAGCGAGGTGTTTTTTGGGCCGGAGGCAGGATGCAGCGGTTGAACGGACGTGAATTTCCATCTTGGAGCCCAGATTCCGCAAATTCCCTTGAGGGTTGTGACGGCCATTCATTGCTCCTCTGATGTTTCATTTACCTTCATCTGAATTCAGATCGATTCCGACACAGCTCCTGGGGCGAGTGAACTAAGCGGATCGCAGCGTCGGACGCTCAGCGTTCCAGTTCGAAACTCATGCACATGAGGCATTCTAATTCTTAATCATTCAAGGTGATCCGGCAGCGGTTGTCTCGGAAACTACGCATTTCAGAGAAAATTTTCTCGTAGCGACCCGTTCGCATATTCATTCTACATTGAAAGGGAATATCGGACACGCTCAAACCCCTTCGCCATCGAGATTTGGCATCGCAAACCCGCTCCCCCTATGAGAACCTCCCTCCTCGGGGACGAAGGTCGGCCGATGGCCACCTGACCGACCTCGGGCCAGTTTTGTCGCCTCGGATAATTCTCCGAAATTATCCTGAATCGAAAGATCATAGAAGGTTACGTGGATTGGAGCAATCTCAACCATATCATCAGAAAAAATGGTTCCGGAGCAAAACGCGGAGAATCACGAGAGTATTTCTAACTTCTATGATACTTGTTCCCATGTCAATCCGAAGCTCTGGGTCTTGAGGAGGGAATCCCTATCGCGGTACCATCCCAACGCACAACTTATTCCCACTACAGAGCTTTCATCGGGTTTCTGCGAGAAATGCCACATAGGAAAGAAAAACAGTTGTGGAAGCTCGAAGACATCGAGTTCCAGTCTTTTCGATGCTCGATGGAGAAAGCGCTAGGTGCGCCACGACTCGAGGAATGATCGAAAGCCATTGGTGCTTTTGGTGTCACGTCCCGGAATCATTGACCTGACAAAGCTCGTCGTGTCTCTTCCGATAAGTCAGGGAGCTCATCATCACCAAGCATAGCTGGTATCTCGTTTGCTCAGAGGAAGCCGCTACACGGGCTCCGTCTTACGGAGACTCAGCGTGCTTTCTCTGATAAGCGGGAACTCTGCGCAGCATCGAAATATCTTACGGACCCGCCTGTAGATTGGGGTGTATGCAGTTTTTCCTCTCAACGTTGCCGTTTCGCGGATACCAGCTCTGCTCAATTCTACTATTCTATTCAATGAGATCCTCTCGTCGTCAGAGTTTAGCTCCGGGTAAGAATCACCTGCAGAAATCGCACGTCACTTCGTGGCGGGACGTCAAAGCCATTGCGTTCGGGCGAGGTTTTATCGTTTCACGAGGCTTCGATTGGCCCAGAGTTATTCTACTGACTTGACTCTAATCCACTCTGCTTCTGTCAACGCTGCTGCCCTTCGACCTCCATGTCGTGCTGAACGCGCGTTCAAGAGAAACCAACTCTACAGGCGAGCCAATACAGTAGGCTGAAAACACTTATGCCGAGAAACATGCTGAAGTAGCTCCCGAAAATTTCCTGGAGAGCCTTCCCGTCAATTTTCTCCCTCTGTTCCAAGACTGTAGTGCTCATTGAAGTGAAGTATATCTTCACACGACTGAGAGCCTTCATCCTTTCACGTAGGAGACGACTCGCTCTGGCATATTCTTGACGCTGGGGAAGGGCTTCTTGCTGGTCGATTTCGTCGGGACGTCTCTCCTCCGGGGGCGGAGGCTTGCGTTCGTGACCCAAGTGTGGTTTCCCGCGATGCTCGCGACTCGATTCCCTGTGCCTCTCCCTCTTGCCTTTCTCATCATACCCGTCAACTTTTCGGTGATCGCTCGGCACAGTATTCGTTTCACCTTCATGCGTCGTATACGGCTCGCCCATAGGGAGAGAGGGATGACCATCGACATGACGAGATGAGTCGGGCAAGGCAGGTTCAGCGGCCGGCTGCTTAGCGGAACGATCGCCCGGGGAAAGAAACATCTCATCGGTGTACATTGTTCGACGGGGAAGCATGAGTGGTGACTCAAAACGTGCCCCGATCGGCGATGATTCGCCGGGAGGCTCATCGGAAACAGAAGATGTTTTCGGGGCACGGTCACCAGCCCCCGTCGCGAAGGGTAAACTATTCGGAGACGACGCGGATCCTGGATCATGATTAGGAGAACGTGGCAAGTGGAGAAGATTGCTGGCTTTCAGCGATTTCGATTGCGAATCGGCGGAGTTTTGTCGAGGAAGATGTTGCTCAGGGAATGACAGTGCTTGAGATGAGTCTTTTGGAGGGCTGCCGTACTGGGCACCACCGTCGGAAAAGGATTGCTGTTGCGTGTCATTGTCACCATCAGGTTGTGACCACAACTCCTCCTCGGATGACGACTGTGACCCGAGGTTCTCGAGCAGTGGCCAGAGACTCTCATTTTGTGATGGGGTCTCCCAGGAAGTCTCGTTGACATTCGAGAGTGCCCAAAACATTCCAGTTTCATTGGAATCAGATGGTGGCCAGAAACTCTCATCGGAGTTGCCCTCTCCGTGCTCCCCAGGGTGAGGTTGTGAAACAGTAGAGCGGTCATGGCGGTCAGGCTTTTGATTCTTGTGAGTATGAGGTCCTGAGCCGGAGGAATGGTCGGGGAGATCTGGAGGCTCGATTGATTTTCCCGATGAGGGTGGAATGAGTGGAGGAGGAGGCGGAAGGTCGCCGTGATCCCGAGATGATTGTTTCGGTGGGGGAGGTGGAGGATGACGACTGTCCCGCGACCTACGTCCGTACTGAAGCTTCCGAGAATCTTCTCTCAAGCGACCTTCGTCGGCACTATTCTCATTCTTGCCAGGAGGATGATCTCGGGGAAGATCGCGTTGGTCCCGATCTCGAGGCCGGCAAGGCCTGCCTCGGTCATCCCTAGAACCCTCTGCTGCGTCGCAAGATCTGTCTGCGGTCATTCCAAAAACGTGCATGTTCCTATTGGTCATATTCCTCCGAGAGCGCATCTGAAGTCTCTTCTCGATCGCTTCCACATAGGCGCGGAGTTCATCATCTTTCTTTGTTGTCGATGGAACCAAACCTGCCAGGGAGAGGGTTTTCAAATACAAAGTTTCTTCACATTTTCTCGAGCAGTGGCAGTTCCGCTCCTTGCGATATTCACTGTAGAGCTCCGGAGTACTTTTCAAAGCTTCCTCGAAGCATTCGACAACAGCTGTGTTGTTCTCATCAGCGCAAACACCCTCAGTGTCCAAAAGGAGCTGATAGCTCAGCCCTCCACCGTCAAGATCTCGCTTCTCCAGACAATCGCATTTGTCGATTATGGCGATATTATTGCAGATTCTGGTGCACAGCGCCGGTGAGTAAGCAATCAAACTCAGATCGGGGACCACGTCGACCATCTCCCCCGGCCAATCGTCCCGACAGATTCCGGGTGAAGCGTCTATCTGATCCGTTCGAACCACTGAGATCCCGATGTTGCTGACAATTCCCGGTGATACATAGATCCCGTCCTTGTTGACACTCGGGAAATCGCCAGGATGATGTATCATGATAATGAAGCCTTTGCCAATGACTAGAGGTAAATAGTTGTCGAAATCATTGTATAACACCAAGTCCAGATACTCGCTGTTGGCGTCAGGTATGTCGTCTGGATCCATCCCACAGAAGAGGCAATAACAATAACCCAACCGAGGCAAACTTGGTGTCACTTTGCTCCACCAGGTTTTGTTGCACTTCATCCCGCCGATGTTGCAAGACATCACGAGTTCAAGCAAGTCGTAGGTGACATTTTCATACGAATCGAGGTCCAGCTCGTAGACCCTCAGAACTCTCGCGAATTCTCTGATGTAGGAAACGTCTTCATCTCCCGCGAATCCACACAGCGGCCGGAGGATCTCATCTTCGCACAGTTTCGAGCGTTTGAAGGGATTCGTATTGCAAATCGTGACCGCTGGGAAATGCAGACGGTCGTAGGGGATTTCTCTCACCGAAGTATCGATATCGTCCAAGTAGGTTGTATAAAGCAGGTAGATTATAACACCTATCATGCAAACAAAAAGCGCCACACGTATCATGAAATGGAAGGTCTGTTTGTGGGGATAGTTCCATGGATCCGTGTGGGCTCCGTCGATGGCTGACCCGTGGACAGCACCCGACAGGCTTTTCTTCTCCATCTAGGAAACTCCCTGATATCTCGGCCAGCTTCAAAGAAGGTTCACACTCTCACATGGGCTATGATCTCACAGTGACTCCCGAACTCGAATCCTTAGATGCCACTGCCAGGAAGGAACATTCTTGATATACGATCACGTGAATACGTAGGCCACGCGTCTTTCACAGAGCTCAATCGATAGATTGCTACAGAGTGACTTTCTCGTTCAAAGCCCCTGTAAAATCAGCGGCCTTCGAACAATGGAAATCAGGTCCGCGATGCATGGCAATCATCGTTGAGCTTTTGATGCGAAAATGTTATTGTGTTTTTTTTAGTGAAAATTCATATCGTAAATAGTGTTGGAACGAAAAGACGAGCGACTACTGGCAGTTCTCTGCTCACCCGCTAACGCCTGAATCAAGAAGTCGGTAACTCCCAGTACCGACCAAGGGCTGCCCAATGCTCTCGGGATTCAGGGGCACCGACACCGGTGGATAGGTTTGATACGCCGACATCAATCAGATCATTCCGGAGATTTTTCCCGATTTCCCAAAAAGCCCTTCGAGGCTCTGAGATCGATGGAGCTCAAAATGTCAACGAACTGCAACGGCCACCATTGAGTCCATTACTTGGTGAGACGAAACGTTCCCTTTGATGGCATTCCAACGCTCTGGCCTTGTTGGTGACGGCGTGGGCTGAGACAGCTCTCACGCTTGCTGATTAAGCTTCCTCCGATGAATCCGAATATCACTGTTTCTTGAGTACTGATGGTCCAGTCGAGCTCAGCAAACTAAGAAATCTGGCTTTCAAACACATCCATCGTGCTATCGTCAGCTCACGCCTCACACAATTTCGATGTCCAGTATTCGGACAAAACTCCATCTACACGGGCGAAAGTCGGCAGGCAACCGTTCGCCTCATTCCCACAGATGTCAGGCATGGCATGAACAAGCTTTGGCTGGAGAGGTGCATTTTGTTCAGGGAGTGAGGTTCGCTCCTCAGGACAGGAGTTTTCTCATTGAAATTAAGTGGTTCTTGCCCCATGGCAGAAGCAGCCCGATACGACTCTCATTGTATCCGAAACCCCGATCGAGGAAAGCTTTCACGAACTTATGCTCAGGTTTTGAATAGTTTTGAGCTCGGTAGCCGCCCCCGTTTTTTGAGAGTAACCCCGACCAACGTCCGCTGAATCTGTCTAACGTGTTTCTCTGCGAATCAGTTCTTCTCATCGGCTCCCTGGCCCGATTCCTGAAAAGACCGGCAAGCCGGCCGATGTCTGCAACGCTAGCCCCCAGAGTCTTTCCAACGGTGCCTTTGAGTAACAGCGCGCATCTTGGGCTCTGGTGGATACCTTCCATTCGCGCTGTCACTCCATCTTCACATTTTAAGCTTTCAAGGATGGAAAAGCATGAGAATGAATAAGTGTGCCGGAAACCGGATCATGCTGGGGAACGGCACAGCACGTGGGGGGGGGGGGGTCAGGATGGGTCGACCGCTTCAACCTGGATCTGTTCTGGCTGCATGGAGGAACCCCGGTGAAGGAATAGTCGTCGACGAGTACCTCACCGACGAATCATACACTCGAGCTTGACGAACGGTTGCGAAGTGTTCCCACGGGAGAAACGGACGAAAGACAGGAGGGGCACAGCAATCGGCCACGAGGGCAGCAAAAGCTCCCCGTAAGCTCAGGGCCCGAGTTCCGGATTTCCGAGAGTTTCTCCGACTGGATTCTGAGCGCGTTAACTCAGCAGGAGTGCATTCTGTGTTGTCTTGCTGGCGCTGGTTGTCCTTGTCATTGATAGTGTCACCTTCATCTACTCTGTTACAGGTTGATATGGTGGGGGGGCTTAGCTTCTTCCGGACCCTCCGTGGCCGCAGATGACAACGTAGCATCTTGCAAAGTACAGGGGAGTTCCCAGTTCCAGCATGTTTGACACGACACGATGACTGGACAGCGATTGCGAGGCAATATGGAAGTTCACTCCCGCTGAATCAGCAACCAGCGCTCCTGGATTGGGAGAGAGAAATTTTCAGGGATATGGGTATGGAGAAACGGAGTTTCGGTATGTGGGTTTTCGGGGGCACGGGTTCCGGAGATGCGGTTTCGGGGGATATCGTCATCATGAACAGGACCTATGCACCTTGGAATGCCAACGTCGTGACAGATCAAAACTAGAACCTTGGGGAACAGCTCAAGACATAAGCTCATCACAAGAATAGTGCTTCCGGCGCTCTGGATCAATCTTCCACACCCGTTCCTGTAAACAGGCCACGAGAAGATCCTGAAGATCGATCTGATCGCCACACGCATGGCTTGGGAAGGCTGCCGATCAGTGGTCATGCTTCACGTTGTACCGGAAGATGACTGCTTGGAGGGAACGATTACCTCGAGCCGATCGCGCACGATCCGTCAGATATCGGCGTTATCATCACACACATTCCTTGAGCATGCACAGTTCCTAGAATGAGTACAAACCCAATCAGTGATGGGCACCGCGAGGCTGGTTGAGGAAGACTATCTGAAGATCTCGACTCTGCTGCGAATTCTCGAAACACTCCCGCTATCAACTCCTACCCCGGAACGTACTCTCAATTTGCTCGAGGTGCTCTGAGGAAAGGAGAGACACTCAAGGGTCTCACGGTCATGAAGATTTACCGAGAAATCGCCATTGCCGTTGGAGAGGTCGCTCAATTACTCGCTGCCAGCTTTCGTCAGTTATCATTCAATCCTTCTCGATTGTGAGAAGAGATCACGGGTTCGCGTCCTCGCCTCTTTCCCTGCAGTTCTGGTAGTTTCGTATGCCATGCGCGTGGTACATGGCACATTCGAACAAGGTAGCACATGAAGTCATACACTGGTCCTGGGCATCTTCAGCATGGTGATGATGGTTATCATCGTCGTCATCATCGCATCCCCTGTGCCTACGTTCTCACTTCATAGTGCATCTCAGAAAACCGTTCTTTCAGCTGGGAGGAGGGTTCACTGAGCCAGCGGGCCATAGGTGGAGCCTCCGAAGGCGTGGATCGGGTACGTTCCACGCCAGCCTGTGATTTTCGGTTGTCTGTTTCTCTGGGACTCTCCAAACTTACAGCTGGAGGTGAACTGAATTCTGTTCGATAGATCGCAGACGCTAAGTTGATGGAGCTGCCAACCGACAGAGAGCTAGAAATGACTGGATGATTTTGACTTGTCAGTGGTCGAATTTTTTTCCTGATCCGACATCGGAAGATCTCTGTGCACCCTGCTTGAGAGGTTTCAGGGCAGGATGAGTGAGTTTATAGCATGAGCTGTACGAGCTCCCGGAGTCGGTCCTCCGAGACTCCCAGGAAAATCTTCAGAGAACTCAACATAGATCCCGATGTAGGGATGAAGATAGATGGGTACAGTGTGAAGATCCAAAACTCAAGACAGCTCCAAGACGAATGGACAGCGAGTAAGCTTCAGTGAGAATGGGAGGGGCCCGAGATGATCCAACAGTGATGGTATGATAGCAGGAAAACCAATGCCAGCGATTCGGAGAAATGCAGCTCCAAAAGATATTTCGCACAAACACTTCGACTGGGAAACTGAGTTGAGAGTAACAGAGTCTACTGGGATAGTTCCAGGGAAGGACACCAGGCGGCGGAGGCATAGAGATGGAGAACATCTCAGGAACAAGAGCGTTCGGAACCAACTAATCAAAAAGCCTGAAGATAACGAACCCTCTTTTTTCGTCTCCCTCTGAAAAAACGCAGAAGATATTGAACTTATCGGACACGGGAACAATCGGATAACTAACTCGTCAGAAAACGAGCTCAATAGCGAACTCGGCAGATCTCATCTGACGCGTTCTTTTGAGAAAGAAACGAAAAAAAGAGCTTCTCCGGGATTTTTGGGTCTGTTCAAATGCTGGGTGGAATGCTGGAAGGGTCAGAATGTTTTATGGGAAAAGTTTGGAGTTAGTGATGAAAGAATATGAGCGGAAGACTGTCTGAATGACAGATAGCAAGAATCAAGTCGAAGGAACCGAGCTGACATGAGGGGGTATTCTGCGGACGAGCACGTGCGCGTAAACAAGTGAGGTAGGTGCGACTCTGATTCTCTACCAGAAGGTTTGGAGCAACAAGTCGGGACTTGTACGGTCTGGAAAAGTCAGCTCGTGAACTCGAGAGTCCTTTCTGGCCCGTGTACCATCCAGACCAGGAGTGCATCGCTGACATTAAGCTATATTATGATATTGCTATGATAAGCTTATTAACATATGTTCAAGCCAAAGAACCGACGCGAAAGCATTTCATGCCGAGATGAGGGTTTTGCTGGATGCTCCGATCTCAATCACTTGAAACCTTTCAGTCTTTCCTCGCAACGGTAACAATGTTATTTCCAGGAGGACTCTCGTGAAGACAATGAAGCCCAAGTGCTTCAACTGTCGATTTGTGATGAGTCCGTTCAAGCGGGGATGGATTGACCCACTGCGGATCTCTTCAAGGTGATAATTTCCGACCGGCTCATCAATATGTGGCATCCGAGGGCGAAATCTCCCCAGTCTATGAAGATCCTCGTCTGGAGGCTGGATCGACCCGCTGTAGATGGAAAAGCCTTATGGATTCTAGGCAATTCGTCGATCGGCTGAAACTCCGGAGGAGCCGCACGGTGACGTTGAAGATGGGTAGTAGGCTCCATTTGGAGCCGTTCCACCGAGATCCAGAGGAGAAAGTGGAAAGAGAGCTAGAGAGAATGGTAGGTACCGCCGTCAGCAGAGTGGGGTGGAGTCGGTGTGAGGAATGAATGTGTGCAGAGAGAAGCGCGTGTGACAGCCACGAGCGGAGCGAATGGTAGCGTCGATGGAGAGTGTCGAATAAACTGAGTGAAACAGAATCGCTGTGTGATCCCTTACTCTGAAAGTCCATGCCTGAGAGAACGAGGGAGACGATTACAGATGCATCACAGGCCGAAGCTCGGACGAACGGTTATCAAAGCATCTACTCCCAGGTAGGACCGTCTGAGTGCACAGAAGGTGTCTACGGCTGAACTCCAGCCCTGGATGTCGAAGGGCTGGAAGGATTCCCACCTTCATCGACTTCCTCTACCGGGCGGGAGGATGCCACTCTCCGGCCGCATACGAGGCTAACTTAGAAGGCCTTCGGGCCCCGGCTCGATCACACTCGAGTCATCGCTGAGCGGAACCCGTTTTCGGGCGGGGATTCATCGTAGGACGGAATAAAAGCGGCAATGTACTCTGCAACAAGCGATTGTTGGGCAACAAACTCGGAAGGAAAACAGTATTCCCTGAACGTGTCGATTTTTCTCATGATTGGGAAAGGATTCCAAGAGTGCGAAAAGCGATAGTGACGTCGTGGCTCCTCATTACTCTCCCGTATTCGCTCGAGGCGAACCAAGGTTCGAGGAGTTTAAAAAATGCGAAGCCAGAGCTCATACGAAATAATGCAGAAGCTCTCCAAATATTGCGGCGCTGAGATACTCCTGTTACCCCATAGGATCAGCGCTGAGACACTATACTCGGCCAACTTTCCAAAAACAACGTAAAGGGCTCGTTCATTTGGGGAAGAGATCACTTACACCTAAAACTTGACACCTAAAAGATCACTTCGGTAGATTTCTGGGCTCCGGTGCTCGAGTCCCAACTCTCGCACGGAACTTCGATTCGCTCATCGTTGTCCGAATGGAAGGACGTCGGGGCCCCACTCGTGTCGGAGAGGTTTCCCTGTCCCATTCTGTTGGCGCTTCAGGAAGCTCATTCAATCGACTGTGACGTCGAGCCCACTTTCGAGTAGAGATCGCGCGCGCTGCTGCCGGGATCGAACCTGCGGCTCTCGACAAGCGCCCTGATATTTGCCAACATTCCAACGAGTATTCACGCACCGAAGCCTCCCCACCTTCTGACGATTCCCCGGGATTCGGAAGGAGACATGAGTTCCGAAACGCGCTGACGATCCGTGATGACATGTATTATACTCACCTGAAATACTTCTCCTCTCCGTTCTCTCGCGCGATTCCCGAGTAGAGAAGTTCCCATAAGCTGCGGAACAATCTGTTCCGACCCCAAATATGGAATTGCTAAGTTTACGCTGCGAAGTTCGCTTAGGCATCCTGGGAGACCGGCTGCACCCAGAGGGGCCTGACGGATGCATGCATTGGAGGTGCGTTGCGCTTTCGATCGGACCCCAAGCCTCAAGCGAAACCGCAACGACGAAAAGCTGAGAAGGCTGTTGGGCTGCTCTTGAGAGCGTCCTCCTCGCCCCGAACGGGGGCTCGAGCTCTCTCCCCGAACATCAGAGAATCGCGTATAAAACGAGGAGTAGATTGCCGAAATAACAACCAGGCGCACAGCTCCCAAGACTCAAGCAACTCCGCTACTCAGCAAAGAGAACCAGCTCCAGCAAGAATGAGGATTTGCGCGAGATGCTCAAACGACGACGACCAGCACGACCTCGTGCTCGGGTCCTTCATTCATGAAGGCTCATTCAGAGCGATGATGCTTCACCTCCTGAAAATGTTCCGCCGGCGACAACAGTGGAAGTGCTTCACCCGCGAATACCTACTAGAGTCCGTAGGGAGGGAGACGGAGGAGCTGCGCGCTCTTCAAGTGAGTCCTCGAGGTCGTGAAGTCCTCGAGGTGTACAAGGGCCTGTTCCGTGAGTTGACCAGACGTCAAGTTCCGGATACAGCGGAACAGCCGAACTTCAGCATCCTCAGCATCCTCGCCAGGCTCGGGCTGAAAAACGAGGTCTTGAGGATGATCAAACCCGACTCCGGTTTCCCGACTGAAACGCGAGCGGCCGCCTGCGAGTTCCTCGAAGTAACGGTGTTCGATGGGCTCTTGAGCGGCCAGCTCTTGAGGAGAACCGGCCTACGTCGCAAGCAAACACTCGACTACTTCCGCATGGCGCAACGAATCCGCGATGAGGGAGGCATCAAGCGCCAGCCCACGCCGGAGAAGTGTTTCGACTCTCTTGAAGACATCATCGCGATGGAGCAGCAGATCGCCGAAGGTCATCCGACCGAGTTCCTGGTCCAGTGCTGTCTGCTAGGCCTCGTGGACTCCAGACATTTCCATGAGATGCTCACAGCCGTATCAACGCATTCGCAGCTGACTCGATTCTACCTGAGGATTTCGTCAATCCGCGAAATTTTCAGGGATCCATTCGCGGATCTAAACAGCATGTTCTGCCGCAGATTCGAGTCGATGATGATCTCTTCCCCGAAGTGGCATGAGGTTCTTCTGTACCTGAAGCTGTCTCGAGAGACGAGCGAGGTTTGGTTCGTCGAGGGCTTCGGCGCTGATTCGATCCCCGGCGAAGCGCTCGACAGTTTCCTTAGCCATCTTCTGCTCTATTTGCTCCGGTGCATTCGCAACGACAACTGGCCCGGCCGAGGCCGAGCATGGGATCATCGGGGGGTCGACGCGCGTGCACTCCGGCAAGTGGAGGCCATGACCAGGAGCCTCGAGCTCCTCATTGGGAGGGGTGCGAGCCTGTACTTCACGGCTGAGCAGCGCCTCAGAGCGAGCAGGGAGCTAGCTTGCAAGTATCCTGAACTCCTGGCGGATGATCGGCTCCCCTGTCAGAAGGTTTCGGAGAGCTCTTCCGCCGGGCTCCTGCTACAGATTTCGAAGGAGGCGCGAAGCACCGTGCTCCCGGACTTCGCGCCGCTTCTTTGCTGTGCGCTCACTCTTGGGAAAAGAGGCACGGAGTCCGACCGATATCAACCGGCTCGACTCTCCTGTCTGGCCGCGAGGGCTTGCGAATCAGCACAGGAGGGCGCTCCAGTTCCCGCGGGACTGGCTGCGTGGATCGAGATCCACCAGGAGTTCGAAGCTTTGAGCCACACCGAACCAACGGCATGGTGATCCGATACCTGAACCGGCCTACATCTTAGAAGAGCTTCAGATCGAGAACAACGTCTTGCAAATATATTTCCATCCTCAGTATCAGACTTTTCTTGTCTCATAATTTCAGCCGAATTCGGCGGATGTGAATTCACATTTTCGCAGCATTTTCCCGGATAGAGCTCCGCTCGACTCCGTTGAAAGGCAGTGAACTTTCCGTCGATGACAGTCCCGATATGCATCGACAGGGATAGACTTTTGTGGCTCGGTTTCGTGGAACCCTAGCTTGGGAACAGTAGCCCACGGATGCTGAGCTTTGCCAATGTTTCTAATGACCATATGTGACGTCTCAAGTGAATCGAACATGTCGAAGGAATGGGCGATCGGGCGGGGTCGAAAGCCAACTTGCGTATGGATTATGTTTGCCATCTTCCTTGCATGGAATCCAGTTCTGACGCATTTGAATGTTTGGAGGTGAAACATAGAGATGTTCGAATTCGGGTGGAGATCCCGCGACCATACAGCCAAGCATCAAATTATCAGGGTCTGACAGACAATTTCTTCCGAAGCCTAGATCAGATCCCGAGGGAAAGAGCTCTCGAGTTAGGCTCTCTCCGGCGTCACGTTCACGAAATCAAGTCGACGAAGCCTCCACCTAGCGGCGCATCGAGTGCCGCTTGAGCTCTACGGGGGTCATTTCGGTGCCGGACGATTTTGCTCAGATCTGGATGGAGGTCCTAGAAGTTATTCATCCAACTGAGATACCACTCTTACATTGTTATCGCAGATTCGAGGAAAACGATAATCGAGTCTCCGTTTATCTATATACATGAGAAGTCATGCATCTTCATCGAAGAGGCGTTGGTAGAGCTCCACCAGGTTCGTTCGGGCGGATGGAGGTCATTGAATGACAAGCTAAGATGGATCACATACCTTGATAAACGTTTTACCCACCGAACATCAGTGTGGGTGGTTTCTATATGTTACAATCTGTCATTCATCTGCATTTCGCACAGAATGCACACCTACAGTTCTCGTCCGGGCTCTGTATAACTCTCTTATCACTTATCTCATATCTCATCTTATATCGAAAGATGTCTTCTCTTGTAGTTTGATTCCTTGCACTCTTTCTCAGTGCCGGACGGGTGATGATATCTGGGTCTACCTCTGCCATTTTCTCGTGCCAGCCTTCAATGTAGTTGCGGTATGCTTCGGTCGTAGGGACGTCGTATTTCTTCCTCATTTCCTCCGAAAGCAGTTGGGTGTCGGTCAGCCGGAAGACCTTTCTGTTCTCAGCGTAGCGGTGGAGGCACAATGATATTTTGAGGAACGATGCTTTCAGTTTGTCGAGCAGCTCCCATTGAGACTTTGTCATGTCTTCCCATATGAGCTGCACTCCGTATGAGGCTACCAGGGCGATTTTCAGGTCAAGGAGTGCCAGAGCAGTTGCTAGTGAGAGTTCGTGGGGCGATGGAATCGAGCAGAGTTCCAGTTTGGCCTTGTTGACTCTTCGTGGGACGTGATTGGCAAAGTTTCCTTTCCTTGCGATTCCCAGTCCGAGGTAGCAGAAGCTAGAAACTTTCTCAATCTTCACTCCTGATGGTCTAAAGATGTCGCTCCCTGTGAGAGGGCATCCTCGTCCGAATTTCGTTCTGTTGGCGTTTATGATGAGGGCGTTTTCTCTCGAGTGCTGTTCCAATGTCTCCATCGTTTCCTGGAGTTGTGGTCTTGATCTGGGATAGATCACCGCATCATCCGTGGATCGTGGTAACAGGGTCAAGCTTCTTCATGATTCGTTCTGGCAGGTCGCTTAGTAGTACAGAGAACAGAAGAGGGCTCAGGTTGTCTCCTTGCGCCACTCCCGTTGTTTGCTGGAATGGGGGTGTCTCGCAGACTCCGTCGTCTAGGGGGACTCCGCCTTCTTGTAGCACTTGTTGGATTTTGAGCATTTTGGAAGGGGTGCCCGCTTCTGTCAGTTTCCTCAGAATGATGCTTCTGGACGCCAGGTCGAAGGCCGCTCTGTAGTCTACGAAGACCGCGTAGAGCGGCGCTTGGTTTTTCTTTGTCGAGATTTTGATTTTGTCTAGTAGAATCTTGCAAGCCATCATAGTCGATTTCCCTGCTCTGAATCCGAATTGTTGTTCTGGTATAAAGCCCTTGTGGTCCAATTCACTAGTAAGTCTCGCTGCTATCAATGAGGACATGAGTTTACGGAGTACGTTCCTTTTCGCGATTCCCCTCCACGAGGAGGGGTCCTGGGGGTTTCCTTTGCCCTTCGGAAGTATCGCCAGCACGCAGTTGCGCCGACCGGAAGGGATGCTCCCCCGATCGTAGCAAGTGTTCAGGAGCGTGGTTATCTGTGGTATTATCGCGCCGCATTGTTGTTAGTGTTCGTTCAGTATCTCGTCGGAGCCCGCAGCTTCGTGTCTTGGGAGCGCTCGTATCGCGTCGACTACCTATGTGATCGACCGAGGAGAATTCATTTTGTCGAGCTCCGCGGTGTCTTGTTCGTTTCGCACCCAGCTGAGATGCGGGGCGGTGTTGTGTTTTCTGCATTGTAAAGTTCCTCGAGGTGCTCAGTAAGTTTGTCTGATGGGATAGAGCAGAAATGGATCATATACTGTAGATCTGCTTCGTGCGAGCGGTACTCGTCGATGATGAGGCCAACCTCGTGCTTGTCTCTGCGTGCGTTCCGGAAGTCATACCTTGTCATACTAGGGAGAGCTCGCACACAGTAATCAGCCTCTTAATTAACGAGGCTCGCCGGTGCCGCTGCTACCAGGCGTGGGTGCAAAGGTGGGGTAGGTGTAGGGCTCGTTCCGTTAAAGTTATTCCAAATACCCTCAAGTACCACGTATAATGGACGTTACCTCGCAACGGCGCGATACCACTCGTGATGCGTGGAATTTTTGAAAGGGAAGCGAGTCGTTCCACAGCATCAGCCCCACGAGAATATCTCAGATCATCGTTCAGCTGCTCTGTTCCACTTTCGTCGCGTGTTCCATTCGCGATGAGCATACATGTGCGAGGCAAATATATCATCGTCAACGCAGATGACAGGCATTATTTTATACCTTCGCCCCCCCCCCCTTGAACCGTCAGGCTACCCAACATAGACCAGAGAGTCAGGGCTGCTCGGGTCTAGTGAAAGCTAATGAAGCTCACATGTTCTACAGCAAATCACCGAAAACCACACCGCTAGCATTTCAGTTCTGTCTGCTCCTAATCGGAGCTCCATTTTAACTCACGTGGGAATTACTACCGCCGAATCGTCCGTCACGACGAAATGTCCTGTGACATAATGTCCTGGTCGCAAGCACCAGTCGGTTTGCTGTCACAAAGCTGAGAAGTATATGGCATGCAGGATTCGCAGGTCACCATTCTACTCAAAGCGCCTTGTAGAATCGATCGGTCCCCAGAAAGATGTTTCGAGAAGAGTTGTCGAGCCTCCGATAACAGAGAGCGTCAGCGAAAATCCGAAAAGATCAGAGTCTTTCCCGATGATCCCTGACGAAGGTTGGATGAACCAATGCCGGAGATTGTGCTTTGTGCGCTCTGGTTGAATCCCGTTCATCTTGAGCAGAACTACTCCTCGCCATTCCGAGCAAGAAAAACCCTCCAATAGGGATCCTCCCGACCTCGGGACACTTGCATTCGCTGCTAGCTGAAACGCGGGGCCGAGCTCCTACTCATAGGTCGCTTCTCCAGCACCCAGTTGTCCGTCATTCGCGGAGCTGAACCGCTTCTGCAGGGCCAAAGTTGAGGGAATCGGTCCCGATTTTAGCCATCACGAATCGACAGACGGCTCCGAGATGGAAGCGTTCCATGTCAGACTGGTCGCTGATGCTACCGGCACGTCGAGGTGTGATTGGCAAGTCAACATCAGCCGTACGGAGGACCGAGTGCACAAAGAAAATGTTCGCGTGATGGGGAGATCCCGCTTCTTGAAATGTCCGCCTCGAGCTGTGTTCTCATCGCACTGTTTCGTTACGAATTCGCTCGAGAATTGTTCGATCTTGTTACCATCCCCTCTGGTAATGGAGTGTAGAATTCCCCATTCCTAGTTCCTCAGCTACCTGGTTTGGTTGGATACGATCTGAAGCCCAGACCTCCTCGAGAATGCTGAGAGTTGCGAGTCGAAATTGAGCTTCTCGACTGTTTCTCTTGAATTTAGTCCGGTACTCATGTGGTTCCGATGAGGGCTCTTTTGAGTAACACTACGAAAGGATAGAAGAAATCATCACTGACGATGACCCAGTTTAGAAAGAAAGTCATCCATCATTCGTGGGCGCTCCGCCGGAAGCTGAATGTGTCGAATCGACGACCTCAGGAGGGTAAAAGGAGAGGCCTTAACTATTCCGGTACCGAGGGAGTTTCGGGAGCAGGTTGAGAACGGCCGCATCGTTGCTCCAACGTCTCTCCTTGGAGCAAAGGGCCTTGAATAACGGAACTTGTGACATCATAGACTTTCACTGTTTCTCAGCTCTCCCGTAGCCCTCACGATTCGCAACATCCAGCAATGATGCCCGTCGAACTCTGGGCCAACCAGCCCGTATCATTACTGCATTTGTGTCACAGCTCCTTCTAACATCCGTGGCATCTTCAAGACCCCGGCTCGTGCTCCTGAAACGAGGAGTTGTGGGATTCGGATACGGAATTCCCAAGTTATTATGATTTAATTCTGTCGCCGGAACGGTCCTTGTCAGCCGATTGCATGATCCGCGGCCATTCGCACCCTATCGTCGTCTGGCGTCGAAATTTCTCTCTGCAGGATGATCACCGCTCGGCCTCCGAAAAGACACAGGGGGATCGAACGAGCTCCCATTCGTGAAGCGGAAGTTCCCGGACGTTTCTGAGTCAAAGACCCTAGGACATCCAAGATCACATCATTGCATGATAGACAGCGGCGATCGATGCGCGGTTGCAATCTCCCTGCTGAGTGGTCCGAGAGCTCAGCATGGCTGCTAGATGTGGTAAACGATGAGTTCTACGAGATCGATGAAGATCAAAATTGCAATCAACGAGGAGTGACAACGATGAGTAAACAATGGTTCAAACTTCTCGCTGAGGGCTTGACGTGCCCCCGTGAGCAAGGTCCGAAAAAAGTCAAGAAAATTCTCGGAGAATGTTACGAATCACGCTTGGAAGGAGCGAAAACCGCCATGGAAGCCCGCTTCAAAGCCAATGACTGCCCGAAAGCTAGAAAAGAAGATTTCAAAATACTGGCCAACCTAGGCAAAGGCGCATGTGCATCCGTGTATCTGACCGAATATCTGAAGGATCACAAAACATATGCCCTCAAAGTGGTGAAAAAAGGCGCAACCACGCCGCTGAATAAGCTAATAATCAGAGAGAAGAAACTGATGCGTGCGGTTCAATTCAAATTCATCGCTGAACTACACTTTGTTTTCCAAGACTTCACGAATTTCTATCTGGTCATGGACTCCGCGCCGCG
This sequence comes from Phytoseiulus persimilis, assembly GCA_037576195.1. NCBI lineage: Eukaryota > Metazoa > Arthropoda > Arachnida > Mesostigmata > Phytoseiidae > Phytoseiulus > Phytoseiulus persimilis. Next base: position 4,877,426 of record CM075104.1, read on the forward strand.
TGGCGATCTCCTCCAGCTGATATTCAGAACGACTGTAACGGAAATAATGCTCAAATGGTACGCGGCCCAGATTATCCTAGCCGTCGAGTATCTACACGAATGCGACATCACACACCGCGACCTCAAGCCACCCAATATGCTGATTTTCGAAGACTGTCATCTGAAAATATCTGATTTCGGATTCGCGAAAATCTTGGACGGACCCTGGGATGAAACTTACACGTTCTGTGGAACTCGTCCATACATGGCGCCGGAAGTGATTTTGCGGCAGCCTTACGGTAAATATGTCGATTGGTGGTCCGTGGGGGTAACCCTTTACCAAACTATGTACCGCGGAAGGGTTCCCTACTTCGGAGGCTACAACCCGGAAGAGGATCTGAGATTTCCCAAGGGAGTCGACATCGAATCTCCTTTTTGTGATCTGATCAGTCGTCTGATCCAGCCCAGGCGCAGTCGTAGACTCGGCTGTCTCCTCGGTGGGGAGAAAGCCATTTTCAAACACGCGTGGTTCTTCGACATTTCCTTCCCCGATGTCTTCGCGAAGAAGCCTGATTACGCACCGTGGCTCCCGCCAATGAGACGTCCCGAACCTTCACCGTATGACCTCCAAACAGAGTCCGGCGAGCCCGATCATGGCGTCACCTGGTACAACTCATTTTGCAGTCAAGATGAGGACGACAGAACGAGCTAGTGGAGAGACAGCTGTGAGTAGAGATTCTCCTCCATGGTATTCCCTTCCGATCGAGGGAGAGCATGTGAGCTGAGACGTCAGTTCTTCAGGCGAACGTCAATGAATCATCGCCTCGATTTGGGGTTCCGCAGTATTCTCGCATCGATAACGCGATGCCTACATCTGGAGCCATAATGATATGAACCTTATCATACAATGTTCCCCCAGAATATCCAAGACGCATCAAACGCACCATCCTGAAATCCGGTCATGTTGTTAGTTGGTAGGCGGAACAATCAGATGCTTGAGTCCATGGATGACGGTTGCGATGACCGGCGACTTGGGGTGGAATCTACACGAGATCGATTCGATTGGCACGTGTCAGACGATTGGGGTTTCGAATGGAGAAAGAGAACAAATGGAGTCTATCATTGAAGATGAATTAAAAAATCATCAACGTGGCAATCTGTTGACCGGAACTCGATATTTGGGGTCGGAGCGGAACGAAATCGGAACTGACTTCAAGGTCTGTGGCCAACGAAAGCAGCGTCGAATCGGCGAAAGTTCTGTGCTCCACTGTTATCGGCACCAGGCCCGTGATCGGCCGGCAACCTTATCTCAATGTCAGTTACAACTCATGTGAAAGTTCAAAGATGGCCTTTGTAAGAGCTTCAAACTCCGATCGAGAGATAGCTCGCCGCCTCTGGATATCGGAAAAATGAGCTGTAGACGGACGCCCCTCAGTGAAAGATCAGAATGGCTCTTTCAATATCACACGTTGCTATCTGGAATTGCCGTTCAAGAGTGGTCCCTTATCAAACACGATTCACCTCGCTTACCTATTCGGAGCACAGACTTGTCCGCCAAATCCGTTCAAATACCGACAGAGACAGGTGAAAACCATAATCTGTTCGCCGTTTCCGGAAAACTGAACGACGCGGGACAATCGATCACGGCGAAGTCAGCCGTATTTATATGGGAAACGATCGTTCCCTTCGTCGGGCCCTCCTTCCTCGTCGAGCCGAGGTCTTGAGCACTATCCGGACTGACGGTTCTCGTAAGTCGTTGGAAACTATGCTCAAAACGCAAACCCACGTACCGCTCGTCATCGCCATTTCTGAGAATAAACTACTGAGGGCACAGCGTTACTGGTTCCAGGGAATGACTGAATAAACGGCAATCACCTGCAGATTTTCTCCTCAACACGCGTCCAGCGGACAAAATATCCATCATGAGACGATCCAACAAGCCAGGTCCTATTTTATTCTGCGGAAAGCCCCACCTCTAGAGGCTTCACTGACACTCTAACCAGCAGCGCGAGCGCTAAAAGCGCGATTCCTAAACACAAGATAGACATATGCCAAGAATTCGATGGCAAACCATGCGCACCGAAGAACATGACGGCCGAGACAATCATGAGGAGGAACGTTCCAGCCATATGGATATGCTCGTACAGTCTCGGCAGTTCTGCAACCAAGTGTCAGCCTTACAATCTTCCTTTCTACCATATTCACATCATATCCATTCTGGAACATCAATTTCGGTAAATTAAGATCGGCCGGCAGATAAGACCATCTCGAGTCATTTGACCGTACCCAACACCTCAGCTGCACTGAAACTCTTGTAGAAGAACAGTAGCAGGTGCGACGACATCTGAGACCATGCGGTGATCGCTACCATCCTGTGCGTGTAAGCGCTACCCGTGACCGGGAGTCCGTAGAAAGTCAGTACACAACAGCCCGCGATGAGTAATGCATTGAGGCGACCGTATGAGCTCCACAGGAAGTCTTTGTTCAAATTACCCTCCCGACAACAACGAGAACAGCAGCTGCACCAATATCCCAGCGGCACCCTCGATGCGGACTGGTTCATGCTCTCCGCGCCTTCGGGGAAATCCTGGACGTCATCACCAAACGGGCTCGGAACTCCGATCATGTACCTTCGTGAATCTGCGTCCCAGTACTTTCTGAAGGGTATCATGAGACCCGGAGGGCACACAATCCCTCTATCAACGATTCGTACTTGGGGCGCATCATCTTTGCTACAGCCGGATAAAGGCTCCACGCTGATGTGGAGTGTCGCACTGATGGAACTCGGCTCCGAAGTGACCACATGAGGTAATCGGATCTTGAACGGCTCCTGGTAGCCCAATTCGAACGTTTTCATCGAGGAAGTGAGCGTTGGGAGCGTGTATTTTGCACTCGTCGCCACAACGTGCGAGCTCTTGCCCTGTTCATTCTCCGCATGCGTTGGGAGCGGATGGGTCTCGAATTGGACAGCGGTTGACACTTTGCTTCCCGTCGCTGGCAGCTGCTCGGAAATCCCAATGGCTCTCTGCTGCGGGATCAGCGCATGCGGTCCATGGAGATCACTGTCTGAAGGCATGCTTCGTCGTTTCCCTCCTACCACTCACATTCATTGGAGACGGCGCTCGGAACAAGCTCCTTGAGGTGGGGCCTTTTTTTCCCCAGAGGGGTTGCTCGGGGGGCTCACTCTGGGGAGCTTCATGACATATTCTGTGGATGATCTTTGCGTTCGGTTCGCCGTCGCCATTGAGAATTGAACCGATTTCACGCTACGGCCGTGTTCCTACATCCTCTTCCCGATATGCGCGGAATGTTAGGCTTGGAGCAAAGGGCGGGGTCTGAATTAACGCTGATTTTCGCGAAGGTGGTTTCCAACTCTAAGAACGTTGTGATAAGATCGACCCAGTGTCTCGGAAGAAAGCGTCGCTCCTCACGTTAAACTGTATCGTCGGCATCCAACGAGTGGTCAGCTATACGCTCCAGTGATGTTGGCGTTCATAACCAGCGGTTGGACAGCGTCATCGGCTGCATTCAGTATTCGTGTTCTTCATGGTGCCTTCCTCCAGCTCTTTCTGATGTGGTCCCAGACCGGTCCACGTTTCTCATATCTGGGGGCTCTCGTTATTTTTTCGTACATTCTACAATAACCGAATATGGAGTTGATGCGCAGTTTCTGCCCGGACAGTATCTTGTGCTCTTCTGCATCGCCTCCTCGGTCCCCCCACGCCTGTTCCGACTCGTCTTGCTCTGTGATCGGGTGATGGTGCCTCGGCTGTCTTCTCTTCCACCACGTTGTGAGACCACGCTGTGACGGCGGCCTAGAATGACGAGTAAACGAGTGAACTTCCACACCATCGATTCTTCGGGTATCGGGATGCCGGTCAACATCAGTTTTTTCCGTTCTATCTCTGTGAAAAAAAGAGGGGAAACGCGAGAGGTGACCGGTATACTCGCAACATCGACATCGGCATTTCCATCATCGCATTCGTCGAAGTGGCAAGATTCTCACCGGCAGGATAGATGGGGTCAGGCCAATCGGATCCCATCATGGCGTCAACGAAACGCGATTCCAAATGGATCAATCTCTTGAGAAAATGTTGTTTCGAATCCGACCGAATCATCTAGCCGACTAAACTCGAAATTCTCTGAGTCCCAACGTTGCTGTGATTGATCACACCGGACTTCCGACTAGCATTCGTAATCGTGGCAGCATACATGCTAGACCAGATACGCTTGGCTGTTCCAATGCACAGCAGCTACTTTGCCGAATCTGAATTGACATGCCTTCCGGTTCGACAAGCGAGCGAAAGGTGGATGAGATTCTCGCGGCAACCCCTCTCCGGCTTCTTCGCGCCTCGTACGAGGCGACAGTAAAAAAATACAAGCATTCTCAGCTTATAACTCCTGTCGTACCCTTTGCGTCGAGTTTTCTCTTGTCGTACTGTTCCAGTGAAAAGTTCCGTGAGTGAGCGAGCGAAGAGTTCAGAATTGTCTGCCGTAGCATGATATTCACCTCACTGTACTGTCTCTCCGTCGCGGACTGGGCATCTTACAAGCTGCGATTCAAGAAAACGTATGGGCCAGATGGAGATGATTTCCGCCGTCAGCTATCCGTAGACGCGCTGATGCTTATCGAGGCTCATAATTCTCCTTATGATCGAAACCTCTCCACTTTCCGCCTTGGTATGACCGAGTTTAGTGACATCACCGGAGAGGAGCTTTCGCAGGTGATTGGAGTCTTACCGGTACTCACGAAACCTCCGCCAACCGAGAAATTCCCCACCATGGATATGCAGCGAGACTTCCCCGCTTCCGTGGATTGGAAGGAGTTGAATTGTATCACTCCGGCGAAGAATCAGAATGGACCAGGCAACTGCAAGGATACTTGTTGGGCATTCGCTGCCTCTGGCGTTCTCGAACATTATTACTGCGTAACGCAGAATCAGCCGTGCAGCCTCTCGGAGAAATTCCTCGTTGATTGTGCGAACGTAAGCCTGGTCAGTTGCGGGCCGGGAAAGGTTGAGAAGGTGAGGCTGAAGTTTCCGAACAACCTTTCGTTAGAACCGACGAGTGAGTATGTAAGTTTGAGTGTTTTCCAGGCGCTCGACTTCGTCATGGCTCGGGGCTCCGTCCTGCCTGAGGACTCCTGTCCATACACAACTGACTTCCAAAAACGCCGTCCAGTCGACGGCGGATACGACATGGCTAACCTTCAGGAAATCAAACATATTCAAGGAAAAGCTGCACTAATGGAGGCCGTTGCGACCTCCGGGCCCGTCGCCTGTCACATGAAAGTTGACCCGGACCGTTTCCAGGCATACGCACCAAACGAGGAGGACATATACTACGATCTAAACTGCGTGAGCCTAGCGAACCACGATTTCAACCACGTCGTGTTGGTCGTAGGATATGATAGCAATAAAAATGGCGACTACTGGCTCATGAAGAACTCCTAGGGTCAGGAGTGGGGAACAATGGCTACTTCAAATTGGATCGCAAAAGCAAGAATCATTGCAACATCGCAAATCATGGATTCTTCCCAATATTCAAGGGCCTCCTGGGGTGAATTCATCAGTGCCGAAGAGGCCAACCAATGGATTCATACGACTCCTTCTTCTACGAGGTCATCGGTGTCGAGCTGAGTGTCTGACTAATTCACTCCCTAGTTTAGGCGTGAACTAGGTCTCGAGCAGCAGCGGACGCAACCTTACGACGATTCCCGTAAATTCGGGAATCTTGGATGAAAATTCGAGCGTCTACCCAGGGAATATCTTGACTTCGCGCCTGATCACGAACCTTCCGTGGAGAGATCCGCATCAGTCAATCATGGGTTTGGAAGTGGATGGACTCCTGTCCGACGCTCCTGTGACCGCTCGACATAAGTTTGTGTAGTCCGGGGTACGGGCCGTACCGGAGGTACGCAAAGTATGGAAAGTACGCAAAGTACGGAAGATATAATTCAGCATTAATTCTCGCAGTAGTAGACGTACCGAGAGTACAGATTCCTCGGTGAGCACGGGAAGTCTAGATATTACGGCATGAAACTTTCGAGGAAGCAATATTTTTGAAATTTGAGTTTGATGCTGAATACGCGAAGTACGGAAAGTACGTAAAGAACGGAAAATATAATTCGGCATCTATTCTCGCAGTAGTAGACGTACCGAGAGTACAGAATCTACGGAGGGCACGGGAAGTCTAGATATTCAACATACTTCCTGGAATCAATCAGTTACGGCGTTTTCCTGTGAGAACTTCGCCCATGGTTTTGCCTTCGCGTAAAAATCTTTTAACAGGAGCTAGTCAGCGAAACGTTCATCATCCTGGCGCTCTTGCGTGTATCGCCGGGCATAGAGAGCTTCACTGAAGGCTCGCTCGGCGGGCACGCTTGTTGACTGAAGTACCTTTAGCGTTTCTGACAGCGATTCCGGCAGAGTGTCGAAGCCCTCAGAGTGAAGTTTGATTATCTTCTGCGGAGAACGCGACCACGCATGTCGCTCATCTTCGTCGCGATCGAGAAAAGCTCGTATACATCCTGAGTGTCTCGAGGTTTTTCGCGTTGCTCCGCGTTGGCCCACAGTGTGGCTTTTTGCCGCTCGGCACGAATTCTCACCGGAATCCGATGACAATCTCGAATTTCTACCTCCATGGGAGTGATTTGGCGATTTTGAGCGCTAGAGTTGTGTAGAACCCTGCACAATATCTAGACTTCCCGTGCCCTCCGAAGATTCTCTACTCTCGGTACGTCTACTACTGCGAGAATAGATGCCGAATTATATTTTCCGTACTTTGCGTATTCAGCATCGAACTCAAATTTCTAAAATATTGCTTCCTCGAAAGTTTCATCCCGTAATTTCTAGACTTCCCGTGCTCACCGAGGATTCTGGACTCTCGGTGCGTCTACTACTGCGAGAAATAGTGCTGAATTATATTTTCCGTACTTTGCGTATTCAGCATCGAACTCAAATTTCTAAAATATTGCTTCCTCGAAAGTTTCATCCCGTAATTTCTAGACTTCCCGTTCTCACCGAGGATTCTGTACTCTCGGTACGTGTACTACTGCGAGAATAGATGCCGAATTATATTTTCCGTACTTTGCGCATTCAGCATCGAACTCAAATTTCTAAAATATTGCTTCCTCGAAAGTTTCATCCCGTAATTTCTAGACTTCCCGTTCTCACCGAGGATTCCGTACTCTCGGTACGTCTACTACTGCGAGAAATAATGCTGAATTATATTTTCCGTACTTTGCGTACCTCCGGTACGGCCCGTACCCCGGACTACGCAAACTCATGTCTAGTGACCGCCCGTCGACCGAGCTCCATTCTTGTGAGGGTTCAAGCGCTGCATAGCCAGTCGTTCCATCCATTAAAGTAATCAACCGGTTCAGGTGCTGTCAGCAATTTCCTAGTTGTTCAATCGTGTCATCATATTCAATCAGGTCACCAGAACTCCACTGCAGCAATCTTACTCCAACGTCCGTGTGATTGCTATCACCAACGTCTGGTAATAAATGGTGGTGTACTTGTCTATCCCAGTTCGCCGATGCTCAACGGTGCTTCACCCGAGACCGTCTCTCGCTTTCGCACGGTAGCCGAGGAAGGGCGTCGACACCCTAATCATAGGTCCTGGTGAGAAGGAATGCATGTACACAGATTATTTGCGGTGGCCGCGGCAGCGCCGAATGCCCCGATAGTGGTAACGGCTCTCAGGGTTGCTGCTCGCATGAGTATCGCGGGTACCGAACGTGAATTCAACTTGACCTTCCATGAAAGACAGCGTGTAGAAATTCAACCGACCCGACTGCTTTCCACTCTCGGTTTCCAGCGCTCCTTTCACTTCGAATTGTGCATTACGAGCATCAGGAACGCCGATGCAACGCCTCATATTAGGTAAGTCAAAAAGTTCGTAGCGTTTTTGATCCGACATTTTTGAAATTCCCGCGCTCCGCACAAGAGCCGCCTACTACAGTGGTTGTTCGTTCACGTTCTTAGGCGGGCTCTAGAGTTCCTACCGGTGTATCGTTTCAGACTTTATCGTCGAGTTCGTAAAATCAGGAAGAATTTGCGATGGAGGACCAAAAGCAGCATTTTCGACACATAATGTTGTTCTGCTACCGCGAAGGCTTGAATGCAGCGAAGACCACTCGAAGAATATCTGCAGTTTACGGGGAGAATGCTCTTCAAAGTTCTACGGTTAGAAAGTGGTTTACCCGTTTCAAGGCTGAAAACTTTAATCTTGAAGATGAGCCCAGATCAGGACGACCACAAGTTGTGGAACCCGATGAAATCATTAGCCTGGTAACTTCAAACCCCGGCCTGACCATCAAAGAAATTGAAGACTCGACGGGAGTTTCTCGTGGAACCGTTTGGAATCGCCTCCATCAAGCTGGCTTCTCAAACAAGAGGAATATCTGGCTGCCTCATGACCTCACCGATCGCCAGCTCGAAAGACGTGTGGATACAAGCCACACTCTTCTCCGGAAGAATGCCAATGAACCATTTCTGAAGAGACTGATAACCGGCGATGAAAAGTGGATACTCTACAGGAACGCTACGCAAAGAAAAAGCTGGGTCCCCAAAGGTTCACGGGCCGCAGCCGTCCCCAAACCCGAAATTCATCAAAAAAAAAGTGATGCTGAGCTGTTGGTGGGACTGCAAGGGCGTTGTGTTTTTCGAGCTGCTCCCGCCGGGTCAGACCATCACCATCGAAGTCTACTGCAGGCAGCTTGAGGATTTGAAGACCGCAGTAGCAACAAAGCGCCCAGAATTGGCGAACAGATGGGGCGTCGTTTTTCAACATGATAATGCGAGACCCCACGTAAGTTTGCGCTCTCGGCAGAAATTGGCGGAGTTTGACTGGGATGTGCTGCCACACCCAGCTTATAGTCCCGACCTTGCACCGTCAGACTATCACTTGTTCCGGTCTCTTCAAAACTCTCTTGATGGAGAAATATTCGAATCTTTGGAGGGTATAAAAAATCACCTCAATCAGTTTTTTGGAAAGAAGGAAACCAAGTTCTGGGAGAAGGGAATCTTCGATTTACCTGACCGATGGGCGAAGGTCATAGAACAAAACGGCCAATATATCATTCAATAAAAAGACTCTTGTGTACAGGAATTCGGCTCTTGAAAAATAGGTAAAAAACGCTACGAACTTTTTGACTTACCTAATAGTTTCGATTTTCCTCCGAGCGGAATCTCCGAGGTTCTGCTCACCTCGTCTCCTGCGAATCCTCCAGGACCTCGCTGGATGGAGGAGATATTGTGGCAGAGTTTCGATTAATCGCGGGAGCTGTGTTCCCACCCGTAAACTACAGGTAAGCCGATTCTTCAATATTCCTCCTCAACCCAAAGCTTGCTCACCAGCAATCCGAAGACGTGAAGGGGGATGCGTATTGCTACTGCTCGGGTCAGTTAGATGTCGCTCTACTTCGAATCTGAGATTTCCGGTTCCGATTTTGACTTTCCGCCTCGCTTGGTGAGGAGCTTTCGTACGTACAGAAACGTTCGGCAACCGAATCTCAATATGCTTCAGGTAGGCGGCTCTCAGTGACAGCATCGCTGAAGTGTTTGATCCCGCGCTTCTCAGCGCTCCCTGTCCAGCACTCCCTTAGACCAGGGAGGCGTCCTGTTCCCGGCTTTCTCGGATTCTTGGGCGTCATCGCATCCGAAGATAACTTGCGTCGCATCTTGCCCGCACCTGAGTTCGGACCTCGTATCGGGTAGTTCCACGAAATTCTGCTTGCTTGCCTCTCAGAATGGCCTGTGTGTATTCTGTTGGATGGCATTCCTACTCGGAACGTGAAAAATGAATGGATACTGGCTCAGAATACCATGTCATCAATCATGCAGAATCTGTCGAGCCAACATCTGAACCCCAATACTTCCCGCCGTTGACGAGGATTGGAGCGGTTCGCCGCGGACATCGTATTTCATCCAACGATTCGAGGCTTATTGCCTCGTTGGGATGATTTGAGAACAGTGGCGCAACCAGGGAGAGAGGGCGCTCAGACGACCCTGGCGGACTTCGATTCCTTTTTGGAGGACTTGTCGAGCCAGGAATCGCTGTAGAAGGGAGTCCTGGTTTCAGAATTGAGACGAAATCGGTCGAGATCCAACGTTGAGTGCCTCGGCAAGAATATTTTGTGATGAGTCCCAACATTATCGAATGCTGGCAATACCGTTCATCCGAAGCTGGGTTAGGTAGAGGTTGGTTCTCGATGCGCACACCGCTAGCGAACGGAGATCATGTTGAACATCCGAGAGACCGCGCGCGAAGAGTGGGTTGATCCGTACGAAGAGCGAAAACTAAAAGCTAAGAGCCTCTAACAACCAAAGGACTCTCATCCAGGAAACTTGTAACAATACAGGATGACCAATTACAACCCGAACAAAGTTTGAGGAGCAGCGATGACGTGAAAACAACGAAGTGAATACTGCAATGTATCCGCTGTTCTCAATTGTCGTACTACGTAAACTTTCATTCGAATATCTCTGTCACGTCCCATCTGGTGCAATCTCGAGTGAGCCCGGTGCTGTGCTTGTGAAAGCTCTCCACAGGACAGGAAATCATCAATTCGACATTTCTCGATGGCTCCCAAGCAGCCAGTGTCCGACCAACGCCATCCAGCGGTCTAGATGGAACACTGGAGTCGTTAGCCACGGAAGATCGAGGATTGGAGGCTTACGCGCCGAAGAGATTCCAATTTCTGAGGAACGACGAAGAAATTGTAAGGCTCCAAATGTGCCGTCGATTGGTTAACCGGGCTGCTAGTGATCTCTGAGAGAGCATCGTTCTGGCTGATGAGGGATCGCTCAAACTAGTGCCTCCCAACAATTATCGTGGTCATGATCGTCACTGCTGTTCAGAAAGCCCTGCATCGTCATCAACCGTGTAGCGACGCCAATCCGTAATCGTTCGGTGCGTGAGATTCCGGCCCCAGAAGTTTCGGGTCCGAATGTTTCGGCCCGGACCTTTCGTCCTCAAGACATTTCGGCTTCAAGACACTCCGGCTCCAAGTCATTCCGGGTCCGAGAATTTTCCAGCAGAAGACCACGCTGGTTATACGATCGACCTCTTCATCACACACAAATATGCTTCGAGTAAGGAGCTGGATCATCCTATACAATATTTCACATTCCTATTCGCGACAAGGACGACTCATCGCGGTCAAACCCAGTTCAGTTTGAATCGTCCGCCACTGCGGGAGCACTGGTTTTCTCGACTAAGTCGACGGGGATCAGGAATTGAGTGGCGCGTCGCGTCTCCCTTGCGTTCGCCATGCAGATGCTGTAGGTCCTGGTTTCTTCATCTCGACCTGGGCGGCCTTCTACTGTTTCGACGAGATGCCACTCGATCCGGGGAGCGTTGTCTTCCTTCAGGAGACAGGCCCATCCGGTCTTTAGCAGTTCTGTGCGTAGCCCGCGGGTCTTTTGAGCGGTTCTCAGCTGCATCATGGATTTCCGATACCATCTGAGGGACAAGTGCGTGAAGTATTGCGTTCGGAACGTCGACTGCCCCCTCAGGTCGTGTGCGGTGGAATCCACCCCACCACGGTGCGCGGGGGCAATTGAAAACCCACTCGATGGATCGACCGCCAAGCAGATCTCTCAGTTCCCGGTCTCGGACCGGATTGAACATCCGCTTGATGTCGGAGGCTGCTTTGACGAAAGAGCGGCGGTTGTCGGAGATGAATCGACAACAAGCGGGGTGATCTTCCAGGCAGCGCCAGGAATCACAATGGGGTTTTTCTCTTCGTAGCTGAAGAACGGACCAAGTATTGAGCGAGTTTTTTCTCGGAGTACGCCATGAGCGTCCACGAAAAGCCCGAATCCTGCGAGTTTCGAACCGATTGGCGGTCGCTCATTTGTGAGCGTGGCCTGAATTCCTCGAGAAAAATACGTTTTCTGCAAGTTGCGTATGATGCGTCGTTCGGCATTTTGGCGTGCTTCGGCTGTGGTCGGCGGCTCTTGACGTCGCATTAAACGGACGAAACGCAGCACGCTCGCCAAGACCCTGACAGCGTTCGATGCGGAGCCGAACAACGCAAGGTTCAGGGGGGGCTCATTCTCCGTGGCAAGCGCGGGGGCAACCGTGTGTCGGATTTCATCCCGATGGAGCGTCGTGTCGGGACTCGAACGAAGTCGACCCGCTGGCCACCGCAGCCATCCGGGTTGGTTCCACCATGACGGAGTCTCGATGAGCGCACGTGCGGGAATGCCTCCTGTCGCATAATCCGCCACGTTGTTTTCTCCGGAGATGTGGTACCACTGATCAGGCGACGAGTATCGTTGGATTTCCATGACACTATTGTACACGAGAGGTTCCCACTGACCAGGTGTGGATCCCGTCACCCAATGGAAGGCGATGGTTGAATCTGTGTAAAACCTGATCGCAGCGAAATCGATGTGGACGCGCTCCACAATGAAGTTTTTGAGCCGTATCGCAATGAGAGCGACTAGAAGCTCCAGTCGAGGGAGCGACGGAGGTGACCCGAGCGGAGCCAAACGTGACCTGCTATCACCAAGCATGTCGCAGATTTTCCATGTGCCCAGCGGTATTCAATATACGCAGCGCATGCGAACGCGGTCGGAGACGCGTCCCCTAAAAGATGTAGGTGATAGCTGCTCGGAATCTTTCTCGACGCTGCATAGTGACGACTTATGCTGAAACCCTCCAGGTCGTTGAGTTCCTTCCAGCACTGCGTCAGATCGGCAAGAACCCCCGATGGCAACGAATCTTCCCAATGGAGCGTCGCGGACCTGATGTCCCGAATAATTCGCACCCCGGAGAGTGAAAGGAGCCGGAGCTCTCAACGGGTCGAAAACGTTCGCGATTATGCCCAACACACCTCTTTTGGTGAGAGCGGGTCGCTGTGCAAGCCTCGGTTCCAGGTTTGGAATCAGGAAACCCATCATTTCAGACGAGGGATCCCATCCGATACCCAGAACCTTGAACAGAGCGCTCATGCTTGATCGGAATCCCACCGACTCGACGCCGGCCTTCAAAAGTGCCTCAGCCACGACACCCGAGCTCGTCTTCCACTTCCCGAGCGCCATGTCTGCGGAGCGCATAACGTCTTAGAGTTTGTTGATGTACCGGAAGGAGATGTTCATTCAGGGAGGTGAATTTGACGACCTGCTGTCTGCTTGTTTGTCTGGCGGAGCAATCGAAAACGATCCTCCATCGTTCGCCAGCATCCCTAGGAGTTGAAACTTCGTGGTGCGGCATGTGGTAGCTTCCATCAGGGCTTTGTGGTGGAGGGGCCTCGATCTCGCAAGCGTGAGCGTCGTCGATAAACTTCATGATTCACCTATGGTATTGTCGGTATCGTTCTGGATTCAGCTGAAGCTGCCTGATCTGGTCTGCGTGATGCCACGTTCCAATTGTTTTGAAGAGCGAGGATTGAATCCCTCTTCGGGAAGGCATTCGAAAAGCTGATTCTCCTTCTGCGGAATGATGAGACTAGTCCGGCTGATCACTGATCCCGATCGCAACGAGGAGCCATAGTCTCTCAGTCAGCCGCGCGGCTCCGGAGACCGCGCGCGATGTCGTTGGCGTCTGCTGCGGCGGCGGCAGAGCGGACTGCTGGGAGAGAGTTGCCACACAGCACACAACATGCACAGCGGTGACTCCCGGCCGACACTCGTTTGAAGGCCGATTTGCCCAGCCAACATGACTGTTCAGGGCCACTAGGCCGTCGTCCACAACCTTTGGGGGCTCGAACAAAAGAATGCGGTACATCAGTTCTATCCCGATTATGATTGCAGGTGGATCGGCGATGTCGTCAGCGATCAAGACCGGCTCGGCCAACGGATTCGTTTCGTCGGACTTTTTTACTTCCTGGATAATCGGAGATGATAGGTGGTTCTGCCGGTTGACAAGGAAAGCCCGCTCGTCCGCCAGGAGGGGATCTTTGTGTTTGGCTCATGGATACTCTGCAACACGATTCGGGAACGATCCGCCGAGAACTCTTCTCTGGCCGAGAAGGTATCGATGCTCAGACTGCGGCGGCTCACTGGCCTAACGTTGAGCAGGAGTTGGCGGAGAGATGTTGAGATCAACGTCAACCCCGCACCGTGATCGAGGAATACGCGCACGGGAATCTTTCTCACTCCATTGAGAACGAAAGCCTGGGCGGTCAGCATAACGGTCGGACCCTCCGACTCGCTGACACCGCCGACCACATCGGCAGTGACCGGCGTCACCGATCCAACAGGGCACCCGCGGACATCTGCAATCCTCAGGTCTTGCATGTTTGGTGCGAAAGCATCTGAAGCATCTATTCTGCTGCCCCAGTACCTCAAGATGCTTCTCGATTGTTATCGTAGCGGTGCATCTCGACGAATCGTGCGTTGAGCTCCTGCAGAAGAGGCAGAGACGACTGAAATTCTGAGTGTTACTCGCCCTCCGCGGCAACGGCGGAAACTGTTGCAGTAATCCTCCTGCTGGTGTCAAATCTTCTCGACGTCTGAGCATCTCCGGTGGTGGCCGCGGGTGTCAGCGCCCTCTCGAGGTACCCACTGTCCTCACAGTCGCGAATGTGTTTGAGGATGTAGCGGACTGTGGTCTGAACCTCCAACACTGAGTCTATGCAGCGATCATCGACAGCCCCTCGAGCAGGCTTTGGCTCGTGTGTCACATCCGCGGTGTTGTCGAGCAGACAAAACTCCGATGTGGACGGCGGCGGAGCCACCGGTGTTGACGTTATCGCGCTCGTTGGCTCGAATTGTTGTACTGTAGTGGCTCCTCCACAGCCGGATGCCCGGATCGCGGGATTTGGGTCGGTCCTGCGCCACTGACGGAACAACTGACGTAACGCCGGCGGCAAAGCGGCGCTTGACGATGACTGGACGAGCACCGCAAGATATTCGGGTGCGATGCCAAGCGTCTCGAGAACCCTAGTCTTAGTCTGCACTTCGATGACCAACGCACGGAGCCGAGCGATGTCGTTTTGATGGACGGAGTGTTCTTAACTCGGTCGACAGGCGCTCCCGATCCAGGTCCACGCGCGAGTGGTTCTCCTCAAGTGTAGTCAACGAAATTTTGCAATTCACGTCGGTTAACTCGAGAGCGTCCACGAGGACTCGTCGGCAACGAACCTCCTGAGGGCCATCAAGCGCTCACAGTCGGTCGCCTGAGGGTCTTCGATTTGAAGATCTCAAACTGGTTCATGAATATGCGGTATTTCAGTCGATCCCCCCTGAAAACCTCTGGCTTCTGTGCATTCGAAGTCCCTCGAGCTCCGGATGACGATCGGTTGCTGTTGTAACCGGCTTTGCATCGGCACAGCTCCAGGGGGCTCAGTTTGGTCACCAGTCGCGAAACGCACGCGAGGTCTGTCAGCGGTAAAAAACGCCGTCTCATTTCCGGCACGCGGCTGCAGCGTTTTTCCTGGGGGCGCTCGAGGGAACCTCAGGTTCCGCAACCCTCGCAGGCGGCTTCGAGTGACGCGACGGCCCTGCTCACCAGAACATCGAACTTGTCGCACCGCTCCTGATGATCGCCCCGATAATCCTCCGCGAACTCGGGATGCTGCAGGATCTCGTCGTCAAGCGACTGAATTCTCGCGCAGAGCGATTGCACGAATTTCAGCGCCACCTTCGGCCGCTGGCTCTCGGGGAGTCTCGGCACCGCCGTCTTGAGGCCCTGAATCGACGCGATGGCGGATTCTACCTGCTCCCTCATGCGGGATCGGCCCGATGTGAGCATGGCGAGTGTCTTCGGAGTAACTTCCGATTTCAGACGCATGTTGAGCCGGTAGTGGTCCGCGCGGTGATCCCTATCGGAGCCTCCAGACGGACGAAAAACACATGGAATCCCGGCAAGCACAACTGTTCACAATCACGGCCGCATGAAGAAATCTGGTTTTAGGGAATTCAGGTTCGTTTGGTCGTGCTGACGGGGGTCTTTCGGAACTGAAGGAAGACCACGCTGGTTATACGATCGACCTCTTCAACACACACAAAGATGCTCAGAGTAAGGAGCTGGATCATCCTATACAGTATTTCACAATCATCATTGATCCTCCACTCGCCAATCAACCCCAGGAGAATCTCTCCATTTCGAGGAGGCTCCGGTAAGTCGTTGTGGTCAGTGAATACCGTCAAATGAATTGCGACTGGAGACTTCGTTCATCTAACGCAACGGCGATCTGTGAGAGCGCACGGCTTCAGAGAGCTGCACTCTCGGGTAGACACGTACCGAGGTTCAAGCACGAAATACGTGCATGAATTTCTGAGAACGAAATGTCTCTAAATACATGAGCATGGTCTCATGCAGGTATGACCGCTGCCGTTAGGTGCCGAGATTTCCGTAGTCGGCATGCTAGGAGCGGAAAGTCCGGGGGCCGAAACGTCCGGGCCGAAACGTCTTGATCCCGTAATCCTTCGAGCGGGTTCTAGCGCGACGGGCGAAGCTTTCCCCAAATTTCTATTGAAAAAGGCGTAGAAGTCAACCGGGGAAAATTCTGATGGGCGTCCTGTTCCTTCGAGCAAGAGCGTATCCGCGATGCCTTATTACTCCGCGCGATCTAACCCGGAGGCTACGGCTTTCGCGAGACCTCACACAAGTTCGAACGCACCCCGTCGAGGATGCGGGGTGGGATCGTAGGGGTTTGATTATTCGCGGCCGAGATTTCTGTGAAGCGTTCAAATATTTGTATAACGGTCAGAAGCGGACATCTCGAAATTAACAGTTAGGTTGAATGGAGGGTACGCTGCTCAAGATTCTCATGGAGTCCCCCGAAAAACTTCTCAGCAATCACAGAGTCGGGTGGACAAAGGCTTGTCCAGTATGATTCTCGTGTGGAAGATCCTCTAACTCGAAAGCTAGAGGCGGGAGTAAAGCCCCGGGCTCTTTTCCAACTTCTATCAGTGTAACAACGACTCCTCTGAAAGTATGGTCTGATAGTGGATATCTCACTGTGCCGCAAGTTCCGACTAGATAGGCTTCCAAATTCAGGGCTCTCATGGCGGAGACTAGAACCTACCCTGTCGAACCATATCGATTTCACCCCATCCAGCCCCGCTTGAGGAGTGATTCCGAGCTTCTGGTGGGCGAACCGTGGTGGAGCTTCAACCCCTGAACGTTCTAGGCAAACATCAAGCTGAAGCGCCTCCGAATCGGTCGAGAATGTCTGCTGCCGGCGCTGTGAAAGCCATGCACCGATTAACGGATTCTCGAGTATGATGGAACTGAGAAATTCCGGGCGAACCACCCCTGTCGGCGAAGCCTCAGCACCCTTACACGAATGAGAATTCATATGTATTCAATCGTGAATCGTGAGCAAACTCACAAATCGAGAACTCGGCGAATACCTGGTTGAACGAAAGCGCAGCCGGGGTACCAAAAATCGCTCAAATCATGCCACGCCATTGACATTGAATGTTAAGAAGCCACTATCGCATCATTGGCAGTGATGACAGCAAGCGGCTGCAGCTATTGCCGATAAAATTTCCGCTAGCTTCCCGGAATGTAATTAGCCGACTGGATAAATTCGCATTCGCACTGTTCCAATCTGGCTGATCAACGCGAACGATTAGCCGGACTGCAACAGCAAAGCAAAAGCTATGGGCTGGAGTGAGGAGCGGGGCATTTGAACGGGCCGTTGGTGGAGGCTTCAGCCAAACTGAACATTGGAACAATTTTCCGGGGACCAATGCTCGCTGAATGCTGGACGCGCTGTTCAATCCGGTTGAGAGCTCAGCTAGCTTCCATGTATGCGTCCATATCTAAATGCCGCACCTCTGACGCCGGCGCATAGCTTATGTCTGGCTGTTTCAGTCCGGCTGATCAGCCAGGTTGAAACAGTGCGAATGCGCCTGAAGGGAGGATCCGCTCAATTCGCGTACTCGAGACCGTTAGCGAGTGATCACTGAAACGTGTTTTCCCAGTATGTACTACGAGCAACGTATGCATCGAGCACAAAAAGTAATTATGTGGTCACATACAAGTCAAGCCGCAGTGAGATTCATTCAGAACTGAGGCTCGCGCTCAGCATCCTCGGGCTTCCTCACCGGCATCCATATCGGTCAGGTATCAAGGGAACGATCCTCAGGACAATGAGCTGCGCCAACATCAGCTTTTTGACGGCATTCGCATGCCGTTCTCGAGGCGAAACGAACCAGAGACCCGGGGAATCGGTCGATATCATCCCATTCTTTGCTGTGATGTCGTCTCCTGACTGGGAATCTTCACTTCACTGATTTGTGAATCGTTGCTATCTCAATACGCGACAGTAGAAAATGAGCTTAGACAGAGAAAACGATCTCAGAGAAGCTGATGGATCGGATGTTCTGAGTTTTTCGAAAGAGACAGCCGCCTAGGCAAGTACCGGAAGAAAGCAGGACGTCACCATCGACTCAGCCGCGGCAACTTGCTAGCTTTCACTATTGTCTTCGATGGAGACATAGGATCTTCAATATACATTCCCTCTGGATCTTGAGCAGAAGGAAGCTTTTTCGAGACTTTCGTGATGTCACGCACACCATTCTATTATGATTTTGATGGCCTCACGTCCACAAATCACGGGATTTGGTCTCAGATCTGCGAAATGACGGGCACAGAGAACGCCTCGAAATGATGGAATGTGCTGAAACTTCCGGTGAGGAAAACACCTTACTCCCTCAAGTATGCCAGAAATCGTGGGGTGCGGTGCGCTTGGAGAGATGGGCTCCCGTTGTAGGGAGCGTCCTCTCCCAATAGTGAGAATAGCTGTCGAGACTCCCCCACCGCCGAGAGTCTCGAAGCGATGGTTAGAACGGCTTCACCAATCGGATCGTAAGACAGTGGACGGCATCCGGGGGCTGAGTTAGCTCCTCCCACTTTGTACCTTCTGGAATCTCTTCAAGAACTCTGATTGTGTGATCAGAGCTCACTGCGCTCGAAGTCGATCGCTGACAGCCAACTCTCCGATCCCTTGAAGCAGTTCAGTTTTTTTGTGGAGGAGTCCAGCTGAGCGATTGCGTCGCTTCGCTTTGGTCGGAACGCAACGGGCTCCACTGCGAACCCCGATTCGTGTTCCGTGAGCGGAATTCTCAAGGAACCGTCTTCAAACTCTCTCTACACTGTCGGCGGCAGAATCCGAGCTGTTCGATTCCCCGTCCTCCTCGTGTTTTCCAACTGAGATTCGAGAAGGTGAGTGTTATGGATCCGGTGTGTATACTCTCACTTTCACCCAGGGACCAGCTGAGACACAACCCTCCCATGAGAACCGTTCACGGAATCTGAGGAATGCGTGCAGAATGCCGAACTTCGGAAATAGATAATCGGTCGGGTCGGAACATCCCATTTGATAAAGAGAGAGAGCGAAAGTCCTCCTCAACACAGAGCTTTAAAGAAGGCCTCCCACGCCCGGAAGAGCTCATTCTCTTCGAGAGCAGTCCATGCAAGTGAATCGGAGATTCTCGGGTGATGAGTTTCTGGTGATTTTGTATCCATGAGTGGATGAACCGTGAGTTCGGCAGCTCAGGATATTCCGTGTGAGTTCCGTTCCTCCGAATCTTCCACTTGCTCAGTCCATTCAGTGTAACAGACAAGAGCACACTCTACTGGTGCAGACAGCATACGCTACCTCGACGCGTTTGAGTAAGTTATCTGGCGGTCTCGGAATGGTTCACGAAGTACTTACTATATCCGTGTGTGCCCCCGCAGGGCACTTGAGCCTGTTGATTTTTGGGGCTCGAGAAGGGCGATTCTCCTCCGACATCGACCAAACTTTCTCCTTCCCTCTCGTGACGGAAGAAACTTGCCGGGAACTCGACACCTCCCGACGTTCCAGCCGACATCTCACAAAAACACTTTCGTTGAGACAGTGCGGCGGAGTGTTTGGCTGCATGACGTTCGAGCTTAGCTTCTCCCGCGTTGAAAATCGTGGTTTTCTTTTCGAGTTCACGTCGATAGTTGCAAAGTTCCCTTGACGAAACGCTTCAGATCTCAACAGTGCACTCTTGACTTGAAACACGTTTGTCGAACGAGCCGGGGAGGCGGTGCTCTCTTACTTTTTTTGAATTTGACCGGCATCTCGTCACACGAACGAAAATGAAACCTGAGCCTGAGAAGAAAACGTTGAGCCATAGACTGGTTTACTCGGACAGACGCATGGCGGTAACAACAGTAAGTCTGAGCGGATTTGAGAATATATTTCCGGACTCCTGGAATCGAGGAACTCGAGAAGATTCTCTCGAAGCTCATGCTGTGCCAAGTGATCCTTCCGATCGTGAGTCATGGCTAGAAAGAAGTTCATCGCGAAACACCGAATTGCCGAGGTGTTCCGCGTGCGCGCATCTCTCATCCGCGATCACTAGGAGAAGAACTCAAAATGACGTCTGCAGCGGAATCCACGGATGAATCACTGATGCGAAAATTCCGTCGACGACGTGGAGTCCTGAGCACCATGTTGACATCGTCAGTGACGCGAGAACACTTCAGCCTACAACGTGCTTCTGGAATCGTTCTCTATCACTGGGTCAGGCATGAGCCACAACCTCAGTCGCACGAGAGGCTGAGGCTTACAGCCGCACGAGTCAGATTCTCACGAGAGCCCAGTGGATCGCGAGGCATCCGAAGCGGGATTCGGTTCACCGCTGGTCGAAACAATCACAGAAACATCTGAAGATCAAATTCCCGGATTGAGAACTTCGTCTGCACGAATGTGACGCCACATGAGTCAGTGTTTCCCCGGGGACACTCGCAGCAAGCATGACTGGAACCATTTAGCATTCACCATCTCGTCCTAAATCTGAGATTTGTTTCCAGGCTGAAGAAGCCTCCGACGATTGTGTGAAGGCTGAACGAGAAAATCTGCGCTCTTTCTGCCGAGCGCATAATCTCCCCGCTCCGAAGATCCAGACAGTTGCTCTCCATAGATCAGTGCCGAAGAATCGTCACTACATAAGCACGGTGCTGATCGGTCGAAGAAAAATCTCTAGCTACCCTGCATTGTACACGACCGAAAACGGCGCAGAGCTCCACGTCCTGAAGTGCGCTTTTGAGAACATCAACCACTGCCCACCAGAAGGTGAGCTCATTTGAGGCGAAGTCGATTTTCGGTCTTCAGCGATCAGGATTGCCTCACTGAGCCAGTAGGCCCACTCAGTTTTCTCACGCACGCGATATTCCCATCTTAGTCGAAGATAATCCATCGACGGAATCCTACGAGGGGAACACAGCCAACGGAGTAGCCAGCGAGATCTCCAGGATCCCGGTCGCCACTTTCGGAATGAGTGCTGAGACCGAGAGCTATCCGATCAGCGAGATTTATCGAGGTGAGTTGGAACGAATGAGCCGAATGACGCAGCTGGAACAGACCTGCGTCGCCGACATGAATATCAATCTCGGAATAGATTCTCTCCCTCCAAGAAATGGTCGAGTCGGGAAAATAGTTTCGTAGCTTTAGTTTGAATTTGGAGTCCGCATTCTAAAGTATCGCACTCCGCAGCCGCGCCTGAAGACGTGGAGATGGACTACAAGGTCCAAGACATATACGCAGAAGACTTCAACGCCGACGATATAACCGAGGCACAGCTCTACGGAGACTTGCCGGCAGCAGCTACTCCCCCGTACCAAAATGGATACCAGACGGATCACTCGGGAACGCGTGAAGCTGAGCAGCCTGAATACGAGGAAGTCTATATGGAGGATTCTGCGATGGAGTACGCTCCGCAAGATACAACTATGGCTCTCGCGAACGAGATGTATGGAGAGGTGCAAGAAGTCGCTGCACATGCCGAGCACACTGACAGAACAACAGGCCAAT
This sequence comes from Phytoseiulus persimilis, assembly GCA_037576195.1. Classification (NCBI taxonomy): domain Eukaryota; kingdom Metazoa; phylum Arthropoda; class Arachnida; order Mesostigmata; family Phytoseiidae; genus Phytoseiulus; species Phytoseiulus persimilis. The sequence continues at coordinate 4,899,159 of CM075104.1, forward strand.
TGACAGCTGGACTCCTTGGCATCTCAGCTTCTGACGAATCGACTCAGCTGTTTACTGCACCATCCGCTCCGCAAGAGCTCTCCTCCGCAGAGCAGCTGGCGGAATATTACCCGGACCAGCTCGCGCAGTACTCTTCGGACCAGCTTGCGCGGTACCCTGCGGACCAGCTCGCACAGTACTCTGCGGACCAGCTCGAGCAGTACTCTGCGGATCAGCTCGAGCAGTACTCTGCGGATCAGCTCGAGCAGTACTCTGCGGATCAGCTCGAGCAGTACTCTTCGGATCAGCTCGAGCAGTACTCTTCGGATCAGCTCGCGCAGTACTCTGAGGATCAGATCGCGCAGTACTCTGAGGATCAGCTCGCGCAGTACTCTGAGGATCAGCTCGCGCAGTACTCTGAGGATCAGCTCGCGCAGTACTCTGCGGATCAGCTTGAGCAGTACTCTGAGGATCAGCTCGCGGAGCAACCCGGAGGACACGGCGAGCAGTACTCAGAAGAACAGTACGCGCAGTACGGGCAAGCAGCTCCCGAGCAAGATCTCGACCCTTCGGGGGACCCAGCTCAATATTACGCCGGAACGCCGCCTCAGATGATGGCGAGAGAATACAGCGGAGTGTCTCAACTCAACGAACCCTCATTCGAGCAGCTCCCAGCCGGATATCAGCAGAACGCTGAGATGACTCTCGAGCCCGATACACAGCTCACTCAATACGATGGAACAGCCTTCGATCCTGATGCCCACGTGGATCCAACACAAGCTTCGTTCTATGGCTCTGACGACGCTGCCCCCCAGCAAATGGATCCTGTTTCTTTAGCTCAGTACGAGACGAAGTTCGCGCACAGTGAAGAGATGTATTACGCGGAAACAAGTTATGTTCCTGGAGCGAACACCGAACAGGGTGTGAGCTACTCTGCCGAAGTGGCTGCGTACCAAGATGTGGGGTCCACCGTGCAAGAGTCCGGCGGGACTGTCGTCTCCACAGATTCCCCGTTCTACGATGAAGCGATCGCAGATCCGAATGCTTTCCATGCCCTAGAGCTGCCTGGGCTCTACGGAACCGAAGTAGCTGGCCCACAGGAAGCTGACATCGCGGCCGATGCTGCGTATACAATCAACGCAGGCGAATCCTACAACGGAGCGGAGCTTGTTCGAGGTGGACACGCAACAGAGGAAGAAGCTCTGATCGATGGTATGTCGGCGATGACATTGCAACCCGAGGACTCCGCAGCGCCACACTACCCAGGAGCGGAGGGTGACGGAGAAGTAGAATACGTCACAGAATACTTCAGGGGAGAACCTCTCACGGAAGAAATTCGTGAGCATTCATCTGAAGATAACGTCAACATCGAATCCGCTGGCTCCAACTTGAGCCCGGAAGAATACTTTAACATCACTTACGGTAGAGACTACGCTAATGCGTTCTCTCAAGCTGATTGCACGCAGATGCACGAAGATACAATCACCACTCGGCAGTTGTATCAGCCCGCTGAAGATGTTGACATCTATCAACTTGACCAACTTCCTCCAGCGGATGATGCGCAAAACCCGATCGCACCATTCCCGGGTGCGGGTTATTCCGACTACGCGCAAACGCAAGACGATATCGTCCCCGTTGGAGAGCTGTATCGGAGCTCGCCTGTGGAGGGAATTCACCAACTGGAGCAAGCACCGCCTCGGGATGGCGAGGAGACTCAAGCCCCGTTCACGGTATATTCGGCTCCGAATTACAAAGACGTGACTGCTTATGTGGAACCGGCACAAAGGCAGCCTGAAGAAGTCGATGCCGAGGGATTAGATCAGGGCTTGCCAATGGACGAAAGCGATTTCTGTCAAGTCCAAGAAGCCCAATGCCTGGCTCCTGGAGCGGAAGCCTCCGTCGATGGCACAGCTTTCGAAACGTATGAAACACCATCGGCGATGGAAGAATATCCACCGGACGACCCTCATGGTTGTGGAATCACGGGCTCCTTGAAATCACGCTTACAGAGGGCGCTGATTGTGAACATAAGATTCGACGCTCACGTCACTTTGAACTTGTATGGCCCAGATTTCGCAGCTTTCAGCGCAATGGTGTGCAAACACAAGGCAGAACCCGTGACAAAAGTGAGTACTTGACCTCGATGGGAATTTCTTCGCATGCTCGCTGGCTTCCGGCCCACACGGTTCCCGCGAAGGACTTAACTCAAGACTGGCGTTCTCTTAACAAAATGAAACTTCTTTTCAGTGCGAGGTCGGCGGGTGGTACGCTGTGGACTACGAAGGCGACGTGAGCACCGCGAAGAGAGCCGTCGCTCAATATGTCCTTGAAGACGGTGAGACGTATATGATGCACTTCCCAGATGAAGATTTCATGTCTGCCGCGTCCATGAACTCGATTTTCGAGTTAGAGAACCCGGCCGACGTCTGCGGAATCCCTCCTCAGGTGAGTCTTCCACCGCGATTTCCAGCGTCTGTCGATAGCGAATTCCGGAATTCAACGTGATGAGCTTGGGCTCGGGAGCGGTGAGACACGGGGATTGAAATCCAAGTAACGATTTGGGATTTTCAGGGAGTGACTGTCGAAGTCATGGAATTAACCGAGAAGAAGGTCTCTCCGCACACGGTGGAAATACTGCTGTCCCAGTGGCTGTATGCTGAAGTTTACGTTATCCCGGTCGATACCACGGGAAGTGTCCCCAAGGTCAGGCTGATCAGGGAAACCGGGGAGCTGCTTCAAGTGTAGAGAGAAATGTGGCGAAAAGTGGTGCAATCGCGAGGAACCCAACGATTAGAATAATTCGAATCATCAGATCTTGGATGAACCATCATCACCTTCCATGATGAACCGAAGGTGTTCGTGAGCACCGAAGGAAAAGTTGTGTTTTTCGTGCTATTCGCACCTTGGTTTGAGAACCTGGTCGTGTTCTCTCTTCATCGCATACTGGAAGGATTGTTCCCAGTACCCAAGTAAAGCGACTGTACGGTATTTGAATTGAGTTTCGGAACGAGTCCGTTCAAGAAGGAGGCGTTTGTTGCGGTAACATCGTTCGTCAATGGCTAGGAACACAGTCAGACTGGCTCGAGAAAATGATTCAATAAACTTCACGACAATGTTTGTCGAACCCTTCCGCCATATATATCGGGTAATCATGATGATGTTTAGAGTCACATGTTTCGTTCGAGAACTTATCTGTGCTCTCCTCCCTGATCGAGCGGCAAGGTTCAGCTCATTTTGTTTCTGCTCAAGATCAGGGAATGATCCTCATGAGAGGTAGCGCCTGAGAGCTGCTGAAGTTCATCTATTGATTCGACGTGAATACCTTTGTTCCAAATATTTTGATGATGATACGGCTCTCGGCATACGGCTCCTCGCGAACGGAGCTCATCAGAATTGGAATTCATCAAGAATCATCCACAATCCACCATGTCACAAACGAGATCGCGAAACTTTGCCTCTTTCGAGCAGTCCGTCGCGAATGAGTTTGTCTTCGTGGAGTCCAGGAGAGACTTCGCAGCTCTTGCGAGGAAGGTTGCCTTCTGAGGAAAGTTAACCAGTTGCTCACGTCTGGGTCAGATCGCGCGAGTTGTCTTCATTTGTCTGAAGCGCTTGTTGGACAATTCCATTCCGGTCATCACTTTTGGCCATTCTAGCTCATTTAGGACATCAATCACGGAGCGTTGAACACAATACTTTTCTTGAACCTCACAAAGGAGGGGGGTTGATGAGCTGTCCGACGCGGGCATCATGGAGAGTCGCTGCGCCTGTCGTTCGAGGAGTCGAGTCCTGTTCCAATAGATACACCCTGTTCCAATATGCATCCAATCAATATGCATGCGTGTCTTCCTAGGAGGAGATTGCGTGTATCGTTTTGCGAAGCGTCCCGGAAACCCTTTGAAAGGATTCATGTGTTCAAGTGATGATTCAGTCGGTTCGCACTTCATCATTGAAAGCGCGCACCCGTGTGGGTCCGCTTGAGGCGTTTCATATGTGGGACTCTCTGAGCTCCCCGGAAGTGCGCAGGCAGTCCTGTGCGATTCGCCTGTTTTTGTTCCAGCAGCTCCTCTGAGCTCATGCTCTCCGGCTCAGTCTCTCTGACTCAGAGACCTAAGGAAGGATAGCGCCACCCAACTCCCCTTCGCGCGGGGATCGGCTCAGGGCTTGAAAAAAGGCGAGCGCTTTCGTCAGCTTAAAAATCTCTGTTTTGTTGACGAAATCTCGCCTTCTTTGCATCTCCCTCCGGATCTCATCAGGTCTCAATCCGGATTCGAAAAAAATTCCGATGGTTGAAAGTTCTCGAACTAATCACAACAGCCTAAGTAAGGAGTTGCCGCATCAATGCGACGACCCTTGCCCCGCCCGAGAATCAAGGTCTCGTTTCTGGATTCCTGGAACCACGGCGAATGTGGTTTCAAGTTGAAAAGAAAACCCGCATACACGGAGTTTGGATCAATCCGAGAGCTTATCCTAGTTTTTCCCAATATCTACTTCCAGCTGAAAGTGGTCAAGTTGTTCCTGAGGGTGAGTTCATCGGGGACTACAACTGCCACGAGAAGGGTTGATTCTGTTTTGACCCAGATTTTCAGTCACTTGAGATGGCCTCGTGCAAGGGCATGAAGCCCATGACGTCTGCAGCCATTTTTGGCTGATCAATAGGGCCCGAAAGTTTATGCATATGCAGTATACGCATGGACATGATTGTGCATATGCAGTATGCACGTGAACATGACTGTGCATATGCAGTGTGCGCATGTGCATGACTGTGCATATGCAGTATGCGCATGGGCATGACTGTGAATATGCAGTATGCGCATGGGAATGACTGTGAATATGCAGTATGCGCTTGGGCATGACTGTGCATTTGCAGTATGCGCTTGGGCATGACTGTGCACATGCAGTATGCGCATGGGCATGACTGTGCATACTGCGTATGCAGCATGGATATGACTGTGCCTCAGTGTAAGAAAAACGTGACGATTCTGAGGCAATCACAAGTATCTCAGCGAACGCTTCTATCGCCTTAGAGTGAGGCGGCCATCAAAGAGAGCTGTTGTAAACCGACGCTACTTTCAAAAACTGTTGAAGCTCTTCCTCGGACGTTCCTCAACCGTTGACTTCGAATGTTCCGTATTTTCGACCGGAACTCTCCGATTATACTTATCGCGACCAAGAGTGGCATAACCTTCGTTTCAAGTTTTCGAATTATCGTCGGCAAAGCTCCGGAGATGCTGCTCATGGTTTCGAGATCGGGTTTGACCGGGGACTTCTCTAACACTCCTGTAGCTCTCGGGATTTAAGTTGCCTCATCGGCGTCGAGGTGGTCGCGGATGGAGTTCTTGTTCTTGGATTTCGAAATAAGCTGCATAGTAAACGGCGGCCTGGATCCAAGGCTTCGAAGGCTTGGACTCCAGATGACGCCTCCAGGAAGGTTTTTTTCATGTTGGCGGTGGGATTACCTGCGTCTTGGAAACCTTGCCGAACTTCTCCCGCGACTCTGTGAATCACATGTCTCACAAGTTACGTGGCACATTTTATGGAGGAATCCCCTCAGCGGTTGACCGGCTTTCTTCATGAGCGGAGCCGCATCTGTGACGAAGAAGAGCACGCGTTCATGGTGGGTTCCGCCTCGCCACAGGATTTTCGGGCTTGCACATGAGAGCTGAGCGATCATGGTCATGCTTGATCGCTCACCATGCCTTGCTCGACTGCCATGCTGATCGAGAGCGAACTTCCGATCTCCGCGGAAAGATCTTGAGCACACATCACAGAAAACTGAAGCTGCCAAGTCTGTCGAGCAACCATCGCTCGTGATATGCTCCAGCCCCAGGAGTCATTCTTGTGATGTGTGTATAGAGAGGCTCTTTCCACCCAGAAGACAACTCCTCCTATTTCTTCTCGGACTGTAGCAGGAACTGATATCAGAGGATCCTGATCCATGAAGTCTGAGGATGATTTCGCCCAGATCTTGCCACGTTTCTAGTACTCCGTGCGTATTTTCCTGCATATCATGCATATCTTCGAGCATATCTCACATATTTTCATGCATACCTTCCGGGGATCAATCTGTGAACATCTATTGACTGGCCTCGAACACCCCACAGGCCTTTCGCCTGATCCAGTGATACTTTTTGTAATCTGGCTACTGATTGGTAGCTGATTGGCTACTTCCATGTTTCGTCTAGTCGTATCCGAAGGTATTGCTAAACAGGATCGATGGACTAGTCATGCGCCGTTTGACGTTCTTGGTCACCGCTCGGTCGATACGGTTCCGCAGAACGTGCTTAACCATGTTCTGAGCCTGAGATCCGAGCCTCCTGCTGCGGGTCTACCCGCTGAAAACTCACGCTCTTCCGCATCCAGGAGAGAATATCTGACCGGGGAGCCCCCTAGCCGAGAGCTGGGCCTCCTGACATCCAGGTCCGGTTTCATCGTCGATATCTATGGAAATCCAGGATCTTTTTGTTTGTCCTCGATTCACTCCCACGCAAATTATTGGATCGACGTGAAATCAACGCCATTCTGTAGGGCGGCTAACAATGGAAGACATGGCAGACAGCTTGATGAGCCTAAGAGCCCCGAATATTATGGACGTTGTGGGGTGAATATCAGAACATTTGAGGTCAGTGGCGTGGGTGCGGGCCAATTTCCGCGCAGGGCCGATTTCCGCGCAGCGACCGTGACCAAGAATTCATGACATGTGGTGGCCTGCACCGGTCACTTGAATGGTGGCGTTCTTGGAAAATATGGAAGACCCTAAGCCAACAAATGAGCGCCGAGCTCTTCTGCGGTCGGACAAAACAGTAATGTCGACCTCCATGGAAACCTACGTCCTTGGAGTATGAACTCCAGCAAGTTCAATTTGAGAATTGAAAGCAACGTAGAAACCTAACCTAACCTGACCCAGTGCCATGCGCTAGCTCCAAGCCACTTGCTGAAAATGATTGCAACTGAGGTGGAATAGAACAACTGGATCGGACACACCAGATTGATTTCAACAGAGTTCTCAGCTTCAGGTTCCGCGTCGGCCAGCGCATGAGCATTAGCGCGAAAGAAGTAGAAGAAGTCACGAAGCCCGCTTCGTGTCACACGGTCCCACGCGCAACGGTCATCCGCGCTGAAATCGGCCCTGCGCGGAAGTTGGCCTCGCGGGGCGATTGGTCCTGCGCGGAAATTGGCCGCCACCAGTGGCGTGTACGAGGGGGAGGCGAACGACCCCACAACTCACGATCCTATCCCGGGCGCTGGTCCGATTCCGCTCCGGGTTTCCACAGCAAACACAGCGCTCTCATTATTCCGGGCAATGCGGTGTTTTAGTCACCATTCTGAGATTCAATCGGTGTGGAAGAGGCGTATCTTCGCTCCGAAGAAGGGATGACCATGCACTTTTGCTTCACGGCAACCCCCCTCCACGATCAAAATTCCCGTACACTCCGCTGTTCGAAATCCATTCGAGCAGCCTTTGAAGCTTTTTCAGGAGCTCATCCGGAGCTCGAATGGCTTCTGTTACTGACGACGCTTGTGAAGTTACATAGGCATTTTCACTAATCCACACCACGGAGGTTTGCGCGAATTAATGTGCCGAACAACGTGCATCGAGATTTAGCACTCAACGACCAAGAACTCCGTGAAACCGCGTTCAATAAAACTACCGAGCGTCTTGCATAGAGATTGGGCACTCAACGAGAACTCACTAAGCAAGACTGTGCCCGAGAACCTACCGGAAAGCGCAAAGAAGCGCGACGCATCGAGGTTAGCTGCTTTTGGTCACTCGGCCGACAACGATTACAGTTTGCATTCGAGCGTCAGGATTGGGGAATATGAACAAGCAATGCAGATCCTGCCGAGCATTAAATTTGAGGATGAATGAACGGGACTGTGTTGTGCCAGTGGAGAAGTAAGACTTCACGACCTGCAAGCACCGCCAGAACCGTTTACGATGTTTGTATCCGGAGTGCCCCAAATCACCAATATCACCTTTTCCACAAATATCAGAGAATATAATTCCCGTTTCCGAGTTATCTCATTGGGGGCAGCGAGCGTCGCGCAAGAAGTTCAAATGCCAACGTTCGGAGTGCAAGGTCTCTGTGATCGCGCTGGATTACTTCTACCTTCGGCATCTTTAGAACACAAGTTCCTTCGAATTCGCTCCATGAGAGCTCCTGATCGAGAGCTCGATCAACGGCGTGAACTGAGTGCAGATGTTAAGGAGGATTCATCACTAGGGCTGGGATTTCTATGAAATGAATATATTTTTGCATATGTGCATATTCCGCGTTCTCCTGCATATTCCTCCGTTTTCTGCTCTGTCGTGCATATCTTCATTAGTTCAGCATGGTAGACCTCATCTGAGGTAACGTTGCCATCAGGAACAGCAAGGCATGCACAGTTATCGCTCTGTATTTGTGGTGCAGCGTGTTCTCCGTTCATGCTCTGATACGCGGGTTGCAGAGGAACCAGCCGTGAGTGTGAGCTCGAATCAATAGTCGTTCGAGTGTTTTCAAATGTCGAAAGGAAAACAAAGTCATTCCGAGCTCATCCGAATCTCCGGAGCCGATGTGTTCGTGTTCGATGGCGCCATCATCCTCTGCACCCTCTGCTCGAAGCCGTTTCCTCAAGCGAGAAAATTCACGATAGAGCAGCATGTCCGAACGAAGATACACCAGGAAGCCCTTAAGCGTCGCAAGGAGAGAGCAACGAGACATAAACAGCAGCTTTAAGCCGCAGTTAGTGACAGCACTCCGAAAAAAACGATTCGATTCAGGTTTATGCAACGCTCTCATGGCCGCAGATATTCCGCTGCATAAACTTTCGAATCCCGTCCTGAAGGCTTCCCTTGAGGAGGTAACCTCGATGAGAGTCCCCGATCCATCGACACTGCGCGAGGGTCACGGTCCGTCTGTTCACATCAACACCATACGCAAGATCCGCAAGGCTGTCGTAACGTCGAAGATTGGGATCTCTATCGATGAGACGACGGATAAAACGGGGCGAATCGTAGCCAATATTGTGGTGGGCGCTCTGAGAAACACCGAGTTTGGCGTAAGCTACCTACTGATGTGTGAAGCTGTGGGTTCTTCGAATGCCACAACCGTTGCGCACGTCTTCGTAACATCATTGCACTTGTTGTGGGATTGCAAGATCCACTACGACCGCGTCCTTGTCTTTGTTACAAACGCCGCGCGTTACATGACGAAAGCCGACAGCAGCCTCAAAGTTCTATTTCCCCGAATGATCCACGTAACCTGCCTAGCTCTCCGTCTGCATCGCGTGTCGGAGCAGATTCGAATTGTCTTCTCGAAAGTCGATCGTCTCATGGCTAGCATGAAGAGCGTACTGTTAAAGGCTCCGTCCCGTATCTCTCTCTTCCGGGAAAAATTGAGTCTGCCGCTACCCCCCAAGCCGATTTTCACCCGCTGGGGTACATGGATAAAAGCAGAAGAGTACTATGCCCACAACTTTGAGAATCTGAAAAAGTTTGTCTGCGAGGAACTAAATGAAGATGACTCTGCGGCGATAAGAGAAGCGAATAATTTGTTCGTCGACCAAACAGTCGCAGCCGGTCTCGTCGCCATCTCCGCTAATTTTTCCGAAATACCGGCGACGATCACGGCTTTGGAAGACAACGAACTGGCTCTGGGAGAAGCAATCGGACGAATTGGAAGCTTGCGTGGAAAATTGGCGAATCTTCCGGAGGAGCTCAGGCCTGTTCTCCAAAAATTCGACAACGTGGTAAACAGCAACGACGGTTTCACAGAGCTATGTCGAATGCGAGATTTCATGAGGCGGAACCCGAGAGACGGTGAAACGGGATTGTCCCCGGAAGATGTTCTGTTACTCAAATTCGCGCCAGTCGTGTCCTGTGAAGTCGAGCGAACCTTCTCCCAGTACAGATCCATTCTGCGAGACAATAGACAGTCTTTCCTGTTTGAAAATCTGAAGCATTACGTTGTTGTGGCTTGTGACCAACCTTCTAACTGGGAAAACCTTGTGCATACCTCCCTGCATATTTGTGCTGATTTTTCGTGCATATTTCATGCATATTTTCAGTCATTTCATGCACATTTTTCCCGGCCCTGTGCATCACTGCCCTACGAGATTTACTCCATACGCACAACCGGTTACCTCGACCGTTCGAAACCGCATTCGACCGAATGCCTGTTGATGATTATGCTGTTCTTATGCGAGCTGACAGAGCTCCGACTGGTGAACATCGAAGAAGTGATGATGCTCCAACGACAGATGAATGAGGGATTGTTGTGATTGGCCGGCAAGGCCACGACCGTTGATTGCAATCAATTGACGCCGAGATGATGATAACCTCAACGGAGCCTCTAAAACCCACCACTCCTATGATGCTTTGCAGTACCCGATTCTCTACTAGGAAGACGAAGACGGATACCGTTTCAGTCAACGAACGAAGGATCCACTGACTGGAGAGGAAATCGAGAGAAAAAGTTAGCGTAATGAATAACTATGCGTATCGATTGAACGTTCGAGACAACGTCAAGAACCATATCCTGAAGTATCGATAATTGTTCGATGTACGTGAAGATTGAGTATGAGCGGCTGCTTCACGTCCGCTGCAATCAAACTCACACGGGAAGTTTCAGCACTGGATATAGACGGGGGTAAGTTAATCGGATAGAGGGCTCCGAGATAAGCATCAAGATGGCGCGGTTATGGTAGTATCTGCCTACGGAAACAGAGCAGGTCCAACGGCTGCACCAAACTGACGGCGCATATAGGGGACACTATCACGATCATTGCCTTGTTTTAAATTCGGTAGAGCTCCTCATCCTGATGTTCACCCCACGAGTCAGCATACAGCACGCACCGGCCATCGTGCTGCCGGTGTACTACCGTGTTTTTCAGAAAATAAGCCATCCCCCGAAAATAAGCCATACCTCGATTTTCGAACATTTCGGTTACATGAGCCGTACCACGAATATAAGCTGTAGCGGCAACTGATCTCAGCATGGAGCCTGCGCGCCACAAATGTCGGGATTGTCGGGATGTCTAAGTTCTCGAATTCGTGTGGTTTAGTAAGCGCCGATATGAGATGACGCCTGCTAGCTGAGAAGTTTGTGGCAAGGGTTTCGAGCACGCTGTTGTTGCAGGTTCGAAGTCGTCCCGTGTTCGATCATGTGAGTGAGATTCGCAGTTCGGTTCATATAAGCCATACCCCGGAAATAAGGCGTCGTCCAATTTTCGGACCCCAAGACGAACATAAGCCATGGCTTATTTTCTGAAATACGCGGTACCTCACGGAAGACGCTGCTGGCCCACTTTCCCAGTTAGTGGTCAGTTTCCCGGATCTTGAACACATGATGTTCAGATGCTGGAAGTCTAGGATAGTTGGACTCACACAAGGAGGAAAATCGTCTGCAACCTCTGATTAATTCACGTGCAATTCACCGACTAGACGTTAATTCATGTTCAACAAAGGTTGGATCGTGAAGCCGCGTGTGAGGGGTGCAAGAGCGTTCACTGCAACCTCGGTGGTGCGCTACCCGGTATGAAGAAGCCTCCGATTGGTGCGTACGATGTTATTGAAGCCGGATTGATCTGTGTTGTAAACCTGGATCGGGTCGGAAATCCCATGGACATGCTCCTTGTATTCCGACTAGACCTTGCAGCGGTTTTCAACCGCGTTCCGAAAACCGCGAATCGCAAGATGTTGGGTTAATAACGTCGGTTTACAGGTCCGGAGACCTCAGATTTTTCCAGGGAATACCGAGTGATTCCGTCTCGTCGTCCCTTCTTCTCCCTGTCATAAGTTTGGACGAATCATGGGACTTTATGCCGCCGCTTGATTCGAACCCGACATGCCCTCAATCGGAGGTAAGCTTCCGATTCAGCGAATTCCGGGTGAGTAGTCGCTCTCTGCGTTACTGGAGGAGAACCAAACCTCTCTTCGAACGGTGTGGGAAATTGTACGATCGATTCCGCCGACATCGGTTGCAGCGGAGCGCAACTTTAGCTTGCTTCGATTTCTGCTGGGTGAGAATTGATCATATCTGAAGGCAAGCACGCTTGACGACATCTTCATCTTGTGGAGATCATATCTCTGAATCGAAGAAAAGGAATAAGTGAATGTCATCGGATTGCCTCCCCACCGCAATAGTCTTGTGATAGTGTTTGTGATAGCAGGAATGAAACGTCTCATTGACGAGCGGCCCCGAACGAGGTCCGTGGCTCTTCATATAACTACAAATACATGGATCAATGCCGTGAAAGTTCCCTCGCATCACATTCAATGAACTTTGTTGCTCAAATTCTCATCTGAAATTGAAACTTCAAAACTGATCAATCGCGGTCACCGTCGGTTCCCGACCGCGGGCTCAGGGTTTGGATTTTCGATTAACTACGAAGTGCGGTTTTCGGCAAGGTCCAGTTCCGACAGGGAAGCTTCCATCTCTTCCTCGATTCCATCCCTACGCTCATAATGCTTCGAGGAGACGACGTGAATAGTTACGACGTGCGACGGCTCAAAATTCAGTAAGCATGAATCGCATCTGGAGTTGATATTTTGGAGCGATTTGACGTATTCATGTCATTCCTTGACATCCATGACTAGAGGCAGGAACTACCATAACCGCACCATCTGTGCAAAAGTCCTTCGGGATGATTCCCACCTCGAGGCCCTCTATAGAACCCATTGCCCTCTGTCCAGACCCGCGCGCTCCAGTGCTAAACTTCCCTCGTGAGTGAGGCTTCGAAAAGTATTTCCATCTCCTGGATGCCGTTGCGCCCGGGCGTAACGTGAACGCCGCCTGTTGGGGGCTCAGTGCGCGCTTGGATTTGATTGGCTGGGTGGTTTCGGTCTCTTGTAAATAAAGGCAGTTAGTCGTGAGACAGCTCCACGGGAGGTGTGATGTTACCTGCATGAATAACACCGGCAACACGGGAAGAATGGTCATCTTGCCCTCGAGTATCACAGGAAGTCCACGCCGTGAGCATGAGTATGCACAGGACGCGATGATGTACAGGGTGTGTACTTTGAACTGCAACATTTTTGTGGCCTCCGTTTTTCGAGCTGTATTCCGAATTTTTTTTTTTATCGAGAGCTCTAGGAGTTCTCGATTATCATAATTAGTAGGGCTGGGAAAAATATGCATGAAATAACGGAGAATATGCATGAAATATGCACGAAAAATCAGCACAAATATGCAGGGAGGTATGCACAAGGTTTTTTTAGTTAGAAGGTTGGTTACAAGCCACCACAACGTAATGCTTCAGATTTTCGAACAGGAAAGACTGTCTATCGTCTCGCAGAATAGATTTGTACTGGGAGAAGGTTCGCTCGACTTCACAGGACACGATTGGCGCGAATTTAAGTAACAGAACATCTTCCGGGGACAATCCCGTTTCACCGTCTCTCGGGTTCCCCCTCATGAAATCTCGCATTTTACATAGCTCTGTGAAACCGTCGTTGCTGTTTACCACGTTGTCGAATTTTTTGAGAACAGGCCTGAGCTCCTCCGGAAGATTCGTCAATTTTCGACGCAAGCTTTCAATTCGTCCGATTGCTTCTCCCAGAGCCAGTCCGTTTTCTTCTAAAGCCGTGATCGTCGTCGGGATTCCGGAAAAATGAGTGGAGATGGCGACGAGACCGGCTGCGACTGTTCGGTCGACGAACAAATTCTTCGCTTCTCCTATCGCGGCGGAGTCATCTTCTTCTAGTTCCTCGCCGACAAACTCTTTCAAATTCTCAAAGTTCTGGGCATAGTACTCTACTGCTTTTATCCATGTACCCCAGCGGGTGAGAATCGGCTTGGGGGGTAGCGGCAGACTCAATTTTTCCCGGAAGAGAGAGATACGGGACGGAGCCTTTAACAGTACGCTCTTCATGCTAGCCATGAGACGATCCACTTTCGGGAAGACAATTCGAATCTGCTCCGACACGCGATGCAGACCGTGAGCTAGGCAAGTTAGGTGGATCATTCGGGGGAATAGAACCTTGAGGCTGCGGCCTGCTTTCGTCATGTAGCGTGCGGCGTCTGTAACAAAGACAAGGACGCGCTCGTAGTGAATCTCGCCATCCCACAACAACTCCAATGATTTTACGAAGACGTGCGCAACGGTTGTGGCATTTGGAGAATCCACAGCTTCACACATCAGAAGGTAGCTTCCGCCAAACTCGGCGTTTCTCAAGGCGCCCACCACAACATTGGCTACGATTCGCCCCGTTCTATCCGTCGTCTCATCGATAGAGATCCAAATCTTCGACGTTCCGACAGCCTTGCGGATCTTGCGTATGGTGTCGTCGTAAACAGACGGAGCGTAACCCTTGCGCAGTGTCGATGGATCGGGGACTTTCACCGAGGTTACCTCCTCAAGGAAAGCCTTCAGGACGATATTCGAAAGTTTATGCAGCGGAATATCTGCGGCCATGAAAGCGTTGCATAAACCTGAATTGAATCGACTTTTCGGAGTGCTGTCCCTAACTGCGACTAATAGCTGCTGTTGATGTCCCGTTGCTCTCTCCTTGCGACGCTGGAGGGCTTCCTTGTGTATATTCGTTCGAACATGCTCCTCTATCGTGAATTTCCTCGCTTGAGGGAACGGCTTCGAGCAGAGGGTGCAGAGTATGATGGCGGCATCGGACACGAAGACATCGGCTCCGAAAATTCGGATGAGCTCGGCATGGCTTTTTTTACCTTTCGACATTTGAAAACTCCCGAACGACTATTGATTCGAGGTCACACGCACGGCTGGTTTCTCTGCAACTCGCGTATCAGAGCATGAACGGAGAACACGCTGCACCACAAATACACAGCAACGGGATATCTACAGGCTCTCTCCAGGCGCAGATGTCGTAGTGGACGCGACGTGCACGTGGTCCAATATTCGCACTCGTGAGAACCTCCCAGAGAACACTGATAATTTGCTTTCGGTTTCTCGCAATCGATATACATGTGCATTCCTTGCTGTGCCTGATCGCAACGTTACCTCGAATGAGGTCTTCCATGCTGAACTGATAAAGATGTGCACGACAGAGCAGAAAACAGAGAAATATGCAGAAAAACGTGGAATATGCACATATGCAAAAAAATATGCATTTCATAGAAATCCCAGCCCTAATAATTAGCAATCAGTGTGAAGCTGAAAGTTGAGAACACGCTAACCAATGCCGGGTAGGTGGATTCGGCGATCCCAGAACACACATCGCCGCCCAGCCGACACGAGAAACTCGGCCGTAGCAGAACAAAAACTATACGGTACAAAGGTACCGTATAGGTAGAACCTAAGCGACCGAAATATCCAGAATCGATGAAACGGGGCTAATCTGTTTATCTTGATTGCTCAGCCGCCCACGACGAAATAGGCAGAAACTGTGGGAAAAACTCCGTGCCATTGACATGGACAGAAGTATGATTTGAGCAGTCCAGAAACTGTACAAGCACAACAGAGCTAGCATGAACTACAGCCATGCTTGTTCGATGTGGATTGAGAATAACCAGGGGCTTCGTCAAGGGTGCCCTCTGTCATGTCCCCTTTTCATGCTGTATATCGGGGACCTCGGAACCAAACTACAATGGACGTGGCATACGAGGACAAAAACCCATTTCTGTAGACCCGGCCTCCTTTTCGGGGACGGTATTGTTCTCATGGCCAGGAACTACCAACGAATGGGAAAACTCCTGGGAGCCACGACGAAATATGGAGACCACAACGAGCTAACGTTCAACCGAGACTACAAATACTTGTGCACAGAGCAGTGCGCCGTGAGGATTTCGACGGCGGCGGCGACGACCACCGCGGCGCCCCGCCGCGGAGAAAGCTGCCCCGGCCCGCCCCAGGTTCTTACTCATGGGCAATGGCTTGTAGAATCCAGCCTGTTCGTCGCGAGAAGTGCTTGTCGCCTAGCGAAATGATTCACAAAAGTCATCTTCCAATTTTTTCCGTCCTCTTGAGTAGTTCAGGCTCAATGTGCAGTACATCATTTCCAGATTCGAAACTAGAAACATCTCGATAGGGCGGTCACAAGTCTTATATTACACTCAACGATTTGGTGTGATCAATTCACTCGCAAACTTGGAATGAGCCGACGGGAGCTTCACAACTTTTCAATTTCCCGCAGCGGGAAAGATGGACTGTGATCCGAAGCGAAACTTGGAGCGTCAACTATACGGGTGGAATCTACATATTTTCAATCCTTCGAGACAGTCGGAGGCATCGATTGGAAGCCGATTGGATGCAATGTACGGCACAAACGATTTGTCCATTGATACGCATAGAAAAAAGGTGATCGTTGACGACCTCCAATGGTCCAGTTCGGGTCCGGTTTACGTTGGTGAGAAGAGTATTAGGATATATCGTGCAAGCGGCGATCACGCCGCACCATGCCCAGAGACAGAACCAATCCGTAGCCGAAGTCCGCTGATCGAAGCTTCTCGTGCATGTCTAACTGCGCTCCGTTACAGAGACCATGATCCGAGATTTGTGGCT
The DNA here is from genome assembly GCA_037576195.1 of Phytoseiulus persimilis. Classification (NCBI taxonomy): domain Eukaryota; kingdom Metazoa; phylum Arthropoda; class Arachnida; order Mesostigmata; family Phytoseiidae; genus Phytoseiulus; species Phytoseiulus persimilis. The sequence goes on from CM075104.1 coordinate 4,915,590, forward strand.
AGGGGTCGCAAACTCGGACTCGTGAATTCTTGCAACCCCCTACTGCTGGGAATCTGGCCTGGATCCCCAAAACGGAGTTGTTTCAGTCGGCTGGAGAAATCTTCGATAGCAAGTGGATCGAGTAGGCACTGTAGTCTGGTGAAGAGCTGAGTGACCGGGGAGCGGCCCTGGAGCTTTATTCCGTTGCTGCTCATATAGGATGAGTTCTGGTACATCGGGGAGAAGCAATCGATGCATCTTCCAAGTTATGCGAAAGACACGAACACCATTCATCTCCGAAGTAAACATAAACAGAGAGATGAATTCCAACAAATGACCTGTTACCAGAAACCCAGGCTGGGAGCGAGCCAGAAACATAGACAGCTACAGACACCTACTTGTGGCGCCCAATCACGAGGTGAGGCACCGGCGCCGCGCTCCGCCGCTAAGCGCCGCTCGGGGCACGGCGGCTGGCGGGGCCATTCCGACCTCGGCGGCACCGTCCGCCGGCGGATTCACGGCGCGTCGCACGGCTCTGCTCGTGTATCGCGCTTTCGGACTCCAAGAACTAACTGAACAACCAGGAAGAGATTTGGGATAGAGCAGCGATCTCCGCCCTAAACCAGATACACGCATCGTCGCTATTGGGTTTCAATAGATTCAATATCTCTAGAGGGCAATGGAAATCTACAGCGGTGCCGAAGCTAAGCTACCCAAACGCAGTACTAGTGACTAGCGCATCACTGACAGAGAAACTCGAAAACTCTCAACGGAAAGCGGGAAAGGGGGGCACCAAAGAAGCGCCCAGAGCAAGCTTAGATAGTTAGAGAGGGTTAGAGCAATGCCGAATTCTCAGGTGGCCAAAGAGCATCCTGAGAATGACTCCGATGACCAAGGTCGACCGCTTCTCGCGCTTTTCGGTAAACTCATCAGGGAGAGAATACAGGAAACCCAAGACAGACTTTGGAAAGAAAATATGCTTTATAAGTCTTGTCTACTAGCGTACAGCACGGGGAAAACCACCCGTGGTGAAAGTAGCTACCTTGATGACAAAAGCAAGGGCAGCGCCCCACTGGCTCTGGCTCGAGCGAACATGCTGCCAACTGGAGCCCACAAGATGAAGTCTGTATTGAACAAAACCTTTCCCAGGTGTGGGGTATACGAGGAAACGACAGAACACGTTACCTTCGGATGCAGCGACATCTATTTCACCGAAGATGAAATTCTGTACCGTCTCGGAGTCCACGAGGGAGCAAATAACGCGACCGAAGTGAGAAGGACGAGGAAGATCCTGGAGGACTGGGACAAAAACTTTTTCTCCATTAGAGCCTCGATGTCGATCGGGGCCGATTTGAGAGGCGCCGGGGAGCAGCCGTAGGAGCGGCAGCGGCAGATGCAACGTGAACCGTAGCGCCGGAGGAAGCCTACGCGTGTGGGGGACGCGAATGCCGTGCCTGACCGCACCGGCGTAGGATCTCCCGCGTTGGAAATCCTCGTGGGCGTTGATCTTTGATCCCCGACGCGATAATGACCACTGGCGATAGTGAACGTCACTCTCAAACGATCTGCTGGACGACGAGAAGACGGCCTCCAAGATCGGGGAATGCAGGCGAAGGAGGCACGCACCATTCCGACGGGTGTGAGCCTGAGCAATTGGCGCAACGCTCCGGTTCGTAGCAATCCTTCGCCAAGTGCCCGCGCCCCGAGCAGCGGCGGGGGACGGAAACGTCCAGAGGCATCCCGCAGCTTTTCGTCAGTCGGGACGAGCGCCCCCAGGCGAGCGTCCCGAGCCTTGATGCGAACCGCCTGCGTGAAAGCACTGCTCCGCAAGGATTCCAGCAGCACCGACTCGGGGGACGAGCGGTGGACGCCGAGAACCATGCCCTTCGAGCGGATCCTGGGCTTGGACTCCCTCGGAGTTACCGACACCCCTGCCAGAATGTCGATTCGGGAGAGAACCGCCGCGTCCTCCGCGTTGTCCACCTCAATTACCAGTTCACCCTTCGTTGTCAACCTCGTCTCTGTGAGCCTGCCCGACTTGAGCTTGGCAGCTGCCGGAGATGTCGCCGTGGTGTCCCTGATGTCACCCGAAAAAATGACCGCCTTGCATGTCTGCGGATTCGCAGGTGCCAACAACGTCGCAATGGTCAACACGCGGTGTCTTCAGCGGAGCCATGACGGTGGTGTCGCCAAGGCTCGACGTCGCTGAAGCAGTCGGCATCGACCGCCTCTTGTCGCCTGCATCCGCAAGTGTTGTCAGAAATCTTCAGTGAGGTTTGTCGACGCCGTGAGAGGATGAGGGGAAGGATTCGTCGGAGGTGCTTTGAAGACGATTGCGTGCGTCTCACTAACGACAGCACGGGATTCTTGTCTGGAAGTCGTCGAAGTCTGTGATCGACTGGGAAATCACGCAGAAGCGTGTGGTCGCCTCGGAGTCAGAGCACGAAAGAAAAAACTCGAAGGCTCTCTAAGAGGCGCATCTTTCGCGTCTTCGTTTCTAACCATCAGATCAGTGTTGCGTTTTCCGGACCTCGTCGAAGTTTCCTCAATTTGATCCATGGCCCCTGAGGGAACTGACCGGGAAATCGCCGAATTCGAAAGATAAAAAACTGAAGGATTCCTCCCGATCTTACCTACAGAATGCTTGCTCGCGAGAACGCGCAGATCGGTTGCAAATCGGAGAAACGGTTCTCAATACGAGATACCGCTGAACTGAGCCCCCCAGACCCCTGCTGGCCCCTCCCGTGAAGAACTGCTTGTAACTCCACCGGAAAGTCGATTTCGCAAATTTCACTGGACGTAAAAAAATCTTATTCCGAGCAGTGTTGGGGGAAATCATAATCATGATTATGATCAAAATCATAATCAAAATCACAGAATTGTCAAAATCATAATCACCCTTGTGATTATAATCATGATCTTTGCCGTAAGCATAGGATTTGCTTCGAAAGCAGGATTTTGGGGATGGTTGGGATATAGTCGGGGGTTTTCGGGGTCGCTGAGCGCGATGCAGGCGTTAGTTTCACTCTATCTACCTATCCTGACGCGGAATGCGTTGAGGAGACCACATTCATGATAGTGATCTCGGCGTCGTCATGGTACATTTTGGAAAACCAAGATTCTGGAGACGGTCGACACGTATTCGGGGGTTTTTCGGGGTCGCTGAGCCCGATACAGGCGTCAGTTCCACTCCATCTATCCACCCTAATGCGGAATTCGTTGAGGAGGCCAGATTCATGATATTGATCTCTGCGTCGTCATCCTGGAACAACGTCGACATTCTGGGAAGCCAAGATTTAGCGGACGGCTTGAACGTGGTCCGGGGTTCTGGGTATTGGTGATGTCGATGCTGGTCTTGGTCCTCCGCGCTTTTTCCGTCCTGATACATAGATCATTAATCACACATGACGATTTAGGGTGATCATGGTGTTAGAGTCGAATTCAAATGTATTGCGCGCCGGAATGAGAGAGAAGAATGGAGCAGCGCGGGCTGACACATCTAGAGAAACTGAGACCAATAGTGTCGATGTGCAGTTGAATACAGTCGTGGAACCGTTGAGTCGCGTCATCCTTGAGAGCCTTCTATCCCTAAGTAGCCCGGGTAGTCTGACAAAATTCAGAAGTGGGGTTGAAGAGGGGGCTCGGACGGACTCGACTGGCGAAGCGAGAAGTTCTGAAAAACTGTGGTTGGCGACTCGAGTGACGTCGCAAGAGCAAAGTTGAATCGTTACCATCGGAGCGAAGTGGAATCTTACGAAGATGAATCCCGAGGACATGAAGGCCATCGCTGAAATCATGGCGCAAGCAATTCGGAGTACGAACAACAGCATCGGTAACGCGGATGGAGAACAGAAAGAGAGTCTCAGGTTGGTCGAACGATCAGTTGATACTTCCACGTCGATCGAGTGTTTCTTCGGTGACTCAGGGCTTGTGGCTGATGATTGGTTGAAGCAGATTAAATTGGCTAGGCAGGTCGGACATTGGACAGAAGAGTTTACGCGAAGTGTGCTGTTCGTCAAAATGGCGGGTCCGGCACGAGTTTGGCATCGGAACCATGCGGCCACGTTGACTTTTGAACAGTTCGAAGAAAAATTCCGAGAAGCATACATTCCAAGGAAAACTCAAGCTTTGGTTCTGGATGAGCTGTCCGGATGCAGGCAGGGAAGGGACGAAAGTCTCGAAATATTCGCGAGGAAGGTGGAAAATCTGGCCCTGGAGCTCAAGTTGGAAGCTGATGGGATCAAAGACTACATCCTGAGGGGCCTGGCGCCCGAATACTCTTTCCTAATACACGAAATCCGTGGGCGATTTCATGCAGACGTGTCAGCCTTAGTCAGAGACATTTCAGACACCATGACATTCAATCGCATGCGGAATGGTCACAGAAAAGAGCCGTTCTCGAATGACAGCCACCGGAATTGTGACGGGAGTCGGCCAGGGTTCGTGTTCCCCACTGGGACAAGCTGTAGTTACGATGATTGCCGACGGGTTGGAACATCAGAACGTTACATTCACTGTCTTACCAAACGGGGCGGTGGGAAGCCAGGATGTCTTAATCGGAAAGGACCTACTCGATCGAGGGTTGTTGACGATTTACTGTGGAGGTATGTCGTGGATTCTGAAGCCGGAGATGTTGACAGATTTCGTCTCCGACTGGCAGCCTGAGCAAACTCAATCCGAGAAGAGTGAGGTGAGAATTTTCGCGAAGAAAGGTGCCATCATACCAGCAAGAACGATTCGTTTTGTCCAGGCACAGCTGGTCGATCAGGAAGTCGACGCATTGCTAGTGAATGAGTTGAACAATGCCGGTATCTTGTGTCAGGTTGATCGTGGAGAAGTCCTCATTCCGGTAACCAACAACGAGCGTGAAGACAAACGGTACAAGAAAGGTTCAGTTGTCGCTCGAGGGAGCATAATCAATCAAGACAATATCTTCGCACTGCAACCGGCATCTCAGAAAGAGAGAACTCCCACGATCGGCCAAGTTCGGGTTTCACCTGGCATTGGAAAGGAGGATGTGTAATTTGGAAAAAGGGTCTCGGCAGTTCTTCGGCACTTTTGGCCTTGGGTCAGGGATTCGAATGAGATATATTGTTGTGGATACCCCATCCCAAGAGAACACTTTCTGCCCAGTCGGCGGGCTACTAGCTGCCTTGGTTTTTTTTTTATAGTATGAAACATCTTCTGGACCGATGAAAATCGAGCGAGATTTGGAAACTTAGAATGCTCATATCTCCGTTATCTGAAGGAGTTCAGAGCTCATAAAGTGGGTTTTGGAAAGCTCGTGAATCCAGCTTTCTGATGCGTCCGTCAGAGTTTCTCTACGATCAATTTTAATACCTTAAAAATGACCATCTTCAAAGTGAATGTTTCCAACCCACTTCCTAGAGGTTGACCGCTTTCTAGTTTGTGTCATATTATGCCCCCCTTCAGTGCGAGCACAATGCGATAGATAGATCAAAAAAATATTTGGGGGACCAAGGTGAAAAAACTAAAAAACTTTCGTTGGTCACCCTGGATCCATCGAGTTTCATGCTCAAACTCCAGAATATTTGATGGTGGAAGGCCCCGAGCCAGGGAAAATCATATTCTGAGCCGTGGAGGACACGGAATCAGCCGCTCAGACACCCAAAAGTTTGGTCAGATCGATCCCGGAATCACCTGTCCAGACCCCAAAAGTATGGTCAGATTGGCCCCGGAATCACCTTCCAGCTTTTGAAAAGTATGGTCAGATCGGTCCCGGAATCACTCCCCCATAGTCAGAAAAGTATGGTCAGATCGGTCCCGGAATCACCCTTCCAGACTTGCAAAATTATGGTCAGATTGGTCGATCCCGAACAAACTCCAAAATAATCTGACCGTGTCAGGCCCAAAGCAAAAAAGAATCATGTTATGAGCCGAGACACGCTCGGAGAAATCGACCTCGAGCAAAAAAAGAGAACACGTTCGGTGGTCTCGAGCGGTTTCGTTTATTCTCGCTCCTCAAGTGTTGGTTCCCTCGTCTTCTGACTCTGTATCGTCTCCAGATGGCATGAAGAGATCCGTTAGCTCTGGTGCCGGCAGCCGAATTCGCGGCTCATGCCTGGCGAAAGACAGGTAGTAGATGCACGCGGCCACATGCGAACAGCAGCCAACTGTCCGTGCCCCATTAGAACAGTCACACCAGTATCTCCGAATGCCGTCGAGTTGATGCAGGTTTGGTTCGTAATCGATGAATACATGGTAGTTTTTTCTGCTGCTGGGTCCACAATGGCGCGACCTGATTTCTAGACGAACGATATTGGGTGTTTCTTTCACAAACCTCAGTAGGGCATTATTGTCGGGTGTCAAGAGTTCCGCCAAGTACGAGCATGCCAGCTTGAGTTGGAACGGTCCTGAAGTCAACAGGAGTAAATCCTCACGCGTCAGGCCCGGGAAGTCGGTTAGGTCGGTGGCCTTGATCTGTTGGAGTCGTGAGTTCCGAGTCCTCCATCCAATCTCGACCAATCTGACCATACTTTCGCAAGTCTGGAGGGGTGATTCCGGGACCGATCTGACCATACTTTTCTGACTATGGGGAGTGATCCCGGGACCGATCTGACCATACTTTTCAAAAGCTGGAAGGTGATTCCGGGGCCAATCTGACCATACTTTTGGGGTCTGGACAGGTGATTCCGGGATCGATCTGACCAAACTTTTGGGTGTCTGAGCGGCTGATTCCGTGTACTCCACGGCTCAGAATATGATTTTCCCTGGCTCGGGGCCTTCCACCATCAAATATTCTGGAGTGTGAACATGAAACTCGATGGATCCAGGGTGACCGACGACAGTTTTTTAGTTTTTTCACCTTGGTCCCCCGAATATTTTTTTGATCTATCTATCGCATTGTGCTCGCACTGAAGGGGGGCATAATATGACACAAACTAGAAAGTGGTCAACCTCCAGGAAGTGGGTTAGAAACATTCACTTTGAAGATGGTCATTTTTAAGGTATTAAAATTGATCGTGGAAAAACTCTGACGGACGCATCAGAAAGCTGGATTCACGAGCTTTCCGAAACCCACTTAATGAGCTCTGAACTCCTCCAGATAACGGAGATATGAGCATTTCAAGTTTCCAAATCTCGCTCGATTTTCATCGGTCCAGAAGATGTTTCATACTATAAAAAAAAAAACAAGGCAGCTAGTAGCCCGCCGACTGGGCAGAAAGTGTTCTCTTGGGATGGGGTATCCACAACAATATATCTCATTCGAATCCCTGACCCAAGGCCAAAAGTGCCGAGACCCTTTCTCCACAACGGATTCAGGATGGTCTGTTGGAAATCTTGAACGAGTATGCGGAGGTGATTGCTACAGGATTGCACGATCTGGGTCGCACCGACTTGAACGAGTGCACAATTGAAGAAACGACAGGTCGGGGTCCGATATGGTCGAGACCGTTTCGTCTTGCGGGAATAGAGCGCGACGCATTGAAAGAAATCATCACACAAATGCTCAACGCAGGCATCATACGCGAATCGACATCTCCGTACGCGAGTCCCGTACTGCTGGTTCGAAAGAAAGATGCATCTTGGCGTATGGTTATTGACTATCGGCGGTTGAATGATCAGACTATCAGAAAAAAATTCCCGATCCCGTTGATCGATGACATCTTAGACGCAGTGGGTGGGAAGAACTTTTACAGTACATTGGATTTGGCCTATGGATATTTCCAGATACCAATGGCTCCAGGCTCGAGTCGTAAAGCTGCGTTTATCACTCCCGATGGACACTATGAGCCCATTGTTATGATGATGGGCCTAGCAAACGGACCAGCCGTATTTCAAGAGCTGATGACGAGACTCCAGAAAGTAATTGGAGAACAGACGGTGTCTCGGCTCATAACATGATTCTTTTTTGCTTTGGGCCTGACACGGTCAGATTATTTTGGAGTTTGTTCGGGATCGACCAATCTGACCATACTTTTGCAAGTCTGGAGGGGTGATTCCGGGACCGATCTGACCATACTTTTCTGACTATGGGGAGTGATCCCGGGACCGATCTGACCATACTTTTCAAAAGCTGGAAGGTGATTCCGGGGCCAATCTGACCATACTTTTGGGGTCTGGACAGGTGATTCCGGGATCGATCTGACCAAACTTTTGGGTGTCTGAGCGGCTGATTCCGTGTACTCCACGGCTCAGAATATGATTTTCCCTGGCTCGGGGCCTTCCACCATCAAATATTCTGGAGTTTGAACATGAAACTCGATGGATCCAGGGTGACCGACGACAGTTTTTTAGTTTTTTCACCTTGGTCCCCCGAATATTTTTTTGATCTATCTATCGCATTGTGCTCGCACTGAAGGGGGGCATAATATGACACAAACTAGAAAGTGGTCAACCTCCAGGAAGTGGGTTAGAAACATTCACTTTGAAGATGGTCATTTTTAAGGTATTAAAATTGATCGTGGAAAAACTCTGACGGACGCATCAGAAAGCTGGATTCACGAGCTTTCCGAAACCCACTTAATGAGCTCTGAACTCCTCCAGATAACGGAGATATGAGCATTTCAAGTTTCCAAATCTCGCTCGATTTTCATCGGTCCAGAAGATGTTTCATACTATAAAAAAAAAAACAAGGCAGCTAGTAGCCCGCCGACTGGGCAGAAAGTGTTCTCTTGGGATGGGGTATCCACAACAATATATCTCATTCGAATCCCTGACCCAAGGCCAAAAGTGCCGAGACCCTTTCTCCACAACGGATTCAGGATGGTCTGTTGGAAATCTTGAACGAGTATGCGGAGGTGATTGCTACAGGATTGCACGATCTGGGTCGCACCGACTTGAACGAGTGCACAATTGAAGAAACGACAGGTCGGGGTCCGATATGGTCGAGACCGTTTCGTCTTGCGGGAATAGAGCGCGACGCATTGAAAGAAATCATCACACAAATGCTCAACGCAGGCATCATACGCGAATCGACATCTCCGTACGCGAGTCCCGTACTGCTGGTTCGAAAGAAAGATGCATCTTGGCGTATGGTTATTGACTATCGGCGGTTGAATGATCAGACTATCAGAAAAAAATTCCCGATCCCGTTGATCGATGACATCTTAGACGCAGTGGGTGGGAAGAACTTTTACAGTACATTGGATTTGGCCTATGGATATTTCCAGATACCAATGGCTCCAGGCTCGAGTCGTAAAGCTGCGTTTATCACTCCCGATGGACACTATGAGCCCATTGTTATGATGATGGGCCTAGCAAACGGACCAGCCGTATTTCAAGAGCTGATGACGAGACTCCAGAAAGTAATTGGAGAACAGACGGTGTCTCGGCTCATAACATGATTCTTTTTTGCTTTGGGCCTGACACGGTCAGATTATTTTGGAGTTTGTTCGGGATCGACCAATCTGACCATACTTTTGCAAGTCTGGAGGGGTGATTCCGGGACCGATCTGACCATACTTTTCTGACTATGGGGAGTGATCCCGGGACCGATCTGACCATACTTTTCAAAAGCTGGAAGGTGATTCCGGGGCCAATCTGACCATACTTTTGGGGTCTGGACAGGTGATTCCGGGATCGATCTGACCAAACTTTTGGGTGTCTGAGCGGCTGATTCCGTGTACTCCACGGCTCAGAATATGATTTTCCCTGGCTCGGGGCCTTCCACCATCAAATATTCTGGAGTTTGAACATGAAACTCGATGGATCCAGGGTGACCGACGACAGTTTTTTAGTTTTTTCACCTTGGTCCCCCGAATATTTTTTTGATCTATCTATCGCATTGTGCTCGCACTGAAGGGGGGCATAATATGACACAAACTAGAAAGTGGTCAACCTCCAGGAAGTGGGTTAGAAACATTCACTTTGAAGATGGTCATTTTTAAGGTATTAAAATTGATCGTGGAAAAACTCTGACGGACGCATCAGAAAGCTGGATTCACGAGCTTTCCGAAACCCACTTAATGAGCTCTGAACTCCTCCAGATAACGGAGATATGAGCATTTCAAGTTTCCAAATCTCGCTCGATTTTCATCGGTCCAGAAGATGTTTCATACTATAAAAAAAAAAAACAAGGCAGCTAGTAGCCCGCCGACTGGGCAGAAAGTGTTCTCTTGGGATGGGGTATCCACAACAATATATCTCATTCGAATCCCTGACCCAAGGCCAAAAGTGCCGAGACCCTTTCTCCACAACGGATTCAGGATGGTCTGTTGGAAATCTTGAACGAGTATGCGGAGGTGATTGCTACAGGATTGCACGATCTGGGTCGCACCGACTTGAACGAGTGCACAATTGAAGAAACGACAGGTCGGGGTCCGATATGGTCGAGACCGTTTCGTCTTGCGGGAATAGAGCGCGACGCATTGAAAGAAATCATCACACAAATGCTCAACGCAGGCATCATACGCGAATCGACATCTCCGTACGCGAGTCCCGTACTGCTGGTTCGAAAGAAAGATGCATCTTGGCGTATGGTTATTGACTATCGGCGGTTGAATGATCAGACTATCAGAAAAAAATTCCCGATCCCGTTGATCGATGACATCTTAGACGCAGTGGGTGGGAAGAACTTTTACAGTACATTGGATTTGGCCTATGGATATTTCCAGATACCAATGGCTCCAGGCTCGAGTCGTAAAGCTGCGTTTATCACTCCCGATGGACACTATGAGCCCATTGTTATGATGATGGGCCTAGCAAACGGACCAGCCGTATTTCAAGAGCTGATGACGAGACTCCAGAAAGTAATTGGAGAACAGACGGTGTTTCCCTTCATCGATGATATGATCTGTGCGACCGACAGGTACGATGACCACAGCTACGAAGAATCTTGGGAGTTCTGAACGAAGCACACTTGAAGATCCGGTTGAAGAAGTGCAAGTTCTTCATGGATACCGTGGAATTTTTGGGATTCAGAATCTCAGCAGCAGGAGTTCGGCCTGGAGAGGGTAATCTAAGAGCTATCGAACTCTTCCCAACACCCACCAGTATTCATGAAGTGAGGAAATTCGTTGGATTGGCAAGTTTCTTCCGTCGATTCATCAAGGGGTTTGCATCGATCGCTAATCCGTTGATTGCCCTGATGAAAAAGGACGCAGTGTTCGAGTGGACGCAAAACTGTGAGAACGCCTTCCAGGAGTTGAAGCAACGACTTCTCGCAGAACCGGTATTGGTTAAATTCACAAGAGGATGTCCAATTCAAGTACATACCGATGCTTCAGCTTCAGGCCTGGGAGCTGCGTTGATGCAGAAGATAGATGGTCACTGGAGACTGATCTACGCAGTGAGCCGTCGACTTTCTACCACCGAGAAGAATTACCATTCTACAAAACTCGAACAACTAGCAGTAGTATGGGCTTGTGAACGATTCAGGCATTACTTGTACGGAGAGAAATTCGAGATAGTTACAGACTGTGTCGCGGTACAGGCGCTTCGGAGCAGGACAACAACGAGTGCTCAAATCGCCCGCTGGCTGAACAGATTGGCGGAGTTCAAGTTTGACATAGTGCATAGACCAGGCGCTAAGATGCAACACGTGGATGCCTTTAGCCGTTTTCCGACAGAAGACGCGATCGAAGAGGAGGACGTAAATGAGGGAGTCCCAATGATGAACGAGGGCAGTCGACCCGCGCCAAATCCGAAAAAAGTCTTACAAATTAAGACGTTCGAGAACTCGATCGCGATGATCCAACAACAGGATGAGGAGTTGAAGAAGAAGATCGAGCGGGTGATTCGCAGAGACGAGAGATTTCGCGGATTTCAAGGTGAAAGAGGGCATCCTATACCGGCTTGAACAGAACAAAGAGGAAACCAGGCTGCTCCTCGTGGTTCCCAAATCGATGAGGAAATATATCTGTGTGCTAATGCACGAAAAATCTGGCCATTTCGGAAAGGACAGAACACTGGATTTGATTCGAGAAAGGTACTGGTTCCCTGGAATGAATAAATATGTTAAACAGCACATCAGAGTGTGTATCCCATGTCTGTACAACAAAGAAATATCGGGGAGACAGGAGGGTTTTTGCAATTCAGCACCACCTCCAAAAAGACCATTCGAAAAAGTGCAAATCGATCACATAGGACCCTTCCCGAAATCGAACGGGCGAGAACACATCATTGTCTTAGTGGATAGCCTCTCGAAATATGTTGTCCTAGAAGCCGTCAAATCCACGAAAACGAAGTATGCTCGAAATTTCTTGGAGAAAGTGTTTCTCAGCTATGGGGTTCCAAAAGTATTACTGTCTGACAGAGGGAGCGGATTCACATCACGGAAGTTTGGGGAGTTCATGGGGAGTAAAGGAATCCGACATGTGCTAACCTCGACTCAGCACCCCCAAGCGAATGGTCAAACAGAGCGCATGGTCAGAACGGTTGTCACGATGTTGCGTACGATGTGCACTCATCCCGAGAAGGAAGACTGGGCATTCAAGGTACCAATGGTCGCGCACCATATCAACAGAGCACCTGCAAAGTCTACAGGAAGAGCTCCGTTCGAGGTACTCCACGGTTACTTGCCACCGATGGTTAACTTCTCAGTGTTCGTGGACGAACAACAGCAGTCAGGGGGGTGGCGGCCGCCCCAAGCCATATGCGATGAAGTCAGGACAGCGATGGTACGAGCGCAAGAAGAATACGGTAAACAATACGACAAACATCGCAAGCCTCATCGAGAACGGTACTCAGTGGGCGACATCGTCGTGGTGAGGAGACTCCCGGTAGCGACCGGCGAGCCGACAAAACTTCAGAATAAATGTAGAGGTCCGATGCTTATAAGTCGCGTACTGCCAAATGATACGTACCAGATCGCTCATTTGGCCAAGAATGCCTACGTCACCAAAGCCCATTGTTCCCAGTTGAAATTATTCAAGATCGCATGTGAGCGTGGAGATCGGCTCTTTGGCCGTGTGGCATAAACCAACGCCTTGGGTGCCACGCTAAGCTAGCAATCGCGGGTTCGATCCCCGGCCGACAACAAAGATTTCTTATGTGGTAGAAAGAGGATTTAATTTGTATCAGAATTAAATCTGAACCATCTTAAGACCCAAGCCCATCGCCCGCAATGGGATTTGCGAGGCGATAGGGAGTGTTACTGAAGCAATACCGAAAGGTGATCCCGGGACACTCCTGAGGGCTGGCTGAGAGGTTCAGCCGGAAAACAAAGATGTGAGAGTGGAGACGAGATCGAGCCAGTAACGAAGCCAGAAGCATCGACCTATCGGGAGCCAGCTAGCCAACAGCAGGAGTCATCGGATGATAGTCCAATCGAAATAAGCATCAATTTGGAAGACTCGGCGGATCAAGGTCCTTCAGGAGTTGACAATCTCACCAGTGAGACGGATGCCCAGCTCGCGGGTCTTCTGGAAAGTACGTTCAGCGCAGTCGGAGATGGAGGACTCACAAGTTCTTTGGATCAAGCGTTCATGGTTCCCCCGGAGACACAGGAGGCAGGAGGAGGAGGGGAACTGGAGGAATCCTCTACGCAGGTGGAGCTCGGAGTGACTATTGGTCCCGCCGGCAAAACACCGCAACCGAGATACCCGCGAAGGCAAGGGAAACTTCCAGACCGATACGGATTCGAGAACAGCCCGAAGGAGAAGTAGCTGACGAACCAGATGAGTTCAATTTCGCAAATATTCATGTGTTAGTTAACGCTGAGGACATCGTAGAGTCAATGGCCGAATGTTAGAGTCGAATTCAAATGTATTGCGCGCCGGAATGAGAGAGAAGAATGGAGCAGCGCGGGCTGACACATCTAGGAAAACTGAGACCAATAGTGTCGATGTGCACTTGAATACAGTCGTGGAACCGTTGAGTCGCGTCATCCTTGAGAGCCTTCTATCCCTAAGTAGCCCGGGTATTCTGACAATGTTGAAGAACTACGACCACGTTGACTGTAGCCATGAAGTTGAGCGGAACAATCTGCGAGCAGAACACTCCAACGACGGCCACATCCGCAACGTTGGTTAGATTTCCAACTCATGGCCGGACGACGATCAAATAAGCCACATGTGCGACATATGCAGGCGCCGAAACCGATATTTAGGTCGGGTGCGCAGGCACCGGATGGAGGTCAATGGAGAAACCGCTGAAGCAGCCCGTCCAATGTGAACCGAACACACCACGTGCGAAAAGAGAAAGACCTCACGAACGAAGAACAGAGCCAAAAGAAAGGGAGGACGAGGGTGGAAGAATCACTCTACTCTACTTCTGAGCTGTGCGACCGTCCCTCCCTTGTGTCAGGAGCCTCAGCAAGCTACGAGCTCCGGAAGTCGCTCGATCCAGAGTTGCCTTCGCGAGTCTCCCAGTATGAGCTTGAGTAAGTTCATCCTCTTGCTCCGTGACCAGCTGACGCCGTCGTTGTGCTCACGGTTCCAAGTGAGTTTTCTCGTCGTCAGCCGCTTCAAGCCGCTCGCGACGATGCCGATACCCGGACGCGATGGTGATTTCGTACAACGAGTACTGCTCCGCAATGCTCAATTGGTGCTTCAATAAATGTTAATGGTAACAGGTACCACAGGTACCACAGCGATAAGTCGCTTCCAAAATCGAGTGCGAGAAAAAAGCTCTTTTTTTTGAGTTTTCAGCGGTTAAACAGTATATTTTACCGGTGAAAACACTTGTGTGGTGTGTGTTGAAGTGATTTGGCCCGAAAAATCGACAACACAACGATATGGAAGAAGTTATGAGCGGAAGTAGATTCGGAGCTGCCTGCGCCACGTGCGCTCCACGTGTGGAGGTCCTCGCGGCCGAAGCCGGGCAGTGCTGCGCTCTCGGCAGTCTAGAGTCGGAACTGCTCAGTCTCGATGCCCGCTACGCATTGGCTTTTCGAAGCGCAAACGAAAATTCGTTAGAGGCCGCTCAACTGGCGAGTAAGCTGGACGAAGCACTGTCAACAGCCGAACAGCTCAAGTTGAGGGTCCAAGCCCTCGAAAAACAAGTCAAAACCCAACAGACGGGGCTCGAGGCCAGCAAAAAAAAACTTGCTGAGCTTTCTGTTGATGCTGCAGCCCATGGGGTGACAACAGCAATCACAGAAATGAATCTCAATCCTTCCGTCAGTGAAGGGCAGGCTCGTCTCTCATCTGAATGTGTATGCATCCAGGTTGACAAATCCTGCCGGAAGCTGAGATACGCTCCCGACACTGAACTCGACCTCTATGGAAATCTCGCAGGAGATCGCATGTTTGGCGAGTTCAGACTGAAGCAAAATCTGGTTGTTGCTGACGTGGCTAGCAATACAGAACAGTTCCTTAGTGACTTTCCGAACCACACATTCCATATGATGGTTCACGTCGGAGCCCAGGACGTAGCCAACTGTATGGTCAGCAGCGTACCTGTCAGCTACAACGATATCGCTGACTCCATCATCCGCCCACTAGCGGAGTTGAAGGCGAAACACGCCAGAATGCTCTCGGTAACGTGGTGCACGATGATAGAGACACCTGATGCTTATCACATCAGACAAATCAATGAAAAGATCACCTCTCTGATTGTGTCAGGGGAAGGAGATTGGTAGAGATTCTCGATCTTCGAATTATCTCGGCCAATCCCTCATGCATCCAACAAAACGGAGCGCCCCCTCCTACACAGATGCAGGCCTCAAAATCCTGAAGGACTGGCTCGAAGCGTCAGTCAAGCAGAAGCTTGGAATCACTCCAGAAAAGCTTCCTATGCTTGACGAACTGAGAGCTCAGTTCCTTGAGGAGAGGAGGAAACGATTCCAGGCCGATGCGGAAAACCGCAAGACCCTTCTCAACGAAAAGAGAAGTCCGGAGCTCAGGATTTGAGAAGATAATTTTCTATTGTTGAGGACGGAGGAAATCCAGTTCGATTTCAAGCATTTCCGGGAGAAAATGTCCGGCTCCAAAGAGCATTTACCGTATGAGACCGCATCAGGCCCGCGGACGGTTGAACGTCGTCTTCGCAGACCGCTGTTTCGTCGGCTAGCGGACTCACACTGATGAGAAAGTTTCCCGCGCTAACCACCGTGCGACACCGCACGCAAAGCGAGCGCCTTCTCGTGGTGGACTCAAACCGCGAGCTTTCCACGCAAAGACTTCGCAAGAAGCTTCCACGCAAAGAAGCAGAGAAACTGGACAACACGCTCCTTAGTGTTCGAACGACATAATTTCGGGGAATAGCCTGAGCTAAACGGGTTCGGAGGAATGGTGTTCATGGAAATCGGCGAGTGTGAGCCGTTAAGGTGTATGGAGAGGGTTGAGAGAGCGTTCACAAGAGATAAAATTTCCAACCGCGTCAACGGAGGTGATCAGCGGTTTTCGGTAGACTTAATACGATAAGCTTCTCGCCATTGACCAATGACTTCCGCATGTTTTGGTGCTCTCCGAGGCAAAAACAGAGTAGGTTCCGAACTTGTCCCTCTCCCTGCGTTTCTCCATCGACTTTTTCCCCACTCTTGTTTACTCTACCCGTCGTATCATGTTTCTCAACTCGAAGAAAATGGGAGATCTAGAGATGGAACGGTTCTGGTATGTCTGTTTTTTGAACTCAGGGAAATGGATCACAAATTGAAGAAATTAGTCGGAGGATGGCTCACGAAGGAGGAGAATCGATGCTTTAGACTGGACGGAGACAAAGTCATCTGCAGAAAATGCTCTGTCAGCCTTAAGGTTGTGGATCGTCGCGGTTCTGCACGCCTGAAGGAGCACCTGGAGAGTTCAAAACACCAGGAAGCAGAGAAGTGTTCAACGAGTCAATCTGGAATCGTTGTGGCACTCTCCCAAGCTGAAGTAGTGAATCCCTTCGGCTACGAGGTTTTCCTTCTCTTCGTTTCGGACAACATTCCGCTCGATAAGCTCCGACATCCGCGCTGGAAGAAATTCTCCCTGAAGCACAACAGCCAGCACATTGAGTGTGCCAACAGGCCTGAGAAGTACATTGCTTCCGGCTACGATGTCGTGGCTAGAAAAATCGCCGAAAAGCTCGGTTCGGCTCCCTACGCGATCTATATCGACGAAACTCGAGACGTCAGGAAGAGTAAGGTCGTCAACACGGTTGTCCTCCCGCTCACGGGGAACCCAGAGCTCCCAATGCTGTATGATACTGTTTTCGTGGGCTCCGCCAATGCAGTGACGTTGTCGAGCATCGTGAACAGGATAGCAATGTCGATCTCCTCGGACACCGTGCGATTCAAACTTCTCGTCACGGATCAATGCCCGACAAGCATTGCTGCTGGAAAGGATCTCAGGGTGTTCTACCCGAATGTCCTGCACATTACATGTTTAGTTCACGCCATCCATCTTATGTGCGAAACCGTGAGATGAAGGATGAGCAAGGTCAACGAGTTTGTAGCCAATATGAAGAGCGTGATAACCAACTCGAAGAGCAGACTAGAACTTTATCGAGCGATGTTTGGCGATGAACCGCTTCCCCCTAATCCCGTCAAAACGCGTTGGGGAAACTTCCTCACCGCAGCGTTTCATCACTTCGACAATTTCGAAGGGACCAAGTCTTTCTTCTCACGCTTGACAGGAACAGCCTGCGATGTTGCTGCACTCGAAGAACTCATTCAAGACCCAGATTCAGAGGTGCAGTTTAGAGCTATTCAGGTGCTCAAACAGCTACCTGGACTGATTAGAACTCTGTAATCTCGGACGATCTCGATGGGTGAACAATTGTCCATCGTGGAGACCTTGAGGTCGAGTCTTGAAGGGGAATACAAGCATAGGTTCAATGGGATCCTCTCCAAAAATCCAGATTTCAATCGATTATGTCAGATGCCGGCGGAGGACCGGGCGGTCTTCGAACATGCCGTGTTTTGTAACGCAGAGGTCGAACGTTCATTATCACTGCTCAGGAGTATGCTCTCGGATCGACGGCACAATCTCTCCGAGTTGAATATCAAGAGACCAGCCGGCCTTCGGCCGACTGGAGTCGGCCGCGCTCCGCGCGGTTGGACGGCGTTCCTTGCGGTCGAGGCATTTTTCTCTCTCTTCACTGGGTCAGCAATATGGTTTTGAAAAGTATGGTCAGATTGATCCCCGAATCAACCCCTCAGACTTGGAAAGTAATGGTCAGATTGGTCCCGGAATCACCCCTCCAGAGTTGGGAAGTAATGCTCAGATTGGTCTCGGAATCACCCCTCCAGAGTTGGGAAGTAATGCTCAGATTGGTCTCGGAATCACCCCTCCAGAGTTGGGAAGTAATGCTCAGATTGGTCTCGGAATCACCCCTCCAGAGTTGGGAAGTAATGCTCAGATTGGTCTCGGAATCACCCCTCCAGAGTTGGGAAGTAATGCTCAGATTGGTCTCGGAATCACCCCTCCAGAGTTGGAAAGTAATGCTCAGATTGACCCCGGAATCACCCCTCCAGAGTTGGAAAGTAAGTCTCAGATTGACCCCGGAATCACCCCTCCAGAGTTAGAAAGAAATGCTCAGATTGGTTCCGGAATCACCCCTCCAGAGTTGGGAAGTAATGCTCAGATTGGTCCCGGAATCACCCCTCCAGAGTCGGAAAGTAATGCTCAGATTGGTCTCAGAATCACCCCTCCAGAGTTCGGAAGTAATGCTCAGATTGGTCTCAGAATCACCCCTCCAGAGTTCGGAAGTAATGCTCAGATTGGTCTCGGAATCACCCCTCCAGAGTTGGGAAGTAATGCTCAGATTGAGCCCGGAATCACCCCTCCAGAGTTGGAAAGTAATGCTCAGATTGGTCTCGGAATCACCCCTCCAGAGTTGGAAAGTAATGCTCAGATTGGTCTCAGAATCCCCCCTCCAGAGTTGGGAAGTAATGCCCAGATTGGTCTCGGAATCACCCCTCCAGAGTTGGGAAGTAATGCTCAGATTGGTCTCGGAATCACCCCTCCAGAGTTGGAAAGTAATGCTCAGATTGGTATCACCCCTCCAGAGTTGGAAAGTAATGCTCAGATTGGTCTCAGAATCACCCCTCCAGAGTTGGGAAGTAATGCTCAGATTGGTCTCGGAATCACCCCTCCAGAGTTGGAAAGTAATGCTCAGATTGGTCTCAGAATCACCCCTCCAGAGTTCGGAAGTAATGCTCAGATTGGTCTCGGAATCACCCCTCCAGAGTTGGGAAGTAATGCTCAGATTGGTCTCGGAATCACCCCTCCAGAGTTGGAAAGTAATGCTCAGATTGGTCTCGGAATCACCCCTCCAGAGTTGGAAAGTAATGCTCAGATTGGTCTCGGAATCACCCCTCCAGAGTTGGAAAGTAATGCTCAGATTGAGCCCGGAATCACCCCTCCAGAGTCGGAAAGTAATGCTCAGATTGGTCTCGGAATCACCCCTCCAGAGTCGGAAAGTAATGCTCAGATTGAGCCCGGAATCACCCCTCCAGAGTCGGAAAGTAATGCTCAGATTGGTCTCGGAATCACCCCTCCAGAGTTGGAAGTAATGCTCAGATTGGTCTCGGAATCACCCCTCCAGAGTTGGAAAGCAATGCTCAGATTGGTCTCGGAATCACCCCTCCAGAGTTGGAAAGTAATGCTCAGATTGAGCCCGGAATCACCCCTCCAGAGTTGGAAAGTAATGCTCAGATTGGTCTCGGAATCACCCCTCCAGAGTTGGAAAGTAATGCTCAGATTGGTCTCGGAATCACCCCTCCAGAGTTGGAAAGTAATGCTCAGATTGAGCCCGGAATCACCCCTCCAGAGTCGGAAAGTAATGCTCAGATTGGTCTCGGAATCACCCCTTCAGAGTTGGAAAGTAATGCTCAGATTGGTCTCGGAATCACCCCTCCAGAGTTGGAAAGTAATGCTCAGATTGGTCTCGGAATCACCCCTCCAGAGTTGGAAAGTAATGCTCAGATTGGTCTCGGAATCACCCCTCCAGAGTTGGAAAGTAATGCTCAGATTGGTCTCGGAATCACCCCTCCAGAGTTGGGAAGTAATGCTCAGATTGGTCTCGGAATCACCCCTCCAGAGTTGGGAAGTAATGCTCAGATTGGTCTCGGAATCACCCCTCCAGAGTTGGGAAGTAATGCTCAGATTGGTCTCGGAATCACCCCTCCAGAGTTGGGAAGTAATGCTCAGATTGGTCTCGGAATCACCCCTCCAGAGTTGGAAAGTAATGCTCAGATTGACCCCGGAATCACCCCTCCAGAGTTGGAAAGTAAGTCTCAGATTGACCCCGGAATCACCCCTCCAGAGTTAGAAAGAAATGCTCAGATTGGTTCCGGAATCACCCCTCCAGAGTTGGGAAGTAATGCTCAGATTGGTCCCGGAATCACCCCTCCAGAGTCGGAAAGTAATGCTCAGATTGGTCTCAGAATCACCCCTCCAGAGTTCGGAAGTAATGCTCAGATTGGTCTCAGAATCACCCCTCCAGAGTTCGGAAGTAATGCTCAGATTGGTCTCGGAATCACCCCTCCAGAGTTGGAAAGTAATGCTCAGATTGAGCCCGGAATCACCCCTCCAGAGTTGGAAAGTAATGCTCAGATTGGTCTCGGAATCACCCCTCCAGAGTTGGAAAGTAATGCTCAGATTGGTCTCAGAATCACCCCTCCAGAGTTGGGAAGTAATGCCCAGATTGGTCTCGGAATCACCCCTCCAGAGTTGGGAAGTAATGCTCAGATTGGTCTCGGAATCACCCCTCCAGAGTTGGAAAGTAATGCTCAGATTGGTATCACCCCTCCAGAGTTGGAAAGTAATGCTCAGATTGGTCTCAGAATCACCCCTCCAGAGTTGGGAAGTAATGCTCAGATTGGTCTCGGAATCACCCCTCCAGAGTTGGAAAGTAATGCTCAGATTGGTCTCAGAATCACCCCTCCAGAGTTCGGAAGTAATGCTCAGATTGGTCTCGGAATCACCCCTCCAGAGTTGGGAAGTAATGCTCAGATTGGTCTCGGAATCACCCCTCCAGAGTTGGAAAGTAATGCTCAGATTGGTCTCGGAATCACCCCTCCAGAGTTGGAAAGTAATGCTCAGATTGGTCTCGGAATCACCCCTCCAGAGTTGGGAAGTAATGCTCAGATTGGTCTCGGAATCACCCCTCCAGAGTTGGGAAGTAATGCTCAGATTGGTCTCGGAATCACCCCTCCAGAGTTGGAAAGTAATGCTCAGATTGGTCTCAGAATCACCCCTCCAGAGTTCGGAAGTAATGCTCAGATTGGTCTCGGAATCACCCCTCCAGAGTTGGGAAGTAATCCTCAGATTGGTCTCGGAATCACCCCTCCAGAGTTGGAAAGTAATGCTCAGATTGAGCCCGGAATCACCCCTCCAGAGTTGGAAAGTAATGCTCAGATTGGTCTCGGAATCACCCCTCCAGAGTTGGAAAGTAATGCTCAGATTGAGCCCGGAATCACCCCTCCAGAGTCGGAAAGTAATGCTCAGATTGGTCTCGGAATCACCCCTCCAGAGTTGGAAGTAATGCTCAGATTGGTCTCGGAATCACCCCTTCAGAGTTGGAAAGTAATGCTCAGATTGGTCTCGGAATCACCCCTCCAGAGTTGGAAAGTAATGCTCAGATTGGTCTCGGAATCACCCCTCCAGAGTTGGAAAGTAATGCTCAGATTGGTCTCGGAATCACCCCTCCAGAGTTGGAAAGTAATGCTCAGATTGGTCTCGGAATCACCCCTCCAGAGTTGGAAAGTAATGCTCAGATTGAGCCCGGAATCACCCCTCCAGAGTCGGAAAGTAATGCTCAGATTGGTCTCGGAATCACCCCTCCAGAGTTGGAAAGTAATGCTCAGATTGGTCTCAGAATCACCCCTGCAGAGTTCGGAAGTAATGCTCAGATTGGTCTCGGAATCACCCCTGCAGACTTGAAAAGTAAGGGTCAGATCGGTTCCGGAATCACCCCTCCACGTTCTGGAAAGTATGGTCAGATTGGTTCTAGAATCACCCCTCCACGTTTTGAAAAGTATGGTAAGATTGGTTCTAGAATCACCCCTCCAGCTTTTGAGAAGTATAGTCAGACTCGTACCGGAATCACCTCTCCAGACTCGGGAGAGTATGTTCAGATTGGTCCCAGAATCACCTTCATGTCTTTCAGAAGAAGTGCGGACAAACTGACAAACTGACAGACTAAGCCGATTATATATACAGGGTGTGTCCTCTAAGCTGCAACATTTTCGTGGCCTTTCTGTTTTGGGCTGTATTTCGGTCAAATTTGATCCGATGTGGGAATTTTTTTTTCGATCGAAAGCTCTTGAAGAGACGCATCTTTTCGCTCCATTATTTTTGATCATCAGATCAGTGTTGAGTTTTCCAGAGCCTGTCGAAGTTTTCCTCAATTCAATCCATGGTCCCTGAAAGAACTAACCAGGAAATCGCCGATTCTCAACCGATTTCGGAAATTAAAAAACGGAAACCCAGCTACAAAACGCTCGCAACAACGCGCGGATCGGTTGCGAACCGGAGGAACGGTATTCAATACGAGATACCCCAAAATTGAGCCTCCCGGACCCCCTGCCGACCCCTCCAGTAAAGAACTGCCTGTAACTCCTCAGGGAAGCCGATTTCGGAAATTTCACTGATGGCAAAAGTTTCTTATTTTGAGCCAAACTACCCGGAAACGAAGTCACCGAGACAATCCGATAACTTTTTTTTTCCACCTCAAAAGTCATGAGATGAGCGCCCAGTGACTTTTGAGGTGGAAAAAAAAAGTTATCGGATCGACTCGGTGACTTCGTGAAATTTCCGAAATCGGCTTCCCTGAGGAGTTACAGGCAGTTCTTTACTGGAGGGGTCGGCAGGGGGTCCGGGAGGCTCAATTTTGGGGCATCTCGTATTGAATACCGTTCCTCCGGTTCGCAACCGATCCGCGCGTTCTTGCAAGCGTTTTGTAGCTGGGTTCGAGAAGGAATCTTTCCGTTTTTTAATTCCCGAAATCGGTTGAGAATCGGCGATTTCCTGGTTAGTTCTTTCAGGGACCATGGATTGAATTGAGGAAAACTTCGACAGGCTCTGGAAAACTCAACACTGATCTGATGATCAAAAATAATGGGGCGAAAAGATGCGTCTCTTCAAGAGCTTTCGATCAAAAAAAAATTCCCACATCGGATAAAATTTGACCGAAATACAGCCCAAAACAGAAAGGCCACGAAAATGTTGCAGCTTAGAGGACACACCCTGTAGTAAGGATTCCTCCTCATCCAGTGTAACTCATGTCTCCATATGCCTGGATATCCTCAAAGCACCCAAAAACAACAGAATTAAAAGGCTATGGCAGTTCCTGAGTCGAAGTAAGGACAATGGACGCCCGTCTGGCACCAGGATCAAAGACCGGAAGGGTCTCCTGATTCCAGACGACGGCTTGACAGCTCACCTAGCTGGCCTAGGAATTGAACTGCTGGAAGCAAGCAAGACCAACGATCAGAATGACCCGTGGCAAGGAAGCAGAGATCCCACAGGAATCGTTACAGGCCCAGAAGAGGTCAAGAGAGCGATGAGTACCATCCAAGACCGCACAGGCTGTGGCCTCGATGGTATCCCCGCGAAAGTCTTGAAAAATCTGCAGAATGAAGGTGTAAGGCAAATCACCGAACTATTCAACAGAATGTTTTCCGGAGCCGAAGACATACCAGAGAACTGGAAACAAGGAAGAGTTTCCCTCATAGAAAAAGGGAACTCTAAAAAGGGACACCTGAACACATACCGACCGACCACCATCACCCCAGTCCTGTACAGACTATTCACCAAGATCTTCAACTCAAAGATCCAAGAGTGGATCGAGAATGAACAGATTCTGGGGGAGATGGAGAACGGCTTTAGACCAGGTAGGCGTGGAGACGATATCATCTTCATACTTACTTCCGCCATAGAGATCGCCAGGGAAAACAAGCAAGGAATGGTAGCCTGCTTCCTGGACTGCTCACGAGCCTTCGACAGAATTGACCGCGAAGAACTGTGGAAGATTCTTTGCAGACTCGGAACGGAACCCAGCTGGGTCGACCTACTGACACGCACATACGAGAACAACAAAGTCAAAATTGTTCACGGCGAGGTCAGCTCAGACTGGCTATGCTCTCACAGAGGTGTGAAATAGGGCTGCCCCTTGAGCAGCATCCTGTTCATACTATACATAACAGAGCTTGAGAAACGACTGATTGAGAGTAAGCGCGGATTCCGAATCAGGCGGAGAGGAGACTTTTGGAACACTCGGGAACCGAAGCACTTCGTGCTACCCGGGTTGTTCTTTGCGGGTGACATAGTGCTACTCGCACACAACCACAAGGATCTAGAAGAGCTTCTTATCATCACCTCGGCATTCGGAAGGGTTAGAAGATTGACCTTCAATCCCCTAGAAAGTGCAGTGGTTGTGTTCTCAAACCACTCGGTTGGCGACTGCGATGGCCTCCAGATACAAGGCAAAGCCCTACCTATCAGCCGAGAGTACACATATCTAGGGATCACCCTGAGTGACGACTCCAACTACCTCTCCAAGCAAGAAGAGAAATGAAAGACGGATGCGAAGAAAGTCCTTCACCAGATGCACGCCCAGCCACTATGGGGATTCAACAAGTTTGAAATGTCCAAAACATTCTGGAAAGGCGTCGCTGTCCCGAAAATCACGTACGCAAACGCTGTAACCGTTATGACAACTAACTCAGTGAACGAACTGGAGAAAGCCCAGCGCGAGGCAGCGCGATGGACACTAGGTATACCAGGATGGAAGGTAGCAAACGAATACCTTCCATCGGAGCTGAGCTGGAGCTCCTTCGGAGCAAGGGAAGCCAAAAGTAAGCTCAGGTATTTCGCGAGGATCCGCTCAATGCCGGACTCGAGATGGCCAATTTGACCATACTTCTCAAAACCATGATGCTGAACAAGTGAAGAGAGAGAAAAGTGCCTCGATTTCAGGTCAGAATCCTATTGATAATCGGTGGCCACTCCCGAAGGTCTCATGACACTACAAGTAAGGCAATGTGTGGCTGTCAGCAGTAGACTCCGGAAGCAAGGGATGGGCCAGCCAGCGTAGTCAGCCGAAGGCCGGCTAGTCTATGTATCTAAAAATCCAGGGTCTGTTTGTTTGCCTGTCCTCAATAGACTCCTCCGGTATTGATCGGATCGACTTGGAACAAACTGCGTAATGTTGGGCGGCTCAACGGGAAGGACATAGGCCAGGCTAGATGTGTGGTTCCTATACCAATCTGACCATGACTTTCCAAGTCTAGAGGGGTGATTCCCGGACCAATCAGACCATTGCTTTCCAACTCTGCAGAGGTGATTCCGGGACCAATATGACCATTACTCTCCAAGTCTGGGGGGGGGGGGGGGGTGAAGGTGATTCCGAGACCAAATTGGGCATTACTTTCCAAGTCTAGAGGGGTGATTCCGGGACCAATCTAACCATTACTTTCCAAGTCTGGAGGGGTGATTCCGAGATCAATCTGACTATTACTCTCCTAGTCTGGAGGGGTGATTCCGAGATCAATCTGACCATTACTTCCCGAGTCTGGAGGGGTGATTCCGAGATCAATCTGACTATTACTCTCCTAGTCTGGAGGGGTGATTCCGAGATCAATCTGACCATTACTTTCCGAGTCTGGAGGGGTGATTCCGAGACCAATCTGACCATTACTTTCCTAGCATGGATAGTTGATTCCGAGACCAATCTGACCATTACTTTCCGAGTCTGGAGGGGTGATTCCGAGACCAATCTGACCATTACTTTCCTAGCATGGATAGTTGATTCCGAGACCAATCTGACCATTACTTTCCAAGTCTGGATGGGTGATTCCGAGACCAATCTAACAATCACTTTCCAAGTCTGGAGGGGTGATTCCGAGATCAATCTGACTATTACTCTCCTAGTCTGGAGGAGTGATTCCGAGATCAATCTGACCATTACTTTCCGAGTCTGGAGGAGTGATTCCGAGACCAATCTGACCATTACTTTCCTAGTCTTTTTTTTATTTTTTTATATCGAGTATGATGTGAAAAATCCCTTCGGAGACCAGAAGTACTTTCTGGTACTGAGGTGATTCCTCTAAAAAACACACCTATCTCCGCCCTCTGGTGACTGGGGACTTCCGAGATACCTGTTCACAGGAATCTGTTGTTTGCATTACTTCCGGGTCACCAGGAGCATTCCTATCTTATACACTCTGTTCTCCTGCTATCTGGATCACTATTTCTTTTCACGTCTGGCCTGCCGGGGGACCAGCCTGGCCCGTAGAGACTGTCGTTCTTTGCCGGATGAGCGCGTCCTTCTTCTTGAGGATACATGCTATTTTACGGCTTATTTTGTTCCACTCTTCCTCCGATTCAAGCATCTTCTTAACCAACTCCGGCCCCGTGGTCGCCCCAAAAGCAACTCTCTGCCCTGCAAAGGCCGGGCAAACGAACACTGTGTGATGTACGTCGTCTTCTTCCGCGCTGTCACAGTTCACGCATGTCGGGCTCTGTCTCTTCCTGATGAAGTGTAGATACTTCTCGAAGTTGCCGTGGCCCGTGAAGAACTGTGACGTGTAGTAGGTCAACTCGCCGAAATCTCTCTCGCACCATCTCTTGACATCTGGTATGCATGAGTGGGTCCATCTTCCCGTGGTTGCAGCGTCCCAAGCACGTTGCCACTTCGTGTAGCTTTCTTCTTTTATGTCTTCTTCCGAACGAGCTTCTTCATCGTCGGTGTCGGAATCGTATGGCCGATCCCTGATCCTCGAGGCCCTGTACAGCTCGGTTCTTTCCTCTGCGAGGATCGGCCATGGAAGTGTCCGAGCCAGAACCAAGACCGCTGCAGTGGAGACCGTGCGGTAACAGCGACTTATTCTGATGGCCATGAGTCTCTGTGCTTTTTCGAGCATGTCTCTATTTTTCTGCAGTCTCAATGCCGTAGGTGCCCACACTGGCGCTGCGTACAAAGCGATTGACTGTGCTACCGTAGCCAGGACTCGCCGCTGAGCCTCTGTCGCTCCGTATGTGCGGGGTAGGATCTTTCCTATGTCCGTGGCGGCTTTTGTTGCGCGCTGTGCGACACACTTGATATGTTCCACACCTGTTGCTTCTGCCTGAAGTCTCACACCTAGGTATCTCGCTGAGCGACTTATATTCACCGGGTGTCCTTCGACTAGGACCCGTGGGAGTCTCTCCTTTCTTCCTTTAAGCAGCA
Source organism: Phytoseiulus persimilis (assembly GCA_037576195.1). Classification (NCBI taxonomy): domain Eukaryota; kingdom Metazoa; phylum Arthropoda; class Arachnida; order Mesostigmata; family Phytoseiidae; genus Phytoseiulus; species Phytoseiulus persimilis. The sequence goes on from CM075104.1 coordinate 4,942,569, forward strand.
TCACAGCCTCGGTTTTTTCTGAGGCAAGAGAGAGTAGGTTTTCCCTCATCCATGCCGATATACTGTCCAGTGCGTCTTGTGTGATCTCTTCAAGTTCTTGTATCGACTTGGCAACGGTTATGAGTGCTAAATCATCGGCATAGGCTATTGTGGATGCTCCCTCTGGCAGTCGTATGCGAAGTACGTCATCGTACCCAATATTCCAGAGGGTCGGCCCTAGTCTTGAGCCCTGGGGAACCCCGGCGGACATCTGATGTTTCGTTCCCTCTTCGTCGATCACGTAGCGTGCTTGAAGATAAGAGCCGATTATTCTTCGCAGGTAAGGTGACACACCTCTCCTCTTCAGACTGTCAAGGATTACGCTCCACTCTATGGAGTTAAAAGCATTCTTAACGTCCAATAGGACGATGAGGCATCTGTTTCTTCGCTGCCACGGTCTTTTCTTTTCCTCCAGGACGATTGACATTACTCTCTCAATCGCCGACATGGTCGAGCGCCCCTGTCTGAAACCGAATTGGCTTTCGGACAGTCTATCCTCCTCTTCTAGTTCGTTTTGCAGTCTTCGGTTAATGACGATCTCCACTCCCTTCGCCAGAGTATTGAGGAGGCAAATCGGCCGAAATGCATCCTTTTTGCCGGGCTTTGGGATGAGAACAAGATTCGCCGTTTTCCATGATTGGGGGAAAACGCCGCTTTGCAAGATATTCTCCACCAGCCTGCCTACAATTCCGGGCCACCGCGAGAAGAGAATCTTTGTGATTTCTGGCGGAATCCCGTCCGGACCCGGGGCCTTGCCCGCTGCGATTCTTTCTGCAGCTGCAGTAACTTCGCTTCGTAGGACGGGCGGAACTTCTGTCTCCTGGACATCTAGTTGCTCTCTGTTGAATGAGAGTCCTCTTGGGAACAGTTGGTTGACAGCCACGTGGATCTTTTCCGTCGGGGTCTTCAATCTTTTCTGTCCTAATTTTTCGCGAACAATCTTATAGGGAAGTCCCCAGATATCTTCGCGCAGCTTGTCGACGAGTTCTCGCCAGCTTGCTTTCTTCGCGTTCAGGATTCCTATGTGGAGTTTTCGCTTGGTCTCGCAGTAGTTTCTCCGGTACGCGTCTGTCGTCTCGGGTTCTGCGGTCGCGGTTCTTCTCGATCGTGTGAAGCTCCTTCTTGCTCTAATGCACTTCCTTCTGAGGCGAGACACCTCCTCTGTCCACCAGTACGAGGGTTTCTTCCCACGCAAATGTGGGGAGATCCGGGGGAGCGCCTCGGAGCATGCTTCTTTGAGTATGTCGCTGATGGTATGTTCATCAATTGGTAAGTCCATCTCTCGGATTTCTTCGCATTTACGATCAATATGCGTAAGGAGGGTCTCGCGGTCCAAATTCCTCGCAGTGAACTTTCGGCCCTGCTCATCAGGCTTTTTTGTCACGGTCAACTTAAGGTTGTATTCTATATACAGGTGATCGCTCATAGACTCCAGATCATCCCTGACCCTCCATCCCGTTATGTCGGTTGGAGCCGTTGTTGCGAGTAAGTCTATGAACGAGCATGATTGTCCCCTGCTGAAGGTCGGGATTTTTCCGTCATTGATGATGAAGAGTCCGCTTCTTGCAAACATCTCCTCGAGCTCCCTTCCTCTGGTGTCTGTTTCTGTGCCGCCCCAGGCGGTCGAGTGTGCGTTAAAGTCCCCGACCACTAAGATTCGTCCTCTGGTTTCAATGATGGTTTCTTCTACTTCTTGCAGATATTCGATAAACTCCTTCATGTCCCTATTCGGTGAAAAATAGCAGCTGAAGAGATGAGTGTTTTCGCCTGCCAACGTGATCCTCGTAAGTCCTCTCGACGAAAATCCTTCAGTGATTGCCTGTCTGTTGTTTATCCAGATAGCTGTATCTGCGGTGTCGTCCGAGATCCATCCTTGGTCTCGCTTCTCCTTCTGTTTCGATATGATTTTGTTTGCTTCGCTTATTATGCATATGTCAAACTCTTCTCTTCTTGCCCTCTCTTCTAAGATAGCGTGTGAAGCCCGGGTGCGATTCAGATTTATTTGGACTACTCTGATCATTTAGGGTCGTTGGTGGGTATTGCTCTTCCTTGCACCATGGTTTTCCAGCCTTCTTCGCTAGTTGTTGTTCTACCTTCTCCGGATTTCTCAACTCGTGTGCTTTGCTCCGGTTGCTCCGGTTGCTTTGCTCGGTCGTTCTGTTCGTTTTGTGCAGGGTTGCCCTCTTGGCTCGTTCTCCCACGAAGCTTTTGGAGAATCTTCCTGTAGTCAGGGCACGCTGATGAATATTCCGAGTGGCCATTGGCATTGCAGCTGGAGCACTTTACGTCTTCCACGTTGCATACCTTCCCTAGGTGACCAGGCTTTCCACATTTGTAGCACCTCCTTTCGGTTGCAGTTGTCTCCCTGCAGGCGTTCGCTTTGTGTCCGACCCCCTGGCATCGAAAGCAAATAGGCACGTCGAACCATTCCCTTATCATGCAAAGCATCCACCCGATCCGTATCTTGCCGATTTTCAAAATTCTCTCCGCGTCAGGCTTGGATAGTCTGACAAGGGCAGTCCGCTCTCCTCTGGGTCCATCTCTGATCTTTTCTACTCGGACTTGCCCTGGGTCCTTCCTTCCCAGTATCTTGCGGATTTCCATTTCGATTTCTTCCTCATCCGTAACCATGTCCATGCGGGAGATAATGATTGTTGAGCTCAGTGGCGGTCCTCTGATCTCAGTGTTGAACTTGAGATTCTCGGATATGTACCTCGCTAATCTCTCTTGTCCTCCGTTCTTCTTTTCTTTGACTTGAAGACTCAGCTTGCCGTTTTCCATGTCCTTAACGCTGTTGATCTCTATTCCTAGCTCCTTTGAGTCGACTCTGCTACGAAGGCTTTCGAGAACCTCCGCAAAACTGGCCCCGTTTGCCTCCACCAGAATAGAACCTTGATTCTGTCTTCGAAGCGGTCTCCCTGCTTCTCGGTTGGTTTCGGTCCTCTTTTTGCTCCCTCGCGTTTTGGTTGAAATCTCCGCCCCCGAGCTGACCTCAGCGGCGATCCAGCAAGCTTCAGCAACTCTTCGATACTTCTCGGCGTCGGCGTTGCTTGGCAACTCAATCAGCGTTTTCTCTCCTTCTTTATGTGGAATGTTCTTGACTTTCTCCGCGATTTTCTGAAATACTTCCGCCACGTCTACGAGGGTGTGCTCCTTCTTCATTTTCGCGACGATTAGTGTCATTTCCTCCGCTGTCGGATTTGCCTCTCCGTGTCTGAGAAGAGTCGGGGAAAGGAGTGCGACTGTGGTTGCCACCTCTCCATCCTCAAGTCCGTCAACTCCTTTGACTGCCGGAAAAAATCTTGATAGTTGCTGGATGACGTTTTTCGTTCGCTCGTCGTTGCTTCCATTGCTGTGAAAGAGGTTCCTGCATCTCCTATTGCCAACTATTCCTGCTTTCGAAAGCGTGATTTTCTCAAAGGTTTGTTTCGGCCATGGTTTCTCGGCAACTTCTGCCATTTCTTCTAAGCTCTCGAGTTTCTGAAGCTGCTCCTTGATCTGCTCGGCCTGTTCTTCCTCGAGTTCCTTCTTCCCTTCACTCTTGGTTGCTTCCATCGCCTGCGTTTTGGTGCATTCCTTGCACGACTTGGTCTCTTCTACTATTGGTAACCGCTCGACCTCCATCAGCTTATCTTTTATCAGGACAAGCATCTCTCTTTCCAACCTATCCGTCACGCGCACAAGTTCCCTTGTAATAGTCTTTACTCCCTTAGCAGTGTTTTGGACCTCAAGGCTCTTGAGTTTCACCACCTTCAGTCGGATGCCCTCGATTTTCTCGGATACTTCTTTCCCGAGATCAATTCTCCGACTCCTCTTCTCAATTTATTCCTTCTCCGGAGATTCTCGTCTCCTTTTCTTCCCTCCCGCATAGGTCAGGGTCTCCGCATCCCTTGTTGTCGTTTCTCCACTTCTTTCAGCTCCAATCGTTGATCCTGGTGCGGTGTTTCTCTCGGGTGGTTCTGTTGCGGAGTCCATGGCATGGTCCGTCTCTATGTCCACATCCGCATCCAGGGTTTCCGCTTCTGAAGCTTCTGTATCTGCTCTCCGCGGCCTCACGGGCAAGGTCCCCGTCGTCAGGGGAGTCTTCGCCGGAGATCGCGGCAGAAGAGGCATTTCGGATTGCTCCTACACTCCTCTCTTCGGCGTTTCGGGTTGAGTTTCTTGGCGCGTCGAAGTCTACAACCGGCGTGGGGCCGCTTGCTTACAGGCAGTGCTGAAGAAAATACCTATCTGGGTACCCTTCACCGGTATTGGCCGTCGATGAGTAGCGAGAAGGTCTGAGAGTCACGAATACTCAGCTGGTTCCGTCGCTCCACGGTTTCCTCGCCGCTCCCTCTTCCGTGCACAGCACACAGCACCAGCTTCGGTGATCGAATATCACAGAAAATANGCTCCCAAACCTGGTGGAAATCGAGCGACGCCATCTCCTCTGCCATTGCACTAAGCCACTGTTGGCTGGTAATTGGACTTGTGAACATCTTCTATACATGTTGGTTCGTCAACCAATTATTTACACCGGTGCTTACTGTTTCGCTGACACACATCGCAACGTGTGCGCTGCCGGCCTGGTACCGTCTCCGGAGGACGCAACTTGGATCGATCTCGTAGCTCGTATCTCCCGCGCCGTTCGTTGCGTTTTTCACTTGGGGCAGCCGCTCCTGCGGCGCCATGTCCTTCATTCGAGGATTCTCTTTCCGGCACGGGGCCCGCGGATGCTGCTTCTTCTCTTGCTGATGCGTTCTCCCTCTGGTATCCGCTGACGGATTGGCTTCTTCGATCTGCTCATCGCCGGTGCCTTCAGGCGCTTCTGCTTCGGCGGCATTCTCTAGGGGCACTCCTCCATCCAGTGGACTGGGAGTGCGCACTTCACGTCCTTTAGTCCTGACGATCTGTCTGGTCTCGGGATACCACACACGATAGCTGAGTCCATCTTCAGTCGATCCCGACAATGTAGCCTGGGAATCCTCTGGTGTCCAACTTGTCCTTCTGTGGGGTGCGGTTGTAAAACTTGCACTCGGTGCCAAATGCTCTGATGAGACTGATGTATGGTTTTCTCCTCATGATCATCTCGTACGGCGTCTTCCCGGCTGATTCGACAAACTTTACGCAATTCGTCGTGTGGGCGGAAAAGCTCACGGCTTCCCGCCCAAAGGTACTTGGGCAGGCCACTGTCGATGAGCATGGTCCTTGCCAGGTCAAGTAACGATCGATTTAAACGCTCACTTATACCGTTAAGTTGAGGGCGTAAAAGGAGGGGAGTAACTTACATCAGCTCCGATGGCACTCATGATCTCCTTCACTCTCTGATTCTTGAACTCAGCTCCTTCATCAGAGTGGAGATGATACACAGTGAAACCGCTTTGATTCTGGAACCATTTGACGAACTCCGCGATGTGGTCAGGCACTTGATCCTTTGATTTCAAGAAGTACACTTTTCGAAACCGAGTCATGTCGTCAGTCAGCGTGAGAAACAGATTTGCTCCTCCAAGAGATCTCTTACGCATAGCGCAGGTGTCCGCGTGTATGTACCCTGGTCTTGGAGCTACCACTTTCCCGGGTTTCGGCCTGTTGCTCGAACGATGCATCTTGCCTTGGGTACATACGTCACATTTCACGAAGTCATTGATTATCTCGTATCCTTCGCGGTTCGGCATTTTCCTGAGGGTCTTAACGTTGATGTGAGCGAACATCTCGTGTACCGCTTTCAGACTTACTTTCTTCTTCAGTCCCGCAACGTTTCCCTCCACTGGTTCACTTGCATGGAACACGAACAGTCCATTTGTTGCTCAGCTCGAACTTCTTCGTTGTCTCGGAGTATGGTGATGGCTTCCTCAGTTACCAAAATACGAAACTTCTCGTTTAGCTAGCTTTGAAACTGAAATTAGATTTCTGCGAAGCCTGGGTACGTACAGAGCGTCCTTTAGACATAGCGTTGCGGTCTTGATTGTCGTTGTTCACTGGCACAATTGCGGTTCCTGACCCCTGTGCACTTAGGGTGTTGGATCCGCCGAGTGCGACCACTTGGTTGCCTTCGAACGGCTTGTAGTCCGTCATCCATTTCAGGCTGGTTAGCATGTGGTGGGTCGAGCCGCTGTCAACAGCAAATATCTCTTCAGCACTTGCCTGATTGACTTCGGCTTGCTGGCATTCCACGATCAGGGCTTCAGCAATGTTGGCTTGCGGCGGTAGTGTTCTCGATTGTCCTTGCCTCTTCCTCTGCCTCGAAATCCCGCCTCTGCGTTGATTCCCGCCTTGTCGGGGAAGTCTGCAGGCTGATTGCATGTGTCCTCGTTGATTGCAGTTGTAGCATATCACTTCGGATGACTGCACAGATGTTCTTCGGAGTTGGATCTTCTGGCGAAGTTTCTTCTCCTGAAGTGTTGATTCCTTGAGGGGTTGAATCGGGAGAACATCGCTGTGATCTCGTTGACGTCACTTTGGTTCCTTCGAGTGGCTTCTCCTTCGATTAGATCCGTCAGTGTGTCCAGATGTTTGTCCGAGTCCAGTCGGGGTGCTCCATCCCTGTCGGAACGGTTCCCATGAACTTGGCAGCGCCTCTAGAAGTTTGGAGCACTGGACATCGTCTGGTAAGTTGATTCCAACTGTGTTGAGCTCGAAGATGACTTTCTTGTAAGCGAGGAGGTTATCGCCAACGGATAGTCCTGGTTGGTACTTCGAACGTCATGAACTTCGACAATGCCAGGCCCTTCCTTGTGCCTGTTGCGCGCGTGAACTTGTTCTTGATTCGGCGCCATATCTCCTGTGCTGCTATGTTATCTGCGTTGTCGAGGAATAATGATGTGGCGAGATTCGGGTGTATCGAGTTGATAAGCACGTACCTCGCAGCTCTGTTTCCGATGGTGTAGTTCTTCATTTGCGTTTTGCCCTCTGGTGTGTTTTCTTGATCTGGAGCTGGTGGGTTGAGTTTCCCGATGGTTACAGGCCAGGCATACGGTTCTCCATCTAGTACGGATGGCATGACTGTGCGCCATGGTATGTAGTTCTTGCCGTCGAGTGCTAGGATGATGTTGGTTGCGACTCGTGGTCTTGGTCCACACACGATGGGATCTCCGGATGTGCTGGAGCTGGGTTCTGGATCAACTTCGAGACCGTTCAGTCCGTAGTGAACGAAGCCGTGGGGGCCTTGGGCATCTCTGGCGGATTGCTGTCTTGACATCGTGATGCTGAACTGTGACTCCCTTGATTCACCGATGTATACTTACGCCACCGACCCGCTCAACCTGAGTGTGTCGTGCTGATAACGCTGATAAGCCTTTTGGGCCTGGCTCTAGCTCCTTTGCGGCTGGATGAGATGATCGGTGACGCGTACAAGACTTGCCTAGAGATGACGGCTACTGAATGAAAACGACAATTCTGGTGGACAGAATGTTTGGCTCCCCCAACACACTGAAGTTTTATTCCGGCTTTTATAGTCACTGACAGGGGGAGAGTTACACGGCGAACACCTGACGTTAGACGTCAGTCTACAGGCGTCCGATTTCTATCTCAGTAATCTACAGTATCGCCTGTGCGCGGTTGATCATGCTCAAAGTTCACTAACGCTTCGCTTGCTCGAATGGCGTCTTCCCTGATTACCAAAACTGTGTCGACGACTGCTCTGGGTAAAACATCAAATACTCAACACCTCGCCCTGATGGTTTTCCAGGTGTGTTTTGGTTGGCGTCGATGTAGTCTAGAACTTGGCACATGTACTCAAAGCTGATGAAGTCGGGTGCATCAGCCGTGTCTTCGTACACCGCTTCGTATTCTCCTGAATGGTAATGCGACTCGTGTAACTCGTCTGTCTCCTCGATGTAGACTTCGTCCTGCTCTTCGCAGCTCCGCACCATTTCGTCAATTTTTGCGCCATATGTCTCTCGATAGAAGTTGCTTCCGTCGTCCTCAGGACGTCTAGGCCCATGGACGTGAGGAGCTCTTTGAGCAGGGCTAGCATAATCTCGGGTCTATAGAGCCACTCCATTTTGCAGTTAAATATTATCGTGTATTTCGCTATCCTCATGAAATCCAATCCGGCAACGAGATCATGATTGTCTTTTATGCTAAAGCAGTCCACCGCATGCGCAATCACGATCCATGACGCACAAGGATTGTGTCTCATCGTGCCGCCCCTCGGTGGCAAACGATCCAGGGAGAAGAAGTGATGTTTAGAGGTCGATCTCGCTGTGTGTTTCCCTGCATTATTCACTGATTCAGAGTCGAAAAACTCGAGTCACCACTGAAGAACAGGGGAGTATATCGGCCCTGGAAAGCCGAAAAAACTCTTTTTTTCGAATTTCGGACCTCTCTAGAGAAAAAAAAACGCGGGGCCCATTCAGCGACCACCTGTGGGCCTAACCATGATCACCATGGACTACAAAATGGGCACACTTTTAATTCAATCTGTGTGTCACACTTCATACAGTTCCCTTGTGAGCCACGCGACCATGCACTGCCTCGACAATTCAACGGAGCTTCGTGACTCTGTGCGAAAAATCGGCTACATCGCACGGAGGCTTTTTCCTCTTGCCTTTCATCGCGGGCATCAGTACGTTGGAGCCCAGCTCGCGAATGTGGTCACAGCATTCCGGAAGCCACGATCGACAATGAGCATGTCATTGCGCCTCAGTAGACCCGGGAGAATTCGATCCTTGGAAACTTGGGGGGGGGGGTCCAGAAGAATCAGAGTGTCGGCCAGAATAAAAATCGTAATAAACGCGATGGAAAAAGCGCCTCTTCCCGTGGATTTAGCCTAAGCTTCGACTCTCAGTGAGCTTTCGATCCAGCTTAATCCTAGAGTGCGCGCTCGACGCTATCCATTTTCGCATCTGTCTCGATTTCATTGATTTCAAAACTATGCGTCCATTTCCATCCAAACGACAGGTATGCCATCCGGCAGCTCTCTTCTCGAGCTTCTCAAAAAAGCCTGATCGGCGCTGTGACTCATCTGCGAGCCGACACGTGAGCGTTTGAAGTCGCCCAATTTTTGTCAAAAGTAGTGCAAATGCCAAGGGCTCCTTTCCTGGGCATAACCTTTCGCGACGAGACGCGCTTTGTACCTCTGTTTGCCTTCCCCGATGTCCTTCATGCCCAGAACCCACCTGCTCTCCACAATGCTCGCATGATGAGGTCGATCTACCGGGTTCTTCGTCCATGGCATCGACCAATTGCTCCGTCCGAACTCATGCGACTGCCTCATCATACGAACTTGGACCCTTCATGCATATTTATGGGGTTCCCCCTGCCTGAAAACAGCACATGAGTTCGGCCTCGCGGCTCTACCACCACCATAAAGAGTCTCTCCTGAACCGTCAGTTGAACTTTCGGAACTGCTAGAAGGTACTCTGGATTCCGGAGTATTTTTCATCAACCGCTCTTCCTCAATGAACAACATTGCGAAAGTTGTCTGTTTGGAGGTGTTGTTCGGGAGCCGTCTCTCAGAAGTCACTTGACAGGTCCTCTCGGTCGTGATTCTTACATTGCGGCTACAAATCGGTTTTTCCCTGGACGGTATCCACACACGATATCCGTCTCTTTCATCCACATATCCAACATTGTGACCGCGCATTGCCTTAGAGCTGAACGTTCCACGGTTCTTCTTCGAGATGTGATGGTAGCAGTCGGCTCCAAATATACTCGAAGGGTCTAGCCGTAGTGTAGATGTAGGTCAGGTGCCCCACCTCGACGGATCTTCCTGAGAACAGCACGATCGTGTTCTCCATGTGAAAAAATGTATCCCTGAAGTTTCCAGTTTTGTTCCGGCTAGACCATTTCCCGGACTGCCAAATCGAACCTCCAAATCAGAGTTCAAGAGACGATGAAAAATTCGAAATACGCGGTGTTTCGTCAGCTTCCAGGCGCTGACGATTTCGTATTGATTCAACGCTTGGCATGCCAACACCTACCGTTTTACTGTAATGTTCGAAGGTTTGGAAAATGCGCGATTTTTCTATTCCGGCCAAACTAAGAATATCGCCCCCTTTTTCCAGTTCGGAATCATGGAGCTCGTCGAAAATCAAGCTGATTAAAAAAAATTGAGCAAAACAGCCGCTGCAAAGTGAAGATATCGGCCTCGGAAGTTCCGATTCCCAGCGCTCTCGACCACCATGTTGAGTGAATGGGGAAAATATGGGCGTTTTCAAAAAGTGCTCCATTTCCCCAAGAAAACGAGCCAATTAGATGCCGCACTGCACTCATAACTGGCTTAAAGCGTCAAGAACATGTCGTATGATCTGATTTTTTGCCGTCCAAGAGTTCCCAGGGAAAATCGCGCCAGTGTCAGCCATGGGACGGCTCAACGAAACTGAATTTCATGATTTCGACTCGCTATTTGAAGCTATAGGTGAAGAGTCGAGTATTGGATCATATTACAGGCTTTTGGAGCTTTGAGCCCGGCTATAAGATGTGCAATGCTGCATCTCAAATTGGCTTGTCTTTTGAGGGAGATGGAGCATTTTTCGAGAAAGCCCAGATTTTTCCCTTTCACTCAACGGTAGTCCGAAACGGTCGCAAAGAAGATAGGGTCAAGTTCAGCTAGGCTGGAACTAGTGGTTCCGGAGGCTGCCTTTCCTCATCGATCTCATTAACGACCAGTAACATGGACCGAGCCGCTCACCGCAAAACGGTTGATTCACGCTCCTCGACAGTGCCGCAAAGCCCAACCCCGGGTGGATTCAGTTTCGTTGCGGCTAGCTCCGCCACAACACGCGAACCCTAGCCGCAGAATGTAAGCCTACATCAAAATTCCCACAGCCGAAGTGTCAAATTGCTCAGGCAGCGGTGCTCGAATCAGACGTGCTGCGGAACGACCATCTCGTCCTTATCTTGAACCATCCCGACACTGCAGAACATTCGAACGCAAGACGCGAGGGACGAAACATGTCTGGGATCATTGCTTCTTTTCTGTCTGTGGGTGGTGACAATAGCAATCGCCACCTCACCGTGGTGGCTGAAGGCCTTAATCGCGTGACTTGAAAGGCGAATGCAACTGGTGCAAACCGTTGCCCGAAATGAATCTGAGCACCTAACGTAAGTTTTAATTCTTGATCTCGAGTGATCCCATTGAGTAAGGCTCATTGCAAAAGTCATCGGCATGCATTCTACTGCAAAAAGCAAAACTATCGGTTTTTGAGTGCGAAATCATGATTGAGCCACCCATGGAATGATTCATTTCACATCAAGGGTTGCGGAAAAAACGTTCGTGAGGTGAATATTATGCTTTATAACATGTCGTCGAACTTCCCTGTGCCTGAATGACGGCGGAATTCTCCTAGGCATACTCTCGATGAGGTTTCGCACAAGATTTGCGTCAACAGAGGCCCAGGCTGTCCAGACTAGTGTCTTTAAGCTCCGGAACGCTTCTAAATTGTCAACCACCCTTGTAAACATGTCGCGCAATCACGCCCCGGAGGTTCTTGATGGGGTTCAAATCCGGACTGACCGCACCGGACTTGGCATTGATTTCTTTCTGTCAAACCAATATTTCGCCGATTTCGCCTATTGAATCGATGCGTTGTCTTGCTTGGAAGACGAGGTTCTCGTCTCCCTATGTGTGACGGCTTCGCCGACCTGTGACCATTGGACCCCCACTATGACTGACTTCCAAATGTGGACTGAAGACAGATTCCGAGTCTCTGGCAGGGTCGCCCGCCGAGAGTTTTCCCAACACCTAACCTGAGCCGACCCACTCCAAGAGGATGATGCAACTCGGATTTGTATTGCTTTCTCGTTCCGAGTGTGGCTCTTGAGACCTTCTCGGTCGGACTCCTCTTGATGTGTCTTTGCACCTCTCAACGCCATCCTGCGTCAACCTCGTAGCCTTCCATGGCTCTCTCGATATTTTCTTTCCTGAGTTGCTCGACTTCCTTGCGAAGCTCTTCCACGAGTTTTTCCATCTTGCCGTGACTTTGACCTTGACTCCTGATTTTTCACTTATCACCAATCCACTCCACTCCAAGAGAATCCCACCGCTGCTGTAATCGTCTCCTACGTGCTCTAAGGCCTGGACTCTCGAAGGGAAGGGATCTCACGGTGATTCGTCGTCACTCCGTTTATTCGATATTTTTCATCGACGCTACCACTCGCTCCGCTCGTGGCCGTCTCTCATGCATCTCTCTTCACACACACATTCTACACACCGACGCCCACTCTGCTGACACTCACTCCAACTCGAGCCTACTACATTCGACCACTGCTACCAAAACCTGCCTCCTGGCGGTGTATTCCATCCATTCATACGGCCATTCCAATACCATGAATAATACTAGCCTGGCATAACCTAACTGAGTATTCGTGAGCGAGCGCAACCACCGTTGCTCGAAGGTCCGCGCTATGGATCATCTCGGTCCCTCCTGCGCCTATGATGCTCGTCGCTCGTTGACTTTCCTTTCGCAAATATCGTGGCCATTCACGCATTACAGTAAAGGTGGTGCCGGGATCTCGAAGCACAACGGGCACTCCAACAGCTCTCGGATCCGAACGTACTCCCTTTCGCGAGCATCGTCCTTGCCTTCCGTCGGTGCCTCCTCTTCTGCCGGCGGTTGCCCCCTCTTCTGTCGACACAGCCAGCTCCGTTGCGGGACCGTCCGTCCGCTCATCTTCTCCCGGGTGGCCCTCGTGGTCCCCGTGCAGTCCGCCATGATGTGGCCACCCTGCTGGCATCTCCAACACCGCGGTAGCCCTCCTGGCAGGCACATACTTCCGTAGTGTCCTCGTATATATATATACCAGCCGGCCTTTGGCCGACTGGAGTCGGCCGCGCTGCGCGCGGTTGGACGGCTCTCCCTGCCATCGAGGCACTTTTCTCTCCCTTTACTGGATCAGCATTCTGATTTGAAAATAGGGCCAGATTGACCCCGGAATCACCTCTCCAGAGTTGGAAAGTAATGCTCAGATTGACCCCGGAATCACCCCTCCAGAGTTGGAAAGAAATGCTCAGATTGAGCCCGGAATCACCCCTCCAGAGTTGGAAAGTAATGCTCAGATTGACCTCGGAATCACCCCTCCAGAGTTGGAAAGTAATGCTCAGATTGGTCTCGGAATCACCCCTCCAGAGTTGGAAAGTAATGCTCAGATTGACCCCGGAATCAACCCTCCAGAGTTGGAAAGGAATGCTCAGATTGACCCCGTAATCACCCCTTCAGAGTTGGAAAGTAATGCTCAGATTGACCCCGGAATCACCCCTCCAGAGTTGGAAAGTAATGCTCAGATTGGTCTCGGAATCACTCTAGAGTTGGAAAGTAATGCTCAGATTGAGCCCGGAATCACCCCTCCAGAGTTGGAAAGTAATGCTTAGATTGACCCCGGAATCAACCCTCCATAGTTGGAAAGAAATGCTCAGATTGACCCCGTAATCACCCCTGCAGAGTTGGAAAGTAATGCTCAGATTGGTCTCGGAATCACGCCTCCAGAGTTGGAAAGTAATGCTTAGATTGACCCCGGAATCACCCCTCCAGAGTTGGAAAGTTATGGTCAGACCAGCCGGCCTTTGGCCGACTGGAGTCGGCCGCGCTGCGCGCGGTTGGACGGCGCTCCCTGCCATCGAGGCACTTTTCTCTCCCTTCACTGGTTCAGCATTCTGATTTTGAAATATATGGTCAGATTCGTCTCGGAATAACCCCTCCATAGTTGGAAAGAAAGGCTCAGATTTGCCCCGGAATCACCCTCCAGAGTTGGAAAGTAATGCTCAGATTGGCCCCGGAATCACCCCTCCACAGTTGGAAAGTCATGCTCAGATTGGTCTCGGAATCACCCCTCCAGAGTTGGAAAGTAATGCTTAGATTGACCCCGGAATCACCCCTCCAGAGTTGGAAAGTAATGCTTAGATTGACCCCGGAATCACACCTCCAGAGTTGGAAAGTTATGGTCAGACCAGCCGGCCTTTGGCCGACTGGAGTCGGCCGCGCTGCGCGCGGTTGGATGGCGCTCCCTGCCATCGAGGCACTTTTCTCTCCCTTCACTGGTTCAGCATTCTGATTTTGAAATATATGGTCAGATTCGTCTCGGAATAACCCCTCCATAGTTGGAAAGAAAGGCTCAGATTTGCCCCGGAATCACCCTCCAGAGTTGGGAAGTAATGCTCAGATTGGCCCCGGAATCAACCCTTCAGAGTTGGAAAGTAATGCTCAGATTGACCCCGGAATCACCCCTCCAGAGTTGGAAAGTAATGCTCAGATTGGTCTCGGAATCACTCTAGAGTTGGAAAGTAATGCTCAGATTGAGCCCGGAATCACCCCTCCAGAGTTGGAAAGTAATGCTCAGATTGACCCCGGAATCAACCCTCCAGAGTTGGAAAGAAATGCTCAGATTGACCCCATAATCACCCCTGCAGAGTTGGAAAGTAATGCTCAGATTGGTCTCGGAATCACCCCTCCAGAATTGGAAAGTAATGCTTAGATTGACCCCGGAATCACCCCTCCAGAGTTGGAAAGTTATGGTCAGACCAGCCGGCCTTCGGCCGACTGGAGTCGGCCGCGCTGCGCGCGGTTGGACGGCGCTCCCTGCCATCGAGGCACTTTTCTCTCCCTTCACTGGTTCAGCATTCTGATTTTGAAATATATGGTCAGATTCGTCTCGGAATAACCGGAATTCCGATAACTCTCGGGGTATCAATTCCGAGGATTTTCGGAATCTCAATTCCGTGGATTCTCGGAATTTCAATTCCGAGGATTTTCGGAATTTGGTCTTGGTATTGTTCACCAGAGAGACACCACACAATGTCGACCGAGCGGAGGCGAACTCCGATAATTCTCGGGGTATCAATTCCGAGGATTTTCGGAGTTTCAATTCCGAGGATTCTCGGGATTTGGCTTTGGTACAGTTCACCAGAGAGACGCAACACATTGTAGAGCGAGCGAAGGCGAACTCCGATAATTCTCGGGGTCAGAGCTACCGTTCCTGAGAAGAAAAAATTCAAAGTTCGAGAAAAAATTCTGGGAAAAATTAATATCTCGGGAACCGTGAGGCTTAGCGAGATTTTCGAAAGACCGAAGTATTCGTCTCATCGTCCTCTATCACAGGAAGAAAATTAGCACACTGCCAACAGTAGCAGAAGAGATATCGTCACATATATCTTCCATAGGCGCTCGCTGAGTTTCCGCGCAGGCGCAGTCGGTCTATGGGGCCTCAGCATTGCATACGGAACGCTCGTTTTCTTCCCGAAAAAACGCAAAACTCCACGATAACTCGGCCTTAAAACGTGCTCTGCCACTCGGGCGACACTGGCGGAGGAGAATATCACGCTATTTCCTAGAATTTCGAGTGATTTGAGCCAATATTCTGCAAAACCTATTTTCGCGCATTTTCGTGCCGAAATAGCGTGACATTCTCCCGTTTCGAGCGCACGAAAGGTGCTAGACTGCTCAGGGCACTCTCCAAGCACAGAATTCACTAGAATTTCCGCGAATTTCAAGTCAAACTCACCGATTTCCGCGTATCAGAGGCGGCGTGCGCGAGTATCAATCCGAAAAGACTTGCGCTTCGTCGTTCTCCGGGGATAGCGAGCGCAAAGGGATATTGCGTTGCCAGAAAATTTGAATTTCCAGGTTCCCGCCATTTCGTTGCTGTTGGACCCAGCTCGTTGAAATTTTTACCTGTGATAGAGGACAATGAGACGAACACTTCGGGAGCTTAAAATACTCGCGAGGCCTAACGGTTCCCGAGATATTATTTTTTTCCCGGTTCTTTCCTTCAACTTTGGATTTTTTTCCTCAGGAACGCAAAGGCAGATCTGGAATCAGAATCCACCCACAATCTTGTCTCGATGTCACCTACCTCCGATTAATTATTCGTGAGCTCTCGCTCAAAGCTAGAGATTTTTCCAAAATGTCCGAAATCTCTATTTTCAGGAATAAATGCACGGAATTCTGATCGAAAGTAGGTTACATCGAACCGAAGCTGTTGAGGCCATCGGATCCCTAATCGGGGCCGCCGTTTTCGAGGAATTAAAATTTCCCCGATTTCCACCCCAACTTTGGATTTTTTTTTCCCAGGAGCAGTAGCTCCGACCGACAATCTGAGACCACCGATTGTCTAGTTTTGATGTGCCTTACCTCCCATCATTTATTCGTGAATTTCAGACCAAAATTGGAGATATTTGGAAATTTTCCGAAATTTCCTAAATCTTTATTTTCCGGAATAAATTCACGAAACCTCGGCGGAGGGTAGAGGACATTGGAGCAAGATTTTTGGGCCTCTCGGATTCTGGATCGGAGCTTGGGTTTCCGAGGAAAAAAATCCCGAGTCCGCGTGATACTCGGAGAAAAAAATTGATATCTCGGACACGGCACGTCCGATCGGAGTTCCGATGACACCCACAAGTTCGCTTCAATGTCCTCGACCTCTCACAAGAAGCACGTGAGTTTATTCCGAAAATTAGAGATTTAGGAAATTTCGGCAATTTTTCGTGGAATCCCCATTTTCCATCGAATATTGACGAAAATAAGCTGGAAGGTAGAAGCCATTGAGAAAATATTGTGAGTGGTGTCGGATGACAGATCGGAGTCATCGTTCCTGAGAAAATAGCCCTGAAAAATTCGAATTCGAAGCTCCGTGAATCTCTGGGAAACCTGCGAATAGATGATGGATTCGAGCTACGGGGCACTGCCGCCGGGATGCCATATGCCATTCAAGTGGTCAGAGCTGCTAGAATGTGCATTCCAGACTTTCCGTGTTCCGTTATACGGAAAATGGGGTGTGTGAGGTGTGAGGAAGTGGACAGATCATGCATCATGCTTGAAATGGTCTGGGTGAGCTCCAATCTCTTCCTTTTCGTTCCATAGGAACCTATCAACATCGAGGGAGCACCAGAAAGCATTCTCCGAATTTTCGTCGAGCGGGAGACGGAAATCCTGCCGGGCATCGGTCCGATGTGTGGCATACATCTCATCAGTCTGTCATCCACATGCGGACCGCATGGCGCGGAATCGTCGGTAACGCATCCCCAACCCGTCAAGGAGTCCAAAATGACAGTTTCCATCGAGACCTGCTTTTGTTAATTTCCGTTAACGGAAAACGGGAAACGGCAATTTCCGTTAACGGAAAACGGGAAACGGCTATCTCCGTTAGCGGAAAACGGGAAAACGTAGACGGAAATTGAATAACCGTTTTCCGTTTAACGGAAAATCATGCCTGTCATCAGCCACCTTGCCGTCGACCATGGTAAGGACCAGCTGATGTGTAATCAGGATATCGAAGCCATTAACTGAGATTTTGGTTGGTGTAAGATGACTTATTTCAGCTTTCACGAGCTCAGTTTCGATTCTGATTGCCTCGTTCGTTTCCATCATTTGATTGATTGATTTTTATTTCGATCTTCCATACGCGCATATGGTCCCTTTCGTTTCAGTGATGAAGTGTTTTGCATTCACAGATCATTTTTCCCGGTTCTCCCAGCATCGTATGATTCCCTTCGTCCTTCTAATGTCCTCCGGTGTTGAGTCGGGGTGAAGTTCAATTCGGAACGGGAATTCTCGTGGGTGAGAATGGGATGAACATGAATTTCATCGGTCGGCAGTACCGGGTTGACCCAGGAGCAGAGTTCTCCCACGCGACCGCTCCCATGACTACACTCGTGAGCTTCAGAGGAACGAGAGAGAACATGAATACGGCTGTATCAGTCACAGAAGAATCGGTGAAACGCTGTTTGCGTCGACTTTGGCCCCCGCTTCCATCACAGCCCCATTTTCTGAGAAGGGTCGAGTTCCTTCGTCCGTCCTCAAGAACTCCCTCCAGAACTTGACTCTGAGCTGCGAAGATTCTCTCGCAGGTGAGATCTAGGACACCTTGGACGGGAAGCTTCGCTCTCAGCTCCGTTAACGAAATGAGGGACGCAGGAAGACAATATGCTTTTTCGCGGCTTGTAGCTTATAATAAGCAGGTAGCGAGTCGTGGCCGATTGCTTGGGACCGCTCCCGTAGTTGACATTATGATTGCATTGTCAAGTGGCAATCGATAAAAAGAGAAAGTGCTTCATTAGCGGAGAATCTACGGGAGGTAGCACAAGAACCGCTACTACTGGAGCTATTGGAGAGTTACGACGAGGGTCTCTCAGCAATATTTTTCACGGAGCGTGATTTAAGTCGGTCCCCGGATGCGTGCAGTGAGAGATGGGCAGCGTGCATGACTTTCGCTGGAACAACCTCGAACAAAGAGGCGATCTTCCTCTTCTTGGATTTCGCAGAAGCTCCTTCAAAACTTTTTCGTGGCCAACCATATAAGACCTTTCCACCATATGAGAGCGTCATCCGAACGGAGGACAAGTTATTACCTGTAATTCTACGCAGTAGCAATCATCTACGACTGTCGACGATCGAGATCCACGACATGAATTTCGTCCACCTAATTTTGACTTTTACCACACAGGGCGCCGCCCCTCCTAGACCAGTAGGCTCCTCAGGCTCCTTGCCGTATTCCATCACATCCTGGTATGCTCTATTCTATCTCCATTCCCATACTATACTAGACTCAGCTTCCGCAGTCGTCTCAGCTGGCGATCGAGCTCGCCGGCCCTGTGTCTCTAGTGCGGGCATCCCCTCTCCGCATATCCTCTCCCCTTCTCGGCTATGGTGGCTTGTAGAAACTTGGGATTACTGGCCATTTTCGGCTGCTCAACTCGCCGAGCGCCAAACGAAAAAGGGTATTTTTCTGTTAGGCATCAGCCGAGTTGTGCAGCCGAAATCGGCGGGTTATCCCGAGTTTCCATACGCCGAAAAAGTAGGAGAGGGGAGAGGAGGTAGGCAGAGGGGCCGCTCCATAGCAAGACGACGTGAGCAAATGGGAACGGTTGGCTCGGTCTTCAGCAGAGACGATTGGGAGAGCTGAATTCGGGCTCCAGGAAGCGCGCGCGATCGATTGTCCCTTCTGATTCCATCTAGTTGGCCAGGCCATGTACCTATGTCATCTCGCAAGCATGCACTGCAGGCTCGCAAGAAGCATCGTCGCGGGCAATCGATTGTCCCCTTTTGATTCCAACCGCATGCCCAGGGGATGTATCCGTGCTTTCTCGCGAGAGTACGCTGCTAACTCGCGAGTGGGGGGATCCCTCTCATCTCGATTCGTTCCTCGTTGAATTCGCCTGGCGAAAGCAAGTGGTTGGCAAGGCGTTCGACGCAATTCTTGCCGCCATTGCTTTCATACATCCCCCTCGCTCGCGATGCTCTCCCAGCCAGTAACTCGGCACCACGGCGCTTCGGCTGGCATGCGCCTGTCGCCTAACAGCTCAGAACCCGAAAAAGCACCCTTGATCCGAACCAAATTGGTACCTGCTGAACGGCTTTTCTCGCTCAAATACGGCGTCAGCTCAAGCCGAGCTATCGCTCAAATTTGCTCTCGCTCTATTCAACGGTAACCGTTCCCGACGGAAGGTTTCAGACTGCGCAAATGGGCGACGAATAGCTCAGGTTTAGGTCGAAAGATACAAAAATCGCTCAGCGAGACAGAAGTTCGGGTCCCACTCGATCGGGGAGATTTCAAATTCCTAGGAGTAGGGTGGAACCAAAAGACAGACTAGCTCCACATAGACGTCGCGCCGGCGATAGAAACATCAGAAGCAAACATTCCGTCGGAAAGGACGATCCTAAAGGGCACAGGACAGATTCACGATCCCGTCGGATTCATTTCTCCACTCACAGTCAGACCAAAGATACTGCTACAAACTTGCTGGAAACAAAAACTCGATTGGAACACGGAGCCGACGGGTGACATACTCAAAGAATTCTCGGAGACAACGGACGCACACGAACTTGCGCGAAACTTTCGTCTACAACGGAACATAAATACAAACGAGCGCGACGTCACCCGAGAACTGCACGTGTTCTGCGATGCGAGCTTGTCGGCACTCGGATGTGTGGCATACATCAGAGAGGTGGCGAAACGCGGCGGCGCGCACATCTTCTTCGTCGCCTCAAAGGCAAGAGTAGTCCCGATAAAATCAACGTACTCGATCCACAAGCTAGACCTGGTCGGGGCAGTCATGGCATCAACGAATATCTCAATTATCATTTCGAATCGGCCCATTACTGGTCCGTTAACTCCCAGAGACTGCACTGGATCGAGGTGTCCCCAGAGAGACTGAAAGTTTTCGTCGCCGATAGAGTAAAAGAAATTCAATCACTGACAGGGGAGCGGGATTAGGACTACGTCACCTCCGCGCAGAACCCAGCCGACCTGTTGAGTCGCGGAGCGAACATCGCGTCAGAGGAATTCAGATCCATGTGGCTTAAAAGGCCAAGTTGGTTAGCAGAGAAAGGAAGGCCAACAGAAAGGCATGCAATGAATAAATTCTTCGAAAGCGAAATAGGAGCAGAGAGGAAAACGGTAAGCATGTTGACGGTGGAGCAAACTCAACCAATATTGGATGGCTCTCGATCATCATCTTGGAGGCTGCTGGTCAACAGTACGGCTCGAATCCTCAGTGGGCTCTGAGGCCGCTACTCGCCAGCGAGACAATATCCCCGAGATGCTCCGGTTTCGGCAACCAAAGCACGTGAAGCAACGATCAAAGTCATCCAAGTCATCCAAAAGACCAAGGGCAGAGATAGAATCAGATTGCAAGGAAATCCCGAAAGAAAGCAGGCTCTCCAAGTTGGCACCGTTTCCGGACGCCGGAGGGGTGATGAGATGTCGTTAGAGATTGGAGCGCGGCGAGGAATGGGGATACGATGAAAAGTATCCAATCATGCTTATGGGGGAGGCGCACGCCCTTAGGTTTCTCGCCAGGTTTTGCATGAGAAAAAATGCTTCTACTTCGGCGGCGTCGCGGCAACTCTGAGCATGCTACGGAAGGAATATCTCGCTCTCGCGGCGCGCGAGGCAGTCGAAGCGGTCATCAGAGACTGTAAAGTTTGCATGTTATTCCGGATCGAGGCGGCAGCGGAGCCAGCGCCCCCGATTCGGAACTTCAGGCTGTCAACAACGCCTCCATTCACGGTCTGCGGGATAGATCACGCGGGGCCAATAAGCTTTCGACTCCCAAGCGGAGATCTCGGCAAGTCGTACATACTGCTATCCGTGTGCTCGAACACGAGAGCAGTCCACCTGCAGTTGGTTCCAGACTTGGCGGCCTACGAGTTCTTGCTAGCGTTGAGGAAATTCTCGAGAAGATTCAGCGGCACCACCAGAATCATCTCTGACAACGGTCTCGCGTTCGTTAGGGCAGCCAAAGAGCTGAAGATTTTTCGAACACGTCAGGTCGCCAGCAGCTCAAAACCACCTAGCTTCCGCAGAGATAGAGTGGGAATTTGTCAAAGCCAGAGCCCCCCGGGAGGGCGGATGGTGGGAACGCTCAGTGCAGTGTGTGAAGAGACCACCAAGGAGGATTTTGGGAAGAAACTCATTGCCGTTCCGAGAACTAGATACAGTCGTGGCAGAGGTGGAGGCGATGGTCAATCAGAGACCACTCACGGCGGTGCAGGGCGATCCCAACGAAGTTGGCGCTCTCTGCCTAATGGATCTCCTCTACGGCTGCAGAGCCAAGCAGGGTCTTCCAGAGAAGGCAATGGAAGCGAGCGACCGCGAGGCGGCTACTTCGATCGTTTTCTCGAAGCGATGGGAGCATCAGCAGACGATTCCGCGAGCGCTGTGGAATCCGTTTCGGGGCGAATACTTGTCCTACCTGCGTTCCGCGCAAATTCGGCCACCAGAGGCTCGCAAGCCGCTCGAAGTAGGCGACGTGTGCCTCCTGAAGGACGCAAGTCCTTCGCGAGCGCACTGGCCGTTGGGTCGCGTTCTCAGTCTTTCCGGCGGGGAGAGAACGGATCGACGCAAGCGACCCTGCCAAATCAAGATGGCCACGGGCCAAATTCTTGATCGGCCAGGACAGCTACTGTTCCCACTGGAAGTCTAACCGGGCGAGCTACTGCAGCATGGGGAAGAACGTTACCTTGTAAAGAATGAAAAGGCGATCGTCCAGCGAAGGCATGTATTCAAAATGAAAATATATATATTTGCATCTCACACGAAGGGTGACAGATTGCGTTGTCGGCCCAGTCCCATCTCGTACGCGTCCGTTTGAGTTTCGGCGTCACGCCCCGTCGGCGCGGGCGGGGTCGGCGACCGGTTCCGCTTTCCGTTGAGTGCGCTGAGAAACGAATCCTCCGAGTTTGCGAAACTCTATACCGCTGCCTATGTATCAGGATACTGAAGAAGCGAGATGTTGCCTCCAGAGCTTCGCGATTTATTGACTGGAGGGAGGAAGTCCTCACTTTGTATCGCTGGTTGAAGACGCGCACTCAGATCGCCGCGGAAGGGAATGTGAAGTTATCTCGTACTCTCCTCTCGGCCGGAAGCTTGTCGGAGGAGGTGGCCAAGCACCTCGAGAGGTCAAGTCGTCGAGCGGCCGGCTCTCTGCAGGAGGAGGAGGAGGAAGACCCTGACGTCTATGACATGGATGGCGACGTGATGGCTGATCCAACATTCGCTCTCGCCCACGAGTTTGATCAAATATCACGAGAATGGGCTAGCCACCATTCCGGTTGTCCTCATGCGCACTATGGAGCTGATCAAGCCCACAAGTGTCCTCGCTGAGAGCGCCTTCCGCACCGTTCGGATCCTTCGACGGGACAGCCAGGAGAATCAGGAGGACGAGAGATTTACCCTTTATCTGTTTTTGAGAGACTTCATCGAGAAGAGCCGTCCATGGGAGGTGGCTAAAGGGAAGAGCGGAATGAGTCCTAGACAACGCAATTTAGCACGTGTCACAGCAAAAAGCGTTTTGAGCCTTCGTCCCGAAGGCCCTATGAGCTTCATTAAAGCAGAGTTGAAACGAACCTTTGTGCGGGTCAATTGCTCCGAATCGGCCCATTCCCTCAAAATCTCACATTGTCAGCATGTGCGCTGTTGCTTCCGTCCGGTTCATAGTCTCGATGAGGGAGCGGGAATCCCGCGATCGGGGGCTCAGAACACCGGAACCTTCGTTAGCCTTCTCTATGGCCCAATAGACTCGCTTCGTCCGGAGACAATTCATCGTGCATTATTACACTTGTTATTGTTGCAAGCATCTTGCTCGCGCTCTCGGATCGAAAGAGACCGCTAAGACGACGATCATGTTCTTGGTCATGCTGTGCTCTGCCGGGAGTCCTCCATTCACGGGTCGCTGATGCATTGGGCTCAACGTGGTCAGGCCTAGATGGCACCCAGCCCAACCGCGTCAGAAGACACAACAAAGGGGTCCAGTCGACGAAGGAAACCGAATTCGGCTTCTCCCGGGAGTCGCGGCCTGTCTGTTTCCCCCTCAATGTACCGCGTTGTACCGTATTTCGGGGCGATTCCGATAACAAGGGGCGATTCCGATCACTTCCGACTTCTAACACCCTACCAGCAATTCGAAACGAGAAGGAAGTCGGCGATTCTGTGTGGCTCTCGATTGAGTCTATCTGCGGGATAGATCACACTAGTATTTTGGTGGAAATCGTCGCGGCAGGAAAATTTCTAGATCTTTCTTTCAAAAATGCTATTCCTGGAAAAGTTGGCGGGTGAAAGGTACGAGGGGGCGTAGGCGATGACTCATTCGACGAATTAGCCGAACCAGCTTTCAGAAGGGGCGTTCAGCTCGTGGTGGGCTCGTAGTGTGTCGGGTCGTCTATTTGGTTGGTTGGTTCGCCGCCCGCTTGATCAGTCCGGTTCCAGTGGCGTAGCGAGCCTTCATGATGCCCGGGGCGGATTTGATGCGCCCCCCCCCCCCTCTTTTTTTGGGGTCTGAGAAGTGGAATGCGTTTGATGCACACTGAATGCAACTTCGTATGTCCTCAAACGTAAAATATGATCATCTGAAATGGAGATCTTCAGAGAAATGAAGAAAACTTGCGCGAGCTGACCCGAATGTAAACAACTAGAATATTATATGAGCAACTGGATAACGTATTCTTGGAGGGTTATTTGCTTGGCTCCTGGAGCTGCGAATCTTCTATTGACTCCCCATTGAAGTTAAACTCATCCGTGATGGACATCTCGATAGATGGGACAGCGAGGTTTGTCAACTTCGTTGGCTCGATCTCTGGTTCGAGGCAGAAACAAAATGAACTCGACGTTGCCTCTCGATCAGGAAGGAGGACGAAAACTATATGGTGGTTCGTCAACAGGGTTAAAAAGCAGATGCAACGATCGCACTTCGCCCCCACTCTGAGAATTCCGGGAAAAAAATACCTGAAAGAGCTTAGAAACCCTAATGCGATAGGCATGGGGTATTTTTCGTTTAGGCGGCCACCACGACCAAGTCGCCGAAATGGCGTTGTAAGCGATCGCCAGCAAGGCGGTGGAATGAGAGAGGGTTTTCAGAGTGCGCTCACTGAAACGGAACAACGCGACTGAAATGATAGTGAGCCATGGTGACGCAGGCTGCGAGGGCTGTCTACCGAGCTCACTCCGAGCGATCATTGCGTCGCGAGATGTATCGCGTCGAGGTGAGACGAATGCGAGTTGGGTTTCTGACTTGTGCGTTGTGGCGTGCGAGAACTATCGCGGCACGACATCGATATCGAGTCCGGCTGAGAGAGCTGTGATTGGAAGTTCAGGCCATTTTCCAAGCAAGTGCCAACTACGCGCGTCAGGAGGTGGCCCGCAACTGGTTCGGTATTTGCCGGTTGGCTCCCGAAACGATCAAGTCGCCAAAATGGCGTTTCAAGCACTGGCCAGCATGGCGGCGCATTGGAGAGCGTTTAAGGAGAGGGCCATGTCGTTTGAATCGGGCACCTTTTTCAGCCTCCGAGGCTATCAATACGCTCATTGTCGGTATGGGTTGGTCATAAACGCGTCTCCCCGCACTGCTTGGGGCCCGCTTGTTGTCAGTCTGCTCGCATCGCTTCGCTCGCTCGCCAGGAACCAAACCTAACCCTATCCAATCCCCCGCACTGCTTCGGGGCCGCATGCTATCGGTCAGCTCGCATCGCTTCGCTCGCTCGCCAGGAACCTAACCCAACCTGACCCAATGCCATGTTTAATTACCGAAAGTTATCTCTATGAAGAGCAAAGAGGTTTTAGCGCAGGTTAACTCTCCGATAAACTAGTAAATGAGAAAATATTTGAAAGCTCGCGCTGCCGACCGCTGCCGCTGCAGCCGCTGCCGGCCCGTCGCGATAGATACTCCGCGGGACACGGTCATTCTTTCGAAAAACATGGCGACGCAGGGGAGGGAGAAAGATAGGAGGGCAGCGAAGAGGTAAACAGCCGAACGGCGCGCTATTCAAAATGTTGGAGGCTCTTGAGAGCCGCTCGGGACGGAATCAGGCAATCGGTCAGAAGAGTATTTGCTGCACTGTTTGAGCCAACGAAACCAAGGCCCTGAATAATTTGGATTCACAGGTCGCTTCATTCTTCTCGAGTACTGCTCAACTGTCGACTAGTGAGAACGCACACGAATCTTGATTTTCCACCATCACTTACTACATACTGCTCGCGATCTTGTCTTCCGTGGAGTCACATCGAGGTCCAGACTCGCAATGGAACTGGAATTCGACTGCCTCGCTGATAGAATACATCGTATAGGCTCGTGGCTGAAGCGTGTCTTGCGATTGAGGAAGTACGCATACACGAAGCTGTGTCTTCGGTATAGCGTCCCACTCGAGTCAGGTGTTTGACTTGAACCGGAACACTGCCGTGTTCCATCGTTAGACGTTTACCGGTATCCCTCTCCAGGGATGAGTATATATAAGAATAAAGGAACATGGTACAGTGGGGAACTGTATCCATCCGTAGTACACACGTTTGTTGATTTGCCGTTATCTCTCTATCAGTTGCAGATCTGTTGTTTCAGAGTTCTACCGACTATCTAGTGAAAAACTCCATCACTCGCCCAAGGCGGTTACCAGTGAATTGAGCGGAAGCAGACACGCTGGAAAGAGCAGCTCTACTCGCTTCTGCTCTGAGTATAGTTCTAATGGGATCCGCATTCAAGGCCGGAATAGGAACTGGGAGCAGCGACAAAGAAGGACCAAAGAGGGAATCCGCGGATGATCCAAGTTGGAAATATTCAGTCACTCAGTTGCGACGTTGAGAATTGGGGTACGGCCATCATTCGTGTATATTCAACCTCGAATAAATGAATGGCCAGAGCAATTGAATTATTGATTGCGGAAGCAAACTATTATATCTGTAGATTTCGTCCTGGAGAACTTACTCGAATCCCCAACGCGGCAGCATTGCCGACTCGATGAGCTTGAAACAAACGAGAAGAACGCCCTCCAATCCGGTCTCATTTCTCTTTCCCCCTCTTCTCTTTGGGTTGAATCGTACCTCGGAAGACGCCGGAACGATTCCGACGGAATTCGCTGCGCGTCAGGTGTTGTACTTGAAAGCTCGGAGAAAAGTTTGGCCAACGCTCTACCTAAATCGCCCCAACCTAGCGACCACCGTATATGGACTTTTGAGTGAATCTTCAGACAAGCATTATAAACGTAAGCGAATTAATCCCCGTGTCGTTCGACTGTTGGTTGTTGATGGAACGACACATGAATACCATGTCGATACGTACGCCCGAGGGCCCTCGCCTAGGTACAGGTGTAAATATTGAAATCTCATATCTTGTGGGTTATAACTTATAACCCTCCTCGGAATCAATGGCTTCGCAGGAGTCGAACGTCGACCGGAGCCAACTCTCCATCTCCCACTCAAACTTAGTGAGCGAGCTGTCGCTGCTTCCCTCCCTAGTCGACAACGCGGCTGAGACGATCTCTCATGTGTAGAGCCAAGGCGGGATGACAAAACATGATGGATGGCTAGTCAGTCAGTCGATAACTCAATAATACAGCCTGTCCAGACATGTGTGCCACATTAAGCTTCCAAGTACATAGGGTCCTGCGTCGGCTTCCTCAACGAATGGCTTTCAAGAGCTTTAAAAATTTCAAATGCAGCGCCCTTAGGCTGTGTTCCGTCTGCTGCTCCTCTCTCCCCTGAGCCTCCATGTTTTTCGAAAGAATGTCCTAGACCCCACTCCGCTCCGTGAGCCGGCGGCTTCCCTCGCCTGGCGGCAGCATGTTGGGAGCCTAGCGGAACACTACCAATTATCGGACGCACCTACATATGTTTATTCAACGTCCTTGAATCATGAATCGAATTATTTCGGCGGGCGACGTTCAGCAAGGAGCTGGAGGATTGTGTCGAAAGGATCGACACCCCGTAAACGTGCATGCCAAAGGGACTCAGCGATATAGGAGTCCAGATGCGGACGAGATGTGCCCGATCTCCGGCGGCCGTCGTCTTTGACGACCCGCCAAGCACGCTCAATGGATTGCGTGTGAGCACCGGTTGAGGGATCCTTGAAGTTCTTGGAGTGATTGACGACGAGGTGCTCATACCCGAGTTTCCCCAACCCTCTATAAGCTGCCCAACCGTCCGACATGATGGTGGTTCCAGGCAAAATATTCTTCAGGATGATTGCCTCCAAGGTTGCGGCCGACCGGTCATCAACCTGCACCATGAAGGTTGCCCTGGTTTCACGACAAATACCTCCGAAAACCCATTGCGCGGGCAACAGCCGTCCGACGTGGTTTTTGCTTTTGCCGAACAGAGACTCGTCGATTCCAACTGTGAATCCGACGCCGCGTATAGGTGGCTGGCTCGCGGAGTCTTCGATGATAACCTCGCGGAGCGAGGCACTCCAGGCCACCACGAAACTGTGGCTCCGTCCGAGAAGTTCGTGGATGAATTTGATGGACGCTTTCTTGTGAGCCCAGAGGTAGATGGAAACGACAATATCGCGGAAGGGTATTCGCGTGTCTTCGAGGAATGTCCCAGACCGCGCACCTAGCTGTACGCGACATTGGCGCCTACTGCATCGATAGCGCCTCACGCAGCTATCAAGGAGCAGTGGGTGACCCTGTGCACAGAAACGCTCGCGATGTAGGATCCCCCGAGATCGCAGAAAGCTGCTTTCTCATCATCTACAATGGCGAGTAGGTCGGGTAATTTCATCCTGTAAGGCACTTTTTCTAGAGCTGGACACAACGGATTAGAGAGCGACGAAGTGATTCCCAGACGAACTCTTTATTTTGAATTTGAATTGTACTCTCGACGTTATATTCGCTATTCCAATAGTTCTGCTCCACTCCACGGAGACCCATTTTGTAAACTCACGCCGCTAGCGGCCCGTCGGTAACGGAACGTCGCTCTCTGCGCCGCCAGGTTCTCTCGCCTCGCTCTGACGTGGTGGCAGCCGAACAGAACACAACCTTGGCCACCTGGCTTCATTCATTCCGCTTATTCTGGCAGAGTACATGAGTTTCGCTTTCGTTTCGCGTGCCTCGAAGGGTGACCATCCTAGTTCTCCGTCTATTAATTCGACGGCGGTGTTCGCGTTCGGTTGTCCCAAGGCCCACCGTCCTGCTTCGCGTTGCAGGTTTTCGAGCCGTTTCCGCAATTTGACGGGCATGGTTGTAACCGAGTTTGGATCTTTGTGACTTCGAATCTGTTGAATCTCCACAGCGACTTGGCGTGCATTTGTCTGATCACTTTCTCTGCTTTTTCCTCCCAGATCTTTTCCTGTTCCTGGAGGTAATTTTTCTCGTTGCAGAGCGTGATTCCTAGGTATTTGTACCGGTCGAGAACCGGTATCAGTTGGTTCTGTATTCGAAGTGTTTCCTCCGATTCTGAGTCTTTTACTTTTGCTCTTATCGGGGTTGAATCGGAGTCCCATTTCTCCTCCGAATTCCGATACAACTTCCAATAACTGCTCCATGTTTCTCATGGATTGTGCCATCAGCACCAGGTCATCGGCAAATAACAGGCCACACATGTTGAGGTGTTTCGGTTGTTGTAGGTCGAAGATATTTTCCTTCGTCCTGACCTTGAATCCAGCTTAGGTTTGCTCCAACCTTTTTTCCAGGTCGGAGATGTATAGAATAAATAGTACTGGACTCATTGCCAATGAGGATGTCCAATGAGTCATTGGACATCCTTGTCGGAGTCCTTTATCACTTGGGATCGTTTCGGACATGTGTGTGCCATATTGTAGGGTCACCTCATTGTCTCTATACAGACCCTGAATTTTTTCTAGTATGGTTTTGGGCATACCTTTTCTCTTCAGCACCTCCCACAGGCGAGTTCTGTCTATTCTATCATAGGCCCGCGTGCAGTCCAAGAAGCAGGCGACTAATCCGGCTTTCTCCCGCCTGGCCGCCTCTATCAACGATGTGAGAATGTAGATGCAGTCGTCTCCCCTCCTTCCTTTTCGGAAGCCGTGCTGCAATTCTCCGAGGATCCCATCATCTTCGATCCAATTCTGGATTTATTTGCACAGGATCCTCGCGAATAATCTATACCTAATTCTGGATATCGTAAGCGGGCGATAAGTTTTAAGGTCCTTCTTCTTTGAGTTAGCTTTTGGTAGTAGTGTGACTTTCCCTTGGCGCCATTCTGCCGGGATTGGTTGTGATCCTTCCGTTATGCCCGTAAACATCCGAGCTATGTATTCGTGTCCTGCCATTCCGATGGATTTCATCACAAATGCGGGTATGTCATCCAGTCCTTTCGCGGACTCTGCGGATACTTTCCCTATAGCTTCTTCGACCATCTGTGCATCGATGGGTAGCTTTGACCCCTGTGGCATCGTGGTGTCGCGTGGTTCCAGTCCGTCTCTTGTTGCCGATTTTTCGCATTCAAGAACCGTTTTGAGGACATCCGTCAGATATGATTCCATTTGATCATCCGCGATGTCTTGGCCGAGTTCATTAGTCGGGCATACCAATTTTTGGGTTTTTCCCTCTTCCTTCCGCGTGTATTTCCAGAAACGTTTCG
The DNA here is from genome assembly GCA_037576195.1 of Phytoseiulus persimilis. NCBI lineage: Eukaryota > Metazoa > Arthropoda > Arachnida > Mesostigmata > Phytoseiidae > Phytoseiulus > Phytoseiulus persimilis. The sequence continues at coordinate 4,972,326 of CM075104.1, forward strand.
CTCTTTGCTCTCTAGATGCCCTGATTATGTGGTCGTATATTCCCCGATCCCGTTTAGATATTTCTATCTCGACCTGTTCGTATATCCGATTTTGAATTTTGTCAACTTCCACCGCTATCTTCTGCAGTTCGACTTCATCTCCCCTGTTTTTCGCTCTCTTCCGCTCTTTTTTCAGTCGCTTCTTCTCTTTGGTCATCCTGGAGATTTCTCTCGTTTGGACAGGCCATGTATCGTCGAGTTTGAGTTTCTTCGTACTTTTCAGAATGTTTTCTCGAATGATCTTACTAACAAATTCTCCCTTCTGGCTAACGAAGAAGAATGGGCTGGTTGGGTATAAAACAGAGTTGGGCAGATTCGAATCACTTTGATTCGAATCACCTGATTCGAATCGAGAAACATCGAATCAAAAGTGATTCGAATCAAGAACCGTCGAATCAGGCTGATTCGAATCAAAAGTGATTCGAATCATTTTGATTCGAATCAGGATCGATCATCTGATTCGAATCCTTACTACATATACTCGGCTTAGTCCGGGACCAGTCTGACCATACTTTTCAAAAGCTGGAGGGGTGATTCCGAGACCAATCTGAGCACTACTTCCCAGTTGTTCCCAGAGTTGGGAAGTAATGCTCAGATTGGTCACGGAATCACCCCTCCAGAGTTGGGAAGTAATGGCCAGATTGGTCCCGGAATCACCCCTCCAGAGTTGGAAAGTAATGTGCGGACAAACTGACAAACTAAGCCGATCATATATAGTTGGGATTCGAATCAGAAAATGATTCGAATCAGAACATGATTCGAATCAGGATCATCGAATCACTTGATTCGAATCAGAAATGATTCGAATCAGAATGATTCGACTCAGAAGCTATCGAATCACGTGATTCGAATCAAAAATGATTCGAATCAGAGGAGATTCGAATCGAAATGATTCGAATCTGCCCAACTCTGGTATAAAAGATAAGTGAAATACTTCTTTGTTTTCCGGCTGAACCTCTCAGCCAGCCCTCAGAAGTGTCCCGGAATCACCTTTCGGTATTGCTTCAGTAACACTCCCTATACTTGAGGAGATATCAGTACGGTTCTGAAAGTTCGCATAAGTGCAAACGCAGAGAGTCAGCTCACGATCGCGCCATGGCCTGGTCTGATGACGATACCTGGTTGCTACCGGGAGTGGAGCAAACCGTAGAGGGTTCTTCTGACGTGGAGGTGAGACCGTCAGAGGTCGTTGACGTTGACGCCGTGTCCGAGGAACTGCAGGTGCGTCCATCTCGTCGTCGAATCACGTGCTGTGTGGGAAGTTTCTGATTCGTCACAAGTACCGCTTCTGCCATTGCGGCTGGAACGTAGTTTCGTCTGGGAAACGGCAACAGGGTACGATTCAAAATGGCGGTTCGCTGTCGTTCGCCGCCAGTTCAGCGGGGAATTAGAGAAGGTGAACGCGGGCGGGTGTAGGTAATAGGGGCACGGTCATTCTTTCTAAAAACATGGCGGCGCACATTTCTAAGCAGATCATCACCGGGAGGTCCTTAGTGAGGCGACTGCTCACTCTTAGGAAAGGGTAGCTCAGATGGAAAATAGGAACTCTTGGAGGTTCTTTGAACTCGGTGGTGCCGGTGCCCAGGCGGTAAAGTCTCCATCACATACAGGCGAGAAGCGCCAAAACGATATCGGCAGCATTTATCTCAGCCTAGCGATTCTTTCGGAGCTTCTGAAAGGATTCTCGTCATACTTTGCGGCACTTGACCTGATCAAGTCACTGGATATCGAGGCGGGAGTCTTGCATTCACAAAACAGAAGGAGAACCTCTCGAAGTTACGGAAGCGAAAGGTTCCATCCGAACGATTGCGAATAAACGAGTAGTTCATTGCAGAACTCAAAAATGAGCATGGGATGTTTCCTTGAGGAGGAAGTTATCAGGGTTACCAACGAACGGGCCCGGATTCTCGTATTATTGGAAGCTATTGAAGCGAAAGAGTCCGGCGGCAGTCGAGCTCGCTGAGCACCTCGGTGAAGATCCTAAATAGTTCCTCAGGGAAACCGAGCCTCTGTCACCTCTTTTGGGCTGTTTACAGACGACCGAGGAAGCGAACTTATGGCTCCAGCCTGGGCAGGAATTCCCCCGAACAGAGTGCATAGAGCAAAATACCAGGAAATCGACCCCCGATGTGCAAGGTGCGGACGGAAGCCCGGGACCGTGCCCCACATAACAATGAAAAGCGTCACCGATCAAGCCGGGGAGGAAGAGCTCGCCAGAAAATTGAGCCTGACAAGGGGGGATTGGAGAATGACCCTGGAACCTGGGCAAAAAAAAACGAGAGATCGGTTGAACCCACTCGCTCTAGGAATTGGGTCCCATGTGATAAGTACACTGAGACCTCGTTTAACGCGGTCTCGTTTAGCGCGGTTTCGCTATAACGCGTTTTTTTTCCAGTCGAAATCATAGAAGCTTCAGTAGGAGTGGGAGCAAGCTTCTATGTGGAGATGTGGGACCGAGAATGAATTATCTTGCCTTAAGTCTATTTTGTGCTGATTTTCATGGGTTTTTTCTTGTACCTATTCGAACAATACCGACTCCTGCTGGATCAGGGCGAATTTCACGGGCCTTTTCTCCTGAATCAGCGTCATCGCCGTTTCGCGTTCAGCTATCGACCGTTATACATAGTTTCGCACTGTCCTTACGCGGATCACATAGTTCCTCTAAGGCCAGTTAATCTGGAGGAGATGAAGCCGAAAATTTCGGCTGGCCCGAAAGTAACGAGGAAAGCTATCGATTTTGAGACGAAGATAGAGGTTCTCAGGAAACTGGACGCAGGACGAAGGCAAGTTGATATAGGCTCTGAAATGGGCTTGTCAACGTCAACGATCAGGACTATTCTGACGAACAGGGACAAAATTCTCTCATCCACGCAGTCGAACACCTCAACTTCGGCGCTGAAGATCACTCGTTCGAGGAGTTCTGCCATGGAAACGATGGAGAGCCTGTTGTCGATATGGATCGACGACGAAATCGAGCGCAACGTGCCGCTGAGTCAAGCGGTAATCATGCGAAAGGCCAGATCCATCTTCGACCGCATTCAATGCCAGAGTGGGGAGACCGGAGAGAAATTCGCAGCTAGCAATGGGTGGTTCCATCGCTTCAAAGCCAGACGTAATCTCCATAACGTTACTCTTTCCGGGGAGGGCGCGAGTGCGGACGTTGAGGCTGCCGCGAGTTTCCCTGCCGTTCTGAACTCCATAATTCAGGAGAACATCTATCCGCCCGAGTTGGTCTTCAATGTGGATGAAACGGGGTTGTACTGGAAGCGGATGCCTAAGCGGACCTTTCTGACCCGCGCGCAGAAGCGAGCACCCGGCTTCAAGGCCGCAAAAGATCGAGTGACACTACTTCTCGGGGGCCACGCAAGCGGCGATCTGAAACTGAAACCACTCCTCGTGTATCACTCCCTCAATCCGAGAGCCATGAAAGGTGTTTCCAAGTCATCCCTTCCCGTCATTTGGGAAACGAATAAGAAATCTTGGATCACTGGGAGCATCTTCCAAAACTGGTTCGTTCATCACTTTTGTCCCGCGGTGAGGAGTTACGCGGAATCGAAAAACTTGGAACCGAAAGCTCTACTCCTCATTGACAACGCGCCCAGTCATCCGAGCAACTTATCGGAGTTGGAAACCTGTCTACCAGTGAAAGTCGTCTTCCTCCCACCAAATACAACTTCATTGATTCAGCCGATGGATCAGGGAGTAATTTCGAACTTCAAAGTTCACTATCTGCGGCGAACCTTCCAGAAGTTGATAGATGAAACTGAAGGGCAGGACAAGCAATCCATAATAAACTTCTGGAAGGCTTTCAACATCATGGATGCGCTCAGGAATATCAACCACGCGTGGCATGAAGTCTCCTCAAACTGTATGAGGGGAGTCTGGAAGAAAATCTGGCCGAACCTCAACGATAGGGATCTCGTGGACGCCCCGAACGTTGACATCGATGAGCTCGTACGGCTGACGAGTGAAGCAGGCCTTGACAATGTGGACACAGAAGACATCGAGGATCTACTCCGAGACAGCAGTGAAGGCTATTCGAAAGACGACCTCCTGGAGCTGATGGATCTAGCCGGTGTCGAGGGACCAGACGTAGAGGAAAGAGGAGAGAAAGCACGGGACTTCTAGAGCAGAGCTTGTCCAAAGTCCAGGAGATCATGGTAGAGCTTCAAGAGAAAGATCCAGATACTGAGAGGAGTTTGAAAGCAAAGCAGGGTGTTCCTGATGCATTAACTTGCTACAGAGTCTTGCTCGAGGAACGCAGGAGGCTGAAGAGACAGACGACTTTGGATCAGTTTCTCGGGAAGAGACAGAAGCTATCTCCAGATGAGGGTGGAATGGAACAGCCATGATAGTCCTGGAGCAAGATGTAGACGTGATCAACTTGTCAAATTATTCAAAGATTCCCTAAAATAATTCCCAATAAATACATGTTTATTCATAATAAGCTTCGAGTTTCCATTCCGTATCCCTATACCGTCTATGTTGGAATGCTCCCGCTCAACGCGGTTTCGCTAAGCGCTCTTCCTCCAGGAACGCATCCACAGCGTTAAGCGGGGTAAAGGTGTATATGAAAGAAATGTAAATAACACATTGGAGGGTCAATAAACAACAATAACCAACGGGAAGGGAGATGACAGCAACAGAGAGACTCACGGAGTTGAGATTGCGATTTGGACCTGGGGAATCTTGTATCGCGACGTGCATTAGGCGCAGGGGCTTCCACTCCGCTGAGAACTCAAGCAAGGGTGCACAATAGATTGGATCATCCACGGAAACAGAACATGGGAGCTAAGACCAGACTGTGGGTGAACCGACAACTCGAAAAGACCCGACATCACAAATCGGTTGTGGAGCATGAGTCGCGAGTGTCGCGATGCATCCAGTGGAATGCTCAATGTCAAGATTCGAGGACATGTCCGCAATCCTTTCATCGATGTTAGCGGCCATAGATGCGGAAGACCGGGAACCGACGAATATGTCCTCATAGAGCGCGAGGAGAGGAACTACGCCCGTGAGTGTTCCCAGAACGACCTGGACTTCATCCCGCCTCCAAACCGAAGGAACTTAGAAGGACGGAGGGAATTGCGCGATATTGGGGAAACTAATATGAATGTTGTGTGAATGCAGACCAATCCACCCACAAAACTGAAACGGTCACGTGTTCATGTAAGGGACGAAATAAAGAAGAGAAGAAGAAGAAGAAGAAAAAAAAAAGCTCATCTCGCTGAATCGGTAACTGTAAACTTCCGCAAAGTTCCATCCTGATTTATCACCGGAGACAGCGCGCTGCAAAATACATCTGACGGGAAATTACGATGAAGCGAGCCCAATGATTCCATAAAGTTCCTCCCGCCTTCCCGAAACCGAATGACCGTTGGGCTCCGCGTTTGAACTGAGCTCGTCCGTGCTGCGTTTTTTCTGGCGCTCAGAGGAAATTTGTGCGGGACTTCTCGCTGAGAGGCTCGGAGTGCATGTGCAAAGATGGAGCGTACAGAGGGATTTCTGGTGCAGTGCGATGCCAGGCAGTTCGGCAAATTGAGTTGGTGTGACACTGAAGGTCACTTTCGTGTGGGAGAGCTAGGAGGAATTTCACAGTTCTTCTTCTATGGCAACGGGAAAACTCCAGATGGACTCTATTTGTACATACGGTGTAAAGAAAGCCTCACGTGAGTAATCATCCGATGAGCATCAAAATTGTCAAGGTCAATATTTCTTTAGGGGCGCACGATGAGCAAAGCTAGTCCTAAATGTGAGTCTTCCGTCGTTCCCCTCTTGCTGTAGGGACGTCAAGTGTCGGGTTAGCGGAAAGATCACTGAAAGGGGGCAAATCTGCTTCTTGAGGGGAATCCACAACCATGTACCAGAAGCGAATGGTTTCGGGAAGATGAAGAGGACGAGCCGAGGAAATTGGCTGCGGACATTGCGTGACAACCCCGAAGTTGCACCGATGATGGCTATTATGGAGGAGCGCGAGAAGTAAGCTTAAAACTGAGAATGCGAATCAATTCAGGGATGATCTAGGAGACACAATCTGGTGGTCACTCGGGATTTCGATTCAAGGCTCCCGAGGGAAGTACAACTGGAGATCGTGCCTACGGAACATGATCGCACCGCCCGTCGCCAAGCGGAGAAGGTCAGGCCCAGAAAAGTGAAGACCTTGGAAGCCCTACACCAGGCGATAATTGGTCCTGAACTCCGTGGATACACGTTGACGAATGATGGCGAGCGGCTCATCAGCCTCATTTGCCCGCAACACAATAGCGTCGTGCTGACCAGCAGGCGCCAGCTCGAACTACTCCGTGAGCCCTCATTGTACATGCTTCATGCAGATGCAACGTACAAAGTGGTTCCGAGGGGTTCGTTCACACAGCTCTTTACCATTCATGGTAATTGGTATGGGGATCATGTAAGCGCAGTTTCGTTGCCCTGTCAAATACCATCGTTCCCTGGCACGATCTGGTGATACGCACAATCATCGGACCGATAACCCAGCTCTAAAATTTCAACTTTTTCCGAAGGTCGGTATGATCGCCAGCGCCTTGATGACGAAACAAACCAAAGAAGCTTATGCTGAGGTCTTCCGTTCCTTGAAAGAAGCCCAGCCAGGACTGGCCATCCCTCGATACATGGGAGACTTCGACGCAGCGATGAGAGCAGCAATGAGCGTTGAGTTCGCGGGTGTCCGTGTACACGGATGCCTGTTCCACTATGCTCAATGCCTGGTGAAATACGCTAGTTCACGCACAGTTGGGCTCTCCCGGGAAATCAGGCGCCCCGGCCCGCATCTCTCCAAATTCCTGGCCTTCGGAGCCCTACCTCTCCTCCCAGCTGTCGATATCAGGCCAACTTTTGAGCTCCTTGCGAGGGAAGCCCTCGCGGTCGACGATTCGGTGAGCAGCGAACACGGCATTCTCGATGTCTTGATTAACGCGGATGTGAACGAAACCTCTTCAGACCCTCGCGCAACATTTGTCGACAGCACCAAGATTCATCCCGCTCAATTTATCAGTTCCAGCCTTTCATCGACTACTGGAGGCTACAGTGGCTCGAGATCATTGGAGTGGAGCGACTGTCTCTCTTCCGTGTGAAGTGCCGTACCAACAATGCGGTTGAGTCGAACAACGCGTTCCTCAGCAAGAAACTCAACGCACACGGGCGAATCTGGGATCTTGTCGGTAAGTTCCTCTAGCGTTGAGATCATTCCGAAACTTAAACGTCAGCAATGAGCGCGTAGATTCCCGCGGGAAGCTCAAGTATTATATTCGACCTTTCTAGCTCGGATCTGCAAGCAGAGCCAGCATGAAGTCGTGAACTGCAAGATCCGACTTCGCGGCCGAAACAATGTTCGTTCAAGGCCGAATAAAGCGACGAGACTCAACAAACGCTTCCTTTACAACAACTGGGACAGATTGGATATGGGTCTCATAAGCCCCAAGATGTTCTGCGATCGTATGAAGTATCGCGTTGGGGGTGGTTCGTATACAAAGCATCTTGCTCCCTCAAAGCCGTTGAATTTGAGCCTCCATGTCCATCCCGTGCGTCCCGATTCCGAAGCTAACTATTGACGTTTCCAGCCGCGTTGAAACACAGCGCTTTTCACCACAAGGGAGCGAATAATTCGACAGTCTCCGAATTGAAGGCGTGGATCTCAGCGGTGCAGAAAGATCACGAATACATCACCAAAAGAACATTCTCCGGAGACCACAATTACGCAACAGGATTCGAGGGAACCCTGCCGCACACAGGCGATCATGCGTACGCCGCGTGTCCCTTCGACGGAGACGAAGAAGATAGAATGAGCATTCCTAGCATCCCCGAAATCCCACTGAGGAAAGTAGGTTGCCGCACCGAAAACGTCTTTCTCAAGGCGACCCCGATCAACTCAGCAGGTCCTTCCCAACACTATGCACAGTATGATCTGCCGACCGCTGATTCGATTCTCGAGACGATTGATGAGGCGTTTGACTCCGAACCGAATCTAGCTCTTGTAGAGGTCTCCAACCAGGTAGTCAGCCGGAAGGACCTAGAAACCCTTTCCGGCCAGAACTGGCTCCCAGATACAATAATCAACATTTACTTGAACCTAATCGCGAAACGGAGCGAGCGGTGTGCGCTCCTTCCGAGGGTGCATGTCTTCAACACCTTCTTCTTTCCCTGCTACATCAGTCATGGCTACGAGGGTGTTCGTCGTTGGACGAAAAACGTCGACATCTTCGCTTACGATATAATCCTGATTCCCTTACATCACGATCTTCATTGGTCTATGGTGGTCATCGATTTGGAGCAATCGATCAAAAGCATGGATTCCTTGGGTTACCGTCACAAAAAATATCTAGAAATCGTGCGAGAATACTTGAAGTATGAAATGGTCAGCAAGAGGAAAGCTCAATTCGTTGACGAGGAATGGCCTTTGTTACACATTGAAAGCGTTCCTCGACAAGAGAACAATTTTGACTGCGGAGTCTTTGCACTGAGATATGCGGATTGTGCGGCTCAGTACGCTCCGATGAATTTCACGCAGAGCGACATACCTCGTCTGCGGCGTCAGATGATACTGCAAATCCTGCGGGGAGCTCTATGATTTCACTTTTATCCGACGCTGTTGACTCCAAGCATTTGTATCGACCGTTGAGGAAACCATGCGCGCATCTATACATCTACTCGTCCATTCTCCTTCGATTCCAATAGCCCGCGACAGCTGCTGATCAATGTTTGTGAGATATATATAACGAGATATATTGTACATATCATCATTGAAACATGGATGACTAGATGAATCCCGATCGCGTCTGTCGCTGCATGGAACTCTTCATCTTCTGGTGGACGTCACGCAGGTCTTCTAGAGGTTTCTCTAGTGTATCAGTCTCTCCGCCAAACAAATAGCTGCGAAAAGGTTGAATTCACGTCCTTCCCGGCGATACCTCGATCCGGATGTAGCTGCAGAATCGAGTTCGGCGCCAAGAAGATTCTCAAACCTCTCGAAAAACGGATCCGCGTCGATGGGGTTGCACTCCTCTGAATATTTGCCAGTACAATGGTCTGATGAGACTGCCAACAGCGGGAGCTTGCGCTATGCAACCGAATCATTGCCCAACGATTCGGAATTCTATGGAGGGACCAGCCGAAGCTGGAGATGTCTCACTGTCCGCTATTGGGTTTTGATTGCAAGCTGCCATGCTCTGTTTTTGAGGACAAAACGTGAATAACGTCGAGTGGTGAAAGCTGCGAGATCTGAATGAGTCTACTCGAGTGTCCTCAAATAGCGAGGGTGAATTCCTTCAACGGGTACTCGAACGGCTACTGAGAAATGATGAGTCCTCCGATGTTGAGTTTAGAAAGCCGTGATCTGGCGTGCGCCTGCGCCCCGACATTCTGGGACCGCGAGTTCACGAGGGAGAGAAAATAGCTCTCGAGCATCAATCCCCATGCAGACTTATCACGAGACGATCCAAGTTATTTGGCAGCGCAGATTTCATTTCAGACGTTAATTTCTTCAAAAACTGTGACAGAATGCAGTCGCGAACGGACGAAATATCTTACAGAGTTCACGAGCGCTTCTCTCTGAGAGGCACTACGAAGCAAAGATAGCGATGTTTCGGATTCGACTATCCCGAATAAAATCCGGACTCATTGATTTCTCTGGGACTCGGCTCCGCTCGTTGAGTCCGAACGCGACTCGGTTTTAGATTCGAATCCGCATAGAAATCCACATCCGAATCTGGAATCGAATCCGGACTCGAGTCATGCTTCAGTCACATTCAGAATTTCTGACGTAGCCGGATCCGGACCCGGATTCTTGAGGCCGATTCTTGCTCATCTCTGCTTGAAAGCGGCAGGCTCAACTTGATGGCTCCGTCGCCTTGATGCCCGGGATGGACCGCCCCCCTTGCGGTACGCTACTGCGTCGGAGAGCGGGTGACTAGCATCATTCTCCGTGAATCTTTCCCCTTGTCTACATCATGTTCCATGGAAAGTTTAGATCTGCCACCCAGCTCCTGGTAATGCGAAAGCACCAGAAAACTAGTTTGAACGCGGTCAGCCCAGCAGATGGCCGCAAGTTGTCAGGTTCGCTATCCTGCGCTCGACAGCTTCTGTTATCCTTTGCCTCCTTCTCTCCGGATCAGATGCAGACAGGATCGCTCCATACAGACTGCATCCTGAAATTGGCAAAAAACACGGGCACCTCTCACTCTCTCGCGCAGCCTCGAACAGAAAGAATCTAACGAGACGAATAAATCACGTGGATGGAGTCGGAGCTCGGTCGGGATGTGTATTTCGGAATGACTCTCTCGGCCTGCTTGGGTTCCAGCGCAAAATCTAGAAAACGAATCAATTCGAAGCCCGAAAATCTTCGCCATCGGATCGGTTGGACGAGACGAGCTCAACTGAACAGCTTCACATGCTTCGATCTGGGTCGGAGTATCACCACTGTAGCCAGCGAAACCTTCCAATCTCTTGACCGCGTCGACCCCACTCGTGAACTCGCCGAAACGTCGCACCATGAAGTGTCAGCCGCGCTGACTGAATATTGCGATTAATCCGTGTTCGGAAGCAAGCTCGCCACCGATAGCGCTCTCAGAGCATCTAGTCTCAAAAGAGTTGAAATTCTCGTGTTGGAATTCGGACACAATAATCCTCCGATTGCTCCGTATGAGTTATTGAAGTTCGCCTCTGGCTGAAAAGACTCATCCAATGAGTGCGCAGGTGCCGGAGACACCAACTCCCAAGAGCCGTCGAAATTTCCTGTCATTCAGCTTGGCTGCCCTCTCCTCATAAGACACAGTCGCTCCGTTAAAGACCTCCCAATGACGCTTTGCTTACAGCCATGGACGGCCATGTTTTTAGAAAGAATGTCCTAGACCCTAGGTAATGGGTGACGATCACAGTCCCGGAGCAAGGCTGATGGACGCATTCTTTTGAGAGGGAGAGAGAGCGCGCCAGCTATGAATTCCGACGGTTCTGTAGTACGGACCGGCCAGGCACCTTCGGGGCAGGCAGAGTACTTCGGCTAAGCGCCTACGGGCCCGTCGAAGTACTTGCTAACAGACACACAAATGTCTCGTTACACCGAGCATCAGCGCAGCCTTTTTCGCAATGAGATTCGGTCGCCTTTTCCCGCGAGTAGATGGGAATTCACCGATCGAAGTGCAACGCTAACTTGAAGGGGAAGGGCAGCCACCGTGGCTAACGGTTCCTTTACGCGCGCTTTGAGACAGTTTCTCTTGTGTGCGATCTCCGAGAGCAGCGTTTCTAGTGAGTCCCTTGCGACATTTCATGAGTTGAGCTTCATTGCTTATTTTCCCTACTCTTCAGTCCTATCCCTGGTCTTTCTGGGGATCTTCCTGGTCATTAGAGCTTCTTCGCTTTCCGGAGCTTTTCCTCTTCTCCATTCTGGATAAGCAGTTTCTGAGCGGCAAGCCAGGCGCTTGCTGGGCCTAAGTTAGCCGAAAGTTCAGACATATAGTTCCTAGGCGGCAGGCAAGACGCTTGCCAGGCCCTGGTGAACGGATAGCTCAGAGAGGTATTCTCTAGGCGGCAAGAAAGAAAGTTCCACTCTACAGACTCGAATCCAATGCTTTCCTCCGCGGTCCGTTTGTTCCGCCTGGGTCCACTCTTCTGCATGTCCTGATTCTATGTCTTCAACTGTCTTTATCTTTACTCTAATCTCTAATTCTCTATCAAGTCAAGATGCAACACTCAAGAGGAAAGCGCCACGAGAAACTCATTTCGAGCAATGATGAAGAAGATGTTCTTACACCTAGCTGAGCCATCTCAGCAGTAGGTTGCAGCCATCTGTCCTGAGCAGAGAAATTCGAGGCGCTCTGGAGGCTTCTTTTTCCGTATGATCTGAAATCCGAACTGAGCATGGAGAAAGAAAGCTTCTGCCCCTGATAGAAATGCCTTCCAGTGACCGCGATATAGATCATTTCCATCCGGCGGACTGAGTTATAATTCGAGCTGCCATGAAACAGGAAGATCACTCTCTACCTGCAGTTTCCGTCAAGCATGTCACGCTACCACAATCTCGAAGTCCGAGTACAAATGTTTCTCTTCCTATTCTATTCAGGATAGAGTGAAATCGATGGAAATTGTTAGACTTCGCCAACTTTCGAAGTACAAATGCTGTTCCCAGCGTTCCGTTCACAACACGGTCGACTCCGGCGTCCAACAAGTGAGGACAATCTCCAAGGAACGATCCAGGTCTTCGAGTTGTCTTGGCGCTCGCTGACGGAATGTTCACGTTCGAAAGGACTCCTGTACTCTTTACTCCAGATATTCCATGAATCCCATTCGACAAAAAGTCCGCGTGGGCCAGACTCAGAGTCCAGGCTGAGAGTCCAGCGGCGAGCGGCCGGTTCTCATTGAGGGGAGCTTGGTTGTATTCCTCGCCTACAAGGATGAGGCAGCTGTCGGCGCGCGTTTCTCCCGACGTCACGGCTTTCACACTCGAATGCAACCGAGATGCAGCAAATTCGCAGGCGGGGCGAATCGAGTGTCTGAAACGGGGCCCAAACTTCCAAGTTTCTCAGTATTCCGTCGGATTCGGGTCTCCAAGGGATTTAGCGGTGTAGAAAGTCTCCGAAACATGGGACGGATGCATCCAATGTCCATTTGTGGCCCACGGATGAATTTCGTCCTCGTCACTTGACTCCCGGTATGAACATCATGGCGACACTCGGCGAAAGAGTGGATGTCTCACAGAACCCTCCGAAATTCGGATTCAGCGCGCTCAGTTTCCGTCTGCAGGAATGCATTCATTGGCTGATCGCCGGGACTGTGATACGGACCCTAGGTAATAGGGCCCCAATGTTTACAATCCGTTCAGGCGGATGGATGCATTCGTTCATGCTCTCCGTGAGGGGGCGGTGCTAGGTGCCGGCGAGATATGGGGGAGGAGCCCGTCGCCTTAGCGGAGCTTTCGATGAGCTAACAGCCGGTGCTGCGCGATGTTGGGATTGAATCACGCGTAGAATGAAATCATCCAAGGAAAGCGCTTCTCCTACAGGATTCGAGAGAGCTAGACGGACGGCAGCCACGAGGAAAGTTGCCGAGCCTAGTTATTGCGAATCTTGGCGCTCAAGTGATGTCGACTGGTCTGTTTTTTCAACCTGGACGTAAACCTGTCGAAGGCAAGGCTTTTTGCATATCCTGGAACGGACAATGCAGTAAGAGGATAGCAATGTTCCTGCGTGCGAGAACGAGGAGTCCCACGAGAGAACAGCCAGGAAAGAAAACCTCTCGAATCGGAATGGAAATCGGATCGGAATCATGCTAGACATTCGGTCGGGCCGGTCTCATTCCGTTTACGAGTGTTTATGATGTCATCAGAGTTCACGCGTTTATATTATGTGATAGCAGTCTACGAGAATACAGTGAAGTCTCGCTAACTTGGACTTCACAAACTTGGAAACCTTCGCTAACTTATAACCTAGACCCGATCCCACGACAGTCTCGGTAACTTGTACCGTATGAGTAATGTTTATCTAATGTCCATCTCATAGCTCGGGAAGCCTTCGCTATCCTATATCTTCGACTCAATCGTTCCCTCTGACTTGGAGTCCGCGTTAGCTATCATACTTTGAGATTCTTCGTTGGTAGCAAGGAGGTATCCAGAATTCTCGAATTTCGGAAAAACTCGGAGCTGTCGCGGCTCCTCCTTCGAAGTTTCTCTAATTCACAATCTTATCCGTTCCAAATCGGTCCATGCATGAGGACTTGCACATGCGCGCGCTTCCGCTCCTGACGTGCGTGTCGTCAAAGTAAGCGGCCAGTGCTAAGGTGATCATTCCAGCTGTTGGAGCTGTCTCAAGAAGTTTCGATCACCGACTGCTTCGAAGGAACCGTTCTCGCACTCAAAAGCAATTTCAGTCGAGTCTTTACCAGATCGCATCACTGCGAGCCAGAAGCATGAGCGTGGAGCCGTACCGCATGAGACGGGTGTCGAAACAAACGAACTTGAGCCTCCGGGATAAAGTTCAAGTGATCGGAGATTTGGACGCCAACATCAGCGTTTGTGAAATCAGGCAGAAATGGAAAATCTCGCAGGCCACCGTCTACAATATCAAACGAGACGCCACAAAAATCCGTTTTCAGCGTGCCCTGAAGCCTGCAAGTAATCGGAAACGCATCCGGCGAGAGAAATACGGCGCAATCGAGGAGAAACTCTTCCAAACCTACAAAGGCGCTCGATCCAAAAACCCCGCATTGCCGATTCCCGGGCAGTGGCTTCAAGAGCGAGGGAAGGCGATCGCCAATGAGATCGGCGACTCAGAGTTCAGAGGATCGAATGCGTGGCTCGCCGGGTTCAAGCACCGCTATAAGCTATCGACGAAAACGGCGTGCGGAGAAGCTTCGAAAGTATCGCAAGCAGAAGTCGACGATTGGCTCGAAGAGAACCGACTGATACTGAACGAGTTCATGCCGCGAGATTTTTACAATGCTGACGAGACGGGGTTCTTCTACAAGATGCTCCCAAAGCGAACTGTGCACTTCAAGAATGAATCCTGTCACGGCGGCGAGCAAAGTAAGGATCGCTTCACTGTGCTTCTCTGTACAAATTTCGATGGAACGGATTAGATTACGCCGCTGGTCATCGGGCGTAGCCGCCAACCGCGATGTTTTCCAAAGCTTGCAGTGAATGAAACTCATCACCAGCCGCAGAAAATCGGATGCGAATACAGATCACAAATCAAAGCTTGGATGAACACAAAAATCTTCGGCGAATGGCTCCTTGAACTTGATGAAAACTTCAGGAAGAAGAAGCGTCGAGTCGTCCTACTCTTGGACAATTTCAGGTGTCATGATGTAGATCTTGATCTCACCTCAGTTAAAATCCTTTTCCTCCCACCAAAGACGACATCGAAAGCGCAGCCGTTGGACCAAGGGATCATACATACCCTCAAGCAGCTTTACAAGAAAAAACTTGTAGAACATTATTGGACGCAAGCTGAATCCAATGACTTCAAGGAGGTGAATCTTTTACAAGGCATTCGGTTCCTCAAAGAAGCTTGGGACGACGTAACGCCGAGAACCATCTTCAATTGTTTCGAGAGATGTTTGCCTGTCATCGAGTTAACAGGTTGCGACGACTCCGGAGCCACACAATCATCGGACAAAGAACTTGTTGTGGATCCAATCATCATCCGTGATTTCTTCCCGGCCGGCTTAAGCTTCGCAGAGTTTGCGGAGGCTGACAACAATCTCCTCGTGGTTGAGGATGCTGTTTTAGAGGAAGAGAACGAAAGTGATGATGATGATGAGAAGTTTGTGTTTGAAGACGAGGTTGAGGATAGCATCGATGTGCCCGTGACCGATCCTCAGGTTCTCAAAGCTCTCGCGACGTTGATCAATCACTGTTCTCAACGGGCAGAGATCGACATCGATGCGAGCAGAGCCTTTCACAAATATAGAGACAAGGTCATCGCTGAATGCTTGAACAAAAAAAAACAGGCGGACATCCGTTCATATTTCGCGGCAACCCAGAAATGAATTCTGCTGACTGATTGTCCGTCCATAAATTAAAGACATGAAAACATTTGAGTTGCACTGGTTGAGATAACATGCAGGTGTTTTCAATCATCTATCTGAACATGTCTCTCTTCAAGATATAATGCAAGAATACTTTGCCGAATTCAGCCTACCTATCTCGCTATTTTCAGACGGCATGCAGTCTCCCGATGATTTTGTCTTCTCTAATTTATAACTTGGGAAAAATTTCAAAACACTGCTCCCGAATTTTACAAGTTAGCGAGACTTCACTGTATATGGTATGAACTATGATATGAACCACGGCACAATGAAGCTCTGTCAGATTTCAAGACCAATCGAACCAATCGGTCAGTCTAGCACAAATCGGCTCCTACGAGTCCGGGCTTTCTTCGGGAAGCGAGAGTCAGGTTTCCGAGTCGGAGTCGTCGTCCAAGAGTCTCCTAAGGAAAACTTGGCTCCTGACTGATTCCGACTCTGTCGAGTCCGAGGTGTGCGCGTTCTGGGACGCCGCATCACTTAGCCACGCCAGCAAGCCTGGATCTATCGGATCAGGGCCAGTGAGATTCGGCAAGATATTCCTCTTGCCCACTCTATATTTAACTCGGTTAATGAATTGAATGTCGTCGATTTCTCCTTCGTCTAAGAGATTCCAAGACGCTTGGATTCTGTCGTCGTTGGCTCTCGTGACTTTGCTCGGTCGGGAGAGAATGTGCGGTTCCCCGCGCTGGTGGATCGCATGATTAACGGGAACATCCTGAGCGGCGTTCACGAGGACCGAGACGAGGTCCCAGCAAGGGCCATGGACACCAGCTTCGCGTAGAAGATTTGCATTGTTAGATTCGACGTCGTTATTCGTTCGCTTACGCATCCTATATACAGAAAGATCCTCTGGGCCGATTTGATGGAGCCAATACGAGGAAGCGTAATTGAGGAATGGAGTGAAGCCGACGTTCAAATCCTGAGCTTGATTCGCGAAGTAGTGGAACGCACCTTGAATCAAGGGTGCGGGCAGCAGAGGCAGTGCAGTGAAGGCAAGGAAGGTAGAGAGAATTCCCCCTGGACGGCGGATATCGCTCGCCAAGCCCACTGCAGGGCTGCTGGCTTTTCGCACCAGACTTAGAGAATAATAGAACAAGCATCCATAGAGTCTCGCTTCGGGGAATTCGCGGCGGACAGCCTTGCGCATTGCGTCATCCCAGTCTCCCATGTAGGCTGGAATGTTGAATGGCCCTGGCGAGTTCTGCTTCAAGCACTGGAAGACCCACTGATGAGCTTCGAAGTTCGCCTTATTCATGAAATCGCAGGCGACCACGCCCACATACTGGTTCCAGTTCCCATGAATGGTGAACAGTTGCTTACAGATCTTCCGGGGTACGGTTTTATAGGTGGCATCTGCGTGAATCACAGCTGCTACGTTGGAGAGCCTGAGTAGGGTCGCTGTTGTCAGAACAACAGTTTCGAACTCGGGGCTATAGAAGCTCAGGATACGCTGGTGGTCACTAGTCGAAGTGAAACCGGGGATGTCATCTGAGGAAATCTTGACGTGCAACTCGCGCAGAGACTTCACCATGCTTGGTCGCATCTTGCTCGCATGAAGACGGAGGGTTCGAGCCTGCTTCACGGGTACAATTTGTGAAGCAGGATCGATTGGGAATTTTCGGCGGTGTTCGAGTATGACCTTCGCGGGACGTTGACGGGGATTTTCTCTAATATCCGTGATCATGTCTCTCCTTTGTTTTCCGGCTGAACCTCTCAGCCAGCCCTCAGAAGTGTCCTGGGATCACCTTTCGGTATTGCTTCAGTAACACTCCCTATCGCCTCGCAAATCCCATTGCGGGCGGTGGGCTTGGGCCTTAAGATGGTTCGGATTTAATTCTGATACAAATTAAATCCTCTTTTTACCACATAAAAAATTTTTGTCGTCGGCCGGGGATCGAACCCGCGATTGCTAGCTTAGCGTGGCACCTAAGGCGTTGGTTCATGCCACACGGCCAACGAGCCGAGACGATCATGTCTCTCCTCGCCTCCCGGAACTCTACTCCATAGCCTTCGGCGTCCGGCAAATGATTGTGAATGCCCGAAACCTTGAGGATCTCGCCAGTCGGTGTGATCCTCGCTATCACTCGACATTTGACTGTTGAATCTTTGTGAGATTTGCACCTCAGATCATTGAACCGTCCATCAGCGTCCCGTCGCTTCAGGTGGAAGAAGAAAGCGGACGTACCATGCTGGCCATCGAAGTTATAGAGACCTGCTTCGTGGCACCAGGAGTCGCCGAGTCCGAAACGGAGACTCGGGACTTTCTTGAAGCTGTTTGCATTGGCCATGTCGAGCAAAGATCTACGATGGATGGAACCAAGCGTGAGCGCAAACGGGAAACTAAACCTCTGATTCGGAATTCGGCGATCTTCGCGATAAACTACAGTGAGACCTTGCACAACGCTGATTCGCTATGACATGGTTTTTCCCGGTCGACCCTCCCTTGCGAAATGTGCGATATAAGTTCCCTCAGAGGTTTCGAACTGACGTTTATTCACACACTTTAGAGACGCCGACGTCGTGGAACGTTCAAATGCGTGTTTACACGTCGTTCCATTCTCCAGAGTTCCCTTCAGACTGTTCTTCTCATCAATCGAAGCTCGATCCGCGTCGCAAGCGGTCTCCCCTATAGGTGCGGATCGGCTTCCGATCGAACTGTGCCCTCAGTGCATGAGGGATCGTCAGCGGACAAGGAAAAAGTGCGAAACGACAAAAATTGGGTCAACCGTTGATTGAAGAGTTTCCCCAAACCAGCTGACATCCCCGAATTCGCCTTAAAAGTTACAAACCACCATCTTCAGAGAACTCCATGGCGAATCTCCACAGCCAGGTCAGACCGAAGTCCAACGATCGGTGTCTGCCTGCGACCGCTCCTCTGCTTTTCTCGGTTGGCCTGCGATTCCCGTTCGGTAGAGCGCCATGGAACACCCTATCTCTAGATGGCTCATTGTCACTGCTGGATGCATACAGCCCCAATTATTGAGACTCGAGCATTCCGTGAAACCTGATCTTCCCTCTCCTGACCTGAGGGGAATCATATTTACCCGGGTTTATTATGTCTCCAAGTATCAGTATAGCCGTTTCGAATGCCGCAGGAGAATGTGTTCTTCGGATGACTCAATTCAGTGCTTGATTCAATTCCATGATCGCGCTTGAGCAGCTGCCGCACGTCAGCTGGCAGCCGATCGAACGCTTCGCTGAGATGGCGGGCTCCTCCCACTGATTTCGCAGGCATCTAGCACCGCCCGCTCACGGAGAGCGTGAGCGAATGCATCCATCCGCCTGAACAGACTGCTAACATTGGGGCCTCGTTGCCGCCTCCCGTTAATCGCTGGTTCAGAGCCACTGTCAAATATGGCAATCTGCCACAGTATTGTAACCTCGAAATTGTGTCCCGCCAACGGACATGTTCACAGGTGCAATCGTTTCCCAGAGGCAACCTAAAGGAGAAGAAACGGCTTTTCTCCTTTCTCCTCTGGTTGATTCAGCACTTCTGTTATTGTCAACCGTTTTGCTTTTCTTTTCATTTAGACGGCCAACATCGGTGTTTGTGTCACTTCCATCCGATGCCGTCATTGGTGTGAACTTTCAGCCTCGGGCTGTTATTGATAATAAACATATTCTGATGGATACAGACTAACTGGCTTGAGGTTTCTTGATATTCTTCTCCGATGCATTCCCTCATCAAGCCCCTTTCCTTTGGCTTGCTGAAGGTGTTCGAGTCGAACCGTTATAGAATCACTTCGTTCATGTTGATCAGACAGTGAACATGAGTTCTCGAATATCATGATTCATGTGGGATTCGTGATGTTACGTGCAGCCCTTGGTGTTTTTGAGCTGGGTGTGCGAGAATTAGCTTCAACACTTCATGACACTTATTTTTCCCACACATCTTTACCACACGTCTCTGACAGCCATCCAGTCCGTTCTTCAAAGGATATGTCTCTCCTGCTTCCTACTCCGAGTTTGGAAGTTATCAGTCCAAATGTCCAGATAGGATATTCATCTACCTCAAACTCAGAATCATCATGCTCATGTCAGTTTCACTGGAGCTCATCAGTGGCTGAGACCATGAGTCCACAGTGGCAGGAGATATAAACAGAGCACAGTCGTCCTTCGAGTGTCTTTTTCTCACATTCTCCGGGTATCACAACAGAGATCAGTAAATTTGCATACCATGAACTTATTGCCCCGAAACGTACCCTGAAGGTCAGTCTTCCCTCAGAATCCGTATCAAGAAGGCCAACCGAGCCTGAGCTGTTGCGATCAGCGAGGGATCGCGCATGGTCAGAATGGAATCTGCCAGAAAGTCACCATAGGAGGTCCCGATTAGCTTTTCTGGATCAACAGCTTCTGCAGCGCTTCTTTCTCGCCAAGCTTTTCGTTCGCGGTTTGTTGCTCTTCAGGCTAGCCACTCCATCCCGTTGATCACTGCTATACCGACATCGCAAAGATGGGGTCGAGATTATTCGACTCGGTTAGTGGCTAATCTCAGTCCTGTGTCGACGATCGTGTTCCCGTCCTTTTCTCCGTCATCTGTACGCTCGTTTCCCGTTGTATCTCCAGCCTCGTCGACTCCTGTCCTCAGGAGCACCAATTCCAATCGACTAGCATCGATCGTGGCGTCCTCTAGGACATTCTCGAGTTGGACTCCATCATCAGATTCAATTGCTCCCAGTGTGGTCCAGTCCGTTAGCGCTGGGTTTCTTTCGAGTTCCAGTGCTATTGTAGCTAGGACTACGGAGAGAAGTGATCTGAGAGAGGTGGAGTTCGAGCTGGTAGCTCCGGATTCAAGGCCGATGGTCTCGAATTCCGCACACACATTCACAACCACTCGGCGACCATCCTCAACTCCCAAAACCGTGAAGACCACGATGGGTACAACAACTTCACGGCCTTCAACCATGGCCTCGTCTACCAGTTCCGTCACCCACAAACCGACGACTAGTGCTATGAGTACTGAGGACTCGCGAATGACGTCCAGTACAGAAGGCAGATCCTCCTCAACCACAACCTCTCTTCCACCCAGGACGATCGTACCAATAGATTTTCCGATCCCCGGTGCTGGGTATGATTGTAAAAAGATTCACTATAATCGGTCATGTATTCCGATTCTTGACAGGGTCTGTATATTGGTTAGGAGATCGACACCTTTGACAAGTGTGACCTCCGTCCAACCATACAGTGGAATTGAGAAATTCGCATCTGCCGTAGAGCATGAGATGTTTAATCAATCATGCGGGAACTACATGGAATTGACCGCCTAAGGCAGAGGTCGTCAAACTGTGTGTCGCGACACACCAGGGTGCCGAGGGTGCCAAGGGTGTCGAGGGTGCCGAGTGTGTCGCGGGGTGTCGCGGTGCGTCGCTGGGTGCCAGAGAGTGTCGATCTGACAATACTTTTGGGGCCCCGAAGAGGTGATTCCGGGGTCGATCTGACCATATTTCTGGGGATCTATGGAGGTGACTCCGAGGTCGATCTGAGCATTACTTTCGAAGTCTGGAGGGGTGATTCCGAGGCCAATCTGAGCATTACTTTCCAAGCCTGGAGGGGTGATTCCGAGACCTATCTGACCATCACTTTCCAACTCTGGAGGGGTGATTCCGAGGCCAATCTGAGCATTACTTTCGAAGTCTGGAGGGGTGATTCCGAGACCAATCTGAGCATTACTTTCCAACTCTGGAGGGGTGATTCCGAGACCGATCTGAGCATTACTTTCGAAGTCCGGAGGGGTGATTCCGAGGCCAATCTGACCATGACAACATGTACTCATCAACCGAATGAGAAGATAATGTCAGGAATGATCCCGACCCAGTGAAGAGAGGAAAAAGTGCCCCGATGCCAGGGAAGGAAGTCCAACCGCGCAGAGCGCTGCCGACTCCAATCGGCCAAAGGCCGGCTGGTCTGTCCATACTTCCCCTCGTTGTCATGGTACTCTGAAAATGCTTTTGCCATGGCTATAGCCGAGCCAACATCTATTTGGGATAGTCTTTGACGATGAATCCGACGGCTCTGAACATCTCTCCTGATTCTGCCAAGCACGCCTCCATGTTAGCGCTACGATGTATAGGGAAACTCGAGAGTTTCAAGAAAAGCTCCTCTTGTTTGGAATGGGAAAGTTTAGGCGTTCCAAGTGCCACAGCGCTTCTCAGTTCGGGGCTCGATTTATGGGACAAACACACGGCACTGGAATGATAACACGTTGGCGAATCGTTGAGTGAGTATCATGCGTTTATTTACGATCGACGAAACTCCGTCAGTGAGACGGATGGATCTGTTGTTCGTCGCACAAGTTTCCGAATCTCGGCGTGATATTTGACACTGCTATTCTGATTTCGTTCTCAACGTTGATATCAGAGCGGTATCTGCTCTTGATCACGGCAACTGCCGAGAAGCCGGCTTCGCATAAATACGATGTTGCGAATGGTATTAAGACTCTGAGAGCTTTGATACTTAGTAGGGGATGAGAAGCTTTCATGGATATCAAAAACTGGAAAAGGTCCACATTCCTGAAGTTGACCTTGTGCACGAAATTGCCTGACAGCTCGATCAGGCTCTCTTGTTCTCGAACGGTGAATCCGCTCCGAGCTTCAGGTCCGAAAGGGTCTCGTATCCATTCAAAGTTCTGGAAGCCATCACTCGGGAAATACTCCGCGAAGCACAAGCTCAGCTCTTTGAGGTGACCCATGAATACGAGGAGCTGAGAAGTGCTTAAAGAGAGACCAGTTGAGCAATAAAATTCCTCCAGACATGGGAAAACTTCACTGATGTCTTTTTCCATCAGTTTTTGCTGCCAAAAACTCAGCTTCCTCCGGAAGACATTGACTGCTTCAGTGGTGTTGAGAATATGCATGAGTGGACCCTGGAGTGAAATGTTCAAAGCATTCAACTTCTCGAAAATGTCACACAAATACGCCATCTTTGTGAGGAAGTCCGAGTCCACGAAGTGCCCGGCAAGCTCGTGTTTTTCATCGTTGAGGAAAGCGAAGACTTCGTTGCGCAGTTTGAACGTCCGAAGTATGACGTTACCACGTGAGAGCCATCGGGCATTGCAGTAGAATAATAGTTTCGTATTCTCTGCACCCATGTCCTTACAGAGCTTCCTGAAAAACCTTGCTTTGACAGGTCGTGTCTTCACATAATTCACTACTCTGATGGTCGTTTCGAGGACTTGGAAGAGTTCCGTACTCAACTTCCTTGAAGCGAGAACTTCTCGGTGAATTATGCAATGCGTCCAGACCGCGTTCGACGCTCTTTTGCAAACGAGCGCTCTCAATCCGTTGTAGCAGCCGGACATTGAGCGCGCTCCATCAGTAGGGACGCCATATGAGCGGACATTTTTTCCGCAAAAAGCGGACACGTGTCCGGCGGGCATCCGAGGCAGAAACGGACATTGGAAGCGGACATCCGTTATTTTCGCGATTTGAGCATGCCCTTTCAGAACAAGATGAGTTTTATTAGCTTGGATTTCGAGCAGTCATATATGCATGGAAGCAGGGCGATTCCGTCGTCATACAGACAGAGCTGCTGATGGAGAGATCGATGAATATTCTCCATTGTTTCAAGTTGTCGACAGGGAAACAGCATATTTGACTTCCGTTCAGGCGACAGAGACACCGTGAAGCGAGAATCTCTTCACGGACGATGTTCTTTCGCATCATGCTGATCTGACGAGGAGGTCAGATTATGCGTGGGGATGTTTTTCAACGGAGAAAAAAATCTCTCGATTCCGGCATTGCGGCAGAGTGCATGACGGAAGAGTCGAGAGTCAAGTGGAAACGGGGCTATTCGAGAAAATTTGCTCCAATCAGGCGGGGAGGTCTGCCCTCATTTGGCTCTTGATCGAAAGTAAGATGGATTCCAGGAACTCAAAAATTACCGAAACTGCTTCGAATCGATTTTGGAGCTCTGCATCTTGAGCAAGAGTCCATAAGGTCAATATTTCGGCCGCTATGCCTTTGAAACGAGACACGAAGATCTTGACTCTCTCGAGATTCTTAAAATGAAGGGAGGCAGCATTGAGGGATTCCCAGACGCGCAGTTGGTGGCGCGTGGGGCAGCAGCCCGTGCCCGATAAATGCTCGGTAAGATCTACTAATGGTCACGAACCGTCTCGCAGAGCAGGCGCAACACATGTGTAGAGCATGTGAATTCAGGTGAATTACAGTTGGAGTCGATGCTTTCCGGCTAAGGGGGGAGCAATGATCAGAGGTGAGAACCTGGCGAACCAAGCAATGAGTTTCCAAACATAGAGATTTGATTCCGCACCGATTTTCGAGTGAGCGTTCTTCTCCTCGTTTCCGCGGAATCATCATTTCATTACCAGATCTTCCCGAGATCGAGAGCTCCCGACGGCATATGATTTCGCTCCCCAACAGGCAGCACAAAGTCGAAGATGTATGAAGCCTCCCTTTCCAGAACCCATAGTTTCTTAACCGAGTCCTGGTCATTCACATATACTTAAGGATGCATCCAACCCGTCAACTCGACACCCCTCCATTTGATCCGAGGTCCCGGAGGGAAGAATAAGAGTTTGTCCCTGGCTACGGGAATATTATATTATCTTTATATTATGAAGCGCAGTTGACGAACGGCTAACATGTCTCTCTGGCTGAATCAACACCCCCCGGGATTCGGAACAGCGCTCTCTTTCCCAGGAAGTGCCTGCGAACTCAACGATTACTGTCGATCGCGAAGAAAACGGACATTTGCCCTGAAAAGCTAGAAAGCGGACAAAGCGGACAGACAAGGACATGTCCGCTCATATGGCGTCTCTATCCATCAGTGCATATGACGATGCAGTTGGTCCACTTCATGGCGTTCTCGGTCAGGAACGTGTCCACAATGACGAAGAGGTCTTCGGATTTTGTTCCCGCAGAGATGTCTCGACAGAAAAGGAGATCTTCCGTGATGGTTCCACCGTCGACGAAACGGACGTAGCAGATAAGATGAGCATCTTTGTTGCCGTCGATTGCCTCGCCCAGTTGTAACGCGAACTCAGTCAGCTTCAGTTTCTCAACGAGTTGAGCGTTGATGTCTGCTGCCATACGTGAAATACGGCGCCCTATCGTGTTATCTGAGAGGGGAACGTTTTTGATGACATCACTTGCATGATCACCAATCATGGTTCGCACAAGATCGACGGCTGCCGGAAGTATCAGCTCTGTTGCTATTGTATGGGGGTTTTTGCACTTCGCGATGCGGTAGGCTACCAGATAAGATGCCAATAACGTGTTCCCTGGGGAGATCATATGCTCGGGTCCCTGAGTTCTTAATCCATCGAGCTTCATGACGAAATGCTCGCGAGGTAGAGCATCGGAGCCTGGATGTTGAGATTCCATGTGACGCCTGAGTTTATTCGGCACCATGCTCTCTGCGGAGAGAATCATACCGCAAAGCACGCACTGAGGTCTTTCCACACATTCGATCACCGTTGAGGTGAAGCCGAAATTGAGATATCCATGGTGGTATCTCCGATTCTTGCGTCTCCTCGTTCCAACCATGAGTGAACTGTTGGATTCCGAACTTTCATTGCAGCTTATTGGGGACTCGGCCATTTTCGAGCTTGCGCGGATGATGAGTGTCTTCGGAATCTCCAGGAAACGTGGGTGAGATGGCGAGGGTGGTGCTGCGCATCCGATTCAAGGCACACACGGACTAGCAGATAATACATGGAGCGTGGAATCACGCGATTCCGCTCGGAAAGTTCTGCTATTCTCCCCGTCTCTTTCCATTCTTTGTTCTCTCCTCTAGCGGGGTCTTTCTCTTCCTAGTTCACATCACCCATACCTATCCCCGAACAAGACAGAAACCATAACCAAAGAACGGCCAGGACAAGCGCGAAGCAGGATCAGATCGACCTCGAAATTGCCTCCATAGACGCTCAGGAGCTGGGTCAGATCTAGGGGTCGCAAAAATCCACGAGTCCGACGAGTCCTTATCTCGTCGGACTCGCGAGTCCGGCGAGTCCACGAGTCCAGGTGAGGGCGCCAAATCTCGGTTACGGGTTCGAGTCCGAAAATCTCTGATTCTGAGCTAATGTTGGAAATAACCCACTGGGGTCAGTCGGTGGACACGATCTGGAAGTACTCTGTGAGTCTGGAAGATCACGGCACGGAATTATGAGACAGAGATTCGGTGTTAGAATCATGTAGCTCTCCGAGCAGTTCTTTATTCAGGGTTTATATATCTGTGTGGAAAGAAGAGCCAGTCCATGAAGGCCGGAAGGTCCCTCATGGATGGCATCGTCAGTATCTCACAGAAAAGGGTTCCGGTCAGAATGTCCTCGTCTTCTGGACCCATCAGTGTTTCAGACTAATTACAGCTACCCAGAAATAAGGCTGTATTTCAACATCCTCCCTTAGATGGAAGAAGTCTGAATGAGCTTTTACCTTTCACTGATGAACACTTAGTTTCCCCTTTTCCTATCTAGACTTTACTGGCATGCAGTCCACGAAAATTAATTTTTGTTCATTCATTTCTATCTGGTTCTCATTTTATCTCCAACGCGGCTTCCGCGTGAGATATTGTATCTAATAGTTAGTCATATTAGATCACTCATTGCCGTATGATTCCGGAACAACGTTCGGAGTGGTCAACCTGGGAACTTTCTGACATCATGAAGTTCTCAAGGTGGATCCTCATGATCCTTTCCGAGGATCTCGATTGATTCTACTCGGTGACGGACCAGGATGTTCCCTCTGGCAATGTATGTTAGGTCTTTCTTCATCATCGATGAAGAGTTGTTCTGACTTAGGACAAAAATGTCCTCTCGAACGAATTCGTCGTGTTCCGTTTCCGTCTCTGATGCGATGATGTGCTTGCAAGCGAACCTTACACATTCCCCTTTGGGCGCGTAACTTGGATCTTCGACTAGTCTTCCACAAACGCCAAGAATGAGGTTTTTGTTTCCGGGTAACCTCATCGCATCCGATAGAAAGGAAGACTTCGAAACGTTGTGATTTACCATGGCGCAGAGGAGATTGTCTCTTTTGGATCAATCCTTTTCCTCTCGAAACTGTGCCTGTTGCACCATCATGGTAAGCGGGGATCAATCGCGTCGTCGTTCACAAAACTGTCCAACCTCAGCTTGGGAAGTTCATCTTTGCTCCTCTGGTATCCACCGCGGCGAATCATCGAATTGTGATTTCTGGGGATTCTCCACTTCCGTGACACGTGGAGTTAGGTTGCTTCACATAACTGGGAGATCATCTAGTCACATGTTTTAGTGAGCTCTTACTGATCTTAAATACTGGCTTCTATCCTGTCTGGAATCGACTGAGTGAGGGTTCGATCGTAAGGTGACAACCGAAACGTTGGTTTCTCTACTCCAGGCATACACTTTGTATTGCCACTGGATTCCATTACAATGCTTTGTCACGATCAGCCACTTCAGGCGTGAAACCGTGAAACTTCAGAACCGTTAGTTCAGAATTGATGTTTATGCATTGATTTTGTTCGATAGAATTCTGCCAAGTTCGATCTCTTGTTTGGATAGCAAACCAAGAGGCAACGTGAGTTCGTAGCTTTTAAATGAACTTAGACAGCTGGGATCGCGATGATTTAACCCTTGAAGTGTTCGTTGCAGAACACTCTGGTCAGCAAAGATGCTTTGTTCATCTTTTATCTTGGGAGCTTTCACCGGTAACATCGGCGACAATATCAGGGATCAGATCAGTACAGTCTAACACAGTCTTGAATAGACCTGTACCGAGACGATAGTCCAAACTGAAACGTTAGCTCAACCATTTGAGCTTACGGTCATCCTGAAAATGAGTCTGGTGCTCATCTTGTAACCGTTTAGCACATTCGTCCTCTGCACTTGAACATCTCCGATATCTGTGGGGCTGTCAACGATGTTTGATGAGTTCCAGACCAAGAACACCCCTCAAATCACAGTCTCGATAAGCTGGAGCTGGTTCTCACATGGATACCACGTTTCGGGTCTCGGTTGTTCAAGTCAGGATCAAGGACATGAGCATTCGAGGTTCTCGAGAGACAGCTCTGTATTTGCTCCCTGCGAGAATGTCAAATATGGAACCTCTCTCTGCCTTGTTTTCAGTTTTGCTGCTTTCGGAACTTTCCAATCACTTAGGTATTCAGATGAGCTTCTCACGTGAGACTTTCGAGATGACCTTCTAGTGAGATTGTTCCAGGTCGTTTTTCTCATTGGGATGAATCCAACACGATTCATACTTCCAACCTCTGACCTTCTCGGGAGTCTGGTGCTTTTGTCTGCTCCATTGAACAGATTTCACCGAGATCAAAACTGATTGGGTGTCATAAAAGACCCCTGATCTTCTGCAGGCACTTATCTGGGGAATATCCTTTTGAATCCTAGGATCAATTCATCCTCCCATGCTTCAGTAAGATCTACGTTAGTCAGTTCGCCTATCAGTGAGGTGTGTGCGAAGCATTCTCCAAAGCAAACACTTTTCCTCGGTGGATGTGTTCTCAGTTCAATCGAGAATCACTAGCATAATCGCTTCCACGCGAACTTTCGACCACAGAACTCTCCTCCCTCCATCTCAACTTCCGGTTGGATTTAACCCGCCATATTCATAAGCAGGGTCGAGGAAGCAAGGAATCCGAGATTGATAATTCCATTACAATCGCCATTGGATCCTTGACCAGAATGCTATAGTAGCACCGAGAGAGTTCAGAAACCATCCTCTCTTTCGTCAGAGGTTTAACGATTTCCTTTTCGATACTCGAAGCAAAGATTCATTGGGCATGCTGTTTCAATCATGCCGGCATGTTCAGACAATCCTCTTTGTCTCATGTCATTGTGCACTTGACTTCATCTTTGTTCTCGTATCTTGCGTCTTTACCAGTTCTCTGTTACTGGAAGACCTGAATGTGACCCTCTCACGATTTTCTGCGGGGTCAATGTTTACCATCAGTACATGCACCAAGTCGAGTCCATGAAAGAACAGCTGATCAGACCGTCAACTTGAATCCCTACATGATGAGGTGCTCAGGAACGCTCATTACCTTTGTTCATGTCCTCAATGATTTCTCCGGACTGAATGCGTTCCTGCTAAGTCAACTCTCACAGCTTGTGAGTTACTCAATTGATACACCATTTTTATGATGATCAAGAGTCATCTATGCTGAGGGAAACTCCAAAACCTCGACCCAACCAAAGTCTCTTGACTGGAGTGAGTTATCCCTGCTTCAGGAGCCCACTCTCCTGTTCCACAAAGTATAGGACCATTTGTTGACCGCACCATGCAATGTCTATCATGGATTTCATACTTCACATGATGACGTGTCAATCACGGCTTCTCTCGCGCTTTTCGTCGAGCGTGATTTTCTTTTGAGTCAATACCCAGTGTTGACAGAGTCAGTGGCTCATACGCATAGCCTTCGTACAGTGACCTGTTCATTCATCCACTAGGGCATGCATTGCTCTGACAGGGACCTCGGAGGATTGTCCTCCCTCCGAGTCAACCTTGGTCAGAGTCTACCAACTTAAGCCGTAAGTAGCAGCAGCAGGAGAGCAGGGTATCATTGACTTCGGTTCCAAGCACGTGCAAAACATAATGCCGCAGCAGGAAATCCATAACAGACTCTCGGCAACATTAGAAGTCAAGCTCATCTTCTGCCATCTGGTTTCTTTCCCAAGACCATTTCTACAGGCTTGCTTTTGCTAATTTGAACAAAGCCGTCACTGTCAGTTCAGAACCAAAGAGATCTGACAGCGTGTCGTGGTCAGGGGTGACTCGAACTCCTTGCGAGCGAGTCTCTCCACGAAATCTCAACTCATCTTCCATGTACTTTACTGGATTGGAAGTGCTCACACCTGTCATCGTTGTTACCAAGAGAGAAATTTTAGGGCGCGCGACTCTGGCGCCATCGTCAACCATTCCTGTAGGCATGAGTACTGATTCTTCTTTGAATCGAATCCACTCTGACGAGCATTTCGTCTGAGTTCACGGCCTCATTTGATACTGAGTTCACTGGGTTGTTTGGAATCATGAGTTCCAGGGTTCTATCAACGCTGAAGAATATCAGCGGTGGGACTGCTGGACAAGCACTTCAGAATGTATCAAAGTTTGACCCGGATGCTTTGGAGTCAGGGTCGTTAGTTACCCACTCCAGTTCAAGCTTAAACACTCAGTCTCCTTTCTCTACAGAGCTCCACGATGAGGCATGGCGTTATTGTTGACTACCAAGTCCTCTGTTGACAAAACAGCTTCCGAAACTACTATCGGTGAATCAAGTACATACTGGTGCTTCGAGCACTCATAGTCCAACCGTAGTAACCAGCATCGAAAATCCTATCACTGCTCCGCTCACCACTGCTCAATCCATGAGTCCACCCAATCTATTTGAGACAAGCGTCTGAGGAACAATTACGATTACTTTTGTACTTCCATTCAGCAACACATGGGCACAGAGTCGTGAGATTCCCCAATGAACAGAAAAGAACAAATTGACCACAGAATCAGGGCACGACTTCAATAATTTCATCACCTAAGACTGAATGAAGTTGCACTCGTACGAAATGTTGAAGACCACTTGTCCATCAGAAATTGGGAAGAATCTACCTTTCTCTACTATAGACTTTCCATGGAGAGCTAGCGAGTACTGGGAAGCCAGAAAGCTGGTTTCCGCCGGGCTGCTGGTAGCGTGACTGTCGCCTGTTTTGGAGCGAACAACCCTTGCAGTAAGAAGTGCTATGAGCAAACTCAAGTTGCTTACAAGCTCTGCTCAGAGTTGGAGAAAGCTTGTTCCATGTATGGATAAGCTGGTGATTCTATGAGTGTAGCTGATATGCGATCCGTTTGTCATCTTCGCCTAGACAGGTTCCATTCGACAGCAGGCATGCTATCTTTGTTGACGCTCTCTCTGTACAGGTGGTGCTAACTGAGGGACAATTTTCTGGGAAATAAGTTCGGACTTATCTCGGAAATCCTGACGATAGTTTTTGTTTGATGAAAGATGGTGAACACTCAGAGCCTTACTGGAAAAGCGTGGCTGGTCTTGCAGCCAGCAGGTGGATGCTTACGTTACTGTCTTGTATTATGATTAGGGCCCGAAAATCTATGCAACTGCATATTTAGCATGCAAGATGCATATTTTGCATAGAAAAAATGCACTTTGCATATAAAATATGCATTTTTAACGCCGAATATGCGACTTGCATATTCTATATGCTAGTGACGATTTGCGAGGAAAGATCGTTCCCACTCCGCCCAGAATTCGTTCTCCGTGGAACAGCTTCAACACAAACTTTTCTCCCAACTCATTGGATTACTCTTCTCTCGATTGATGATCCCGCGCTCGATTCACGTTCGTAGTGAACGATCACAAGTTTCATATGTGGATATCCCTGAAGATTGTGCTTTCGGAAGTTTCAACATTCCGACTTGGTATGTTCCGGATGCTCGCAGACAATAGTCCATCGTGATTAGGTGGGGAATCACGACACATTTACCATGCATGTTGACACCGCGGTATCGAATGTTGAGGTTCCGACAGACATTGATTCCGAGAAAGAGACTCTTCGGAACACGACGCTAGAGGGATCTCGCAACATTGTCTCAGCGAACGACTCATCGAGGATAGCTCCCAGTTCGTGGAGGAACTCGGAGAGTGAGCTTGTGCTTCGAACGGGAAATGGCTACGCAAAGACGAGAAGGCACCTTGGAAAGTCTCGTCGAAGAATTCGGCACGGACTTCTTCATCATCATTGGAGACTCCATCAAATGCGGTCTGTGCTCGACAACCTTTGAAAAACCCCGAAGATTCAGTCTCGTACAGCATCTGACGACGAAGAAGCACGAAAAGTCTCTGCGACTCCACCAAATTTCTCTCGAAAGAAGGCAGGCTGATCAGTCCTAAAATGAAGGTGAATCACAAGGGGGACAATTTTCCGGAGAGTTATGCGAAGCTTTCTTGAAGGCTGACATACCTCTAGAAAAACTCCAGAACCAATCTTTGAAGAATTTCCTCGAGGCCTGGTCCGGCCAGCATGTCCCTAGTCCAACGTCGTTACGTGAACGTTACTTGTCGCCGCTGTATGACAAGACCCTCGAAAGCATCAGATCTGCTATCGGAGAGTCCCCGATCTGGATCTCAATCGACGAGACCACCGACTCATGTGGGAGGTACGTAGCCAATGTACTGGTCGGGAGATTGATGCCGAACGAGCCGAGTAGGAGTTACCTCTTGGCGTGCGAACAATTGGAGAAGACGAATTCAACCACAATCGCACAGCTTTTCTGTCGCAGCTTATCAATTTTATGGCGTGGAGAAACGAACCACGACCGTGTTCTCCTTTTCGTAACTGACGCAGCCTCTTATATGAAGAAGTCAGCTTGTACGTTGCAAGGACTGTTTCCAAAAATGGTCCAAGTGACTTGCGTAGCGCACGGGTTACATAGAATTGCAGATGAAGTCAGGCTGACCTCCCCCAACGTTGATCTGCTCATTTCAAGCATCAAAAAGGTCTTTTTGAAGGCCCCCTCCCGAATCGTCGCGTTCAGAGCGGCTCTAGAAATTCCGCTCCCCCCTCTCCTATATTCACAAGGTGGGGCACATGGCTTGAAGCCGCGACGTACTACGCAGAAAACTTCGAACAGATCCACGGCTTCGTCTGCGATCAGCTTGATCCGACCGACGCCGCCGCTATCGCGAAGGCTCAGGAGATACTAAGGATACCCGCCGTGAAAACCGAACTTGCGACGATTCGGAGCCTCTTCGGCGCTTTACCGGGACTCATTACGAGGCTTGAGACTCGAGACATGTCCCTCCTCGACGCCGTGGCAATCATTGAAGACTTTGGAGCGACGATGAATAACATCAAGGCTCGGCGTTTATTGGGTGTTCGCGAGAAGACCGTGAAAGTCTTCGAGAACAACCCTGGATATCAGCAACTACGTCTGGTAGCTCGGTCCCTGCAGGGTGAACGCAGCGAAGAAATCTCGAAGGCCGTTCAAGCTTTCAGTGCGGACGACGTCTCTAGGCTAACTTACGCCCCCATCACTTCCGTAGAAGTTGAGCGCACGTTCTCAAGGTTCAAATCCTTCCTGCGAGACAATCGGAGAGCATTTGAGTTCGAGAACTTGAAGAAGTACATCGTCGTGTTGTGTAACCAATGAGGAATTTCGTCGATCCTCGAGAATGAAACCTGAATTTACGCTTTCAAACTTGAGTAGTTTTTGACATCATGAGGTGATGATGGCTGAACAAATGAGGTGATCAACAGGTGTGTTGGCTGAACTTTCCATCACCGCACAAAGTCCAATAGTTATCGTAGTTATCTTCCCCGGAATGCATATTTCTCTACTGCTTCTTCGTCATTCGTCCTTGATCCACCCGCAGTCTCAGCATTGCGCAATTTCCTCCTCGGAAGGTCTATTCTTGAGCTATGAACTTCACTGCATCATCGCAAACCCGAGTCGAACTCGACGCGAAACCCTCAACTCCGCTCACATCGGCGGACCCCAGGCATCTGATAGCAAGAACTGCACTCGACAAGTTGCACTCTCGTGGAATATCTCGAGCCATCTCAGAAATCTGAACCTAGCGAATATTTTCTGTGCAGATGTAAACATAAAATATTCTGCATATCCCGCATATTCGGCTCATGTTCTGCGAATATTTACTGCATATTCTGTGCATATTTCGTGCATATTCTGTGCATATTTCGTGCATATTCTGTGCATATTTCGTGCATATTCTGTGCATATTTCTTGCATATTTTCGTGCATAGAGTTTCGGGCCCTAATTATGATCCACAAGTCCTGCTAGTTTCTGTAAGCGAGCGTAGTGAGTTCCTGGCCACGGAATATTCTTATCAATGGAATATCCTTCGATGTTGAATTCTTTACCCTCCATATTTTCGTAGGATTGAAATCGCCTGGACTCAATATGCTCTCTACAATTTGTTACCTGAATCCTCGTGAACAGCCAAGGGTGTCCGTCATAGTCAACACGTGTGCGTGAGCGTGACTAGTCAGCTAGTTTCACTGTGGGTATCGACTGCACTTTCCATGCTTCTGAGAGTTGCGCAACTCTGGAGCCGCGTTGACCAAATTGCGGCGACGCTGCCGAACGTTGTAAACGCGCCACTCAAACACTCTTCTCGTTCGTTTGCAATCAGCCCAATCTGTGTTGCAGTACGCGTCTGGTTTGACGAGTAGAGTCCCTCCCGAACTGGTACGCTTACTCCACGATCTACATGATTTCATGAGTTCTGTCCGATGAAGAGCCTGTTCTCTGTTTCAATGACCTATTTCGGCCGGCTCGGAAAAACCGCGATAGAGTGAAACCGTGATGATCGAACCGGGAAGTAGCGGGAGAAGACTGTATACCACGGATGACGTATAGGTTACTCTGGACATCTTGGGAGAAAACCTACTACGTAACTGATCTTATTCTTGCCTGCGATCGGTGCCAACTAAGGAGCCTCCAATACGCTGACAATACTTCAAAGTGAGATCAACACTTCCGAATGGCGGCCCGAACGTGACATCGATAGGAACCGGAAACACTTTTCGGATTGACATTCGGGACCAATCGAAAGTCTCAGCTTTGAACTGGGTCTGATTGATCCGTATCCTCCCTCAGTCTGGAGAGATTTTTCAATCTCAATCCTAAGACGAACTCGAACCACTTCGAGGTGAGTTCTTGAGCTTTTTTTAAACTGTGTCCTCAAGCCTTTGCCGTTGCTGAAGTTGATTGAACGATCATGCGTGGACATGTAACTCTCTGAGGGGAATGCGAGAAGAACAGACAAGGGTCCTGTACATTCCCTGTCTGTTAACAGTCCTCAAACTCAGCAGTGCATTACTCGATGACAGTCACATTTGCTGTCCTATCGGCTTCGCGACCTCGATCGCTTCCGTGCACGAGATCAGCTGGTTTGCGCGAGCTGAGCTCCGCATCCAGAGGAACTGAGAGGTGCTCGGTGCCAGCATCTGCCTGAGTGAGACATGATTGCTCCTTGGCCGAGACAGACAATATTGACCGTATAGTTGCGAGTCTTCCTTCAAGTCAATCCTTGTCTGCTTACAAGGAGAAACCAAGCGGCTCAATAGGACACGCAATCCTGGAGCTGGATCGACCAGCTTGTCATACCGGTTCGATTCGAACTATCCTAGTTCAGAAGCCATCGCTGTTGGTTGTTCATTTTCCTGTGTATGTGTCAAGTTCTTATAATCATACCAGTCGGCCGCGCTCCGCGCGGTTGGACGGCGCTCCTTGCGATCGAGGCACTTTTCTCTCTCCTCACTGGGTCAGCAATATGGTTTTGAAAAGTATGGTCAGATCGGTCCCCGGATCAGCCCCTCAGACTTGGAAAGTAATGGTCAGATTGGTCCCGGAATCACCCCTCCAGAGTTGGGAAGTAATGCTCAGATTGGTCTCGGAATCACCCCTCCAGAGTTGGGATGTAATGCTCAGATTGCTCTCGGAATCACCCCTCCAGAGTTGGGCAGTAATGCTCAGATTGCTCTCGGAATCACCCCTCCAGAGTTGGGAAGTAATGCTCAGATTGCTCTCGGAATCACCCCTCCAGAGTTGGGAAGTAATGCTCAGATTGGTCTCGGAATCACTCCTCCAGAGTCGGGAAGTAATGCTCAGATTGCTCTCGGAATCACCCCTCCAGAGTTGGAAAGTAATGCTCAGATTGACCCCGGAATCACCCCTCCAGAGTTAGAAAGAAATGCTCAGATTGGTCCCGGAATCACCCCTCCAGAGTTGGGAAGTAATGCTCAGATTGGTCTCGGAATCATCCCTCCAGAGTTAGAAAGTAATGCTCAGATTAACCCCGGAATCACCCTTCCAGAGTTGGAAAGTAATGCTCAGATTGACCCCGGAATCACCCCTCCAGAGTTGGAAAGTAATGCTCAGATTGACCCCGGAATCACCGCTCTAGAGTTGAGAAGTAATGCTCAGATTGACCCCGGAATCACCCCTCCAGACTCCGAAAGTAATGCTCAGATTGGCCTCGGAATCACCCCTCCAGAGTTGGAAAATGATGGTCAGATTGGTCTCGGAATCAGCCCTCCAGAGTTGGAAAGTGATGGTCAGATTGGTCTCCGAATCACCCCTCCAGACTTCGAAAGTAATGCTCAGATTGGTCTCGGAATCACCCCTCCAGAGTTGGAAAGTGATGGTCAGATTGGTCTCGGAATCACCCCTCCAGACTTCGAAAGTAATGCTCAGATTGGTCTCGGAATCACCCCTCCAGACTTCGAAAGTAATGGTCAGATAGGAATCTCTCCGGCTGCGGCACCCCTCGACACCCTGGGGTGTCGATGTCGGAAAAGTTTGACGACCTCTGACCTAAGGAATAAATTTCATGTTGCTTAGAAGGAATCTTTATTGGCGAAATTCGTCGGATGTGTAGAGTGAGTTCAGCTATGCATCATCTACCGTGGGTTGACATGGCGAGCCGGTGGCTACCGTCATGCTGGGTAGAGAGGAGCAGACCCGGTTCTGACTGAGTTGTTGGTAGCGTCTCCGACGCCATGTTTGGAGCACGCATCGGATGCAGCTCGTTGTGCCGTAAACAAACAATAGTGTTCTTACGACTGCTGCGTAGATCTGGAGGAAGTTCGTTCCGTTGTGTGGAATAGGTGCTGGTGGTATCGGATGAGTATAATTGTATAATGCTATCCAAATATCTTCACCACCAACAGTTGTTCCGTTTGGTAGTAGACAGGCCACAGTTTGTGATGCACTTTCTATGCGGGTGGCCGTTGAATCGAAACAGTCGATCGGGAAGTGGAATGGGCTCAGTTCGGATATCATGCACGGTATTTTCTGTTGGATACACCACGGCAAACAATCAGTGCCGTATTGGAAGAACGCGGCGGTTGTTGCCGCCAGCCGGAGGATACCGATGACTTGTATCTGTAGCATGATTCAGGATGCCAGCTAAGGATCGTAGACGAACAAAGTGAGTTTCTGCTAGTGCCTTTGTACCAAGATCAGAGATATTTTTATCAGAGGGGCAATGTTCTATTTTGAAATCACCGTTCTCTATCTTCTCCTTGAGCCAAAAGTGCCTGGCCTCAATGTGCTTTGATCGTTTTGTTACCTGGGCTTCAGTGAAGAGCTGGATAGAACCGGTGTTGTCGATGTGCAGTACGGGCTTCACAGGGTATCCGACTTCATGGAGTAGTCTGGTAACCCAGAGGCAAGACTTTGCCATTTCACTGCACGCGACTATTTAACTCTCCATGCTACTGAGGGTTACACAACTTTCGCGTTGTGATGACCAAATTACCATTGCTCCGCCAAAAAGAATGGCTGAGCCGCTTGTACTCCTACGCGTTGTTTTGCAACCTGCCCAGTCCGCATCGCAGTATGCGTCGAGTCGGCCGTAGGTTTCACCAAGATACGTTGGACCAAAGTTTCTTGTACCGGAAAGGTATCGTAATACTTTCAAAACGGTGTTCCAAAGATGACGGTGGGCGTGTCCAAATATCCTGAAAGGAAACCGACCGAATAGCTGATATCTCCGCGGCTTGCTATAGAGGCAAACATCAAGGCCCCCACAAGCTCTCGATACTTCAGGTTCAAGTCTATTTCTCCCTCAAATGCTGACTTAGATGTAGCATCAATTGGTATGGGTGACACCTTACAGTCAGACATTTTTAAACGTTCTAGAATCTCAGCTATGTATTGGGCTTGATTGATTTGAATCCTCCCTCGGTCTGGTGAGATGTTGACTCTCAGTCCAAAGGAAAATTCCAGAGGCTTGAACGTGAGTTCGAATGTTTTCTGGAGTTCTTGGAGTATTGCCTTGGTTAGTTGTTCGTCATGTGAACCAATCAGGCAGTCATCCACATAGATTAGGATGAAAACTCTTCGAGGGGGATTGGAGAAGTACAGGCATGGATCCTGCTTGCTTCTTCCCAATTTTATTGTCCTCAGACTCAGCAGAGTGTCGCTCAATTTCTTATTGAAGCATTTAGGAGCTCGGACGGTCCCATAGACCGCTTTCAAAAGCTCACAAACTGTTTTGATACCGTCCTCAAAACCGGCTGGTTGCCGCATGTAAAGTTTCCTGTCCAAGGGGGCTGAGAGGAATGCGGTGCAGATATCTGCCTGAGTGAGAAAGAGATGTTCCCTGACTGCCACTGAGAGTACGAGTCGTATCGTCTCAAATCTAGCTACAGGGCTGAACAAACTCTCGTAGTCGAGACCTGGTCGTTGGGCACAGCCACGAACCACAAGTCTCGCCTTTCTTTTGATGATGTTCCCATCCTTGTCAGTCTTCAAGATGAACACCCATCGGTTCGACAGGACATGCTGTCCTGGAGCCGGCTCAACCAGCTCATAAGCCTGGTTGGATCGGAACGATTCTAGTTCCAAAGCCATCGCTGCTAATTCATTCTTATGTTTTGATCTTTCAACATCTTCTAGACTAATGGGTACGTCTACCTGAGTGTTGGAATTGCCTAGATGTTGGCTAGTCTGAGCGGTCGTATAACTACACGAGGCATGGTTGGCCGAACCTGCCCCGTAGCGATCTGGCTTCTTACGAGTACTCCTATCACGTAAATTATACTTGCGTCCCTCGACTTTGCCCTCCGTCCTTGCCGGTGCAGGATTCCTCTTGGCGTGTCCGCGCGGACTTGTGGCAGGCGGGGAGGGGTTGCTGGATTCATGATCAACAGCTACCCCTCCTCCCAGCTATTCTTCATCCACATTCCTTTCTCCGCTCCATTCTTCATCTTCTGCAGTGCCCGAATTGTTTGAATCTTCGGGTGTTGACTCACTGAGATCTTCTGTCGTTGAATCAATGTCTCCTTTTGACTGCGAGGGTTTGTTGATGTCTGATGATCCTGGCACTTCCGGTGCCAATCCAACCATTGCTCCAGCGATTGCTCGTTGGTCTAGCTTGTCCGTTGTTGGTTGGATGTTGTAAAACCAACATCTTGTGCCAAATCTTCGAATGCGTCCGAGGTATGGTCTCTGGCCCGTGATCATCTCAAATGGAGTTTTACCAACCAGATCATTGAACTTCGTGATGTTAAGGCAGTGCGTCGCGAAATTCAAAGCCTCAGCCCAAACAGGCTTTTGTGACTCACTGTCAATGATCATAGCTCTAGCAAGGTTCAGCAACGTTCGATTTAATCTCTCCGAAATCGAATTATGCTGCGGGGTCCTCGGAGCCGAATATGAATAGTCACAACCTGTCGACCTCAGGAGTGACTGTTTCTGCTGTTCTTCGGTTCGGCTGAACCTCTCAGCCAGCCCTCAGAAGTGTCCCGGATTCACCTTTCGGTATTGCTTCAGTGACACTCCCCATCGCCTCGCAAATCCCATTGTGGGCGGTGGGCTTGGGTCTTAAGATGGTTCAGATTTAATTCTGATTTAAATTAAATCTTTTTTTTTTAACACATAAGAAATTTGTTGTCCCGGCCGGGGATCGAACCCGCGATTGCTAGCTTAGCGTGGCACCCAAGGCGTTGGTTTATGCCACACGGCCAACGAGCCGATTTCTGTCGGTAGCTAGCTCGATGCATCTTTCCTTTGATACAGCTCTCACAGCTGACAAAATCGGGGATCACTTCATAGCCCTCTCTCTCTAACATTGGCTTGAGCCAGCCTACGTTGATGTGGGCAAAATTTCGGTGAACTTCTAGTAGGCTGACCTTCTTTTTATCTTCGGCCTGGTTTCCCTCCGCGATGTAGTTTGCGGAGATTTTGCGCTTGGCAAAAATGCTCTGTCCTTCGCGGGAGATGATGATCTTCTCAGGTTTGATAGTGATATCGAAACCGTCATCCGCGAGTTTTGTAGCCGACAGGAGGTTGTTGCGTAGCCTTGGAACGTACAGCACCTCTCTCAGCAGTATGGTGCATGGAATTCTATTCACCATGAGACCAAGACCAACAGTTCCATAGCCCGGTGAGCTCAGAGTCCTGGAACCGCCTAGTCTGATCTCCCGTGGCTGAGAGTAAGGCGTGTAGTTGATCATATTATCCCTGCTGTGGGTCATATGAAAGTTGGATCCGCTATCAATGAGATACTGGTTGTCGATGGTGACAGAGTGTGAATCTGCCACCGCTATCTCGCAGTTGAGGGCTTCGATGGCACGCACTAGGGTGTGGTTGGCACTTGCCTGACGTTGTTTTTGTCGGCGGTTGAATGATCGTCGTCCACCCTGGTTGGTTCTGGAACGAAATGTTTGTCGTTGAGCCTGTCCTGGGTTCTTGTTCTGCCGAGGAGCCCGACACTGAGCAATCAGATGACCTGATCGTCCACAGTTGTAACAGGTCCTCTCGGTGGTGCTCGTGGTGGTCCTATTGACACTGGTCTTTCGATGGTAGGTGTTCCGGCGTCTTCTTCCATGGGAAGTATGGAGCTTGGAGAACAGAGCCGTTACCTCATTCACGTCGTGGTTGCCACGTCGGAGGGCTTCACTCTCGATGGCTGCCATGAGATGAGTTAGAGATTTTCCTGAGTCCTCCCTGGCTGTGAACGCTTGTTTGAAAGGTTCCCATGATGACGGAAGGCTGGCCAGGAGTATGGTGATCTTCATATCCTGTGGGACTTTGATCCCTAGTGTCTCGTTGTGTCCCGCAATCTGTTTGAACAGG
Source organism: Phytoseiulus persimilis (assembly GCA_037576195.1). Taxonomy (NCBI): domain Eukaryota; kingdom Metazoa; phylum Arthropoda; class Arachnida; order Mesostigmata; family Phytoseiidae; genus Phytoseiulus; species Phytoseiulus persimilis. Next base: position 5,012,463 of record CM075104.1, read on the forward strand.
TTGTCTCCGGCTGATTTGTTCTGCTGATATTTGTAGCCCATTAGTTTGGTGAAGGCCAACTGTTTCAGTCCTCCGCTAGTAGCTCAGAACTTCTCAGTAATCAGTCTCCACATTTCAGCGGCTTCGATGACAGCTGCGTTGTCGGAGAACAGGGAGACCGCCAGGGCCGTTTGGATTGATGCAAATAGGGTGCACCTTCCCGCTCGGTTTCCTGCCTCATACTTCTGTTGTCGTATGGCCGCCTCCTTGGGGTCTGTTCCCGGTGGAGGTGGAATCAGCTTTCCGGTTGTCATATCGAGGGCGTACGGGTCTGCATCCAACGCTGCGTAAATCATTACTTTCCATGCTGTAAAGTTCGAGCTATCGAGCTTTAGAACGACGAGTTCTCGGTTCCGATGTTTTGTCCCGATGTCGAGTGCGCTGAAGCCTACATCCTCCTTGTTGTCTTCTTTCAGGCCGTCAGTGTATCTTCTTGAGGGTCCTTGCAAGTCGTCACCTAAGTCACTATAGCCGTGGGAGCTGGTGGAATCTTCCGGTACTCGGGGACTCTCCATTGGGTCCATCTTCGATGTTAGGGTGTGCACTGATGAGACACCTCACTAGAGAGTCACAATGTACTTTCCGAGACGTCGTGTCCGTAGATTCGTCGTGCGCAATAACGAATGTTGGATTTTAGTCCACTGTGCTCAGTCGGTGGACACTCAATCTGGAAGTACGGTCTGTGGTCTGGAAGATCACGGCGCGAAATAAAGCGACAGGGGTCTGTTGCTCTTACTTAGCTCCTCGTGGGCATTGCCTCTATTGCGTGTATATATACCCAACCAAGAGTGTGGGTTTGCATGAGCCGAAGGGTTACACACAATTCTGAGATACTGCTGTACTGTATCTCCCAGTAAGGGCTTGTCGCCCACGGTACTGTATTACCGTCCCCGTATACACTAAGATGATCGTCTGAACTAAGACGTGTTTCAGATACCAGAAACGGAGTGATATTTCAACATCCTCCCTTAGATGAAACTGTCAGTTCAGATATGATCTTGAATTTTACTGATTCTATCCCTACCAAAACCTAGGTCCAGTCTTACCTTCTTAACGCTGTTAAGGCGTGAGGTCTGTGGTTCTACACTAGTTTGGTTTTACATGCAGAGGGAGTATAGAATCCACCTATGGCTATTGACTATTTTATGTTTTAAGAAAGAGTTCTTCGTCCGAGTCGGGGTGCGTAACGATTTCCTTTTATTATGTATACCCACTCCCAGAGTTTCCAGGAGTAGTACCTAGGATGGGACTCAATTCTTTTACCTAAGGGAACAAAATCCTCAGGTAGGATTGTTTTGAACATCTTTCTCCTGATGAAGCGAATGAGTTGTTCATTCTGGATCTCTTCGTCGATTGCCATCAGAGTGTTTTCGGTCGAATGCTTCGTGATGGCTTTCATCACAGCCTGACGATGTCGTGTCAGGATGTGACCTCGGGCAATGAGGTTGAACTGGAATTTCCAGTAGCCCGAGGTGGCTGCCCAGATCTTTAGGAAGAGATCCTTGGAGAGGCGTGCTCCGTATCTTGTGTGCATCTCGGTGATGATGAGATGCCTTTGCGGGATCATCCCGCAATCCTGTCGTGGTCGGAACTCGGCTTTGCGGTTCAGCCGGCTGCAGTGCTCGCGGACCACTGAGAGCACTGCTGGGTACTTCCCTTGGTAACGTGAGAGGTACCCACTTCGGGACGGGATGGCCACCCATGGTCCTCTGAAGATTGATTCCTGATGGTCGAATCCGGAGCGGGAGCACCTCTCGCAGTCGCACCAACAGGGGATACGTGAGTCATTGTAGTTTTGGATGACTACGTCCCCTGTGTCACTTTCGAGGTTGCCAAAATGGATGGCCTGAGGATGGTCCATCGCCACTTTGGTGTGGCTTGGAATGATTCGGACCTTAGCTTGATTCAAGCTTTTATTCCTTAGCTTTTTGGGTGAGAGTTGTTTTAGGCGGAAGACAAGAAAAGAGCCGCCTCCGCATCTCACTTGCTATAGATCGTGGAAGCACGGACCGCTCCCCCTTGGATCATCATCATTTTGGTTGGGGAAGAATGCTTGCTCATGTCCAAAGTTCGATAGTCGGCTCCGATTTATGCGTTCTCGCTGAGCTGTGTGTTTGTGATCTCAGCCGTATGTTTGGATGTTCATTGGAGCCAATCTGATACAGCGTCAACTGTATCTTTCCAATTTTTCCTTTGTGTTTTTTAGATCCATTGCTAGTCCGAGGCAGCTTCGTTCATGAGCATCTGGAAGCCATAAACAGTCTATCTCGAGCCTTTGGTCGAGATTCTCGGATCCATAGATCTCGATGCGATCTGAATGTTTTCCCAGCGAATTCCATCCTATGTCGACATTAATGCTCCGAGTCGGTCTCACATCTGAGAGCATAAAGCAAATGTCAATATTGGTTTATTAGAATTGGAAATGGTTCGCTGAATTCCGTAGTCTTGCATCACTGTTCGATGGCTCCCTTAAATTAGGGTTGTAACTCAGTCGAGTGTCAGTCTGCTCTTGACTGTGCTGCTGTCCGTTCATCGTTAATTGGTTACTGTTCTCTTCGAGAAGAAACCAGTTCAGTTTTACCATGATGGATCAGGAGATGGCCTGTGTCGGTACAGCCTCGGAGGTTGTTCCGAAACCTGACCCAAGTTAGGTCACCGTTTCCCTACAAGAAGCTGCCTTCGCAGGCAACGTCGGTAAGGTGATCATGGATCAGGTTCGCAGGGTCGAGAGAAATCTCGAGTTCTATCGTACCGAAATGGTTTCTCGAACTGAGAGCCCGGGACAGCTCACTGGTGTCTGTGACTCGATCGTCTCCGGGGTCCGTGGTGAGATGGTAAATCTGGCCAGCAAGTTGAGCGCCCAAGAGAATGGAGCTCAGAACCATACCACGTCGTCGTCACTTTCCGATCTGAAATGTGACATGGCCAACTTGAAGGAATACATCTTCAAAGTTGAGAACGTGGCCAGGAAGACCGAGGCCATTCTTCGCCAGAAGACAAAGTTGGAGAACGATCGTATCAACGAGGTTGACTCGCAGATGATACAACTCTCATCGACAATGAAGCAGAGCTCTGACCAGCACAATCTCCGGATAATCAATCTGGAGACCATTGTCCGGGAGCTGAAGATTCAATCGGTCCGGAACTCGACCGCCATCGGTACCTTGACCCTGGAGATGAAAAAACCTCCAGGGAATTGGGGACATTCCGTCCTCAATCATGATTCGATCTTTCAAGGTTCAATTGCTGGCTCCAATTCGCCAGCGGAAACCCGATTCCGTCTTGCTGCGGAGCAGATCATGGCAGAAGATTCCAGCAATCCTCGAGCCCCAAAGACTCGTCTCAGGAGGCTGGCATCGCTCGTTTTGAACTGGAAGACGTTGGTGTTCTTCGCCGTGTTCTTCAGGATCAGTGAGTAGCTTGGCAGGAAAGGGAAAAATTCAGCCACTAATGATTTGATAGAACCGGGCACTTGACCATTAAGGCTTCTGTTTTAGCTTCTGGCGGACTATTCATCTACGCCGCCTCAACACGAGGATCTTCGAACCTGGTGTTGCCTCCAGTTTCAACAACTGATCGGAGGAAAGTCTCGCATTCTGCGCCACTTCCGGAGGATGAAGATGACATCCCAGTGCCTCCGACGACCACACCCAGTCCGGCAAATTCGCCAGAAACAGAGTGATATTTCAACAAAACTGCAGATGATGCAGCCTGGAGAGGGAGCTTTCCCTATGAAGTGCAGGTGAGTCTGAAATTTCCGTGTCCTGTGACAATCTGTGATGTATAGTAGGAGAGTTCTCCGTGGTCTCTGTCGACCCATTCCTTTTTTATTCGGTATACATGCATGTGTTCGCCGCCCTTCACGGGAACGGTCCCAGGCCTGTTGCCAGGACTCCGTAGTCTGATTTTTAATCTCATCGCCTGTTGTCGTGAGTTCCTCGTCATCCTCTTCATTGCTGTAAGATCTCTCTCGCAGTCTCAAGTTTGTGTACGTCTTCGCCCTTTCGATGGCTAGTAGCGGCTACGGGGTGGTACCGGCGAGTACTAGCAGCGCGGCTGTTGAAACGGTGCGGCAGCAGCGTGTGATTCTAATGGCCGATATTCGTTGTGTTCTCACTAGGGCGTCTCTGTTCCTCTGAAAACGCATTGCGTCCGGTCCCCAGATCGGGGCGACACAGAGCGCAATTGATCCGGCTACGGATGCTAAGATCTTCCTTTGGGCCTCCGAAGCCCCGTAGGCTCTTGGAAGGATTCTTGCTATGCTGTTTGCGGCTTTCGCTGCTTTAGCGCAGACATTCGCTACGTGGATGGTTCCGCGGGCATCTGCTTGGAGGTGTACTCCGAGGTATTTGGCGGATATTCCGACTGGGACGGCGTGTCCCTGCACGACGATGCTCGGCGAGGGTTCCGTTCTTCTTTTCATGAGCATGACAGCTTCCGTTTTCTCTGGGGCTATTTTGAGCAGGTTTTCGTTCATCCATCGCGAGATGATGTCTATCGATAGGGTTGCTTTCTGTTCTATTTCTTCTGTGGATCTTGCTGTTATCACCAGGGCGAGGTCCTCTGCGTAGGCCACTTGGGAGACGCCTGATGGCAGGTCGAGGCGGAGTACGTTATCGTATGCTACGTTCCACAGGGTCTGTCCGAAGACCGAGCCCTGCGGGACTCCGGCAGTCATCGGATCGTCGCTCCCATTTTCGTCTACTATGCTCCTGTGCTGTAGGTATGAGCCGATGATTGGCTGTAAGTAGGGAGATATTCCTCTTTGCTCGAGTGCCCTGAGGATAACGCTCCATTCGACAGAGTTGAATGCGTTTTGATGTCTAGGATGTAGCATATCGATTGAGCGTCCGTATCCTATTCCCGACATGCAGACGTGCTGCATGTAATAACGTCCGGCGTTCTGCTATCAACAAATAAACACCAGTTGTGCCAAGTTACCCAGGGTGTACGGACCGGTGCTTCGTGTTCTCTTGACAGTTCCAGCGGATACTACATGGTGTCAGAGTTAAGCTCAAAGTGCCCACAGTGCTCTCATCATGCCGATCATGAAAGACGATGATCAGCTCCTACCTGCAGCATCAATGCAAGAACAAGGCACCCGCGGAGGCCACCTGACCCTAACCCATTGGTAACAACTCTCCCAACTACCGCTCACGGCGGATATCTCCTCGCGGCACCTCCCCGCAACTCCGATACGACGACCGATGACATGGTCGAATCATGGCGATTATTTCGAACAAACTTCGAAATTTATGAGACTATTAGCGAACTCGCGCTGAAACCCGAGGCCTACAAGCGCGCCATGCTCCTCATGTGTCTTGGCGAGGAGGCTCGGTGCTGAATGGATACGGTGCGAATTGACTACAAGGAAGCCACAATGCTAGAAAACATGAAAAACATTGAAGATAAATGCACATCCACGGTTACACAAACGCTCCGAGACTACAGGTTTTTCAGCCGGGAGCTGGATCAGAAGAAAGGCGAAACGTTCGATACCTTCTACGAGAGAATTCGCCAGAAGAGCAGAGTGTGCAAATTTGGTGAAGCTACGGACAGGCTTATAAGGTCGAGAATAATAATCGGTCTCCGTGAAACCCCCCTCCGAAAGGTTCTGCTCTCAAAGGACCTCACGCTTACGGAAGTTGTGGCCAAATGCCGGAGCTCCGAATTGGGAGCCCAAAACGCGTTCGAGATGCGACGCGTGCAGAGACCAACAGAGATCATCGCCGCGGTGCAGGCGCATCACAACAACAATGATGGCGACACTCTTGTGAACTACGACAGCGATCCCTACAGCTTCAACGTAGCCGGGGTAACAACGCAACCCTGTAACAACTGTGGATATTCACACGCAAGCGGAATCTGCTATGCAAAGAACAAACAGTGCAATGCCTGTGGAAAGCTTGGACACTATGCGAAGTTCTGCAGATCCAGCACTCGAAACGCACAGGTCAGACGTCCAGACCATCGTTACGCAACGAAAGACCCCAATCGAACGAATGCACGCTCGACGACGTCGCACAGTGGGCGATTTGTGCTCGAAATTATTTTTGGCGATTTTCGCTGAAACTGATGTGATTTCATTATTTTTTACACAGAAGCTGAAGTCGTATGGAGTCGAGGCGGTGGCTTCGGATAGACAGGATCGAGGTCTACAAGAAGAGTTAACCAACACTTCATTCGCAGACGGTCGCTTTTGGTACTAGCTAGTATATAACGCTATATTAGAGCGGATAGTGCTCCGCGGATATCCGGCCCCATTGCAATTCTAGCCGACTGCCCACACTCAGGAGAGTCCAACTGACCAGTTTTCAGCTGCCCCTTCGCACCTCGAGACAGGAGAGAAGGGATTCGCAAGCTGAGGAGAGGAAAGCCTGAGATCGATCTCTACACGAATTTCGCCGGGCAAGTAACTTTCGGTGAATCTATATGCCGAAAAGGGCTAACGATCCTGGAGACTCTTGCAGGCGTCGCCACATTCTTAGAGAACAACCCGCAGATGAAGACACACATCATTTGTCATGCGGGGAGAGCCGAGGTGGTCGCGGCGATGACGGGTGATACACCCTGCACGGTCGAAGACATTGCGGCCAGAATCATCAAGCCTCTGGTGGAGCTAAAAGCAAAGCCAGGGGTACTCTCAGTAACGTGGTGCACCCTAGTGGAACCAACAAAGGTCTCCAGCACCACGGCTGTGAACACGGCGATACTCTCCTCGCCAGAAGTAAAGAATGCACAAATCCAGGTATTCGATCTCAGAATCCTATCAGGAGACGAGCGAAACCTGACCAACACGGAGGGCGACCTCCTAGAGGTACAGTATGGGGAACCAGTACTAAACACATTGTACAAATGGTTCCGGAGCCAGATCATATCTATGCTCCGACTTACTGACCAAGACATGGACGAGATCTCAAAAAAACGAGATGAGTTCGTGGCTAATCTTGCTGAGAGGGACAGAAAAAAGAAAGAAGTCCAACAGCTTATCGACGCAAAAAAAGAGGTCCTTAAAAAAACACTTAAGGAGCTCGACAAAACGAACACCGAGACCTGCGCCCGTTGCAAGTGCCCAAGAGACGCGGCAGCGGGATCTGGGGTACAACCCCATAGCAGTGGAACGGAACCGAGGGACAGGAAGAGGTACCTCACCAGCCCGAGGGAGCACCCCGACCCAAAGCGGGGAAGGGGCCCCCAAGAATTCCATCAGCGTGGGCCGCACCACGCGGGCCAACCGCAGGGAAGAAACCCAGCGGGAGGCTTCCATCACCCGGGAGGAGCCCGGCCAAGGGGACAACCTCGCGGCCGCGAAGACCAAGACCGAGGTGGCGAAAGAAGGAATAACCCTTCGAGTAACCCAGCCAACTTCGCAAAACACAATGCGAAGTGACAAGTCTCGGGGCGTCGGAAACGGAAGAGTAGGGGGAAACGAAGCAACAACGCCAAAACCCTGAATAAAATTGTTTTTTGTGCAATCAATATGAATGGTACTAAATCTAATGCAAGCAAATGGGCTCTTCTGGAACGCGACGTCCTGCTGAAATTGAACGCGAGCATCATGCTCGTGTCGGAAACTCGATTAATGAACGAGGAAAGCTGTCCCCCAATACAAGGATACAACTTTAACTTTAGCAATAGGAAAGGACTCAGTCATAGACGGTCCAATGGTGGAGTCGGCATTCTGACCAGATCAGATCTGGAAATACTCTGGACAACGAAGGGCACAGACTGGCTGGCACAAGCTATGATGCTGGGCAACCAAAAATGGGTGGTCGTATCCTTCTACATAGCGCACGGGCTCATCAAGCAAGACAAGAGATTCTTCGAATCGGTGAGCGAGTTCATTAGAAGTAAGTGCGACCCTAGCCTCCACCTCATAATGGGTGGGGATGCAAACTCGCACCTCGTTGAGCTGGACGGAAAAACAAACACTCGGGGAAAACTACTCGAATCGTTTGCAGTTGACCACGGTTTAACAATCCTGAATCGTACAGAGAAATGTGTTGGGCGATTCACGAGGGGAGACTCAGCGATCGACCTAATACTGGTCAATGCGAAGGCATACGAGGTCGTAGAATCTCTAAGAATAGACGAAGCAAGGGAGATCACTGACATAAGCGATCACAACCTTCTCACTGTGGAATGCAAGACGGCAGTTCACATGAAAGAAACGAGGAGAACGGTACGGACGATGGACACGAAGAAAATCGTATCCGAGTCTGAAATCATCCTAGAAAGAGAGGGAGCTGAAAACAAAGCTAACTACGAAACTCTTCGAAGAACCCTGACGGAGAAGATGGACCAATACAGCCGAGAGACACAGATCTCCCATTGTACTATGGCCCGCTCTCCCGAAATATCAACACTACAGTCGATTCGTAAACAAAAGAATCGAGAATGGAGACGACGGCGTCGGCTGAATCTACCGACAGCCGAAATAGAGCTGGAAGTCAGAGAAGCACAACAAGCCGTAAGAGAGGAGGTCCAGAGAGAGCTGGCGGATCGCGACAGACGGGCCCAGTCAGAGATCCTCTCTGCCCCACGTAACATGCGCGCCAAAAAATTCTGGCAATACATCCGGCGATCCCAAAACAGACATCGCCGCATAGCAGACGTAAGGAACTCGGATGGGGAAAAAGTCCCGACAGGGGACCTAGAAGACTTCCTAACTACAGTAGCAGAACAAAAACTGTACGGTAGGCGGGAAAACCAAGAGGTGAAGGAATCGGTTAAAATAACCACCCCCACCGGCTTGGAAATAAGCACTGACGAAATCATCCGGATTCTGAACCAGATGCACGCCAAGACGAGCACTGGCTTAGACCGAATCCCAGCGAAGATCCTAAAGCAACTCACTGATGTTGGAACGGGATACATCGCAGATCTCTTCAACCGCATACTGAAGGGAGAAGAGGAAATACCAGCGGACTGGAGAAACGGTAAGGTCGTGATGTTAGAAAAGACTAACTCAAAACCGGGCGACCTATCCACATATCGGCCAATTACCATCTCAGCCGTGCTGTACCGCGTCTTCACCAAAATACTTAGGAAAAAGATGCAGACCTGGATAGAAGACGAAGGGATACTGGGAGAAATGCAGAACGGATTTCGAACAGACAGAAGAGGTGACGACAATATCTTCATCCTGACCTCAGCGATCGAAATGTCCAGGAACGATAAAACAGGACTAATATGTGTTTATCTTGATTGCACAGCCGCCTACGACCGAGTGAATAGGCAGAGACTGTGGGAAAAACTCCATACCATCGGCATGGACAGAGGTATGATTGAAATAGTCCAGAAACTATACACGCACAGCAGAGCTAACTTGAACTACAACAATGTTAGCTCAAGGTGGATAGAGACCAACCAGGGGCTCCGCCAAGGGTGCCCTCTGTCATGTCTCCTCTTCATGCTGTATATCTGGGACCTCGAGACCAAACTGCAAAAACAAGGAGTCGGTTTCAGAGTTAAGACGAACAAATGGACGTGGAATACAAGGGAAAGAACTTTTTTCTGTATACCCGGTCTCCTGTTCGCGGATGATATTGTACTCATGGCCAGGAATTACCAAGAAATGGGAAAACTCTTGGAAGCCACGACGAAATATGGAGACGAGAATGAGCTGACATTCAACCCCGCAAAGAGCGCGGTAGTGGTATACTCAGCCCATGACCTGGGGCCCAAGAGGGAACTGAGGATACAAGGCGAGGAGGTACCGGCAGCTAGAAACTACAAATACTTGGGCATCACGCTTTCGGACTCTAGAAACTACCTGAACAACCAGGAAGAAGTCTGGGAGAAAGCAGCGATCACCGCCCTACACCAGATGCACGCATCGTCACTATGGGGTTTCAATAGATTCGAAATCTCAAGAGTGCAATGGAAATCTACAGCGGTGCCGAAGCTAAGCTACGCAAACGCAGTACTAGTCACGAGCACATCGCTGACGGAAAAACTCGAAAAATCGCAACGAAAAGCGGGAAAGTGGGCATTAGGAATCCCAGGTTCCAGAGTCCCCAACGAGTTTATCCAAGGAGAGCTTGGATGGTCGTCCTTCGAAGCAAGAGGGGCCCAGAGCAAGCTGAGATATATAGAGAGGGTCAGGGCAATGCCAAATACCAGGTGGCCGAAGAGCATCCTGAGAATGATGGAGCTCACAAACAAGAAGACCAAAATGTACCAGGAAACGGAACGCCTCAAAGCAAAATACCACTGCGAAGATATCAGGGTGGACTCCGATGTCCAAGGTCGACCGCTCCTCGGGCTTTACGGTAAACTCATCAAGAAGAGAATCCGGGAAACCCAAGACAGACTTTGGAGAGAAAACATGCTCTTCAAGTCTAGTCTACAAGCGTACAGCAGGGGCAAAACTACCCGTGGTGTGAATAGCTACCTGTACGACAACAGCAAGGGTAGCGCCCTACTGGCTCTGGCACGAGCAAATATGCTGCCAACCAGAGCCCATAAGATGAACTCTGGATTAGACAAAACCTGTCCTAGATGTGGGGTATACGAGGAAACGACAGAACACGTTATCTTCGAGTGCAACGACATCTATTTTACCGAAGACGAACTTCTGTACCGTCTCGGACTCCACGAGGAAGCGAATAACGCGACCGAAGTAAGAAGGACGAAAAAGATCCTGGAGGACTGGGACAAAAACCAAACTCGATCTGCTGAATCACTCGCGCCTGATACGAAAGGCTGATTACTCATATATATATAAAAACATATATGTAGACGATAATCTGGATCAATAAAACCATAACCATAACCATAACAATGAACACGAAAATTTGGAAGAAAAGGGGGTGTTTTCGGCCCCTTCCGACTGATTTTCGATCTTCATTTCTGACGCTTGTTCTCGGCTCCACGGGCAGCGAGCTCGATCAGAATGACTGTTATCGCCATAATACTCCATAGATTCTCAGAAAAAAAGCCTTCCGACCCGATACGATCACTGGAAGTGTGTGTTTCAACTAATTCGCCTCGATTCATCATCATCACCATGATCATCATCATCATTGGAGTCGACGAAAAGCGACTTTCTCGCGAGTTGCAAGGATCACTGAAGTCCACGAGGAGCTGATCCGCAGATTCAAAACCATTCTGAACGCGATCAATTGCTCTGAGCAACTCCACGCCGAGAAATTCAAGTTTTTTGGTGCTTTTTCGTTTGGCGCCCGGCGAGTTGAGCAGCCGAAAATGGCCAGTTATTCCAAGTTTTCACAGGCCACCCTAGCCGAGGAGTGGAGAGGATATGTGGAGAGGGGATGCCCGGAATCAAAACACAGGGACGGCGGGCTCGATCGCCAGCGGAAACGAGCTTCGGGGAATGGTCTACGACGACCGCGGAGCTGCATGTGCCGCGAGCAATCCTTTGTCCATTCTGATTGCAACTGCACGGTCAGGCACTGTACCCAGGCCAACTCGCAAGAGTACGCCGATAACTCGCGGAGAGGGCCTTCGCGTAGAGCGCTGTTGGGGATTGGCAAAGGCTCGGAACAAGCGTCAGTGTGGAACCCACAGGCATCTCCTCGATTCTTATCTCGTGGAGTTTGCCTGGCGACAGAGGTTTCCGAAGACCGAGGCCTTCGAGGCTGTTCTCCAAGGTCTAGCGCGGACGTATCCGCTTGTCGCCTGACGCTCCTCTCCCGCCTGCGCTTCTCGTCGCCTCTGGCAGCGGTTAGCATGCATGATGGCTAAACTCCGCTGAGCCTGTCGGTAGGCGAACCCTGGTGGCGCGTTGATGCTCGCTAGCTCAACTCGCCGGGCGCCAAACGAAATAGAACCAGTTTTTTTGCGTCGAGACCGCTAAACTGTATGTCAGTTTGTATCCGTGGTACCCTATGACGAACACAGTCCATAAGATACTAATCCACGGCCCCCAAATCTGAAGCGTGGCATCATTGCCGATTGGCAGGCTGAGCGAGGAACCCCAAGAGGTTCAGAATAGAGCTTATCGGGAGGCAAGACTCTATCATCCACGAGAAATAAGTCGACAAGCAACCAACGAAGATATCATGCACACCATGCTGGGGTCATCTGATCCGCTCATCTTCAGTTACAGGGAGCTGCGAGAGCGAGATGACGATGAATATGATGAGGACGTTTTAGAGCTCTTAGAGAGGAGTCGAGGAGGATGATGACTCCGACTCAGAATAAAGTCGATTGATCGCCTGCATCCAGCTATGTTGTTCGTTCTTGGATTTGAATCCATCGGTTCCTACCCTGCACACGTGTTCCCTTGCATTTCAGGCGTCCAGAAACGCGAAAATCACTAGTGGCTATGGGTGGGACTCAAGGCGCATTGCTTTTCGTCGACTCCAATGATGATCATGATCATGGTGATGATGATGAATCGAGGCGAATTAGTTGAAACACACACTTCCAGTGATCGGATCGGGTCGGAAGGCTTTTTTTCTGAGAATCTATGGAGTATTATGGCGATAACAGTCATTCTGATCGATCTCGCTGCCCGTGGAGCCGAGAACAAGCGTCAGAAATGAAGATCAAAAATCAGTCGGAAGGGGCCGAAAACACCCCCTTTTCTTCCAAATATTCGTGTTCATTGTGTCTCGAGGTGCGAAGGGGCAGCTGAAAACTGGTCAGTTGGACTCTCCTGAGTGTGGGCAGTCGGCTAGAATTGCAATGGGGCCGGATATCCGCGGAGCACGATCCGCTCTAATATAGCGTTATATACTAGCTAGTACTAGAAGGGACCTTCTGCGAATGAAGTGTTGGTTAACTCTTCTTGTAGACCTCGATCCTGTCTATCCGAAGCCACCGCCTCGACCTCATACGACTTCAGCTTCTGTGTAAAAAATAATGAAATAACATCAGTTTCAGCGAAAATCGCCAAAAATAATTTCGAGCACAAATCGCCCACTGTGCGTCGCAAAACAAGGTTTGGACAGTCCAGGTTGACTCCGACCCGGAAGACTTCAGACTCTGCAACATGACAGAGTCTGGGGTTCCCCCTACGAAGTCAAAAAAATGGGACGAGGTGGTCACAATCCATGGCCATCAAGTGACGGTCAAGTTGGACACTGGCGCTCAGGTGTCGGTCCTCCCGACCGCGTACATCGAGCACTTACAGCGAAATGCCGCTCAGCCGGTCAAGCTGCTGCCTCAAAACAGCCAGCTGGTTTCGTACTTCGGCGACCGGTATACCGCAGAAGCCACGGCAATTCTCTCTCTCAGCTACAAGGGTGTACAGCTCCTGGAGAGATTCTGCGTGATCAACGAGACAGTGATGCCAACTATCCGAGGCGACGCCGCAGAGGCATTGGGCCTTATCAAAAGAATCTCGCAGCTGGAAACAAGGGACGAAGAGCTCGATAAGTGCATCAAAACACACCCAGACGCATTCGAAGGTACTGGTTGCGTGAAGGACTATGCCTGCTCCATACGTCTCAAATCCGGATACCGTCCGGCTATAAATCCGTGTCGCCGGATTCCACTGGCCCTTGAGAAGGAAGTCAGAGCCGAACTGGATCGAATGATCAAGAAAAATGTCATTGTGCCGGTCACTGAGCCTACGGAGCTCGTGAGCAACATCGTGACGGCAAGGAAAGGTAACGGCAGAATGAGAGTCTGCCTCGATCCCACGTACCTCAACCGGGCGATTGAACGAGGACCGCATCCTACAAAGCGTCTGGAACAAATTGCAGCAAGACTCAAGGGTGCACGGATCTTCTCTACTCTAGATGCCGACGAAGGGTTCTGGCAAGTGCCCCTAGATGAGGCGAGCTTGAAATTGTGCACCTTCATTACTCCATGGGGAAGATACCGGTTCATCAAGATGCCGTATGGCTTAGTCAACGCTTCCGACGAGTTTCAGAGGCTCACGGACACCCTCTTCGCCGAACTCGATGGCGTCTGCGTGGTTGTGGACGACATATTGGTTTGGGGAAATTCAAGGGAACAACACGACGAGCGTCTGAATGAAGTACTCAGGAGATGCGCTGCGGCGGGTCCTTAATAAAGCCAAATGCAGAATTGCGAAATCTTCGGTGAAATACTTGGGACTCGTCCTCGATGACACTGGACTGAGAATCGATCAAGACCGCATTCAGGATATTTGCGCGGTTAAAACTCCCACGTCGGTGAAGCAGCTGCAGGGATTCTTGGGTATGACGAACTTCGTCGCAACGTTCATCAGCTCATACACAGACATCACGGCGCCATTGAGAGAGCTCCTCAAGAAGGACACTGCGTTTGTGTGACAGGAAGCTCAGCAGCGAGCTTTTGACAATTTAAAGCAGGCCCTCGTCACGGCTCCGGTTCTCCGATACTTCGACCCTGAAGCACCGATGGTTCTTTCGGTGGATGCATCACAATACGGCGTTGGGGCGGTACTCCTGCAGGGCAGTGATGCTGTCATGCAGCCCCTGGCATACGCCAGCAGAACTTTCACCGAAACACAGCGTAACTACGCGCGAATCGAAAAAGAGATGCTCGCAATTGTTTTTGGCTGCACCAAATTTCACTATTACGTGTTCGGTCGGGAGAGATTGATAGTCGAGAGCGATCACAAGCCTTTGGAAATGATCATGGAAAAGCCCTTGCATCCAGTTCCGCTGAGACTCCAACGGATGAGATTGACACTACAGAGGTACGACTTGGAGGTCCGCTATGTACCGGGAAGGCAGCTGCTCATTGCTGACTGCCTGTCAAGGAATCCAACGTCCGATACCCTCGAGGAGCTCCCGACGATTGCTACGGTACATGAGCTGCCCATGGCCGAACACTGCCTCCAAAAATATGCCATCTCCACTGCAAACGACCGACAGCTATCGGCTCTAATCAGGCTATGTCGGGAAGGATGGCCAAACGACAAGAGACAAATTCCGGACGTGGCCAGAGAGTATTGGCCATACCGCGATGAACTGCATTTCGACAACGGACTGCTCATGCGCTCGAACAGAATCATTATACCACAGGAGAGCGAACCGAAGTCCTGCAGCAGCTCCATCACCCCCACACAGGAATCGCCGAAATGAGGCTACGAGCGAGAACTGCCGTCCACTGGCCTGCAATAGATGCCGATATCGAGGCATTGGTGACAGGGTGTCACGCGTGCCAAAGAGACAGACCGGCAAACCCGCGAGAGCCCATGCTCAACACGGAGACGCCACCACGTCCGTGGCACACCATATACATGGACCTGTTCGACCACGAGGGCGATAACTATCTCATTGTGGTCGACGCTTACAGCTTTTTCTGGGAAGTCGCCCGAGTTAGATCACTCACTATGAGAGAAATGGCTCGTGTCTTGTTCGCGATTTTTTCTCACTTCGGTCTCCCAGTTGTGCTCCGTTCAGACAACGGCAAGCAGTTTGTTGGTGCTTGGCTTCAAGAACTGCTGGCGCGATACGGAATAACGCAGGTTACTGGTTCGCCGTACTACCCGCGCGGCAACTCGCTCGCAGAACGAGCGGTCCAGGAGGCTAAAAAACTTCTGAAGAAGCACCCGTACGGCACGCCGGAATACTACACAGCCGTCCTCGAATGGCGAAATGTGCCACGTAGCGCTGCTCTTGGATCACCGATACAGAGACTCATGGGAGGACGAACCCGCACCACAGTGCCCACTGCCCCCGTGCAGTTACGGCCCCGCACGATTCCTCCAGAGACAGTCACCAAGGAACTAGAACGTAAGAAGCGCCGGAACAAAGCCTACTATGATCACGGCACAAGGACACTACCGCGGCTAAGTCAAGGCCAACCAGTCCGGGTTCTACACCCAACGGAGAACATTTGGAAACGCGGTACGGTCGTCCAGGTTCTTCCAGAGCCGCGCTTATACCTTGTGAGAGATAGCGAGTCTGGCACGACGGTCCGCAGGAACCGCCAGGTGCTGAGAGCGAGCCCTACGACAGACTCGACGCGGCAGAAAGAAAGCCCACCGCCGATCCCGGCAATGCCTGAACCACTGCGGAGGTCGGCGCGACTCGCCGAAAAAAGAAAAGGGAGGCAAAAGTCCAATTCCTGAAGATGACTATTGCTGAGGGAAATAACAAATCATGCAACATGCTCAAATCAATAATCTTAAGTTAGAAGTTAGTCAACGCCAATAGTTCATGCCCAGGACCCGAGATGAGAAACTTGTGAGGGGGATGTAGCATATCGATTGAGCGTCCGTATCCTATTCCCGACATGCAGACGTGCTGCATGTAATAACGTCCGGCGTTCTGCTATCAACAAATAAACACCAGTTGTGCCAAGTTACCCAGGGTGTACGGACCGGTGCCTCGTGTTCTCTTGACAGTTCCAGCGGATACTACATAGGAGAAAGAGGATACAGATGTTCCTTCGCTGACGTGGGACCATCCTTCCCGTTTCCACTATTCGTTTGATGTACCCTATCGCGTGGAGTGTGGAGCGGCCTTTCCGGAAGCCGAATTTGGCGTCGGAGAGGTTTCCGTCTTCTTCCAGTTCATCTTGAAGTCTTGCGTTAATAACGCTCTCTACTCCTCTTGCGATTGTGCTTAGGAGGCAGATCGGGCAATACGCGTCCTTTTTTCCCGGTTTGGGGATCAAGACAAGTTTTGCTGTTTTCCATTCTATTGGGAATGTTCCTTCTTCTAGTATCTTGTCAACCATTTCCGCAAATACCTCGGGCCAGCGGTTCATCATTGTCTTTGTGGCTCCTGCCGGTATGCCATCCGCCCCAGGGGCCTCACGGGTCGAGATGCGTTTGGCTCTCCACTCGATTTCTCTTGTTGGGGTTTTCGGTATGTCTTCTTCTGGGGTTTGATGCTGTTTTCGGATGAATGGCTTTCCTGCAGGGAAGAGTGTTCTGATTGCATTTCCACCGATTCTCTTGAGAGCTTCATCTTTTTACTTCCAAGTTTCTCTCCGATGATTTGGTACGGTAGCCCCCAGACATCGTCGCGGAGGGAGTTCACACGCTCTTTCCATTTTGCTCTCTCAGCTGCTTTAATTCCGGTGTGATATTCTTTTTTGGCATCTCGGTAGGTGCTGAGGATCCTTTCTGCTTCCGTTAAAAGTGTGGTCGGGTTTCTGCGTGATCGGACATAGCTCCTCCTCGCTGCAAGGCAAGTTCTTCTGAGTGTCGCCATCTCAGGGGTCCACCAGTACGTGGGACTTCTGTTCCCCTGCCGTGTGGTTGGGCGGGGAGCTGCGTGGGAGCAGGATTCCTCCGGCATACTCCGGACTGTTGTGTTGTCGATGGGGAGATCGTCTTCGGTTATCTTCCTGCATTTTTTGTCCATGTATTCTATCAGTAGGGGTAGATTTTTCTCAGCGATCCTCCAGGCTCCGAGTGGTTGGGATCGGTTTTCTTGTAGGCTGGAGGTTATCTTAAATTGCATGTAATTATGGTCGCTCGAGGATTCTACTTCCTCGTTTACTTTCCAGTCGGTGACTTTCGCAGGGACTTTGCACGCCGTAACGTCGATGAAGGATGATCTGGTACCGGTCTGGAAAGTGGGTATCTTTCCGTCGTTCAGTACGTAGAGTCCCGCAGCAGCCATCGAGCGCTGTTACCAACCGGTCGTAGCCTGATTGGTAGGGGGGTACACACACGGAAAAGCCGGAATCGGAGAAGGCAGCGAACCGACCCCAAACCTGCTTTCTCGATCGGCTTGGAGGGAGACGCGAAGGTCTCGGAAGTTCGACTGTGTGTGAGGGAGAGATGCACATCGGGCTCTCCATCGGCTTCCACAGCCGGGAGAGGAGGAACCCGACGGCCTCTCGAGAGAGCCGAGCGAGAAGCGGTTCGGAGCCGGGCTCTATATTTCGGAATTACGAATACCTACGATGCGTCTTTCGGCATTCGTAACATTCCCCCGGGGGCGTATACGCTCGAAATGACGACTCGGGCCAAGGGGGGTGAGAGCGATCGCGGATCGATACCTTGGACTACGTAATCACGAATTCGCACGGTAGCGGGAACGATTCGGACGATGCGGATTTGCGCGACCAGCCAAGGATGGTCCGGTGGCGGAAGGGGGAGCCGAAGGTTCGGCATCTGATTCTCCGTGTTCTGCCGAGGACACTGCGCGGTGCAAACGCATTGCGGTTCCGGACCAGGAGAAGGGGTGGCGTGTCCGTGGCGAGGACGTCAGCTGGGAAGCGGGGAGCTCGGGAAGCACGGTGTTCCACCAAGCACTGGAAGAAGCTCTTCTTTGGTTACCCCTCTGCAGCTTACCTATGGACGAGCCTATTTCACGAGGAGAGACGACGCGACTACAGCTTCAGCTCTCGAGAGTCGAGAACAAACCCTGACCGCAACGCTCGGTCGAACGCATTTTGATGTCCCTTGAACGCCGAATGTGCCGAAGTGACCTGAATACTTTCACTTTTTCCTCGCCTGAACTCTAGAGATCGAAACGGTACGACAATTATATTTCATTCCGCAATGGAAGGCTCTGGTCGCCGAAGTCGTTCCTTCGCCAGATCCCCTACGGGGGTGCTTTTGTTGTGGATGCGGGTTCACAACCCGGAGTTGGCCGAGCTCTCCGCGGAGGAGGCTCGCGCCCTTGCAGGGGCAGCTTGGCTGACCCTCACCGCTGGGGAGCGGGCGAAGTACCTGGCGTTGAGTCGGTTAAGCCGACGGACCGCTTAGCCTGAAACATGGCTGGCCGTATTCGAGGCCGCCCCGCGGCTGACGGTCGGTCGGTTTGACACCGACGACCGTCAGGCCTGAGGTGCGGGCCTCGTTCATTTTTCATTTTCAACTTAGGTATACCTAGGCCCGATGATGGCGACGCGGCTTCGGCCCGTCCCGGAGGGCCGGCTTAAGATCGAAAAATATGATTAATAGTTGCGCACCTCTAGCGGGTACACCAACTGAATGGGACGGCGCAAGCGCTTGCCCTCGGTGGTGCGGATCCAACACGATCGTTGGCGACGATCGGTTCCCTCCCCGCCGTGAAGCGACTCCACCACGCAAAGCGGCCAGAAGGCTCTGGAGGAGTCGGCCGAGTGCGGAAGGCACACTTCTCCGGCTCTGAGCGGGCGATCGCGCTGTGTTGGCGAAGTGGTTAGAGCGCAGATGTTGAAGGTATTCGACGTGGGATGTTTTCCAGAATCCGCGGAGCGTGGCTTGCTGCCGACGCCATCTCTCGGAGAAGACAATCGCCGTCGCGGCTTCCGCTTCTTTGATGATCTGTTTCGTGTCCGGGAGTCCCGCCTGTGAACTGTAACCGTTCAGAAGATTGGCCGGGGAGCGGGCCCTGGGCACGTTGGCGTCCGAGATGATTGCCGAAATCGGCCTGTCGTTGACGACCTTCTCTATCTCGGTCAAGACTGTCTCCAACTCTCGGAACCGAAGTGCGTTGGTGACGAGGACCTTCCTCAATGGTCGCTCAACTATTTGCACGCACCGCTCGAAGAATCCGTTCGACCAGGCCGCCTTCTCCGTGCCGTACTGCCATGTTATCTTCTTCCCAGCTAGGAAGTCGCCCACTTCCGCTCGACGGGCCTGCTGGAACAGAAGGTCGAGCTCCCACTCGGCGTGTTTGAAGGTTCTTGCGTTTTCTGAAATTAACCTCTGGAGCGCTAGGTTGCGGCTCAGGAAACGGCGTGGTGCCAGGAGAAACTCTTCAGCGGACATATCCGCCACCAGCTCGAGCCGGATCGCGCGGGTGACTGCGTATGAATGAATAACAATACGTATGATTTCACCTTTTCCTCGTTCCGCTTAATCCAAATAGGCCCGAGAAAGTCTATACCGGTGGCCGTGAAAGGCGCCTGTGGCCCACACTAGTTGTACGACCTCGAAAACGGAAAACTCCGAAGTACTGTAACCGCGTGGTTGCGCACTCTCTGACGAACGTCGATGTTGTGTTCGCTCCAGCCATGACCGCTCGCAGCGACAATCCTGTCGCTGTCGTTTCTGGCGCGTCCTCTGCTCTCCGGCCAAGCGGAGACAGCGGATCACCGACTGGAGCTGGGTCTTGTGCGCAACCCCTTCTGACTTTATTCAACCGGAAATGCTCTCCTGAGCAGTTGACTCAATGATTATCATGCAAGGGAATGAACACGGTGAAGTCTGGACTCGTGACGTCTGAGCACCTAACGTCAACTCGATCTGGTGAACGTGTTGTGTGTAGCTGTGCATTTGGTTCCGTTGGGTGTGTATAGCAAGACTCTCTGCGCTACGGCCTGTGCCGTACGCCACAGACCCCCCGGGAATTCCGGCTGCCGGAATTAGAACCGATGATCGGATTGATCCCAATCGGGAATACTTCCCCGAGACGTGGGTGAAGATTGTGAATTTGAGGGTTTAGACCGACCTTTCGATCGGATACAGTATTTTTATTGGACGTTTCAGCACCTGTCCTCTAGAAGTTAAGATGGTGCAAGATCTCGCATTAGCTGGAGATGTGTTCTCTGGGAGTGCCGTAACTCTACATAGTGGCCACAGGCCTCTGTTGTTAGAGGTGTCTTCCAACAAGCAAATATCGCCGACTCTGATTGGATTGGTTTTCCAGTTGGGCTGCTTGTGCGCTCCTTTGAGGAAGCAGATGTACTCGCCCTGGAATCTCTTCCAAAATGAGTTCAGGATGCGCTGTTGGTATTTCCAGCGCTTCGAGAAAACGATCTTGTCAGCATCGCTCGCTTTGAGTGGTGTTAGGCTATGTTGAGGGAGAATAGTGTCGCCTTTGATGCCGTACAGTAGATTTGATGGGCTCAAAGCTTCCAACTCATCAGCTCCTGGAGCAGCTGTAGTGATCGGACGAGAATTGATCATTGCTTCAATGCCGCTCATTATAATCTCGAGATCGCGGAAGTGCGGAATCGCCGATCCCAGAACCTTCCTCAAGGGTTCTTTTACGCTCTGAACCAATCTTTCCCACCATCCACCCATCCAGGCTGCTGTGGGCGTTATGAATTGCCATGAGATGAACGAGTCAGCCAAACATCTTCTGATGTCGCCATCTTAAATGTGTTCGTAGATGAGCTGCAGTTCTTTCGCCGCGCGTTGAAATGAGAGGCCATTGTCGGATGTAATAGTTCTGACTGTAGGGTAGCGATTTATGAACTTTTGGAGTGCTCCCAGCACTTTTACGGTTGATAGGTCTGTAGTTAACTCGATGTGTACGCTTCTCGTGACGGCGCACGTAAATATAAGAAAATAACTTTTCGCTATTTCTCCCGATTCCTTCTTATACCTGACGGGTCATCCGAAATCGCATCCCGTGTTGTAAAATGGCGGAGCTTTGTCAATGCGAAACTGTGGTAGCGGCGCGATGGGCAGCGAAGCTGCTTCGTTGTGAAAAATTTTGCATGTAGGACAGGACTTTATCACCTGTTGAGTTAACTCCCTGGCATGAATTATTAAATAGTCCTGACGAAGGATGTGCAGCGTTGCTGCGATTCCGCCGGTATGGAAGTTTTTGTTCTCGTGGATATCTTTGACAATCAGCTTCGACAGATTACAGTCCGACGGGAGAATTATCGGAAATCTCTGGTTGACCGTCAAGTCGCTTGATCTTTCTAGTCTTGTTCTGCTTCTGATCAGCTCTTCCTGGTCCAAGAATGGTTTGTATTGAAACAGGGGACTTGTTTGTTTGATTTTCTCGCACTTAGAGCGGTATTCTTCCCCGAAGTATGTTCCTTGGATTAGCTTTATGATCTCTGAGCGAGCTTCGATCATCTCCCCCGGACCTATCAATTTCGATCGCTCTGTTTCCGATTGTGAGTCATCTTTGGACCCGCTCTCCACTCTGGCTCTTGCCGCCTGAGCCTTCGTCTTTAAACGTTTCATGAAAGCCCAAAAGCGAATGGCCTTTGTCCAGCTCGAGAAGAGGTTCTCGAAGAAAATTCCTCTCTGTATCGAGCCTTTGGTAGAATTCATGCAGGTCGAGACTGTTGGCTTCCGTTCGGCGTCGAGTAGTTTCCCTTCTGAGTTGTGGAAACCTGATTCCAGCGGGTGCAATTCAAGCAGAGTACTCTCTTTGAGCAAAAGCCATGAGGGGCCCTGGAGCCAGAGCTTATTGTTTTCCGGAATCGAAATATCTTCGCCGCGCGAGATTATGTCCGCGGGGTTCGATTGTGTCGGCACGAAATTCCAGGTTACACCTTCGGTCAGCGCGTGAATCCTTCTTATGCGATTTGCCACGTATGCTTTCCATTTTTCGGGTTTCGAGTTCACCCAGCCAAGAACACTTGTATTGTCTGTGTAGAGATGAACTGAATCTATCCTGAAATCCAGGCTCGAACGTAGAACTTCTAGAAGCCGAGCTGCGAGTAATGCTGCCAGTAATTCGAGCCTGTGTATCGACATAGGTCTCACCGGCGCGACTTCCGCTTTTGCCATCACGAAAGAAATTTCAGGCTCCGAATGCTCGAATGTTTCTTTTAGGTATGCGACGCAACCGTAGGCCGTCAAACTCGCACCGCTGAAAATGTGCAGTTGTCTTTCCAGCGGCGGTTCTTCTGTTGAGCTCATGCATCTCTCGATAGAAACTCCTCTTGTTTTTCCAAGCAATTCAATGAATTGTTCTTATCGAGCTGTGTGAGACTCGCTGAGGGGAGTGTCCCAGGAATTCTTTGACTTCCAACAAGCTTGTAGCAGAACACGTCCGTTGACAGTTGTAGGCCCTAGCAGATTGAGCGGGTCATAAATCGATGCGACTCCTGCGAGAAGTCTGCTCGGCTTCATCTATAGATTCGGCGCCAAAACACAGATCGTCCATGAAGGAGTCTCTTGCGACCTCCCTGATGAATTTCACTTGTTCCGGATACTGTCGTTCCGTTTTCTCCAGGTGTAGACGTAGCCCTAGGCAGAACAGTGATGGACTAGAGATCAATCCGAAATCGAGCCGAGTCGCCCATAGCTCTTTGATTTTTGCTTGTGGGTTTTTGACGATTCCTAACGGCCATAGGAATCTCAAGAGCGTTCTGTCTTCTTTTGCAATTTTGAATTGTTGAAAGGCAGTTCCAACGTCGGCGGTCAGTGCGAACCTGTGTTGCCTGAATCTGAGGATGATTTTAGTTATATCGGGCAGCATGTTTGGACCCTGATGAAGCACATCGTTCAGCCCTGGTTCGTTGGATCTTCTGGCGCTGGCGTCCTTCACGATTCTCGTTTTCAACAGCAGGGGATCGTCGGGTTTCGGCTTGAAAACTGCTTGTACCGGCAGATAATGTGCTAGTTGGTCAGGTTTCTTAGGTTCGGCATATTCGATGAAACCCATGTCTAGCAGCTTCTTGAACTCCGTGTCGACTGCCTCGAGCTTTACCGGGTCCTTCATGAGTTTGCTCAGGAAAGAGTGTAGCCTTGACAGAGATAAGTTCCGATTGTCTCCCAGAGACCGGACATTGTCCTTGAGTGGAAGTCGGATTGTGTAGCGCCCTGTCTCATCACGGGATAGATTCCTTCTGAAATTGTCCACGGATGCTTTCTCTAATTCGTGTTCCTCTTCTGTCTGTTCATTTGCATCTTCGTGAAAACCGACATCTTCCGAGAGCCAGAGAATTCGTAGATCGTTCAGAGTTTGTAGCTTTCTCCGCGATTCTGTTGTTATCTCTTCGGACTCCTCTGCTTGCTCAATGCTCGTGGTTTCACTCTTCTCTATGTTCGACGGTGTAAGTGGTAGTGTGGGGGATGCCCGTTGAACGATCTCAAACCCACAGAATTGTTCCAACTGACCTGAGCCCGTTGCTGAGTCGGTAGTTCCTCCTATAATCCAGCTGAACATTGAATGGAATGCGAAAATGTCATTGAAGCATCGTGGATCGGGGAATTCTATTCGAGCCATATTCTGCGTGCCGAGCAGAACATCTACTCATTCGGATGTCTCCTCGCCAGTTTGATCTGCTATTGGTTGTAGACCGAAGTTCTCATCCAAAGTTGGGAATTTGGCTTGCGAGAGGCAATTTAGTTCGATGGCTGTGAGTTCTAGCGCTTCCTTCTCATGGAATCTGCTGCGGAGGGTGATCTTGTGGACGCCGCAATTATATATGTTGGTTACTCTACCACCGGCTGTAGACATCGCCATATCGATGTGAGACTTCGGTGCAGAGTTGAGTCTCTTGACCATCGCGTGTGTTATGTGGGATGACTGAGATCCGGGGTCTATCAGTATTCTACACATAACTCTTCTATCATCTACTTCCGCGTAGACATGAGCTGTCCACAGGAAGGTTGAGTGATCGCTAGTCTCAGTCTTCAGATTGACTATGGACACTTTGGTTTTTTTTTTCGAACATATCAACTGTAATTAGAGCAAATGATGGAGTAATGTTTGCCTTGACAAAAACGGCATGTTTTCCTGAAGGATTCCTTGCAGCTTTTCGCTTCATGGTCAAGTTTGAGACATTTGAGACAAGCGTTGGCTGCTAGAACGCGCTCCTTCCGCTCCTGATGAGACAGTGATGCGGTGCATCTGTAAGGTGGATGGTCTCCCTCGCAGAGGAGGCGACTGGCTGTCTGTTTTCTTTGCGGTTGTTCTGGAGTCCTTCTGTTTGGCGTTGCTGCCGATTGAGAGGCAACGTGGAAGGTGTTTGTGGTGTTCTTGTACGAAGTTTAGTGCTGGCCTGAACCTGAATTTTTTTTGTGACTGGTAGTAGAACTGGTTACGGTTGCCATGCTGGTTGTCGGATTTGTTGTGAACCTGCAGTGGCGACTGGTCTGGTCTCCGACCGGCGTTTCGGCTTGCTGAAAGCTGTTCAACAGTACGGGATTCTTGTTCTAGGAATAGCATCAGCGCTTCGAGCTTGCTGGCGTGTGTTAATTTGTATTTATCTCTGAAAGCATCTATGAACTTATGCTGTGTAACTCTGTTCAATTTGTCGAGAACCCTGTTAGCGTATGAAGGAGATAAAGTGGAGTATGTTTCGTTTAAGGAAATTAGCGCTAGTATGTGCTGTGCGATCGAGCTGACAAAATTGGGTACCTTATCGTCTCTGATTTCACCACCGGATGATAGGATACGATCCAGCGCACGTAAATGACTGTCCTCTGCTAGTCTTTCATCTCCGAAGTGATTTTCCAGGATCTGCCTCATCATTGTATAGTTCTCAGATTTTAGATCTAGATGTTTTACACACTGGTGGGCACGTCCTGACAAGGATTCTTGAAGTAACAGTATTTTTTGAAGATCCGAGATTTGACGGTCATGGACAAAGAGATTGAATGTGTTGATGAAATGACGATAGTCTCGAACATTTCCACTGAATCTCGGCATCCTTTAGCTCTTCGAAAGCTTTGGGAGAAAATTCGATGGGTCTTCCGCCGGTGGAGCCATAGGGGGTCGCCAACCAGGCGGATGCGGGTATGGCGGAGTTGGTGCCTGCTGTGACAACCTCAGGTTCTGGAGTTGACTCGGAGGATTTTCCATCAAGCGTTGTTCGTGATGAGGCTGTGATGAGTTTTCAGAGGTTTTTGTTATGCTGAGATGGTTATCTGCTCCCAGTACGATTTCTGGCTCGCCGCCGTTCGTGGGTTTCTCTCTCCTAGTTGAAGATCTCCAATCTTCTGGAGGTTGTATTTGTGGATCTGAAGTCCGGTGGTTTTGCGAAGTCGCAATTCGAGATTTAAGGATGGCATGATGACTGTTCTGGTCGAATGTTGATTCGGTCGCGTCACTTCTTAGTGCGTTCACCAAGAATTTACGCAAAACCCTTAGATATCTCACCGCGTCCCTCAAATCCTTTTCGACTATCGCTGCTTCCACTTGGAAATCTAGGTCGAGTTCTTCCTCGCACTCGTCGACGAGGGTTGACATATTTCCGATCCATTGGTCCAAGAGCGAGTTTAGTGTATCTCTCAGATCCTCTGCCTTGGAAAAGGATTGGCGCTTGTCTGCTCTTTCGTCGTAGAACGATTCAGTCTCTTGCAAGAATACATTTATGCGGCATCGTAGGTGCTTGAGTCTTCTTTGAATTTTATTAATCGATAATGGCTCAGCGACCGGTGGTTGTTGGTGCGTTGTTGCAATCGGTAGCATCCCAGGAGTTGTTGTAAGCGTGAAGCCTACCTGGGATTCCCTTTGATCAAGGGGGTTGAAATCTCGGTGCACTTGGCCGCCAAATCGCTCCCGTCTAGGAGAATCGATAGCCAACCCAGCGAAGGCTGATGGCGTAGTGTTTACTTGCTGCTCTGGAGTTTTTAGCTGATCGAGTGGGAGCGTCTGTGGTCTATTTGTGAGACCAGTTCGTGGCCTATGAGGTGCTTGGAGGGTTGACCTATTTTGCCTTTGTATTGAATTGTCGATGAACGAATCTTCGTCACTGCTTCCTACAGTCGCTGTTCTGAAGCTTCTGAAGGCTTCCTTAGAAAGTGACAAGGTTGGTTCGTCTTGAACTGATTCATTTCAAGGTGATACCTCTGGTTGGTTGTCGGTTTCACCGTCTGTCGTTGCTGGAACGTCTCCATGTTCTTGTGGAGGGGAGCTCGGATTTCGGTTTCCTTCGCTCATGGCTTTCGAAATCCGTTGTACACCGGATTTCCGCTGATACTGAAAGAATGTTTCAGTCTGGGATGAACGCCGCTGGGGTCCAGCGATTTCGAAGAGTGAGGATCAGCCCTGGACACAGAACTCAGTCGATTTTCAGTGCGGCCCGTTACGTCAGGGTTAACCGCCGACTGGATGCACGTGCAGTTGGAGGATGTTGAGAATCACAAGGGCTGCGATTTCGCACCTGATGCCGAAGAGGGTTCTTCGGGCGGGGTAACAAGGAATCTTCTGACACCAATTTGTGGCCCACACTAGTTGTACGACCTCGAAAAGGGAAAACTCCGAAGTACTGTAACCGCGTGGTTGCGCACTCTCTGACGAACGTCGACGTTGTGTTCGCCCCAGCCATGACCGCTCGCAGCGACAATCCTGTCGCTGTCGTTTCTGGCGCGTCCTCTGCTCTCCGGCCAAGCGGATCACCGACTGGGGCTGGGTCTTGTGCGCAACCCCTTCTGACTTTATTCAACCGGAAATGCTCTCCTGAGCAGTTGATTCAATGATTATCATGCAAGGGAATGAACACGGTGAAGTCTGGACTCGTGACGTCTGAGCACCCAACGTCAACTCGATCTGGTGAACGTGTTGTGTGTAGCTGTGCATTTGGTTCCGTTGGGTGTGTATAGCAAGACTCTCTGCGCTACGGCCTGTGCCGTACGCCACAGGCGCCGATTCTTCCACCCGGAACGATGGGAGGGGCGGTACTGGGAGAGATGCCGGCGGAGCGTTGTATCTCACGCATGTCTTGCAGCTGTGGACGACTGAGCGGCACAAGGCCCTTGCACGCAGCACGAAGAACCTTGCCCGGAGGTGGTGCAGCACGTTTGCGATTCCGCCGGTGTGGAGGCATTTCGAGGCATGGATGTGGCCCACCAGCAGAGCGACCAGATGGTCGTCGTGTGGCAGGAGGATCGGGAACTTTTCATCGAAGCTCATGCTCGGTGACTTTTCCATTCTGGATCGGCAGCGGAGGAATCCGTCCTCGGCGACGAACAGGCGGAGCTGATGGAGCGGACTTGCTCTCGGGATCTTCTCGCCCTGATTTGCGAGCTCTGAATGAAAGTGACAACTTTGTATGCTCTCGAGAAGTTGTGTCTCTGCCGTTTTCAGCTCGTCTGCGCTGATCGTCGTCGTCGAGTGTTGTTTACGACATCTGGCTGCGTCTAGGAACCGGAGTACATAAGCGGTGACTCTGAGTGTCTTGATCCATGAAGACAAATCTCTTCGTAGAAGATGCCTGGAAGACGTGTTTACAACCAGAGACGTGATTGAGTCCACCTTACGCTCCGCTGCGAAGTCGTTCAGGTCGAGTTTGTTTAGATCGTGCGTCTCAGGTTTCTCGAGCGTTCCCAGCCAAGTTGGGCCTCTCAGCCAGAACCGTTGTAGATCAGCTCTGTCGAGAGCTGATCCACGAGACGCGAGATCAGCAGGGTTCTCGGCTGTTCTCACGTAGAACCAATCTTGGGGGTCTGATACTCTCTGATTTGCTTGACTCTGTTCGCGACGAATGTTTTCCAGCGATCTGGATTTGGATCTCGAATCCAATGCAGAGTCGCTGAGTTATCGGTGTAATAGCGCAGGCGATGTAGCTTTTCTGGAATGATGTCGGTGAGTTTTTTCGCGATTTTTGCGCTCAGGGCGGCTGCGATCAACTCCAGGCGGTGAATTGTGTGCTTGTCCTTCAGGGGTGCAACCCTGGCTTTGGCGAAAAGGAATCGGACTGAGACCGATTTGGGCTCGCCTTCCACCTACTCGCGTAGGTACGCACAGCACGCGTAGGCCGCCAGCGGAGCGTCGGCGAATATGTGGAGTTCTCGGATTGTATTGGGATATTTGCTGTTGCATAGACAGCGTTCGACTCGAATGTTCTTCACAAAGTCGAGGTTCGCTGCTGCCGACGCGTACCGCTCTACTAACTCTCCGGTCCACACTGTGTCCCAACCGAGCTTTGCTTGCCATGCTGCTTGACAGAGAATTTTGAAATTAATAGCTATTGGAGCTATGATCCCAAGCGGGTCAAACAGCGCGCTGAGCCCTTCCAGCAATTTTCTTTTGGTTGCTGGACCCGACACCAGAGCGTCTTTGACCGCGTCCGGTTGAATGTGGAGCCGGTCTGTTACTTGATCCCAAGGAACGCCGAGAAACTTGATGTCGGTTGAGCCGCACATCACATCTGCTTTCGGCGTATTGGTGAAATTCGCTATGAAATCTGCTACTTCTTCGTTATTCGTCGCCCACTTGGCTAGAGAGAAACTGCATGAACGCGGCCTCGATGTCTGTGTTGAGCACAATGGGCTTTCTCCTAGAATTGGTCAACACCTTGATAATGCAGGGAAGGAGCGGAGGTCCTTGTTCCATACAGTCGTTGAGGGACGCCTCGTCCAAGCTTCTTGAGCCGCCGTCTTTGACGACCCGTACTTTGAATTCTGGCGAGTCTGCGAATGCTTTTTTTTGCGACCGCGAGAATTAGGAGGTAATGCGCTTGCTCGCCTGGCTGCCTGGGTGGCGCGATCTTTATTTTTTAATCTCGGCGTCGACCGCCGCTAGAAGCTTAGGGGACCTGGTTGCTTGCCTAATGAAATGAATCATCCTGGAGTACGCTAGTTTTCAATTGTCTCCCAACGCGTTCAAGTTGGACTTGAAGGGGAGCGACACGAGGTTCCGAACGACTGGAGAACAAATAGAGTATCGATGATCGAAAAATCGAACTCAAAAAAAAGACAACTCCACACATATCGACCGATTACGATATCGCCGGTCCTATACCGAATCTTCGCGAGAATTCTAGCAAATAGAATCTCGCAATGGGCTGAAGACAATAGGCTGCTCGGAGAAATGCAAAATGGATTCCGAGTGAATCGCAGAGGCGATGACAACCTATTCGTCCTAACCACAGCCATCGAGGTGTCCAGGAAAACGAACACCGGACTAACCTGCGCCTTCTTGGACGCAACCAAAGCATTCGACCGAATCGACAGAAACCTACTATGGAACATTCTGTCCGAGATGGGAATGAACAATGACTGGATAAAGATGCTGCAAGATCTATACTCCTCGAATAAAACAATAATCATAGAAGGGGAACATACATCAGAATGGGTGGAAACCAGCTCCGGCCTAAAGCAGGGCTGCCCCCTCTCCAGCACCCTGTTCATCCTCTACATATCGGAACTCGAAACCAGGCTCACGCAAAGTGGAGCAGGCTTCGAAGTCCGAACAAAAAAATGGAGATGGGATCTGAGGGAAAAAGGTTCCTTCAACATCCCAGGTCTCCTATTTGCCGACGACATAGTCCTGATGGCAAAATCCGCGGGCGAACTGAGGAAGCTACTGTCGATAACGGGCGAATTCGGTACCGAAAGAAAGCTTACCTTCAACCCCGCAAAAAGCGCCATAGTTACATTCTCTAAATCGAACGATGGCGAACACAGCAACCTAGAAATACAAGGACAGCCCCTCCCAATCGTACACCAGTATAAGTACCTTGGGATCACACTATCTGATAGCAGAAGATACCTCGACAAACAAGAAGGTATCTGGCAACAACAAGCTACAACTGCCCTTCACAGAATGCACGCCACACTCCATGTGGAGCTTCAACAGATTCGAAATCTCAAAAGCCCAATGGAAAGCGACCGCAGTCGCCAAAACTCACATACAGTAACTCGGTGACAGTCACGTCGAAGAAACTACAGGACCTACTGGAAAAAAACTCAACGTGATGCAGGCCGCTGGGCCCTTGGCATATCAGGCTACAAAGTGGCCAAGGAATTCATACTGGAGAGCTTGGATGGTCCCTATTCGAAGCCAGGGAAGCACAAAGCAAACTCAGATACATGAAACGCATCCAACACATGCCAGATGAGAGATGGCCAAAATCTCTCCTTAACACAATGGAGATACTCGGAATACAGACTGAACTCTGCACCCGAACGCAGACACTAAGCCACCAATACGGCTGTGACCGGATCGAGCCACCAACATCGAGTCAAGGAACACCAGCCCTAAACGCATATAACTCACTGATAAAAAAGAGAGTTAAAGAAATGCAGGAGCACGGCTGGAGGCGAGACATGCTTCTAAAAAACAGCCTGAGCCTATACCGCAGGGGTAAAACCTCCCCGGTACAAGGTCTTACCTCTATGGCAATCGAAGAGGAGATGCTCTACTAGCCCTAGCAAGAGCAGGAATGCTGCCAACTAGAGGACTTTCCGAACAACAGGGCAACAACACCTGCCCGAGATGCGGCACATACGAAGAGACTGTACAACACATAATCTTCGAATGCAATGACGCGTACTACACAGACGATGATTTCCTCAAAGCACTCGGCCTCCCAGAGGAAATGCAAGACCCATCGCTAGTGTACAAGACAAAGCTTGCCCTCGAAAAGTGGGAAAAGGAGACCAAACGATCTGCGGAAGCACCTGAAATGAAAGGCTGACTCAAACAGAATGTAAACCTGTACATATCTCGATCCGAGTCAAGATCAATAAACCCATACCCATACCCATACGATGTAGCGACCTGTTTCGGTGCGCTTCACCGTTTGTCTGAAGAAGCGGTCCATTTTTTCCGCTGACGGCCGCGTCGTCGTCGGATTCCGGACGCTCGATTCCGAGCAGCTCGTTCTCCCAAAGGAACTCCAATGACTCCGCGTTGTCTTTTGGCCTTGACGCCTGGCTCGATGTTTGATTGGTTTCGCGCACTGACTTGATGACAACCAACGACGTGACAACCGAGTTGCCGAATTGATTTAGACCGTCGCTGCCTCATAGGAACCATCCGAAGATGGTTGGCTGCGCCAAGAGACTGCCTATTTTTTTGTATGTGCCGCGGTAGACATACGGAAGTACGTCGGCGCCAAGGAGGAGATCTAACTCATCCGGGAATGAGTCGAGTTTTTCGTCCACGAGCTCCGGCATCGGCTCGCTCCGTACGGCCCTTGGCAGGACACCCTCGATAACTTTGGGCACTGCGAGGCAACGCGCTGATACCGCGGCGCGAGAGAACGGCTGTTGATTTTGAACTCGACCAAGTTTAGTTTTTGGCCATCCGACACACTTCCGGCCACCCCCGTGGAAACTGGTGAGTCTTTGATCCACCGGGCTCAACTTAAGCAATTGTACTATCCTGTCTGAGACTATAGAAACTTGGCTGCCCGGGTCGAGTATGGCTCTGCAGATGGTCTTGCGGTTCTTACCCGCACTGACCCACACGTAACCCGTATGGAGGAAGGCGCTGTTCGCGGCTTCTCGGACGGCAACGGGAGGCAGGGGGATGCCACAACGATTTCATCCGCGGGCCGTTGCTCTCTTGCCGGGAGCAGACTAGGTTCGAGTGTCTGCCGTTGCAGACCGAGCAATTGGGGACGCGCGCTCGACATTTTTGGGCTGAGTGGTTGCGGCGAAGGCACCTCAAGCACGCGTTTTTTCGACTCCGCCGTTCGTCGTCTCTCCTCGTTTGACATTTTTTTTGAACCCTTGGAGCTGGCATGATCTTTTGCACAAAAAATGCAGGAGTGGTCAACCGATCCGACGCCGCCGGCGGAGGAGTATTGTGATTTCTGATTATATTCCGGTTTCTAATCGGCCGGACGAGGATTCTGCCCGTTTTTCGAGTTCTGGCCCCTGCGATTCTGCTGGTGGCCGTCATTTTCGTAGCCTTTGCCGTACCTCTCGCAGCTTTTTATGAGGTAGGCCTCGCGATCTAAGAAATTCATCAAGAGCTCTAGCTCGTAGTGATTTTTCTTGCGCGACTTGCTCGCCCCAGACGGCGTTGAATTTTTTAATGTAGCTCCTGGGGAGCGTTTCCATGACTGTGGGCGCTAATGCGGGCGTGAGCGATGCCTAATCGGAACCTAACATTAACGAGGACTGCATGTGCTGCTTTAGGGAGGTAACGAAATCGAGCAACTTGTCGTCTCTGTGGAGTCCCTCGATCGGCACAGTTCGTTGATCTTCCGCACGTGAGTCCTTCTGGCTTGAGCGTTGTCCTGGAACTCTCTCTGCACGATCTCCTTCATCAGCTCGTAGTTCTCGGCGCAAATCTTGAGGTGGTGGACCGGTCTTGCCGCCTTCCCGACGAGCGCGTTTCTTGAGGATTCGGCAGTTTTTCCGTCACTTCCAATGGTTTGGAGTCGACTTAGTGCTGGAAAAGATGCCAACTCGACTGGGCGCCGAGAAGCTGTGTCAGGTTGTCGATTTTCTCTTGCAGGTCCTCTGCGACTGTGTCCATTTTCTCGGATATCTGATCGTGTGCTTTTGGCGAACTCTGCCGGATCTTCTTCCTGTCGGCCATGATGGCCGGGGACGAGGTGAGACGGTGTGGAACGCCTGTCGAGCGAAAAGTGCCAAGCGTTGTGCAGTTTTGGAGCTGGGCGAGGGGAGGTTCCGCCTGTTCGTCGAGAGCTTCGGCCCTAGAGGCGATTCTGTGAATCGGCTGCGCCTGAGGGTCAGCGTTTGGCCTCTCAAGGAAGATCTTGGTTACTTTCTGCGCTTTCAAGCGATGCTGCTCTGTGAATGTTTCGTCACCTTTATCGCTGTCCCCTTTGTCATCCATTGCGGATTTGACTGAGTTAGAAACGGAGTTCAGGGGGATTATGGCTATAGACTGAAATCGACCAGGCGCGAACGCTGGACACGGGCGATTGATCAGGGTTGTGGCGGGGCCTGATCGAACCTAGGACCCGTTGGGAAATGAGTCTACTTAGCTGTTGAGCTCGCTGCGGGGCGCACTCGAGATGGTTGTGGTACGTTGACCGGGATGGAGCGCGGAGTGTGATAACTTTCCGGCGAAAATACGTCTGGGTCGACGTTATGAGGAGGGGTCGCGCACCGGGTCGTGCGGGATAGCCCTGTTGCTGGGTATACTTCGAAGATTTTGCCGCTGGTACGCGGGCACGAGTCGTGACTTGCCGATTCGTTGATCGGGATGCAGGATGAAGCGGCGACGGGGCGCGGCTCTTGCAGTCTGGCGCCAATGTTACCAACCGGTCGCAGCCTGATTGGTAGGGGGAGTACACACACGGAAAAGCCGGAATTGGGGACGGTAGCGAACCGACCCCAAACCTGCTTTCTTGGTCGGCTTGGAGGGAGACGCGAAGGTCTCGGAAGTTCGACTGTGTGTGAGTGTGAGATGCACGTCGGGCTCTCCATCGGCTTCCACAGCCGGGAGAGAAGGAACCGACGGCCTCTCGAGAGAGCCGAGCGAGAAGCGGTTCGGGAGCCGGGCTTTTATTTCGGAATTACAAATACCTACGATGCGTCTTTCGACATTCGTAACAAGCGCTCTAGTTCGCGGCCTCTAGGTGAGTTGGAGCGGCCCCCCCACGTGGTATTGTGTGCGTTGAAGTCTCCTCCAACCACCATTTGGCCTTTCGCCCGCCCTTGGACGATGTCTTCTATTTCCTCAGATAATCCTTGAATTCTTCTAGGTCGTGTTGTTTTGAGAAATAGCAGCTTAGGATCAGAAGGTCAGTGTCCGCTAGTGCTTCTTTGGAGATCGCCTGTTTCGAGTGTTTGAGTCGGATCGCGCATTATCTCGCGATCCAGATGGCAGTGTCGCCTGAGTCATCTGCGATCCATCCTTCGTCTTTCTTGATCCTTTGCTGTGAGATTCTTCTGTTGACTCCACTGAGTATGCATATGTCTATATCCCTTTTTCCACTCTTTGATCGAGGTCGTCATGAGCGTTTCGCATCTGTTCGGGTTTATCTGTATTATTTTCAGTTCCATTTATTTGTTTAGTACTGAAGGCTTCTTTCCTCGATTTCCATCGTCTTCCATGCGTTTACTTCACGTCGTCGGCGCTTTCGTCTGTTTCTTTTGTATGCGGTTGATTCCGGGAGTTCCTGGGTATACCCTCAGGGATTTTCCTGAGTATGCGCCCGGGTTTCCTCGGTGTGCTTTCGGTTGCTTTCCTGCAGATTTCTTGGGGTGCCACCGGGCTGTTCTTTGCTTCTTTCTGGCTTCTTCAGCGTCTGTGCGCGCTTTGTCCAGGAGTTCTTTGTATTTCGGGCGAACTGTCGAGTATGCCGAGTGGCCATCTTCCTCGCAGCCCGTGCATCTGGCCGTATCTGAGGTGCATTCTTCACCGATGTGTCCGCTGTTCCCACAGCAGTAGCATCGTTTCTCTGTTGCCGGTGGAAGTTTGCACTCGTGAGCTCGGTGACCGACCCTTTGACATTTGTAACAGTTTGGGACTTCGTGCCGTTCCCTTATGGCTGACGTTCGCCATCCGATGCAGATTTTCCCAATCTCAATCAGCTTGTTCGCATCTGCTCTTGTAACTACTGTCATTCGGTTTCCAGCTGCTGTTATTCCTATCTTATCGACTTTGATGGTGTTTTGCTCCTTCGTCCCGAGGATTTCTGGGACTTCTCGTGCTATCATCTCCTCAGTTGCGTTGATATCTAGTTTGTAGATCACCACTGCTGAGGAGAGTGTCGGGCCTCTTGCGGTTGCTGAGAGTTTGAGTTCCTCTGTTATGAAGTGAACAGGTCTCTCCCGTCCCCTTTTGATCTTCTTGGTGACTTGGAGTCTCAGTCCTTTGTTGTCTCCTGAGTTCTTCTTATATCGATGCCCAAACCTTTCGTGTTTCCTTTTTAAGGTCGTCCACGCTTCGAATTGCTGGAAAACATTTGGCTAGTTGTTCGATCAGTCCCTGTGTGCGAGGATTTTTTTCCCCTTGAGGAGTGGACGAGAAGCCTGTATGATCGCTAGTCCGATTCTCGTAAGGGGTTTTTTCGAACGCTTCCTTGATTTGATTTGATTTTATTTGACCTCACATATGCACATATGTTCCCTTTCGTTTCAGGGGTGAATTGTATTGCGTTCACAGATTATAGTTCGTTGTTCCCATCGCCTTAGGATATCCATCGTCCTTCTCAGGTCCCTCGCTGTTGAATCAGGGTGAAGTCCTAATCGGTGCGCGAATTCCGTCTGGGAGTACTTTCCTTCCTCGCATTCCAGAATGACATGTTTGTCGGTTTCCGGGGCTCCACATCGAGCGCATTTCATGTCTATGGAAGGGTCTCGGGAGTTTTGTCGGCTCTTGGTGTTGAGCATTCCTGCTCTGGCTAGCGCCAATAACCGACTGCCCCGCGAGTCATCGTATAGTTCCCTCTCGAGACCTCGAGTCTCTTTGAACTGTCGATATATCAGTCAATGTGGAATCTGTATTCCATATTCCGTCTCCATATGGAGTCCAACTTATCCCGCACTCACCTCGTTTTGACGTATCTTTGCGGACATATTCCCACACTGGTCTGTTTTGCGTGTTCTGGTTCAGGGCTGAGATCTTCAAGGTCATACTGGGTTCTCAAACTCTGACGTCTCATCCATTGCATTCACTTTTGTGTTGTTATCTCATGTTGCTTGTGGAGTCATCTCTGGGCCATCTGGATGGATCTCATTGGTTTCACTGTCATCGAAATACATGATTTTGCTGATGGTCTCCATGGCATCGAAGGAGGACCACCCCTACGTTCTCCCTCAATAAACTCCTTTGATACGGTGGAGTGTGGTCATGCCCATGGCCCCACTTCCCGCGTCCCCTTTGTCTGATTTCATGAGGGTTTCTCAGCCTTCTAAGTGCATGGTGCTCACTCCATTGCAGTAGGTCAGTTGTAGTCGGTCGGCTCGTTGGCCGTGTGGCATAAACCAACGCCTTGGGTGCCACGCTAAGCTAGCAATCGCGGGTTCGATCCCCGGCCGGGACAACAAATTTCTTATGTGGTAAAAGAGGATTTAATTTATATCAGAAGTTAATCTGAACCATCTTAAGACCCAAGCCCACCGCCCGCAATGGGATTTGCGAGGCGATAGGGAGTGTTCTGAAGCAATACCGAAAGGTGAATTCCGGGACACTCCTGAGGGCTGGGCTGAGAGGTTCAGCCGGAAAACAGAGTAGGTCAGTTGTGGTAGTGCGGGGGGCTTTCCAAAGAATTTTGGATACTTCAACCTGTTTGAAGCTCCCAAGAGGTCCTCGCTCATTGAGTCTTTTGGATCGCCCTGTTTGGCCTTGTCTGTCAGCTTATTCCAGTGTTGGGATAGTAATCTTTTTCGGCCGAAATTTCGATCCCCACCGGACTTATAGGATTCACCATATGTATTGCCTTTCCCTTTGTATCTGTAGGTCTCCCATTTGGATTATGATCTGTTGAGGATGGTTGAAATACCCATCCCTCCGCTCTTTCAGAGGTTAAATCTGATTGGACCTCTCTTCTCCAAATTTGGATGTCACCTCTAGAAGAGTTCTCATATCCGGCGTGTTGCTCGTCATGAGGAGCAAATCGTCTGCGAACAACAAACCAGGAATTGTGATGGACTTCTTCTCCTTCACATCCCAGAAGTTTCCTTTTTTCGCAAATCTGAAACCAACCCCCGTCTTCAGGAGTTTTCTTTCTAGGTCTGCGATGTATAGGCTAAATAGGATAGGTGACATAGGACATCCTTGATGAAGCCCGACCGTTACGGGTACTTCCTTGGAGGTATGATCCCCCTGTCTTATGAAGATGGAGGTTTCTTCATACAGGTGTCGGATGAGCTCGATGAGTGCCGAGCACATCCCCTTTCCTCTAGGGTTTGCCACAGCTTTGGCCGATCGATTCGATCGTATGCTTTGGTGGCATCGAGAAATACGCATATGAGACCCTTCTTTTGGTATCTCGCAGTTTCTATCGCGGACGTCAGGATGAACATGTTATCCTCACCTCGTCGATTCCTTCTGAACCCATTCTGCATCTCTGACAGCTGGTCGGTTTCCTGGCCCATGTCTGTATATGTCTTCCCAATAGTTTGGTGAATACTCTATACAGGACGTCGGATACCGTTATGGTCGGTATGTGGATAGATTCCCTCTTACAGAATTCGGTTTTTCCAGTAGTGAGACTCTTCCCTTCCTCCATTCAGTCGGCACTTCGTGGATGCCTCCAAGAATCAAATTGAATTCGTTGAATATATATCCATATCCGACATCTTCCAACTCTTTGAGATTCTAGGCCGGTATCTTGTCCTGGTCCGGTTGCGACTTCTGAGATACGTTGGCCAGGGTGGCTTCAATCTCAGATTCAGTCACGAGGAGTTCTACCGGAGGTCTTGAGAGAAATGTGCACCTGATAGTTTCGTTTCTATCTGTTGGTGCTCCAAGAAGGGTGTTGGCTACTTTCGTGAGATGGCTTTTCATATCCTGATCTTGGATTATGTTACCGCTTTCATCTACTACTCGCATTCCTGCTGGATTTTTCTCGCATTCCTTTTTATGTAATCCCCGAAAGCTCTCGACTTGCTTGTCTGGGTGCTTTCATTATCCGATCGTATATTCTTCGATCTCTAATGTGTAGCAATCGATTGACTTGCGGTACGGAACTGCCTCGTGGGCCGCTCTGTATCGTTGTCTCGCTTCGACTTCTTCCTCACCGTTGAGTCGCGCTTTTCTCCACGCACGATTTTTGCTGTCGTCTGGTCTCGTCAGGTGCAGATAATTCAGTGGAGAACACTTTTTGTTTCGTGTCGAGAGTCACGAGTTTGGTGGATTTGGTTATCGCAGTTCTAACGGTGTCTATCAGAGCCCCATATGTTGTCGATCCCATTGATCTAACTCGAGTCTCCAATTGCTTTGACACCATTTTTGCCCGCTTTACTTCCACCTAACACTTCCACTCGTGCCTTCCTTGGTTTCTACTTTGCGCTTACCCCTGCCCATCCGTATGGTTATGAGGAGTGGTCACTCCAATGAAGGGATTTCTTTGTCCTCGTCTATGTGCATGTCGATCACATCTCTGAGTGCGGATGTGTTGCATAGTACATAATCGAGTGTAGATGAGATACCGCCTTGCCTTCTGGTGGTCTTTCCTCTACATTTTTCCGAGAGGTTTAGAATTGTGAGGTCGTATTTTTCTGCTAGCTCTGCTAGAAGTTTGCCTCGCCGTCTATTCTCCCGCCCAGCTGGTGTATGTGGGCATTCATGTCTCCCGCAATTAACACCTTGGTTTTTGCCCGATACCTTATCTCGAATGATCTCGCCAATTCGTTCGAATTGGCCTTTATTCGATTTCAGATCGGTAATGGCTAGGTATACAGAGATTATGGTCCAATGTTGTCCGTTTATCTCCGTGCCTATAGCAACGAAATCTTCCTCTTTCTGGGTCCAGTGTACGTCACCCACGGCGGATCGCATGAGGATACCCGTTCCGCCGGATGATTTATTACCAGAGGGTCCTTTCTGTTGCTTCCATAGAATGAGAACTCCTCTATATGAGGTGGTTCTTCTATGTTCATAGATGGGTTTTCGGATAATAATAGAATATCATATCTGTTTGACAATTCATCATCCTTCTCTTCTAGGAGCTCTCTGCGTAGACTCTCCCATTTCCCCAAATTCTTGCCCCCTTGCATATTGAAAACACCAATTTTCGAGTGGGAAAATACATTTATTTTGCACCACCTTCTGTGGCGGCCTCCGGGTGGGCGGTTTTGTTAGGACGGTGGTTGTCCAAAGTATTTTTTAAGGGCTTTGGACAGCTCAGTGCTGTCCTCGTCCTTGCTTGCCTTCCTCTGCGGCGTGGAAGTTGGTGGTTGAGCTTTATGCTCCTTCCCACGTCGCTTCGGTCGGTTTTCGGTATTCCCCTTTCTGGTTTAGCCCGTGTGGCTTAACCTTTTTCTGGTTGCTGCAGGCCCCTTCGAGTGAGGTGTCACCAACATTTCTCTTTTCCCCGCTCCCCGTGGGCGGGGAGGGGTTTTGAGGTCGGCGTTCCTTCGGGGTTTTCTGTAGCTTCCCGGGGCTAAGGTTGTCTGAGGGACCCGGATACCCTCTGGAGGGTCCGGTCTCGCTGGCGGAAGTACGTTCCGTCGAGTTTCTGAGGAGGTCGAAGGGACCTCCTCCTCGATCTTGTCTTCCGTTGGTTTCCGGCTTTCCCTTCGCCAACCTTGTTCCGCTCTCGGATAAGATCGTATCGATCTCCACCGAGGTCAGGTTGAGGCCCTCGCCTATCGGCGGCTTATCCTCAACGTAGCCTCGATGGCCCCAGTCTTACTCCAGCCCCCGTCTGTTGGTGACGGGTGGCGTTCGGAGATATATCTGAGATCGATTGTCTCGATCTCATCCTTGAGCGCGGTCAACAAATCGTCTATGAACACCGAGTGGACATAGATTTTTTGGATCTACGTAGATGCAGTGTAGATCAGTTTGTTGACCTTCGGGTGTTTATTCAGATCGGATAGTGCTTGCTGTGCCTCCGATACGGCTATCTCTCCTGTTGTGGAGGCCTCTTTGAATACCCCCTGCCCACCCCACACTACGACCGTCGCCGCGCAGGTGATCCAGGCTTCTCCAGCTCTACCTTCGCCTTCTCGCAAAGCTTTGCAATGGAGGTCACTGGAAACATCCTCGACTTCAGCCCGTCGTGTCGGTTGAGCATCTTGTACGAGCTTATTTCCGCCGGTATCAGATCGGCACATTGCCGATCCTTAACCACCATGACAATCGGTCCCGTGGTAGACCCTTTAGGCGGTGGCGTTCTATGCAGTACCGGGTTGATACTGATGGCTTGCTTCAACTCCTCTTGGAGTTTTGCATTTCTGACTGTACCCCAGCGACAGTCGCTCGGAGGCAAGCCAGATCGCCATCTCTCTCCGATATTTCACGCTGTAGCCACTCTATATAGTATACAGGGTGGTTCCTCTAAGATGCAACATTTTCGTGGCCCTTTCTGTTTTGGGCTGTATTCCGGTCAATTTTATCCTTTTTTTTTTATCGAAAGCTCTCGAAGAGACGCATCTTTTTGCTTCATTATTTTTGATCATCAGATCAGTGTTGAGTTTTCCAGAGCCTATCGAAGTTTTCCTC
This sequence comes from Phytoseiulus persimilis, assembly GCA_037576195.1. NCBI lineage: Eukaryota > Metazoa > Arthropoda > Arachnida > Mesostigmata > Phytoseiidae > Phytoseiulus > Phytoseiulus persimilis. Next base: position 5,052,788 of record CM075104.1, read on the forward strand.
AATTCAATCCATGGTCCCTAAAAGAACTAACCAGGAAATCGCCGATTCTCAACCGATTTCGGAAATTGAAAAACGGAAAGATTCCCCTCGAACCCAGCTACAAACGCTCGCAAGAACGCGCGGAGTCGGTTGCGAACCGGAGGAACGGTATTCAATACGAGATACCCCAAATGAGCCTCACCGGACCCCCCTGCCGACCCCTCCCGTAAAGAACTGCCTGTAACTCCACAGGGAAGCCGATTTCGGAAATTTCACTGATGGCAACAAGTTTCTTATTTTGAGCCAAACTACCCGGAAACGAAGTCACCGAGTCAATCCGATAACTTTTTTTTCCACCTCGAAAGTCACTGGGCGCTCATCTCATGACTTTTGAGGGTGGAAGAAAAAAGTTATCGGATTGATCGGTGACTTCGTTTCCGGGTAGTTTGGCTCAAAATAAGAAACTTTTGCCATCAGTGAAATTTCCGAAATCGGCTCCCTGAGGAGTTAGAGGCAGTTCTTTACGGGAGGGGTCGGCAGGGGGTCCGGAGGCTCAATTTTGGGGTATCTCGTATTGAATACCGTTCCTCCGGTTCGCAACCGATCCGCGCGTTCTTGCGAGCGTTTGTAGCTTGGATCGAGGGGAATCTTTCCGTTTTTTAATTTCCGAAATCGGTTGAGAATCGGCGATTTCCTGGTTAGTTCTTTTAGGGACCATGGATTGAATTGAGGAAACTTTCGACAGGCTCTGAAAACTCAACACTAATCTGATGATCAAAATGAAGAGCAAAACATGCGTCTCTTCAAGAGCTTTCGATCAAAAAAAGAAATTCCCACATCGGATTAAAATTTGACCGAAATACAGCCCAAAACAGAAAGGCCACGAAAATGTTGCAGCTTAGAGGACACACCCTGTAGAGCAGCTGATCGCTCGTTTCGGAGTGCCTGGCGCTCGTTCATCAGGCAATCATAGCATTTCAACATCGGAGAGTCATTTGGTCCCATCCCCGAGTCCATCAGTTTCTCCTCGCATTTGTCACAGTAGGCAAATGTGGGGTCTACCTTAAGCTGGTCTGGGTGAAAGCCTTGTTTCTGATCTCTTACACCCTAGTTCTCGGAGCTCTCAAGTAGAACGCTCCGTTGTTTACAGTAGATACTGTTTGGCGAGAAAGTCTCCAGGGAGAAGTCTCGTTGAGCTTTCCAGCAGTATGGAATCCCAGTCAGTACTATTGTTACCAGGGTGTGTCGGGATCTTTTCGCACGTTGTACTTATGGCAAGTACTAACCTTTTGCGAATATTTCCACTATTCGGTCGTTTCTCGGGTAACTTGCGCTCCGTGGGGGTGCACGGGGTGTGGATGGTTTTCAACTACGGGGAACCAAAGGGGTATCGCTCCGATCTTTCGACACTTTCACGCACTTTTTTTCAGAGCTCGCAAACCGTGTCTTAATCGTCCGACTAGCAGACGACCTTCTGCCACTGCTCTTCTGAGATATTCGCTTTATCTTCGAGTGATTAGCCATGAGGATTTTCTTCCTGATTTCGGCCGTCCTTGCTGCGGCTTGTTCCCTCCTGGGTGAGGTGTCCGCTCGGCTTTTGCTTTCTTCCAGAGTTCGGATTTTGGCTTCGAGTATGTACTTCGATTTGTTCTTGAGCTTCGTTCTGGTCTGCTAGCCGCATCCTCTATTATCCTGGTGTTATGTGAGCTCTCGGTAGCTTCCCTGATGTGGTCCTTGACCATTGAGGTTAGTTGAAGCTCCATTCTAGGGGTCGCCATTGGTAGCGCCCTCGAGATCGCTTTTATTTCCTTAGCAACGTTTCTTGCCTTGCAACGGTCTGCTAGCTGGACGAGGTGTCGGGTGGGCTCACTTGTGATCACTCCCCGGATCTCTTCCTCAATGTCTATTTTCTATCTGTTGTCTGTTTCTTCCTCGGCCAGGGAGCATTCCTTTCTTTTCGAGGTTTGCTGTTAGGGTTCTGTCCCAGTCTCCATCGTTCCTCTTCGGTTGCTTGGTTTTTTTTTCTGGGTATGTCCTCCTGCAACGTTGAGTTCCTCCGTGGGTCTTATGGGCTGGTTTCATCGATATGCGCTTCTACGGTGTACGTGGTTCTCAGAGGGCTTCCTTCTTCGCCGGGGGGAAGGGTTGCCTTCGTTTGAGCCTTCAGTAGTGCTCCGGCCACACCCCGCTCCCACTGCTTTCGTGAGATCCGTGGCCGTCAGGGTTCTCTGTGGCCTTGGAGTGCTCTGCTCGGGGAGCGGCGCTTTCTCTTGAGGTTTTCTTGAAGGTGGCGTCCTTGAAATTCACAGTCTGAGACTGTTTCCTCCGAGATGTCAATTTCTTCTGCAGATGCTGGTGAAGGCCACAATTCTTCGCTGATGTAAGTTGTCTCCTCTTCCTCCCTTGATGTTACGTAGGGTAGGGTCCCGCTTCTCGTTCCTGCCTTGGAGGACTTCGAGGTCACCAGTTTGGCCTGCCAGGCGCTACCGGGCTGGTTGGGTTCCGCAGTGGGTCCCCCGTCGGCTCGCGGCCCACGGCCGGCACCTGCATGGACCAAAGCATGACTTTCCTGGCGCCCTTCGGTCTCCTGGCTAGGCTGAGAGGTCGAGGGGTTCATGTCGGCCTGCGCGCTCAAGATTCTCCGCATGGTCGCTCGAAGGCCTCCGCCGTCGGCCCGCCCGCTTTAAGGCCTCCCCGTGAATGTCTCTCAGCGGTTTGCTGTTCTTTTTTTCGCGAAGTGGCACTTTATCAGGTTCAGCGACAGGTTCGCGCTGTCCAGGCAATCGAGGACGTCCCGGAGTCGCTCACAGTGCTCCTCCCATGTGCGTCCAAACACACACACATCGTCCAGGTACACCAGGCATGAGTACCATTTCCTTCCGCGTAGCCCGAATCCGGCGCGGTCGCTGTGTCGAACTTTGTTTTCTCTTTCGGTGGCGGCAGAGAGTCGCTCTCTCCCTTGGCGCCAGTCTTCGGTCTGCAGGGAGAAAAAGCGAGGCGCTGTCTCATATTGGTAGCCCTCGGCTATCGTCATGTATTCTGGAATCACCGCTCGGCTATCTGACACATTCGTGATCCACAGGTCCGCTTGGTCATCTTTTACCTCCACCAAACAATAAGCTAGGCTAAGTTGTATGTTTCGCTTGAATGAATCGGCCGCTGAGATACAATACACACCCTCTCGACTCGATGCCTCGCCTCTGGTTATTCTCACAGGGATCCTTTTACATGAGTTGAGGTGGATTATGATTGTTTCCGCTGCACAACTCTACGTCTCATGGAATTATCTCTATATTTGGGGTCTACCCTATAATTGTATTGTCTTTTCCTAAACTCGAATTGACTCTCCTGATAATTAACTATGGCACCGTAAGTTGTAAGAAAATCGGCTTCTATAATAATTTCCCCTGGCAAATTCGGAACGACAACGAACTCATACGGGCGATAATCATTTTTATTTGCGGCCAACTGCAGCATGCAAACTGACTCTCTCTGTAGTTCGCCACCATTCGCTGCGATTGGGTCTGCTCCGTCTTCGCTGCTGATTGCGAACCGGACCTTCCTTCGGGGCAACAGGCTAGCGTTGACCGCTGAGATCTCGGCTCCTCCATCCAAGAGGGCCTCGCACGGTCCGATACCCCGGACGGTGAATGCTGCTTTGCTGAACTGATGCATCGCCGTTTTTTGGTTCTCTACGCATCTGTAGAGTCCCTGGCGCCGGTCGTTCTTGTCAGTTTCTTGTTCCTCGGTCGAAGATTGCACCCTCCTCGCGGAGTTTCGAATGTCGGCCATGATCAGACCTTTAGCTCTCGTGCAACGTACAGGATTCAAGCCACAGATCATCCGAAACCACTCGCGATCCCGTTGCCCTACTCTGACTTGGGAGCGTCAAGTTCTCATTCACACATCTCGTCCGTCTTCTGCGAAAATCAGGGTAAAGCCTACGTACGAGTCACTGAGGTGGCGCGCAATGTGCTCGTTCATGGGCAACAGTCTCGCACAGGCGAAGAGAGCCTCATTACGGGTGACCCGAATGCTCTGCAGGGAACATTCAGAACCGTCATCAGGGATGCCACGATCCACGCCCTGGTTTCTTCCTTCTTCTTCAGATCACCCTGCTTCTCGTGCCAGATGACGTGCGAAGTGAGCCCTTTCTGCTCCTATTGAGGTTTTTATGCGTTTTGCACAAGACAAGCACTCTACAATTCGTTCAGAATGATGGGATTGAACTTATCGTAGACTGGATCTGCAGAACAATCTCATTTGATTGCGAGAAGGGTACAATCGGCGTGCATTCCTCGAGAACTGGGCGAGCTACACTGGCTCATCAAATGATATTTCATACGGCTCAGTCAGGAAAAGCGTCATACCTTTTCGTTTAGTCGGGCGACCTCTGCTAGCGGTGGACGCCTCAGAAGACATCAGGAACGACTGGGTGTCCTCACTCCTAGTACTCATTTCGATCACGAACACGGAATACGAGGGAATGCAAATAACTTGGAGGTCCGTTCGCAGCGCGCGATTCTCTCAAACTGATTCGTATAGCAGTCTCATCGCGCGACTCATTCTCCACGGCAGGAGCGACGTCTCTCCACAGATCGTACTCTTCGAGATCTTTTCCCACGGCGCCGAATTTCTGCGACAAGTTCTCCGAGCCAATCGTGCTCGGAGACACCGTTCCGATCGAATTTATAACTCAGATTCGAAAACAGTTTGTTTATGTATTCGCTGCAGTCAGTGTGTATCACGCCTCCCTCGAAGTGGGAACGGAATCCGGCAAGATACCTGTTTACAATTCTGTCGCCGCGAGATTCTGGAAGACGTCTCTGGGTCACGTTTTCGCTACACTTGATCCGATCGGTATGAGACTCGGTAGTCTGGAGTGGTTGTCTCAGTGGGGGATATCCCGATCAGCGGAATCAGGGCTGAAATCGGTGTGAAATCCCTCAGCAGGGTCTCTCCTAACAGAAAACCACTCTCCGGACCATCGGACCAGGGCAAATGATTTATCGGACTGGCCGGTCCGATGCGGACCAGTCAGTCCGACGCGGACCAGCCGATCCGAAAATTCCAATTCCGGACCCGGTCGGTCCGCGGCGGATCCCGGACTCCGGAAATGATGTCTAGCCGTCCTCCGTTCTGTAGACGTTCCGTCCTTCTCTCTTTCCGATGCTCATCGGTGTGGTGTTTTTCTCTTCTCCCTTCCGGCTGTGTGGCTTTCGGATTCTCACCCACTCACCGATGTCGAATTCTCCGTATCGCGCCGCCCTGGCAATTTTCACATGCTTCTTTTGCTTGGCGTGCTGCTGCTGAGCACGCCCTCGGGTCTCGTTGTCGTTTTCTGTTTTCCGTTATCTTTTCCGACGACATCCAACTTCGTTCGTATACTTCGGCCATGAAGCAACTCCGATGGAAGACTTCATCGTGGTTGCCTGCGGTGTCGCGTTGTACGTTCCCACCATCTGATCGATTCTGCGAGTCACATCTCCTCCCAGTCTCTTTGCTGTCCTCCATGAAACCTCCCAATGTTCAGTTGAACTGTTCCACCAGTCCGTTTGCCATCGTGTGATAAACCCGGGGTTCTTGGTGACGAAGTTCGAACTCGGCGATGAATTCTGCAAACTCGGCGCTCGTAAACTGTGCCCCGTTGTCGCTGACTATACATTCGGGGATCCCCTCACGGTCGAGCAAACTCCGGAACATCTCAACCACCTGTGCCGTTGTGACCCTCGCATGAGTTCCACTTCCACACACTAATAATAGAAGTCACCACCACCAGTGAGAACCGATGTTGCTGTCCACTGAGTTGTCCGGTTCTTCGGATGTCGACCGCCAGTTTCTCCCATGGTCCGAACGGCCACTCGGTTGGTGTAATCGGAGCCGTTTTGTGCTTTTACAACAGGTCACTGCTCGCGCAGATCCCGCATTCTCGGATTTCATTCTCCACAAATTTGTCCATCGCCGGCCACCAATAAACCTGTCGTAGTCGTTGTTTCGTGCGAAGCATCCTTGGTACGACTCATCGTGGGCGAACTCGACCGCTTTCGGACGCAGATTGGTGGGAGGATCACCTTATCTTACCTGAGTAGTACTCCGGATGACCGATGCCCACTTTTCCACATCTATTTTAGGGTTATGAGTTCTCAGCCATTGACACACTCTAACTGGTTCCGCGTCCGTCCTCGTTTGTCCTGCGATTCTTCCCACGATATTGGTTCTGACAACGAAACAATCTGCGCGATTACGAGTCCATCTTCCACAAGCGTTGTATAACTTTCGTCGAGCGGCAGCCTCGATAGCATATCTGGCACGTCATTACTATGAGCCCGGACGATATTCCACCGAGAAATTGTATCGGCGAAGTCTCTTCCTCCATATGACGATTCTCAGTGATGCCATTCCGGTCACCCCTTGCCTCCCAGCAGCGCCACCAATGCCTGGTGATCTGTTCTCAGTGTGAACTTCCTTCCGTATAGGAAAACGTGCCATCTCTCGATGGCGAACACGCACGACCAAAGCTTCTTTTTCCCCGGCCGAGTAACGCTGCTGAGTGCGGCTCCACAACCCACATTTGAAGCGTCGGTTGCCACTATGATCTCTTCTTCGAGATCGAAAATCCCCAGAGGCCGTGCCTCCACATCGCGTTCTTCCATTTCTTTTTCCTTCTGTTCTGACCCCCATTCGAACTTTACATCCGCCCTTAAGTAGCCTCCTCATTGGTTCTGTTTATTGTCGAGAATTCCGGCACACACCTCGTGTAGAAGCTTGCCGTACCCAAGACCGACTTTATCTGCGAAACTATTTGTCGGTTCAGGCAACGCTTCTATCGCTTTCAGGTTGTCCGTCGTCGTCGGATTCCTTGAGGTTCGATAGCGTGACGAAATCGATCTCGGGCTGTCTCACCACGCATTCCACGTTCAATGTCATTCCGCTATCCTGGATTCTCTCCAGAACAAGTTCCAGTCTTTTGTCGTGCTCGTCGGTCGTTCGGCTGTGGATCAGAATGTCATCCAGATAAATCACGACTCCCGGAATTCCTTCCAAAAGCTCTTTCATCATCCTTTGGAACCGCCGGCCGGCGCTGAAGCAAGACCGAAGAGAACCCTTTGGAAACGAAACAGACCATGGCGTGACGAACGGTTGTCAGATCCATAGATTCTTCCGCCAGCGCTACCTGATGTAAGCCGAGAGTGCATCCAACCCTGGTGAACACTCGGGCTCCCCTCAGTTCCGTCAGCAGGTCCTCGAAGTGTGGAGCGGGAATACGTCGACCACAATTCGCCTCGTTCACCGCTCTCAAATCCACGCATAATCTCGACCGTCCGTCTCGCTTTCCCACTACCTTCATGGCGAGATCCATTCCGGAGCTACCAGCCACCAACCTCTCGTTGACACCGGCTTTTTCCAATCAGTCAAGCTCTGGTCGCGCAGCTTCCCTCACCGTCAGAGGGAGTCTTCTGATCCTTTGTTGAGCCGGTTTGGATCCCTGCTGTGGCGCACGACTCGCCGAATGCTGAAGGAAGATCGAGAAACACGATGCTGTTCTCTCGAGCCGGCTTCCGGCGCGCGCGCTTTCTGTTAGACTCTCCTGATCTCGAGACTGTTAGCGTCAGACCCCAGCTCCGCCTGTCGCCAGGCAGCTGGATGACGTCACAGTCGTCTGGAGCTCATTCTGGAGTGGTGCCGTTTGGCAGTGCGCGCCGGGCAACCGAAGCCGGATTTATTTAGGTCGGAAGAATGAATGGATTACAGTGGGATAACTTTTGGTTTTGTTAGGGTGGAATAGAAATGATACGATGAGCTAGATGCCGACGGAGCTTCCCTGATTCGTATGCTCTGATCTCTGTCGGTGATATGGGTACGTGTATGTGTAGCGAGGTGATAGAGTTCTGAAGCGGTGTGCGGGTGAAAGCTCAGCGCAACGGGGACCCTGGGCTCCGTTCGTGACAGCCCCCCCGAATTCCTCCGTGACGGAATTCCGGTACCGACGGGCAAACGTCCGAGCGTTTCCTCGAATGAGACCGCGCGGTGGAGGTTGACTCGCTTGGCAGACTTATGACACGCGATGTTTTTTTTGTTTTTTTTCACCTTCAAGTTCGACTACGACTTTCGGTTTCGTTCTCCATGGTTATGGTGAGTCCCGAGTTCATGGCATGTGCGTTAAACTGGCCGTTCTATCGAGTAGAGTTTGCATATAGGTCGGTTTAGTATTTGTCCCCTCGCCGTTTGCGAGTATACAAGTGGCTCGACTGCACTGTATCTCGGGGCGATTGAATTCCTTCAACAAAAAAAAACATAAACCATGAGTGAGTGCTACCTAATGGGTCCTGCTCAACAAGAGCGCTCCATCCAACGCGAACGAGCTCGATCTCTTTCCCATGCCCAACAGGCATCGAGACATTCTGTTCTCATGGTTTGAGGCGTATTGCGTAAGATTCTTGCATCGATGGCCATACTCTGTTTCGGTGTGGCCATCTCAATCCTGTGTCTACGGCCCGGACCGACCTGAAAGTGCTGGGGCTGGTAAACTATCGGCACAATTCACTTGAGGTTTCGTTCTTCTAGACTCTATGTCACGGGTCTGGTATACCTTGAATAGTTTCCAGGGTCCGTGGTTCTGTTTCATAGTTTAACATCAACGTTGGCGGCCGGGACTCAATGTGCTCGCCAACCGGAGTCAGAAACTTTCCACGACCGCACCCCAACATGATTGCCCCCATCATCATCGGCGCCAGTCAAGAAGAGACTCGAATTTCTGTATGACAACCAGTCGGGAACTGAGACTACGCGAACTCTGGAAACCGTCTGGCTGAAGTGCGAGCCCGCAGGCCATTTCACAATTTGCTCCTCATTATCATGTATGGCCTGTGTGGTAAGGGCCCTACACCTACAACGAAAGCCTCACCAAGATCACTGTCATGCCCATTTCATCGGATGCAGCTTCCAATCTACTGAATAAACCGGATATACCGGCAGAGTGTTCCAGCCTGAGCTGGCATGTTTTGCCCGTATTGGATACTCATTGATCACTTGTCTCATGCTCCCTTTTAGCAAATTCTAGTCTTCAGTTTGCCTGTTCGTGAAAATCGCGTCTCCCTTCTACTCTTGGAGTGCATCTGCAACCCATAGAGTGCTGATCTCAGATAGCCCTCTCACATACGCGCCGTGACTCTCCGCACAGAGCTTGGCTGACTTCGACCAGTAGGCTTGGTTCGCCTTCTGACAGCATCTTCGGCGGCGCCTCTGTCGCCTCGGCACACAGTGTAGAATGTTTGAGGAAGAGGCGATCGCTAGCTGTCATAATACTGTAGATATTCATAAATCTCACTCATTGAGTCTCGCATTGTGATGAGTTCCTCCGCTCTGCCCATGTCAGAATGACACCGTTGTTCAATATTGACCGTCGATTTTCCCTCTTTCCACTCGGCTCCGTACATCTAGCTCACACCGACAGACGCCGTGCTTAGCGGCATTTTCGCACTCATTCATATTTCAACGACCAGATGCAGAGTGCCCCGTTTTCCGGATATACAGTGCCTGCGTTTACGTGGTTGAGGAGATTGTTCATCCACGCTCACCATGGGAGCGAAGTTGAAAGACGCCAGCTCTGCAGGCGTGTATCCCGGAACTCGATCGCCGACGTCTTCACCTTCGAGTGTCCTGCTAATGAGCACCATAGTCTCAAAACCGGGGTTCTGCGTCAAGACTCTCTGGAACTTCTCCTTTATCAGAGCTCATTGTCGCCCTCCTGCGGTATCGGTGCAGCTGCGGGCATTTTCCAGGATTCCCAGGTAGTTGACAGTTTTTGCGAGGCGCATTCGAGCTGCTCGATATAAGAGAGAGTCGAGCATAGTTTTCGGCAATATAGCCAACTGAGGCTTGAGATTGCGGTCGAGCAGCAGCTCTTATGATCTTCGAATCGTCGCCGCCTCATTGGCATCAAGTTGGTTCACAACGCGCTGGACATCGTCGAAGTTCTCAGCATAGTAGATGGCTGCTCGTAGCCATGTACCCCATCGAGTCAGGACGGGCTCCGGCGGAGTCGGTAGGGAGGGGGCAATTTGTCGGAGTACGGAAACTCTTGATGGCGCTTTCAGGAACACTCTCTCGACATTCGCTATCAATTGATTGACATTCGGGAACTGGCACCGTATTTCGTCACAGACGCGATGCAATGCGTGGGCTAATCAAGTCACGTGAATCATCCGTGGAAAGATGACTTTAAGGTTACCCCAGCTTTCTTCATGTATGCCGCGGCATCAGTAACCAGCAACATCTCTCTGTTGTATTCTAAACCTTCCGGCCAGAGAATGCTCAAAGAGCCGATAACTGCCTGCGCCACAGTCGAGTGGTTGGTTCTCTCGACCACTTCTGTTCCCAACAAGAACGGTTTTGTTGCTTCCGTGGATTTCAGCGCGCCGACAATGGTGTACATCACGAATTGTCCTTTCGAGTCCGTGGTCTCGACTACAGCCAACCAGATGCGGCTGCATCCAATCGCGCGGCGAATTTTCAAGATAGTCTCATCGTATACTTTACCGAGATACGTTTTACGAAGAGTCGTGTGGTCTGGCACATCGCGATCAAACTCCGTTTTCATCCGATTGCGGAACGGTGGTATTGCACTTTGTACAAGAGGATGTTAGTTTCAATGAGCATCCTGCACAGGTTCATGTTGAAAGAACTTTCCCTCGGAGACAAGTCAACCGAGTCCATGGATACGTCCCCGGCTGCGGTTTCGTCAGTCCGACGGTCCAGATTTCGTCGGTGTTTAGCGGTGTCAACGAGTTGCTGCACGTGGCTTCTCTTCTCCCAGTTGACGGTTCTTCTGCAAGTTTTGCAAGTCAGGGAAATTCCGTCTGTGGAGAGAACGTCCTGTCCAAAGTCGTGGACGAGGAGCTCCATCTTCTGAGCTGGTGTGGCTGCTGTGAGTGGCATTCTAAATTGACGGCTGATGTCACTAACTGTGTTCACGAAGAAGAAAGTGTTCTCGGTACAGACTGTTCCGTTATGAGCGGAATATTGTAGGATTGTAAATGACCCCGTCCCATGTAGCTCCAGCCCTAGGTACCATTCATTGTTTCCGTCGCCGCTAGGGCGCGCTCCAGCCATCTCAGAGAACTCCGAGGTGTTGAATGTCTTAGAGCGAACTCAGAGGTGTTAAATGTCGACGGGCCCAGCAGCAATCATCTTTCCAGAGCTTCTTTCATTCTGCATCCAGCCCCAGCACTCCAAGATAAAAAGAACTTGCGGACGCCGACAGCAGTAGTGACGATCCAGCGCGGCTGTTCAACCACGATCATCGAAAATCATACGAAATCGGGGGTAACCCTCCCAAAAAGAATGACGGCGGCGACGGCAACGCCACTGGCAGAGAATCGAGCTCAGCACTGCGTCGCTGCGATACAAACCGCCCAGCAAGAAGAAACCTCCACCATAGATCATGCTATCGAAGACGTGAACGCCGCCACAAAACAAGAACCTGCATCCAGACGAAAAGAAACGAATCCGCCTATTTTGCTGACCTATTTTGCCTGTTTTTATATGCCGAAACTTCCAAGCTCTAATGATCAAGAATCCTATCATTAGTTCGGTGAGAGTCTGAGCCAGCATTGAGATCTTCCATACGATGCATTCATTTTCCTTTTTTGGTTCAGGTTTCGGTATGTGCCTCTTCATGAACAAGCTCCAGAGGTTTAAACCTCACTCTGGTGCCCTGTCCTCGGACACACAAGGGACCTTGTCATTTGAGTTGTGCGCTTCCTGCGATTGGTGACTTTTCCCTGCTAGGGCGAAAAGGCGCTTCAGCTTTGGTTCTTTTCGTTGTAATCTCGCCAGATTTGCCGGATCGGCTCGACGCTCGGGGGCCGTTTCCTGGTCCGTTGCGATCGCCATGACCTTCTGCATCGGGTATCGGGACAGACAGTCAGCGTCTGCATGCTTTCTTCCTGCCTTGTAAACTATGTTAATGTCGAATTCTTGCAACTTCAGGGCCCACCGCGCGAGTCTGCCTGAGAGATCTCTTGCCGACATGAGATGGTAGAGTGCATTGTGGTCCGTGGTTACCGTGATGGGGCGTCCGTACATATAAAGACGGAATACCTGCGTACTCCACACGATGCCGAGACACTCCTTCTCCGACGTGGAGTAGTTCTGCTCGGCCTTCTTTAGGGTGCGGCTGGCGTATGCCACCACGGCTGCTGCGTTGTCCTTGTCCCGACGTTGTGTCAGAATAAGCCCGATTCCATATCCGCTGGCATCCGAGTGTATCGTTACTGGTTTCTTGGGATCGAAGTGCAGCAGGAGCGAGGGTGAGATGAGCGCCTTCCTGAGTCTTTCGAATGCCGAATTCTCCGCCTCCCCCCACTCGAACGGGGTCTCCTTTGTTGTGACCGCGTGCAGGGGCCCAGCGATTTTCGCGAAGTCTGGAATGAATCGCCTATAGAATGAGCAGAGACCAACGAAGCTCCTTACGTCCTTGAGGTTCTTGGGCACCGGAAACGACCTCACTGCCACGATCTTCGCTGGGTCTGGAAGCACGCCCTCGGTATTGATCGAGTGCCCCAGAAACTGGAGTTCTTTCCTTGCCAGTTAGCCTATCTTCAGATTCGGCGACAGATTTGCCTCGTCCAAGCATCTCAACACGTCCTCTAGCCGTTCGATGTGTTCCTCCCAAGTTCGGCCGAACACGCAGACGTCATCTAGGTAAACGAGGCAGGAGTACCATTTCTTGCCCCTGAGAATCGTATCAGTCTTTCGAGCGTCGCTGGGGCTCCCGTCAACCCGAACGGGAGTCGGTTGAACTCGAACAAACCGTCGTTTGTGATGAATGCTGTCTTTTCTTTGTCTCGTTCCTCCACTGCGCACTGGTAGTATCTCGTTTGAGGTCGAGGGACGACAAGAACTAGGCGCCGGAGAGACAGTCCAGGGCGTCTTTCTTTGTTACCCTTGTTCAGTTACCGGTAGTCCACGCAAAATCTGTAACCCCCTGACTTCTTTCTCACTAGCACAACCGGGGAGCAACGCGGGCTGCTTGACTCGCGGATGATTCCCTCTCCTAGAAGTCGTTCCACCTCTGTTGCCATGGCCTCCCGTTCGACCGGGGCATATCTTCGGTTGTACCTGCGGGACACTGATGCGGACTCGCCTGTTTCGATGCGGTGCAGTGCCTTCGTTGTTAAGCGGGGTGGTTCATTTTCGGGCGGGAAGAGGCCTGGGAATTTCAGGACGATGTCCCGCACCTCCCGTCTTTGGGACTCCTGCAAGTTGTTGTTGATCTCCCCGGCCGACAACAAAAATTTCTTATGTGGTAAAAAGAGGATTTAATTTGTATCAGAATTAAATCTGAACCATGTTAAGACCCAAGCCCACCGCCCGCAATGGGATTTGCGAGGCGATAGGGAGTGTTACTGAAGCAATACCGAAAGGTGATCCCAGGACATTTCTGAGGGCTGGCTGAGAGGTTCAGCCGGAAAAGAAAGAAGTTGTTGTTGATCGCTCTCTCGATTGGTTCTACAAGGTGGGCTTTGTTTACCTCGGCGTTGCGACTGGTGAGGGTGCATTCTTTCTTTGTTGTTCGTTTCCAGGGCGCGTCTGCTTCCAACGTGAACACTTGTGGTGGCTGATGATGTTGGAACCACTGCGCCACCGTCATGTCCCCCGGGACCGTCGCGCGGCTGTCTGAGATGTTGCTGATCCATACGCACGCCCGGTTATTCTCTTTACCCATATCTTACACAGTTTGCTAAGCTGAGCTGCTGACTTCTTTTTAGGGACTCGCTTGCGGAGATGCTGTAGGAGCCGTTCGTTCGCGCAGCATCTCCTTTGATTATTCTTATTGGGATTCTGGCACACGTCTATGAACATCGGGTCTCTAGTATGTTTATGATTACTGAATTCGAATCTGGATTCTCCGTCCCTAAGGTTCAGCCGCGCTCCGTACGTTATGAGAAAATCGGCTTCTAATATAATATCCACCAGCAAGCCTGGAACGACAACAAATTCATAGGGGCGGGACTCGTATTTATTGGTGGCGACCCGCAGCATACACTTCGATTCCCTTTGAAGTGCGATTCCGTTTGCTGCTACTGGGCTTGGTCCGTCTTCTTCCGTGAGTCCGAAACGCACTTTTCTTCGAGGCATCAGGTCGGCGTTGACGCAGGACACGTCTGCTCCCAAGTCGAGGAGGGCCGTGCAGGTTCCGAGACCTCGGACTGTCACCTCTGCCTGATTCCGGTTGCGAATCGCCGATGTGCTCCTGTCCCTGCAGTTTGAGACGGTCGGCGAACTTCGTCTCCCGGCTGCGGTCGTCCCGGGCTGGGGCTGCGGTGTGGTCCTCGGTGTTCTCTGGGAATACCGGGGCTCTGCGTCCTGCGGGCGTTGAAAGTTCTCGGCCTGGCTGACGGGACTCCGTTCGCTCTGTCGCGGCAGTGTTTCACAACATGGCCAACCCGGTCGCAGTAATTGCAGATGGGCTTGTTGTCGAAGGTTCGCCGGTCTCCCTCGAAATTTCGACGGAACGGCGAGACGCTTCTTTGTCGAAACTTCGGTGGACGTGCTGGGTCCGCTGCGTAGCGGTTCCTTTCCGTCCGGACGGGGCTCCTCGGGCGACGGTGGTCGGCGGGCGTCTGGATTGCTGCTACCACTGGGGCCGGTCGGGTGGGTATGACGGTGCGGTCTCCTGCGTGCTTGGCTCGCACTTCGAGGAACTCCCACAGTGGGTCCAGGGTGCGCGTTGCCCCCGCGATGGCGACATCGGATAAGTCGGCCTCCGGGATCGAGTTGCCGAAATACTCGATGATCTCTTCGTCGAGCATGCGATTGTGGACCTGGAAGCAGAGCCACTGTGATTATTCTAGTGTCTCTCCAGGCTTGCCTTACATCCTATTTTATCTCTCCTAATTCTAGGAAATACCCATCGTCTCTCGATTCATAAGCTAAGACCGTGCTTGGGGGGGGGGGCACTGGGTTCGGTACCACTCGTGAACTTGTGATTGCGCCCTGTATTGAGCTCCTCCACGAAGAGGTACGCGGCACTTTCAACTCTCCGTGAAAAAAATCTTGTCTGGTCCGAAAAACCACGGGTATTGGGCTGCTGTACTACGATTGCCTATCCTAGTGCTGGTTTAACACGTTATTTCGATCGACCGTAGGGCGGATCGATCGCATATTCACCAACTGTAACGCGGTTTCCGCTATCTGCTGAAGCTCGTTCGTACGAAGTCCTAGGGTCCTGGGGGGAGAGATAGGCCGTCGCTCCCGGAGCAAGTAGGTGAACTTACTCGGGCACAAGTCGGGAGCAGGGACGGGCGAAGGTCGACGGGTTTCGAGGTGCTGGCACAGGGAACGACTGGACGCTGGGTAAAGCATGTCCTTCCTCTCCGGACGTCTCTTTTTATTCATTTCCTCCTCCCACGAACTCTTTCCTCATGAATCCCGGCTCTGTCTATCATTGGACGCGGTGTTGGCGCTATTCTTCTTCGATCTCTACTTCGCGCCTGCGCTCTCGAGTGGGATGTCAATCTCGCCGCCCGCACATGCCACACATGTATCTACTCTGCTCCGCATCTGGTTGCCAGTTCACAAACTATCCAGCATTTCCAGATGTGGCCTCTTCTTGTAGTGCGCCGCCTGGTTGGGGTTCTGCTTAGCTCCATGACAATATTTCAAGACTCTCATGCCCAGTTCCATGTGCCCCTTGGTGGCCTTGTCGAGCGACTTGAGCAGGCTGTCACGAACGTAATGTCCGGACGCCAACCCGTCGCTGAGTGCATTATCGAACCGATTAGGCGTCGGAAATCACTCTGAGTACTTACTCCCTCTTCCTTCGCGAAGCTGAGTGGAGCACGCTCCAAATTTCAAATGCCCGCATCACATGGAGTCTGAGCTGGTTTGCAATCTGTCATATTGAGTCTGTCCAGTATCTCGTGAACAAACTTGGTCTGATGCATGTGCACATCGAAGTTCCTGCTGACCTCTATTTGATATCCCAGGAAGTAAGACGGTGGCTCGTACCAGGTGTATACCTATGAAACCGGACGATTTTTCCAAAAACGGAAAATTCTCATGTAACAAGACAAAATATTTTATTTCATTCGAAGTATGCGCCTTCATTAGCCACACAACTGGTCCATCTTTCGGGAAGTTTTCGGATTCCTTTGCGAAAGAAGTCTTCTCCCTTTGAGGCGAACCATGAATCGAGCCATTTTCCAATTTCTCCAAATTAAGCGAAGTGCTGGTTGGAAAGTGCGTGCCCGAGGGATGCGAACAAGTGATAGTCCGACGGGGCAAGGTCGGGGGAGTATGGCGGGTGGGGTAGGACCTCCCACTTCAGAGCACCAAGCGTCTCGCGAGTCAGCTTCGCAGTGTGGGCCGGTGCGTTGTCATGGAGCAAAATGACACTCTCGTGTCTCGTCGATGTTTGTGGCCGCTTCTCGGCAAGGGCATGGCTCAAATCGGTCAATTGTTGTTGATAACGAGTCGTGTCAACAGTTTCACCGGGTTTCGAGAGCTCATAGTGGATAACACCAACTTGATCCCACCAGACACACAACATTGTCTTCTTTCCGAACCTGTTCGCCCTGACTGACGCCGTCGCTGGTTCTCCGGGACTAACCCAAGAAAAAGATCCATTTTTCATCGCTCGTCACGATTCGACGCAGAAAGCTTTTCTTCTGGAACCTTTCAAGCAGATCCGAGCAGATGGTCAATCGGACGTTTTTCTGCATTCCGTTGAGCTGCATCGTCCGAACTTCTGAATCTTCCCAAGAGCATGTAGGCGCTTCGAAATCGTCTTCTGAGTCACGCCGAGCTTCACTGCGAGTTCCGACTGGCTTTGGGACTTGTCTTCTGCCAGCAGTTGCTCCAGAGCGTCATCATCGAACTTTTTTTCGGGTCTTCCACGAGGATCGTTGACAATGCTGAAGTCTCCGGTTCTGAACTTCTGATACCACTCATAACACTGTGTTCGGCTCAGGGCATGGTCGCCGAATGCTTCTTTGAACATTGAATGAGCTTCTGGAGCAGTTTTGCCAAGATGAAGGCAGCTCACCAGGGTTCCCCGCAAAACGGCGTTTTCGGGCACATAGTCACTCATGATCGATAAATCGCCAAATTTTTCCTGGCACGAAGTTCCGCGCTCTATCAAGTGCCTCAAGTAGCAGACTGTTTTGGGTAGACAACGAAAAAAAATTGGCGCGAAACTCAAACCACAGCCGATGGCAGCGCCCCCGGACGAATCGTCCGGTTTCATAGGTATGTTACCTGGTATGTTATCTGCAGATCCCTCGTGAGTGATTCAAAGAACTGAAGCACCAGATCCCTGGTTGCTCCGGCACAGATTGCATCATCCACATGAACGCAGCACAGGAGCCTTTCTGCCCTATTTCTGAAGAATATGCAGGGTTCTGTTTGGCTCCGTTTCAGCTTCTTGCTCAACAAAACATTTGTGAGCTTGTGATTGAAATTCGCCGGACTTTGACGAAGTCCGTGGATTGATCGCAGAAGCCTCGAGACCTTACTTCCGTTTTCAGACGGAAAACCCATTTCGAATAGAGGGCCTCTCTTCCTACCGGAAGATCTGTCTCCTCCCACACTTCCATTTCTTGCATCGAGTCAAGTTCCTCTTGGATAGCGGCTTGCCAAAACTTTCTGTCGGGGCCAGAGATCACCTCCGAATACGTTCAAGGGTCATTACGCCCCTGAATCCCTAGCTCGCTGTCTACGTCATCATTAGTTCCATGAGGACCTCTTGTTTCATTCCAATTTGCTTCTGCTTCAAAGAACGACGGCAACTTCAAGGATTTCCTTGGCTTCAAGCCGGTCTGTTCTGCATTGTCCTCGGTTTCTTCATTCGCCTTGTCTATTTCTATTCCTTCGTCTTCAGTGTCTTCCTCCTGTTGTTTCACAGGATTTTCAAGTAGCGCTATTTGTTCTCCGGGTTCTTCATCCCGGGGGTCTAACGAAGTTTTCAAAGGCGGTTGTTTCAGGAACGTCACGTCCTTCGATACGAGACTTGTTCTTGTGCCATAAAGCATGACTTGTTGGATATTTGGGCTCACTAGCTAGTTGGCGAACACTCTCAATCTGAAAATGGGTTGAAGATCACGGCACAAAATAAACAGACAGAGTTTCAGTTAGAAACATCTAGCTCCTCGGAGCTGTGGTTTATTAGCTCTGGTTTATATACCCAGGGGAAAGTACTGTAACAGGTGGTAAGCAGATCCGAAGCTGGGTCGCCCTCGGATCTGTGTCAAGACATGCGGATGCAATACTGCGAAGTGTCAGAGGTGAACTTCGTGTTCATCTCCACCTCTGACCGTAATCACACTGACGGGATTCAGATACCCGCAATATTGCTAAATAATGCATCAGACTCTTGCCCGCTACTCGGAGCCGATGAAGATCTGTTTCCCCGCGAAGAAGAGGGATGAGAGTCAACAGAGACCTCTGGTTCAACGAGTCGAATTCTTGCAACAGGCCGAGGTTTCGCGTGCTTATTCCACAGGAATTTGCAGACAGTTGCTCTGTCGGCCCTATGTCATCGAGGGAAGACGAATCCGTTTCTCTGCCGACTGTTGTGAGGTCGGACTCGGCGGTCGTTTTGACTGCCCCGGAGTCCCCTCCTGCTCCAGGTTGGTTGTGCACAACTGGCAAGGACTCGGAAGCTCCCGGAAGGGTTCCCGGAACAGACCCGGCTCCTTGAACCCCGGATTGGACGGATCGATGTCGAAGTTCTGATCCTTGTCCAGGCACAGTAGAGTGGGGTCTACACTGAGAAAGTCACTGATGAGTTCGGCCCGGAGGGTTGGAGCAGGCTTTGTAGGCGTCTCAAAAGATTCCACGGCCGTATTGAGGTAACAGGCCGGGAAGACGACGAGAGGGACCCGATCGATCAATTTGTGCATCGGATAACTAGGTACGAACTCGCACGGAGGCGCCACCATCTATGTATCGACATTCTTCTACAGTTTTGATCATAAAACACATGACCACCTCGTAATGTTGAACCATGTCAAGCTCGTGAAGAAACAACATGTCCATGTTGGAACTGATAAAGCCTAACGACCAATAAAATAAGTGTAAGAAAAGAACCACCTGACAACGTAACGAGCATCAGAAAACTATCGTCACCTATCCGAAATGCGGCACAACTTGGTTGCAGGTATCGTATTTGAATAACATTCCAGGACGTTTGCAATTCACGGTTCTCCAACTTTCCCTCGAAGATCTCTCTTGCCAGAGAGAAGAATGAATGCGCAAGAGACGTGCGATTCTGAACACACCGATGTGACCTCAGAACACTGCAGTACTGGACATGCCCGGATAGGCATAATCTGTCTCCTAAGGAAAAACGAAATCCATCTAAGAGGCACAGAGGGCATAAAAGAAAGATGTTTCAATTGGACCCATATGTCAAACCATAATGGAACAGATTGAAACAATGTATCAACCTTTTAACCGACTAACAAATGGACGAGTTTATAGGCTCTAATCATCACCGACATTGAGAAGAACTTTGTAACTGTCCGATGACAGGTTGTGTCTTTGGAGAGATGGATAACAGTGTGTTCGGAAAAA
This sequence comes from Phytoseiulus persimilis, assembly GCA_037576195.1. Taxonomy (NCBI): domain Eukaryota; kingdom Metazoa; phylum Arthropoda; class Arachnida; order Mesostigmata; family Phytoseiidae; genus Phytoseiulus; species Phytoseiulus persimilis. The sequence goes on from CM075104.1 coordinate 5,072,345, forward strand.
CTCATAAAACCCGGCAAGAACATTGACGCGTTCTGGCTAGTGGATGGGTGTGTTGAGGAATTAGGATTCCCTCAGCACGCGTTCCTGTTCAGGTTTGGATGAGGGCACATCAGAGGCCTCACGACATGCGTAGGTACGGGTGAAGTCGACCGACTTCACCCTTGCCACTTCAGTACATCAGGACTGTATAACGCCACCATTTGGACAGAATGAACACCGAGACAGTAACCAATACGGTTTCCGTTTTTTTTACATGGTGGAACGAATCTGTGAACTCCCAACACTATCCAACACCAACTTGCCATAGTTGGCGGCTAGTTGAGACTTCTGGACGTTCACCATCACAAGATTCCCATCCGACGATCGACTCACCGGCGTCGCAACCACCTCAGTTGGAGACCGAGAGACGAGCTCCAACTTCTTGTCCTCCATGACGAAAGGTTGAAGTTTTAAATACCTGAGGTGGTGGCCTGGGATCTGGAGGTGAACCGTCTTGATAAGACGCGGAAACAGGAATGAACTCGAAGAACGAAGATGGACCTGAGTCTCCGTACTGTTTAGAGAGAGACCCGTTTAAAAAAAAAACATCTTTGGAGACAGCAAGTGACAAAGTTCTGTGTGACAGGATAAACAAGCTCTAGAAGGAACTCGAGGAATACGATCAGGGGTGTGTTCGGAGATACATGAATCAGAGGGTTAAATCGTGGGAAAGCTCCAACGGTCTTCCACGAAAAAAAGACTGCATGAATGTATCGGAATCGAACAGGCTTTTCGAATCGAGTTCCCCGCTCGTCCCGCTTGAACGTTATTGCGTTATCTGAAATTAACCACTGGAGCGCTGGGTTGTGGCTCAGGAAACGGCGCAGTGCCAGGAGGAACTCTTCGGCGGACATATCCGCCTTCAGGTCGAGCCGGATCGCTCGGTTGACTGCGCACGTGAATAACAATACGTATGATTTCACCTTTTCCTCGTTCTGCTTAATCCGAATAGGCCCGAGGAAGTCTGTGCCGGTGGCCGTGAAGGGCGCCGATTCTTCCACCCGGAACGATGGGAGGGGCGGGACTGGGAGAGATACGGCCTAGCGTTGTATCTTACGCATGTCTTGCAGCTGTGCACGACCGAGCGGCACAAGGCTATGCACGTAGCACGAAGAACCTTGCCCGGAGGTCGTGCAGTACGTTGGCAGTTCCGCCGGTGTGGAGGCATTCCGAGGCGTGGATGTGGCCCACCAGCAGAGCGACCAGATGTTCATCGTGCGGCAGGAGGATTGGGAATTCTTTATCGAAGCTCATGCTCGGTCGCTTTTCCATTCTGGATCGGCAGCGGAGGAGTCCGTCCTCGGCGACGAACAAGCGGAGCTGGTGGAGCGGACTTGCTCCCGGGATCTTCTCGCCCTGATTTGCGAGCTCTGACTAGAAGTCACAACTTTGTATGCTCTTGAGAAGCTGTGTCTCTGTCGTTTTCAGCTCGTCTGATCGTTGTCATCGAGTGTTGTTCACGACCTCTGGCTGAGTCTGGGAACCGGAGTAAATAAGCGATGACTCTGAGTGTCTTGATCCATGAAGACAAATCCCTCCGTGTAAGAGGCCTGGAAGACGTGTTTCCCACCAGAGACGTGATTGAATCCACCTTACGCTTCGCTGCGAAGTCATTCAGGTCGAATTTGTTCAGATCGTGCGTCTCGGGTTCCTCGAGCGTTTCCAGGTAAGTTGGGCCTTCTAGCCAGAACCGTTGTAGATCTGTTTTGTCGAGAGCTGATCCGATTAGCTCCAGGCGGTGGATCGTATGCTCGTCCTTCAGGGGCGCTACCCTGGCTTTCGCGAAGAGGAATCGGACTGAAACCGATTTGAGATTGCCCTCCACCTACTCGCGTAGGTACGCACAGCAGGCGTAGGCTGCCAATGAAGCATCTGCAAAGTTGTGGAGCTCTCGGATTGCTTAAGGAGAAGGGCTGTTGCATAGACAACGTTCGACTCGAATGTGTTTCACAAAATCGAGATTTGCTGCTGCTGACGCGTACCGCTCCGCCAACTCTCTAGTCCACACCGTGTCCTAACCGAGCTTTGTCTGCCACGCTGCTTGGCAGAGTATTTTGAAATTGATAGCAATAGGAGGTATGATCCCTAGTGGATCAAACAGCGCGCTGAGACCTTCCAGCAGTTTCCTTTTGGTGGGTGGACCAGACACCAGAGCGTCTTTGACCGCGTTCGGTTGAATGTGGAGCTGATCTCTTACTTGGTCCCAAGGAACGCCGAGAAACTTGATGCCGCACATTACGTCTCCCGGGGCATATTGCTGAAAATCGCGATGAAGTCTGCTACTTTTTGCTGTTCGTCGCCCACTTGGCTGGAGGAAAATGTCCCCGTTTGAATGTGTCGACTAGACTAGCAACGCGACGGTTTCCTTTGCTCCAGCGACGACGTCACTTCCGACTGAGACATCGCCCATGTACACCGAGTCTCTGACCTCCGCTAGGACCGAGGCGTGCTCCGGCTGGTTGGCGATCTCGTTGTCGAGAGAGTATCGGATGCCCGCAGACGATAGCCAAGGGGCTGCAACGATTCCGAAATCTAGAGCTGTGGACCAAAACTGCGATGCCTAGAGGCCAGTAGAATCGCATGTATAATAGGTACGATGCGCTTTCGTAACGAGAAACTGCATGAACGCGGCTTTGATGTCTGTGTTGAGCACAATAGGTTTCCTCCTAAAATTGGTCAACACCTTGATGATGCAGGGAAGGAGCGAAGGTCCTTGTTCCACGCAGTCGTTGAGGGACGCCTCGTCCAAGCTTCTTGAGCCGCCGTCTTTGACGACCCGTACTTTGAATTCTGGCGAGTCTGCGAAGGCTTTTTTGGAGACTGCGAGAATTGGGCGTCGACCGCCGTTAGAAGTTTAGGGGACTTGGTTTCTTGGTTAATGAATTGAATCAATCTGGAGTACGCTAGTCTCTGGTTGTCTCGCAATGTGTTCAAGTTGGACTTAAAGGGGAGCGACACGATGTAGCGACCTGTTCCGGTGCGTTTCACCGTTTGTCTGAAGAAGCTGTCCATTTTTTCCGCTGATGCCGCATCGTCGTCGGACTCCGCACGCTCGATTCCGAACCGCTGGTTTTCCCAAAGGAACCCTGGTGACTCCGCGTTGTCTTCTAGCTTTGTCGCCTGGCTCGGTGATTGAACAGTTTCGCGCACTGACTTGATGACACCCAACGACGTGACAACCGAGTTGCCGAATTGATTTGAACCCTCGCTGCCCCAGAGGAACCATCCGAAGATGGTTGGTTACGCCAAGAGACTGCCTATTTTTTTTTCATGTGCCGCGGTAGACAAATGGAAGTACGTCGGCGTCAAGGAGGAGATCTATCTCATCCGGGAATGAGTCGAGTTTCTCGTCCGCGAGCTCCAGCATTGGCTTGCTCAGTACAGCCCCGGGCAGGACGCCCTCGATAACCTTGGTTACTGCGAGGCAACGCGCTCATACTCGGCGCGAGGGAACCGGCTCTTGATTTTGAATTCGACCAAGTTTAGTTTCTGGCCATCCGAAACACTTCCGGCCACCATGTGGAAACTGGCGAGTCTCTGCTCCACCGGGGTTTACTTAAGCAATTGCACTATCCTGTCTGAGACTATAGAAGCTTGGCGGCGCGGGTCGAGTATGGCTCTGCAGATGGTTTTGCGGTTCTTACCCGCACTGACCCACACGTAGCCCGTCTGGAGGAAGGCGCTGTTTGCGGCGTCTCCGAAGGGCAGCGGGAGGCAGGGGGATGCCACCACCACTTCATCTGCGGGCCGTTGCTCTCTTTGCCGGGAGCACACTAGGCTCAAACACTGCCGTTGCAGACCGAGCAATTGGGGACGCGCGCTCGACATTTTTGGGCTGAGTGGTTGCGTCGAAGGCGCCTCGAGCACGCGTTTTCCGACTCCGCCGTTCGTCGTCTCTCCTCGTTTGACATTATTTTTGAACACTTGGAGCTGGCGTGATCTTTTGCGCGAGAAAATGCAGGAGTGGTCAACCGATCGATTTTTGAAAACTTAAAATGCTCATATCTCGAGAACCAGTGGAGCTACAGCGCCGATAAAAAAAACCCGTTGTGAAGCTCTTTTCAAGGGCTATCGAACGCTGTCCCGGCAGCGGGTCCCGGAAACGACTTTTCTACTCGAGGAAAATGAAAAAGTTGGTTGGTTTACCCGGAAGGAGAAGGCTGACCACTTTCTCAGATATCGCTAAAAGTACTCCTATCCATCGTCTACTCGCAAGGCAAGTTTCATCCCGATCCGAGTTTGCGGGGCCGAGATATCAACAGTTGAACATCGGCGATGAAGCGGTTTTCCCCCAGAACTCGCTTGAAACCCAGCATAAAACTGGATAGAAGTCATCGAATCGAGTCATCTATCCGGAAATCATAGTCAAATCGATCCCGGAATCACCCTCCCAGACTCGTTAAAGTATGCTCAGATTGGTCCCGGAATCACTCCTCCAGACTTGAAAAAGTATGCCCAGATGGGTTACGGAATCACCCTTCTAGACTTGGAGAAGTACGCTCAGATGGGTTACGGGATCACTCCTCAATGGAGCCGAACGAAGCGAACTCAGGGCGAACCCAGCTGTGGAAGACGGATAGAAAACTCAGAAGGTGGTGGAGCACCGCCTCCTCGACATCAATGCATTTATTGTCATTCTGCTTGAGAAGGTCCAGCGATTTCATCGTCAGTTTCAGCTTCGGACTCAGTCTCGTGGGGCACAAAGAGCTCAGAGAGATTCTCAACCGGACGGGGAATGACGGGTTGCCACCTCGCGTGGGAGAGGTAGAAGACGACAGTTGCCACGTGTGAGCAGCAACCGACCGTCCTGGCGCCATTTTTGCAGTCACAGTAATACCTCTTGATCACCTCCACACTATTCCTCTCTGGCTCGTACTCGATATAAACATGGGACTCGACGCGCTCCGAGTGTCGAGATCGTATGTCCGTACGGATGATCGTCGGTTCCACTTTAACGTATCTCATTGAAACTTCGTTGTTCGCGTCCATGATCTCCGCCAGGTAGGAGAGCGCCATCCGGAGCTGGTACGGTCCTGAAGTGAACATCAGCAGAGACTCTTCAGTCATAACGGGGAAACCGTCACGTCGCTGGCGGGGATGTGTTGTAGAGTTGACGGTTTCCGATTCCATCGTTCGGCCTCTACTTCCTCACCCAGTGTGTTCTGGAGCTAGCTGCGACTTTCCATGTAATCCAATAGTTCAGCGGTCGCACTGTCCTCGGTCCCTATCCGCTTTCCGTACGTGTTCTGGAGGAAAGCGATGATTCGGCACAACTTCGGCATCTTCGGGAGCATTTTGTTATCCACCGTGTGCTTGAGAAGCTTGAACTTGCCCCAGAGAAGTCCGTGGACGGCTTCAACCACCCATCGTACCTTCGTTACGCGCCGCGACTCATTAGCTTCGTCTGTTGGGAGCTGTTTTCGCTTGTTCAACATTGCCGGCATCAGAACCTTGTAGCCTAGCGCTGTCATGAAGTCTTTCGCTGGGCTGAAACCCCTGTCGACGACGAGAACATCGCCATGTCTCAGCAAACCCTGTAGATGAGGATTCTTCAGAACTTCTCTTACGATCGTGGCGTCGTTATGTTTGGCTGCATACGGTCCGGCAAGATCAACGATGTCACCCCCTCGCTGGCCGGGTGGCATAAACCAACACTGGGTGCCACGCTAAGCTAGCAATTGCGGGACAGAAATCTTTCTTATGTGGTAAAAAAGAGGATTTAATTTATATCAGAATTGAATCTGAACCATCTTAAGACCCAAGCCCACCGCCCGCAATGGGATTTGCGAGGCGATAGGGAGTGTTGCTGAAGCAATACTTTATGTGATTCCGGTGCACTCCTGAGGGCTGGCTGAGAGGTTCAGCCGAAAAACAAAAAAAAGATCAACGATGTAGCCATTGGTGGTACAAACAGTGAACGGTTTGCATAATGGAACCTTCTTCTGGACCGAAAAAGACCTCCTCTGGTATGGATTGTTGGAGCTTTTTTGATGCCTGATGTAAGTTCCGTCTAGGACGAGCGCTGCTTGGTCGTCCCTCAGATTCAGGAGTTTTTTGGCTCAAGGAGAGGTGTTGTCCAGCAAATCCTGACGAGACATGCTTCGCGGCCCAAAGTCTTTGAGCACTACGCTCTCAAACGCTCCAATAACATTTTTGTAGCTGTCCGATATTATTGTCTTGTGCGGAAGTTTGAAGTTCGCGGCTATGTGCTCGACTGAGTTCCCAGTTCTCAGTTTGAGCAGGAAGACGAAAACAGCCTGATTGACATTCCGGACATGGGTGTTCCGCAAAGTGGACAGCCTGTTAACCAGATCGTCGAAAGCGTTCCTATCGATTCCGATGAGGGATTTCAAACGTTGATCCTCGACATCCGCACGGTGGACTTCGTCCCACAGCGTTCCAGTGGTCGACTCACAGAGAAAGCACCTAACTTCCCATTCCTCCATGAGCGATTCTTGCGCGACAGTGGGGAGTGTCCTCAATGTATCGACAGGTGTCTCGAAATCGATCCTGTGAAGCTCACACATGCGACATCCATCAGGTATGTAGATTCTCGCACGGTTGAAAACACTGCGCCTGATGCTAAGAGCGATGACGTACAAGTTTCGCGTCGTCTTGCAAAAAACACACTTTCGGTGGGTAGCAGCTCTCCGGGGCACAGGATAAACCACTTTTGCTCCGTCGTCTAGAACGTAAGAAGCGTCCGGATCGGAATCGTTATCCGAATGGGAATCCTGGTCCGCAGACATGCGCTCTTCCTGCTCGCTTCCTTCTGCATCACCACTCGGAAGGAACCAACTTCCTTCGTCACCTGCATCGATGCGGCGTTTTCGGCAATCTGCACAAAGAACACAGTTGATGATGAGAGGCATTCTCAGACGCTGGGAAAATACAGCGACATCCTCTATTGACTTCAGCGTTCTCGATCTACCGCGGGAGGGCCGCTTCCCACGAGCAGCACACTCCCTGAACTTCCCGCATAACTCACACAGATAAGTTCCGATTGTAAGAGTTTTGGCAAGGCGCGCGGAAAAAAACTCGACATCTCCTGCAGTCGCGAGCTCCCTGAATCGCCAGGATTCACGAACACGTTCACAACTATTGCACTTCTGAGACATCATGGATTATAATGAGAATCTCAAGCAGGGGAGCACGTGCGGCTCCGCGAGGATTGGCGCCAAAACGACACTCACCGCTCGGGAAAAGGGAAAGACGCCGTGTCGGCTGTTTGCTTGGATCAGGGCCCACGCGGAGATCTTTGGGCGATGCTCCACCACCTTCTGAGTTTTCTATCCGTCTTCCACAGATGGGTTCGCCCTGAGTTCGCTTCGTTCGGCTCCATTGAGGGAAGATCCCGTAACCCATCTGAGCGTACTTTTCCAAGTCTAGAAGGGTGATTCCGTAACCCCTCTGGGCATACTTTTTCAAGTCTGGAGGAGTGATTCCGGGACCAATCTGAGCATACTTTACTGAGTCTGGGAGGGTGATTCCGGGATCGATCTGACCATGATTTCCAGATAGATGACTCGTTTCGATGATTTCTATCCAGTTTTATGCTGGGTTTCAAGCGAGTTCTGGGGGAAAACCGCTTCATCGCCGATGTTCAACTGTTGATCTCTCGGCCCCGCAAACTCGGATCGGTATTGAACTTGCCCTGCGAGTAGACGATGGATAGGAGTACTTTTAGCGATACCTGAGAAAGTGGTCAGCCTCCTCCTTCGGGGTAAACCAACCAACTTTTCCATTTTCCTCGACTAGAAAAGTCGTTTCCGGGACCCGCTGCCTATAGCCTTTGAAAAGAGCTCCACAACGGTTTTTTTATCGGCGCTGTAGCTTCACTGGTTCTCGAGATATGAGCATTTTAAGTTTTCAAAAATCGATTTTATTATCCCGGCAGGCCCTTTCGTCTATCTTGCAGCTCTGCTCCGCGTGTGCGCACCTTTCTCCACAGTCCGAGTATTTGAAGAACCCGGCCGTGGTTGTGAACAGTGCTGTTGGAGTGGGCTAGTGGGCAGAAACTCCGATTAGACTACGTAACCTCCGAAAAGTTGCCTTAGTAGTGGCCTTTGTAAAGATGTCTGCCAGTTGGTTCTCTGTACCCACGAACTCTAGTTTGACATCACCATTTTCTGTTTGGTACGTGAGCGGAAAGCGGTATGACTCACAAGTTTCATGGTTGATTGGTTGTCATTTTGTGCTGTGGGCACGTGCTCGTATCCAAGCTCTGCTGTCAACTGGGTGAAATGAAGAGCTAGTTGGATCGTAGAAACTGCGGCAATTAACTCACTCTCGCAAGAGGATAGATAAATTACTCTTTGATGTTGGCTAGCCCAAGCGAGAGGCCCTGAGTCACTGAGAATCAAGGACCCGGTAACACTCTTTCGCGTTTCAGGGCAACTAGCAAAGTCAGCGTCGCTGTAGTGGCGGAACGTGTTGCAGTCGTTGCTTCTATACAGGATCCCGACGTTAGCGCGCATTCCCTCGGACCATCGTTTCTTTGTAGGATGTTCCAAGTATCTGGATAGGAACCCCACTATGAAACTGATATCCGGCCTGGAAAATATACTGAGGTTCATCAAACTCCCAATCAGAGTTCGATCAGAGTGATCTCGAGATCACCCTAGAGTTTGTTGAGAAACATCATGACGGCGGTTTCTGTCTTGCCTCAGATGATAGAATCGTCTACGTATAGAACGATCAAGATTCGATCTGGGCCTTCACTGTAGTATATGTATAGTTCAGTGGAACATTGTTCCGAATTCAGACTGAGTAATATTGATATCATTTTCTTGTTAAACATTCTCGGTGCTTGACGGGCGCCGTAGATGCTTTTGATGAGTTTGCAAACCTTGGATGTATCATCTGAGTAGCTTTCTGGCTGGTCCATGTATAGGACCTCTTCTATGTCTGCGGTAAAGAAAGCGGTAATCACATCAAACTGATAGAGAACAAGTTTCTCCTTAGCGGCAATGTTGAGAATCAATCAAATTGATTCAAAACGAGACACAGGACTGAACAACTCTTTGTATCCGAGTCCCTCGCGCTTTGCGAATCCCTTCAGAACCGATCGCGCGCGGTATTTCAAGATGGACCCGTCAGATCGTCGCTTGATTTTGAAGATCCGGCGATTTCCGAGACTTCGGCGTCCGGAAGGCAAGTCAGTTGGTGTCCAAACGTTTAGGTTTTTCATGCTTGCGATCTCTAGATCAGCAACCTCCTTCCACTCGTGTCTTTGATCAGATTTCATTGCCTCTTCGAAGGTAGATGGCTCGACTATGGCACTGGCTTTGCTCACATTGATAATGACAGAATCAGAGAATCGTCAATAGTATCTATCCTCGCTGTCTTATTTGACTCGTGGTGGTAGAAACACCACTCTGTCAGGGTTTGGTTCAAACTTCTTTTTCTTTTTTACGGTACCAACTGCAGCTTGTTGACTTTCCTCTCTTCCCGTTCTCGGTCCAGAGAGGGACCGATTCCGCCTGGCTGGTACTGAATCATTTACCGCCGGTGGGTTATCACCTTCAATGGTGGAGTCATCCGAGAGAGGGTCCCCGTCCTTGGGGTCGCTTGGTCCACCGTTGGTTTCACCGCGAGCACTCACTCCACGATTTTCACCTTCATCATCGTTGGATGCTGATGGATGGTTATTGGCATCATCAGTGTTCCCTACGTGCTCGTCACTTTCTGTTCTGCTGCCGGAAAGTGGACTTCCCTTTGTTAAGTTGACATCCTTTGTAGTGATGAAGGTGCGAGGTCCTGGTGACCATATCATGTAACCTGCTACCTCTGTCGATAGGCCGACCAGTATTCCGGGAAATCCTCTTGATAGGACTGGAAGTCGTAGGGTTTGAAGGTAGAGGATCGAAGGTGTGGAACACTAGCTCAGTTGACAACAAGAGTGACAACGCAAGAGACGTGTAGAGTAGAAGGCTCTGTACCACAGTGAAGTTTATTCGAAAAGAGGGTCCTTATATACCTAGAAGGGGAGCGTAGCTCTCCCACGATTGGTCTAGAGTCCAGACACCAGATGAGTCACATCTTAACATAAGTTGACAGATGGTCTAGTTTGTAGGTCGGAGGGGTTGTAATCCCGACTCCGTACTCTTGGTTTTATGTGGACTGTCTGTATCAGTCCCTTACATCTGCTGTCGGGGTTGGAACCCCGATTTCGTTGCATTTCCCAGACGTCGTGACTTGGGAGTACTGTGAGTCATCTGAGTGTGTCATGCTCTCAGACGCGTGCGAGATCTGAGCCCGACAGGCTTCAGATTCTGATCTCCAACATCCCCTCTGGCTGTCGAGTCCGAAGATCTCGCAGCTGAAAAAGTATTCGCTGGATAGTTCCGTGATGTGATTAAACATTGAATATCCCCTCTGGCTATGAAGATTGAGGAATCGGTCGAGTTCAAATTCTTCTTGAGAAAATCGAGTGATTTCTTTACAGTGATTATTTCAGTTTGGATTGTTCGTGAATCCGAATATGCGCGGTAGTAGGTAGACGCTACAACCGTTCGTTTTTCATCGAGACTGCATGCGCAGTTAGGAAGTTCGACGTAGTTTCTTCGGAGAGCGTACTATGGGTGGAGTCAGTTGGGGGGCATTTAAATAAAAGTTGAGGAAGTGTGAAATATGACCTCTTCTTGGTGATTTGACCTGGAAATCATGATCCATGTGTCTCAAGATTTGTACCATTTTCCCCTCTCACAGGGAAGTAATGATTTCTTTCAATGAAGATGAAAATCCGTAGAGTTTTCGATGGTTTTTCAAGATTTCTAGTTTGGTTGCCGAGAGTCGTTGATCCAAGTTGCGAGAATGAGGGAAAAAGTCGGTTGATTTCGCCCTAGGCGGATAGGATAAAAGGCGTGCGGAGTTAGTTCGGAGTGCAGTTCGTTTTGAACCTGTTCGAATATGCTTCTTCGCCCGGGTAGTCGCACATCGGAGAGCTCATCAAGTCGTTCGAGTGGATCAGGACTGACACGGCGCTCAAGGCAGTCTCCGAGTCAAGCGGAGTCTTCAGTCAGCGGATCGCGTGCGCCAGGACGTCCCAAGGAGGAAGCCTCGAGAGGTGCAGCAGAGGAGTCGCCAGCTCACGGAAGGACCCAGAGTAGCCAGGGCCCCCGACCCGCCGTGGGGGAAGAGAGCAATCTTCTTGACATGTGGAGCTGGTTGTCGGGTCTTTTCGACCCGGAGGAGGGGCGCCGTGCAGACCAGCGCAGCGATTTGAAGCGCGGAGCATCTTCCAGTGCCGGAATGGAACGTTTGGCAAGGGAAGCCAGAGGCGTCATCGATCGAGAGCATCGGGGAGGAAGCGCCCGCTACGGACGGCGGTCGACATCCGTCGATTTTTTCGGGAATCGTCGGGAGGGCAGTGTCGCGCGCCCGGGCTCGGAGTCGTGGTCCGAGGTGGGCATCTGTGTTTGGTGCCGATGGAGTTTGCTTCTTGTCATCCCAGCAGTCCTGTTTGTCGTCGGATTCACAGTTGGTGAGTGGAAGCGATACCATCAATTTGAACAGGGGATCTTCCGAGTTTATGGGAGCCGTTTGGTGAAAGCGCCGCTCTTTTGTAGGTGTGACGGTGTCAGGCGGAGGGAGCGCCGTGGAATCGAGCAGTGGCACCACCGAGGTGTCTCGGAGACTCACGCTTTCGGCGGAGGCCGTGAGCAGTAAGGTGGAGACACGGTCCAGAGAACCCGTGGGGTTGAAGACGGACTCAGCGACATTCGCACCCTCGATAGGCGGAGGAGTCGTGCGGGACAGCGGCGAGGCGAGCAGGGTCTCGCTCAACAATTTTGTCTGTCGACCAGTGGACAGGCGACTTTTATGTTATCCGGTCATGAGTCGCAGTTGTGTTTTACTGCGCGAGCAGCGCTTTGAGAAGCCGGAGGAGGTTGTCGTGAGGCCCGGTCAGGGAGTGTCTGCTGTGATGTGTCGTGGCTACGATATGTATATAGAGGTTTGATTTATGTCGAATGAACGAGGTAGAGAAAAAAAATCAAACTGGAATCTCTGTTGTGTTTATTTAACCCAAGATAAAAACGTTCGTGCATATGTCTGAGGTAACTTGGGAGGTTGATATGGCTATTGTTTATGATCGAGGGCACTTGGCATGCATTACATATTTGAAGAGGTTCAGATGGGACCACTGTGACTGCTAGAACTGGACTCCGGCCAGTCGATTGGTTGAGCGCGTTTCAGCTCAATTTTCGTTTTGAGTAGCTGTGTTTTCAGCTCGTAATTCTCGTTAAGGAGATCGAGTAATTGTTGTCGATCTTTGGAATTACTTTCGGATTGCTTTCTGTTGAGAGTTTCGAGTTGCTCAATGTGATCAGTGTGATCACACAAGTATTTTGAGGCTGTTGATTCTTCTAGTTCGTTTTCGATACGAGCAATTTTCCTTTGATAGAATGCGCGTCCGTCATGCCAGTTTCTTCTGTCTCGGTCATAGAGGCGCTGTTTAGCCTCTGACTCAGCGCGTAGATCGTAGATCTTTTGTTTGAGCATGCGGATCTCTGTCTCAGCGAGCTCAAGTTGACGAGCTTCTTCTGATTCGACAGGGTCATCCGCACCAGTTGGGATTGACGGGCTGTAGATTTCTTCGTCTAGATAGTCTGGATCTGCATTTAGGTGGTCTGCCGATGCGGGCCGAGTGTCCTCAGGCGCAGGGTCTGTGGAGATTTTTGCCGAGGAGCTTTGCGATTTTCGTCGCAGGCATTCGACAGTGTTTTCTAGATCCGAAATTTTTTTTTGATTTGTGGCGCACTCGACGATTAGTGTTTCGGCATATTCTGCCGATGCGAGTGCAGGTGCCGTCAGTCTAGCGCGGCGTGCCGCGGTGTGGAGAAGTTTCGCTTTCTCGTTGAATTCAGGCGCGACTGCCTGTCTGTAGTAAAATCGGGATTGTTCATCCATTTGAGGCCAAAGGCGGTCTGACGCCTGCTGAGCAACATCGCGTGGAACGCGATGCAGATCCTGGAGTTCCAGTACGTGAATCCAGAAAGGTGACTGTTTGGGCATAGTGCAGGGATTGGGGGGTAAACCAAGCGATGGGATACTGGCGGTCGGGGCAAACTGCGTCCAAGGAACCAAGGAAAAACACGAGGGACCTGGAGGTGTACATCAGGTAGTTACCGTGATATTATGCCATGCCGAAGGAGAATCATGCGAGAGAAGTGGAAGAAGTGAATAGAGGCCGAAGAAGTGCTCTGAGAAACAGAGAGAGAAGAGATGCATATGAACCACGCACAGCACAGCTAGGTGCCTCTCTCGGATACGTCGCAGATTCACGGCAGTTTGGAGGGCTATGGAAGAATTGAATTGAGCATTTCGAGTTGTTTGTGCTACCTAAGTTGCATGCTAGGACCGAATGGGTAAATTAGGAATGAAGTGCATCGGATAAATGAGATCTAGGGTTGAGAGACGAGCTCCGTGGTTGGCATGTAGGGACCATCAACTGCCGGGTTTGGCGATGGGTTCGCAAATGAATGATAGTTTCTACGCTTATCGTAGATCATGCAAAGGACCGTGATTCCGAGAAAGACGGCCAATGCGAGTATAGCGCCTGCACTTGCGAAAGCATAGTGCAGAAACCTGTTGTCAATGATGACAGGGGGAAGGACGGGGTAGTGATGATCCCGGAATTCTTTCCAAATTTGTTCGCCACCCACAGCAGGGAGAAGAGGCCTCAGACAGACCACGGACTCGGATGCCTCATTGTAGCATGCCGATGCTGAGCGTGTACAGGCGCATTGGAAACCGGTTGGTTTCTTGCTAATTGTACAGCTGATGTTTAATGAAACACAGGCGTCATCGCAGTCTTCGAAGCGAAAATAGTTCGGAGACGCGGATTGGACAGAGAGAACGTAGAGCGTGAACACTATGAGCAAGATTGTGGTAGCGGCCATGGTCGCAAACCGATCAGTGTTCGGAGACGTTCGAAGATTGGTTTGTGAAGTGGTTCCGTCAGACCGTCACTGAGATTCTCTGTCGTCGGAATATATCGATATTCGACTTGTTTACGTTCGTGTAGTTGACGAATGAAGAAGAATCTCGTGGAAATGTGTTTCGTGCGTTTGTGGAAGACTGGATTCTCTATGAGCTTTATCGCTCCAATGTTGTCCACGAAGATCACTGGACGAATAGTGATTCGTAATTCTTGGAAGAGTGTTCGAAGCCAGAGAGCAGACTTTGAGCAGTCAGTGACCGCTATGAACTCGCTCTCGGTGGAGGACAGTGAGACTGATCGTTGCTGTTGGGAAGACCACAGGACTGGTTGTCCAGTTTCTTCTTACTTGGTTTCGAGTTGTAGTATGTGCATTTGCTCCCAAACGCTCTGAATCTTCCTAGATACGGTTTCTTCTGATAAAATATCTCGTAAGCCGATTTGTCAGTTTCTTTGTCGATTGTAGTAGCATTTGTGAGACTCTACTGCTCACGGAATGACTGCGCTGTATTCGGGTGGATACTCGGGTATTACGGGTTACTCCGTCCCCTCTTTACTCTCTTCGTAGTATCCTAATTCACACACTCATTCACACTCTATTCATTCATCTCTCTTATTCTCGCGGGATTCTCCTCTTTCTCTCTGGTGACTTCCCTCTCCAGTACAACTGGTCGCCGCTGGGTCGCTCTCAAGACGCTTCCCTTAGAATGCGACACTCGACCACCGCTACCATACTGGTCTCCTGGCCAGCACTCCTACTCGGCACACTCCGCTCTGATATCTGATCTGCCTAAACGAGCACATACCTAAATGAGCACACCTTCGTCGTGAGACTTATGGGATCTCTCTCTTTTTCTTGTTTTAATCCACTAGCCCTCTTTACGTCGTAAATGTTGATTACTTCAACAACTGTTCACACCATAGTAACTAAATCAACGCTCTGGCCCTCCGTTCAATTTGTATAGTCGATATTACACTAACCCTCATTACGAATATTGCGGTTGTTCTCACCACTAGCCCTCATTACAATCCTTTCAGTTGTTCTCACCACTGGCCCGCATTACAAACAGTGATGACTAGGTTACATGTCGGCATATGGGGAAGGTGGGGCGTACCGAATCGAGTACGAGGCGGGTGGTGGCACTGCGCGATAATCCGCCGGCTCGGGGCGCCGCGGTCGAACTGCTCCGCTTCGTGGGGCTGCCGTCGCGGGAGCGGTCGTCTTCGGAACTACCGGCTTGCCCTCTTTCTGTCGTGGTCTTTCGTAACCTCCTGTTACCTTCAACCCCATCCTTTCGAGCTGTCTCCGGGATAGCTCCAACTGGTACTCCACTGGGTCGAAGCCGCAGTTCCTCACGTACTTGGCCACCTCCTGACCATCCCTCCTTGCGACGTAACCTCCGTCGTCTGTCTTCTCATAGACCACCTCTTTACAATCTCGTGCCATGTGGCCTACTCCCTTACATAAGTGGCAGACCCTCTCTTTATGTTTCGGGCAGCAGCGGCTGAAGTGCCCAACCTCCTTGCACAGGTTACACGTAACCCACCTGGCCTTACAGTATGGGGCGATCTCCACGTGCCTGTCGTCGCCACACCTCGTGCACCTCCTTGTTGGTTTCGCTACTTGTTCCGCGGCAACCGCCCGCGTTACGTTCACTTCAAACGCCAACCCTCTTTCCGCTTCGAGGTTGACCGCCCGGCTTCTGGGTTTTTCATCCTTCGGTCCCTGACCCTCTTTGTAAAACACCACTGGCGGTCCCATCGCTTTGGTCGCTTCTTCTCCGCTGGTGTTCATGGTGTCTTCTTGCCACGAGGTTCGACGGAAAAGATCCGATTTCGGTGCGCGTTCGCTCTCGATACTTTCCCCTCTCTTTCACTTTTTGTTTCCCTCTACCTAGTTCAATTCACTCCACTTTATACGTGCACTTGTTTTGTTGATTCCTCGTAACTCTCTCCACTTCCATCCGTCTCGAACCACGCTACCTAAAGTTGTCCTCGACTTTCTACTTCGAGTATCTTCCCGTGAATTTCGACTGTCTACCTGGTTGTGCTCTTCTATCTATTATTTCTGCTTTATCCCTACGTGCCGGTTCTAATCGTGCTGTGTTCAAATCCCTACGAGCCCTCTGTTGTGGCTGATTTCCCACTATTCTTGGGTCTACATTGATATGAACTTCCTCTGATGATTCCGATGTTTCTATCTCGATCGGTTTCTCCGCTGTTCCTGCCCTCTCTTCTTCCGACTGTTCGATCTCCGCCGGCTCCTTGATTCTTGTGGATTCGATGACTTCTTCTGGTCTCTCCACGGCTCCGATTCCTGCTTCTTCTAGCTCCTCTTCGTCGTAGTCTGTCCCGTCGTAAGCTTCTATTTCCTCCTCGTTCTCATCGTGTAGTCGGTACCATTTCAGTTGCGAACAGTGAGCAGTACAAGTGTAATTCCTTCGACCCAATTGCACCAGTCGATAGGTATCTTTCGGCAATACTTCAGAAATGACCATTGGACCTCGAAACTTTGGTTGCAACTTCGTCGGTTGACCCGTGTGGATTGGCAAGCGTCTAACTACCACTATATCCCCTTTCGAATATCTGATGTAATGTGGCCTCCTTTTCCCATCGTAATAGTACGCGTATTTGTCCTGGCTTTGCATCAGTTGTTCCCGAACTTCTGCCTGCACTTCTTCCGCCGGTACCCATACCCTATCCTGTTCGCCCTCTATCAACTGCGCGTGATTATTGATTCTCGGTAGATATCCATGCAAGACCTCGAATGGTGATTTCCCCGTACTTCTAGATACCACTCTATTCAAGTACATCTGTGCCGTCGGTAAGAACTTTGCCCAATCCCGGTGATCCGCCGTTACGCATAACGATCTCAACAATCTGGCCACCTCTTTATTGATTCTCTCTACTTGGCCGTTCGATGATGGTTTCTGACATGAAATTAGAATGTGTCCAACGCCTTCTTTCAGTAAGAACTCCTCCGTTTTCTTTGAGGTGTACGCAGTCCCTCTGTCGGACACGATTTTCTCGGGCTTCCCGTACGTCATGAACACCTTCGTCAAGAACTTGATTACTCCATCTGCTGAAGTTGTCGCGACTGCTTCGAGTATCACGAATTTTGTCAGTCCGTCCACCAGTACTATGATGTGCTCCTTTCCGTGTGATTTCGGTAGTGGTCCCAAGTGATCGATGAACACCTTCTGGAACGGTCTTCTCTCTGGTCGAATCACGTTACACATCCCCTCCTTCTTGCCGGACAAGTCTTTGTTGAATATGCACTCCATGCATGCTTGCAGGTGGAACTTCGTATATTCTCTCATTTTCGGGAACCAATACGTTGCCCTCATTAGTTCCAATGTTTTATCCATTCCGAAGTGTCCGCCTTTGTCGTGTGCTATAACCAAAACATACTTCCTCATTGCCTTTGGCACCACGAATAATCTCCTCCCGTCCTTCTCCTTGAACAGTACTCCTTGTCGTTCACAGAACCCCTGAACTAGATTTTCTTCTCTTCTTGTTCGTTCCGCCTTGGTCTTCCTCAGTGCTTCGAGTCTTTCCTTGATGAACTCGTCCGCTGCTTGTATCATCTGGAATTCATCGTGCGTCGCTAGCGCTGCGAACACTGTTTTCTGTTTCGAGTCCGTCGGATATTCTTGCTCTTCCGTCTCTTGTGCTTCTTCGACTGGATCCCTACTAAGTGCGTCCACGTGGGCCATCGCTGTTCCCGGTCGGTGACGAACCGTGAAGTTGAACTCTGCTATTCTATCCCACCATCGGCACATCTGCGCGGACCCTCCTTGCGTCTTCAGTGATGTGACCGCTACACAATCTGACACCACAACGAATTCTTGGCCGTAAAGATAATGTCGCAATCGCTCCATGCTCCACACTACCGCAAGTTGTTCTAGTTTCGTGGAATGATAATTCTTTTCCGATTCCGACAGCTTCCTACTGATCGCGTAACACATTTTCCATGTTCCGTTCACCTCCTGCATAAGCATCCCAGCTAGTCCTACGCAACTTGCGTCGGTGTGTAATTCTGTTTTTCTTCCTGGTACGAATCTTTCCAACACTGGATCCCTCAGTAACATGGTTTTCAGTTGTCTGAATGCTTCTTCGCACTTCGGTGACCACACGAACTTCGCTTCTTTCTTCAACAGTTCCGTCAGTGGGTTTGCTATGGTTGAATAGTTCCATACGAATCTTCGGAAAAACGACGTCAGTCCCAAGAACCTCCTTACTCCATTGACGTCCGTCGGTGCTGCGAATCGCTCAATTGTCTCCAACTTCACTCCTCCTGGTTGTACTCCCCTCTTTGAAAGTTTGAATCCCAAGAATTGGACCACTCCTCTGAAGAATTTGCATTTTCCCAACCGAATCGTCAGTCCTGCATTTCTCAGTGCTTTCATTATTTTTTCAATCTGTTCCAGATGCTCCAAGTAGTCGTCCGACGCTGTGATTAAGTCGTCCAGGAATGGAAACGCTTGTTGCTTTCCGACCATGTCTCTGACTTGTACCATCAGTTCTTGAAATTTCGAAGGCGCGTTACACAGCCCCATCATGAGAACCTTCGGCTCGTAATGCCCCTCCTTCGTGACGAATGCTGCTTTCTCTGAAGCCCTCGTTGTCATCGGTATTTGGAAATATCCCCACGCCAAGTCGAATGTTGAGTACAGTCGTTTGCCTCCAACTCCGTCCAATATGTCGTCGATGATCGGTAGTGGGTAACTGAGCTTCACTGTTTGCGCATTCAGTTTCCTGTAGTCTATGACCATCCTCCAGCCGCCATCCGCTTTCCTCACCAGCAACACTGGGCTCGCATACTCTGACTTCGACCTCTCTATCATTCCCGCGTCCTTCAGTTGCGCTATTATTTCGCTCAGGGCTTTATTCTCAGCTTCCGACAATCTATACGGCTTACATCTGACCGGTTTGCTATCCTTCACTTCGTCTATGTCGAATTCTGTCAGGTCCGTTCTCCCTAGTTCCCTCATTGAAGTTGCGATGGCTTCCCGATTCTCGTTCAGTATTCTAAGCAACTGGGTCCTGTAGGTCTGCGGTACACTTGGTTCCACGTCGATGTCTTCTTCCCGTATGCTGTCTCCTTCACTCGTCTCGACTCTTTTCACTTGTGCCACCTTGCTGTCCTCTTTGGTCCTCTTCAGTTTGAAAAACTTTTCTTCCCCGATGATTTTTCCTCGCGCGACCACTGTGCCCTCGTTCAGGATGATCTTTGTATCCCCCACATTTGCGAGTGGAACTACTAATTCTCCATCTCTGACTTCACATAATGCTCCCCATCCGGGTTCCTGATCGATCATGAGCGTTCCTT
The DNA here is from genome assembly GCA_037576195.1 of Phytoseiulus persimilis. Taxonomy (NCBI): domain Eukaryota; kingdom Metazoa; phylum Arthropoda; class Arachnida; order Mesostigmata; family Phytoseiidae; genus Phytoseiulus; species Phytoseiulus persimilis. The sequence goes on from CM075104.1 coordinate 5,091,658, forward strand.
CATTTTTCTCTATCGGAATCGTCGTGACCATTGAGACTGATTGTGGTTCCAACGTTACCATGGCTTTTAGTTTCAGTTGGACCTTCACGTCTTCCTTCGGTAAGATCTTCGCGATTTCTTCGAACGCTTCTCCTTTCAAAATCCATGATCGCCCTTCGCAGTACACCGTTACGAGCCCTCTATCCAACAGATCCTTTCCTAGCAATATTTCCCTTTCACTCATTGCCCCCGTCGGTAGGATTGTGAGTGTTACCTCTTCCAGCTGCAATCCATCCGCTTCTAACAGGATTTTTGATTGTCCCACTGGGTCGCATGAGCCCCCTCCTATCCCGCGGATACTCTTTACTGCACTTGGACTTCGTGCCAATCCGAGCTCTTCCGCTGACTTCTCTGAAATGATGCTGACCTCTGCTTCCGTGTCTACCCTGGCTGACCATTCTTTACCGTTGACCGTTACTTTCTTCAATCCTCTCTGCCGTTCCGAGTCCACTGGTTCGATCTGCTCGAAACTCCACTCTCTCTCGACTTGTCTGACATTCCTTTGCCCTCTTTCATGACTTCCGCTATTTCTTCCTCCATAACTCCCTCCTTCCGCTGGCGTTGTCCCTCTTGGTTGATAATTTGCATTCGGTTCTCTTGTCGGTGGTCCCCAGGTTCCTTGACGGTCTCGCGGTGCTCGGTCCCTGCTCGTCGTTGCGTCTCTCCATGTCGATTCCCTCATTGGCGGTCTTGTGTGACCCATTTGGTCCCTTCCACTGTCAGGTTGCTGTTGGCGCCAGTCTCCGGTCGTTCTCTGACGTTCTCCTGAAGTTCCTCCTAAATATCTCGTGGCATACGTTCCGGATTCTCGGTGGTCCATGGTTCCTCTGTATCGCCCTTGGTCTCTTGATTTTTCCGGACACCAGGCTTGCTTGTGACCCTCCTTGTTGCAGATGAAGCACGTTGGTCTCGCCTCGAATCTATTTCCCGTTCCGATTGGTGATGATCTTACTCGACTTATTCTCCTTCGGTCCACCTCCATCGTTTCCTCGATGTCCTGCACTAATTCTGTCGTATTTTTATGCTCTTTCCCCCTCATTATATGTATCAGAAACGTGTATTCTGGTAGCAGTCCCTCGAGTACCTGCTCTTTGATCTCTTTGAGTTCCAGTTCTAACTTTAACGCGATGTGTTCTTTCCTTCTCACATACATTTCCAACCCCTCCCCTCGTTTCTGACCGTTTTGTAGGAAATCCTCCATCAATTCCCTCCTTTTCCTCTTCGGCGCGTACGTTTCTATGAATAGCGCCTCCCAGTCCTCGAATTTCTCGCACTTACTGCCATGATCCCTTTGCCAATATTTCGCCGGGCCAACCAATTTAGCATGCAACACACTTTTCGTATAGTCCTCCGTCCACTTCCCTACTGTTTTTGCCTGTACTACATCCTGCAACCAGCTTTCTGCACTAGCTACGGTCCCACCTGAGAACGTCCTCAAGGGCGTTGCCGTGTCGTATGGCTTTACTCTTGTCTCCAGTTTCGGTTCGTTGGCCTCCTTGTTCTTCACTTCTTGTATCTGTTGCGTCTGGCCCTCAATCCTCTTCTCCATACTCGCCAGTGTCCTTGTTAACTGCGCCAGTACCGCTGCCAAGCTTGCCTCCGCCATCTTCGCTTGTCCTTCCCTGATCTTCTTGGCACTTCCCGTATTCTCTTCGGAACTGGTTCTTTTACCACCGCTGCTAATGTGAGACTCTACTGCTCACGGAATGACTGCGCTGTATTCGGGTGGATACTCGGGTATTACGGGTTACTCCGTCCCCTCTTTACTCTCTTCGTAGTATCCTAATTCACACACTCATTCACACTCTATTCATTCATCTCTCTTATTCTCGCGGGATTCTCCTCTTTCTCTCTGGTGACTTCCCTCTCCAGTACAACTGGTCGCCGCTGGGTCGCTCTCAAGACGCTTCCCTTAGAATGCGACACATTCAAGACGGTAGCACTGAAGCTCATAGCTTCCGGCCAAAATGTTTTATTCAACTGTGAATCAATGAGTAGAGTGCGGGCCAAGTTGACAAGTGCTGAATTTGAACGTTCTGCTACGCCGTTCTGGGCTGGGCAGAATGGGTTGCTTGTGGTGTGTTCGGCTCCTATTTCGTTGATTATTTCTCTGACTGAAGCGTCAACGAACTCACCTCGTTGTCGGTGTGTAGCCTGTCGATGCCACGTCGACGACACGACATTGCCTACAGTAATGCGAAGTCGAGTGAAGATGTGCGTCACGACCGTGTTGCTATGCGTGACTTTCTCGGCACTGGCAATTTGCATGGTGTTCTCGGAGCGGCGGGTATCCGTATCAAATACGCAGCAGAATCACTCATCGGAGTCCAATATCCCCCATTGGAGTCCAATATGCGGAACCACACGACATATTGTAACGAGGTTTCCGCTATCTGCTAAAGCTCGTTCGCAGGGCGTCCTAGCGACCTGGGGGATGGATAGGCCGTCGCTCCTAGAGTAAGTAGGCGAACTTACTCGGACACAATTCGGGGACGCGGAAGGGCGAGGTCGGATGGGTCTTGGGACGCTGTCGGGGTCAAAGATGGGACGCTGGGTCTCTTCACAACAATTCTCCGAGCGGAGCTGACTCTCCAACTCTGGACGTCTCTTTTTATTCATTTCCTCCTTACAAGAACTCCTTCCTCATGAATCCCGGCTCTGTCTCTAATTGGACGGGGTGTCGGCGCTCTTCCTCTTTGATCTCTAGCCTCGCGCCTGCACTCTCGAATGTGATGTCGGTCTCGCCGTCCGCACATGTTGCACATGTATCTACTCTGTTCGGCCTCTGGCTGCCAGTTCAAAAGTTATCTAGCGTCTCCAGATGGTTCCGCCTTTTGCAGTGTGCCGCCTGGTCGGGGGTTCCGCCTAACTCCGTGACACTGCCTTCCTCCCCGAGAAGAGCCGGCCCGGCTCTTGGTCATTCCTTGAATTCAGCCAACCATGGCGGTGCTCTCCGACGTCTGTTGCTCTTCCGTGTCTGGATCGCCTGCTCCCCGGGTTCGGTGCCGTCCGTTGCGTTCTGCTCTGCCGTCCTCTGTTGGGTCTCTTCGTTCTGGTTCTCCTGGTTCTCTGGCTTGGTTTCCTCTTCCTCTGGCGACTCTTCTGATGGGGTCTCTGGCCGAAACTGTTTCAGGCGGTCGATGTGTACAATTTCTCGACGCCTGGTCCTTCCCGCCAGTACCGCCGAGTCTTTAGGTTCTATTTCTACGTCTACCTGGCCTAACTTCCTAGTTACAATGTAAGGTCCAAACCACCTACGGATCAGCTTGTCCGACAAGCCGGGTTTTCTCACGGGCGTGTACAGCATGACCTCGCTGCCCACCGGGAAGCTCTGGGTTTTCTCGTTGAAAGTTCTTGCGATGTTTTTCTCTTTCGCTTGGTCTGCCAGTTCTTTTGCGAGTTCCCTTGCCATTTTCACGCGTCCCAGCATTCGTTCTGTGTAGAGCGTCCTTGGGTCTTCCGTGGTATCCGCCAGTTGTGGCATTCCTACATCGAATATCGTTCGCGGTTCCCTTCCATGTACCAGCATGAAGGGTGAGTGCTTCGTCGACTCCTGAGGGGCGGTATTGTACGCAAACACCACGTGAGGCAGAATCTGGTCCCAGTTGTCCTGATCTCTGTTCAGGTACTTGCTGATCATGTCCTCGATTGTCCTGTGCGACCTTTCCGTTAGTCCGTTGGTCGCCGGGTGATAACCCGTTGTCCGTCGGTGTTCTAACCGGTAGACCGTGTTCACCTCTCGTAACAAGTGAGACATGAACGCTTGGCCTTGGTCGCTGATGAGGACTCTCGGGACACCATGCTGCGAGAACACTCTGTTCACCTGGAAGTTGGCCACCTCTCTGGCTGTCCCATCTGGAGTGGTTCGGCGATCAAGAATTTTGTTAGATGGTCGATAGCCGTTACTACTACTCGGTTCCCTTGCTGAGACTGGTTGAACGAGATGAGGTCGATTCCAATGGTGTGGAACGGCTCGGTGGGCGTCGTGACGTGCTGCAAGTTCTGTTGGGGTCCGGTTTTTGCGTTGCGGCGTTGGCACTCGAAACACGAATAGACAAATTTTTTCGTGTCCCGGTACATTCCTGGCCAGAAGTAGCGGAGTGACAGTCGTCCGTATGTCTTCGCCAGGCCCATGTGGCCGGATTGCAGGTGGTCGTGTGCCCCTGCGAGCGCTTCCTGTCTTAGTGGGAGTGGAAGTACGATTAGTCTCTCTTCTCCGTTGGGGCCGAAGTTTCGTTTGTACAGGACGTCCTCGTGGATCTCGTATTGGTGACTTTTTCCTGCCAGGTCGAATAGGCGCCTCAGCCTTGGGTCTCCCCGCTGCAACCTTGCCAGGTCAGCCGGCTCGGCTCGACGCTCGGGGGCGTTTTCCTGGTCCGATGTGATCGCCGTGACTCTTTGCATCGGGTACCGGGACAGACAGTCAGCGTCTGCATGCTTTCTTCCTGCTTTGTAAACTATGTTAATGTCGAACTCCTGCAGCTTCAGGGCCCACCGCGCGAGTCTTCCCGAGAGATCTCTTGCCGACATGAGGTGGCATAGTGCGTCGTGGTCCGTGATTACCGTGATGGGGCGCCCGTACATATAAGGGCGGAATACCTGCGTGCTCCACACGATGCCGAGACATTCCTTCTCCGACGTAGAGTAGTTCTGCTCGGCCTTCGTTAGTGTGCGGCTGGCGTATGCCACCACAGCTGCCACGTTGTCCTTGTCACGTCGTTGTGTCAGAATAAGCCCGATTCCATATCCACTGGCATCCGAATGCACCGTCACCGGTTTCTTGGGGTCGAAGTGCGCCAGGAGTGGAGGTGAGATGAGCGCCTCCCTGAGTCTCCCGAATGCTGAATTTTGCGCCTCTCCCCACTCGAACGGGGTCTCCTTCGTTGTGAGCGCGTGCAGGGGCCTAGCGATTTTTGCGAAGTCTGGAATGAATCGCCTGTAGAATGAGCAGAGACCAACGAAACTTCTCACGTCCTTGAGGCTCTTGGGCACCGGGAACGACCTCACTGCCTCGATCTTCGCTGGGTCTGGAAGCACGCCCTCGGTATTGATAGAGTGCCCAAGCAGCTGGAGTTCCTTCCTTGCGAGATGGCATTCCTTGAGATTCAACGACAGATTCGCCTCGTCCAAGCATCCCAACACGTCTTCCAGCCGTTCGTTGTGCTCTTTCCAGGTTCGGCCGAACACGCAGACGTCGTCCAGGTAGACGAGGCAGGAGTACCATTTCCTGCCCCTGAGAACCGTATCCATCAGCCTCTCGAACGTCGCTGGGAATCCGGTCAATCCGAACGGCAGTCGGTTGAACTCGTACAACCCGTCGTTTGTGATGAATGCCGTCTTTTCTCTGTCCTGCTCCTCCACTGCGCACTGGTAGTATCCTTGCTTGAGGTCGAGGGACGAGAAGAACTGGGCTCCGGAGAGACAGTCCAGGGCGTCGTCTATCCGGGGTATTGGGTAGACGTCCTTCTTTGTTACCTTGTTCAGCTCCCGGTAGTCCACGCAGAATCTGTACTCCCCTGTCTTCTTTTTCACCAGCACAACCGGGGAGCACCACGGGCTGCTCGACTCGCGGATGATTCCCTCCTTCAGAAGCCGCTTCACCTCCGTCGCCATGGCCTCTCGCTCGATCGGGGCATATCTTCGGTTGTACCTGCGGGACACCGGTGCGGACTCGCCTGTTTCGATGCGGTGTAGTGCCTTCGTTGTCAGGCGGGGCGGCTCGTTTTCGGCCGGGAGGAGGCCAGGGAATTTCAGGATGATGTTTCGTATCTCCTGTCTCTGGGATTCCTGCAAGTTGTTGTTGATTGCTCTCTCGATTTGTTCTACAAGGTGGGCTTTGTTTACCTCGGCGTTGCGACTGGCGAGGGTGCATTGTTTCCTTGTTGCTTGTCTTCCGGGCGCGTTCGCTTCCAACGTGAACACTCGTGGTGGCTGATGATGCTGGAACCCGTGTGCCACCGTCATGTCCTCTGGGATTGTCGCGCGGCTGTCTGAGACGTTGCTGATCCATATGTTCGCCCGTCCACTATCTATATCTATTATACAGTTTGCCAAGCTGAGCTGCTGGCTTCTTCTGAGGGACTCGCTTGCGGAGATGCTGTAGGAACCGTCCGTTCGCGCAGCATCTCCCTTGATTATTCTTATTGGGATTTTGGCACAAGAATTTGGTGGGATGGCCACCGTCTGGCTTGCAATTATTTTCTTTCCTGTGGACGCGTCTGTGAACGTCGGGTCTCTAGTGTGCTCATAATTAGTGAATTCGAATCTAAATTCTCCGTCCCTAAGGTTCAGCCTTGCTCCGTACGTTATGAGGAAATCGGCTCCTAATATAATATCTACTGGCAAGCCTGGAACGACAACAAATTCATAGGGGCGGGAGTCGTATTTATTGGTGGCGACCTGCAGCATACACTTCGATTCCCTTTGAAGGCCGACTCCGTTCGCCGCTACTGGGCTTGGTCCGTCTTCTTCCGTGAGTCCGAAACGCACTTTTTTTCGGGGCATTAGGTCGGCGTTGACACAAGACACGTCTGCTCCCAAGTCAAGGAGGGCCGTGCAAGTTCCGATACCTCGGACTGTCACCTCTGCCTGATTCCGGTTGCGGATCGCCGATGTGCTCCTGTCCCTGCAACTTAGGACAGTCGGCGACCTTCGTTACCCGGCTGTCTCGGGCTGGGGCTGCGGTGTTCCCTGGGGATTCCGGGGCTCTGCGTCCTGCGGGCGTTGAAGTTTCGTGGCCTGGCTGACGGGATTCCGTTCGCCCTGTCGCGGCAGTGTTTCACAACATGGCCAATCCGGTCGCAGTAGTTGCAGATCGGCCTGTTGTCGAAGGTTCGCCGGTCTCCCTCAAAATTTCGACGGAACGGTGAGACGCTTCTTGGTCGAAACTGCGCCTGGGGTGCTGGAGCCGCGTAGCGGTTTCCTTCCGTTCGGACGGGACTTCTCGTGCGACGGTGGTCGGCGGGGGTCTGGATCGCCGCAATTGCTGGGGCCGGTCGGGTGGGTCTGACGGTGCGGTCCCGCGCGTGTTTGGAGCGCACCTCGAGGAACTCCCGCAGTCGGTCCAGGTTGCGTGTTGCTCCCGCGGCGGCGACATCGGAGAACTCGGCCTCTGGGATCGAGTTGCTGAAATACTCGATGATTTCTTCGTCGGGCATGCGGTTGTCGACCTGGAAACAGAGCCATTGGACGTGTTCGAGGTGGTCCAACAGCGGCTGGTCCTCGTCCCAGAGGAGGCGTCGTAGCTGAAGTTTCGCCTTGGCTGCCTTTCCGATGTCGAAGCGCCTCAGAAAGGCCCGCTTGAAGTCCTTCCACGTGGCCCACCGGCCCTGCATGTTCTCGGCCCACTGGAGGGCTACTCCGGTCATGTCGCGTCGTCCCAACCGTTCTGCACTGCGGCGGTCTCGTACTGCTTGATCCACCTCGCGGCGTCGTCCGATGGCGCGTATTTTTCGGGGTCCCGGGTCATCCTCACCGTGTGCGGTAGGGAGTTGATGAACGCGCGCTGTCGCTCCTCCGGGTCCGTTGGTCTGTCCCCTGACGGCATCTGGGGGCGTGCGGTTGTCTGGACGGCTCCCACGAGCTGGCTTGGCTGGCCTGTTTGCAATTCTCCTGTCTGCGGGTTGGGACCTGTTCCGTCGTTAGCAGTCTGTGTTCCGCCGGTGTCGTCTCTTGGCTGGTGCCGCTCCTCGGCCGGCGGTTGCGTCACTTTCCCGCTGCGTGTGCTGGTCATCTTTCGCGTTTGTTCGGGTCTCTAAGGGTCAAGTGTATGCTTAGGGTCGGGCGTTAGGGTCGCTGAAAGGGTGGGGGCGGTGCTGGGGCACTGTGGTTACTCTAGGGTCCTTCTAGGCTTGCCTTACATTTTGTCCTATCTTTTCTAATTTTTAAGAAATATCCGTTGTCTCTCGGTCCATAAGCAACAATTGTGCTTGGGGCACTGGATTGGATAAGATTAGTGAGCTGCGCTGGCGCTCTATTGCGCTCCTCCCCGAGGGGTGACGCGGCAGTTTCACTCTTCGCAAAGAAGTTTTGTCTTCTGGCACGAAAGACCACGGGTATTGGGCTGTTGCTCTACGATTGCTCCTCCTAGCACTGGTTTACACGTTATTTCGATCGACCGTAGGGCGGATCGATCGCATCTCCACCAACTGTAACGAGGTTTCCGCTATCTGCTAAAGCTCGTTCGCAGGGCGTCCTAGCGACCTGGGGGATGGATAGGCCGTCGCTCCTAGAGTAAGTAGGCGAACTTACTCGGACACAATTCGGGGACGCGGAAGGGCGAGGTCGGATGGGTCTTGGGACGCTGTCGGGGTCAAAGATGGGACGCTGGGTCTCTTCACAACGATTCTCCGAGCGGAGCTGACTCTCCAACTCTGGACGTCTCTTTTTATTCATTTCCTCCTTACAAGAACTCTTTCCTCATGAATCCCGGCTCTGTCTCTCATTGGACGGGGTGTCGGCGCTCTTCCTCTTTGATCTCTAGCCTCGCGCCTGCACTCTCGAATGTGATGTCGGTCTCGCCGTCCGCACATGTTGCACATGTATCTACTCTGTTCGGCCTCTGGCTGCCAGTTCAAAAGTTATCTAGCGTCTCCAGATGGTTCCGCCTTTTGCAGTGTGCCGCCTGGTCGGGGGTTCCGCCTAACTCCGTGACAATATAGTCAGATGGATTCAGCAGTTTGATCTTTACTCTTCAACAAGAAATCTCACGGAACTTCGTGCGGTCGTCGGTCAAGCATGAGAAATGCTTGAAGATTCTGAGGGATGTTTGTTCGAGTGAACACAGGTCTCCATGGATGTAAGCAGGTCGAGTAGCTCTGATGTTGGCGGGCTTCGAATGGTAGGTGCTTCTTCGAAGTTTCCCTTGTTGGCATGCGTCGCAATTGAAGAAATCATCTGTGTATGGGATTCCTACGCGGTCCAAGGTTTCTCTGATCCTCTTTTTGTTCAGATGGGATAGGGCTTCGTGGACTTCCTCCAAACTAGTTCTAGTTTCAGACTTTGTACTTGTGGTCTGCGGACACTTGTGTTCACTTATACGAGAGACGTTGAGAATGTAGAGTCCTCCGACACATTCTGCAACAGCCCGCCCTTGAGCTGTGGATATTAGGATTCTCTTAGGATTGATGTGCACTTTGAAACCTCGTTCAGTCAGTCTGCTTTCGCAGATAAGGTTAGAGTTCATGTCCGTAACATAGAGGGCATCGCGGAGTTCAAGTTTCACCGAATTATTCCCTTGTTGAACAGGCAGAGAAGCAGATCCACAACTTTGTGCCGTTGGTGTGGAGTCGTTGTCCAGTCTGACTTCTCGAGATGTCAACGGGGAGTCAGGTTAGGTGAAGAAACTTTCGTCGGTATTTTTCCGGTTGGCTCCCAACACGATCAAGTCGCCAAAATGGCGTTTCAAGCACTGGCCAGCATGGCGACGCATTGGAGAGCGTTTAAGGAGAGGGCCATGTCGTTTGAATCGGGCACCTTTTTCAGCCTCCATGGCTATCAATACGCTGATTGTCGGTATGGGTTGGTCATAAACGCGTCTCCCCGCACTGCTTGGGGCCCGCTTGTTGTCAGTCTGCTCGCATCGCTTTGCTCGCTCGCCAGGAACCAAACCTAACCCTATCCAATCCCCCGCACTGCTTCGGGGCCGCATGCTATCGGTCAGCTCGCATCGCTTCGCTCGCTCGCCAGGAACCTAACCCAACCCGACCCAATGCCATTTTTAATCAAGCACAGCGGTGAACTCAGCACAGAATTCATCCGAAGAGGAAGAAGTGAATTGAAATCCGTTCAAAATCTTTATTTTCCCTTCCCTGAACTCTCCGATAAACTAGTAAATGAGAAAATATTTGAAAGCTCGCGCTGCCAACCGCTGCAGCCGCTGCCGGCCCATCGCGATAGACACTCCGCTCTGTGTGCCGGCGGCTTCCCTCGCCTGGCGGCAGCATGTTGGGAGCCTAGCGGAACACTACCCTTTCGTCTTGCAGCACGTGATGTGACCTTCCCGAATCAATAACAAATTGCACCTTACCGCTCTCAGAGCCTCCCTCTGCTCTATTCAAGTTTTCAGTCAAGAAAACCTTGGTCACGTGTGCCTCCGGAGATTCTTCCGCCTTCTTCTGAGGCGCCCTCTTTTTGCAGTATCGGGAAGCATGTCCTAATCCACCGCATGTCCAACATTCCGTCTCGGTTGTTCCTCGGTGTCCGTCGGTTCCTCGTACTTGTATTCTGCTGTCGTTGGAACTGGTTCCTTCGAGGCAGTCTCCTTTTACTCTTGTGAATATGTGTTCTTGCCATGAGGAGTTTCACATCCTCGGTACCACCCTCCTCGCGTTTCCTCCGGAGTGCCTCGTTTCTGATGAGTTGAAGCAGAGAGTGCAGGGTCTTGGTATCGTCTTTACTAGCGCTCCAGGCTTGTTTGAAGCCTGCCCAGTCAGAGGGAAGACTTGACAAGAGTCTCGTGTGAATTGCATTGTCGGGGAGCTTGGCTCCCGACTCAATCAGATTGTACCAGAGTATCTTGTATTTCAGGATGTTCCCCTCTACCGGACGGTTTTCGTTAAATGTGTACGCCAACCAGGCTTCCATGGCCTGCTCTCGATGAACACCTGTTTTATTGGTGAATTCTTCGGTTATTTGCTTGTACATCAGAACGGCACTTATCGTTGCGGAGTCGCTGTAGAAGAGTTCGAGGAGGATGTTCGGGTGTACAGTGTTATAGAGAGACGGTTCTTGCATTTCGGTTGCCGATGATGTAGGCATTCTGAGTTGCATCGTCAGTTGATGGTTTGATGCTCTCAGTGATGACTCCATATTAGTTGGTTTCTGCCTGCATCAAAGCCAGAAGGCATACCTTACATTTGAGGTAGTTTTTGCCGTCCTCGCGGAGTACCATAGCCGGGTTGAACTTGATCTTTGGGTTGTCGGTTCCATCGACGTTCAGCGTGATAGCGGTGTCACGCATAATCTTCCTGGTGTGGGAATTCTCCACTTGCCTCGATGAGATTGTTGATCCTCTGGTGAAGTCGAATCGTGCTGATAACGAATGTTAGGAATCTGACCTCGATGCCTAGCAGTGATGAAGTGTAGTCGGTTAGAGGAACCTCGTTTGAGTTGAATGAGATGAACGGCACTTTGTTGTTCGGAGTTGAGTGGAGTTTCCAGGGAGTGAAGACACAGGAATGGTAGTGTCAGAATTATCTGTGCTCGTGCTTTATTTGGCAGCAGCTTATGGAGGGGTGTTTCTGTTGATGACTTTCCGCAGTTTTTGCTACATGATTTGAACAGAAACAGAGATAGAAACACTGAGAACAATTGAAATGAATTCAACCGAAGCGCCAAGACGAAGTAACGATTCACCGCAATTGGTTTCACTGCCTAAGTCGGAGTAATCCAGAATACTGCTCATTACCAACATCTACCAATGATATTCTTGAACCATTTTAGGTGGACTTCGATGCAGTCGGCCGTTTCGTCTCTTGTTTGCAAGAAGAATATCCTCTTGAACTTTGAATACTCATCAGTGATCAGCAAAAAGTATCTTGCTCTTCCGATGGATTCGGCGGAGGGACTGCACAGATCTGCAGTAACCGTTCCAGGTTCTTTTGCTTTGGCTTCAACTGGCCTGCTATGGTATGAGATCCTGGTCTGTTTCGCCGCTACGCAGTTCTTGCATTTCTCAAGATCATCTATGTATTCTATTCCTTGTAGATCCAAGAACTTCCTGATATAGTTCTCATGGCTGGGGAGAGTACCTCATGCAGACTCCTCAAACTAGCTTTTTGCTCCCCTCCCGTTTTATTTGTGCCTGTCACACTGAGACCTCGGCAATCTAATGGGAGGATTTCGCGATTCTTAATCGGCACAAGCCTTTTTCCTTAGGCACATTGATCCTCATTTCATTTTTCTGCATCGTGAGCTCATATTCTCTGAACGTGACGTCAAACTCATTACTTGTTAGCCGACTTACGGATATTAGATTTTTTTCATTCCAGGGACATACACTACGTTCTTCAACTCGAGATCGACTGTTCCGTGTTCCGTTCTGACAGCTAAGCTGATTGTGCCTTGTCCGAAAACCAGCAGACTTTGGCGGCTACCAAGCCAAACTTCCCGGGTGTCAGTTCCTTCCGAGAAACTCGTGAACCATCTCTCGGTGTTCGTTATCGTATGGGTCGCGCCGCTATCGACAAGGAATTTGTCCGCCTTGAATTCGGTTTCGTTAGAATAAGCCATAAGGCCTTCGGCGATGTTGGCTCTTGGAGGTTGTTGCCTGTTGTATCTTTGAGGACCGAAATTCCCTCTCGGTTTGCGACATTGACTTTTGTAGTGTCCCTTCCCCCCGCAATGGTAGCATCTGACACTGCTCCTGTTTGGCCTAGAGGGATTACTCTGGCTCTGATGCTGCTGCTGCTCTCCGCTCCCATGCTGGGGCTTGGCAGTGTAAGGCCTTTTCGGGCGCCTTCGGAATCTCCTGCGCTGGAGTCCTCGATTCCCAATCCTCATCTTGGAAAAAAGCGCAGTTGCTTGATTGAGTTCCTTGTCAGGCCACTGACGTACGGTCTCAGCTCTGATTAATCCCATCAGGTTGGAAATATCCTTGTCTCCGTCGGATCTTGCCGACCAACCCATCCTTAAGGGTCCCCAATACGGCGGGAGAGCGTTCAAAAGCTGCTTCGTCTGAACTTTCATGTCTATGGTTATTCCGGATCCCGCCAGAGCAGTTTGAAGATTTCTGAATGTTTCCAGGTTTTCGTCAACGGTCTTGTTCTTCGCGAATCCGAACGTCATGAGTCGAGTTATTGCTGTGCCTTGGCGAAGCGCGGCTTCAGAACCAAAGCGATGGGTTTATTGTTCCGGTTTAACCGTAGAATAGGTGGACTATCAGCTTGTCATTGATCGAGGAGAATAATTGATTCCTCCCTTTCTCAGCTGCCTCATATCTCTCCTGAAGTTTCTCCTGGTCTTCATCTAATTCAGTCTTCGGGGCCTTTGGCGACTCGATTTTGATAATCAACCACACACCTTCGTCTTGTTTCAGGAATGTTGGCCATGAGACAAAATTCTTGCCGTACAAACTCAGGACGACTGGGCATGTGGAAAACTTTGTTCTGTCTTCATCCGAGGTCATTGTCCTGGTATATTATAGCTACCTCTAGCTTTTCTAAGTATAACTTACTCCGTTCAGGTCGGAGAGTATCGTGCTGATAACGTGTTGGAGATTTCCACGATCACTTTGAATAAAGCCTCTCGGGATCTATGCAGAACCATGCACCAGTTGTTTTATTCTGCAGAGACTTTGCTTTTAGATGCTTTCAGTGGAGAGGGCTCTGGGAGCTTTACACTGGCACTCACAGTGCAGCCCTGCAACTATGACAGGGCTACGGTAAATATGTATATTGAACAGTTTTGTCTCCTTTGTCGCGATCTCTTCTGTCCTCCAACATGGGTTTTTGACTGAGATTGGCTTGCGACCTGAGTTTAGGGGGATTTGTGCTAGAGACTGAGATCGACCGGGTGCGGTCGCTGGATACCGGTGATTGACCAGGGTTATGGCGAAGCCTGATCGAATGTCGGACTTGGTGGAAGAATGAGTCTACTTGGCTGTCGAAAGTCTCGACGCGGCGCACGCGAGATGATTGAGGTACGTTGACCGGTTGTAGCGCGGAGTTGTGGGGACTAATCCGGAACCTCGGTGTAGAAACTCTCGACGCTTCATTCCGACGTTGCTTCTCTGTCAACGGCACTAGACGCACTGCTCGTGCTTTCTACGTGCCACTAACATTCCTTCTCGTGCACGTCCATTCCCTTCCAAACATGCCAATACTCCCCCACCATAAATGCCCTCATTTACCCATACCGATTCTGTGACTGAGTACCCGATTGACTAACAATACAAATTAGTATCTTTATTATGGATATCTAGGCCGATTATGCCCGAGCCGCGCCGCCGTCGTCCATCTGACGCCGTTCCCGTCCTACCTCCAGCATGTACTCTCGAAAGCGCTCGCAGTGACGCTTTTCGTGTCCCCGTTCACTGCACCAGAACATTGGATCGACGCCTTGGCGGGGCACAGTCGGGACAGATGCCCGATCTGCTCACCGTGGTAGCATTTCTTCGTCTGTGCCGCACAGACAGTGTTGACTCGATCATGGCGGTATTCGCCGCACTGACCGCACGTGCCCGTTTCCGGCTCGTTCGACTTCTGCGTTTCCTGATCGTGTCCCTCCTCGGCTCCTGCGCTCGCTCCGTTTTCGTCCTTTGTCGCGGCCGGTTCCACTTCCTCCGTTCTCATCGGTTCGTCAGCGATCTCGCCATCCTCGGACACCGTTTCCTGAGCCACCAGACACTCCACGTCCACTTCGTCCTCTTGGTAGAATTCCACCGTCGTTCGTTCCGTCGCGAACGCCACCGTGCGATCCTCGGCCTCTGATTCTCCCAAGCCGATCCGCGCCACCACCAGAAAGGCTCTGTCCATGGCCGCCCGGAGCTCCACCATCACTTCCTGCATTTCTCTGAGATCGTTCCGTGCGACCTGGCTCTTCTTCATTGTTGCTGTCGTCCGTCTTCTTCTTTCCTTCTGGAGTGGAGTTGCCACCGTGCTTGCGATATTCAGACTGACTGTCTCTGGGTTATGATGCGTCCTCTATTTCTAGTCTTCCCCCATCACGCCCCCTAGCGCGGACGAATGCCGCGGAATAGAGCGGCATTCGTCTACGCTACCGCCGCTGCTGTCCTCAGCGCGAACTTTCCAGAACTTCTTCTTTTTCTCTTCTACTACCAATGGGTACTCAGCTCTATTTTTCCCAACCTACCCTATTTCATCATTATCATCGATCCTTCCTATCCTCGCTACTTGGAATATTTTCCTTCAAATCTCCCTTCTCTCCGTGGATTTATTTTTACTTGCGCTGGCGTTTCCATGAAAGCTAAGCTCAAGTCCCTGGCTCGTCTTGCCTGACCTTCCCGTTCTTCGCCATCCCTATCTCTTCCCAACTCTTCTATTCTCATTGACAACTCGTCGATGTCTTCATCTTCCGCTTCTTCCATCGTGATATCCATTCTGCTTTGCACTTGCCGTCCTGCTTCAATGGCGTCTTCGGATCAGTTCAACTCTGGAATCTCAAGCAGGCAGTCATCGAATGGAACAATCTCTATATCCTCATCCTCGGGTGGATTATACCACCGTAATTGTGAACAATGAACCGTACACTG
Source organism: Phytoseiulus persimilis (assembly GCA_037576195.1). Classification (NCBI taxonomy): domain Eukaryota; kingdom Metazoa; phylum Arthropoda; class Arachnida; order Mesostigmata; family Phytoseiidae; genus Phytoseiulus; species Phytoseiulus persimilis. The sequence goes on from CM075104.1 coordinate 5,106,908, forward strand.
ATCGCTTCTCTCTTTTCCAAGCTGTACCAATCTGTAAGAATCATTTGGCAAAACCTCCGTGACGACGAGCGGACCCCTGAATTTTCTCTGGAGCTTTGTTGGTTTCCCCGTTTGGACTGGTAATCTCGACACCAGCACTATATCCCCGACTCTATACCTAATTGCGTGCGGTCTACGTTTCTTATCGTAGTTTCTCGTATATTCTTCCTGACTTTCTCTGATGGTCTCTCTTATTTCCTCTTGGATTTGACCCGCTTGACTCCAAACCGTGTCCTGCATTCCCTCTACAATCTGCGCGAAATTGTCCAATCTCGGAAGGTACCCATGTAATGCCTCGAAGGGCGCCTTCCCCGTACCCCGTGCCACCGTTCTGTTGTTTAACGCCTGCGTTTCCGGAACTTTCGATGCCCAATCGCTCTTGTCCTCTTTTTCGCTCAACGCTCTCAACAGTCGTGCCCCCTCCTTGTTCATTCTTTCACACAGTCCGTTACTCTGCGGGTACTGCGTCGACACTCGTACGTGGCGTACCCCTCTCTGCCGTAGGACTTCCTCCAATTCCGTGGCTCTGAACGCCGACCCTTGATCCGATACCAGTACCGATTACATGTTGTTCCCCGCCTGAGGGTGGCAATGGACCGATATGATCAATGAAAACTTTTTGAGTGGGCCTTCTTTCCGGTTCGATCGGATGACACTGGCCCTCCTTTTTGCCCGACGTTCCCTTGTAAAACGAGCAATCCAAGCAGTTCTTCAGATGAAACTTCGCGTATTCTCTCATCGTTGGAAACCAATAGTGCCCTCTCAACAACTCGAGTGTTCTTCTCATTCCGAAAGGCCCTGCTTTCTCATGCGCGACCACCATCATGTATTTCCGCAACGCCGTTGGAACCTTGAACGCCCTCCATAGTGATCTGTTGGAGATCAGTTGTTTCTGTTGTTGAGACAGAATTGTCCTCTCGAACGACTTAATCGTGTTCCGTTTCCGTCTCTGATGCGACTATGTGCCTGTAAGCGAACCTTCCACATTCCGCTTCGGGCGCGTAACTTGGATTTTCGACTAGTCTTTTCAAAGGTCACGAATGTAGGCCTTTGTTTCCTGGTAACCTCATAGCATCCGATAGAAGTCTGCGTTCCTCTGGTGGCCATCAGGAAAATCATCGAAGTGTGATTTCTGGGGATTCTCAATTTTCGTGACACATGGAATCAGCTTGCTCCACACAACTTGGAGATCATCGAGTCACAGGTTCTAGTGAGCTTTTACTGATCTTGAGGCTTCTATCCGTTCTGGAATCGATTGAGTGAAAGTTCGATCATACGGTGACAGCCGAACCCTCGGTTTCTCTACTCCGGGCATTCACTTTGTGATGCCACTGAATTCCATTACAATGCTTTGTCAAGATAAGGTCGGCCACTTCAAGGCGTTGAAACATGAAACTTCAGAACCTTGGGTTCAGAGTTGATGTTTATGCATTGATTTTGTTCGACAGAATTCAGTCAAGTTCGATCTCTTGTTCAGACAGCAAACCGAGAGGCGACGAGATTTCGTAGCTTTCGAATGAGCTACGCCAGCTGTGATTGCGATAAGTAAACCCTTTCCGTGTTCGTCACAGAACACTCTGCTCAGCGAACGCGCTTTGTTCATCTTCCATTTTGGAGCTTTTACCAGCAACATCGGCAACGTCATCAGGGATCAGATCAGTACGGTCGAACACAGTCTTAAATAGAGCTGTACCGAGATGACAGTCCAAACTGATACATTAGCTCGACCATGGGCTTACGGTGGAGCTGAAAATGAGTCTGGTGCTCATATTGTGACCGTTTGGCACACTCGTTCTCTGCGCTCGAATATCTCCGATATCTGTGGGGGCCGTTAACAATGTCTGATGAGTTCCAGACCAAGAGCACCTCTCACATAGCAGTCTCGACAAGCTGGAGCTGGTTCCAGCACAGAGACAACGTTCCGACTCTCGCTTGTTCAAGTCAGGATCGAGGACATGAGCATTCGAGATACCCGAGGGACAGCCCTACGGGAGGGGTCCCTCGCCATTGCGAGAATGTTCAGTAGGAACCACATTCCCATCGTAGTTCTCTGCCTCGTCTCCACCAGTCCTGTTGTTTTCGGAACTTTTCATTCACTGAGGTATTCAAATGAGGCTCTCACATGTGACTTTTAAATGACCTTCAAGTGAGGTTGTCATTATCCTGATTGGGAAGAATCGAACCCGATTCATACTTCACACCTGAGCTTTTCGGGAGTCTGGTGCTCTTGTCTGCTCCCTTACAGGTTTCACCGACATCAGAACTTATTGGGTGCTTCACATAACCTCTGATATTCCGCAGGCATTCAGGTGAGGAATATCCTTTCGAATCCAAGGATCGATCCATCCTCCAATGCATCAGCAAGATCCACGTTGGTCAGTTCGCCTATCAGTGAGGTGTGTGCGGAGCATTCTCCAGAGCATTCGCTTCGCCTTGGTGGATGTGTTCTCAGTTTATTCGAGAATCACCAGCATAATCGCTTCCACGCGAACTTTCGACCCAAGAACTCTCCTCCTTCTTTCTCAACTGCCGGTTGGATTCAACCCGCCGGATTCAAAAGCAGGGTCGAGGAAGCAAGGAATCCGAGATTGATAAATCCATCACAATTGCCTTAGGATCCTTGAACAGAATGGCACAATAGCACCGAGAGAGTGTTCGGAATCAACCTCGTCTTCTTCAGAGGATCAACGATTCCCTTTTCGATACCAGGAGCAAAGATTCATTGGGCAAGCTGTTTCAATCATGCCGACATGTTCAGACAATCTCCAAAGTCTAATGTGATTGTGCACGTTACTTCATCTTTGTTCTCGTATTTTGCCTATTTACCAGTTTTCTGTTAGCGGAAGACCTGGATGTTGCCCTCTCACGATTTTCCGCGAGGTCAATGTGTACGTTCAGTACATGCACCAAGTAGAGTCAATGAATAGCAGCTGATCAGACCGCCAACTTTAATCCCCGAATGGTGAGGTGCTCAGGTAGGCTTAGTACATTGTTCATGTCCTCAATGATTCCGTCGGACCGAATGCGTTCCTGCTGAGTCAACTCTCACAACTTGTGATTCAGTCAATTGATACACCATTCTATGATGATCAAGAGTCATATATCCTGAGGGATACTCCAAAACCGTTTCGTAACTGGAATGAGTTTTCCCCGCTTCAGGAGCCCACTCTCCTGTTCCTCAAAGGATAGAACCATCCACTGATCGCACCAAGCAACGTCTATCATGGATTTCATGCTTCACATGATGACGTGTCGATCGCAACTTCTCTCGATCAAATCGTCGCTGTCAAAGAGCTGTCGAATGTGATGAAATCTGAGTTCCATATGCTTAGCTCTTCGATGGTGTCTAGCATTCTTCAACAGTTGGATGGCTGACATCGAATCCATCTGAATGACCGGCTTTTCTGGGATACCCAGTTCTCCCAGAAAGTTGGGAAGCCAGAGCGCAGACTTGATGCATCCTGTAGATGCCACGAACACTGATTGAATGGAGGGAAGCAATATGTTCGCTTGCTCTGTGGGGCTCCAAATAATTGCCCCCCCCCCGCCTGAGTAACAGACATGCGGAAGAGGACTTCAATCCTCCACGGATCCAGCAAAATCTGAATCGCTGAAGTACAGCGTGCCTTAGGCCCCTCATTTACGGTACGTGATACCCAGTTCTGAGGTTGTCTTCAAGTATCTGAGAACCCTCAAGCCAGCCTGGAAATGCTGAGGAGCTGATCTGTCCATGTATCTTGACAGGTAGGATGTGACGGAAGAAATGTCAACTCTAGTACCGCGAGCTAGATATGAGAGTGATTTTCGGTATTGGAGCCCGGACCGTTGGTCTCGATTGAGTATACCGAATTGTCACATGGAGTGACTGCTCCTTTAGCATCTGACATACCGAATCTCTGCACCTAATCGTCCACGAATCTCTTTTGATGGATGTGGACCGAGAAGTCGCTGCCTCTTTCTATCTGAAGACCTAGAAAGTATCTGAGACCCAGAGAAGTGATCCCGAATTCTTTCCTGAGAGAGATTGTGAACTCCTCTGCCTGTTTTTCGGTCTTTGTTGCAAGTATGGCGTCATCGACCCATATGCACAAGAGCATGCAATGTTCTCCATTTTTGAAGAAGATACAGTCATCAGTTTTACTCTGTTGAAGTCCTCTAGACAGAAGGATCTCCGTTAGCTTGTCTAAGAAATTTCGGCTTGATTGCTTGAGTATATATATACTTCTCAGTAGTTTCAATACCTCGTTTGATTGTACTCCTCTTGCGCCTTCAGGCTGTTGAGAAATTAGGATTCCCTCAGCACGCGTCCCTGTTCAGGTTTGGATGAGGCCACATCAGAGGCCTCACGACATGCGTAGGTACGGGTGAAGTCGACCGACTTCACCCTTGCCACTTCAGTACATCAGGACTATATAAGGCAACCATTCGGACAGAATAAACACCGAGACAGTAACCGATACGGTATCCGTTGTATTTACTTGGTGGAACGAATCTGTGAACTTCCAACACGTTGTCAGCACGAAGCTCTACTACCACTAAGCGACACAAAAATCAACGAGTAAGTTGAAATCTCAAAACTGTTATAGATACAAGCTCTGAGCCATGTCCACAAGTAACGGTGATACCGGCAGAGAGAATGCAGGCGAGTCTAGCTCAGACAAAAGCAAAACGGATGGGGATAAATCCAAGATTCCCAACTGTCCGGTCACGCTTGCAGAAAATGGCTCAAACTATTCAGTATGGCACTCCATTGTGATTGTCTACCTCAGTGACGAACCAATGATCTGGAAGATAATTGAAGGCAAATTGACGAAAATCGAAAAAGAAATACTAGATGATGCCGAGAAGAAGTCGAATGCAGAATTTGAGATCTGGAATCAGAGAGCCAGGATGACCTTGTTTGGATGCATCAACAGTTCTTTAGCGTCCACCCTCTTTCACAATGAGACTCAGACAATTAAGGCAAAAACCATGTGGGATCGCATCAACAACAAATTCATGAAAATGACAGGTGCTCAGAAGCAGGCTGTCTCTTCTCGATTCACAAACTTCAGATTCTCAGGAAATCTGTCCGTCGAAGAAAATGTCACGGCGTTCATAAAGATTGTGCAAAAGCTGACTGACATCAAAATGAATTATCCAAACGAGGTCCTCTGCTCTCGTTTACTGGAAGCCCTACCGAATACTTGGGAACCATTCAAAATGTCTTGGGCAACTAAATCTGATACTGAGAAGCAATTTGACAATCTGTGTGAGATTATTATCGCTGAATCATATAGACGAGGTTCAATTGACAAGGTGGACACCGCAACGGCTTTGTTCTCACAAATGAGAATGAGCGGCAGACCCTATCGTGGCAGAAGTCGCGGTCGGTTTCACAGAGGAAACCGGTTCCAGCGGCAGCCGCATAGAGGAAACCCAAGGTCCATGCTGACATGCTACAAGTGTAATAAGCCCGGTCACCTGATGAAGGACTGTCGAGGCTCCGACAGCAATGGTCCAAGAGGCCCGCCTGGAGGTACTAGAGGAAGGGATCCCAGAAGGAACTTTGGAGGCAGAAGACCTCAGTTCAATGTAGCAGAAGCTCTCACAATGGTGGAAGTGACTGACTCGCGTAGACCGGTCGAAACCGGAAGGCGCTCGAAGTCAAGTCTCCCAGAAGTCTTCGAAGCAAGAGGTCACAGCAGTAACAATCCATCCGAATCTGGCTATCTTTTAATTGATAGCGGGTCGACCCACCACGTAATGAATAACAGTCGTTGGTTCAGTGAATTGGACAGGCACTCCGACATCCGGAAAGTTAAGGTTGGAAGCTGCCACAAACTGCGGGTTCAGGGCCATGGTACCGTTCCCTTAACTGTCGGAGAAGACAACCAGCAAGTCACACTGATACTTGAAAACGTACTGTACGTGCCCCGGATGAGAAAGAATCTCTTGAGTGTGAGCAAGCTGATTGAAAATGGCTACAAGATATGCGCAAGTAAAAAGGAAATGATACTCTGCAAAGGAGATGATAGAATTCGCGCACCTGAAGCGAATGGTTTGTACAAGCTCAAAGCTAGCAGATGTAAGCAACGAAATACCGGTCAAGTGCTAGCAGTGGAAGAACGTTCAGATGACTCAGACGACTATGATATGCTGGATGACGTCGAAGAAATCGATCCAGCAACACCAAGAGAGATTGATGAAATCTCTGGAATCACAGAGAATAATGAGGAAGAAAATGACGAGGTAACAGCGGTTGACAACTCGATTGAGTCCCGACCGGAAACGGTGACGGTTGTCTCTCGAGCAGCGTCGGGGTCTGATCAACCCCTGGATCCGGGAAACTGGACTACGCATCAACCAGTGAGCTTGAGAGCGGTGCATGAGCTCTTCGCTCATATCAACAAGGCAGCACTGAAGAGACTGCTCAACCTCGAGGGCATCCTCTACAAGGATGATTTTGAACAATGCCTAGAATGTGTTCAGGCCAAACAAATACGAAGTTCGTATCATAGCCGTCCAGACGTGGGCAGAGCGACCGAGTTGGGAACCATCTCTGGAGATTTGTGTTCGACCTCGGTGGAGTCTCTCGGTGGGGCACGATATTTTCTTGTGCTCACTGAGGAATTCAGTCGATATCGCAAGATATACATGCTAAAAACGAAAGCCGCGACAGTTGATTGTATTTCCCACTACATCGCGTGGTTTGAGACTCAAACTGGAAAGAAGATAAAGCGATTCATGTCTGATCAGGGAACAGAATTCATGAACCGGAGTCTCAAAGAGATTTTCGACAGAAAGGGGATAGTGCAGACCTTCTCGAACATATACACGGCTCAACAAAATGGAATTGCGGAAAGATCCCACAGAACGTTACTGAACTATACTAGAGCACTTCTGTTGAGCACAAAGCTACCCCGATTCCTTTGGGCGGAAGCTCTGAATTATTCAGCGGATATGCTGAATCTGGTCTTGATCAACAGGGATCTTGACAAATCCGCCTTTGAAATTATTCACGGTAGAAAACCGTTCTTCGGAAAACTTCATAGGTTTGGAGCTGATTGCTCAGTCTACATCTATCATAAAAACAAGATAGACAAGCGAGGCGAGAGAGGATTCATGACTGGATACACTGACTATGGCTTAGGCTATCGTGTATTTTTACCTAGAACACGTGAGGTGGTAAAGACAAAAGACGTCGTTTTCTTGAAACATCCACCTAAAGAAACAAGTCTACCAGAAAGAAATGAGGCACCTCTTGAAGTTGAGAACACTTCTTCTTTCGACCCACCAATCAGCCAGCCGCTGTCACTTGGGCCTCGAGAACCTCAGATAACTACGGAAGATTCTCAAGTAAAACGCGCAGATCGACCAAAGAAGCGCAGAAAGAGGAAGGGAATACGCTTCACTAAAAGGAAACAGACTAAGCCACGAAGTGAGATTAACCATCAGGAGACTCAGGCCACCGGCTTGGAGCATGGGGCAGAAGAGGCAGAGTCTCAGCTTCTTATGTTGAAGCAGACCGACGGGAGCCTCTCGACCGACGCCTCTCGCGAATGCTCGGGAGGAGCGACAGGGGCAGCAGTGACTTGTGATCGCTCAAGAGATCGAACCCATCTTGAGTCTGCGGAATTCGGGGTTGGTGCCTGCGCCACATTGGTTGAAAGTGAACATGGGGCCTCCCATTCTGACTCACAGAGTCTTGCTCAAGCCTATGAACCCGTGACTTATGAAGAAGCAATCACATGTAATGACCGAGAACACTGGAAAATAGCAATCGCTCAGGAACTACGAAAAATGGAAGAACTTGAGGTATGGAAACCAACAGTGCTTCCAGCGGGAAGGAAAGCTATAACATCCAGGTGGATTTTTCGCGTAAAGACTGATCCGCAAACTAAAACAAAACGGTACAAGGCACGACTGGTGATTAGAGGATTCAGTCAGGTTCCGAATTCGGACTACTCGGTTGACAACTTGTTCGCACCGGTAGCCAGAGCTGAGTCACTCAAACTAATGCTCAGTATTGCAGCTGAAGAGAAGCTCCTATGCCATCAGTGCGACATAGCAAGCGCATTCCTATACGCTCCGCTTGAAGAGTCCATCTATATGGAGATGCCAAAAGGCTATAAATATGCAGGATTCAAAACCCTCCTTCTCAAGAAAGCGCTCTACGGTTTGAAACAATCACCGTTTCTGTTTAATCAGACACTTAAAAAGGTTCTCACTCATATGGGTCTATCTCAAAGCAAGACTGATCCATGCATTTTCTTCGGGGACAGGAAAACCAGACTCATTGCTCTTGTGTACGTTGATGACATTTTGGTTATGGCCAAGACAAGCGAACAGATAGACAAATTTCTGGGTCAGCTGGCAAGCAAGTTTGAAATTACCTCGAAGAAACTGTCCTACTTCCTCGGCGTGCAGGTGGAGATCGGAGCCAGGGGTGAAATCCACATCCACCAAACCAAGTTCGCTTTGGAGATGGTGGAGCGCTTTGGCATGAAGAATCGAAAGCCGGTCTCCTCACCCTCTGACAAGACAATTTATGAGCCCGACGAAGGACAGATTGTCACTGACAAACCATACAGAGAATTAATTGGCGCGCTCTTATACTTAGCGACCATCACAAGATTTGACATTGGTTTCACTGTAGGGTACCTCTCAAGATATTTGGATAAGTGTACAGAAAAGAGATGGAACGAAGCACTCAGGGTTCTGAGATACATTGCGGAAAACCCTTCCTTGGGAATAACGTACCGGTCCGGTCCACAGGGACCAACAGAGGTCTACTCGGATAGCGACCACGGAGCGGACATTGAGACAAGAAAGTCAGTCTCGGCGGTTCTGATCATCAGACAGTCTGGTGCAGTACTTTGGTCGTCCACACGGCAAACAACAGTAGCACAGTCGAGTTCTGAGGCGGAGATTTGTGCCGCCAGTCAGGCACTAAGAAGCTCGATCTGGGTAACCAAGTTGCTCAGTGAGCTGGGCATAAATGAAACCCATACGATTAGAATCGATAATCAAGCAGCTATAAAAATAGCTCAGAATGCAACTCTGCACAGGCGGTCCAAACACATTGCACTGAAAGAGCTTCTGGTTCGTGATCACTACCAGAAAGGCAATATCAAGATAGAATACGTGAGCACGAGATATCAAAAGGCAGACATTCTAACGAAGGCTGTAACAGGACCCAGATTACAGGAACTGATCAGATTGACAGGACTATCAACTTGGAACCATGAAAGGGCAACTATTCCTCACAACGATAGCTATGGCTATCGGTCTCTCGAGTGAATACTTTGACTATGGCAGCTGCCCGGGTGAGTGTCGAAAGAATCACCACAGCTGCTTGATAGAGCTTGGTGGACAGGACAGCTTCAATTACGAATGCATGGAGTCGGAGTACGAATGCGAAAGGCATGCCAGCGATATGGCAGCGTGCGTGAATGAGGACAGACCAACGGTGGCGGGTTTGGAAGCATGGAAGATATTCAAGAAACACAGACCATCGCCACCGGAACCAGGACCACAGCCTTTGCCTGAAGGCTTGTGCCTAACTTGGAAAATTTCAAGTATGTTTCAATGTGGACTGACGTTAATAATATTAATATCCTACTGTATACGAAGGATCATACTACACATCAAGAACAGAGGGTATGACCGAATTCCAAGCCCTGATCCGAACAACCCCTACAGAGAGACAGTACAAGATATCCTAGAGAACTAGTTGGACAATCTATATGCATAGACCGCACAGATAACAGTAAAGCATATCAACTCATATGAATGAAACGTTCTCAACGCTTAACGCATGAAAAACTCAAAACACAAATAGCCGAGAGAAGAAGCATACGAATGATTTATTTTCCGAATCAAAACTAAAGTACTAATGGGACAAACAAAAAAAAAAAAGGGAAAAGAAAAAGGTGAAGGTAAAGCATAAATAGTAAACGACGAAAGAAAACTACTGAAATGTTAGATACCAGTCGAAAGTTTCACACCCGCATTGATCGTGATACTTCCCGACCAAAAGATGCACTGTGTACGTGAAGGCGGGATGGGCAACGAGTGTGCTAATTCCCTGGTCCTGGCTTGGCTGTCGAATCAAGCACGAGCGTCCTAACTGTGACGAACAGATGACGACCTTCGTGGCCATTCGACAGTTCAAGTCCGAAAATTTGAAGATTCGTCTCTGGTGAAAATCCACCAGCGGGACTGCGGAGGTCGGCCAGAACGTAGGTAGAACCTGTGTCCCCTCTGTAGTGGGGACCTGTGGTTTCTCCACCGTGGTTCCTCTGGTTACGGTTGAGTGATCCGGGGGAGGTGTCGTCTGCATGAGACGCGGCTCTTTACCCGTCGATTTGTCTGTTAAATTGATGGATAAAATTGCCAATACATTGATACAAAAGTCGAATAACGGACAGGACGAATGAGCCCACGGAAGTCAACTCACCGAGACTGGCTCGAAGCAAGGCCAGTGAAAAAAGAAGAAGAAGGAACAGCAGAAGGCTGGCAGCGCACCACTTCATGACGGTTTCGCGCCTGGACTCCGAAAAATCAGTCGAAGGAAAACTGTCACACAGTGAAAAAGGTGGAGCACTCGGAGCGTACGGATTTATGAACAACTCCACGTCCTCGAGATGATCTACTCCCAATGACCCTTGGGGTAGCGAAGGGTCGCCACCAGACAACAGAATCTGTTGCGGGTGTGACACCAGGGATGACCCGGCAAAATCAGATGTAGATCCGCGTACCGATGAATAACAATTGGGACCTCGTCCAGAGCCAACTGATGAATAAGCGCTTGATGCTCCACGAGGAACTCGCCGTAAATGTGCGGATCGTTCCCCTGAACGAACTGGCAGATCTGAATCAATGGTTCCGGCGGTACTGTCCGAAGGAATACAGTGGAGGTTGAGAAACGATATGTCCGACGCGCCTCATCTCTAAATCAACGTGAATGTCTCATGAGCACTTCAATGCGGGACCTCATCTCAAGATATTGCGTAATATGTGGACTTACTGAAAAGACTCTTGCCCGCAACTCGAAGCCGATGAAGATCTGTTTCCCCGCGAAGAAGAGGAATGAGAGTCAGCAGGGACCTCTGGTTCAACGATTCGAATTCTTGCAACGGGCCGAGATTTCGCCTGCTGACCCCACAGAAATGTGCAGACAGCTGCTCGGTCGGCCCCTGTGTCACCGAGGGAAGACGGATACGTTTCTCTGCCGACTGGTGTGAGGACGGACTTGGCGGTCGCTTTGACTGCCCCGGAGTCCCCTCTTGCTCCAGGTTGGATGTGCACAACTGACACGGACTCGGAAGATCCGGGAAGGGTTCCCGGAACAGACCCGGCTCGTTGAGCACCGAGTTGGACGGATCGATGTCGAAGTTCTGATTCTCGTCCAGGCACAGTAGACTCGGGTCTACACTGTGAAAGTCACTGATGAGTTCAGCCCTGAGGGTTGGTGCAGGCTTTGTCGGCGTCTCAAAAGATTCCACGGCCGTATTGAGGTAACAGGCCGGGAAAACGACAAGGGGGACCCGATCGATCAATTTGTCAATCGGATAACCCAGGTACGAACTCGCACGTACCTTGTGATGTTCCTTGCCTGACTTGCGATGGACAACTTTGGATGAGTCCGCCAGCTTTGTCAGCTTTGTAAGCACAGGGACCGACCAGAGAGCACTTGAACTCGAGTGGAAAATCGCACCCATATATATACGGAAAAATTGGAGGCGCCACCGTCTATGTATCAACATGTTTCTACAGTGTTAATCATAAAACACATGACCACCTCGTAATGTTAAACGATGTCAAGATCATGAAGAAACAACATGTCCATGTTGTGACTAATAAAACCCAACGACCTATAAAATAAGTGTGAGAGAAGAACCACCTGACAATGTAACGAGCATCAGAAACCACCGATGCAATGTTAAAACTCTGCAGTATTGGACATGCCCGGACAGGCATAATCTGTCTCCTAAGGAAAAACGAAATCAATCTCAAAGGCTCAGAGGGCATAAGAGGAAGATGTTTACTCGGACCCATGTGTCAAACCATAATGGAACAGATTGGAAACAATGTATCAATATTTTAACGACTAACAGATGGACGAATTTATGGGCACTAACCATCACCGACATTGAAAAGAACCTTGTAACTGCCTAATGACATGATGTGTCTTTGGAGAGATGGATAACAGCGTGTTTGGAAGAAGTCATAAAACACGGAAAGAACATTGACGCGCTCTGGCGAATGGAGGGGTGTGTTGAGAAATTAGGATTCCCTCAGCACGCGTCCCTGTTCAGGTTTGGATGAGGCCACATCAGAGGCCTCACGACATGCGTAGGTACGGGTGAAGTCGACCGACTTCACCCTTGCCACTTCAGTACATCAGGACTATATAAGGCAACCATTCGGACAGAATAAACACCGAGACAGTAACCGATACGGTATCCGTTGTATTTACTTGGTGGAACGAATCTGTGAACTTCCAACACAGGCACCTCGAGATAGAGGTCTTCCTCGAGTTCTGCTTGGAGAAAAGCTGCGCGTATATCTAACTGATTTAAGAAAAGTTTCTCCTGCGCTGCTAGACTGAGAATCGTTCTGATTCCTTCAGCTCGGCACACGGGGCTGTATGTCTTGTCTGCGAAGAAGTCTATTTCTTTCTCCTGCGACTACCCCTTCGCAACTACTCGAGCCTTGTCTATGTCTATGTGCTGGCCGACATCGATGCACCATTCGTAGAACTCATGAGAATCTACGTGAAAGCACGCACAACACCCGCCCAGCAGGAATTCATGGACGAGTGGAGATTGAAGCTAGCGGAAGCCAAGGAAGTACTCGAGGACGACCCGATCATGAATAAGAGAGATTGGTGGAGCGGGCCAATGTTCCCACGAAGGCACATCTACAGCTCAATGCCCTGCTGGTTCGAATATCTGATCACGTACTGCCTGTTGACATGTGCAAACTTTCCATGCAGGCTTCTAAGGCTCTGCGTCCGTGCACTCATCGTCTTTTCTGAGCCAATAGCGCTCATCAGTTGGTTTTTGGGCGGAATGTCACGATTAATGTCATCAAGATCGCTTCCTGCGTCTTGGGTTTCGGATTCTAGATCGCTTGCTTGATCTTGTAATAATCCGATCTCCGGGTCCATTCTTGGTCTATAGGGGCCTTCTATCTCAGGTACTCGGATCCTCTTATCGTTTCTCGAAATTATGAGGTGATTCCTTTCGAACGTCACTTCGAAGTCATCATCTGTCAATTGACCCACAGAGAGGAGATTCTTTCGAGCTGAAGGGACGAGTAAAACATCATTAAGCTCTGAAGCTTTTCGCTGCTTGGACTTTCCGACAGTCGACTCGGTAGTGCCGGGAGCGGTGACACGCATTTTCTGGTTGCTTGCTAAGGTGTCGGCGCGCATGTCGGTTCGTCGGTCGAAGCTAGTGAACCACTTTGTTGAAGCACAGCAATGGTGCGAGGCGCCCGAATCTACGATGAATTCTTCGGTTTGGCTTCCATCGTATTCGACATGCCAGGAGTGCGACAGCAGTGCTCGCACGAGCGTGGGATCTGTACTGTCGGTTGCCTCCTTGATTACCGTGATTTCTCTGAGGACGGGTGCGCTATGACATGAAATGTCCTGTCGCATCACCGTTGTAGCACTTCACTTGTCTTCTGTTCAGTCTGCTACCTTGGTGGCGTTAACTGGTCTGATGACCATAGCCACCGTTGCTGAATCCCTGTGAATGTTGGTTGGATGCATTTCTCTGATGGTGACACTTTTGGAATCTCCGTCTTGGTCCAAACCTGCGACCAACCCTCATCTGAGAAGGCGTAGCAGTTGCTTGAACCAATTTTTCGGAAGGTCGTTGACGAACTGCATCGTTCCTAATAATTTCCATCAGGCTATAGACGTCCCTATCGCCTTCCGGTCGGGCTGAGAAAGCCATGTGGAGCGGCTCCCAGCTATGAGACAGAGCATTGAGCAGTCTTTCAATTTGGACACTCTGATCAATCTCAATTCCGGAATCCGTGAGTTCAGCTTGACGATCACGTAGCCCATCCAGGTTCTGGTAAGCAGTCTTATCGTTATTGAATTTGAACTGCATCAGCTTCGTGATCGCTGAACCTTGCCACAGAGCGACTCGGACTCCGAACTTGCTTTCGATCTGGGACCAGATATCTGCTGCTCTGATATCCGGAGTCTGTCCATAAAACATTCGGACAATCAGTTTATCGTTAATCGAAGAGAACAAATGAATTATAGCTCTTCGATTTGCTCTTTCGTATCGAACACTGACTCTCTACTGATCTTCGTCAAGCTCTTTGGCTGGAGCGATTGGAACTGGTTCTATCAACTCGCCCCTCACAGTTTGTCAAACGTCCACGGTTTGGATTCCCAGCTCAAGTAGTTCTAACCAAACAGTCTTAGGGGCACTGGCGGAAGCCTTGTATGGTTCGAGTCGGGTGTAATGGATTGTTTAGGCGCAGCGGGCTCATCATCCTGCGCTCCCAATTCGCACTGGTAGTCGTCGTCTGCCATGGCCCTGCGTTGGTCACTCCAAGTGGGATCGATGTCGAAAGGGACTAATTGCACTTATAAGTACTCACAGGAACTCTTGAGTATCGTGCTGATAACGTGTCGGAGATTCCGTGCACTTTAACCTATTGAAAATGGAGAGAGCCTCTGGTTCCGAATACTTGAAGAGCCGTAAGCACCGTTCGTCAGAAAGCGGACTGACTACTGGTACAGCATCGGCGTAGCTTACGCCGACGATTCTGACGACTACACTTTATTGAAGTGATGGAAGCTACTTGTATCCCCTGTGTCTCAGGGTTACATGAGAGGGTTATCAAAGACGTGTGCTTCCGTCAGGGACGCTGTATCACGGCCATCGGCTGTACGGCCGATGCCGACGTATGCTTGGCCGTCTGAGCGAAACACATATTACAACGCGACTGAAAGGGTGGAATTGTTGGCTCGAAAACAATCCAAGAGAGCCAAATTTGTGCGGTCGCCATGGGCCAGAGTTGCCTTCGACGAACACAGATGCTTCATGGCAGTTTTGAACGGCATCAGCACCTTCTGCATATCTAGCTAGATCTTAGCCCGTTTACTGAACGGTTCCCCATCGAACTCGTCGAGTAACAAGTTTATTGATGGCATGATCAGCAACGTTCTTTCGAGTATTGTGATAGTTGAATACCAGCTAGTTCTGGTATCTAGAATTACTTGGGGGCTCTTGCCGTGCTGTTCTCGTGTGATTTCACCCAGCCTGTCACGTTTCGGATCCTTCAGCTTGATTCTCGTCAGAACGTTCCTCAAGTTGGCGATGACTGTTTTCACCGCTGCGAACTGCGGCTGTTCTTTGTCACTCGCTGGAATCTCGTACCTTTGTTTTCCGGTTGAACCTCTCAGCCAGCCCTCAGAAGTGTCCCGGGATCACCTTTCGGTATTGCTCTCGGTATAGAATCTCACTCGGAAAGGTCACTGGATACTTGATCCGAGTTTTCCTCATCACTGCTTCGAAGCTCAGTGGTATCACCAGAGAAGGCTCCGCCTTGGGTACTCTCTCTATCCGTGTCTACATGATGGCGAGTGCACTCAGGATTTATCCGTTGTCGTCTTCGTCTCCAGAAGACCAGGGATCATAGCGGTCTTCCGAGTTATCGTTCACCACAGATCAAGGTGTCGATGTGATGGTGCGATGATCTTGGGCGTTCTTGTGCATCAACCATCCGACCTGTCGAGTTCGTCCCTACTAACTCTCGGAGTGGAGCGTCGAAACGAGAAGACGCTGCTAGAAACCAGTAGCAGCCGGAAGGAAGAGCAATATATCGGTGTGGTGTAGCTTTCGGCTGTCGGTCGGGTGCTTCTACGTCGGCATCCCCCGAGGACCCCGAAAAGTATGTCCGCCGATTTTCCGAGGACCTTCACGAGCGGGAGATGGAGCGCGTGCACGAGGCAAAGTTGGGATTCGAGAGAAGCTATAGCCCCACAGCCAATTTCTGGAGGGCTCTTTGATAGAGAATTCAGTAACAAACATTTCAAGACGAGCGTGATACGACGAGCGTTCCAGTTTCTATGCAGAAAAAAACGAAAGTTGATGAAACTCGTCGGAACTAACAAAACGTCTCGTGAGGGACTGCCTCGAGTGGGGCCTTTCTGTGTCATCCCGTATAAGGGTCCAACAGTAGTCGGCCATCACGTGCACGACCCATCTTCCCTGGTACCTCTCTTCCATCGTCGCTATGTCTTGATGGAACCTTTCTCCTTGTTCATCACTAACAGCAACCAAATTCCTGGGGAAGCGTCCGAGATGGCTGTGTAGATAGTGCATCTTGATGCTCATCCGATATCCTAGGACTCGAAAGCTCACGAGCATGTTCTTAACGAGTTGTTCGTCGTTTTCAGCGGTTCTGTTTTTCGAGGAAGCGGAAACTCGGAATCTACGACCTCGACTTACCCCGACCCAGATTTGAGCTTCTTTGTTGCGCGATTTTTTTTTCAGTCGGACAGTGTTGCCACAGCTGGAAGCATCGATTCAGATCCGCCAAGCGTCTGTGGAGGCGTCACCGCGGAGTCCAGCAGCAGCACTCCATCATCGGGAGGAGACAGCAGCACTGAGCCCAGCGTTACAGACATGGTTACCGATCCTGCAGCCGATGACTTCACCACCACGGAAGTTTGGTCCACGAGACTTCCTATCTCCAGCAAGAGATACAAGCGCTCAAGATCACTTTCTGCGTCTTGGGTTTCGGATTCTGGATCGCTTGCTTGATCTTGTGATAATCCGACCTCTATCTTAGGTACTCGGATTCTCATATCGTTTCTCGAAATTATGAGGTGATTCCTTTCGAACGTCACTGCGAAGTCATCATCTGTCAATTGACCCACAGAGAGGAGATTCTTTCGAACTGAAGGGACGAGTAAAACATCATTAAGCTCTGAAGCTATTCGCTGCTTGGACTTCCCGACAGTCAATTCGGCAGTGCCGGGAGCGGTGACACGCAATTTCTGGTTGCTTGCTAAGGTGTCGGCGCGCATGTCGGTTCGTCGGTCGAAGCTAGTGAACCACTTTGTTGAAGCACAGCAATGGTGCGAGGCGCCCGAATCTACGAGGAATTGTTCGGTTTGGCTTCCATCGTATTCGACATGCCAGGAGTGCGACAGCAGTGCTCGCACGAGCGTGGGTCTGTACTGTCGGTTGCCTCCTTGATGGCCGTGATCTCTCTGAGGACGGGTGCGCTATGACATGAAATGTCCTGTCGCACCACCGTTGTAGCACTTCACTTGTCTTCTGTTCAATCTGCTACCTTGGTGGCGTTGACGGGTCTGATGACCATAGCCACCGTTGCTGAATCCCTGTGAATGTTGGTTGGATGCATTTCTCTGATGGTGACACTTTTGGAATCTCCGTCTTGGTCCAAACCTGCGACCAACCCTCATCTGAGAAAGCGTAGCAGTTGCTTGAACCAATTTTTTGGAAGGTCGTTGACGAGCTGCATCGTTCCTAATAATTTCCATCAGGCTATAGACGTCCCTATCGCCTTCCGGTCGGGCTGAGAAAGCTATGTGGAGCGGCTCCCAGCTATGAGACAGAGCTTTGAGCAGTCTTTCAACTTGGATACTCTGATCCATCTCAATCCCGGAATCCGTGAATTCAGCTTGACGATCACGGAACCCATCCAGGTTCTGGTAAGCAGTCTTATTGTTATTGAATTTGAACTGCTTCAGCTTCGTGATCGTTGCCACAGAGCGACTCGAACTCCGAACTTGCTTTCGATCTGGGACCAGATATCTGCTGCTCTGATATCCGGAGTCTGTCCATAGAACATTCGGACAATCAGTTCATCGTCAATCGCAGAGAACAGATGAATTCCAGCTTTTCGATTTGCTCTTTCGTATCGAACCTTGACTCTCTCCTGATCTTCGTCAAGCTCTTTGGCTGGAGCGATTGGAACTGGTTCTATCAACTCGCCTTTCACAGTTTGTCAAACGTCCACGGTTTGGATTCCCAGCTCAAGTAGTTCTAACCAAACAGTCTTAGGGACACTGGGGGAAGCCTTGTATGGTTCGAGTCGGGTGTAATGGGTTGTTTAGGCGCGGCGGGCTCATCATCCTGCGCTCCCGATTCGCACTGGTATTCGTCCTCTGCCATGGCCCTAGGTTGGTCACTCCAAGTGGGATCGATGTCGAAAGGGAGTAATTGCACTTATAAGTACTCACAGGAGCTCTGGAGTTTCGTGCTGATAACGTGTCGGAGATTCCGTGCACTTTAACCTATTGAAAATGAAGAGAGCTTCTGGTTCCGAATACTTGAAGAGCCGTAAGCACCGTTCGTCAGAAAGCGGACTGACTACTGGTACAGCATCGGCGTAGCTTACGCCGACGATTCTGACGACTACACTTTATTGAAGTGATGGAAGCTTCTTATATCCCCTGTGTCTCAGGGTTACATGAGAGGGTTATCAAAGACGTGTGCTTCCGTCAGGGACGCTGTATCACGGCCATCGGCTGTACGGCCGATGCCGACGTATGCTTGGCCGTCTGAGCGAAGCACATATTACAACGCGACTGAAAGGGTGGAATTGTTGGCTCGAAAACAATCCAAGAGAGCCAAATTTGTGCGGTCGCCATGGGCCAGAGTTGCCATCGACGAACACAGATGCTTCATGGCAGTTTTGAACGGCATCAGCACCTTCTGAATATCTAGCTAGATCTTAGCCCGTTTACTGGTAGGTTCCCCATCGAACTCGCCGAGTAACAAGTTTATTGATGGCATGATCAGCAACTTTCTTCCGAGTATTGTGATAGTTGATTACCAGCTAGTTTTGGTATCCAGAATTACTTGGAGGCTCTTGCCGTGCTGTTCTCGTGTGATTTCTCCCAGCCTGTCATGTTTCGGATCGCTCAGCTTGATTCTCGTCAGAACGTTCCTCAAGTTGGCGATGACCGTTTTCAGCGCTGCGAACTGCGGCTGTTCTCTGTCACTCGCTGGAATCTCGTACCTAGATTCAGAAAGGTCACTGGATACTTGATCCGAGTTTTTCTCATCACTGCTTCGAAGCTCAGTGGTGTCACCAGAAAAGGCTCCGCCATGAGCACTCTCTCTATCCGTGTCTACATGATGGCGAGTGGACTCAGGATTTCTCCGTTGTCGTCTTCGTCTCCAGAAGACCAGGGATCATAGCTGTCTTCCGAGTTATCGTCTCGCCTCAGATCAAGGTGTCGATGTGTAACAGGCCGATAGGGACCTATACCTGGATTCACTCAGGGAAGAGGGACAGTGCACTTATAGTTCAACTTCTCTTTATTTCACTTCTTCTCGACCGGCTCCTCGATAGGCAGCCACGGTCCTTTACACCGTTCACGGCACTCTCTACTCTGCTTCTAGCTACTGGCGGCTTCTCTCGTCAACGCCGCTTCCCTTTCCCATGTCGATCCGCCGGCATTGCCGCCTCCGACATGCATCTCCAGAGAACATTCTAGCTAGCTCTCCTCAAGAATACAACTGGCTGTTACATTCGACCATGCTACCCTAGTCGTTATGCCTCCTGGCATATGCTAACCTGGAACTCTCTGAGCCTAGCTAACCCTAGAAGAAATCACCTCTCTGAATAATGACTCTAGTTGTGCGCGAGCGTACGCTAACCTATCACAATGGTTTTATTGTTGACTCCGTTCGATTGACGCCGCGATGCGAATTGTTCCCTCTCGGTCGAGTCGAATCATCGCTCGCCCGTCGATGTAGAAGCCGCACCCGGCTTGGATCGCTTCCCGGACCTCGACATCGGAACTCAACGGCGTCCCTTCCCAAATCAGTTGCGTTTGGGCCGTCATGACCGAAATGCGCCCTCGGAGCGCTGACGCTCGCTCCTCCGTTCCTAGCACCATCAAGCTTAGAACCAATTGCGGCTCCAGGTCGAACGTAGCCTTCACCATGATTCCAAGCACCACCCACTCCTCGTGCTGGGTCCAGATCCATCTGGCCTCGTAGTTTGGCTGGTTCATCCCACGCATTGGGAACTCCGTTTGCGCGTCCGCCTGAATCATGATGCACCTGTGTCGTTCTTCGGCGTGTGCTCCGACTTCCGTGCTAGGTCCTCGCCAACGACACTCATCTTCGCGAAGCGGGCACTCCGTCCCTCTCATCTGGCACTCCCGCTCGTGCGACGCCTTCTGCTGCCACTCGGGCCGCTCTACGCACCCAAACTCCTCAGGTCGGCAGGGAAAGGTCATCCCTGTGGCCAGCGCCTCGATTGCGCGATTTCTCTGGACTCCTCCTTCCAACGGCGTCCGAAACTGTCCGCACCTGTCCAACCGAGCCCGACACTACGAGCAGACTCCGTGACCGTTGACGCACTGCAGCAACGGGGGTCCAGCCACCTCGAGGCAGATCGGACTCGTCAGGATCTCCACCAACCTTCTAGAGAGATCATCGGTTGCCTCCGGCGTCGCCGTCGTTTCCGCTTGTTCCTGCACTGGTTCCTGCGGTGCCTCGTTCTCCTGCGTGGCGCGAACAGCGTCCTCTTCTTCCCCCGCGGCGCGAACGGCGTCCTCTTCTTCCCCCGCGGCGCGAACGGCGTCCTCTCCCTCCTCCGTGGTGCGAACGGGATCCTCCTCCCGCTCCCTCGCCGTCGTCGAGGCTTCACCTCGTGGCTCCACTTGTTGCACAGCCCTGGGTCTTCTCGCCGGAGGTCGATCCGGGCATAATCTTCCGAAGTGGCCCACTCTTCGGCACAAGAAGCATGTTGCCCTTAGCGCCGCGCAGGCCGAGAATCCCGTCTGGTGCCTGTTGTCGCCACAGGCCCTGCAGAGCTCCATGTCGTGTGATGCGGGTGCGTGTGTCCTCAACAGGACTCGGAGCAGAAAAGACCGTTGCTCTTCTTTCCTTCCAAGATGAAGCTCGAGATTGATCGCTGCGCCCTCTTACATCACGGTCTCCATCTCCTTGCGCGCCCCCTTGCGCCTCGATATCCATCCTGATTTGAATCTTGCCGCTGTCCTTCCAGCTGATTTTCCTGCATTCTTTACTTCATACCTAATCGCTCGGCACACATACCTACGCTGTTGTCCTCAACAGAACTACTTAAAGTATCTGAACCCGGGTCTAAACTTGACCTGCCTAGAAGGTTGCTGCCTACGTTGAGGTTCTACTCTATCCTCGCCAGGTCGTCGGCGACCATCCTCAACTCCCAAAGCCGTGAAGACTGCACTGGGTCAACAACTTCACGGCCCTTGACCATGGCCTCGTCTACCAGTCCCGTCAACCACGAATCAACACTTTGAGTACTTTGAGCACTGAGGACTCGCAGATGACGTCCAGTACAGAGGGCAGATCCTCCTCAACCACAACCTCTCTTCCACCCACGACTATCGCACCAATAGATTTTCCGATTCCCGGTGCTAGGTATGATTGTAAAAGGATTCACTATAATCGGTCATGTATTTCGATTCTTGACAGAGTCTGTATACTGGTCAGGAGATCGACACCTTTGACAAGTGTAATCTCCGTCCAACCATACAGTGGGATTGAGAAATTCGCTTCTGCCGTGGAGCATGAGATGTTTAATCAAGCATACGGGAACTACATGGAATTGACCGCTTAAGGAATAAATTTTATGTTTCTTAGAAGGAATCTTCTATTGATGAAATTTGTCGGATGTGCAGAGTGAGTTCAGCTATGCATCATCTGCCGTGGGTTGATATGGCGAGCCGGTGGCTGCCGCCATGCCGGGGTGAGAGTAGGAGACCCGGTTGTGACTGAGTTGTTGGTAGCGTTTTCGACGCCATGTTTGGAGCACGCATCGGATGCAGCTCGTTGCGCCGTAAACAAGCAATAGTTTTGTTACGACTGCCGCGTAGATCTGGAGGGAACTCGTTCCGTGTGTGAAACAGGTGCCGGTGGTATCGGATGAGTGTAATTGTAGTATGCTATCCAAATATCTTCACCACCAACAGTTGTTCCGTTTGGTAGTGGACAGGCCACAGTTTGTGATGCACTTTCTATGCAGGTGGCCGTTGAATCGAAACAGTCGATCGGGAAATGGATTGGGCTCAGTTCGGATATCATGCATGGTATTTTCTGTTGGATACACCACGGCAAACAATCAGTGCCGTATTGGAAGAACGCGGCGGTTGTTGCCGCCAGCAGGAGGATACCGATGACTTGTATCTGTAGCATGATTCAGGATGCCAGCTAAGGATCGTAAACGAACAAAATGTGTTTCTGCCAGTGCCTTCGTACCAAGATCAGAGATATTTTTATCAGAAGGGCAATGTTCTATCTTGAAATCACCGTTCTCTATCTTCTCCTCGAGCCAAAAATGCCTAGCCTCAATGTGCTTTGACCGTTTTGTTACCTGAGCTTCAGTAAAGAGCTGGATACAACCAGTGTTGTCGATGTGCAGTACGGGCTTCACAGGGTATCCGACTTCATGGAGTAGTCTGGTTACCCAGAGGCAAGACTTTGCCATTTCACTCACGCGGCTATTTCACTCTCCATGCTACTGAGGGTTACACAACTTTGGCGTTGTGATGACCAAATTACCATTGCTCCGCCAAAAAGAATGGCTGAGCCGCTTGTACTCCTACGCATTGTTTTGCAACCCGCCCAGTCCGCATCGCAGTATGCGTCGAGTCGGCCGTGGGTTTCACCAAGATATGTTGGACCAAAGTTTCTTGTACCGGAAAGGTATCGTAATACTTTCAAACCGGTATCCCAAAGATGACGTGTTGGCTCGTCCAAATACCTTGAAAGGAAACCGACCGCATAGCTGATACAGCCCACAACACGAAATTATCGACAGTCAAGTTTTCTAGACTATTCCTGATGACAAAGAGAGATGATGTTGATGCTGCCATGGAATACTCCCAGCATCACCACGATTGTGGCGATAGAATATTTCTTCGATTCGAGGAAGACGACGCGTAAGATTCCAGAAAATCGATTTCGAGCCGTAACATGAAATTATCGACAGGCTGATTTATTCCACGATTTCGGAATTCTCGAAAGTTAATACTTCGTCGAACCCCCTTTCGCCTTGATGACCTCAAAAATGCGCCTTGGGAGAGAATCATAGAGTGGTTTTATGTCTCGTTCCCCAATTCTGGCCCAAGAAGAAAGAATCGCATGTTTCAGTTCTTCTCTTGAGTTGTACTGCTTCCCATTGGGATAGACGAGCCGAGCTAACGTTCCCCAGAGGTTCTCAATCATGTTCAGGTCGGGGCTCTTCGGAGGCCAGTCAAGAAAACGTACTCCGCTCTCCCGGAACCAATCTTTGATTATCGCCGCCGTGTGCACGGAGGCGCAATCTTGCTGGAAGATGAAATCCGTTCCAACTTTCTCCAAAGCTTGAGGTCGCAGGTGGTTCTCGAGTAGCAGCTTATAGTCCACGGAACGCATTATTGTCTCCACGAAGATGATTTGGAACGTCCCGCGGCGACTGACCGCTCCCCAGATCATAACTGAACCGCCCCCGGACTGTCTTTTGGAATAGAATCGAGGCTCTTTCCGAAGATCGTGATAGTAGTTATGGAATCCATCCGGGCCGTCCAGATTGAACTTTTTCTCATCGCTGAAGACAACTTTATCCCATTCCGAAGTCCAACTCATCCATTCCTGGGCGCGATCGAGCCTAATGTCTCGGTGCTTTTTCGTCAGCGGGGGCTTCCCGCACATTTTCTTGAATTTCAGATGATACGCACTTCTCAAAACGCGCCAGACGGTCTGTTTATGCACTGGGAGGTCGTTTGAGTCTCTGATTTGAGCGCAAGAGACACTCTTGTTGCTCGCATCCTGAATTATCTTCCGTTTCTGACGATCTGGGAGCTTTGTGCTTCGTTTCTTGTACGATCTGATGCCATACTCCGCCCCTAATCTCAAATACCGCAGCACTACGTCCGCTGTTCTGCCGATCTCTCGTCCGATAGCTCTTGCTGCGAGCCCAGAGCCGTGTAATTGATCGATGCGAATCCTTTCTTGAGGAGTCAGAGCCGGTTTTCGTCCCATATTGAGGGAATGAATTCTTTCTCACAAATCTTGACGAGCCGGAGTTCTGAGTCGACAAATCGTACTTGTGTGTCCTTCGTTAGCACTTACTTGACGTTCGTCGGTATCAGCCTCACGAGAAAATGCTGAAACTCCAACCGAATGCGCGATTTCAACGCTGTCGATAATTTCGTGTTACAGCTGGATATCAAAAATGTTCGATCCTGAGCCTAAACTTCGTTCTTCTCAGTCGGTTGATATAATCTCAAAGTCTGTCGCACCTAATGGAATTCCCATGGCAACACTGACTTCGTTATCCAGCGGGTGCGGAAATCATCCACATAGAATGCGTGTCGATAAATTCGTGTTGCGGACTGTATCTCCGCGGCTTGCTATAGAGGCAAACATCAAGGCCCCCACAAGCTCTCGATACTTCAGATTCAAGTCTATTTCTCCCTCAAATGCTGACTTAGATGTAGCATCAATTGGGATAGGTGACACCATACAGTCAGTCATTTTGAAGCGTTCTAGAATCTCAGCTATGTATTGGGCTTGATTGATTCGAATGCTCCCTCGGTCTGGTGAGATGTTGACTCTCAGTCCCAAGAAGAATTCCAGAGGCTTGAACATGAGTTCGAATGTTTTCTGGAGTTCTTGGAGTATTGCCTTGGTCAGTTGTTCGTCGTGTGAACCAATCAGGCAGTCATCCACATAGACTAGGATGAAAACTCTTCGAGAGGGATTTGAGAAGTACAGGCATGGATCCTGCTTGCTTCTTTCCAATTTTATTGCCCTCAAACTCAGCAGAGTGTCGCTCAATTTCCTATTGAAGCTTTCAGGAGCTTGGACCGCTTTCAAAAGCTCACAAACTCTTTTGCTACCGTCCTCAAAGCCGGCTGGCTGCCGCATGTGAAGTTTTCTGTCCAAAGGAGCTGAGAGGAATGCGGTGCAGACATCTGCCTGAGTGAGAAAGAGATGTTCCCTGGCTGCTACTGAGAGTACGAGTCGTATCGTCTCAAATCTAGCTACAGGGCTGAACAAACTCTCGTAGTCGAGACCTGGTCGCTGGGCACAGCCACGAACCACAAGTGTCGCCTTTCTTTTGATGATGTTCCCATCCTTGTCAGTCTTCACGGTGAACACCCATCGGTTCGGCAGGACATGCTGTCCCGGAGCCGGCTCAACCAGCTTATAAGCCTGGTTGGATCGGAACGATTCTAGTTCCAAAGCCATCGCTGCTAACCATTCATTCTTATGTTTTGATCTCTCAACATCTTCTTGACCAACGGGTACGTCTACCTGAGTGTTGGAACTGCCTAGATGTTGGCTAGTCTGAGAGGTCGTATAACTACTCGAGGCATGGTTGGCCGAACCTGCCCCGTAGCGATCTGGCTTCTTACGAGTACTCCTATCACGTAAATTATACTTGCGTCCCTCGACTTTGCCCTCCGTCCTTGCCGGTGCAGGATTCCTCTTGGCGTGTCCGCGCGGACTTGTGGCAGGCGGGGAGGGGTTGCTTGATTCATGATCAACAGCTACCCCTAATTCTTCATCCACATTCCTTTCTCCGCTCCATTCTCCATCTCCTGCAGTGCCCGAATCGTTTGAGTCTTCGGGTGTAGGTTCGCTGAGATCTTCTATTGTGGGATCACTGTCTTCTTTGGACTGCGAAGGTTTGTTGATGTCTGATGATCCTGGCACTTCCGGTAGTGGCGGGAGTTAGTTAGCGTCTTCAGGTAAAGGTGAGGGTTCCTTCACTGTGATGTCACGGATGCGATGGATGTTTCTTGTCCTAATTCAAGGACTCTGTAGCTTAGTCCATCTTCGTCGATGCCAACTATTGCTCCAGCGATTGCTCGTTGGTCTAGCTTGTCCTTTGCTGGTTGGATGTTGTAAAACCAACATCTTGTGCCAAATCTTCGAATGCGTCCGAGGTATGGTTTCTCGCCCGTGATCATCTCGAATAGAGTTTTACCAACCAGATCATTGAACTTCGCGATGTCAAGGCAGTGCGTCGCGAAATTCACAGCCTCAGCCCAAACAGGCTTTTGTAACTCACTGTCAATGATCATAGTTCTAGCGAGGTTTAGCAACGTTCGATTTAATCTCTCCGAAATCGAATTACGCTGCGGGGTCCTCGGTGCCGAATACGAATAGTCACAACCTGTCGACCTCAGGAGTGGCTGTACTCTGCTGTTCTTGAATTTAGAACCCCCATCAGAGTGGAAATGATAAACCTGCTGTCCTGTTCTGAGTTTGAACCATTTGAGAAAATCACGGATGCGCTCGAAGACTTCTGATTTATTATGGAGAAAGTACGTTTTCCGGAAATGGCTTTTGCTATCTGACAATGTGAGAGAGGCTGTGTGTCATCCGTAAGAAGACATCACTGCTGATCCACCCGATGCGAGGGGCAAGTGAATTGCTAGGCTTCTGTCGGTAGCTAGTTCGATGCATCTTCCCTCTGATACAGCTCTCACAGCTGACAAAATCGGGGATCTCTTCATAGCCCTCTCCTCTAAAATTGGCTTGAGCCATCCTACGTTGATGTGGGCGAAATTTAGGTGAACTTCTAGTGGGCTGACCTTATTTTTATCTTCGGCCTGATTTCCCTCCGCGATGTAGTTTGCGGAGATGATGTAGAGACCATTTTTGCGCTTGGCAAAAATGCTGTGTCCGTCGCGGAAGATGATGATCTTCTCAGGTTTGATACTGATGTCAAAACCGTCATCCGCGAGTTTGGAAGCCGACAGGAGGTTGTTGCGTAGCCTTGAAACGTACAGCACCCCTTTCAGCATTATGGTGCATGGAGTTCCATTTACCATGAGACCAAGAACAACAGTTCCATAGCCTGGTGAGCTTAGGGTCCTGGAACCGCCTAGTCTGATCTCTCGTGGCTGAGAGTAGGGCGTGTAGTTGATCATATTATCCCTGCTGTGGGTCATATGAAAGTTGGATCCGCTATCAACGAGATATTGGTTGTCGATGATGACAGAGTGTGATTCTGCCACCGCTATCTCGCAGTTGAGGGCTTCGATGGCACGCACTAGGGTGTGGTTGGCCCTTGCCTGACGTTGTTTTTGCCGGCGGTTGAATGGTCGTCGTCCACCCTGGTTGGCTCTGGAGCGAGTTGTTTGTCGTTGAGCCTGTCCTGGGTTCTTGCTCTGCCCGACACTGAGCAATCAGATGACCTGATCGTCCACAGTTGTAACAGGTCCTCTCGGTGGTGCTCGTGGTGGTCCTTTTGACGCTGGTCTTTCGATGGCAGGTGTTCCGGCGTCGTCTTCCATAGGAAGTATGGAGCTTGGAGAACAGAGCCGTTACCTCATTTACGTCGTGGTTGCCACGTCGGAGGGCTTCGCTCTCGATGGCTGCCATGAGATGAGTCAGAGATTTTCCTGAGTCCTCCCTGGCTGTGAACGCTTGTTTGAAAGGTTCCCACGATGACGGGAGGCTGGCCAGGAGTTTGGTAATCTTCATATCCTGTGGGACCTTGATCCCTAGTGTCTCCTTGTGTCCCGCAATCTGTTTGAAGCGGAACAGGTTGTCTCCGGCTGATTCGTTTTGCTGATATTTGTAGCCCCTGCGTTTGGTGGGGGCCAACTGTTTCAGTCCTCCGCTGGTAGCTTTGAACTTCTCAGTAATCAGTCTCCACATTTCAGCGGCTTCGATGACAGCTGCGTTGCGGGGGAGAAAAGGGAGACCGCCAGGGCCGTTTGGATTGATGCAAATAGGGTGCACCTTCCCGCTCGGTTTCCTGCCTCATACTTCTGTTGTTGTATGGCAGCCTCCTTGGGGTCTGTTCCCGGTGGAGGTGGAATCAGCTTCCCGGTTGTTACATCGAGGGCATACGGGTCTGCATCCAACGCTGCGTAAATCATTACTTTCCATGCTGTGAAATTCGAGCCATCAAGTTTTAGAACGACGAGTTCTCGGTTCCGATGTTTTGTCCCGATGTCGAGTGCGTTGAAGCCTACATCCTCCTTGTTGTCTTCTTTCAGGCCGTCAGTGTATCTTCTTGAGGGTCCTTGCATGTCGTCACCTAAGCCACTATAGCCGTGGGAGCTGGTGGAATCTTCCGGTACTCGGGGACTCTCCATTGGGTCCATCTTCGATGTTAGAGCGTGCACTGATGAGACACCACACTAGAGAGTCACACAGTTTCACAATGTACTTTCCGAGACGTCGTGTCCGTAGATTCGTCGTGCGCAATGACGAATGTTGGATTTCAGTCCACTGTGCTCAGTCGGTGGACACTCAATCTGGAAGTACAGTCCGTGGTCTGGAAGATCACGGCACGAAATAAAGAGACAGGGGTCTGTTGCTCTTACTTAGCTCCTCCTGGACCTTGCCTTTATTGTGTGTATATATACCCAAACAAGAGTGTGGGTTTGCATGAGCCGAAGGTGGATGGCCTTCGGCTCAGGGTTACTAA
This sequence comes from Phytoseiulus persimilis, assembly GCA_037576195.1. Taxonomy (NCBI): domain Eukaryota; kingdom Metazoa; phylum Arthropoda; class Arachnida; order Mesostigmata; family Phytoseiidae; genus Phytoseiulus; species Phytoseiulus persimilis. The sequence continues at coordinate 5,135,378 of CM075104.1, forward strand.
CAATTCTGAGATACTGCTGTACTGTATCTTTCAGTAAGGGCTTGTCGCCCACGGTACTGTATTACCGTCCCTGTATACACTAAGATGATCGTCTGAACTAAGACGTGTTTCAGATACCAGAAACGGAGTGATATTTCAACAGGGTCAAACAGTTGTCGGCCATCACGTGCACGACCCATCGTCCCTGGTACCTCTCTTCCATCGTCGCTATGTCTTGATGGAACCTTTCTCCTTGTTCAGCACTAACAGCACCCAAATTTTTAGGGAAGCGTCCGAGATGGCTGTCTAGATAGTGCATCTTGATGCTCGTCCGATATCCTAGGACTCGAAAGCTCACGAGCATGTTCAACGGTTCAAAAGATAGGATCATAGAGTGAAGTGTCACATGCTTTGCGGTAGCATCTGTTGCATCGATCTTTCCATTGATCCTCGTTCAGAGTCAAGAGCAATCATTACTAACCGTTTCGTCTTCTTCGCTTTCATCTCCAAACTGCATTAAGCTTTCGACTTGTGCCTCGGTTGACGTCCCGCCTTCGCCGGGGTCCTGGAGACCGAGGTCGACGTTGCCGGTGTCCACGCCAAATCCAGCAAACGCTTTCACGGAGTTCGAACCGTTGTCCGTGATCACGACCTTGATTTTTTGATTCGCGATTCCGAACGAGGCGTGAATGTCATTCACCAGCTGAGAAATCTTGTCGAACGTATGTAGTCCAGGAAACCACCGGCAAAGCTTCGGCGGCTCATGAGCTTCAAGCCTTTACGTTTCATATCGAGCACGTTCAATCGATCTCCGAAAGACCCCATCTCGACAACGCGCAGCGGAATCATGGTGTTCACCACAAACTTGACTGAAGCATCATCAAATTGTGACTGAGCTGTTGGCCGGGATTCGCGCACTCGGGTCTCGCTGGATCGTCTCGAATTGCGAGCTACGAACGCGTAGCGTTTGTCGCTCATCCATTTCAAGAAGGCAGTCGAGAACCCTACACCATGATGCTTTTTGAGTGACTAAATTCGATGTGCGGGCGATGGAAACATTGATCATAGCTCTCTCCGTGACTGGTAGTGGACATTACAAACAAACAGCGGTGATACTCCTCGTCCCGAAGACTTCATTCCGGATATCGGCATGGGTCGTCGCGAGCGCGAGCGACCGTCAATGAAGGTGTAGCCCATTTTGGATTCTCACAGAGCTCCGAAGATCTCGTCAGCTGCATTTCTCTGATTTGGGGTAGAGTTCGCGCACATGGGAGCGCCTTTCGAGGAGTGTCGATTATGGTCAACGTAAGTTGTTGTGAGTTGTGGAATCTCGCATTGCGGAACTTGCACCATGTTCTGTAATTGGACGCCGAGAGCCGCTAATATTTCAGAAATGTCGTGAGACGCTGAAACAGATGAAACTTCGGTCGAAGAGCCACGATGAATGGAATCTTCAGCCAAAACGTCAGAAAAGCCATTCCAGAGAGTCTGAATATCGCAAACCTCACAAGATGCGATGAGACATGCGAAGAAAACTCGCAAAACTTTCGAACTTTGGAAAGACGACGCTTCTTCGAGGCTGCTCCGGAAATAGGTGCCATAATTGGGAAGTCCTGCAGCTTTTGCAGCATCCATGAACGTGGGGTGATAAGTTTCGTTGATCGTTCTGAGATCCTCGAAGCATTTCGGACTCTTGATGCTCAACAAAAGTATCCGAAGAGCATACCGTTCCGTATCTCGAGGGGGAACTGTGTACATTCGTCCGATAATGCTTTTAGTAGCTCGTTTCCTGCGCGCCCAACCTGTTACGGGCTTGACGACGAAATATTCCGGAATTCGGCAGTAGTAGAGGTCGCTCTGGTTCCAGATTCAAAGGGTCTGCCTGTTCCACGTGGCGTTCACCTCGAAGAAAGCCGTCAGGGTTGTGAACTTTTTGGTTGCACTATCGAGTGTAGATTGCTCTTCCCCGTCATGGAAAATGACGTTCTGTTTATTCGGCAACTGTATGGCGAGTCTCAGAACAATGTGAGATCTATCTTGGAGCTCGAATCCGAAAATGCGATGTGAGGCTTTTGGAGCACAAACGCGCATTCAAAAGTTCTGCTATTCTCTCATCACAGTCGTCTTCAGTTGAGTTAATTTCGATTGATGCACGGTCCGAGCCTTTGCGAATATATTTGTAGAGGTATTTAACGCGGGAAATCATGCCACAGATTCCAACGTTTATGTGACATTCATACTGGAGCAGAAAGTACGGGTCATGAGGCACAACCCATTCATCACTATAGGCATCTCGTTCGATTTGCGCTGCAATGTGCGTTCTTCTGCGTAGATGTGGGTGGCCGTCGTTGGGTATAGATGTTTCAGATCTTGATTCCGTTGGGAACTCCTTCGAGCATCGGGCATCTTTCTTACATGGAACTTCAGGGTTGAATGCTCCACAGTTCCGATGAATCATGAGACCTTTCACGGCCCGATGCAGACGTGATATACCTCCACAACAAACACGATCAACCAATTTAGTGGCGCGAGGCTTGAGTTGCTCTTTAATATGAGCAATACGTGGCAGTTTGGCGAACCACGCTTTTGAAGTTCCACCACCATGACGTATGCTTCGATGGCACCGAACACTTTTAACGTAGGCTTATGTTGTTTCGCGCGGTGTTCAGAGGTGTTATTCACGGATGCCAGTGTAGCGGAAATCAGCTTGCCCATCCAGATTCTCAGCTGGAACGCGTGGGAGTCCACCGTCGGAATCGTCGAAGGACGGCTCCGCCCTAGCACAGAAAGCTTGGCCCAACAAATTGATCCTAACACGATTGAACAAGCTGAATCGTGTTACAAAGACACCTCGAGCTCTACCGCCAACTAAATCGACAAAATCGTCTGCTACGAATTTCCCCGGACTCTCCCGTACAGCCTTTCAGCTTGGACACCAATGACCCACGATGCCTCAGATGTCACCAGAGATAACACTCAATGAACGGCATACGATAAGAGCACTTATGTGTGGTGAGATCATTCCGGAAGGATGAACTGCGGTTTATGATCAGTGAACTAGCTGATGTGATTGATGCTTTCGATGCTTATTCAACGTTGAGCGGAAACGAGAGGTCAAGACTTGAGCCGTTTGAGGGAGTACCTTCAACAGGATCGCTTGCCAAAGTCAGGCCAAGTACTGTTTGCATGGGACAGATCAGACTACTTTGGTTCGCTCCGCAAACGATTGTTGGGACAGAAACACCAGTATGTGGCGTAGACTTCACAAACATCAAATGCTCCCGTAGGAATTCCGTGAATCTCACGACTCCTGTACCGCGCCTGATGTCTATTCGGGGCCGCAAGGATTGTTTCGCGTCCTTCGGATCCAGGCATCGCCGAAATCCCTGTCTGAGCTAGGCTGTGTACCATTCCGTGACCATGGGGACCCTAGAACTTCCTGATACATCATCAAACCTCCGCTCCTAGAAAGTCGTTTGTCTTCAGCCAGGGGTTTCAATTCAGCGACATCGATGACTTTACCGTTCGCCATCCATGTTTCATTCAAATGCTAAGCGATACCCATTGCTGGGTCGCTGCAAAAGTCGCGCCGTTGAAAAGAGCAAATATGGCGGGCGAGTCGCGGCAAGCGACCAGATAATTGCAGGAACTGAGTAGGTCGCTCGACAATCGTGGAGGGTGATGAGATCAAAAATGAGTACATGTTGTAACGTATTCAAGCTCTGGAGCAGTGGTTCTCAAAGTGGTCGATGGCCGATCTCCGGTTTACAGAGGTGATGCCGGGGTGCATTTGACCATACTCCTTGGCGTCCACGTAGGTGAATCAAGGCTCGACGGTCGACCCCTTGGGGGACGGCAGTCCATAAACTTCAATGAAGTCGCCTAGGGGGTCGATGGGTCGGTGGAGTTTGAGAACCACTGCTCTAGAGCATACCGGCGTTCTGATGAACCATGTTGTAGACGATTAGCTTTGACTGGCGATGCTACGGCGGTATTCTTCAAATACTTACGAGTGCATGCTTAAAGATCGTTCCGCGGCATCATTGCCGACTGGAACGCTGCGGCTAACTAACGCCATTTGAGAGAGTTCCGGGAAGCGTTGGTCTGAGGCAAGCCAGAATTCCACGGGCTGACTCAAGCTATTGAAGTTCCGAGCTCCGCCTTCGCCAAGTCATCTTCGTCCAACCAGGGAATATGATCGAAGACGAACTTTGGAGCTACTGCAGTGATTCGGATGTTTTCAGTTATCGTGGTCAATGCCAGGAGCTGCACAAATAGCGGAGGAGGCCCGGAACCGCGGCAAAGGAAAAAAACGCGAATTCCGCCACTCCCGCGACTTCCCTTCAGCCCTGACCATTACTCATAGTCCTCCGTGAACTTGACCAAAATCGACGAACGTTTCCAGAAGCATACTCAAAGAGCTGCAGTCCGTGCAGGATTGTTGAACAGATTTCAAGCAAAAAACTCAATCCATACCGCGTAATTCTACGAAACGATGAGTTCAGTCGTAGACTAAAGAGACACCGTTTTTTCCTGTAATAAGTCGTTGAAATTCTTTTTCAGTTTGTATTCTGAGACTTTTCATACAAAATCCGGGCGATTTTCAGCGGCTTGTCCGGGATACAGATTCTCTCGTATCTCTCTCCATCTAGCATTGCAATTCATTGTCATGAATATGTCCGGGTCTCCGAAACGGGCAACAATGGCCATCGCGTCTTGATAGCTTCGTTGCATGTGCCGTGGAGATCCAATGAAAGTGAATGGCGACACTATAAGGAGACCAGCAGGACCCGAGTTGTCGTCGCATAAGACTAAGAAATCCTGAAGTTTCTGATGAGATCCTGCGCGTATTTGAGCTTGGTTCTGTCGATGGTAGTTCAATGTGTTTCGTTCGATTTCCACGAAAGGAAAAACAGCGAATTGCTGAAACAGTTTCATCATCTTGACTTTTTCGAGAAAGTCGGAAAGTACGGTCAGTTGGTACCCGGAAGCACTCCCATGTGTGTATTTCGGGAGGAGTGCGGACAAACTGACAAACAAACTGAGAGACGAAGCCGATCATACATATATAGTAGGGACCTGCCCATGTATACGAAAAGTGTACGGTCCCCTTCCACGGGATTTGATGATTTGCGCTCCCATGGTAGCCATTGCGAGTGAGGAGATGAAATTTCGGATCAAATCATGGAAGTTTTTTTGGAGAGGCAGGAACTCAGCGCCGTCGTTTGGTCACCGCACTAAGAGTTGTCGTCGTGCATGCGAAAAATTCTCGAATTTGTTGAGAAGAAATCCGCCATGTCTGCAACAATCCAAGTATAAATTCAGATAATGTGGCTTCCGTTCGGCCGCGAAATGTTTCGCGCAACAGTGTTCGCATTAGCGACACAACGGACCTATTAGGTAAGTCAAAAGGTTCGTCGGCTATTCTACCGATTTCGAGGAGCCAAATGTCTGCAGTCAACAATGTTTTTATTCAACTATATATTGACCGTTTTGTTGTATGACCTTCGCCCATGGCTCTGGTAAACCCATGATTCCCTTCTCCCGGAACTTTTTCTCTTTATCATCAAAATATCGATGGAGGTGATTTTTAATATCCTCTAGAGACTCAAATGTGGCGCCGTCAAGAGAGTTCTGCAGAGACCTGAACAAGTGATAATCTGATGATCCGAGGTCGGGACTATAAGCTTATTGCGGTAGCACACCCCGTTCAAACTCCGCCTATTTCTGCCGGGAAGCCAAACTTTTGTGTGATCTCGCATTATCATGTTGAAAAACCACGCCCTACCTGTTTGCCAAACCTGGGCGCTCGGATGCAACAGCGGTCTTCAAATCTTCAAGTTGCCTGCAGTAGACTTCGGAGTTGGTCGTCTGATCCATCGGGAGCAGCTCGAGAAACACCACGCCTTCGCAGTCTCACCAGCAGCTCAGCATAACCTTTTTTTGATGAAGTACTGGTCTGGGGATAGCTGCTGCCTGAGAACCTCTGCGGACCCAGCTTCTTTTCTGTGTTGCGTTTCTGTAGAGTATGCAATTTTCATCTCCGGTTATCAATCTCCCCAGAAACGATTCCTCGCGGTTCTTCCGGAGGAGTAGGTGACAAGTATCAACGCGTCGTTCGAGCTGCCTATCAGTGAGGTCGTGTGGTAGCCAGATATCCCGCTTGCTTGAGAATTCCGAACGGTTGCGTAAGAGACCCCCGTCCTATCTTCAATTCGTCGTTGAGTCGTTTCTCCGACAGTTTCAGAGGTTCTTCAAAAAGCTTGCGCTTCAACGTCTGCAATTCGTCGCTGAACTGTTCCCTCGGGTATTCCTGGAGTTGTTCTCGAGGATTGCGCTTCAGATTCCCGAATTCGACGTCCAAGTGTTCCCCCGGCATTCTCCAAGGCCCTGTGTTTTAGTCCACTGTGCTCAGTCGGTGGACACTCGATCTGAAAGTTTTACATGCAGAGGGAGTATAGAATCCACCTATGGCCATTAACTATTCTATGTTTCAAGAAAGAGTTCTTCGTACGAGTCGGGGTACGTGACGATTTCCTTTTATTAAGTATACCTACTCCCAGAGCTTCCAGGAGTAGTACCTGGGATGGAACTCAATTCTTTTACCTAATGGAACAAAATCCTCAGGTAGGATTGTTTTGAACATTTTTCTCCTGATGAAACAACTGAGTTGTTCATTCTGGATCTCTTCGTCGATCGCCATCAGAGTGTTTTCGGTCGAGTGCTCCGTGATGGCTTTCACCACAGCCTGACGATGTCGTGTCAGGATGTGACCTCGGGCAATGAGGTTGAACTGGAACTTCCAGTAGCCCGAGGTCGCTGCCCATATCTTTGGGTCGAGATCCTCGGAGAGGCGTGCTCCGTATCTTGTATGCATCTCGGTGATGATGAGATGCCTTTGCGGGATCGTCCCGCAATCCTGTCGTGGCCGGAACTCGGCTTTGCGGTTCAGCCGGCTGCAGTGCTCACGCACCACTGAGAGCACTGCTGGGTACTTCCCTTGGTAACGTGAGAGGTACCCACTCCGGAACGGGATGGCCACCCATGGTCCTCTGAAGATTGATTCCTGATGGTCGAATCCGGACCGGGAGCACCTCTCGCAGTCGCACCAACAGGGGATACGTGAGTCATTGTAGTTTTGGATGACTACGTCCCCTGTGTCACTTCCGAGGTTGCCAATATGGATGGCCTGAGGATGGTCTATCGTGAACTTCGCTTGGCTTGGAATGATTCGGACCTTAGCTTGATTCAAGCTTTTGTTCCTTAGCTTTTGGGTGAGAGCTGTTTTAGGCGGAAGACAAGAAAAGAACCGCCTCCGCATCTCACTTGCTATAGATCGTGGAAGCACGGACCGCTTCCCCTTGGATCATCATCATTTTGGTTGGGGAAGAAAGCCTGCTTATGTCCAAAGTTCGATAGTCGGCTCCGATTTATGCGTTCTCGCTGAGCTGTGTGTTTGTGATCTCAGCCGCATGTTTTGATGTTTATTGGAGCCAGTCTGATACAGCTTCAACTGTATTTTTCTATTTTTTTTCCTTTGTGTTTTCAGATCTATTGTCGATCCGAGGCAGCTTTGTTTATGCGCATCTGGGAGCCATAAACAGTCTATCTCGAATCCTCGGTCGAGATTCTCGGATCCATAGATCTCGATGCGATCTGGATGTTTTTCCAGCGAATTCCATCCTCTGTCGACATTAATGCTTCGAGTCGGTCTCACATCTGAGAGCATAAAGCAAACGTCAATATTGGTTTATTAGGATTGGAGATAGTTCGCTGAATTCCATAGTCTTGCATCACTGTTCGATGGCTCCCTTAAATTAGGGTTGTAAATCAGTCGAGTGTCAGTCTGCTCTTGACTGGGGGTAAAGGTGAGGGTTCCTTCACTGTGATGTCACGGATGCGAAGGATGTTTCTTGTCCCTAACTCAAGGACTCTGTAGCTCAATCCATCTTCATCGATGCCAACAATTGCTCGTTGTTCTAGCTTGTCCTTTGTTGGTTGGATGTTGTAAAACCAACATCTTGTGCCAAATCGTCGAATGCTTCCGAGGTATTGCCTCTCGCCCGTGATCATCTCAAATGGAGTTTAACCAACCAGATCATTGAACTTCGTGATGTTAAGGCAGTGCGACGCGAAGTTCAAAGCCTCAGCCCAAACAGGCTTCTGTAACTCACTGTCAATGATCATAGTTCTAGCAAGGTTCAGCAATGTTCGATTTAATCTCTCCGAAATCGAATTATGCTGCGGGGTCCTCGGAGCCGAATACGAATAGTCACAACCTGTCAACCTCAGGAGTGACTCTACTCTGCTGTTCTTGAATTCAGATTCCCCATCAGAGTGGAAGTGATAAACCTGCTGTCCCGTTCTAAGTTTGAACCATTTGAGAAAATCACGGATGCGTTCGAAGACTTCTGATTCATCATAAAGAAAGTACGTTTTTCGGAAATGGCTTTTGCTATCTGACAATGTGAGAAAGGCTGTATGTCATCCGTAAGAAACCGTGCTTACGAAGCAGACATCACTGCTGATCCACCCGATGCGAGGGGCAAGTGAATTGCTAGGCTTCTGTCGGTAGCTAGCTCGATGCATCTTTCCTTTGATACAGCTCTCACAGCTGACAAAATCGGGGATCACTTCATAGCCCTCTCTCTCTAACATTGGCTTGAGCCATCCTACGTTGATGTGGGCGAAATTTCGGTGAACTTCTAGTAGGCTGACCTTCTTTTTTATCTTCGGCCTGGTTTCCCTCCGCGATGTAGTTTGCGGAGATGATGTAGAGACCATTTTTGCGCTTGGCAAAAATGCCGTGTCCGTCGCGGGAGATGATGATCTTCTCAGGTTTGATACTGATATCAAAACCGTCATCCGCGAGTTTGGAAGCCGACAGGAGGTTGTTGCGTAGCCTTGGAATGTACAGCACCTCTCTCAGCAGTATGGTGCATGGAATTCCATTAACCATGAGACCAAGACCAACAGTTCCATAGCCCGGTGAGCTCGGAGTCCTGGAACCGCCTAGTCTGATCTCCCGTGGCTGAGAGTAAGGCGTGTAGTTGATCATATTATCCCTGCTGTGGGTCATATGAAAGTTGGATCCGCTATCAACGAGATACTGGTTGTCGATGGTGACAGAGTGTGATTCTGCCACCGCTATCTCGCAGTTGAGGGCTTCGATGGCACGCACTAGGGTGTGGTTGGCACTTGCCTGACGTTGTTTTTGTCGGCGGTCGAATGGTCGTCGTCCACCCTGGTTGGTTCTGGAACGAGTTGTTCGTCGTTGAGCCTGTCCTGGGTTCTTAATCTGCCGAGGAGCCCGACACTGAGCAATCAGATGACCTGATCGTCCACAGTTGTAACAGGTCCTCTCGGTGGTGCTCGTGGTGGTCCTATTGACACTGGTCTTTCGATGGTAGGTGTTCCGGCGTCTTCTTCCATAGGAAGTATGGAGCTTGGAGAACAGAGCCGTTACCTCATTCACGTCGTGGTTGCCACGTCGGAGGGCTTCACTCTCGATGGCTGGCATGAGATGAGTCAGAGATTTTCCTGAGTCCAAGGAGACCGCCAGGGCCGTTTGGATTGACGCAAATAGGGTGCATCTTCCCCCTCGGTTTCCTGCCTCATACTTCTGTTGTTGTATGGCCGCCTCCTTGGGGTCTGTTCCCGGTGGAGGTGGAATCAGCTTTCCGGTTGTCACATCGAGGGCGTACGGGTCTGCATCCAACGCGGCGTAAATCATTACTTTCCATGCTGTAAAGTTCGAGCCATCAAGCTTTAGAACGACGAGTTCTCGGTTCCGATGTTTTGTCCCGGTGTCGAGTGCGTTGAAGCCTACATCCTCCTTGTTGTCTTCTTTCAGGCCGTCAGTGTATCTTCTTGAGGGTCCTTGCATGTCGTCACCTAAGTCACTATAGCCGTGGGAGCTGGTGGAATCTTCCGGTACTCGGGGACTCTCCATTGGGTCCATCTTCGATGTTAGGGTGTGCACTGATGAGACACCTCACTAGAGAGTCACACACTTTCACAATGTACTTTCCGAGACGTCGTGTCCGTTGATTCGATCGTGCGCAATAACGAATGTTGGATTTTAGTCCACTGTGCTCAGTCGGTGGACACTCGATCTGGAAGTACGGTCTGTGGTCTGGAAGATCACGGCACGAAATGAAGAGACAGGGGTCTGTTGCTCTTACTTAGCTCCTCGTGGGCATTGCCTCTATTGCGTGTATATATACCCGACCAAGAGTGTGGGTTTGCATGAGCCGAAGGCGGATGGCCTCCGGCTCAGGGTTACACACAATTCTGAGATACTGCTGTACTGTATCTCCCAGTAAGGGCTCGTCGCCCACGGTACTGTATTACCGTCCCCGTGTACACTAAGATGATCGTCTGAACTAAGACGTGTTTCAGATACCAGAAACGGAGTGATATTTCAACAAAATGTTCTCTCGGGTGGTTTCTGAAGCTCTTTCCGAGAACTGCGCTTCAGTTCCTCGAATTCGACGCTGATCTGTTTCCTCGGGTGTTTCTGAAGTTCTCTTTGAGGATTGCGCTTCAGCTTCTCGAATTTGACGTCCAACTGTTTCTCCGAAGCCCTTCTTTTGTATTGTGCTTCAGCTTCGTGAGCTCGACGCTGAAGTGTTTCCTTGGGTGTTTCTGAATCTCTTCTCGAGGATTGCGCTTCAGCTTCACGAATCCGACGCTGAGCTGTTTCTCCGGTGATTTCTGAAGCCCTCCTCGTGCGTTGCGTTTCAGCCGAAATTGGACTGCTTTTTCGGTTCTTTCCGGAGCTCTCTTTCTGTCTCGCGTCTTTGCTTCTTGAGCTCGACACCGGGTGATTTGCTCCGTCGTTCCTGGAGCTTGTCATGCGGATTGTGCTGCAGCTTGTCGCATCCGACGTTAAAGCGTTTCTTCAGCTTTCTCTGAAGCTCTATTCTTGGATTTTCGTCCACCGTCTCGAGCTCAACGCCGAGCTTCTTCTCGGCTCCACCCAGAGCGCTCTTCTCGGATTAAGTTTCAGTTTCTTGACCTCATTCGTTTTTCTCTCCTGATGCTGCGTATTCAAATTCATGTTGATCCACTCCTTCGTAACGTGTATCACTGTCTGTTTCTGAGCCTTCCAAACTCATCTGACTGAGCAGTGAGGAACTCGGATTATTCGAACGATTCCATCACGTGGGAATGATTGAATCAATCGGGAATGATTAGAAAGTACTTAGCACGTGAACAGAGTTGTTTGTTTGAATGTTCGTAGCGTCTCTAGGGTCGGGAGTTGTTAACAAATGTGCCGACCCGGCCAGGTGTGTCGGAAATTTGGGTACGTTTCAGATGGCCCGAGTGCGGACGGAGCCCACCAGAGGGCGCCGTCTGCCGGGCGAAGTCTAGGCCGAACAGCGGCACCTAGGATAGACTTCCAGAGCTAGGTAGCGGTGCTACAAATGTCTATGAATTCGACGTGGAACATACACCGAGGAAATGAAATGAATAAATAAAGGGATCGGAGCAGAGCCTCGGGCCGAGAGCTGAAGACACGAAGTCGTCTGCACGACGACACGCAGATTAAACACTAGAATCAGTTGCAACTCGGCTCTCATTCCGGAAGGACGAGAGTCGCAAGTGTTTGGCTTGCAAAGTTCTGCGAAAATCAGCTCTTGCGTTCTGAGGCGGCTGCGGCCCGTATGCCATCATTCTGTGCTTTCCTCAGTTCCCTAGGCTGGATTTTTGACAGTGGTGTCAGGAAGTTATTGAAGAATCCACGCTTGTGACCAGCGAGCATTTTACACGTGGTCGAGGGCAAGGAACAGGTTTCAGCGTATTGAAGCGGAACCGTGACGGAAAGTCAATATGGCATCGTCCTCGGAAGAGGAAAAGATGGATGCAGTCCCGGATAGATCGTTCAACGAATTACGGCGACAAATGCAAGTGGCGCGATCGCTGGTTACCAGGGCGTGCACGAGGGTCAAAACTTTGATCGAGCAAGAACAATCGTCAGGACAAGTGGCAGACCTCAAGGCAGCTGTGAAGATGATGCAGCAGCAGGCAAGGCGATTGGACGAACGCACGACGGCAGTGCTTCAGTCAGAATCAGCGTCGGACGAGATGCAGAGCTAAAGTGTGGAAAAAGTACGGCAAAAGTAAGGGGAAAACAAATCTTTATTTGAAAAGGCCGCGGCGAGTCTATGATCAAACATATTTCATGATCGCCCATGTCCCATCTGACATGGGGACCCGAAACATGGGAATGGTGGGACGACCGTGGCCGACTGCAGGGATCGCTACTGGGAGCCCGATGGGAGCGACCCGTTGGGGATGCAGCAGACGGGGAGGGCCAGAGACCGGAGGCTCGGGTGAGCTGGCGACGTGGGTTGATCCTGGGGAGACGTTGGAGTTTGCCAGGGAGGCGGCCCTGGTGGGCTGGAGGGGACGCAGACCGGAGATGAGGGGTGCGCGAGGTCTGACGAGGGGCAGTGGTTGGGCGGCTGCGGCCGTGATGGGTGCCTGGGAGTGGCGGGTCGCTTCATCGGCTGCAGCGCGTTGCTGTTCGAGTCGGGCGGCTTCTTCGGCCGCAGCGCGTTCCTGTGCGAGTCGGGCTGCTTCTTCGGCCGCGGCGATTCTTGCGCGTTCCTGTTCGAGTTGGGCGGCTTCTTCGGCCGCAGCGCGTTCCTGTTCGAGTCGGGCTGCTTCTTCGGCCGCAGCGCGTTCCTGCTCAAGTTGGGCGGCTTCTTCGGCCGCGGCGCGTTCCTGCTCGAGTCGGGCGGCTTCCTCGGCCGCAGCGCGCTCCTGTTCCACGCGGGCGTTTCCGGCCGCGGCGATTCGAGCGCGTTCGCGGGCAGCGGCCTCGGAGGCGCGTCGGCGGGCCTGGTGTTTGCCGAGAAGCTCTTCGGTGTTCGGCGGTAGGTAAGGAATGAGAGAAATGAGGGCGTCCAAGGTAGCATAGACGGCCCTCGGGCAACCGGTAGACCGGACCGAGGATGAGACAGCACGGCAATGGCGCCGGGTGGCTTCGGAGCATTCGAGGAAGTACTCGTCCAACACGTCGCGACGCTGACTTACGGTGAGCTGGGCCAAGACCGGGTCGAATCCAGCCGTTATGGTTGAAAGGAGTCCGAGGGGGGATGTGCCGTATCCGTGGAGAGCGCCGTCGCGACGAGGGATGTTTTCGTGTACGTGGGCACTGGGTGTGGCCGGGGTTGCTGAGGGCGACGACATGTTGAACGGGAAACGGTGTCGGCAAAAAATCGAAGAGTATGGAAGAGCGTCAGGAGACGAAGTGACGAGGAGGACTGAGACGGGACGTTTTAAACCCTCTGAGGGGGGAAGGAGACAGCTCGGAGGGCGGTTCAATACATGCACACGTGGGTTTGGATGGGTTCGATTCGTGGAAATTGTTCGAGAGTTGAGGGTACTCGAGACGTAAGATCCCAGCATAAGCAGTGTATCCGATTTCCAGTCTTTCTAGTAAGAAACAACACGGCATTCCTCGGGAGCGCGTTTTGACTTTCAGACGGCTCGTGAATCCGATACTTTGTGTCTGTGGAGAAACTGAACCAGAGCGAAACGGATCGCGAGTCAACCATGTTAGGTAGAAGGGAATAATTGTCAAAGCAGTGTCAATCAGCATCAACCGTCAAATGTATCCAGAACCGCCAGCGATTCGGCGGGAGTGTTAACAAATGTGCCGACCCGGCCAGGTGTGTCGGAAATTTGGGTACGTTTCAGATGGCCCGAGTGCGGACGGAGCCCACCAGAGGGCGCCGTCTGCCGGGCGAAGTCTAGGCCGAACAGCGCCACCTAGGATAGACTTCCAGAGCTAGGTAGCGGTGCTACAAATGTCTATGAATTCGACGTGGAACATACACCGAGGAAATGAAATGAATAAATAAAGGGATCGGAGCAGAGCCTCGGGCCGAGAGCTGAAGACACGAAGTCGTCTGCACGACGACACGCAGAGTAAACACTAGAATCAGTTGCAACTCGGCTCTCATTCCGGAAGGACGAGAGTCGCAAGTGTTTGGCTTGCAAAGTTCTGCGAAAATCAGCTCTTGCGTTCTGAGGCGGCTGCGGCCCGTATGCCTTCATTCTGTGCTTTCCTCAGTTCCCCAGGCTGGATTTTTGACAGGAGTACCCCTCTGCTAAAGACTCTAGAAACGCTCCGATTCCGATCCCATGTTTGGCGTACACCCTCTCTCAAGAAGCTCTACACAATCAATTGTTTTCCTCCGCTTTCATGCAGAATCTCATGGATGGTTTCGTAGATTCTCATGCAACCTCTCAAATTCTGTCGAAAACAATCGCAGAACTCTGGAGATTCCGAAGAGTATGGTTAGAGCGATTTCGGAATCACATCCATCGGTCTCGAAAAGTTTGGTCGGATCGACATTGGAATCTCCTTCTCGGACTCAAAAAAGTATGGTTTGATTGAGCCCGGAGTCATCTTCTCAGACCCAGAAAAGTATGATCGGAGCGTTCCCAAAATCACCTCCTCACACTTCGGAAAGCATGGTCGGAGCGATTCCGGAATCACCCCTCCAGAATTGGAAAACTGTGCTCAGATTGATCTCGGGTCTCGGAATCACCCCTCCAGACTTCGAAAATTGTGGTCAGACTGATCTCGGAATCACCCCTCCAGACTTAGAAAATTGTGCTCAGATTGATCTCGGAATCACCCCTCCAGACTTCGAAAATTGTGATCAGACTGATCTCGGAATCACCCCTCCAGACTTGGGGAAGCGTGGTGAGATTGGTCCTGGAATCGCCCCTCCAGACTTGGGGAAGCGTGGTGAGATTGGTCCTGGAATCGCCCCTCCAGACTTGGAAAATATGGTCAGATTGGTCTCGGAATCACCCCTCCAGACTTGGGAAAGAGTGGTCAGATTGTTCACGGAATCAGCCCCCCAGACTTGGGAAAGTGTGGTCAGATTTTTCCCGGAATCAACCCGCCGAGAACCAGCCCTCCATCAGAGATTCCAATTTCCGCTTGAACACGCGGGAGACGATGTCAGGGTGAGCAGAAAAAGATTGTCCACGCAACAAGAGTTCGCCGATCTCGGTCAAAGTGGGATTGCAGGCAAAAGTGATGAATAAATCCGGACTGCCATATGCTCTGACATACGTCATTGCGGCTTGTGCATGCATAGGGCGTGGACTTCCCGTGGAAGTCGAGGGTAAGATGACCATTCTTCCCAAGTTGGCGGCGTTTACGACATCGGAAGCAACGGCATTACGGAGATGGATATACCGTTCGGAACGTAATTGATGGTTGGTTTGATTGCAGCGGATGAAGAGGAGTCGCTCAGATCCAATTTTCACGTACATATCGACAGCATATTGATGGAACAATTGTCGACTCTTCAAAATATGGTTCTCGACGTTGCACAGTGGCCAAAAATGGGATGTATGGTAGTTGGACAAAAATATTTGAGACCCATGTCCGGCTATTTTTAGCTCCCGGACTCATTTGCGACCATCAAAGGGTCTCGGCACTTTTGGCCTTGGGTCAGGGATTCGAATGAGATATATTGTTGTGGATACCCCATCCCAAGAGAACACTTTCTGCCCAGTCGGCGGGCTACTAGCTGCCTTGGTTTTTTTTTATAGTATGAAACATCTTCTGGACCGATAAAAATCGAGCGAGATTTGGAAACTTGAAATGCTCATATCTCCGTTATCTGGAGGAGTTCAGAGCTCATTAGGTGGGTTTCGGAAAGCTCGTGAATCCAGCTTTCTGATGCGTCCGTCAGAGTTTTTCCACGATCAATTTCAATACCTCAAAAATGACCATCTTCAAAGTGAATGTTTCTAACCCACTTCCTGGAGGTTGACCACTTTCTAGTTTGTGTCATATTATGCCCCCCTTCAGTTCGAGCACAATGCGATAGATAGATCAAAAAAATATTTGGGGGACCAAGGTGAAAAAACTAAAAAACTGTCGTTGGTCACCCTGGATCCATCGAGTTTCATGCTCAAACTCCAGAATATTTGATGGTGGAAGGCCCCGAGCCAGGGAAAATCATATTCTGAGCCGTGGAGTACACGGAATCAGCCGCTCAGACACCCAAAAGTTTGGTCAGATCGATCCCGGAATCACCTGTCCAGACCCCAAAAGTATGGTCAGATTGGCCCCGGAATCACCTTCCAGCTTTTGAAAAGTATGGTCAGATCGGTCCCGGAATCACTCCCCCATAGTCAGAAAAGTATGGTCAGATCGGTCCCGGATTCACCCCTCCAGACTTGTAAAAATCTTGCATCTCGTATTTCTTCTTGTATTTAAAATCTTGTATTTCGAATTTTAATGCACGGGAAAATCTGCACAGCTTGTTCATGTTACCAATCCTGACGCTCGGATGCAGACTGTGATCATTCCCGGGCGAGTAATCGAAAGCAGACAACCTCAATAAAATGCTTCGCGCTTCTCCGGACCGAACATCGCGACTTCTGTCGGGCTCCCCTCGCCGCACCCTCTGTTCAACACATTCAGAGGAACGGACTCGCGTAGTGCGTTCTCGCTGGGTGCCCAATTTCGATGCTCGCTGTTCGGTATCTTCTAGGGCACGGGCTTGCGTGGTGCGTTCTCGTTGGGTGCCCAATCTCGATGCTCGCTGTTCGGTATCTTCTACGGCACGGGCTTGCGTAGTGCGTTCTCGTTGGGTGCCGAATCTCGATGCTCGCTGTTCGGTATCTTCTACGGCACGGGCTTGCGTAGTGCGTTCTTGTTGGGTGCCCAATCTCGATGCTCGCTGTTCGGTATCTTCTACGGCACGGGCTTGCGTAGTGCGTTCTCGTTGGGTGCCCAATATCGATGCTCGCTGTTCGGTATCTTCTACGGCACGGGCTTGCGTAGTGCGTTCTCGTTGGGTGCCCAATATCGATGCTCGCTGTTCGGTATCTTCTACGGCACGGGCTTGCGTAGTGCGTTCTCGTTGGGTGCCCAATCTCGATGCTCGCTGTTCGGTATCTTCTACGGCACGGGCTTGCGTAGTGCGTTCCTCCTCCCTCAGATGGAACAGACTGTACATTATGCGATTGTCAATCATAGCGATCGGCGCCGTTCTCCATGCCTTAGCCTGTCTCTCGAATTTTCCAAGTAGTTAGTGAGATTACCACTATATTTTTTACTTTGTTGGTGCTCGGCAGTTTGTTTTACTGCCAGCGATGACCGGATCGATACATCTAGGCTACTTTTCCCTGGGTAGACGTGTGTCCGTAAGGGAATATCCAGACATTGAACTCCTCATGCACCACCAACTTCAGTGATGATCTCCCGAATCCCCCGGAGATGAAGCCGAGGTGATGATCTTCTATGTGCTAGGTCACTCTCCGTCTGAAGTCAGACAATATTTTTCCCCCCTGGCCACCGAGGCCATGAGTTTTCTGTGGGAGTGGACTCTATTCTACCACAACTGATCCAGCACTTTCACGTGCACAATTCCTTTGTGACGCCAATTCTCAACCTCAGCAATCTGCTGTCCGAATGCCCGGCGCACCAGTTCTCCGAATCGAGGGGTAGATCTTTCGTAGATCGGTTCATGAATGAAACTTCTTTTTCATTTGAGTTGCTTGTTTGGTTGTCGTGACTCCTACTCCCTTTTGAGGCTCTGGTCATTACAAACGAATCCAGGAACCTTCCAAGAAGGTCCATCGAAGTGTGGGTGCTCTGCAAGCACCTTCGGATGCATTGAGTTCTTGTTTGTGCACGTCCTGTACATGTTATACAGACATGGTAGGGCCCAATAGTCCATGCCAATGATAGACTCATGGTGATCTGAATCTTCGAATCAATCAATACTGCCTCGGTTCTAGACGTCTCTGTAGGGAAGCCCAATTATTTGGACCTCCACAAAAGAAGCGGAAACCTCGCTTTCCTCCATGGAATAAAAGTTCGTGGCATCTACAGAATGCATCAAATTCGCGCTCTGGCTTCGCAACCTTCTGGGAGAATTGGGTATCCCAGAAAAGCCGATCATCCAGATAGATCAGATAATCGGATTTCATTACATTCGAAAGCTCTGCTCGAATCAAGAAAAGCAGATCGAGCAGGTTGGACACGCCAGCCAAAGAGCGGACTACATGACCAAGCCCTGTGTGAAATCAGTATTTCTCAATCAGAGAGAACTGTCAGGACTTGAGAGATGGCGGCAGTAATACGGCAGGAACTCGTAGCACTTACAATACTCATAACCCCCCCTGATCAATATCTTAGCTAGTCTGACTGCGACGCCAGATGCACAACACGAAACTCACAATGTATGTCAATCAAGTTAGATTCTGGTAGATCCTCATCTCCCTGCACACCGTGCGAACTTCACTCCACTGAACATGCTCGCTGCATCAAAGAGTCTTCTCCAACGTCAGCAGGACTCAGACTGTGGCCCGATTATCGCAATCGAACTCTGCCACCAAAGCCAACTGTTAAGCCATGTCCACCAATTCCACAAACACCGAACTGCAATTTCTAGAACTACCTACCCGCCATTCAAGGAGTAGTGTCACTCAGTACGCTTTCGGGAATTGTGATGCTCAAACTGCTAAGGGTCAGAGCTCGCTTGTCTTACGAGCCAGTGGACACTTCCATAGTAGACCATCTGAACATGCCGCATAGAGCGACCGTCCAAAGCATGAGATACATAAGAACAGTTTATTAACAAGGAGGAATAACAAAATCACAGCCGAAGTTGAACCAGCTTGTGAAGCCGTTCTCCGTGAGGCCGGAAATCCACATTGTTGAGAACATGGGTGCGGATCCTCTTCACCTCTTCCACGACGTCCCGGTTGACCACCAGGTCTTCCAGGCGACCCCGGTATTCAGGGGTCCGCGCCTCCCACTCGGCGACGATCAATGAGGCAGGAGTGCGACGTTCCCGATCGCCGAAAGTATCGCGGATAAGACTGTTGAACTCGTCGAATCCGCGCCTGGGCGCAGGAGGAGGGCGCTCTGACTGAAGCTGGAGCCTGACCCGCTCCACGGCCGAGTTGACGCTGCTCGGCATCTGCAAGAAATTGAGGAACCGCAGTCCCTCGAAATCTGCTGAGTGCTGGTGCTCACACCAGCAGTCCGCGATCGAACAATGGCAGATGCGCGGCAGCGACTTACACAGCGCCATGTCGCAATCCAGACTTTCGACATCGGCCCAGGTCACCGTCTCTTTGGTCGAAGGAGACGGCCCCTTGTAGCCACAGCAGGGGCAAGCACCGGGCCGGATTGCAGACATCACGATGGGAGTTGGCGTGTGGGATGTGAGGCCGGAACACACGAGGAGTGTTGTGAACTCCGAAACGTCGGAAACATCTTTTAAAGCAATGACCCGGACCAAAAGCGCGAGGGGAAGAATGCGAGAGGGGGAAAGCTACGAAACAGGAATAGCTTGACCCCACATGCTCACTAAAAGAATGTTGGACGAAGAAATCAATGGCTAACAAGCTACTCGAAACCCACTTAGAAATCCGAATAGCTGAATCGCTCCAAAGCCCGAAAATAGCTGCAGCATCATCCGAACGTCGGATAGCATCTCAACCTCGAGCACACAAACGAGAAAATCGAGAGCACTCGTCCCACTCGGGAATCTTACACACGTTGTCGCGCAGAGATCTTTACACCTCGGTGAGCGCCAAGATTCGAAGACGACGAACACTGTCGATCCAGATTCGCATTCTCAATGACGCACAGCGGTCGGGATTGTCGGAAAATCATAACTTTTGAACGGCTGGACCGATTTTCCCGAATTTTCGCGAGCAAATTCTGAGTCCAGAGGAGCAACTTTTGAGCATATAACCAACTTCCAAACTCTCTCCAAAGGAGGCAAAATCTAAGAAAAAAATGGAAAATTCACGATTCCGGCCAAACGACTGGATTGATCTGAAATCGGCGAGAAGGGTCTGAAAGCTGGTGCGATTCCGCATTTTTTTCCATGAGGAAAATTTTCAACGGGCCCTTCGTAAGGGAGGTTTAGACCGATTTTTAAAAATGCCCATAACTCCTCGAAAAATGCACTTTTTTCATCGGATAAAAAACGGAGGATGCGCGCAATTTCTCGGGCTAGCTGATGCCGTCGATAAACCGATTACTTTTTCTCGGCAAATCGCTGTTATAACCTAATTTTGGTGAAAAAACGCATTTTTTTTAGTTTTTCCTCCAAAATGGTCCACCCTTCAAAGCACCCAGGCTCGCACGCGGCTCTGAGGGGTGCGTCTGGTATCCCCGCACGTCATCCAGTTTACAAAGTTGGCGCCAAACCGTTGTGGTTTTCAAAAATTTCGATATATGCCCTCAAGTGCCCTATTTTCGTCGAAATCGACCAAACGGTCAGTTTGACCACGAGTCTAAAATCCGTGGAATCGATTTTATTGAGTTATAACACCAGCCTGAGATCGGATTCGAGCCAACAGTTTCAAATTTGCCGCTTCCCACCGTTTTGGGATCCACGCGGCGCCAATATAGGCAATAGCTTCCATAGGAAGTACATCACTCGACACTCAGAAGTTTCCTCACATCATCCAGGATGTCAAGATCACTCAAGGGGAGATCCTTCCGGTAACTGTTCACGAGGGGATCCGCATGAACCATCAGCCTTTGCATCACATCGCGATTCACGCTCTCACGGACGTCCTTGAACGAGAAATTTTCTCGGAAGTTCTTGAAGAGCTTGTTCAATGCTTCCTGAGCTTCTTCACTGAGAGCACCTATGGGTTGGGTGCTATTCTCCACGATTGCCTGGCCGTGAATCAGAACCTTGTGCACTGTCACAGGCATGTAATACTACGGATAGCGCGTAACGAAAATATTCGCTGTGACGTGGCAGGACTCGCCGAACGCCGCACCGTTCAACTGGTGGCGAGAGTTGATTGCTTCCAAGATGATGTGGAGCCCATAGACCAACTCTGGGTCTAAGCCGGTTATCATAGCCGTCAAACCATGATTTCTGAAGAACTTGCGCGCCGTGTTGCCGTCATTGCTGGTGCCTCCGCCCGGTCGAACAACGGAAACAATCAGACCCAGTTCTTTCCTGAACTCATCCTGAATTTCCCGCAAGCGCTTGGTCCGTTGCGCGTTGCGCTGCATTCTTCTTTTCGCAACGCCATTTTCTGAAGTCCTGGTTACATGCGATATTGACAAGGCACTCCATGAAATTTATTCTTGCGTGGAGTGGTGAGATACCGAATCCTAGAGCTTGCGGGTCGCATATTCTCGTGCGAACTTGCGCTGAATCGTTCATATCCTTCGGCGACGCTGCACATATGAGGCACGCTTGTGATGCTTTGTTATTCAGTATAGCATTGGCGACCTTGCCATCTATCATCGGGCAGATCGAAGTGTGCTTGACGTAAAA
Organism: Phytoseiulus persimilis; assembly: GCA_037576195.1. Classification (NCBI taxonomy): domain Eukaryota; kingdom Metazoa; phylum Arthropoda; class Arachnida; order Mesostigmata; family Phytoseiidae; genus Phytoseiulus; species Phytoseiulus persimilis. The sequence goes on from CM075104.1 coordinate 5,156,671, forward strand.
CTGCCTCGCTCCTAGAGTGATATCTGATGCTCGGGGACCGTTGATTTCGCTCTCTGTCCGAGAAATTTCACTTCTGATCAAGTCCGCTGACTCCTTGGCGAAGGTGAACCTTAAAGGCCGGCACAGTCTCAGCGAAGACGGTTTTGGATTTTTCCAAACGATCGCTCCTGTTGTATCGTCCCTCAGTTCAAGAGGTACCACTGAAGTCGCGAATAAGCTGGCGTCAGAGAAGGATGGATCTGAGAATCTCTGTCTGTACTGGCTTTGTCCAGATGCGCCATCGCAACCCCACTTCGATGTAAGAATCAGTTTAGGTGACATTGCGGATATCTCATCTGATGTTGCCGACATCAGCAAGCGGCCTACGGTGTGATTCAACAACTCCTGCAGTCCCACTCTGGCGCCCAGCTCGCCGATTAGAATCCCTTCTGGATAACATTCTTTTTTGGCCTCCAGAACCTGGTCGTAGCTCGGGTACATTCTGTTTCCAAAAGCCAATGCAGCGATTCGATGTTGGATGTAGGATTGCTTGGAAGACTTTGTGTCGATGAGGAGAGTCAACGCCGCAGTAGGGCTCATTTTCTGTTCCTTGAACTCCGGTGAAACATCATATGCAGCGCGGATCAGGGAATCTGGATACATCTGCCTGAGTTCCTCCGCTTTTACTTTCTGTTGAGTTCTACTACACTCTTCAAACACTTTCGTCGGACGCCCCCTGGGCTTTCCTAAGACTACAGTCGGAACTGCACTCGTGGAAGCTGCCTTGGATGGACTTCTTTCATGATGAGTTCGAGATCGTGCTCTTTCGAAACGATGATCTTCATCAGATCTCGATTGGTGATCAAAAGTTGGAAGGTTCTCCTCTTGTAGGAAGTAGTTGAGCAGCGAACAACGTTAGAGATTGGCAGTTGGAGGCAGTCAGGTTCCGTCACTATCACTCGGTGCCTCTCTGTAGTTCACTGAGCCCGCATTGGACAACCGCGTGGGTGCTGTTGTTTACATTGGCGCCGCGTGGATCCCAAAATGGTGGGGAGAAGTTGAAACTTCTGGCTCGAATCCGATCTCATGCTAGTGTTATGGCTCGATAAAATCGATTCCATTCCCACGGATCCACGGAGACCGGCTTCCCGTGGTACGCCGTGTAACGATCGGCATCTTCTTGCGATCTCACGGAAGCTGCTCCCTCTTGCCTTTCATCGCGGGCATCAATAAGTTGAAGCCCAGCTCGCGCATGTGTGTCACAGCATCCCGGGAGCCGCGATCGACAATTAGCACATCATATCGCTTCAGTAGAGCTAGGAGATTCTGATCCTGTGAAACTTGCTTGACGATTGTGGCGTCGTTTCCTCTTCCAGAAAACGGTCCAGCAAAATCGACAATGAGTCCATTAGTTGAACGTATGGTGAATGGCCTGCACTAAGGCTGTTTCTTCATTCCTGAGTAAGCCCGTCGCTGGTAGGCGTTGTGTTACTGCTCTTCTGGTGACGGATGCAAGTCCCATCTAGAACGAGGGCAAGTTGATCCTCAAATCCTCACCGAGCGCCAGAAGCCGCTTCGCAGCCATTGTAGTGTTTTCGAGCAATGTTTGACGATTGAGGGATGGAGGACCGAAGTGATTCAGGTCGTTGCGCTCAAACGCCTCCATCACACTCGTGAAGGAACGCGAGACGAATCGAGCGCTCCCTAGGTCGAGCATGCTCGCAATGACATCGTAGGAGTTTCCCGTCCTTAGTTTGTTCAGGAAAATGAAGAGAGCTTGATTCACGTTCCGGAATCTGCTAGTTCTGAGCGTATCCAGGCAACGCATTAATTCAAGGAAGTTATCACGGCAGAAACCAGTGAGATTCCCGCACTGGATTTCCGAGAGATCTAAACATCCTATCCGTTCGTACAACGTCGTGCCCGGATTGCATCGGAATAGTTGATTCAATTCTTGGAGGGTAATCCATGTATATTGAGAAAAGATGGGATGTCTTCGATGTTCTCAATTCTGTGTGCGAAGCATATCCGGCCACCGTCCAGCATATAGATGTTAGCTTCGTTTAAGACTATGCATCGTTCGCTGACGTTCATGAGACAAAGCCCGCTTGTTCATGAGCACACGATGCACCGTCGGTGAGTGAACGATGGCCATGGATTCCTGAAATTTCGATTCCCCCGCCCTCGCCGATGGATGCATTTGCTTACAGCCGTTCCCCCCGGGCGGTCAGCTATGTACAGGTTTTCGCGCCTGACATGTATCATGTATGCACATTCTGAGTTGCGACTTCATCACTAGAGAGCTCAGGGTTCGAAAAAATCGGGGGGTCGTCCGAAAAAAAAAATAAGCCAGAGAAGAAAGCGCCCATTTTTTTCAGTTTTTTTGCGAATCCTCCGAATCACCGTCCGATTCAGCTTAACTCCAAAGTGCGCTCCCGACACTATCTATTTCCGTATCGGTCTCGAATTCATTGATTTCGAAGGTATGCGTCCGTCTTCGATCCAAACGGCTCTCTCCTTCAGCTTTTCAAAAATCCTATCTGGGAGCCGAGATATGAGCCTTTGAAAGAACTCAAGTGCCATAGCTGCAAGCCACTCATCGGATCGGTTCCGTAATCGAAGACTCTAGTAAGCCGCCGATTAACACTTCGCAAGCAGCCGTCGAGCAACGGCTCGCAAGATCGGAAGTTTTCAGCGTTCAACCCATGAAGGTAGCGCTCCAGTATGGGGAACATGAGAAGAGTTGGGAGCAGCGTCCCGGAGACGGCTGTCGTTCTTCCTCGAAGCTTTCCTACCGCGGTGCTGATGGGCGCGGCGCTCAGAACGTATTCCTCGTGGTAAGAAGTATCATGCTCTGTGAGGAACGCCCCGATGGGCAGTTGCTCTTCCAACGCGTTGTAGTGCTGCCTGAGCGCGATCAGCGCCGTCGCATGGTCATGCGGACTGTTTTATCTCGCTGCCACAGGTCACGGTAAGCATTTCCCTGTGACCCTTCCGATGATTTCCGCTGTCCTGCGGCGCCTAGGAAGGTTACACAGGACATTACATCCCGCCAGCGCTCAGCTGTTTCGAAGCGTTCATTTAGGAGAATCTTTGTGGACCAAAATTTGTTGGAAGGATTTCGTCCATATTTGTTAGGGATTTTGTATTCGTCGGAAAAAAACTGGATATCGAATCTAACAGTCAGCGAGAGCCAACGCAGCGTCTCTTCTACGAAAGGGTCTGGGCGGTTTCTGTCCATGGTGACGGATTTCGCTGAAAATTGCACTGAAGCATCCCTGCGTAGAGTGGAGCTACCACAGCAAGTTTCAACCTCCGGCGATCCTCCGTTCGCTTTAAACAATGAAGTTAAGTCTTGAAAAAAAAAACTTAAAATCGTTATATCTCGAGAACTACTGGGGCTACCGCGCCGATCGACAACTTTTTGGAATGCTCTCGCCAAGGGCCATCTTCTGGCGTTATAGGATCTAAGATAGGTCGATTGCTTCCATGATTTTGTTAATCGAAGTGTCACTTCCTGGCGAGTGGCCACTCTGGTAAGTACCTAAAAATATAGTCCTAGGACCCCCCTACATGCTGGGGAAATATCAGCGAGTTCGGAGTGTTCCTTCCCTATTGATTTGATAAAAGTAGTATGTCGATCAGATCAGGGTTTTGCCATGTCGCCTCGAAGCGTCACCGAAGCTGCCTGGAGCTCGCTGTTCTACGTTGTTTCGAAGTGAGGGACCTTTGCACGCCTCGGAGACGAGAAGAAAATACACTGTTTCTTGCGTAGAAAATACTTACCATGAGCTATAGGCGTTATGGTCAGGTCGAGCTCAGAATCACCTCCATAGACCCCTAAAAGTATGGTCAGGTCGACCTAGGAATCACCTCCATAGAACCTCAAAAGTAAGGTCAGGTCGACCTAGGAATCACCTCCATAGACCCTCAAAAGTATGGTCAAGTCGACCCAGGAATCACCTCCATAGACCCTCAAAACTATGGTCAGGTCGACCCGGGAATCATCTCCATAGACCCCCAAAAGTATGGTCAGGTCGACCCGGGAATCACCTCCATAGACCCTCAAAAGTATGGTCAGGTCGACCCGGGAATCACCTCCATAGACCCTCAAAAGTATGGTCAGGCTGACCTGAGAATCACCTCCATAGACCCTCAAAAGTATGGTCAAGTCGACCCAGGAATCACCTCCATAGACCCTCAAAAGTAGGTACACTCAGTTGACGAAAAGACCTTCTAAGAACCTCTCTAATGAATGCCATGCACCAGCCCTCGAACCCTGTTCGGAGCACCACAAGACTATACTGCCATCGTGAATCGAATCATTGTTTTATTTTCCTGCATGCTGATTCTTGAACACGCTCTTCAATCGTCGGCTTCATCTTCTTGTGACTCTTGATCATCTTCAGCCATGAATATTCCCACCAAGTCGGCTGCAGGCCGACGCAGGGTCGGTAAATACCTAGCGTGAGACAAGTAGTAAATCGCTGCGGCTACATGGGCACAGCATCCGACAGTTCGACTCCCATTAGGACATTCGCACCAATGAGCTCTGATCCCTTCGATTCTGTTCAGACCAGATTCGTACTGTACGAAAAGCCGGTACGTTTTCCGACTGACGTGACGGGACCTGATGTCCACGCGAACGATGCTGGGCTCGGCCTTCACAAAGCGCATCGAAACGTTGTTCTCGACGTCCAGAGTTTCCGCCAGGTAGGAAGAGGCAAGTTTCATCTGATACGGCCCCGATGCGAGGGTGACCAGTTCGCGCTCCGTCAACCTTGGGAAATCGGTGAGGTCTGCTGCTGATATCCTCTCGAGTGTTGTCGGTCTTTGCAGCCATCTCATGTGTTCGACCCGCTCTCCGAGCTCATTCGGCACTTCCTGTCGCGCATCCATGCGGTCGAGGATCTCCATTTCTGAGTCACCGAGGCCCCAAGATAGCCCACCGAATCGGTTCTCCAAGTATCCGACGATCTTGCAGAGGGTAGGGACTCTGTAGAGCAGTTTGTTGTCCACAACATGATGCAGCAGTTTGTAGCGCTGGGCAACGCGACCGTGGACAGCTTCTACGACCCAACGAACCTTGGTGATTCTTCGAGAGAGGTTCGCTTCTGCGCAAGGGATCTGCTCCCTATTTCCCTTCATTGCCGGCATGTATACTTGGAAACCCTTGTCTCTCATGTACTGCACAGAGTCTCTGAATCCGCGGTCCACCACCAGAGCATCATTTGGTCTCAAGAGCGACAGGAGAGTCTGATCTTCCAAGACCTTCTTCACGATAGAAGCGTCGTTTTCCGTTCCGAAGAAAGGTCCAGCGAAATCTACGATGTATCCGTTGGTAGTACAGATAGTGAACGGCTTGCATAGGTGGCACTTTTTCTGACCGGAGTAGGACAGTCGCTGAAAAGCGTTATTTGTGCTCTTCTGATGTCGGATGTAGGTGCCGTCGAGCACGAGTGCAACTTGGTCCTCAGACAAGCGGAGAAGCCGTCTTGCTGTGCTCGTTGTCGCGGTCAGCAGGATTTCGCGTGTCAATGATTGCGGCCCGAAAAATCCCAAGACGTCACGTTTGAAGGCCTCCGCTACGCTGGCGAACGCCGTGGATACAAGCTTGGGATTTTTCAACTCCAGGAGACTCGCAATAAAACGCTGAGAACTCCCAGATCGGAGTTTCATCAAAAACATGAAGAGGGCTTGGGCAGCATTGAGCGCTCTGGAACTCCGCAAGGTCGGTAGCGAATCGATGATTAGGGTAAACTGCTCGCGCGAAAATCCAACCAGGTTCCCCAGACAGACGTTGGAAACTTGGAGACTCCCAACTCTTGCGAATAGAGTCTGAGGGGGGTCACGAAGTAACTCTCTTAACTCGGTAACATCGAGCTCTGCGTGATCTTCTACGCTCGACAGGTCGTTTTTCGGGTCGATATTGATTATTCTATGAGCCTCGCAGGTGCGACATCCTTTTGGGATGAAGATGTTGTCCGTTTTGAATACCTTGTGACGGTCTACGAAGTTGATGATGCGAAGACCCTGGGTGGACTTACACACTAAGCACCGCCCGGTATGTGCTGACGTCCTCGGAACCTCGTAGACAAAGGTTTCGCGTTCTGGATCCACTGTGAAGTCTTCATCTTCTCGATCCGAATCTGTTGTGGATTCTGCCTCAGTGGAAGCTGCGGACTGCGAGTTTTGGCGAAAGTACCGGCAGGTCCCGCACAGCATCTCGTTGACGGCGACCGCCTTCCCGAAGTGCAAGAGGCAACGATCGATATCAGCTTGAGTGCTCACTCTCTTCGGGCGACCTTTGACGCGACTCATCCATCTCTTGCATACTGCACACTTCGTTTGAGGCATGACGATAACCCTCTTACCAAGCAGGCGCACAGTAAAAAACACGCCGTGTAAACTCGCTGGGCCAAGTCTCGGCACACTTCTAAAGTCGGTTCGCAGGCACAGGGAGCAAGCGCTGCTTACTCACGAGCACTGAAGGGCAAAGTTACGACTCCAAACGTGCACGATGGAGCAGTGGAGTGTTCTGAGCATATAGAGTATATATATGGAAAGCTACCGCGTCATCGGGGTGGGGTACCCCCAGCTCTCACTCTCTAAATCCTCTTCTGCACTCGGGGTTCAATATCTATTGCATACATCTCCGAGTCCGGCTCTGTTTTTTCAGTCGGCACGTTCCCACGGAGTCGGTATGGGGTTCTTTGAGCTAAAGCTGTTGCTGAACATGAAGAATTCCGCATTCAGGCATCTCTGTCGCATCTGGAATCCGTTTCACTGGACCGCCGTCGGCTAAACATGTGCTGCTTACGAAGACGCGCCGGAGAACGACTCCAAGACGGCATTTCATGATTCGAAGCTCTCATGAGACACATGTGGTTTTCTGTGCGAGTCTGTAGGCGCGGTGAGGCATGGGGAGCTTTTGATGTGCTAGCATTCTCGCTCACTCATGAAACGAAAGCTCGAGAAGCAACTGGGCTTTGGTCGACCTGACCATACTTTTGGGGGTCTATGGAGGTGATTCCTGGGTCGACTTGACCATACTTTTGAGGGTCTATGGAGGTGATTCTCAGGTCAGCCTGACCATACTTTTGAGGGTCTATGGAGGTGATTCCCGGGTCGACCTGACCATACTTTTGGGGGTCTATGGAGGTGATTCCCGGGTTGACCTGACCATACTTTTGGGGGTCTATGGAGATGATTCCCGGGTCGACCTGACCATAGTTTTGAGGGTCTATGGAGGTGATTCCTGGGTCGACTTGACCATACTTTTGAGGGTCTATGGAGGTGATTCCTAGGTCGACCTGACCTTACTTTTGAGGTTCTATGGAGGTGATTCCTAGGTCGACCTGACCACACTTTTAGGGGTCTATGGAGGTGATTCTGAGCTCGACCTGACCATAACGCCTATAGCTCATGGTAAGTATTTTCTACGCAAGAAACAGTGTATTTTCTTCTCGTCTCCGAGGCGTGCCAAGGTCCCTCACTTCGAAACAACGTAGAACAGCGAGCTCCAGGCAGCTTCGGTGACGCTTCGAGGCGACATAGCAAAACCCTGATCTGATCGACATACTACTTTTATCAAATCAATAGGGAAGGAACACTCCGATCTCGCTGATATTTCCCCAGCATGTAGGGGGGTCCTAGGACTATATTTTTAGGTACTTACCAGAGTGGCCACTCGCCAGGAAGTGACACTTTGATTAACAAAATCATGGAAGCAATCGACCTATCTTAGATCCTATAACGCCAGAAGATGGCCCTTGGCGAGAGCATTCCAAAAAGTTGTCGATCGGCGCGGTAGCCCCAGTAGTTCTCGAGATATAACGATTTTAAGTTTTTTTTTCAAGACTTAACTTCATTGTTTAAAGCGAACGGAGGATCGCCGGAGGCTGAAACTTGCTGTGGTAGCTCCACTCTACGCAGGGATGCTTCAGTGCAATTTTCAGCGAAATCCGTCACCATGGACAGAAACCGCCCAGACCCTTTGTTGATTATCTGTGACCGTCGACAGGATTTTCCTTGAGGGAGCCCAAGCTGTGGATGCACTCAATAAACCACCTCAGCGATCCTGCCGTTGGAGTGGCTTCCGGGGAAACATCGACACGCTAGGGCGGCGGGCACCCTGTTGTAGTCGGCGTCCAGCCAGTGGACGGTCATGCCGCGAAAATTTCGAGTACCAACAGACCAGACATCCGCTGTCGTGGCCACCCACTTCGGCCGTTGCAGCCCTGCACGTAGCTCGTTCACTTACTGGTTGAACGTTGAGCTGATTCGGCGTCCGAGGGTTCGACGACTCGGCAGCTTTTCAATCCCTGACGCTCGGGATTGAAAAATTTGAATATCGCTCTGAATGACTCCTGGTCTACGGTTTGCATCGAAACCATGGATTTTACGACGATGTTCACAACCGTGTTCTCAAATACCACTTGCTGTGGGAGACTGGGAGAATGTGAAATCGTCCATTCCCATGATGTACTCTCAAGCGAATTGCATTCGGGTGACGTCCATGGATCGAGAAAGCGGAGATTCGACAGATAGCTTATCGGCTGCATGTGTAGTGTCCCATTGGTATCGATTGAGTTCTATGATGTATGATCTCAGAGTCGCTTGTCAGTTCTATGGGAGTTGCGATCGTGAATGCGAACCAATTTGCTCCGAATTCTCAAAACTGCGAGTCTGCCATCATCTTCAGAAGAGCGTGGACAATGAAGTGGGTATCCATCGTTTCCTTCCATTGTTTCGGCATTAAGATTTCGTGAGAAACTTCCGTGGTTGTTTCCATCCTCCATGCACGGAGCATCATTGTTCTCTGCACAGCAAGGACCATGAATCATGTTATTGGTGACTGCTTCGAACAAACCCGGATCGATGTCTACATCTGGGATTTCAGCCGGGACTATTCCGTCGCTTTTGTCAGGTGTGATTTTGTTCATAAACCCGACCCAAAAATTTATGCGCATGCGGCAAATCTCGTCTCTGCAACTCGATGAAATACATCGAACGACGCGTTTCTCCGAGAACAAGATCTTTGACGATGTATTCCATCAGAGATTTCGATATCCACACGAACACTTGAGCAACGATGTCAGGGCAATCAGAAAAATATTGTCCAAGCAACACCAGCCGGTTAATCTCGGTTCAAGTCGGGTGCGATGGACCCCGAGGTGCTGCCTCTGCGCAGCAGCCTACCGCACCATTGTCCAGAGTCGCTCACGGTCACATGTGCAAACCCGCAATCAAACCAGTCATATTCTTTCCTTAGTCACACCGGAAATCCGCTCATTGGTGCAGAACCTCCCATCACAGAGCAAATGACCTCGACTTGATCCCTCAAGACAGCTTGTACCTCAGCTATCGCCTCTGCCTCTCGACGAAGACGGGTCCTCGCCTCGTTGATGCTTAGCCAGAGTATAACTTCCTCCCGAACTCTGACTTCCACGTCGAGTACCTGAATTCAACTTCTATTCCGCGTCTAACCAAACATTCCGATGAACCTCTGCACTCCTGGTCTCTAGAATTCCGCATTCTGAATGATTCTGACCACTCAAAGCCAGAAAGAGTACCCTCTTTCCATTGAGTTTGCCTCGCGTGGTTTCCCGAACCCACACACAACAAATATACCCCAATAGTTGTAGATAAGCTACCGAGGGCCTCTCCCCATGCCAGGTATCGTTAGGGGGTTCGCTGACGTGGTGTGGAATCGTATGATCACGAGCCAGGATTTCCGCAGGAACCGCTTGCATCTCCGTAGCGATGCTGCTCTTTTTACGCATCGGGTTCACCAATGATCCTCAAACCCTTATAACCGCTCGACACTAATGCCACAAACGCACGTAACAAGTAGGGGACAATATACTTGCGGCACCTCCTGTTCGAGCAAGATATCATGTATCACATGGTGGTTTCGAAGAGTTGTGCATGGCGTGTTTAGCTGCTCGTCAGGATATAGGAGGGATTCGAAGCTTTTCCACGGGCTGTAGAAGGACCTTCCGTCTGGGGAATGAATGTTTCATCTCACTGTATTGCATCGTGCTAGCCGATGTCACTTTTCTGCGTTCTAGCAGACCGCCACAGTTCGACAAGAACCCACTGAACGCCCCGTTCCCCGGTATCTCTACAAGTCGGGAACATGCCGAGGCATCACTTGCACATCCGAAGAGGGGCACCTGTTTTATTCAGTCGCTGCAAGTTGCTCCTGATTCCAGAGCTCTTCAATGCGCGCGGATCGAATGTTCCTGAAGCCAAGGGAGTACACTCAGCAGGCCAATCGTCATGCCCAAAACGCGACGCGCCAAGACCTCAGTAAAATTGTTTGGACCCCCCCCCTTTACCCCTCTCCCTTCGTCTTGGTTGGCCTGAGGGGCCGCGACTTCCTCCGGCTTCGCTTCGTTCGCAAAGCCACGAGGCCCCAAACGGCCGCAGCGCACATGGTCATTTGATCATGCCCTCGGCAGCTGAGGACAGCAATCCTCTATTCTCCGCTGAGCACGCCCCACATCGTACCAGTTCATCGAATTCGCGTTTGAAGTGGAAAAAATCATTCTATGCTCTTCTCTGAAGCTTCCGCGGAACGGAAGCACGAGAGTAGGAGTAGGGTATCCTTTGGAAGGAACGGGGAGCAGTACAAGTGAATATTATAATTTCTCATTCATATGCCCCATACAAGAGGTGTTCGTATTCAGTGTGTCGGAGATCCTCGAGTAGAAACGATAGAATTTCTATGAAATCAACATCGATGATATCAACCTCTATTATATCAGTTATCGTTTGTATCGAACTCCATTGTATCAGTTTTCGATTGTATCAACCTTCATTATAACAGTTTTCAATTGTACCAACCTCTATTATATCAGTTTCGATCGCATCAATCCCAAATATATCAGTATTCGATTATATCGACTTGGAATGTATCAGTTTTCAATTTCATCAACTTCAATCATATCAGTTCCCGATTCTATCAACCCCGAGGATGTCAGTTTTCGATTGTATCAACCTCAATTATCTCATTCTTCGATTGTATCAACCTCAATCGTATCAGTTTCGGATTATATCAACCTCAACAATATCAGTTTCCGATTGTATCAACCTGCATTCTATCTACTCTCGACTCGATCAATGTTAGAGGCTAACAACCTCGATTGTTTTTAGCTGAAGTTCAACCCCAATGATATCGGGCTCGCTAAAATTCGTTTTTTTTTTACTTCTGAAAGTCAGCTTCGATAATGCTCTGTTTTGGGATGATCTCGAGGAGCCGGCTCCACTTAGGATGCACGAAACGGCACTCATTGAGGTAGGTTGAGGAGCGCAGACATTAACATATACACATAAGGTGACAGGATACAGCGGCGACTCATCAAAAACGGCGAGGGTTCAGAATATGGAGGGATTCCAAGAAAGCATTGGGTTTTGATATCTTCACGCTTTCGGAGCTGTCTTCTTTTTGTCCATAGACCTTGAGTGAGCCCTCACGCAATGTCCTTCGAAGAGTCCGCTGAGGGCTAGGATGCGGAGCAATGAACGTTTATTGAAGTTTTGAGCTCTTCCACCAATAGCTGGTCCGATTCTCGACGAAGTGATCGCTTCAGAGGGTTGAAATTCGTGAGCAGAGTAGCACGGGGCCTGGCCTATAGAGTCGGGCAAATGCTGTGATTCATTTATGAATTTCGGAGTCTTCGGCGTGTCAACGGTGCGTTCTCTTCCTTCGCAGGGACGGTCTCCCTCATGGGGACTTGTCGGAACTTTCGAAGACTGAATCATCTGCCGAAAAATGTCGCTCGCTGTCAGGAGATCAGTCGGGATGCTTGTGCCTCGCAAGAGTGCGGCAATGTCCGGCTGCAAGGCTTGCGGAGGGGGTTCCACTGCGGGATCTGTCAGACACCGATACATGAGTCTGGAGGTACGGATGACATTCACATTTGTGTCCTCTCTTTTGTTTCAAACGGAAAGCGCGGAACTTTCTTTGGCGAGTTCTCGCGCTCCTCCGTGAGGAAACCGATCGGAACCGAATTAGAGGCGGACCACCTGCGCCGATCCCTCATGATCCTGTGTTCGGTGGGACTCACGTCATACCACGAGTAGTTATTCACCAGGACAACTTCCGTAGACTTGCTATACCCTCCGGATTCGTCAGCGTCGGTTTCGGATTCTGACGAGAGGTTTTGCAGAATCGCCCGATCAGGCAACAAACAGTCGATCAGGATCTTGTCGAGGCAGGTGATGGTGGAAGTGGCGACTGAGTGTTCGAAAAACTGCGGCGCCATATTGCCGCCGTTGGAGTTTTCGACACCCCGTCGAGATGATTTCATTTTAGGCGCGAGCTGAGCCCTGGTAGGATGGTAGATTCTTCGTCTGTCGACGGAGTTTGCTTCTGGAGTGGTAATCCGTGCGTCAGATGGAGGCGATATCGTGAAGGAGTTGAAGGAGCCGAAAGAATGGTTTTCCTCGATACCAGGCGGGGGATGTGCTCCATTCTTCCTTTTCATTGAGATCGAGTGGCAGACGTGGCTCGCCTGAGATGATTTGGTATCAGTCGAAGTGTTGGCGATTCCGCTATCCATCATCGTTAGTATCAGTCTGTGTGTTACTCCGCAGCTTTGGAGTTTTAACGAAGCTTACAATATGATATTCTAGTCCAGTGGAGCTGTACAGTATTGCTTATGAGACTCTTCGAGCGGGAAGGGATGAGAACCTTCGTCTTCTCGATCTCCTCTACGGCCAGGAAACTTTCAAAGCGGTGTCCAGCTCATTTCCACAATCAGCTCCGACCCAAGCTTTGAGAATCTCTATGCATGAAATCGTAATCAGACAACTTCGGAAAGTGTCACATCTCAGTTCACGTTAGGAAGCGTCGCATGAACCATCAGCTACGGGAAGTAGGGAGTCCACTTCCCTTCCCGATTCCACTTCAGAAATAAACAGGTGCATACTCTGCTTCCAGGATCCGCATTTCGATGAATTATGTAAATCTCGGGGCTCGTTTCATTTGGTGCATATGAATGGCTGATAAAAAGGCTGCCATTGATAGTTGACGGATACGATGAATGGGGATGTATTGATTGGTTTCATGATAAACTGTATTTTCGCACTGATTTTCTAATTTCCGCGTCAACAGTCAATAACGCCGCCGTCGGAGCCTAGCAGCCATGGCTTCTAGCAGTGCTCGTCCCATTTCCTGCGGCCGGAACCCCAGACATGCCAAAAAATGGCCATGCATTCCGACTCCTAACCATCGGTGAACGTCTCTCGACGCTTCCGACCAAAATCTCCGGTATGAATTTCTTCCACCTAAAACGCGGCTTCGATGTACTGGTCGGCGCATCAGATTCCTAAGAGGTTGTGTGAGGCCCGTCACACTCCGATCTTGTTGGAGCGCGCTCCCCCGTTTACGGGCTTGGCTGGCGAAAAATCGACTTCCCCGTCTATTTCCGCCATTTTCGATTGGTTCAAATTCTCGTGCATTAAAGTCTGGCGAAACAGTTTTCCACACTGAGGATTAGAATCGGCAATGGATGTGCTCATTCTAGCGGTTGGGAAGCCTCGGAATAGAATCGTATAACGGTCCATTTGAAACTGAAACCTGTCGAATGGAGAATACATTGAACTCGTGGTCGAGGCTGAGGTTGAGGCCGCATGAAGTCGTTCAAGCGACGCCCAACAAGAATGGGGTCTGAGATCTTCATCCTTCATCAGCTAACGACAGCGCAGTATGCTTGTGACCACCTCACAATGATTCAAGTTGACGGCGAAGATGAGAAAAGTGATTTCCTTCACCAAGGAAAATATGGATGACACGGGGAACACCATGTGGTCTGCCGTAGAGACTCATCGAATATCGCTAGAAGTTACCCGTGTTTTCCATAATAAGGAATATCAGGTCTGGTTGAGTTACGGAAGCTGACGTTGGAAACCAGTTCTCTCAAGGAATCTCAATGTCCCGCTTCTCTCGTGACTCGCACTCTATGTCTGATTCTGAAGACTAGCTGTTTCGCCCCATTCTCCGCAGTGTGTGCCAGAATCGTCTTAGTGCGGGTTGCCCGAGGTGCGATCGCTCTTCCCGAATCGTATGCAAAGGCTCAGCTTACGGCAGGCCGTCGCTATCAACTTGACGTGCCCTCGAGCAGATGAGCAGAAGATCACTAAGCTCAGTGATACTCTTGTTATGGCAGTAGCGCGAGAAAGTGCTGATACTGTACAATTTGCCGTCTACATCGCGAAAAACATTCAGCTGTACGAAATGCGGAACGGCTATGAGATCTGTCCGAAAGCGGCTGCAACCTTCACGCGGAAAAAAACTTAGCGGGCTCCGCGTCGACGGCGTGAGGTACACCACCCCGGACTTTCGCCTGGATGCCAGCATAACATAGCTCCAGGCGATCGTCGTCGGTCAAGGCCGCACCAAGAGCCTCCACGATTCCCGCCCTGCCGGTCGCCTCGGCGCGTGCTCTTTCTGCATCGTCGCTGCGCTCCCTGGCGCGCCACTGTTAGAACACGCTCGCTGCCACGCCTGCTCTCGCCTGTTATTTGGCCACCACCAATTGGTATCCATCGATGGTCTGTTGCATGTTACGCCTGGCTTCCTCCCGGACTCCGGCATAGATGTTTGCGAGCCCATGCAAACGGGCAGCTCATGTCTGCAAACGTTTTTGATCGTCGCGAGTACCGTTCGCCTCTGAGGCTTCCTTGCGAGCTCATCCAAGCGCCCCACCGATTCGTCGAGTCCTGGGTCGACTCCCGCAAACGAGTGTACCCGCAGCAGATACTTCGACTACCTTCCGCTGCTTCCGGAGTCAACTGATCGCCCACCCTTCCCAGAGCCGCGCTCCTGTTCATTCCTTCCACCGGAGCGCCCACAACTGAGGAGCGATCCTCCCCTTTAACTACGTACGACTCCGCCATCGATGCATGATCCGATGACTGAGAACGCGCTGTAAAAGAACAGCAAACTAGAAATAGCAAACTGACCTGATCGTTCCGAACGAACACTGCTCAAAGCGAGCTCACTGTAACACATTTAACTTTTCTCCCAGAACACACTTTGTGCAGACCCGTCGGCCGATTCTGACCATCTAGGTGTTCGACAAGCATTTCGGGGGCACACACTGGAACGCACTTCGAGTTCAACCACCAAGGAAGGCCGGAACAACACGTTCCTCTCCCGTGAAGATTCAAAGCGGACGAGCATCGGTGAACTGAAACAGCTGATGAATCAGCAGAGTCGATCAGAATTCGGAAGTCGAAATTTTCGGGCATGGGCACAAGCGAACTGCTCGAAACCAAAACCAGCAATACTCGCGCGGCGGACCGTTCAGGCTATTTTATACACACCGAGGAACCTCCGACTCCGCCCATAATTCCACTCTCTCATGCTGAAGGAGCGCCCCCTTGCATTCTTCGACCGTTCTGCGAACAAACCACGATCGGATTCCGACTTTTGGCCGATCGTCGCCCTCCGCGGCGCAGAGTTCGGGGACTGTTGCCGACGTCATCCAATTCCTCGAAAACCGGCGTGCAGGGGCATAGTTCGGCGGAGTGCCGCTCGGGACAAAAGTCGGAGATTCCGACGATGCCGCCACCCCCCTGACCCTCAAGCGATGCAGAAAGCTCTTGTGCGTGACCACGTGCAGCCGATTATGAGGGAAAGATGCCACAATTTTGGTACGGAGTGTTGAGAGTATATCATCTCATTTCCATCGTGGTTTCGGACTCCATGATGTACCTCAGAGTCCAAATCTCCGAGCTTTGGAGGTCGGGAATCCAAGTATGACTAGTTGCTTGTCGATGCTACAACACAACTAGTTCTCTTTGGAGAGGATCGTGAGATTCGAAAAACGCAACTGACTCGAACTTGAGCATAGATTGGACTCCATAATCTTGAATATCGGAGGACTCTTCTCACAGAGAGCAGAGGTCATCGCCACCGTCGCGGGAATTCGCAAGCAAATTACCTTGTTCGCTACACTATACATCGAGCCAGTAGCTCTTCATGAGCTGCAGAAGCTCAAGCGAACTCCTCTCCGCAAGAACATCCCCTCCTCGGGTTGAACAGCTCCCAAGTTTCTGAAGCCGCTCTCGCTCAACTTTGAAACCTCCTCGATTGATGTCGAAATCGTCGGATTCGATCATGTGTAAGATTAAGTGTGTGAGCTCCTATGCAGATTCACCCTCCGCACCAATGGAGCCAACGAAAGATTCGACGACGCTGATATGGGATCCATCGATCTCCACGTAGCGCACAATCCGGCAATTACGCCATGCGACACGTGTGCATTGCTTTGAACGACGATGCGAAAAGAAAAAAACCCTGAACCAGATGCACGCCCAGATACTCTGGAGCTCTAGCAAATTTGAGCTATCGAGAACATTTTGGAAAGCAGTGGCTGTTGCCAAACTAACTTATGCTAATTGAGTCACGATGGCCGATAATGATACTGGACATGCTGAAAGCGCAAATCATCGAAACAGAAACCCTGTGCACGGGCGGACCAGCACAAAGTCAAGTTCAGATGCGACACCTCGGAATGGAACATGATGAGACTAGAAGAGCACTCCTCGGCATCCACAATCGTCTGCTGAACGAGGAGATCAAAGCCACACAGCACAACGACTGGGTGAACGGGATGGCTAGTAAGTCTTCATTAGAATCGTATCGAACGCACAAGGAGTCGAGAACAACAGCCGTTCACATATACGACAATAGTGGGGGGTCAGGCCTCCTGGCACTTGACAGAGCTGCAGGTCTTCCTACGAAGAAGTATTGGTCCCGTTTCTCCACCAACCCGGAACCGACATGCAACCGATGTGGCATCAGCGCGGGAACATCAGGTTATGTGAGATTACTCTGTAACGATGCACACCACACGACGGATGACCTCCTAACAAGCCTGGGACTGAACAGGGAGATGAATCGATTTGCCGTGGAAGCAACAAAACGACTCCTAGAGAAATGGGAGCGTGAAAACATAGGATCCGCTGAGCTTGCTCGCGCCTGGAGTGGAAGGCTGATGTGCATATATATTATGTTATATATACACACAGATCCAACTAAAACCATGAAACCAAAAGAACATTCGGCTTATATTTGAGCGGAATATTACAACAGTATCGCCACCTCCCTTCTCATCTTCTATAGATCGCAGGCCTTCTGGAATCTTCCAAGAGGGAGGAAGGATTCAGCGCCCCGGTGGTTGGTGAACAGGTGGGGATTCAGAGCGCTCATGTGGTTACCGACATCGGAGCACAGGCCGAAGCTACTTAGGGTGAACTCTGTTTTCGGAGAGTTTTCTCTGTAGTCTCAGGGTAATCACGCTCAGAACATCACGAATATTAATTCCTCTAGAACCATCTAGCCTCCATCAATGCGATGGATCCGCCGTATGCTGGCGAGTCGAGCTTTTGGAGTCTGTTTTCGATCCGGTCAGATTCAACCCTCGCTAAGTCGCAGCGATTCATTCAAGCGGTTTTACATCTGATTCCTCGAGCTCTGGGTAGCCTCAATGATCATTCAACGAATTCTTGAATTCTTTAGGTCCTCGAAAGATATATAGAGCGCTTCTGCATAACTGAACATTCAAATTAAGTTGCTGAGCGAAGCATCGTCGATTGAATCTATTGCAGGGAACGACCCGAGAACAGTGGTCCTCCCCCCACAATTGTCCTGAGCAACCTCAACGTGCGAGCCGTCGTGGACCACCGGAACTTCCTTCTCGTTTCTCGGAGCTACCGATGAATGCCGTAGGCCCCTGCGGGCCAATTTGAATCACTGCTCTCACCGGTAGGGGTTCCCGGAGAACAAGATTCCGACAGAGCAGGTTTCCGAGACGTTAATCCCGGATGCACGTCTGCTGCAGCCGTAGAGTCCATGGCCTGTTTTCAGCTGTTATTGAGGCGAGGTAATCAACTACCATACCATGGAATCGAAGCTCCATTATTGGAGCAACCGCTATCGACACCAGACTTGCCGGCTCTGCGCTGGATACATTACACGAGGCAAGCCCTCAGGAGGTCCGTAAGAAGAATGGACACACATGTCCGATAGCGGTTGGTAGTCTCAGAGGCTTGGATGGAGAGGTCGCCATTCGCAAGCATAACGGCGCGATACTTGACTTGGTAACCACTCATCAATTTGCCTTCGGAGTCGAGAGCGGTTGCGAGGCGGCCGTGTTCGCTGCATCCAGCCTCCTCGGAGTTATCGGAGGCTCCGGAAAGGTTCTGTTCAGGCGCCGGCACTTTCAACACCATTCCAAGTGACCTCATCCTCACTTCTGCTCACAGGAATTTCTCTGGGTTTCACCCGATTACCCACCAGGCAAACAGGCTTCCCACCGAGCTGTTTTGGGACGAACAAATCATGCTATCCAGCAAGAGACTTCAAGCCGTCCTTCCCTCTTCTCTATCGCTCTGAACCAGCCCTCGACTCAGTGTTGGCTGACATTCAGAGAGTGGAAAAATGTTCCTCTGCGTCTAGTATGGGACTTGACGATGCCAAATGCGAGCTCAGCGGCCTGTCTGATTCGGACAGCACTCACAGCGAGCCGACGTTACAATCAGAGCATGCTACCTGATCCCGTTCGGCTTTTAACTAGAGACGAGCTGGAGCTCTTCGGCGCTCCGTTGAACGGATCGATGATTCATCGATTGCCGAAAAACGGATCCATGCATATATCAAGCGTATCCATCATTCACGGATTTTTCATCGATGGTAAGCGCTTCGGAAGCTCCCTCCAATTCTCGTCTCCTGCAGGGAGCTTTGCAGCAGATCATCGGTCCCCTGCTCATTGATCTCATCCATTTTATCCCGACTTCAGATCTGCTAGTAGGTGGACAGTCGCAGACCACGTATAGTCACCGATTTCTTGCGAATAGACCCCTGTGCTCTGTTGAGCTTATTCGCCATATTCAACTCGATGTCGGAATAGGTTCTCCGTTTGACTTCCCGAATACACTGGCATTTCCGAGCACTTATTTCGCGGAAGCGCGTCAATCGTAGTATTCAATGCTGATGTGCAGGTTCTGGTCCTGAATCATCTCTCAGATGTCCTGAGAGGCATTCCGGTTATCAGAGCTCTCAAGTGCTGAAATACTGGTTCGGAATCCGTTGAAAAAACCTTTATCGGACTGGATTCATCGCGAGAATGAATCCGACAAGATTCTCCGCAATAACGACACGATCCAGCTCCAGTTCCCTGCCTGTAGCGACAATTAGTTGTAGCCATTTGAGGGTAGAGTTAGACGCACAAGCGAAGTCAGCCCAACACAGGGAGGAGGCAGAGCGGGAAAAAGGAGAGAGTCTGAAAGGTAGGGATGAAAGAAGGAACTCCAGGACCTTGTCGACTGGAGATGCGACCACCGTGTACGCGATTCTGCTGGCGAAAGCTTGTCCGCAGCTGACGAATTCGCGGCGCAGCCGCAAAGGGCGCTCCAACGGAAGGTTATTTGAATGCTGATGAAGGGAGAAAAGTAAGGAAACAATTGATCCAGCATTGGGAGTGGTGGCTATTCGTATGGCTTGTGTGGAGCTTGCAATTAATAATCTCAGCTTCGATGTTTCCCGATTCACTGAAGGCACATTTCCTCTGAGCGTGGACGATCGCCCTCTGACTCCAAGCTTTTCGGAACGAGCTTTCCTGAGATGGGAGTCAGTACTGCAGTCGAACTGAAGGCCAAGGATGACCGTCGTGACATGCTTGAGAGCTACATTCGCCTATCCCGCGTACTCGATGCGGGTCGTGACACAGTAACCGTTCGCCGACCAGCACGACCCGAGCTTGCTGGGGAAATGCGAGGAAGGTGAATATTGAATGCCATCTTTCCCTGGTCAGGATGATCCTCAATGTGGTCGCATGACATGACGTGGTCGATGTCACTCAATACTATGATTTCTCCCTGCGATAGAATCGTTGTGTCCTACAGGGTTGGCCACCGCTGCTCTAGGCTGCCGGTGCTGGAGGCACATCCGGCTCCGTTGCTAATGCGGTGCAGTCGTTCGGCTCCTTTCAGGCTGCGCTGACATGAAGCCGGAATCTTCCGTCAGTGAGTAGACCAGAAGCTCCGGATGTATTTACGGACAATTTTGAATTCCGACCTGGCAGCTGACCTCCCTTGGATCCTTTCCTCAAATATTTGTGCCTATTCAAGTCTCTGGCTACGAGATACACCATTGCCAACGTAGCAGCACGAATGGACTCTCAAATGGCGTTTTGAACTCGAAAATCCCAAGCCCGCTGGATTCCTGTCCCGGATGAAGTCTCACAGCCTGAAAGTGTCAAAAAAGCGTCCTGAGTTGGCCCAAAGCGTCGTCAATGACAGCTCAACGCTGATCTCGCCCTTTGGAATATCGTGATCTCACAAGAGATCTAAACGAAGACCACGGTTATCTCCTCCGCATATGGGAATGCTGTTAACGATGGACGCTGTGTCCTGTGTACGATGCTCCCTCCCCGAAGGCGCGAGCGACAAGACTCCCGATAGGAGGTTAAGCCTGATGTCTCCCGCTCGCTCCGAATAGCGCATGACATCTCTTTTCTTCGCAGTTCGCTTCTTTCCCTCACATCTCAATTCGACTTGTATGGAACGAGAGAAGCTCTTAACTTGCTTGAAGCTCGATCACTCTCTAAGAATAGCGCTAAAAACTGACGAAATCGCGATGACATCGCCGGAAAGTTTGAACCTCCGTGGCTCAGATATCAGAAAATATCGCCTCGCCGCCACAGCAGAGTGAGCCCAAGCTCTTAGTTTTGAATCGACCACTCGATGAAAGACTCGCGGAGGGAGCTTCCTTCCTATACCATTCGAAGTAGTCGGCAGGAATTAAGATCGTTTCGTGTCGACAAAGCTCCTCTTCGACCCTGCCAAACGCAAGGTTGGCGGGCAGCCAGGATCACCCTTTGGTTGGGAAGCATTATCCCAGTTCGACTCGCAACACGAGCGCAGAGAGCGAAGCGATCATCCAGTGAGTCTCATTCCGATACTCGCAGTTATCGCTGAAAATCTAACTTTCTTCGTTTGCTTCGGTGAATTCGTTGTCAGATAATGGAGGAGCGCACTTCCGATTCTGTGAGAGCCCCTTCCTTTCCCCAGATGTGGGAAGTGACCGTTGGAGGCATGGCACGCCGCATCGTAGCAGTCCAGTATGCATGAGATGTACTGTCATTGTTGGTCGGATTGATGAGCATCACTCACAAGTGTGCGTAGCTAACCTATTCATCGTCCAGGTTGTGCAAGAAAAGAGAGCTCAGTTGATTATGCGACCCGCTAGCTGCAGCTAACACAGCTTTCAAAAAGGGAGAAACATCAAACCCTCGGTTTGTGAGGCTCGCTTATAGCCATGATTCTCCCATTTGTCAGTTTTCAACACTCTTGATCTTCATTGAGTAGTTTGTGAAATTGCCTGGCTCTGGAGGTATGAAGAGTCTGCTCGGCCGTGATAATCGCTTTTGTCTCTTCACTCTGCTCGAGACGAAGCTTTCCCGCGGAGGTCGTGCAGGTGTAGCACAAGTCAATCCAAAAGTTGACGAACGCAAGATCATATTCGGAAAAGGGGATCCAATGAAACGTTCGCAGTCGACTCCGGAGTTTCGATGCTCTCCGAGAAACAAAGAATGCATCTTCACACTGCTCAACGAGCTCACCAGATGTTTCCGATGGGAGTCCTTCCAGGACGAAAACTCTTTTACATCACGTATCTTACTACGTAGATGAATCCGTTGGCGCCCACACAGAGCGTGCAGCGCACCCGGATAGCATTCCGGTCCTTGGAAGTTCTGTCTGTGGAATTGCTACGCGGATGTCGAGGTCGAGAGGCAGAAGTTGGATCATAACAGGCTCCGAAAGCTCGATTACTCGATGTGCCATACGAAAGTTTCAACCCACAGTTCTGACGCCGCAGTTGCGGGCGGCCCTTGGCTTGCGATCCTGATTTTGCGGGCTTTTGCGAACCCCAGTCGAATCGAGAGTTCCGATTCAGTTTCTGCTGAAAACATATTGGAGAAGGATGCTGAGGAGACTCGGAGCGTTGCAGTGGAACCTGAGAAATCCACCAAAAGGTGGTAGAACCAGGAAGTACTTCATCCCACCAAATGAGCCGATTTCCAAACACCATAATGGTCGGTTCTATCACGCCGAAGTTTCCCGAATCATATACCCGGGTAACAATGGGATGGCGAAGGCGAACGTAGATTTCAATAGATCGTCCCGTTGTTCATTTCCAAGCTCGCTGATCGTGAAGCAGTCTGGATCAGGCTCACCGTCCTCCTGCCGATCGTGCGCTCGGGGCTTTCATTGGAGGCCGGTTCCCTCGAAACCAACGAAAATGGACTAATCGCCGTTCCGAGTCGAGCGCCTCATATGCTCTCCATATTCCGGATGGAAAAAAATTCGAAAATTTACGGAGTTGTCCGAGAAAGTACAAAAAGCAGCTGGAATGCTCCTGGACGGTTGAGCAATCGAACAGTCTGTGATTCCGCCGGTTGTTGAACGTATCCGATCGAGTTTGAATTTCGGACCGATGGAGAACCTGATATCCTAGCTCGGTCTCCACCTCACGTGCAGATTCGCTTCCGAGCGTTCACGTTGCGACGTAACTTCCGTCGCACCACCTCAAGCGAGAGGTGGTTCGTTGGTGATTGAAACTACGAGCTCAATCTCGAGACGGTTGATCGTATTTGAGGGTCGCACTAATACGCGAGCCCGGAATCGCTGGACTCGGACGGATCGGATACGGGTCGGGATCTCAAAATCTCGGTTTCTGAGCTAGTGATATCCAGAATCGTAATCCACGCAAATACTGAGGCAAGGATCTGGCTTCTCCCGCGCTCTCGGCAGGAATTGTGGACCCGGATTCGGACTCGCGAGTACGACAAGTCCGGACCGGCGAGTCTGACGTGTCCAAGAAATACGGGCTTGTCGGAAGAACGAGTTACCGGAGCACGGTTGACGCAGCATTCCAATGGCTCGGAAGTCTAGGCAACGGAAACCTGCGCGAGGTCCAGGAGCCCATCGTCAAGAAAATAAGCGTCGCTGCTCTTAGCAGCTCGATCGCTAAACCTGCTCTGGAAATAGATTTTGGCTATGATGTCACTCCCGAGCAATGAGCGCCGAAAATCCAGCTTTTGGGGACCACGGTCCTCGGGGAATGCTTCCGCTAAGTATCTTGGTATCATCAGATATCGCGAATCTCTACTTACGCCTAACAATGCGCCTGTGTTCCTATGATTGACCACAAATGCTTCATAAGAACACGAACATAACTGTATTGAGGGATTCCATAGCTCTGAAAGATGGTGTCAACCGGTTCCGTCCTCTAGCGAATGACTCCGAAAATCTCCGTGAGATTGATGAGTGAGCTTGATGGGTGCGTCTTGTACGAGGCTCTCGCGATTCCCTTCGGAGCTCAGCTGGATATACCATTCGTTTCACAACTTGTTCGACAACTCACAACTGACCGTCGAATATACTTTCCGAACACAAGTTACCAAGAATATAACCTGCACACAAGTGCACGTCATGATTCAATCGAGCCGAAACATCCTGCTGAAATTCTCCTCCAAAGACTGCTCTTTCCGCACATGGGCCTTGATTGCTTCGAAACTCACTCCGACCAGTTTCCCCACGACGTTGAACCACTGTCCAATATGATCCGCCTGAAACAACGACTTCGTCAGAACATTACAGGAGTTTCGGAGCGTTTATGCCGGCTCTGGCTGGAAACCACCCCCGGAAATGAGGTCGGAAGATCTCTGTAGTGCATTCTTGAAACTTTTGGAAAGGAAATCAACTCCCGAAAATCTTATGGGAGCGAGACCCTTCAGGGGAGCGATCGCCCTCCCTCGATTTTTCTCAGGGCGACACACCAGGTGCCCCCCCTTGATAGCGACTTTTTCTTATCTTCTCTCTGAAACCATGACTCGGCCGAACCGGATTCCTAGGAATCAGTGAAGCACTAGGAAGCTAGAAGGAAGAGCTCCATATTCCTCCTCTCTCACTCGCAACTCAGCTCGATACTACCACAGTTAAGTCGAATCAGAGTGGACTGCACAGTCGATTCAAAAGGAACCAAAGCGATAACTTGATATCGAAAGCTGAGTTCGGCGGCGAGCGTCTTATCCTGTGATTCACGTTCGTAGAGAAAAACAGGAATGAAGAAACTCAACATGGGCGTTGGAGGCTGCCCTCGGTGACAAGTCATCGATCTCTCTCCGTTGCAATCCACTGCACCGTCCTCTGCGATCAGTATGTTACCGACGTCAGGACGGGAATCATTGAGTTGAAACTCCGGGCGTATTATCACCCTGGTATGGTGGGACTCTCGGCGAGATTAGAACTTTCAAACTCAATTTCGTCACGGTCTGAAAGACCCTCTAAGTTCCATTACAGAGAAAACATCGAGCGTTAACCTTAGCTCGATAAAACTCTGCCACCATTGAGCCGATCGGGAGCCGTCAGCTGTAGCTCTTCGCTTAATTTTCTAAAATCGGAACCCAATTTTCCGAGTTATGACTTCCGGATGCAAGGGAGGAAAAGTCGCAACTTCCTTCGAGAATCCACGGCCGCCCCCTCCTGGGGTCACTCCTTGATCCGCCACTAACCCACCTTGACTCGCATTCCGATGAGGTATGATGCAATGATTTTCCGCAGGACGAACTTGTAGCGTGCCACCGATTTCACCCAGTAGCCCAACGCGCTTCCACCAGGGATTCCGAAAAAAGCTCCGATTTCTTCCCATCGAGCGCTTTTGACTTCAATAGCTCCGAACAGCGCATTCTTAGAATCGTACAAGTAAGGAGACTTCTCCACGTAGAAAACCAGCGCCGCTACATTCAATTTCTTCACGGGCGGTTTCCCGTCAGGCTGCGTCATAATCTGTCATGGAATTCGTGGACTCGGAGTTCTCGTCGAGTCTGACAGCTGGGGAACGTTCTTTCCTCGAGTTTGTTTACCCTATCCAAATTTGAATACTGCCGCCGCTCCGGGCTGTGGATCCCGCCGTGTGACAAGTGGAGTCTTCTTATCTTTTCACCTGGCGTTTCAAATCCGAAATGCAAATCAGGAATGTTTGGATTGGGAACAGTCATAGGAGCGACGCAGGAGGGAATCCGTCCTAATTTTCCCCGATTCGGACCGACTTTCGCGATCTTGATGTCATAGCGATGAAGCCCTCCAGCGCTCGCCACCGGCGAACGATTCCTCCGTGAAGGAATCGTTCTCACTGGGATCCTCTCCCCCAACGCAGGACTCTCTTACTAGAAAATTCTACCGAAAAGTGTGCGCGCTTTGGAAACGTTCTCTCGTCTGAATCCGGGATTGTTGAATCAAACGCCTGGAAAACTTCAATATGCCAACAAGAGTTGAAGAGGTGAGTCCTCCAGCATTGTCTGAACGCTCGGAACCTAAATTGTGGAACGTCAGAGGCACTTCCGCTAAATCAGTAGTGCTCGACCGCTTTTTTTTTGGAAGACTCGGAAATCATTATGCACTTCCCTCCTCTCGTGAGCTGTGGCTGCCGTTTGATATGTGTCGCCGAGTTGCCCTGCATTGAACTCACTATTTGAACTTCATTCTCCGTAAAATTGGATTCCGGCTCTCTATCAAGCTCCGACCGGCTAACGTGTCACAACATTGTTCCATACCTAACTTGAAGAGAGAATCTGATTCCAGCTTAAGTCGGACATCGATGAGCTTCGTAAGTTGATGGAAGTAGCCTCGCGCGTGAAAGTCAAAGATGTCCTCAGCATCGAGTTGCGCAAGATGGAGACAACTCTGGTCTTGTTGAAGGAAACTGCGGAGCACCAGTCCGGTTCAACCGCGGTGAGCAAATCATCGAACATCGCGAAACAGATCCCCACTGAGAAGATAAGGAACTATGGTGAGTTCAGAGTGCCTGCGAGTGTGGTCGCTGAGAATTCCAACCAAGTCTTGCTTCCGATCGCCATACGCTCTTTCGAGCAACGATGGAGATTATTTGGAAGTGAGCAATCTGACGGCTAGGGCGGTAGAACAGCTCGACGCCTGAGCATTGTACTGAACAATATCTCATTCTGAAATTGCCGAAAATGACTCAGGAATGCTTCTATCTCCTAGCGTGGGACCAATCGGATAAATTCGTCAAGTTCTACCTAACTGTTCCTGGGGTTCACCATCTCGACGCAAACCTGATCTCGCTCACAAGCACCGAAACGAGTGTCTCGCTCACTGTCTCGGCGCCCGAAAAAGTCAGCACTTTCAACATCGACAAACTCCTCAACACCGTCATCCCCGAGGAATCGTATCACAAAGTCAAACCGGATAGTGTTATTATTTTCTTGAAGAAGAAACAAGCCGACAAATGGCCCTTCATCACCAAGACTGAGAAGGAAATCAAAGAAGGCCGCGACGCCAAGTTCACTCCGGATGACAAGTCGACTGATCCATCAGAGGGACTCATGGGCATGATGAAAAAGCTCTACCAAGACGGTGACGATGAGATGAAGAGGACGATCGCGAAAGCTTGGACGCAAAGCCGGTCCGATGGATCGTCTTCACTCTCTCCGGATTTCCTCTGAACAATCGGCACTCCCTGTGGTCTGCTCGAGTATTTATGTACACAGGGTTTGGGTCCCTCGCAAGAAATCACGACGCGCTCTGAATTGGTTGGTGTAAGTCTCGAAAGCGACTCTATATGTATCCGTGGCGCGGGTCGTGAGAGAGTTTCGGATAGCTACCTTCTGGGAAAATCAGACGCCAGGGAATCGAGCGCTTACTGAATAAAAGCATGCCCGGTCTTGTTGAAAGAAAAAGAACGATTCCGTCTTTATTTACAGTCCACACAAGTGTACATGTTGACAACGCGAACTCCTAACCGTACGCAACAATCAGAATCCGGGTACGTTCAGAACCCGTCCTTTCTTCGACAACTTCCTCAACTTATTGCCCACTTTCTGTTCGCGTCGGGCTTGTAAGTTCGCCTTGCGTTTAGCTTGACGTTCATCTTGCTGTTTCTTCACCGTGTCCTGGCGAGCTGCCCATTTCTTCTTCGACCTCTCTTTGAGTTTCTCTCTTTTCTTGATGGACTTCCTCAGCATTTCCGCGTCATTCTTCTTCTTGATTCCTTTTGACCTATCGATAGCATCCAGCCATGCCGCTTTCTCTTCTATTTCAGTTGCTTTGCTTGGGTCCGACTCCTGCAAAGATTCACAGGTCATAGCATAGTACAATTCCAAGAGATAATTGAATATGTGGGAGCGACTCAATTCGAGCTTCCTTCTACTTTTGCGCTCTTGATTACTCTCCTTCGAACCGGACAACCGCGGCGTTTACCTTCAGTTCCTCGAGCTTCTTCTGCTTCGCTTCGACGAACTCGAGCTGCTTCTTGTAACCCTTGAGCCCCTTGACGTTGGTCATCTTCTTGAGCGCCTTGTTGTTGGCTATCGGTGTGTCTGGGGCGCCGTTGTTGCTGAAATCGAACTTGCTGAAGACCATCTTGCCCTCAGAATTGAAAACGGCCTTCGGATTGCCACTCGGAGCGGGCGTGGTTTGGTCAACCTCCATGCTCTCTTCGGTTCTCGACTTTCCATCTGTGAACATAACCCAGCTCAGTGATTTTGATTTGGACCTCCCGGTAATTGAGAACTCCTTCGCGAAGATGATCAGATCGCTCACTTTTAACTTGATTCCCTGTTCCCCGCTTATTTTTCTGCTGGCGCAGTTTCTCGATTTCCCGACGGGCTCGGATCTGTTCCAGATCGCGCCCGGACTTCATTTTTTCAATCTTCTGTCGCAAGCTCTGCTGGAGTGCTTCGATCGAGGACGCTTTGTCCAACGCCGGCGAGTGTAGCGTACCCTGTTTACTCACTGCAAAACATTAAAGCCTACAGTAATTCTCCACACATGGATCTAGCCTTGAATATGCTGAAACGGCTCGCTGCCTAAGAGCTTGAATGGATTTCCTCACTCACGCAAGGTCAGTCTGTCTTTCTTGATCTTCTTGTTCTGTTTTTGACGAATCCCTTTTTCTTCCGCATCTACTTCTTCGAGGATTCGCAAAACGCTCTTGTTGATGGCGGGATTCAACTTTGCGAATTTGTGCTTCCCAGCTTGACCAAGTTTGCCGAACCGTTGACTTCCTCCTGTAGCAATCAACGATGGGATGATTTGAGATAAGTTGAGTGAATTGAGATTCTCACGCAGTTCATGTCAGCTCGGAAACAGCTGCGATGTATTCATGTTCTTACTGTCGCTGTGGGAAGACCCTCCCAAATTAGAGAACAGCCACCAAAAAGTTGACTACAAGGACGTAACTCACCAAGTGCACTCTCTGTTGTTTCCAAGATCTTCTCGCGAATCTCCTTGACAGTGTCTTGGTCGAAATAGAATTTTGCAGGGATCGTGTTGACCAAGGAACAGAAAAACGCATCATCGCTTCGAATCCGTTCGAGGGCACTGCCTTCCGGCGTTGTCTCGATAGGAGCCATTCCTAATTTCGGGGCAGGACGGACACTCTGACACAGCGGAGTGTACTTCAGATTGGAAAAGGACTAGTGCATGAAATTCGACATTCCACCAGAGACCACGTTTCTCGTGCGTGTATTGAACAGTCGATCGGGGGAGAGGAGCTCGACGGAGCGCCCTGGGCGCGCAGACAGCAGCACGTGGCCTTCTGCAGAAAATGTAAACAAGCAGATAACTACCAAAACTCGGATCTCTCAGCGACACCGGGATTGAAACGCTCTGAATTGCTAGAAATATCTCCGATCCCAAGATTTCACATCGGGTTTGACGAAAAAAATGTATTTGAGCACTTTCGCTGCAGATGAAGCAAAATCGCCTTAGATGCGGGGACGCCTCCATTTTGAAGAGATTATTTACAAACAGCGTTGAGCCAGATCGCTGGTGGTGCTGCTGCCACTACGACTGTGGAAGCTGCGCATCGGACACCTCACACTTCCTCAGGTCGACTAAGTCACCTCGGTACGTTCTTGTGTTATGAATCCTGAGCTGGAGGGTGTATCAGCTGCGTGAGTCGTGTGGAAGCGCCCTCGGACTCCGTAACTCAATTTTCCCCAGCAGTCTTGTCTTTAAAACGATTCTCGCAGCTACTGAGGTCTTGAAGTACGAACAGCTGATCTCTACTCTGAAGTGACGGCTACCGTCGTCGATTTTTCATCGACGTTCCGAGAGAAGATGACAATAAAAAACATGAAAATTGCGATTTCGCAAGCGATGGATTCTTTTTCCTGACAATCTAATTCCGTTGGACGACTTCTGAAGGCCAGTCATCCGCCACTCCATATGGATATATGCGTGGTTCCAAGTGAGCTCAGTCGCTCTCAAATGAATGCCTCAAACTCAAGATACCCGTCAGAGCTGCCAGGTAGTTCTCTCCGGGATGAAAATCCAGCTAGACGTAGTGGGAACGATTTTTGCTGATGGTTCCCGACGTGTCTGAGCGTATCGCGCTCGCTGAAGGTTTCGTGTACCTTTTCCGCCGCCGACTCCGGAGTGAATGTTCACCCAGACGATGAACGATATTTCCCCATCTTTCGTTGCTGTCCATGAGTGAGGCTTTTCTCCGATTGAGCGGAGCATCAAAAATTGGAGTGTGTGCTCACAATAAATCGGTGGCTGTTTCTGCGGGGGAGTACTTGAATTTCCCCCATGATATTCGGTTCAGAACTTTGCAAGGAGCATGAAATCCTTCGCCTTCGAATTTCCGCGACGACTTAGCACCCTGGTTCGTAATGAGCTCTGTGTGGAAACTGTGCCAACTTTTCCCTCTCTCTCCCAATCCTGATCACCGCACTGGGAACTTGACTCATCTCAGATCGGAGCTGATTGCTCAGAGCTCGAGGCGGTCGGAAAGTGATCCCGTGCGGTGTGAAGTGCAGCGTTCCGAGAGTCTTGAATTTGAATCCACACTGAATTTCAAGAGTGAAATCTATCGAGAAAGCTAGCGGACATCACGGACTGTTTGGCACTGGAACCGGTGAAGATTCCTCATTGCAGGAGATGTCAGCCGCATCTCCAGGAGAGGACATTACGTGGAAGAGGCTCCAACGGTTCCTCTTCATGGGGAGTGAGAGCAATCGTTATCTCCGGACCAAGGGTCATCCTTGCATCGACAACGCGTTCACTATCAAAGAGCTCATCCACCGAGGCCGTGGTCTCGATGTTGTTGTTCTAATTCTGCGATACGCCACAGAACGAATCTCAATCTGTCCAGAGGCGCTAGCGTTCTCCCTGGCCGTCTGTGCCCAATCAACAGACCTCGTGAGTAATTTCAAGCCCAGATTTTGAGAACAGAACGATGAATCCACATCGGACGCAGCGCATCTTTCTAGACCTGTGGGGCCTGACATCCAAGTCTCTCAAAGAATGAGTCCGCTGCCTCCGATCGCAGTCTCCGAGACTTCATCGATTCCAGGGTACTAAAAGCGCTGCGTACGGCGCTCTGAAACAAGTGTGCAATAATTCTGCGAGTCTCTTCGCTTTTACGAAGTACATGGAAGACACCCAACGTCCGTTGACCACGGGTTGGGGTCGAGCACATCGCTCGTCAGTCAAGAAATGGTATTTGAGTCATAACACCCGGGAATTGGCTGAACTGGTCACCAAAACGGTCTCTCGATACAGATGGTCTCACCGCGACGTACTTAGATT
Source organism: Phytoseiulus persimilis (assembly GCA_037576195.1). Classification (NCBI taxonomy): domain Eukaryota; kingdom Metazoa; phylum Arthropoda; class Arachnida; order Mesostigmata; family Phytoseiidae; genus Phytoseiulus; species Phytoseiulus persimilis. The sequence goes on from CM075104.1 coordinate 5,187,289, forward strand.
GGCTCACGTGAAACCACCTTCATTAGGTGAGTTCCAGTTCAACGATTGAGTTCTTCAGTCATTCTGAGCTCCGGGGGCTCGTTAGTTTTTTTTTTGTCGTTTCTATTTCTCGAATTTCTATCGTGAAATCGACATGGGACGGTTTGAAACCCGAACCCGAAGAATGTTGCATGGAACCGAGACCTGATGGCGCTCGGAACAGGAGGTACTAACCTAACCCTTGTCGTTGCAGGAGTTTCGTGCGTATTTCGATACGTTTCCAGAGGATTCTACGAGGCCAAGGAAAAATACGGCGCTTGTGACGATCTGGACGTCAAAGAGGCTTTGACGTATCTTCAAGCTGTCCACGATTTAAAACAAGCGCCATCAGCAGCGCAAGCGGCGAAAATTATGAAGAGTTATCCCTTGGCCGTAAGTCTACCAACTCCAGTGTTTGGGCAATCATAATTTTCGAACTTTGGGATTCCTGTATGATCGATTGAAAGTGCCGTAAGCGGATGGGGACTTTTGAAGGGTCCATGAAGAGCTGCGAGAATTCGGAGTTATTCAGTTTTTGTCGTTCCAGGTGGAGCATATACCAACACAATACCTGCATGCGCGAGATGTGTGGTTGGCGTGCATTTCGCGGGCACCTATAGAAACGATCTTAGAATGGCTCCCTCATCTTGCTCATAACAACCTCCTCAGACCAAGCTTAGGTTTACTGCGACTGATTATGCAAAGGTTTGTGGGTATTCTTCAATATTTGTCGGTAACAGTTTTCTGAAGTTCCGAAGAATCGAAACCGATTCACTCGTTCTAGCAGCTTCATAAGCCGATTCATTTGGTCCGCATCAAAATGCGAAGCAGAAAATAATGTAGCATGGGAACATGTCATCTGGTCCTATGTCTCTTCGAGAAACGCTTCGATTTCATGTCCTTCATAACCTCGACACGGCCGAACCCCATCTGAGGAACTTCGGCCGTGGGAGCAACCCAGGGCTCCATCGAGTCGCCGAGTTGAGCGTGGATTTTTCTCCTCTGACGTGCATGACGAGAGCTCGCTTTCAGGATAAGTAGCGATGTCGTTATGACAAACTGCCCGTGGGACCCTTGTGCCACCTATGTCCTCATGAGGACCATATGTTCAACTTCGATACACGTGACCCTTCCGCCAACACCGGAAGTGCCACCAACGGCGCGGCAGCTCCAGGAAATTTTGTTCAATCTCCACATGGCATCTTTCAAGGTGAGAACCGAAAATACCAAGCGAAGTTGGGAGGAGATCCCTAATGTATGAGGGGTCAGGGTGGTCAGCCTGCATTCCGCGGGCACCTATTGGAACGATCTTGGAATGGCTCCCTTCACGGTTTACGATGGGTTTGGGATTTTTCAGCGCATGCGACCCACACATAAGAACTATCTGATAGTGACCGACGTGGGTAATGGAATGTGGCATAGTGGTTCGGCTGCCCATCCGGTCACAGCAATTGAAGCGTCGATCTTGCTGGCCATGTCATTGTGTCGGCAAGAGGGACTCGTCGGAGGCAGAGTACAGGCTCTGGCTTTCAGTCGAACCGGTCTACACGATCTCGGAATAAATAAGAAAATGACGATGGCCGATCTCCTTGAGCGATGCGAGGAAGTCGATCCAGGCACAGCTAGTCTTTGTTTACCTCTCAGGTAACGTGGAAATGTCCTCTTAATCCTCTGGCAAGTTCCCCTCTGCCCCGATTCTATCGGTGTTGGGGTTGAAAAACCGCGGGTTTCCTTCCGGATCGAGCTGAAACACTAAGATGAGAATTTTCTCCCTTTGCGTGACAGATGGGCTTCTCAACGGAACAACGAATTCGATGTCGTGATAGTGTGCACTGATCGACAATGCAATACGGTTGATACTGTACATCCTGCTGAGGCTCTCAAGGACTATCGTCGGATTTGTAATGTTCCTGATGCCAAGTGAGTGTTCGCCCAGATTCGAAGCATTTCGTCGAACGAATTTCTTTCAATCGAGCTGGAATCGCCTCCATACGTCAGCGTCGGGTTAACTCGATTCCACCGAGCAAATCCTAACTCTTGATCCTCCACAGATACGTAACGTGTGCGTGGTTCTCGAAAGGTTTCGCCGTCGCGCCACCAGATGAATCGGGAATGCTAGATGTATGCTGTTTCGATGAGAGCATTATCAAGATCATTGTCAACTTCGCTCTCGACAACATCTAGACCTAGATGAATAATGTTGTTCGTTTTGTGATGGCCCACACAGAAATCGAGGTCAATCATCACTTCCTAAGGAAAAGACTGCGCTATACTTCTGAGACTGAGAAGGAATCGCTCCGAATGACCCCTATTTTAAGCCTTTATCCTGACTATCAGTCTGAAATGTTGGTGCCTATGTGGTTACGGGAGCAGCGAAGACGACGCTGAGCTCGACAGACTCAACTTTTTATGAAATTCTGTGTTGGAGCCTCACTGCGTCGATTTTGGTTGGTTTCGGAGACCGATGCCGTTCACTGTTGTACCCACCACTCCCGTGGATATATTTTCGAAACTCTGATCATTATAGATGAGCGATCACGGTGGAGCTGTACGTTGGGAATGTGTGTGGATTTTGTAGAATAACATCGCACCCGGACCCCATTAGGCCATCCTGAACAAATCTCGCGTCTAATTGGCTCTGTCGTCTGTACATTTGAATCAGCGGTTCTTTTGACCACGTGTTAAGCCTTGGGGATTCGAAGCGGATCCTTCACAGTTGAGCTTTGTTACATCTCCGCAACCTCCGAGTTGTAAAGACCACTCCAGATAGGCTGCTGGAGATTGATTCCTAGGTACCTGACCAGCACGACGTGCATGGATACATCATCGGAGATACTTCGCTCTTTCCGGTGGCCCCCGCTAGTTGTTCTCGAACTCGGTCGTTCCATCTCGTCGTGGAGATATGCAGGCACGGCCGGCCACTATCATCTCCGAGCAAGCGTGATTTCCAAGATACCATTCGGTCCATTCTTGTCTTCGTGACCGGCGTCGCGAACCTGCCCGTGGAAATCGGAGATTCTCCGGAGAAACCAATGTGATACCGATCGACGTTGATTTGGCTAGTGATAGTCTCGAGAAACCGATGAGGATGAGTCGGACATCTGCCATTGGGCGACTGCGTCCGTCGAGTAGGCTCGATGGTTAGCCCGGAATAGGTTTGTGGAGATCCCGCCGGGTCCTGGAGACTGTATTTCGAGCTAGACTCGATGGAATATTGTATGTCTTTCTGTTCATAGCTTCTAGAGATAGCTTACGTTTAAGTGTTTCTGCACACAAAAGAGGTCATACGTTTGACAGAATCTCGAGACCCTCGCAGACGCAGACGAAACCACGGAGCTTCAGAGTGCGGATTGAATGTTGTGGATCTGGGAGGCTCGAATTTGCGAATCTCCGAACGTTCATTTCTCCAACGACACTGAACCAGTTGTTTGCGCCCAGCTTGGGAAACCGTTTGCCCTGAAATTCTCCGCTGATTCGATTGAGTCGAAACCTTTCCGGTTCCCAAGCATTTGATCGCGATGAGATTGGAAACAGGGCTGCTCTCACGCGAATTCGAGAATTATTCGTGGAGAATGAAGGGCTAGGATATTCGCTCCTCAAGAGGAACCTTCACTCGCATCTGCACTCTTCCAGCTCCCGGTCGATTTTTTTGGGGCCCCAACAGCGATAGATGAGCTTCGCGTCTCTACATCACGTACAATAAGATAAACTGAGAACCAGGAGTTCGAAGGGAATCGAGATTGCATCGGTGCACATGTTCTATACTGGTTGATCTGACTCACGTCCGGTTGAACTTCTATGCACACTGCTTCAGTTCACTGCTGTGCGCCTGCTTGAGCTGTGAAAACTGTGAAGTGAGAGCTGAGCTCGTTGAGTTATGCGGGGAGAAACTCTTGTTCCTCCTCAAAAATACTTGTTTCGAAGAAAATAACCCTGCCATCTGCCGAGACTACCACTGAGTTGACAAATCGATCAGCGTGATGTCTGAGTTGAGTTTTTCGGAATGAGGACATTCTGTTGAACAAATATTTAAAATAAAGAGAAAGAATCCCGAAATGCATTCGGAGTTGCCTCGTCCATTGTGGTCGCGTGCACGACAAACATCGATGCACCGTAGACTCGAGTTAAAACGGCCCAGAACTCGTTTCGGTTCCCGCCAGGGTGACGCTATACTGCAACGCTGGGATTCCGAGGAGGGATGTGGCTCGCTTCGCCGTAATGGTCGAACTGAAGCTTATGTGTCCCGCTCATCGCACCAAGGAGGAGAATCAAGCGTCAAGGTAGTTGGAGCGTGACCGGCTGAAGCGACGAGCGAACAGAAGGTATTAGTGGTTAATACCGCAATCCAGGAATGGACGAGAGCCCTCGCTCGCCCGCACGGCCGCTAGCTTGCAGGGTGATGTTGGTGGTGATGGTAGGAGTGGTCGCGTGAAATTGCGTGGAAAGACTTTCTCTTGCGACTCGGTTAATTGCACAGTACGCCAACTACGGCATTCGTTAGGCAGTTGCTCCGGCTGGCCCTGGGATGGTAATGACTTCGACGATCCTTTTCCGCCTGCGTGCCTGCTTGCCTGCTTTCCTGGCCGGACGTTCTGTCCGAACTATTCCCGTTTCCACTGCTCACAGATACCTGGAACCCTGGAACGAAATCTTTGGATCATCCGCGGCCGTTCACTCCAGCGCTTTCCGCAGGAGCCCAAATGACGAACCATCCCATATTTCGGCGTAGAATCATCGCTGCATCATCTTGAGACATGGACCTTTCATATTGCGGTGGTTACCTTTGCAAAATTCTGTCCATCAGCGAACCGCATATTTCCTCAGAGATCGTATCCGATCGTCGTGGGAGTGAATATCAGTTCAAGCGCGTTCAGGATGCAGGGACCAACCATTCTCCCACATTATTGGTGGTTTCCAGAGCGTAGGCCTTCAACTCGTGAACCTTTAGCTGGAAGAGAAGCGCCAGTCACGTTCTGAGGTTCTGGAGGTCTTCAAGAGTTTGCTGGTCCCTCGGGCTGTGATCTCGTGCCCTACTTCTTGGCCCTATATCTTCCCTGCAACCAAAGCGTAGAGCACAGCCTGTTTACCCTTCGTGGTCTCTACTTGCAGGGCTCCCATGATGGATTCGGCAGCGAGTACATTCCGGCGGGGCTGGGAACGGATCGTTTCGATTTTTAGACTGTCCTCGGTGCTCGAGCTGAGTTCGGAACGGACTTTCGTCCCTTCCGAGAGTGGCGCTGCTCTCGATTCTTGAGCTGGTAATAAACTGGAGATGCCACAGCAAGGGAGAAATCCTGTCTTGGCTCATCGGAATCATCATATCATTGTAAGTTTAGCGCTCATTCAAGCGAATGAGATAAGGATTCTACCTCAACGACCACCGCAAGAACAACATGACTGATGTCAGACGACATGGGACAGGTTGGAAGTAGGATCGGTCCTCGTATCGTTAACAACTCGAACTCTCTGATATCAATACGCGAGAATATCAGATTGTCCGAGGAATGATGTAGTGGCTGTATTTCCGTCTGGTCGGGACTGTAGAGCCAGAACCTGTGAACGAGCGGATTCGGATAGAAGACAGGTCCCTCGTAACGTTGGCTGCCAGTGCTCGCGGCTCCTGTCAATAATGTGACGAGCAGCAGCCGAGAATGTGGTCTGTGGGTCTTTCTTATTCGTCAACGTCAAGGGAAACAGCTCCTGATCAAACATCATTCGAGTGGATCCAAAAGGTCAAGCGTCCCGAAAATTTGTCATGCGGTTGCAGGCCATATTGATAGATCTTCTAGAAATCAGAAGGAGTTCTGCAGGTCGGACTCGTCCGAGGGCTTGCTTATCTCATCGTTCTCACGAATGAATCTCACCGTTCTTCGAGAAATGACCGGAGAGAGCGAATTATCGCTGCGCGACAGGAACATCTGGTACTCGCAAAAACAGGAGGATTCCGCCACGAGATCCGATCCATATGATACGGAATGATGTATGCCTTTTTTTTCACCAATCTCTATCGACTTGAGCTGTGCGGGAAGGATACACGAGTCATGATTTGAAACGGTCACTTATTCACGTCCCCACGCGTCCTCCCCACAGGTAGACCCGACTTCTCAATCGACGAAATCCGAGTGCCTCACCGATCTCTGGGTGGACATCAAGAGAACTCACTCCTGGTATCTTGAATGACACGACAGCCGTTCCGAGGTGAACATTCCCCTCGTCCGGAGAACGGAAATCGCAATATGAGACGACGACCGTCTGGTGGTTGTTTCAATAGTGCTGGGGTTCTTTTTCCCCTTCCGCCCTCCCTTCGTCGGCGTTGAAATTCGCAGGGAGTAGCTCCTGCTTTTACCCATCGCTGGCGCGGAGTTTGGGAGCAACTGTGTTTTTTCCGTTGCTTCGTGAGCTCGTTCCACTCTGGGAGGGAAGGGGCGGAGTGACCCCGGTGAGCGGGAGAGATGAACTCGAACCCCTACAGCGGAGCTCTCTGTCGGAGGAAAATTGTGTCCATCCGAAGGAAAGCATTCGTTGGGAGCATCCAGAGAACAGCAATCAGGGAATGGACGCTCTCCATGAATGGGTCCCGAGTGGAGTTCTCAACCTTCGATTTTTCCTCCACCAGGGCGGCCAGACGTAAGTATACCCGAAAACAATACTCTTCATTATTCGATGATCGGAATAGATTGATTCGCGGAACCTCCCGGAGCAAAGTCGTGACGAAAACCTTAACTTACCGACTAGGCATTCCGCACTCCAAGGTCGCATGCGTTGGGATCTCAGTTCGAACTCTTTTCATTCAGCGTCAAACAAGTGTGAGGGTTACTGGAGTTTCGGAATCCACACGATTCGGTCTTTGAGGATGATTCTACGCTCTGCCACACCGTCAGTGAGTTCCTAGCACCCAGATTTTGCTGAAGTGGGGAAGCATAGAAAATGAACGGACGTGAGGTATGATTACCCCAGACTGGCGCGTTCGAAAAATCATGTCTTGGGACCTGGGAGCGTTCTAGTAACGGACTCTGGATTATCGATCACCGTGCAGAGCTCCATGAAATGATGACGGCTCTATATTCAATGATATTATTGATCGCGGAACTCGAAACGGTCCCAATTCCGATGATTTCGAATTTGGCGATCATTGTGAGCGAATGAATTTCTCTAACGCGCGAGTTCAGGGTAGGGATGTAGGCACGATGACATCGACTTGCCGAAAGGACCCCCTTCTGAGGCAGTAGTTCCCAAACTTTCTAGGCTCGGAACTCACTAGACTATCCCTCAGACACTCGGGTTTCGTCTATATTTGAGCTCCACCTTCTTTCCGGATGTTTCAACGAAAACACGGGATTGGAAACCAGCAAGGATGAGAATTCATCCGTAAAAATTTCCATCCATGACGACTTCCAGCTAGGATGACCATGCGATAGGTGAGTTTCCCGCCGGCCGGGCTCGATCGCGAAATCGAAGTTTACCCACATTTCGGTCAGTTCGAGTCGTAGAGAGTTTGGGAGCTGTCATCGGCCCCTTTGATCGATTAGACGGCTCCTCATCCGGGGAGCGGAATAGCGCGGTAGAGCAGGGATCCTCCACCGAATCATCGAAACACCGGGAAGAGGGACCCGAAGACTGGAGTTTTTGAACGAATCCGTGCACAAGACTCAGCAACACAGAGTACGCATGTGAGTGCCGCGTCCAAGGGCCATTGCGCGACGGTGCGACTCACGTTGTCCGATGAACTGAGGGCGCCCATAGCATGATCCTCCCCCCCCCCCCTTCCCCAACTAACCTAATGGGCGAATCACCGGGCAGTGGGGAACACTAATCGCCGAAAAAGTGTGACCCGCTCCTGGCTCAGTTTGAAGCGGCCCATAATTAAGTCAAACGAGCAATATATATGCTTATGAGGGCTTAAAAACGATTCCTCGAAAAAAATACAATTTTTCTGGCTTTGAGCGTACCATGAGAACGGACTGAGCTTCAACATTCGACGCCGAATCGCACCAGCAACGCTGTGCGTAATTGACGCGATTGAGCTACACGGAACTCCCGAACTTCTAATGCCTTGATGGAAGATTGCTCACGAGCTGAGCCCGTCTGCTGCAGCGTCAAGGTGGAGGGACATGTCGCCGAATCCTCGCAAGAAAAACTGCTGGTCCTTGCGTGATGACATTTTTCTCTGAGTTGCATAATATTCTGGGATGGAAGATGAGGTCACCATCCGGCTGTCTAAACGTCTCCCGTGACATGAAATTCCATGATTACAACGCGGTCGCGGAGAAATGACTCATTGCACGAGTGCACTGTCGAAACTCTGTGTCTCAACCGTTTGGCCAGTCACTGACGCTCCGCTCGAGTATGGGATCAGACCTCTGGTCACAAGGGTTTAAGCTAGAAACGTCACAGTGCCTGCAATCCTAGAGAGGCTCATGAAACTTAGGAAGATCTCGTCTCTGACGGAGTCTCCCACAGGCGGGTGGCTTCCCGAGATGCAAAGCATTGAGCGTTGGAGCCCGAGACTTGTTCATGTTCATCCGGAACCCATAAGCCAAGCAGAGGTCCCGGCACAGCGCGAACTGTGCATGTAATCTCACCACGCACGTCATCTGAGCCGGATCGTCTCTAGATGTGCCGCTATTCGACAGCTCGATCGCATCAGGCCATGTTCCCCAGTTGTGTACTCACTCGTCGAGCCACTCATAGCTATGGATCGAACATCTTGATGGAACTCTGATTCAGCTAATTTGTTTGCTGAACGCATTAGCCTTGCTTATGAAAGACAGGGTTCTTGGGTGATCTCATCCAGCGGAAGAGCTCTTCCTCCTGCTGGTGAACATTCGCAGTCGGGAAGTTTCAATGAAAGTTGAAGAGAATTCGGATACTTGTTCCTGGGGACGGAGTCGATAATCGGTTCCTTATCGATGAAATTGATTGCTCAGAGATATACTTCCGAGCTGATCTCCTAATCCCCGCAGCGCTGGCAGTTCGGCACGCCCTCGAACTGGCTAAGGGTGTCGTTTTCGTCTGCCTCCATATGGGCGAGTGTCACCCGCACTCGGCCATAGGAACACCGGGAATTTCGCCGCCGTATATACCGGCGCGGACATTTCGACGCGATGAGCTCCAAGATGAAAGACCCATGGGCGGCGTACGCACTGAGCGGATACCTTCCTGAAATTCTCATGGTACTCCAAGGACTGCGGTGGTATTCTCCCGTGGTCGTTCACACACGGTTGCCGCACATGGGACATTCGCCCTGTTGTACCCAGAAACATCTGACCCGGTATGAAGATCGCAGAACTGGACGATGTCTCACAATGATTCGATTGAATATTCCATTTTGATTGGAGGGAACCCCTGCAAGCTTAGGATTGTCGGCTCCGGTCGGGAGCGTGGGGGGTCGTGCGAAGCAACGTCTACCGCCCCAATCTAAACGCGGCGCTCCATCCAGGGATGACTTAACGGATTGCCGGGCGCATGAAGGCTTGATTCCAATGTCATGGAGCGGTGTGATCAGGGTGGTTCATCGAGATGTTGACCCTATTCAGCCAGGACATGGGTAGTCCGAGAGGATGCGAAATCATGCAACAGGCGTGCCTCACGATGTGCGCAGAAAGAGTCAGAGCTCGAACGGCCCCGACCGTGCGCCGCAGACGACGTTTTTCGAGCTCACTTTCACCGATTCAATCATATACTGAAAATCCAATGAATTCGGTGCGAGTGGGAACGTATGGAAAACTCAGACGAAGCGGCTTTTTCTGTCCGACTATCAGTGGAAGATGACGAGAACTCAGGCTTTGCTGCGGGTCAAATTCACATTCCCCGACTCTGCAAGGCGAGGAGGCAGTGCCTCTGCCAGAATTTCGTTCTCGGAGACCACTCTATCGTTCCTCGCACTCAGCTTGGCTTCCTAGGCGTGCAGCTCGCGGCGTCGTCTCACAACACCCACCCTGCTCGAGTTTTCCTCCGAATAATTTCCCCGTCTTAGCGATGCGCGTTTCGCGAAAAGCGGAAGGAATCGCATCCTGAGCAGCATCAATGAGCTGGCACGACCCAAGCAATGATGCGCCTTACGTCAGGGACCCAGTCTGGAACAAACTCTGAAACGATGCTAGCATGTTATTTGTTCTACGATAACTACTGAGATATCATTCACAGAGATCTCCGAAGAGCGGGGAGGAGTATACCCAAAAGAGCTTCTCTCAGCTGTGCAGTCCCTCGGATTACCAGTTGGGCACCCCCGGAGGACTTCATTGCACCATGACATTTGAGGACCCGCGAATCCTGGTTCGCTGCCGACCAGTGCCCGCTCCTTGAGTGACACTTGGTGGACCGAGGGGAATCGAAACAATCAACGAGCCCGTGCCGGTTTCTCAAACCTGTGAGGCGGCATCCAACTTGGAGTCCAACTGGTGAGTTCAATTCCCCGATGCAATAGAGAGAAAGAAATCATATCGAGAATGCAGACCATGTTCAGCGGTAGCTCTTTTCCTGACCATCCTTCGCCCGAATCTCAGCTTGTCCAACACGGAGCAGTTTGCTGGACATGACTAGCTCCTAATCATCGTCGGCAGCATGGAGCTCGACGAGGAGTATCATCGCGACTAATGTTTCCCCGAGGGCACTCGTCGTCGCCGCAATCCATCCTGTTTGAAGTGAGATTGCAAACACCGAGCTCGCGGGTGCACTCGCCCATCTGGAAATGTTACTCCGATGAAGGAGCACTGATACAGTCGAATCAGAAACATAAGCTGGGCGTGATGTCCCAACCAAGTTTCGGAGTCGGAGACTTGTAGAATCATTTCGTCGAGCAATATGTCGAGCACGAATTATCGATATAGATGAGTGAGTGAATGGAAAACGAGGACCACAGGAATGGCAGAATACCTCTCATCTTTCTCGAAACATCCGACCATCCCATTGGAATCCTCATGGGATACGAGACAATTGAAATCCTGGGTAGATGAGCTAGCCAGAGATTTTTTTCGCAAGACGAGGGACGAAGGAGTTACCTCCGAGGAGTTTACGTGGTTCGGCATGAACTTGGAGGGAGTCAGGATCTTTACGAACCGCGAGGAAATTCATGGCTCAGCTCTTCCTGATCGTTTCAACGAGTTCCACCATGAAATTCACTTGACCAGCCAGAGTTTCATCCGGAGCTCGGTTCCAGAACTTTCGTCGCCTCTGAACCAAATGTGAATCCAGCGTCCGCGGAAGCGTCGGCCCAGAAGAGTTTCCTGAGCTTTCACTGAGCACGAGTACAATACGAGTCCCATTGAAGTGATCACGGACGCGATTGGAATGGAATAGCGGAGGCAGATCGCTCGAGCATCATCATTCAAGGAAATCATTGATCAGTATTTTGAGAGATTCTCCTTTCTCGAGGGTTCTCGGGATGGGCCCTTTCAAGTTCTGCTATGATCGATGGCTCACGTGAATAACCTCGCTCCGCTGAGCGCAACCACAGCCTGCGCGGGCCACGGGCCTGAATTTGAAGGTTCTTCCCGAGTGCCCGAAAAGTCGCGACCGTTACACGTTGGGCCGTATAATTCTTCCTGTTGGATCTGAGACCGTTCAGCTAATGCCAGCAAGGATCTAGGCTCGGAGGGCGGAAACCAGCTCTTTCAACCCTCCACGACCACGGATTATATCGCTTGGAAATCTGCTCCGAACGATCTTTTCTCTCATCTATTTGTTTCAGCGAGCCATCCGCGAGGGGTCTCTTTGAATAATGTTCTTCGAGCTGCACATAAAACCCACCTAAAGTGTGATGAGTTGAATTCACCCGGGGAATCTCGCTCATGGCGAAGCGTGGTAATGGAATCAGCAACTGGGGCCTTGAAGTGAATCCTCTACGTATTCGAATCAGATCATGGATCCGCACCACTCAGCTCCTGTGGACGGAAATTCCTGCGAACTCGTCGAAAGATCCGGATTCCATGTGTTCGACGCAAGGAGCTCGGATCGGGATGTTCCCCCCGGGTGGTCTGAGCGAACTCAAAAAGTGCAGACATGGAGGTGTGTGTAGTTGCCGGCCGAAATGGCGAATTCTGTTGTTTATAGATAGTGCCCTGTCGGGAGTCTCCAGTGGGTTGGAAGCATACACATACCGTCTCCCGCTGTCGGCCCGGTAGTGTTTTTCCCCGAGTTTATTCTGCTCCGGGCTGACTGTGTGGTTGCTCGAGTGACTCAGTGACTGACGATGGTATCCCTTGAACACACTCCTCTCTCCCTCCCTCCCGGACGCGCACACTGACAGAGAACGGAGTCGAAAACGGGATCTCATTGGAACAAGGTGAGTGAAGGGGCTTCCCGTTCCTCAGTTTGGATGCAGGTCGTCGCTTCCTGCAGAGTATCCTGCTGTAGAGTCCTGAGAGATTTGAAGGGAACACCGCTGCAGCGACGGCGGCGGTGGCGGGAAGCAAACTAAGAGCTCGTTCAGCATTGAACTCATTAACCAATTTGTTCAAGGTCGCCCCCCCCTCAACGAATCGAGCGAGGCCTCAACGGAAACGGGAGCTATCGACCGGACAATCAGAGTTCAATGTCGGAGTACGATCAGACTTCAGGTTGGAGAGGTTTCCCATGCCGGGACAGAGTTTGTCGATTCTTGGATGAGTCAAGCTCACGTATGGACGGAATGAATTCTCATCCCTCCCAGTTCTCTGGGACCGATGCCTTTGGTCATTGATTTTAAGATGAGAGACTGCACAGGCTGGGGTGTGGAAGTCTCTCAGAGCTGTATCTGCTTTCACGTTGTTCTAAATATTCAAATGATATTCGAATCACAGGTCAGCCTGATAGACGGTCGCATCATGGCGAACGGTGATTCACTCCATGTCATGAATTGAATCTCAGGTCGACGATGCCTCGAATCGAGCCTTTGGGTCGTTTTACTGGTTTTGTCCCGTTCCTCAGAGGTGCGATTTTCCTGGATCCTCAATCTTGCTGTCGTCCTCCGTCAGGTTCTCGAGATTTCAGGGCATTCCAGACCTGCGTTTGGCGGAGCCTCGCTGGAGAGTCAGTGTAGCAGATTGGCCGCTAATCCTACATCCACCAACGAATGAGAGGGCTTTTTTTCGCGAGCGATCGTCGATGAATGCCATCGGCGTCTCCGCCCCGTTTCCAAATTGATTTTCCCCCACACATGAGCCCGAAGATTGTACCCGCGAACCAATATATTTCTGATCGGCATATTTTGGGCTCGTGGAAACGCTTTGTCGGGAAGTAAGTTCTTCATGCCTCGCTCCAAGCGTCGTCCCCAAGTTTTCGGATCCTTCGAGTGTCCCATGATCATTTGAATTCGAGGTTTGAGATGAGCTCGGAATTCGTTGTCGCCGCCTCTGGATCATGAGAGAGAAATCGGGAACAGTTCGTCAGAACAGCTCACATCGCTTCCAGCCCGTATCAAACTCAAACCAGAGGACATTAGGACACGCAAGCAGGCGGAAAAGCATCAAGGACCCAGCAGAGGCGGAAATGACGACGGCAGCAACGGCGTCGAAGACCGACCCTCGAAGTCAGTTCAACAAGTACGTACGGTGCCCTTTCCTGGAGCGCGAGGACAGTCTGAAGACCCTTTCCGAAGGAGCACATGCGATTCCCTCGGATCCACCGGACATAAACATTCAGCCGGTTGTCTCAGCGCGGGAGAGTGCTGTGACTTCGATTCGGCCAACAACCCAACGGGTACAAAAAGAGAGTTGATTTTCCTCGTCGTCAAATCCTCGGCTATCGTTCGGTTTTCCTCGTATCATCTCATTCTTGGCTGTTCCTGTGCCTGTGTTCCTCGCGGTCGCCGTGTCACGCCGGTGACTCTCAGCTTGTTCGAACAGCTCTCGTGCATGACAAAGTGATAGTTCTCTCTACATTTGAGAAGTAAACTCATCAGAAGAACGCTGGATTACGCGCTGGAGGATTCCGTCATCGCTCGAAAAGCTATGAACCGTTGAGGTGAATGGGGGTGCAGCGCGTTGTGATGAGTTAAAAGGGATAGACTCGCTCGTGTTTTTCTCTTGGTTTCTCCATCGAGTTTTGAGCCTCAGTGAATCGATAGGTCGAGCGGAAGCCGTCCGTCTCCGCCAGCGAGAACAACAACATAAATATCTTCCATTGGTGAGTTCCAGCGTCATATTTTTTTCTGGCGACATTGACAGAGTCGTCTCGGGACGGATTTACAGCACCTGTTCAAGCACCATCAATTGAACTCGATCGTGATTCTCCGCCGTCAGTTCTGAGCGTGACTTCGATTGGGTTCCGTCACGACCAACAAGCTGTCACGCGGCTTGTGCTCGAAAATTTCTTATTTTTGGTTCTCCTGAACCGAAGCTGAGCTGAACCTCAGCGTTGCTCAACCCTTCCGCCGGTGGACGATGTGTTCTTCTCTGTGGACTTCGCCGCCGAGCCTCTGTCCGATATCTGATGTAGAGCGATGTCAACTCAGAGCAGGAATAATCTACCGTCGAGAGTGCTGATCGACAGGATGATTCGTCGTCACCCCTTTCGTTGTTGTTGCATCGCGTTCAACGGATTTGATTGTCCGTTCCGCCGTTTTGTGCGTTGGTTTCTCTCGGCGAGAACGAAGCGAGCGGACCAGAATTTCTGGCGCCTCAAAGACGCTGTTCGCTGCGTTTCTGTCTCGAAGCAGCCCAGAGCGTTGCTATTTGCGGCCGCTGCTCAAAGAAGAAGAGGCAGCTGCGGCAACCGTAGCGCTTACAGCTCCGTCGGAGTAGCCCTCCGTCTGTGCGTCCGTTTGCCACATCCACTGTGAAGCGACTTCAAGAGTCGTTCGGTAGCTATTCAGACACCGACTTACGAATAGAGCAAACAAAACGCGTTAGCCCGTCCTCGAGCCAACTGACAAACACAGGCTCACGCGTCCGGCTGCCGATACCTTTTGCGGAAGAAGCTTGATGCGCTCGCTCCATGGTATCGGTTCATGGCTGGTCCTTTCGTCTCGGTAGTCCTGGTGTCTGTTGCGAAAACATTGAGAAGGGAAAAACAAGGTCAAGTCAATTCGAGAAACGTCCTTAGCCTAAGCTTCACGACCTGGAGGGTCATGAGCTGATGGGTGAGCGATGCTCCGATTGTGGTTCGGGAACCGATTGAGCAAAGCGATCAACCTGGGTCTTAATGAGGAAATCGTGAGAAATCGTAACTACGCGCTGTGGGCAGCATCCGAGTATCCTGTTGCCTCGAGCAAACAAGCCTGGGACGCGAGCATTTGAGCTCTTCCCCATGAATTTCCGCACCGTTCTTATCGTCATCAAGTAGACCATGATGGGAAACTTGGGAGACGGGAACGATGGGAGAACGTCGTAGGGAAACTCACAGGAGGAGTCAAAGAAGACGGAACGCTCAAGAGCAGTAAAACCCGTACTCTGATCTCATTGCGTACATTAGTTTTGATTTATTGAGCTTTGAACTCTTCTGCTGCCCGCGCTGGAACAGAATGCTCGGCGTTCGCAGTCTCTCGGTCGCCTCTCTCCATCCGCCAGCTTCATTCGGGGAAAAAAGTGGCAAAACAAAACAATGCCCGCAACCGCGATAGCGTGAGAGAGAGCGTGGAATGCCAGGGTCCAGCACCGAGAGGAAGGAGCATCGCCTTCCGCAGGCACCAGCACACGATTGCATTGCCCGTGACCTTGGATTGCTTCCGCTGAATCGTTTCCAAACTTATTTTCCAATCGATCCTACTTGGCGAGGCAGCAGGGTGAAACGCGAGTCTAACCAGAACTCCCCTCAGCGAACAATCCTGTTCTCCAACTCTTGCGGCCGTCCAGTTCCCTCTCAGGATTCTATTTGGCTTTTATTCCCACCTGAGGATCCCTCCATCGATATATCTCGCTTCGGCAGCCGAGCAGACTCTCGGGTCAAGATCATCCACAGAGCGAGTCTCAATAGAGGTCCCTCAAACGATTCCAATAAATCGTGACCCTCGTGCGACAGGACTCTCCGAGAAGCGATACATAAGCTCCGATCCTTATCTCGGGTAGATGGATAGAGAGAAGGGGACGAAGGGGATGAACATAAGGGAGATCGTCATCGGACCATTCTACGAGATTGCCCAGTCTCGGTGGGCCGTGGAAACCGTCGCAAGGCTCGGCCGATTTGCTAGAGGCTAGAGGCAGGCAAGATTTCGTCCGGAATTAGGGGGGCCGAGACGAGCCCAAAGCAACGAAGACCAAAATTCATTAATTTGCTATCTTGTCACGGAGGTTGCTCCTGTCGGAGAAGGGAGTGGGAACGGCAGGGAGAGGAAAAAACTTCGATCAGGAAAAACAGCCCCTGAGACGTGGGAAATTATCTCCGTGATAGATTGTTCCCAGCAGCGATCACAACCTTCACCACCTAGAGCAGAATCCCCCATTGAATAGCTTACAACAGCCACGTGACGGCTTCTGGCCCTGGTGGGGCTCAGCAGGCTGTAGGAGGCCGAAGATTGAATCCTCCTACACGAGCCGCTAACTCGCCAAAGGAGTGGGGAAAACTCGAGCTCGAAGTCACGTATGATAGTCACCGAGAAGCAACAGCACCGCGTCACAGCGAGCATCGATGCAGAGTTCGAGAGCTCTCACCTAGAAGGAGCTTGCATCCGATCGTCGAGGAGTCGCTCACCATTGCTCCACGTGCTCAACGCAACGGTTTGATGCAACAATTGTGGGGACGGCCGATCAGGAGGGGGACGGAGGACACAGGGTTTTGAACGTGAACTCTCACGGGCTCTTCAGAGGAGACCTACGACCGAATCGGCGGAAAGGCCACAAAGTTTGGCGTAAAGAGGGACCAGAAGGTAGAAGGGGCACAAAGGGGGAAACTTGGACGGAGCAGAGGAAACACACGAAGGCGGGAAGAAGAATTTAGCGGTGCGTTGTTTATGAGCGACTAACTGTCCGCGATTTACGGTTACGAGTTGCCGGACGGGCAGGCAACCCGGGTGGCTGCCGACGGGCGAGCAATCGGAAGAGTTTTCCTTTTGATGGCGCTCAGGGTTCTATTCCCTGTGTTCTCCTCTTCCTCTTTGGAGCTGCAATAAAACGGCTGATCTGACCTCCACCAGGAAGGAAGATGCGAGGAGAATAGGCGGGAAGAGGGAGAGGAGGAATTTCGAAGGAACGTCGGTTCTGGCGAGCTCTGCTCGGCTTGAGTCGTAAGAAGCTGAAATTCTGAGCTCTTTTGATCGTTCTTTCCGACTAGGTCCGAGCCGAGGTTTGGGACGAGTGCACTATTTCTGTTTTCCGAGGGCACGTCATTCGGAGAGTGTTCCTGGAGAGATCACCGCCCTCAGTTTGAATAGCTGTAGAAGGGCTTAGTCTTAAGTGTCGGGCAGGTCGTGGATCGAAGTGGCGTTATACCCTCCAGGACTGAAATGGATATGATTCGATGGTGTAGGAGGCGAGTTACTCCGAGTCTCCCCAGCCCCATTGCACGGAGATCCCAACCCAAGGGGCGACACTGTTACTCTCGCAACTTCTCGAAGTTCATCGAGAGGGAACCCGGAGACTGTTTCTGCCGATTCCCGAGATGCCGCCGGCGTTGCTGTCTTCGATTCGCCCAGTCCGTCCATGCGTTCCGTCCATGCGTCTTCGAGCGCATATGGTGTGGCATGAGTCTTCATCAAGGAGGAGGAGGAGGAATATGCACAGGGCGTCTCTCACGGCTACTCCGCCGTCCGAGCAGCCAAGGTCGTTTCATTATCCAGATGAGAACCGTCTATCCAAGACCGGTCCGTTCCATTCACATTGTGGAGCAGTGATTTTTTACTCATGGGTCCTATCTACGGGTACTATCTCCCTCCCGCTTCCTGTGACTCCAACCCAGCCTCGTCGTCGTCGCCTTGGTCCTCCGAGCTGGACGCGTCAGCGACTGTGTGGTCGTGTCCGTCATTTGTCAAATGCCCGTTAGTTTTTCCGCTCGTCCGGTCGCCTGTTGGCTGGATCTTTTGCCGTCAATGCTGTTGAAAATTCGGCTCGAATCAGATTTCCTCACGTATTCAGCGCTTCTGTTCCAGAAGCACGTTTTCGAAAGCGTCCGTCTGGTCGGATTTTCCTCCTACGGTTCGTCAGCCTGTTTGGCCAGTCGAGCGACCGATCGAGCGAGCGGCTACGATTCACAGTGAAGCCGGCTAGGCAAGAAACCGAGCTAGCTCGCGATTGTTGTGAGTTCGTCCTCTCGATGGTTTTGCTCAACGACCGATTCCGGCATCCACAGCGAGGACAGACGTGAATTATCGATGTGCCCGACTGGCTGACCGATTGACAAGAGCGGGGATGAGTCGTGACAATGGATTTAGAGCTCCTTGTTGAGGAAACATCGGAACGATGTCGGGCTTACATATCTCGGAAATCGGAATCTCGAAAACTCCATCATGAGAAAGTTCGTCAAGCAACCCGAACTTCATGGGTCTGCGGTTGTAAGCCGGTTGATGAACTTTACTATTCCCGCACTAATTGCGAGAGAGCAAGCGACGCGGAAAACAATCATGCCTGGATCGAGGGAGTGAGGGGACGCGGTGACTCAGTCGTTGAGTCGAGAGAAACTTCAAGGGATGGCTATGCGCGTTCTCAACCCCGGATAAGCCTCTTATGCCAGAGGCGGGCAAGCTCTGCACCAGACACCGGTCACCTTTTCCAGGAAACAAGTGATACAGTTCGAACCCGCCTCCCGATGACCGATCGTCAATCAATGCACGCGTGAACATGCTGTGGCGGCGTGCCTTTTCGGGCACATGACTCGTACCCCTTTGAGCCAACGGTACATCAGTGAAGCTGGGGATACAGCGGACACGTTTGGGAACTGCGGGGGGGGGGGGGGAGAATAGGAGCAAACCATCACTTGAGAATCAGCGTTCTGTCGAAAAAATCGGGTTGCACGCTCCCGAGTTTTGGATTTCTTCCTCCCCAGCCGCTGTAGAGCTGTCGGCCCTCGGTCGGTCGACAGCACGGTGCGAGCTTCTTCGAACAGCTATCCATCCGTTCCAAGAATGCCGAAGAAGAGAACGAAAAATGGATTAAGCGCCGACATCGACCGAACGGCTCCTCAAAGTCAGTCGATACAGGAAGCCATAAGAGCCTCCGTCATTGTCGACGTCGAGTTCCCCGATATCCGCGCCGTCAAGATTATTAATTGCAGTCCTAAAAAAGATAGGAACGGTAGCACGCCCTTTCTGTGCAGGTCTTCGTTCACGTTGGAACTCTGCATGGCCCGCACGGCTGTCTCCGGCCAACTTTCCGAATCTGATTGAGTTTTTTCTTGTGACAGTTGACGTCATGAAATCAGGTTCCTTGTGAAGGCTCGGGACCCGTTAGAAGAATGTTACAAGCGCCAATGCGCCTCAAGCCCCTCTCGAACGGAGATGTCACGTCCCCGTTCACCTTCTGGCTCCGATCAAGTTCTCCAGAGAGCGTGTTCACGTCGTCCCTGGAACGGTTTTCCGAGCTTGGGACATCGATAAGCTTCGAAGGTTCAATTCCGAAAGTTCTGAATCAGCTCGCAGCGCTTTGAAAATTCGACCTCGGTCGTGGCCACGGCCCAGAAGAGTTCAGCTCTTGCTTCCCCGACGCTGGAGAGGTATCTCTACGAAGTTGCACGACGGGGGGACACAACAAGGTGATAGATTCCGATTGAACAACGAGGCTCGCACTTCAGCGACGAATCGACGCTCTCGTCGCTGAACGAACCGTCCCCGTACGAAAATATACCCAAATAAGTTAATGATTCCGTTGGAAATCGACTTACAGAGAGTTTTCCGCAAAATAAGTGAGAAATCGATTTGAGCCGGGATCAACGGGAATTCCTAAGATTTGTGGATGATTCCGTGCCGAGATCGCTCCTGCGGTCGACCTTGACTGGGTCTTTGTAGGGTCGTAGCGGGGCTTAGGCGGGGTCAAACGCTTTCTCCCCGCACCCGTTCTTCGCCGCTCTGCCCGTCCCTCACCTTAATCACTGGCCTTTGTGCTCCGCTCCGAGGAGAGACGATAGTTGTCTCCATTCCGACGTTTGGTTCTATTATTAGGAGCCCTTTTATTTTGTCGTTTTTCGTTATCATCTCCACCGATTGCCCTCGATTCTCCACCCTAACGGAGTCGAAGTCGTTCAGCGCCTCAACCGTCAGCCCAGCTTCGAGCTCCAGGACAACAGTGGGCGTGATTTTTCAATCTATCGATTCATGGCATGGTCTACATGGCTGCCAGCATCCATGTAGACTCGCAAACAGCCGTGTTGAGACGTCACGGGACCGCGCGGCACGCTTCACCAAACACATTTTGCTCCCCGTCATTGCCGGAAGATACAGATGCGGATGGCCCGCGATGCGAGCATAGACTCTTAGGGATCCGTCGCGCCGGTTTCTTTTTATCTCACCACTTTCTCTCCGAAAAAAAAAACCCTGACCTCAACAGATGAACACGAGAGCTCGTACGGGAAGGTTGTTCGGGAGTGGGCTGAGGGAGATCCAGCCGCGAATCGGAAACGAAGACTTACGCCGCGCGGTCTGTGGCGTTGCCGCTTGCGAGTAAGGTTCCTCGCTTACCACAAGGTATTGACAACCGGATTGATGGCGACCGTAGCTGCAGGTCGCTTCGGTCCCGTTCAGCTCAATTGCAGAGATCCGGCTGCGAGCCATTGAAGTCTTGGAGGACCATAAATTAGTAATTTACTTCCCTCGAGCCCGTGTCGACCTGAATCGGGAATGCGACTCCGAACCAGCGATTTGCGTCCCACTCCAGCTGCGTTGAGAGCAGAAAACAAACCGAAAAAGACCCGCAATCATCAGACCCGGCCCAAAGCAGAAGCAGTAAGGCAACTCAGCATCCCGTAGTCGGACGAGATTGACCAGGTATCGAGCCTGGCGCCCTGAACGTCTCTATGTATTGGAGCTCACTAGGCGGCTCGTGCTGGTCGCCGCGTAGGGCAGCGTGAATGACGAGCAACCATCCCGAAATGTCTACGAGGCTCTTCTTGTTGTGGCGTGATCTCCGCCTCAGATCGTACCACCTCGAGGTATCCATGATGCAGGCATTTTTTAGGTTCTCGTGTTTGTTCAATTAGGGCTTGTAATGTTTGTGCGTGCGAAGCCGCACGGGCTCGGACATAAATATATCTACACATGTCCTTATCGTCGCTTGTCATTCGGGCTGAAGAGAACGTCACAGATTCATCGGACCCAGCCTTCGCTGTCGAGTTCTACATCGTCTCGGAAACTCAGTTAGGAACGGCAAACTGTCGCCATCACACTCTACGGGAATGGTTCGTTTCCAGAACGCGCTCCGCATCGTGACGCATCATTCTCACGACTAAGAACTGATCGAGAAAAACTTCGAAACGAGAGCTTCTGGAAGAGTTCTCTTCACAGGATCCAGAAGTTCCAGGAGTCTAGATGTTTCAGAAACGACAACTGAACAGACCGAAGGGCGGGGCTTGCTTCTCGGTCAGAGTCGTAACCATCATCTCCGGGCTGGTTGCTGTGGCTCTGACAGGTCATCGAACGCCGGAGCACTAGATATCGAAAAAGGCTCAAACGGTAAGACGTCGTTGTCGAAAATGACTTCGAGAGACACAAGCCCGGTCGCGGGAACGACACGATTCTGTTGCGGCGGCGAGCATTCTCATTCCGCTTGAAACATTCAAACGCGTTGGTGCAATCAGGTTGCTGCTGGGACCGAGCAACCCGAACGATCGAGTGGAGCCGGGGGCACCAGGAGATTTTGTGGAGGAGATCAAGGACGGATTTGGGAGAGATCGAGTTGCGAGACGAGTACGGGGTGGAAGTTTCTGGTGGTTACGATGACGGTCAGCGGGAAACACTGGTGGTGGCAGCGACGGAAGCGGTGGGGAACGTCGTTGGGACGAGCTGGCCGAAGAAACGAGCTAGCGACCGAGCGGGAATGAAGACGAGGGAACGAGGAGTGAGAAGCGATTTCCTGAAGTCACGTCTCTCGCATCGGTCGAACACGCTCATTTGTGATTCACTCAGTCATTCGACCTTTCCCTTGTTCCCTACTTCCCTCTCCTTCATAGTCTGGACAAAGACCCAGCAATCCATCCATCCATTCATTCATCGCAGACGCGACCTGTATTATGTCCGAGTGAATTCATGAACGAACCGACGAACGAACGAACGGACGAATGAATGTTGGAACGTCATTGCTTACTGCAAAATGGCTCCTTTTTCTTCCCGGGTTCTTCTCCTCCTTCTGCTCCGTCTTCCAAGTCATCACGACTTGGAGACATCAAGAACGAATGTCGTCAAAAGGGGAGAAGCGATTTTTTTGGTCATTTGGAGTTCGTCGCCTTTATCTTTCCGGGCTTCCGAGTCCCTTCGGAAGATGGAAAGAGAAACAGCAGCGGACCGCACAGCACAGGAGGAAGATTTCGCTGAGGAGCATCCGCGGCGAAACAGAAAGCATAAAGTTGGAAGCTGAGGTTATTCGCTGGAGCGGACAATGATGGGGACGGAACTTTCTTCCAGTCTCCAAACGCGCAACCAGCGCAGGATGAAGAATAATAATCATGATAATCTCTCCATTGTTCCGACGAGGTGTCTTTCCAACAACCAAGAGCTTGCTCAATTACCTCCGTGCTGTTATACCGGAGGATCCGATTATCACGGTCGGCGCAGAACGAGCAAATCAGCTTCAGAGCGAAGAAAACTTATGTTCGCGGCCGGGTGCCGATGTTGAAGACGGAAAATTGGCGGCCGATGAAGTCGCCGGCGATGAGATGCGATGAATCAAGAGGGCGCCCGCAGAAAAACTTCAAGGTGTTCCGTTACGCAGCGCATCGATGAGTGCTCATTATAGAAAAGCTTCCAATGAGGAATTCGCGCAAGCCCGCCGACCCGTCAGGGTGAGTGGCAGGGAGGTGAAAAGCGAAGAGGCAACAAGACGTGGCGATGATGGTGCGGCAAAATTTTCGACGTCAATGGTAAAGGCGTAGTCACTCACCAGAAGTCGTCAGCGGCGGCTGGGGTCAAGAGCGACACGAGTTTTCTGCTGCCAGGAACCAGAAGACTAGTGAGCGGCCGGAGTGAGCGTTCAATCTCTCGTTGAGCTCATCTTCGAAAATATCAGAAGAGGAACTCACATCGTTGCCCTTTTTGGCAAATAGGCAAGTGGGCTCGCTGGTTGGTTGCACGACAGGATCACGTGATCTTCTCTACGATTTGCCGCATGTTTGCTTTTGCATCACGCTTTGTCACTCGGTATTTCGCTATCTCACCCATCCTCCAGATGCGCCCGATGCCCTCTTCCCGAAAATGGGGGTCTGCTCCGGAACGGATCACGCTCCAGGGGGCTCTACATACGGAGCTCATCAGGTTCCCGCCGTTGTACTTGCCGCCCCTTTTCTCGGAAGCTCCTCAATCATTGAATGCACTCCGCTGCGCGAAGATTCGAGAACAGCATGCGTCACTCATCTAGCTCATCACGTGCAGAATATCACAATACATCAACATCGAGGATCAGGAGGTGCAGTCAGCTGTTTTTCTCTACAGCGCTCGTTGGAGGAAACTCAACTACACAGGAGGGATTTGTGACTCAATTCGCCTGTGCTCAGGATGTCCAACCGGGAACTGTGATCGCGGGCGGACGTGAAGGAGAATTCGCTTTTGTTGAGATTATATCGGTGCTCATCGGTACTCCCCGGGAGATATGCTGAGCTGTAAGGATTACTTACTCGAGTCTCTCGAGAGCGGGGACGATGTATCCACAGAAAACTGACGGAACCCTCCCCCACGATCTTGCCTCGATTCTTCACGTTGCCATTCGTGGCAGCTTCTGTTGTATCAGCTGCAGGGTGAAATCCACAAATTGCACTCGGATTCAGCCATATCCGCTACTCACAAGCTCGCCTACACGGCACGCTGAAGAGCATGAGAGCCTACAGCGCTTTTTGAGCGTATGGAAATGGGGCTCTGGCTCTACTCACCGCGCAAGTGTCCGGATGAAGAGACAGTATCTGCGAGCGGGAACTGAGTGCATGCATCGAGGAAGGATGGCAGTCTCAAGGAACTCCATCCATGCATACATGAAGGAATGCCGCCATTGGCTCGAGCAGCTCCTGCACGTTGCAATCTGCAAAAAAATACACCCAGCCCTGGCAAGATGCATAGTTCGGGAATCAGCGGAAGGATTATGGAAACTTGTTTAGCCTGCTCGCTCCATTACGGCGAGTAGTGGTTGTTGTCGTCGTTGGCGCCGTAGTTTTCGTTGTTGTCGAAAGTGGGACAAAGTCCTCAGCCCGCTCTCGCTGGCAACATCCCATATGCGAGGGAGAAACCCGAAATTCAATTTGTTGGGCTTTGACCTGTAAAAGCACTTGAAGCTTTCGGGACGTATATGGCTGAGTTGATAGATTGATGGACAGCCCTATGCAAACCAGAGACGACACGGGTACGCATATCGCGTAGTCGATGAAGCAATATTGGGGACGAAATCATGTTTGAGAATTTCGGATCATCTGTAGGTTCTGGGGGGAGGGAGGGAGGAAGTCCTCGATGAGCTAGACGGGAGCTTGGAAAAATATTTGGGAACAGTGTGATACGCAGCGAGAATCGGAAAACTCTCATACTTCGCAGAGGTTGAGGGAAAGGTTGCCGAAGTCAAGAAGACTCCGATGCGGTTATCTCGACCTTCTGCGGAACTCGCCACGGCAGACGCAACGTTGCACGGCGATAACGAGAATGAGAAGGTTCGTTCGCAATCCAAGAGCAAACGCTTTTCGAAATCTCGATCCGTTCGGGAACATCGATCGACGAAGATCTGTCGATTTCTCGAATGACATAAGACGCGAGATGGCCCATCCCGCTGCCGCTCCGGCGGATGATGCCGATAGTGATGACGGCAGTGACAGCGATGAAGGCGGCACCGACGAGTTCGATTGGGAGAAAAATACCACAACGATTACCGCCGCTGAAAACATTTGGCTGTCTGACTCGTCCGGGCGCCATGCCCCACAGATTTGAGAATACATTTTCTGGGCACAAAATTGAAGCGTACGTGTACATCCCGATCCATGGGACCCATGAAAAACGCTTAGCTGAGAGACCTTCTGGAGATATACAGATGTAAGCGATCCTTGGTCGCACCAACTGAGCCGTGTGGACGTTCCTATGACCGAAATGGGGATCGCACAACGAGAGCCTTGCATTCAATGAGAATGCGGATGGTTTTTTCATGACACATCGTCTCCATGCAAAATTAGCATCATTGTGATGCTCCCCGTTTTGAGACGCCATCACGATGATCTTCGCACGGGGTTGGTGCAGTTCGTAGCAGAGAACCGTTTTTGATTCAACGCAGGAACGCATATGAACGAGCCTATGACGGAAAATCGGCTGGGTCCCCTCCGGGAGAGAACCGGTCCTCGGTTCGATCACCGAGAACGTTTAACTCCTCGGTAGATTTTCCGTTCCTCTCGCAAATGACCTACTGAAAGACACTCGGCACTCCTGTGCTCAAACTTGTGGACCGAGCCGGCATTCGGTTTCCTCCCGCAGTTTCCGGCGGAAGCACGCTTGATTGTACACGACCTTTCCATATTTGCTTACCTCCGGTGGGGATTTCCTTCGTCTTCCCGCCACCATGGCTCACTGTGGATAGCCGACCTCAAACTTCTGGAAAACGCACGCGTGGCTCCCTATGTTCTCGCTCGAGTTCGACTTTGAAGGTCTTCACCGACCGGCTGCGATGCTATGAGCTAAATTTTTTATGAGAAGACTGGGTTCAAGTGCGGAGCCACCCAGTGTTAGGAAGCGGATCTTCGGTCGACGAATAACATTTCCGGAACTAATTGTTCCACAGTCGGAGCGCGACGCGCTCCCCCTTATGATCCTAGTTGAGATCGGAGACAGAGATTCGAAACGGCTTCGGACGCATCCGGGTTAGTTTGAACAGTAGTTGATTAATACTGCACGCGAATTTGAATATGGACTTGCGAGGCAAGGAACAAGAGAGCAGTGGATTAGTGTTGCAAATTTCGAGAGCACACAGAGCAATTAGGAGCAAAGTCACAGGTTCTGTTCGGAGCTGATCCAGAACCTCGAGAAGCTCGAGTAACTTCGGTGGATTGAGACTCTCGAATAATCAGTCTGAGTATCGACGTCTTCTCCAAGGACATTGCTCACTCGAGCTCATTGTATCAAAAGGGTCGTCCCGAATATTGTTCAGATTGATAATACATGGTGTGGCCAGCACAATCTGTTGCAGTAAGATGACGCACCGATCGAACTCGTCACATGAGTTCCATGTCGGTATGAATGATATTTGAGAGCGGAAAACCCTGAATCAACACAGTTGGCGCATCGATATGCTGGAAAAACGCGTGAAAGCAAACTCTGAAGTCTCGTGGGCTCGTTTGAGGAGAAGGCGATATGCGAATAAACTCAGGGCAGGTGGCGATTTCACTAAAGGTTCTGTCATTCCATACTCGACCCTAATGGGAGCTCGAGCACATTCAGCTCGGAATTTTTCGATCAGTAGAATTGATGTCCCCGTTTTGAGAGGAACTGACGCGTTCGAAAACTCTGCACGAGCCCTACGCTTTGTATTCCCTGCATTGGTCATTATGACAAGTGCTTTATTGGAACAAATGACAGGGGAAGAGCTCTACGGATATCGGATCCGTGAGAGAAACCGCTCTTCCCCTGTAATTTGTTCAGATATAGATAGATATATCCAAACGGAAAAGGTTCATGAACACGAGGCTGATGAAAAAGCCGCCCTGGACTTTCCCCCCCCCCCCCCCCGTAAACCTCTTTGATCCTTTCTTCGCCGGCCTTGGTCGCCCACCTTGAATTTCACCCAGTGCATTGGGATGTCGAAGTGGTTGTCCCTCTGTTGGGAGTCGTATCATACCTTGTCCGGCTCGAAGTGATTGCGAGGGATCACAGCTTCGCGGATCACACAGCCCCATATGAAAGTCGACCAGCAGTTAGGATGAACCCAATGGGCGGCGTGAGCTCCTGGATATTTGGGACCTCGAAACTCAGTTGCGAGCGAATGACTGAGTCGGAAAGTGTCCGATACGAGCTCGGAAAGCCATGGATCAGACTCAATGGGTAGCACTCCCGACGAGGATTGGCCATTGGGCGAGGGCCAGCAGGGAACGCTCCAGACGAACATAGAGGAAACTGCGCTGGCGGTACCGAGTAACGATCTCGATTGTGATCGAACCGAGATTGTTAATTTTATCGCTAAGTATCGCTTCACGCCACGACAGACAATTCTTAACGAAACTGAACGTGAGAGCCGCAGCGCTGCCATCCTCATATTCGATCCGAAAGGGACATTACGAGGGAGACGGGGAGCAGCGCGGGAGCGAGTGAAGACGGTGACCGGGAGATGTTCGAGAAGAGGTTGAGCAGCCAAGAGAGGGTCGTGGAATGAGATTGGGGGAAAGCAATTTCAACCTACGTCGTGGAACATTAGGAGATAGAGGAACGGGAAGCGGGTGAGCGCAGGACGCGAAAGCGGTTACGAGGAGGGGAGGAATCAGTTCAGAGCTGAGCGTTACGCGCGACTGCCATACACACACCTCCAAGCCGCCGAAGCTCATTAAAAGTCGTTGAATCGCGGCTAATTATTTATGCCCTAGCGGTAGAAATTACGATTCTTCTTGACTTCTTGGAATCGTCGTGGATTTGCTCGAAGGGGCGAGGCCCTGTTTCCTGTCACATTGTTGTCGGGTCAACATCGAGGGGATAACTACCTCATGATATTCCTCCTCACTCAGAATCACGATCGATACTCGGCGAATCGAACAATGGACGACCGCCGTTGGGGGCGAGATGAGTCTCGATGCACGAAAAAAACGAGGAAACTTCCATGTTTGTCGGGGTTTTATGTAATCGAGCAAGTCCGTCACGCGACCTCCGCCCACGAGCCGGATCTGCCAGCTCGCTACCAGGCTTAGAGAACAAAGGATCCAACCCGGGGCAGGGCTTGTTCTAACTCATGGAGTCGGTCTAAAGTCTTTTAGTCATTCCTGATTTATGGCCGCGCGATCTCTTTGACTTCTTGGCACAACCGAACGGCAGTAGACCACCGAGCCGGGAGGCACAAAATGAGTGAGTAAGTGAGTGCGCGTTGTCTCGACTTCCCAGCCAGCGATCTGAGTGAGCGATGCAAGACACCGAGAAATAGGACGCAGTCGTTGCGCAGCGCAAGCGGGCGACCATCCGAACGGCCGCCCGCTCAGCGCGGAGAGGAAAGAGGTCTGTCATTTTTCAAAGCGGAGTCGTTTGTCGTCTGGATCCGAAACTTACAGACAAACTACCCGCGCAGTCGGACAGGCTGGGGTTGATTGCCCATGAGTTCAGCAGGGCGCCCTGGGGTCGATACACCAACGATCCGAGGTGATCATTGGCTTCGATTCAGGATAGTTATCCAGGGAGTCCCGTTTTGAATTCTCGGACGGGGTTCACGGTACCTGGAGCGGCTCGAGCCGCAAGGCAGTTCGGTATAGGTGCTTGGGCCAGCTTCCCCGACTCGCGGAAGAAAAGTTTTTTCCGCCTCTGCCGAGTCGCTGTGAAATTGCAACAAATGTCGCCGGGAAGAGATTCCACGGACTCGGCTCGACATAACCGTAATTCGTAGTTGAAGCCGGCTCGGGTTCACGATAGGGATACGAGCAGCCGGACAGGATGAGTGAGAGGTCCAGAGAACTTACGAGGAGGAGGAATGATGTCGACCACACGACATACCAAAGAGGGCCAGTGCACATAAAACGTTGTTAACGTCCTAGTTCAACGAGTGAGGTACGAGACGATGACGGCGGGCGAAAATTTCAGACGCAGTATCACACGCCGCGAGAGGGGCCCCATGAACCTACGCCGAGATCAAACACGAAATCCGAGCCGACCATTTTGCGAACACTTCAGCAACTCGGACCGCAATTCGGTGCTTCCCTTCTGCCATGTTTGAACTCGCGAGAGAATCTTAATAACTCCCAGGGGCTCATCTGGACAGAAACGAAGGTTCTGCTGCGGGATTTTCAATGACCACGTTTTCCCTTCTGGATGTGCATCGACCGACTACCATGACGCGAGTTGCGACGCGGAATGACGGGAAATGAAGCCGAGGGAGACGAACTGTTCTTACTGGAGTACCTTGTGTATTATCCGCTCTTGTTTGCTTTGTTATCAATCGAATGCTTGCGGGCGGTGGAACGATCCCATTGAGGAGCAGCGAGGTCCGAAGGGAGGCGCGGGAGCTAACTGGAAGAACGAGTAAGGGAATCGGTGATGCGTGACGCGACCTCCGCATCTCGAGTTGTTTCAGTCACTGCTCCGAACGCTGCATCTGTTGTTGGCTGGCAAGCCGAGCGGGCTTCGTCGAAGATACCGCGGCCTTCAGAGATTCAAACGGATTGAACACGAACTTGGAGTGAACGGAAGGAACGAGCTCAGCGCGGCGCTCGGGTTCGACCATGGCGGGAGGCGAGCTCAGACCCGGCCTTCGCGGCCTTCGCGGCAGCAGGTCTGCCCGAGGTGTAAGGCCGTATTCGAGCTCTGGGTCTGCGGTTTGCCGACCCAGGCTCGGAGCGCCGAGGTTCAATCGAAGAGATTTCTGAACAAGTTTCCCGCGCGCTGAGCGATCGACGAGCGAGGAACCGAAAAGAGCGGAGACGACGGCGGCGGAACAAGTGACCCTCGAGGAGGGGCTCATGGAGACGAGGATCATGGAGAAGGAATCCATGGTGGAGGAAACGCGTCGGGGAGTGGCAAGCGGGGAAGCGCGATCACTCGCCGAATGGGGGGAAAGATTCGAAAAGATGAAGAACGAAAAGAAATCCACGGAAGAGCCATGCACGCAAGCGGGTTATGAATTCCTCGAGCCGCCCGTCCATCCCGGCGGACGGAGAGACCGGCGGAATGAACGAGAGGGGCAGGGGAGCGGCGGAGCAATGTTTTTTTCCTTGCTTCTTTTTTCACGCAGCCCTCCGCAATAAATTCTCAGACGTGATCACAGCGGTGCCGGCTCGCTTGCCATCTCTGGCCTTTGGCTCGCTGGTGGGCGCCAATGCCGAAGTCGGCGACGGCACCGAAATGGAGCATCAACAGAGGAAAACGTGCTGCCGCTGGTGTTGGCCATTACAGCATTCTGTGTACAGTGTTAGTAGTATAGTGGGGTAATCTCATTGGGGCCCCAACCTGCCCTGACCGAGCCCGCTCCAGCCATCATCCAAACGTCAGGGCGGGCTGTCCAACGACCTTTTATCATCCTCCTTCCTCTCACTCCAATCTCTCGCAAACTTATGGCGTCTTTCATCCACAGACTGCGCGGGCTGTCCCGGGGTCACGTGGCGGCTCAATTATCATTCGGGCGCGAGTCGGTTTGGCGCTTTCTCTGGCTGCAAACGAACTCGCTTTGGTTGCGCCTTCCCGACGGTTGGTCCCCCACCGCTAACGACGACAGCGAAGGCGAGCGTGCGAGAAAAATCTTGGAGGAAATCTCACCGAAATAGGCGCGGCAGGATCCAAGATTCTCAGAAAGAAAGACGCCAAATGGACTTCCGGCCCGAAAGAAACAACGCTTGCGATGACCGAGCCGACAGCGACGACGGAGCTGTCGACGTCTTCCGCGACCAGAGGCGGAACAACGACGGCCTCAACAGAGCGACGAACGGAACAGAGGCGTTTTCCGTACAGGAGATCCATTTCGTTGGTTATCCTGTTGTTCTCCTCTGTCAGATGTCCGTCACGCTCTCGTTTTCGCCTCCTTTAGAAAGCGATCAACTGGTCAACCCTATTATATTTTCGGAAGTCCCTCTCTTCGGGGCGTGTCGTGCATGAAGTTGGATAACTGACGCATAGTTTGTCCTCTCAGTGAAACCCCGCAGTTGCAACCCTCGCTGGAGGATTTTTCGTAGCCTCGGGGTCGCAGCTAACTCTATGTATGCCCCTCGAACGATGAAACTCTTCAGTCAATGTAATACAGAGGAACTCCGTAGCTCGCCCCAATTAGTATGCACTGAATCTGAGAGCTCGGCCCGACACTTTCTACGTCGAACAATCATGGTCAAGCATCGGGGCGTAGGTTGAGTTCCGAGACCTCTATTTAGCCCCCCCCCCCCTCATCGAGCTTGAGACATTGAAAAGTCCCAGAGGACCTCGACGGTCGTTGCTCCATCATTGCAGTTCTTGGATCGTCCCCAAATGGCTCAAACGAGCCAGCACATTCAATGCTCCGATATCTTATCTCGGTCGAAACCGTGTTTCCCAGCTCGAACGACATGGCCGGAAATCAGGGTGGAAGATACCTGCTGAGCGAAAGTAAACACTACGGTGTCTCTCTACAATACTACAGTACCGACAGTGCTGGTATCGTGGGCTGACCAATTCGATGCCTCCAGCATTCCGTTCTCAGCTGAGTTCTGTCGACCGCCACAGTTAGTTCTGGTGAAAGAAAGATCACGATGCTAGACTGCTGGCCTATGCTGTGAGAGCCAGTTCTTATCCGCTCAAGAAAGAGCTTCGACATTTAGACGGCGAGCAGCACCCGGACTCGCGACATCTCGCGCTCCTCAAGCAGAGAAAAGCCGCGTGATCCCGCCCGATTTCTGAAAATATCAACCGTGTGTACATCCCTCAGTGTGGTGAACCGTGATCTCCGGTTATGTTTCGAACGCGACTTTCCCTTTCACTATCAACGACCGCTAGGTGTTTCTTGTCACTTTTGAGTATCAATTATTTCGTTTCGCGACTTCCTCCCGCGTATTTTCTTCCGCAAACGTTCGGCGACGACATCTTGAGCCGCGATCAGATACCGGTGATCCGTTCCATATCCTGGCCTGGGAGATCAAGCCAGACATTCAGGAGATCGGGCCTCCCGTTGGAGCCCCGCAAGCCCCTGAACACCCCGAACCCCGACAATGAGGAGGATCTGAGGGGAGCCGAATGCAAGCACACGGAAAGTAAGACCGAAAATGAGCTGGAGTGAAACTCAGCGTGAAAGGTGGCCCTCGGAGGACGATTGACAGCTTTGTTTGCTCTTTTTCGGTCTGTTGCTGCTCGGAGAGGCTCTGAAAAGCTTCGAAGGAATTAGCGGAAGCCCCGGTTCACGCCTCGTTTCGCCTGAATACTCTGAATCCGTTTTTCTCTGGGAGCGATATTCGGACAAGACGCCCTCGCCTTCCCATCGATGCCGGGACGGCGATCTTTGCGGGCTCCGAGATCGCGCCCCAATAATTGGTCGACGTCATGCAGGCTGCCATCCAGCCAACATCGAGGAGTCAACAGTCCATTGGAGTTCGGTGTCAAGAGATCGGAGCGGCCGCGCCACATCATTTTTTGTGCACGATAATGCATCGATGAGCCGCTTATTCTTCCGGTGAACCCCGCTTGTTGCTCCTTGCGTCATTGTCTGTCTTCCATCAACGAATGTCTCATTCATGGGACAGAGCGAGCCGAGTGCGCAGGTGCGTGCGGCGCCTTCCAATAAATGCTCGTGATGAAGGATGATGCGAATTTCTCTCTGAGAGTCCTGGCGGAAACACTGACGTCGAAGGCTTCTTGGCTGATGTGCATTCTGTAACTCAATACAAGCGACGAGGTCGTGTATGTATTTCGTCCTGGTCCCTCCCTTGGGGAACACAGCAGCCTTCAGCAGAGGACCGATATGCCTCGCAACCTCGCCTTCAAGAATAACGGGAACTATAACTGATGCGTATCACGACGAAAGCGAATTCGGACCGCGTCTGAGGCGGAAGACCTTCGAGACGAACCAGACCCAATGGAGAAGTGCAGCAGATGAAAGCAACCAGCCAGTCGACCTAGCGTTCATCGCGGTACGGGGAGGCTCCGAAAATTCGAGGACAGGAAGACTGGACGAGTTTTTTTCCTTTCCGAGGGAGCCGTCGGAGGTTCAAAACCTTGAAGCGATCGTGATGCAAAAGCCTTTCAGAGCCAAATCGGCCGGCAAGGGCCATCAGCTTCAGACGACCACGCCAGAGGCAGGGGTCCTGTCTGTCTCTCCGGCTAGAAGGATGTGGGGGAACGGCTGCGATCACAGGACGTGTGGAACCTTCCAACTACTCTCCTGGAACCGCGAACAATTTTGCGGTTAGAAAGGTCAAAGACCCATTCCTCGTTCCTCGCGATCAGGAATCATCTTCCTGAATGTGTTCGAAAACTCGGCCAGAAATCCCTCGAATCCGAAATACGACTTTCACAGTCGGGTCCCCCTGGTTCCCGCAGATACTCCTCACGAAACTGTTCCACGATCGAACAACCCGGATTCTTGCGAATGTTCTCTAGAATCGGTGTCGTCCCTGGGTCGCCCGAATGTTCTCCCCCAGGAGTGACATCCGTTTCGGCCGGGAATTCTGCCTGAGACGATGGTGGGATGTTCTCTCAAGGTGCGACTTGTGAGCATGACCTTCGCCCGTTGCTAGCAACAACATGATAGGTCATGATAACCTTGCCTTCCAAGTGATGGACTGTTATTAGCGAAAATAATCGATTAGCTGCAGAAGCGTTCCCCGACTCCTAGGCCTCCTGTTCAATCGCCGTAGTCCACATCGTATAACATGTCCTGCTCGCTTAGGATCGAGGAGGACAGCCCAGTGAGCTGCCGGGTTCAGTGGACCCTTGATGGTGCCCTGCTTTCCATCGCTCTCGAAAATTTCGGTGGCGCTCCTATTTGCTTTTCTATTCAAGAGTGGCTGCACGTCTCTGCTTCATCATCTCTGCGTTGGATGGTGGCTTCTCCTCGCCTCTCTTCGTCGTTTGCGCCTCGTCTTGCTGCGGCGGGTAGACTGAACGCCTGCGCGGAAAAACTCACCCACAACAAGTATTATTTGCATACATATCGGTAGGGGGTATTCACATTCACGCTCACGCCGCAATGGCTTCACGCGCGGAGAGTGTTGATGTGTGAGCAACAGCGGCCGGAGGCACGAGCGTGCCTGCTCGGCTGTCTGAAGAGTACCAATTCCTGCTTCCTGAGACACTCCCGACTCAGCGAGTCGCGCGCGAACATGCAGGGAAGCACGCACGTACAAACAAACAAATGAACAAACACAAAGCCAGTTGAATACAACGCGGCGACGAGATGTGCATCCGAGAATGAACCCTTTGCTTTTCGAGAGGAGTTGCTCTTTCAAGGGGTCCCCCTTTTTCTTGCTTCAAACGTAGCTACGAAGGTCGCATTGCACTCGTGCACGCGAGCGAGTAGCGGGAAGGCTACGAACTGCGAATGTTCCCACATTTACATTTGTCGCCCCTTTGTGGTAGTCGAGCTGTTTTTTCCGTTTGTACGTCTTCGTTCCCGCTTGGACCTAGGCTGGAATGAAGGCGACAACGGACAGGATGCTTTTCTCCCAGGAAGACCAGTTCCTTCGAAGCATCTTCGATCAAAACTAGAAATGATTACCTTCGCTGGCCCAACCTCGCGTAGTAGAATGGTCGACCTATCTAGAAAATGTCTCAATCGCAAGTTATTCGATAACGCGCCCTGTGTGTGTCCATGAAATGCTGGGGGGACGCTTGTGAGGTTTTTGCTTAGCTGAGTTCGGGATGAGGAGCTAGGCAGGGTGGTCTGGTTGAACGAACGAAGGAAGTTCCATCTACCTGATGGACCCACACCCGCCCGGCGGCCCACACGACCCACCTACATACTCTGCCTCCTGTTCTAACGGAATTAAGCGAACAACCTGCGAGACAAAATGAAAGTGAGGGAGTGCAAGACATCTTCAGCCTCGATGGGTATGTCTCGCCTTTCGGTCCAGAGTCCGGATCGCGGTCTTGGAGCCCAACTCCTGACTTGGTCTGCGTTACAGATTGGAACGATCCTCTCATTTGTGATCCCGTGGCTCTGTTCATGATCTCGGCCGATGAAGTTACCACGGGAAAGGGACGGGAAATAAGAATCCTGGAACCCTCGAATCCCGAAATGACTCCATAAAGCTCGCAATATTCCGGCAGCCACACGGTGGCGAAATGTGTATGAAAGCTGAATAGAGAACGGTCGATGTAACAGTGGGAGAGAGGAGTTCAGAGAGTGGGTTCCGATTCTGAAAGCGTAGAGTTTTCGGAACGACTGTGGAACAAACAAAAGTTCCGTAGCGAAGTAGGGGGGAATATCGGATACGATGACCTGATCGAATGTATGAGGTGTGAAAAACGATGAGGATTGAGGGACTCGCTGACGAGGGGTATTCTAATGACCCCTTTGAGAGGTTTGAGTGCCGATCGAGGACCCGTTGAGGGAGAGGGAACAAGAAACAAGTGGCATAGATCTCCATATCTGGATATTATCGGTCGGAAGAAGGCGGCCCTGGTCGTTGCTGAACCAGGGAGATGAAACCCTGAAGATGAAATGTTTCGTTTGAATTCTAGCGTTTGTTCAGGGGCGTCCCAAGAAATACTTTGGAATGTATTGTCATTGATATTACCAACACTGAGAAACTGTTCTCAGCGGTCGAGCGAAACGGATCGGAGAAAAAAAGATTAATATTTCCTACCGACACATCGCCCTACCCTTCCACGTTTGAATAGAATATCCTCCCCGGCTCCGAGTCCTTAACGCTGACCTCAATGTTCGCTCAAGCCACCTCGAAGTGGGGTGTGACTTTCCCCCGGTAAGCTTAGAAAGCGACTTCCTGAATTGTTCAATATCCGAAAATCGACGTTAAGAGTTGTAGGGAAATCGATGCGGGAAAATCCCCTCTGCACTCTTGGCGTTTGTGGTACCGTTCCATGTGATGACGAAGCTCCCGAGACCTCGTACAATTATCGTAATTTGTTGATGGAGGCGCACTCTGAGCGATGAGAGACAGAGACGTTGGAAGCAAGAAGAGTAGGAATCTGACAGGGAAAAGCCGCTCCTGCGCAGCGGTCAAGAGAGCCAATGGAGGATGGAGGGAAGGCACTGATGAGACCTGACGAAGAGCTAGGGACGCGCAGAAAAGGAATTTAAGGTAAGTTATGATTGAGAGCGGGAAGGTATGAGGAGAATACTGGACGGGTGGTTGAAGAAGACACATGGACGAACGCGGGAACCAATGGTTACATGAACACCTCCTTCCGTTCTACGAATGCGCTCCATTGGAGAAGAAAGCGAAAAGGGAGCGACCGTGAGCTTTCGGGCAAGAGACTTGGAGGGTGGGGAGTTGTTGCGCTTCCCCATCTTCTGAGGGCGAAACAGGCTCCTGACTATCAGGAAGATACAGGGGGACAGAAGCGGTTGCTTCCATCAGCGTGCGAATCCGGTATCGCAACCGATTCCGAGAAAGTATGGGGAGCCGAGCATCTGCGCATCGGAACGGGAAACTCTGAAAACTTTGTTCGAGCGTTAGCTTCCGAGCCCTCTCTCGTCTCGATGCTGAGCGCTCCGTGCAGTAGCGTGCCGCGCCTTCCTCCACGATTTGTGACGAGTGTTCCATAGTCACTCGCATCCCCACTTGATTTCCCGTAGATATCACATACGGGCAAGTCGGAAGAAAACAAAGAACTCCCATGGGAAGTGTTTCACCGAATTTATCAGCGTGCTCGCAAGCGCTCTCTTTCTCTCTGCATCAGTGTTCCGCTCGCATCAGTTGAGTGCATTTTGAGCTCATTAGCTATCTGAATCGTATCCGATCATCCAACGGCGAGCAGAATGTCTCGACTTAGTCAACGAACGAGCGGAGAGCCGGAAAAAGCGGACGCAGTTTGCGAACATTCTAATACGAGCGAGCGATAATTCAGGGACGGCGGAAACCTCGTTTCTATGCGCGCCCAAAGTCCCATATCAGTGTTCGAGCTCTCTAGTTTTCTTTCTCCGATCCGCCTCTGGACTTTGTCTCTGGAATTTTCTGCGAGGGAATTCACTCATCCACTCTGGTTATCATCAGACGGCTTGCTTTAGATGGCATAGCAATATTTCTGACAGAACCGTTCCGACAGCATCAGTGGCATGGTCGCGATCAGCGTTAGCACAGCTGCCGACGTTCGACCTTGAGCAATCGAATCTCATGATAGCCTTCCGTGAGGAGGAAAGAATCAAATTATTGTTACGACAGAAAAAGACGCTGTGGGGAGCGAGGGCACCGGCTGTTGCTCCGAACCGGATTGAATTAATGGGTCCTGCCCGGTGATTAGTAGCCTGATTGGTTGGGAGGCGACGCGGAATACCAAGGCGCATCGAGTCACTCTAACTTGGGAACCGCGAATCTCACCGAGGATGGAACTGCATCCGGGAGCTTCGTCGGTCGAACAACTCTTGAAACGAAATCGTTTCAAAAAGAAGAGGTGATTCGTCTTGTCAAATGAATCTGCGACGACTCCTCAAGGATGCTGGCTCTGCCCCCGCTTGAACAGAGATCAAACAAGGTCGATTCATGCCTGCGGAATCATACGGTTCTGCACGCTGCGTACTTTCACGAGCATATCGACTCCAGAAGTGGCCGTTCCCTCAGTTCTGCGACAAAATAAACTCGATAGAAGGACAGAGAAACCATTCCCTCATCCAGTGGTTCAAGTCGAGAGCAACCACGAACCTCCCTATGAAACGTAGCGATAGGAGATTCTGCCATGATGTTCAGGACAGATGGGATCTTGTTCAGCTCTAGTCGGAAGTGCCACGGCCTAAAAACCGTGGGTCACGGCACTCGAATCGGAGACAATACTCGTATTTTGGCGTAGTTACGACGCAGCGCGTAGTGGAGATTGAGTCGATGGTTGTGACTTGGAGTTGGTCATGATCATGCGACGTACAGCTGCCGCCGATTCATCTTCCTTTTGGAGCGGTCTTTGAGGGAAGGCTGGGAACCTCGACCGGTTAGTTAGGGGGGATGGTGAAGGACGACGGGAGAGCAGAGAAGAGCAAAAATAGGGTAGGCTGGAGGGAACTCTTCCTCATTGCATCGACGACGGTTGTGAGGCCAGTCGGGTAGCGCACTTTTCTTTGGAGCCAGCTTTCCGAGCAGCAGCCGGGGGAGATATCGCTTTGCAAATCAGATAAAAGAGACTACGAGAGCACGACGACAGAAACTCTGAGCAAAAGAGCAAAATCGCTGGTTTTGCTCCGCGGCCATCCAGTCCGCTCTGCAGCCACCATTGTGCCGAGGGTAGCCTGACCCCACAGAATTCCGTCCCCGGCTTTTTCGGAAAACTAGGACCAAGTGCGCCCACATTGTCTCTTTCCTTTTGCGTTTGGCCTCTAACTGAATGAAACTCGGAGCACAATGGAGCGGAAGATGCCGCTCGATCAAGGGTCGGATCCAGCGTGTTGCATAACATGCGACGCCCATCAATGAGCTCACATGGGAAGTTTCTCATTTTTCGAGCCAGACTTGAACAAATCTCGGATGTTTTCTCGGTCCGCGAACCTTCCGATCCCACTTGGAATACTTCCATTCCGTTGCTCAAAGCGACGGAACTAACTCAACGCAGGGCGATCCCGACGCAGAAATAGCCGTAAAGAGGAAAGTTCGCTCTATTTTCGCACTTGAACTAAAATCGATTTCGCTCCCAGGTGAGCGAGGTGTGTTACTCTGAGAAAGTGGGGAATGCCGATGTCAACGCTGAACAAGTTGACAGGGCTGACACTCGCTTCCGTACCAACCCTGAGTAGGACTTCCGAAGTTGCCACAGGAGCCCACGAAGAGATGCGGCAGAGCAACTTTTCCTCTGTTCGTCGGAAGAACGTCCGGCGGCACGCTCGGCGTTGGCTCCGAGACGTTTTGGGAAGCAGAGTGACTGGCACATGGATTTCGAGAGGAGGCGAAACAGAGTTCGTACAGCAAACTCCGTCGTTCCTCAGGTTGGAAGCTCCTGAACCATGAGGTTAAGGGGAGGAATTGGAAGGCTGGCGAAGAACAGCGGGGTTCCTGCGAAAACTCCCGGAGCTCTCATTCTCACTCTCGTCACGAACTTCCATCCACCCTCATAATGACCGACCTGAGAACGACATCGATGAGCAGGACTATTCCGCCATTCAGGCGACTCCGATGGGAATCGCGAATAAGGGTTCAGAAGCCGTCGTTATCATCACTGTCGGATACTCGAGGGCGACAGACAGAAAGGAACTCAGATAGATAGGAGGAGATCTCGTCGCGATCGAGCTGAATAGTGATTTCAAGACGAGTTTCCTGTCAGAAGTCAGTGTGCACGCGATCAAGGATTTGCTCCATCAATGTACGAACTCCTCCATTCGATTCTCATGCGTTCTATCTTTCTTGGCAGCCGAGACCTCGCTTTTCTGGCGGGATCACGTCGAGACATCTGCGGTTGACGGGAATTCCGGAGGAGAGTCGATGTCAAACTCACCGAGGAGTCATAATCGTTTCCTCTGCTCGTTTTCTGCGTGCTTTGAACTCCGAATAAACATCGGAGAGCTCGTTTTCGAAGTCGTGTCGCCGCGAATTCAAATGACTTTGGATCCGCTCGAACCGCCCCGTCGATCCACCGAAGTTGCCGATGAGGAACGTCGATTATAATCGACTTTTCCCAGCCTGGAGCCGATTGTCGGAATACGCGGCTCAATCGATGATAAGTCAAGTCATAGGGGCAGCGAGCGATAACCGACTGCTTAGATGAGCAGATAGTGAGTGATGCACAGCCGGGTCCCCACCCTCTCCATGGATGGGTCTACAGAGGAGGAGCCCAACGGCCCACAGTTGCGTTATCGCCGAATCGGTCAGCTTTTTCGGAATTGAACAGTTGGAAGGGAGAGGGAGACGAAGAATGGGGCTCGAGGATGCAGGAGCAACGGATGCTATAAACAGATTGGCAGCCGAGAGAACGCCCGTAATGAGATGAGAGACTCTGAGAGGCGGCATCAGTGACCGGATCTCTCCTGCGTGGCCAGAGCGAAGACCGTCGCCAAACCTACGACAACGAGAACAACTCCCACGTGCACTTAGATCGGCGACAAGCAACCAAGCCGGAAGGCAAATTAATGCAACTGGCCATTGATCCCGCTGCGGCGCAAACAATCAACTAAAATCCTTCCCGATTCAAGTAGAATCAATGGCGTTATCGAGAGGGACAGCCTTTCCCGAGCGACTGCTGCGAAGCTCGGATCGGAGACATCGGAAGCTTTTCCCTCTCACCACGTAGCTGATTGGGATCTTCGGAAAGCTGAGCCGGCATCCGGGAACCCACCGATGTTGTGACCAAGAGGTATTCGAACTCTCCGTCGGGTCTGTTCACGAGAACATCTGAAGAAAGCGCTAGACCAGGTTTCCCGCCGCAATGGGATGCCAACTGAGACATGCGCGCTCAGAAAAACCCGATGAGTGCGTGTCCACTGGAGAACCTCAACGAAAAACTCGGAGATCCGCTCTCTGATGGCAACAGCAACGGTGCGAGGGACGGAAGCGAAAAAGTTTTTTTGTTTAGAGAAGCACAGTGAACCGAGAAACAGGAGCGAGCGAGCGTGCGATGACGGCGTCGTCGTCGCCGCCGACGTCGCGTAGAGAAGATCCATCATACGAGACTGCCTCGAGGATCCTGAGACAAAATACTTGCAAATGCATCTTTTTCGCTCCTCTTGTTCCCGGCGCTCAGAGCGCAACTTTTCGGCGCGGAATGGTCCCAACGTTCCCTCGCGGGGAACAATGAAGTGCGCCGGGTTCGAGGCGATGATCCCATACTTAGCAGGGCAGGCATTCACTCACAGGATATCAACGTCGTTTGTCCAATGGTCATCTAGCAAGTGGAAAACGGCCTTGATCGGGGTGGCCATCGATGTGGTAACCAGAATTTCCCTGGGGAGGATCACGACCCAACTCCGGCACTGGGACAGCGGGTGAAGCAGACGACGATGATGATGATCTCGGTAATGGGGTCCTATGAGCAGTGCAGAAATTTCAGGGTCAGATTGGATTGGATTGCGTTCGATGTTCGAGAGTTGTGGAGTTCTGAAGCTTGAAATCGTCTACCACGCTAGGTCGGGTTGCGGGTTGCTTCTCTTCTCTCGGAAAATACGAGAAGATTATTTCTATCGATTTTCTGAGCGACGGTTACATCGCGACTCGAGCGAGAGACCGCTCTGATCGAAGCCCGGCGACAAATCCCATCGCGAAAAGAGGAAACCGGACTCCGACCGCTGTGATGAACAATATCTCCCCCTTCGATGCTTCCTTCCGTCGATGCCGTCCTCTTCTGCTCTCAGCTACAATGTTTCTCATAAAACTCGAAGGAATGCTGCCCAATGATTCATGATGTCGCCTGTGCGAGAACGCGCGTTGGTCGAACGAGGGCCGCTTGCTTTGTATTGTGTCCATGCAATTTGCAAGACACGAAAAGCTGGCCCGAAAGAGGAAAACCACGATATGTGTCCCCACGATGAGAATCCTAGTCGTGGGAATTTGTAGCTTCGTTCTGGTCGCATCTTCTTCCTCCGTTGCAGTTCCTCGGAACAATTTGTCTTGTTGCAAAACGTTGGCTCCAATATCGCTGTCGCATGAAAGACATCTCTCCTGCGCTGCCACGCTTTCCACTATCTGCGTCACCTATCATCTGCCCCTAGGTTTTTGTGCTACATATCTATGTTGTCAGTCGGGGCTTGAAAGCAACCAGGACCTCTGCTCTCCCTTCGACCTGGACCGTTGTGAAAGGGAAGGCGATCTCGAACGCTCACAAAAGTGGATCGGCGATGAAGGTCGAGTTTGGAATCCGTCCGCTACGATGACTGATTATGAAATGAGCCTACAGCATGAGAGACTCCTTGACTTCCTCTCGGGTCGTACAGCTACCGACCGATAGCGAGTGAAACAACAAAGCCCGCGCAAGATAGAGCTCAGGCGAACGACGCTACCAGAAGGAGAAATTTTCGGTGCCCAGAGAGCACGGGAATGAGGGGATCCCTACAGCTCAAAGGAGAAAAAGTTTTCGAGGAAGACAGGGAGTCGATATCTATGGAACGATATTGGTGAAACAATTAGGGAATTAGGGACTGGCCTACGGGTGAACAAACCGACTCTGCCACTGACTGTTTCGTTGTTTATTGGGGCTGATGAACACTTGGACTAAGAACAGACCCGAGACCGCGGCTGCCAACCCTCATGACCGACTCTGATACTCGACCGGGATTTAATATGTTGTGCCGTCTAGACCGAGATGGCTGCATGGAGGCCGTGTCATCTTTTGACAAATGGTATCAGTGGCGTCGTTATATATAAGCTTTCCCCGAGTTATACATTTCTCTTACCTGCAACCGCGACATGGCGATTGCGGCTTGGTGGCTTCTGCCAAGCTTCGGGGATTTTTAAGCGAAAGACAACGATTGCGGAGAAAATAGCTCGGCCTACTCGATCGAGTGACCGAATCTATTCCCTGGATTCACTCCTATTTTTCGTTTCGAATGAGTGTACAAACGACGGGTCGATCGTACCTCCCGAGGACACGCAGTTAAACCATGTCCGAATAGCAGACAAACACGAGATTCCATGTTTACATCGTGGGACGACGTCTGACGACCATCCGATGCATGTGTCCATGTTACGACGATACTCTTCGGTTCGTCTAGAATCCCGACTGACTCCCGCTCGGCTCGTGATTCTGTCATTCTTGCGTTCCGAAATGGTTGCCGATTTTGAGCTCGAGAACCACGGCGCCAGATGTTTTCGTGGAGGCAATGTGCCAGTCGCTACCCTCATGTCTTATGTGGGCGGAAGAAAATATGTCGACTAAGACCTTGGGATTCTGCGAGAAGAGGCGGTGATTACCGTCCTGAGCATCATCGCAGAAATCATGATTGTGTGGATAGGGCGATCCCGGTGATTTCCGAGCGGCTCGATGCTTATGAGATGATTCGCCAAACTGTAATACTTGCTCCTCGAACCCGCCTACGAACACCGTGGTCCCCGGGGCTCAGAGCCTCTCCGCAGCTCTGACCTCCCTGTCAAAATCGAATTTCGTTCAGCGAAGACACTCTGAGGGGAGAAGCAGAGAAAACAGTGACTCGGAGCAGTCAGCCGTTGTCCTCGGTAGATTCAACTTGTGTGTGTGTGTGTGTGTGTGTGTGTGTGTGTGTGTGTGTGTGTGTGTGTGTGTGTGTGTGTGTGTGTGCCTTACGGTAACGGAAGTCGCCGCAGTTGTTCCAACAAACTCGCTTGTGAGTTCGACATACCAGAAACCTTCCGGGGACCTTTACAGGACCTACCCATAGAAGACGAAGGCTGTAGGTTGGGCTTTGCTGCACGGA
Source organism: Phytoseiulus persimilis (assembly GCA_037576195.1). Taxonomy (NCBI): domain Eukaryota; kingdom Metazoa; phylum Arthropoda; class Arachnida; order Mesostigmata; family Phytoseiidae; genus Phytoseiulus; species Phytoseiulus persimilis. Next base: position 5,230,425 of record CM075104.1, read on the forward strand.
GGCGAGTAATTTGCTGAAAATCCGGTCGACGGCCTTCAGAAGACCTCAAGGGAATCCCTTCTGTGAGGATCTCTCGTCCCGTCCAACGGCGTCAGACAGCAAAACAGCGCTTGCCTCTCCTGTGGAGGTTCAATGAGGCAAAACAAGTGTCCTCTCCTCTTCCAGCTGCTCATTTTTTTCTTGAGTTCATTTCGCAAACTTTTGACTGCTGGTGTCCCTCCTCGACGGTCGACGGGTTCTTGCTGATGTTTAGAAAGTCGAAGTCCATGGCGGCATTCGATTCTGACACTGTATGCCATCAACAATACATTCCTCCGAGAGTCTCATCAGAGGCATACCCAATGAAAATTCGGAACTCCGCGCGCTGTTTTCGCAGAACCCCTCGGGAGCAGGAACACGAGCGAGGCGCTCCATACCTTAGATCCAGCGCTCCGGAATGGATCCCAACACCTGAAATAAGAGGAGGCGGAGTTCGGAATCCGTATTACAACTTGAACACGGCTGACGGTGGCTGAGAGCAACAATGAAAGTCGGGAAATATGAAGAAAGTCGCTGAGATAACAGAACTATTAACGGCCATTTGTCATCGGTAAAGGTGTCCTGCGCGGCAGGACGGCGGGACCGGGATGCTCGCCTCGTGGGAAACAGCCTCAAACTTTCTAGCTTTGTCTCTCCTTTGAGCTGGCAGTAAAAGAGGGATTCTATACGAGAGCTGGTGAAAGCCTTCAGACATCCAAACTTTCACCGTTGTCGACCACGCAACTTCGCTCCCTTCAGCTCTGATCCTTTCCTTCAGCTTCGCCGTTATCAGCACTTTTACATCAGTCATAACTTCTGGCGTCGACTCGCTTCTGGCACAAGAACTTCGAACGGAGTTTTGGGCTTATACACTTATACACTTTATACAAACTTATACAAATTCCGAAAACAAACCCCGACCGTGTCTTTCGGTGGAAATATCGGCTGACGGTGGGAAGGAAAGAGGACGATCGTCTGTTCTGAGAGTTCGACGAGCGTGTCTCACGGGCAAACGAAGAAAGAATCCCCGGAGGAGAACTCAGCCCGATAAAGCACAAAAGATGGAAGTGAAAAGGAAGCGCAGCCGCAAAGTGTACGTCCGTTAAAACGAAACGTGCCTTCAGCGATACTCTTCCCTCATCCGCCTGCTCACAACTTCCTTGCAACCGCCACAGCTCGTTGTCTCAAAGTAGCGTTCGGCCCATCCCCTGCAGACTTTCGAGTGGATGCTGCCTGGGTCTGAAAGCCTCCGATCGGAGGAATACTCAGCCGGCCACCGAGCTCACTAACAATCAGGGAAGCATTCTACAGACACTGTTCCTAATTCAGTTTTCATTGCAACAATCGCGACCGCTGTCTGAATGAACGAATTAGGCGAGCGCTTGGAGTCGGGCAGCGACCGATTGTCAAGAACAGCGGGAGGGACCCCTTGGATCCTTGTGAGATCTCCTGTGATTCGCGATATCTCACGTGCTGTGTCCTTCTCCAGCGTCTTCCCTCCATATCTGGATAGTTCAATGCGCCTACGGTGCTAGTCATGTGCTTTGTTCTGACAACCAGGACCAATCTGTTGAAGGTCGATGCCGTTCTGGTGATGGACCAGGTTCACAATATCATGCTGTTGTCAACTTGAAGCCTGTTCCCACCACCGTATCTCAACGGAATTCTCTGAACGTTACCATGCGCTCGGGTTGACCTTGGACTATTTCACTCTGATCACGAGACGATAACTCAGTCAAATTCAAACTCGCAACCGGCTCCGGCGATATTCTTCCTTGCTCGAACGCGCGAAATGAGAATGCTGTTTTTGCCCTCCTCGTTCGTGTGATCTTGGGGGAGCTATTGTCGTTTGAGCTCTACAATCCATTTTTCCGTCACTGTGTTTGCACTCTGTTGTTGAATCTTGGGGGGAGTGGGATACACCCGATTTTTTTCCCAATGCTCCTTTCCCCAGAAAACACGCTGCTGGACTCGGAGAAATAGCCGAAGCAGCCGAAAAGCAGGAGAGCTGATCAACCGTATCGAACAAACGATGGCTCTGAAAATGCAATATCTTTCTTCGACCATATCGCTCTGTAACTCATAAACGGAGCTCTCTGAACCATACATGTGATGTGAGAACGCTACAGAGTAAGAACTGCTTGTTCTGGGCCATTATATCCCGGAATCGAGTCGCTGAAACCCTTCTGATTACATTCGGTGTTCCATGACCTTTCACGGGCCGAATCGTCTTTTGGTACAATCGATCAACTCTTTCAGCAAACATCGCCCGCACGGTCGATCTCCGTGATACCGACGAGCGATTTCGTACGGGGCAAAGGACCGTCGGTGAAGATTCCACAGCAGAGCGAAGCGACCTCACGACAAGAATGAACTTCATTTTGGCGACGAAGTACACGGAGGTGCCTCGAGATGAGAGAATGCTAAGGTAACTGTGATTGCAATCTGCCCGGAAGGAGGTGAATCGTTCAAGCAGCTTCCGATTCGTGTGAACGATACGCGTCGAATAGCGCTCAAACGGTTATCAAAAGCGAAGAAATTGATATCACGATGACGTCAGCTCAGGGTATGCTGTTGCTGCGCGAACGTATACGAGTGAATGACGTGCTTCGAATACAGAATGTATTTTACTCTCGAGCAAGGCTTGCGTCCCGACTGGCGGCACTACCGGGTCCGGCTAACTAGTTCGCTGGTTGCCTAGTTTGCCGGTAGCGACTTGTATCTTCAACAAAATGGACTCTCTCCCTTCCTTCTACAGAAGGCGGGTTCCAGCGTCACAGCATTGTTTGCCAACTAGCCGAGCTTCGTGGAAGCGGAGAGTACGAGTGAGTGACGGGAAAAGCATGAGCCTTGGCTCGAGATTGAGATGTTTCCGAGCGCTGGAACAGAGAACGTTTCTCACAAAGACCTAATCTGTTCGCTCTCGCCCGTTCTCCTCGGCTTCGCCTTTGGAACGATGCTGTATCGCAACGAAACCCATATATACCCTTACGTTCGGGCGAGCACGCAGGCGGGAGAAGGCGACTGGAACGCATGTATCGGAGAGTTCGGATCAGACGAACACAAAAAAAGCATAAATATCTTCAGGAAGCAAACTGTTAGCTGGAATCTCTGTCTCTCCAGACCCTTCGCCATTTCTGGTCATGATTTGTCGAGAATTTCTGCGCTCCTTTACCTCGAAATTTTCTGACGAGTTTGAGATTCTTGACGCTCGACGAGTATTGGGTTCTGGCTAGCTGCTGCTCTCCCCGGAATCACGTGATTTTCGCTCATCCGTTTGGCGGCTTCAACGGTTCATGTAATTCTCGATCATCTCGTGGTTGCTGTGCGCGGTCTCGTTCCGAGGAGAGCTCGCAGGAATTTCAATGAGCCATACCGTTGAGACTCTCGTCCAACGGTCCCCTGAAACCTAAATGTTACGATAGTATGTGGTGAGCTCATCGGACATCCTGTGAGGCTAAACGCGTCCCAAGTGGAGAAATGTCAAGAGATGCGCAGCGTCTCGTGCACTGTTCTTGATGAAATGAATGCTGAAGCTTGCCGTCAAACTCGCAGGGTGTCAGGCTAAGGGTTTCATCCAGTACCCGGTCAGCACGAGCGGAGGGTGGTGAGAGAATCGCCACGTCCGCTGACTCCCCCACTGGAGGCAACAGAGTAGCGTAGAGTGAAAACTTCACAGCGGGACTTTCTTAATAAGGAGTCGTCCTCTTATTTTACTCTACTCCCTTCCGCTCGTAACTGCTGCGAGTCTCGGCTGAGTCATGGTCAGAGACGCGGGAACATCACCACAAGAAACACAAACAACTGCGGGGGGTCTAGCTCATCACGGCAATACGGGAATACGCGCGTTCAGAGCGTCTCCAACGCGTGTTCCGACGAGTCGCCGTTTTCGTTGGGGATCGCGAATCTGGAATACCGGTACACTGTGATTTGAAGGGGGGATGGGTCCAAGATTCACCGGATTCCGTCTTGACTACTTCCTCGAAGAAATACTCGAGGAAGGATCTCTTGTTCTCTCTGGAAGAACCGGGAAGCTAACTACACATGTCGTAGTTCTAGCAGATATTTTATTTATGGAGAGTATGCGTCTGATTTGGAATGTATGTCCGAGCTCGTACCAGTTGGGATTCTGTTCCGCCCTATGGTTCAGCACTGTGTGGATTTGGAGAGTGGTCCGCCGAAGACGCGTGCGCAACGGGCGTTCCTCATATGCGCTGTCCTGTCATTCGCGTATCGCTCCCGCCGCCGCCAGCGGTCTTCGTGTTGACCCTTTGTGGTTCGGCCCTGCGCCATGGGTCGCTGTCTTCCCCTGACCTTGTCTCTCCCGTATCGCTTTATATCCTTGATTGCGGAGCTCAGAAGCAATAAGCGGATGTTATGAACAAATAGTACACAGCGAAGCCGCCGATTCGTTCCGATAGGAGCGAGCACGACAGACTGGTTGTCGATCTCGCGACAGGGGAATGCATCCGAAGTCCGGAGGGACTAAGCGAGATCGGCTCTTCATCAATGGTTGGATTCGTCTCCAGCAAGGATTCTGGAGAGGTTTTGCGGGGAACGCTGATCTCACGACGTGCGGGGCGGAGGGAGTGCGTGAACCTGACTGTCAAGTTCATCAACGTCAATTTTCCGGAATGCGAGTGCGAGCCTTCTGACACTGCAATAATACGTTTTTTCTAGATCGAATGAAGCCAACGATCAAACGGTAGACAGCCGACGAAAGTCGCAGCGTATACCGGGAGATCTGGCGCATTCTCGGCCGTGTTTCGACCGAGGGGCTATTGACAGCCAGGAGCAGATCTCGTCGCGAGAATTCGGCTCCACGGATTCCCGGACAATCCGCTTCTCGATCTTATTGTCTCTTTTCCGACTGGAAAGAGTCCGCCACTGGACACCGACAGGAATGTCCCCGGATAACCGGGCTTCGCATACGACGTTATTGGCTGCGAGTCACCAAAATAGAGAAGCCTTGACTGAATGCTAAAGAGCGGGGCATGATGCAAAACGTCATGGACCACGACCCGGAGTTGAGTTCCGGATCGACAGATTCCTCATGAATGCATGGTGGAAGCATCTGCGGGGGTTTCAAAGAGCCTGTGACGCGGGCCGAACTCCCTCACGGCGTGGCGACCTGAGAAGAAGTTGCGCATCGGCGGACAAGACGAACTTGCCACCCTTGTCCCTGAGTTCTGTTGTGACAGTTTTTGTGGTATCGCAGAGCGACGAATCTGGAGGCTGGGATGCCTACTTATGTAACCCGCAAACGTTCAGTCGCTTTCATCTCCCACTCGTTTGTCATGACCGCTCAAATGGAAACCCCGCGCGAGCCATATTATGTTGTTAGCTGGAGGTTGAGATAGATTGCATCTAAATTACTTTCCGGGCTTCGGACGTTGTCTCAGCGATATCCGTCGAGCCGCGGGCCTGTTTGGCCGGCCCGTATGAGACGAGGGGTTATAATCACCTACGATAGCCACAAGCGTCCTCCCACGGCTGAACGGAGCTCATAAGGGACGATCACTCTTGCTCCAGCCGTACGCTCGAGCCAACGACGGAAAACATCGTTTCCACGAGTTCCAGCCTTCGCGAAACTCGGCCGAATTGTGAGTGACTCGGGCCGACACTCGTTTCCGGGAACCACGCGTGAGTATCTCGATCTCCCCCCGGTTGGAGGACGTACGCTGTCATGACAGAGGGGGTCGAGCCTGCTCCGATTCACAGGAACTGGGCTCCCCGCAGGACGAATCGAAAAGTACCAGCGAGGGCGCGACAATTCCCGATCAGTGGGAGTGCCACCTCGCTTCTCTGTCTTATTACGGCTCTCAGGTTTTCATGGATGTGGACCGATGTCGAAGTTAATTGGTTCGCCGGGCTTGAAACGCCCGTTTCGCTGGTTTCAATCGCAAACTACGCGGACTGGCATGCTTTCCGAGTCGTTGTGTGATGTATCCGTTCAAAACATTGGTGATTCTTCATCGTAGACGAGCTAGCCGGCACGAGTCTGCGTCAGCTACTTTGCTGGCTGGAAGGCTGCGGAACAACTGCGTCGAGTCTGTACAGCTACGAAGTCGACGACGATAACAACAATGTCTGCGGGGAGGGAGAAGGAAGAAGGCTTTTTGTCGGCGAAGGAACGAGGCAAGAAGAGGAAGAGAAACTACGCGATTCCTCTTCTACATCTCTGTCAGGGCTGAGTGCCTCAACTCATGCCGCGGCGACTGTCGCTGTTGGCTTAATATATGCAGTCCGCTGGCGCTGCTGCGGCTCGCTCGCCGCCCCCGTCGAGTCGTCAACGTCATCGTTGTCTCGCGCCGAAACTTGGTTGGCATGAGCTTGACTTGATCTTCATCATCACTCCTATTTCCATCATCGTTCTTCAAATCACGTGTCTTATTCGTCGGTCTGTTGGCGAGCGCAGGTAGTCGGTCTTCTCATCTCCTTCGCTGCCGCTTATCTCCTAGCTCTATTATCCTAATGGCGGAAGATGTCGGTGGGAGAAAGTGCCGTCCAGCAGTTCATAAAAGGAATATCGTTGGGCGCAAGGCCTCGGGTCCGATGATAAAGTTGAGTTGAGAGAGGATCGTCCCCTAGGATGATAACAAACAGATCTCCCAGACCTCTCATAGCATGAGCCGACCGGATTCCGGAACCCCCGCCGCAGGCTGCAGGAGCCTCTTGAGAGAGAACTCAGGGTGGCATCCGAGTAATTCTGAATGCGTCTGCAAGGCTCGGTGGATCGGATTCCAGAGCACAGCATCTTTATACCCTTTGAACCCCCCCCCCCCCTCCCCCCCAGGAAACAACCGTAGGTACTCCTGGTCCTGATCATTACCCCGAGTGATTGTAAACTGCTTCTTTCACAGATGCTACGCTGATTTCCGCCGGATGAAGCTGCTTCACATACTGCTGGCCTTCGCGGCCGTGGCCTACGCTCAAGGTGAGGAGAAAAAAAATCGCGTAATTTGGAATTCGCCGGCATCCACCACGGCCAGCGAGTATCGCCTCGCTTCATGGCAAGTTGTACACCCAAATGTGGCAAAGTCTCCCCGTATGTGGCACGTCTAAATGAACGAAATCCGCTCGATGAAACTTCTGCAGGAGGATGCGACGAATGCATCCGGCAAATAATCGATACGAACGGACGTCCATTTGAGTGAAATCCACTTGAAGTGTGGTCGAATCGACGAGGATTCACCCGGCATGACATGTGCGAAACATCGAGTATACGTTGCCGCAACATGCTCGTCTGTTGGCTGCAGTTTCCTCTCGTCGCCACTAGCGGGATAAACGGTGTTGGCTTCACGCGGAGATTGAAACCGCTGATTGTGGAGCTTCCTCACTTGAATGGGCCATCGGTGGATGACGACTTCCCTCGGTGGAGGACGCAGAGTCTATTTCGGGAAGCTATACATGGAGCTCGATGAGGCAACAAGTGAGGACCGACTATCTTTATAGATGACGTGGTGGATTGACGGATGACTGATTGAAGCCAAGAAGAGGTGGGGTTCCACGAGTACATTTCAATAAAACTCACCGCTGTTGCTGATCCATGGACCAATTGGAGCGATAAATGATCTCCTCGATGGGCACTGAAAGATGAGACAGAAGCGCAGCAGATGAGGACACCCGGAGAAGTGAGCCGAGAAGCGTAGCGGGAGAGGAAAAGAGAAACTGGCGACAAATTAGTAAACTCGTGATTCGAAAAGCCTGTGATGGTCTCTATTCGGACCGACTGCAGCCACTCGTCACGGCGGATAGCGGTTCAAGACTACCAGTTCTGTCGGGATAGTTGTTCCCGCGTACGACTGGTTCTTCATTCATCTCAACTGCGACTCACTCGTTGATAGTTTTCTAGTGACTCTACCCACTCACGACGCAGCGCGTCAAGTCAGCTCCCGATTGGAGGGTATTGGGTAAACAATGAGCGTGGAAAAACGTTCGGGTGGGGGGGGAGGCGGCGCTCGGGATGTCGGAGGAAACGAGAATCGCATACCACCATACACGCCGCCCCGTGTCCTCAACACGCCAACTTTCATTTCGAAACCCGGCTCGTTTCTCCCTTTGTGATCAGGAGCCCAAGCGTGGTCCCATGCGATCTTCACGGGATTGTCGCCAAGTCGTTCATCCTCTTCCCGACGATTCAAAACGAAAGTTTTCATCCCCTCAAGATCCGAAAATTCATCCCTGCGTCCATCGCAGCACTCTCACTTCGAGTGTCTCTGAGCGCCGAGCTACTCCCGATCCCATGGATGGTATGTCTGTTAAATCTGGCTTTCCTCCATCTCACATCGCGAGACGGTGTCAACTCAGATCCACAGAAGGGCCCCAGAGGGTGAATCAGCTGTCCGATCTTTTTTCCCACGTGATTCTGGCCACCCAGTGGAACCACTAAAGAGCTCGATTCAAAACTCAGGAGTGGGGTTACAGACCAGCTACGTGTCGGAGCAAGGCAGATGAAGAATCAGAAGAAGTATGACGCAACCGACGGAGGTTTCCGATGCGCGTGTCAATCGCGTGACAGAAGCAGCAGAGCAGAAAACGACCCATGGATTCGACGGTCTCCGAACCTGACTGGTGGAGCTGTGAGTTTTAATTAAGGCCTCGCTCTTCCAACGGAGAGCGTCTGGCGGATTCAGAGACTTCTCGATAACTCCCTCAAACGGGCTCCCTCGTTCTCTTGTATGGACGACGCCTTTCCTCCTCATTTTACTCCGCGCGCGCACCGATAGATAACTCAATGATTTGATACCCGGAATGTACCGTATCGAATCATTATCGATGCATATCCTCTCGTCTTTCTTCGTCCGATCCCCCTCTGCATACACCCGAGGAAGAAAATTTGAGGTAGGAAGAAAGAATCTTGTGAGTGGAGAGCCCATAACACCTCGCTGATGAATTTCGCTGACATGGCAGCTTTCAGCTGACCCGGGCCAAAAGCACTCGTCGGAAGGAATTCTGCTGCTATTCCGAGGGACGACGGCCATAAACTTTCGGATTCGCCACCGCCGTCAACGCTGGAGCGATTTTTGGGTCCCGATACCTCACTATGCGGTGCGATGTCCACGCCGCATCCAATGTTTCAGAGCGCAGAATTTGGAAACATCGGATCCAATCTTGCTTCAATGAAGAACCGGGGGCTGCCATTCAAACCTGAGCCGATTCCGTCGCGATCCCAATCGCACCAATTCCTAGTCAGCATTGTTCCCTGAATACATTCGTCATTGTTCTATCCTTGAACCGAGCGCTTTTCGCAAACATGGGCCGAATACCGAGGGAATCGATCGACATCATTTTCCTCCGCGATTTCCTCGGAGGAAGGGGGGAAACTGAGATGTATCGTTTCGGATTTGGGTTCTTCAAATGACGCCAGGAAAGGCTCGCTCCGGTGTTTCCACGTTCGCGCAGAGCTTGATGAGATCATCCAAAGATGTCAACGGTGAACTAATCCTCTATTTGACCGGTAGCGACTACGGCGGCGTGGGAAGCTTCCTCAACGAGTTCGTTACTCATTAACCTGATGATATATTATGATTCGATACCTCATCCACCGCTCGGCGAGTTGGTGGTTGTGTCGCTCGTTGATCGATTATCGCGGCCGAGTCGCGTCAGCGTTGGTCAATAATCAGACCAAGTGAGCCCGCACGCTACCACCGAGCCGGGACCTCGTTATGCGTTTCGGAGATGACTGTCGCGGCGCGCTTTTCAGCGGACTGTTTCGTTCTGACTACGCGAAAACCGCTGCTCCTCGTCGGTTTGGCCTCGCTTTGAGAAACATCTTCTTCGAAGTTCTGGACGGCATAACCACGGTTGCAAAGTAAGCCTCCACTCTGTACCCGAGGAGGCGTAAACTCGCCCCCTGAGGTTCTCCTCCCGCAAACGCGACCAGAATCGCATTAGCAAAGCAGCCACAAAAGAGTCCATTGTCAGATTGGTGTCAGCGTTGCTCGCTCGCCTTCGGTCAATTGGTTGGCGGGCTCACGAACATGGCAGGAAGATACTCGCTCGATTCTCAGGCTCTCCATGCGCGCCTGACTAAGAGCTGACCGCCCGCGGTCCTTCTCTGCTCCGTTGTGCGTTTCCAACGGATCCTTCTCGCTGGGGCCGTGTCCCTCTGCTCGGTGGAGAACTGTGAGCGCGAGGGAGACGGCGGCTCGTGTCCATCCGAGGGGATTGCGACCGCTTCGAACGGAGGAAAGAGTGACGGGTAAAAGAGACACACACGAAAACTGTCCGTGACTGGCATCTGATGCGCCGCCGGACCGCCAACCGCGTCATACAGGGACTTCGAAGGGGACATCGGAGCACACACACGGACGCATACCGGAAAAGGACGCGGTTGCTCGCTTGGGCGAGAGCTGGCTACATCGCCTGGCGTCAATGCAAACGAGACTTTTATTTCGGAGCCGCACCAGCAGCAACTTCATTGTCACGTAACGACCGAAAGCTTTCTGAGAGGGCGTGAGAGGCTGGGACGATAGCGGCGGGACTGGGGAGGGATCTGGGAGAAGAAGATTGGCGACGGGGGGGGGGGGGGGGGGGGGGAGTATGGCGGATGGGAGCACACCGTGCGAGGCTGGCAGCCAACTCCTATGACGACATAGTTGGGGACCAGCTGTTGTTGTATGCAGCTCGCTTGCTCCTGTTGTTCAACACATCCTCCCTTGTTCCTCTCTCAGCGCCTCCTCGTCGCTCAAGGTCCTCATGACGCCCAATTTGATCGCAATCGCAAGCACGCACGTTTCCCCCCCTCCCCCGCGCCAGTCATAGAACATTCTATTGAATCTGTTCCGTGGGGAATTCCCACCCACAGCGAGCTCACCCGTCGGGAGCGAATGCGCTCCGCGGTTCCTCTCGCGACATTCTGAGCGCCAGCATGATATTTCATGTACCGACTTCCGTACAAAGTGTAGCGAGAAAACCAAACACAGCGCTGCGTGTGTGGGAGATGTATGGCCGAAACGTATAGCCACGGCGTGCAGTGCCACATGCAAACAAGCATGGACCTCCGAGCTCTCGGGAAGAAGAGCCTCCGTTCCAAAGTAGCGGACGAGCAGAATCATTCCTCTCCCACGTCTGATGATCGAACGACACAAACGGTTTCGTATTTTCTTCCAGATGCGAGTCCGAGCGGAGCCAGCTTGCCACCAATGGAAACGCCGACCACTGCCGCGAACACTGCAGCTACGATTCTAGACCCAACATCGGTTGCGACCACCGGCCCGACTCTGTCCGCTCAATCTGTCGCTGATTTGACCTCGTATCCGGCTTCCTCGACAATGAGTCCTACAACACAGCCACCTGCAGAGTCTCCCGCGGCGACATTAGCTGCAGAGCTACCTGGAACCACCGTCGCAAGGGACAAGGGCCCGGCAATAGCCGAGAAGCGGGTCCAGACGACCGAAGCTTCTGGCACCGAAACGGCATCAAGTATCGAGCCCCAAGTGACGACGTCTGCGCCAGCTGCTCAAACTTCGCAGAGTCCTCGAAATCCGAAGTACGTTGACATCGACAGCATCAAGCATCCTCCTGAAGAGCAACCGCCGGTATTTCCCAGCAGGCCATTCCCGCAGAACATCACGGTCAGGCTGGAGAACCTCGCTTGCGAATATCCTCAGTATCAGCGTCCAGGTTTGCGCATCGATGTCGAGAAGACCTTCAAACAACTCTCTGAAAACATAACGGAGGTCCAACTGACCGACGCCAGTTGCAAAATGTGAGTGATGTCTCGGATAGCGAATGAGAAAGCGTGGAGCGACAGCTGCGGCCGCGAAGGGGAAATATGTGTCCTACAAGGACGCAAGATGTCACCGCGGAGAGAAAAAATCGGAGCAAGGGACAACGGCTTGTTTTGAATTTTTTCCCCGGTTTCCTCCGTGTTCGCTCGACGAGTCCTAAGTGAAACAGAGAAAAATTCTGATACGGCCGGATATATTGGTTCTGGAAAAGTCACTCCCTTCGATCAGGGATATTAGTTTCTCGATTCGTTGATTTCATCGCACTTCGGACACGCAAGCTGTCGTCCCTCCCGGACTATCGGTCGGAGCGGCAGATGGGCAACGATTGAATGGAATTAGCAGCTTACCTACGTCCAGCACGGATATACCGACCGGAAACATGGGTCGCCCGATCCGACAAACAAAGCGGTCGAGAGAGACGAAAGCAAACAGAGATTCCTGGATAGCTAGGAGGAACGCTGTTCCGCTCACTGAGAACCAAGATGTTGCGGAACGATTTCCCACTCTCAACCGTTTGTTTCAAAAGGTTCCTGACGCTGAACATTACGGTGACGGCCACGGACGGAGATTTCAAGAAACTGCTCGCCAAGCTGGAAGAACACGTCAAGAACATAACCGTTGGCGAGCATATGATAATCACCGGCTTCACCCTCCACGACAGGTTGGTAAACAACGAGCGTTTTTCCCTCGCACAGCAAACGAGCCGTAAGAAAGGGAACGTAGGAAGAAGAACTACGCGTTTGCATAAACGACCGAACGATAACATGCGGCTGCGTTGGATTCGCAACTTTGGCGCTTGCCTAGAATAGACTGTACCTAAGCTCGTGAATAACCGATTCACCGCCGGTTTCGAGGGACTTTGAGCGACTCCCGAGCGCTGTCCCCGATCCCTCGTGAGGGAGCAGATTCGGGACATTCTGAATCGCCCGAAACAATATGTCAAATATCTGGCTCGATTCAATAGGGAGTGTCTAAAAATGCAAACTTCCCTCTTTCCTCCTAGCGCTGAGCATCAGGTGGATTTCAAGCCTACGGTCACTCGCGCCGGAAGGTTCCCGACATATCGCGAAGAGCTCATCATCCTCATCGCGGTCATTATCCTCCTCATCATCGTCTTGTTCATTGCGTGCGTTATTTGTTCGATCAAATGTTGCCGACGATCGCCCTCAACCAAAACGCTCGACATCCTGGAAACCCAAACTCCCCGGTCTCGGAGCATGGATTTCAGCAATCGCATCCCAAGGGCGCACACCCTCTACAGGTGAGCTTCGCGGTTGAGTATCTGAGGCGCGATCCTGTGCGAATTCGGTGGGACCTCGCTGATTTGGCCTCGCAGCTGTTGTCCCGCCGATTCATTGTCGCGAGGAAGAGTTCGTGTTGACGAGGCGTTTTCGAGAATGCCTCTCAAGCGAGCGAGCGAAACAAAGATTCCCGCTCGTTTGAGTACATCAAATCGTGAAGTATGGAGATTTCACTGTACTTCGATGAGCCCGCGTAAGAGAATCACCCCGCTCATTTCCGAGCTGAAATGGCAGCGCAGCTCTGAAAAGCTGGAGACCAGTCAGTATTCCCGCGGTGCAGTGGTTCGGCAATTCGATCTTCGCAGAATCAACCGAGCCGCCCATGAAACGCTTGCGAGTGAACGGAGTGGCGGCCGGACGAGGGGAGCCCTTGCTCGAGCGGAGGAGAGGACAAGCTAAGCAGATTATCGAGAACTCACGTTGGCTGCCTGGGAAGGAACGGAGCCATTCTATTAGCTTGGGATTAAGTTGTCGACGGAACCGAAATGAAAATCCTCCCACAGGTGAAGCTTCCAAATTGGCTTCGACGCCGCTAACACAACGCCGCACTCCATCCGATCCGGCAGTCGGCACTCTGTGTCTTCACCGTCGTTGCAGACTGATTGTTGAACTCAATCTGATCCGGACCAGCCTGGACGGAGTCCCCGATGCGAAACCGCCTTTGATTAACACTGAATTCTGCTTCGAATCGGACACATGATTCGTAGTTGAGGCCCTGGATTTCATTCAGGAGTCCGGGAGAGAGGCGAAGCAGGGTGGTCTGAATGGAGCCAATAGACCCAGAGTTGTGACGTCGAACTTCTCCCCAAAGTGGGCATTCCTCACTGATTGCTCTAGTTACCTTCTTCAACTTACCCGTTCATTGTTCTTTTCCCTTGCGACCAGCCCGACCGCCAGCGAATACTCGGGCTGCCTGAGTCCCATGACGCCTTTCGGCCCAGGTGTGGTACAACCTTTCGATACGTGTCTTGTGCCGCTCGAAGACGTTACCCCATCCGGAGGAGCTCACAGTTTCTCGGCGGTCCGAGCACCAGCCCAGAGGCCCAACAATCTCCCTATCAGGCAAAGAGTGGATTTCTCGCCGGACAAAAACCGTTTCCGGTGAGTATGAGCAGCGCACAAGCGTGCCCCGTGCACGCGCGTCTTCTCTTCCGAGCTTCTTCTCACTCGTTTCTCCTCCAGTCCCTCGTCGTTATGACGCAGCTGCGCACAATGCTTCCTACACGTCCGTCGTTTCGGAGAGTTTGGAAAGACTTTCGCTGCGAACGTTTTTTCTGAGGTTCGGCGACCAGATCTGAGGCTTTCTCTCAGTCGCGTACTGCGGAAATGTTCGGGGAAAATGTCCTTCCGAAATGCTACACGGAGCGGAGAACAGAGCGAAATCGAAAACGCTTCCGAGAACGACTTGTTCATTGATTTGCTGTTTTGAATATATCAAATGCGTGATCGCGAGAAGGCGATTCCCTGCTCCATGTGGACCTCGATCGAGCTCAAGCCAGTGGAGTCTTGTCCTGGAAATTCACTGCGATGCTGAGTCGTCAGCGAATCCGCAGGAGGGCAGTGAGAGGGGACGAGGCGTAGGAATGCTGTACTACAACAACGCAACTCACAATGTGCTATTCTAAGCAGATTACCCGTAGATGTATCGTATACGCTACTGCCGGAACAATTGGACACGAAGTTCGCTCCGCCGCTGGAAACAAGTTCGGTCATGTTTGTCGTTGATTTCCTTGCAGGTCTTACAACTACCCGCCCAAACACAACCGCGCGTTGCCCGGAACGGCAAACGCTGCAAAGAGCTACGGCAAGAATGCGTCGCAATCCACCGAACAACTAACCAAACACCACTCAGTAAGTGAGACAACAGTTCCCGTGCGAGTTCGTCTTCATTCAGATGTTCAGATAACGAACCCGTGCGGAGAATTTCCCGAGGCCGCGAAAGAAAATCTGATTGAACAGTTTTACGCCCATGTGGCTAGCTCTGCAGCCGCAGCCGGCCTTGTGGATCTCGTGTTGTTCACTCGATCTCGTGGCTTCCCGGCCGTGTGAGGGGCAACGTTGGCTGGAGCGAACAGACGTGCGCTGCCATGGCGTCTGTGGAGAAACGGTACAAGACAAGCGACACGACACTCTCCTTAGCACCGAAACAGTTTTTTAGATCAAGTCTTTGGGAAGCTCGGCTCCGTCTTTCGGTTCCTCAGATCCGTTCGATAGGCCAGCTGCCTGGTCGGAACGAACATTCCTGGACTCTATGCCACCCGAAAGCTGTCTCAATATTGAGTTATCCTGCTCTCATCCATAAGTCCTCAGCATTGGATCAAAGTCCACTCGACCAAAAACTCAGCAGGTTCACTTGTTATGCTCGTGTTCAGAGGAACTAAACTCCGATAGGACAAGCCTGCGCGGCTGCCGCACTGGTTTCTCCAAGGTTCTCACTTGAAGAATATTTCGTTCTAGCTCGATGACGATTCCGGAGTTGACAATCCCACCTACCTGCCCACGCCGTCGACGCCGCATGTCAGCAACGAGATCGCTGAAACCCACAAAATGTAGGCGAAGACTTCATCGGAGGACTACGTGCGGAGACAGCTCGGTGCCAAACCCAACGGTGCGGTGTGCCAATTGCTCGACAACGCTGCGCAGCCTCGAGCTTGCGCTTTGGAGGTGCTCGAGAAGAACGTTCGATGGTGTCAAGTTCACACAGGTGACACAATCACCGCCCCTCTTATTTGTACTTAGGTATTGTTATTTGAGTGAAGATGCAAGAAGCCTGATTCCGAAGGGGAACTCGGTCGAGTTGATTCACGCAGTCCGTGTGCAGTCAACGTCTTGTATAGAGTCAGCCCATCTCATGAGACTAGTTGGTAGCAAAGGTCTGGCAGATGTTGGGCGAGGAGAGGGCTGTTGAGGCATCACAGCATTTGCGCCGATGTGGGTGGTCGAAGAGTGGGGCGTTTTCAAGCTCGGGAACGAGAGGAACTTCGAGTTCGAAGAGATCCCAGGTGGAGGGAGACAGAAGTAGGCCCCGGTCGGAGCACCCTTCATGGCAACCGGAATTCTCATTGAAAAGTTTCCGAATGCGCCGCATGATTCTGAAACTCTCTTATTTTCTCCTCTTTCTTCTCTCGTTCTCCGGCGTTGTTTTTTTCTCACCTGGAGGTTGTTCTTGACGTTGCGAATACGGATTCCCACGTAAGAAATGAGCAGACTGTTCCTGGACGGAGTTTCGAGACTAAATACATTCATCGACGTAGAGAGAGTCAGTAGGTCAGGAAAAAATATAAACTTCGATGAGATATTTTTGTACAGGTGCGAGAACGGGGTTTGTCGTCAGCTTCGTTACAGATATGCGACAAATGTCAAGCCCACATCGAGAACAAAGCTGTAATGTAAGACTATTGAAGAGGAGACGATGAGCACACTTACAGACGTGCACATGGACACTGAAAGAATATTCGGACGAGGTTATGTTCATGTTGGAGTGTAAATGACGAGACAAGCGATCTATGATGGAACTTTCTTTGAATCCCACACTCCAGGAGGCTCGATTCGCGAATGTTTCGGAGTCTGAATTCAGAAGAAACGACGCATCCATGGGACGCCTTGGATATTGAACGTGTGAGCATTCTCGAACGGACCCTCAATAAAGGAGAAAAACATGCGTGTAATAACGAACTTGCGCCTTCTTCATTCGCTGATTTCTGACCCTCATTCCGAATCGTCCCGCAATAGCTCCATCGACAGGAACTTCTAGGACGTCGGCCCGCAGGAGTTCAAGGCACGAAACGAACGTCACCATGGTCATGAAGCCGCTATATTGGAGCAAGAGAGCTGCATATAAAAGTTCAGGAGGATTGGGCGGAGAACTAGAAGCGGGAAACAGGGGTAATTCAAGGGGGGACTCCGCAGGGCCATCAAGGAGCAGCCAGAATGGATGAGCTTAGCGAGCAGTCTTACGGCTTCGAATCGCGGTATCGTGACTCCGACGTGCTCGCGGTGAAGTTTTCCGCTCATAGGAATAACCGTGGAATCCAGCGTATTTTTCAACACCTGGAAAAACAATAGTTCCTTGAATCGAGTGGACTGACATCGAGAGAGAACCCCACTTCTGAACGGGGAGCTCATCCTGCAGGAGCTTCTTCGCACGGATTGACCTTGATATAGTTTCCTCGAGCAGCCGCCTCGCAAAAAGAACTCAAGATGGGAGGATTTCCCACTTTTAAAACACCTCATCAAGAGTTCAGCAATGCACTGACGAGCGGAAGTTTCTGATTGAATAACTAAGTGATAAGCGAGAATGACGGTCAAGTGAGACTTCGGTACCACGGAAGAGTTTTTCTCATTATTTCGAACGATCACTGCTTTCCATGACGGCATCTCCTTAGAACAAATTATTTTCTCAGATGCGAGTTGAGATATCTCAGTGCGTAAGTCTCCGGAGTTTCACCGGCACCGATCTCTTCGGCGCAAGCAGGGCGGCGCCATCGCGGTTTCAGCTCCATGTCCCTGCAGCGTGATGATTTCAGCCACATACATATCTGGATGAGTAGCGGACCTCCTGAGGGTTCGCGAGGCGTTTTTCCAGGGGTCGGGAATGAGCGTATCCAGAGGAATCCTCAGAATCTTCTGAGGAACAGACTCTTGTCGAAACGCACAGGAGATAATAAGTCCTCATGGGGAATACATAGCTCCATTCACGATTCGCATTATGTTGATAATAGCGATTTCAGTGGGAAACGGTTCTTGGTTCGCGGATTTCAGGGCATTTAATCTGCAAACTCGAGTACTGTCATTCTGGAGCTCCATCGTCCTGACACTGGAAGCGACCCCCGGCTGCTGAGTTGGACTTTTTGGAGGTCGACCGCTTCAAATGTCAACTCGTGCACATTCCCTACATAAATCAAACGAACAACTGGTCTTTCATCCGTTTCTCCATTGGTTTCGCGCGTGATCCGTCATCTGGGTCGTTCTTCGATACCGTGCTCTCACCTGAAGCTGACATTTCTCGAGTTGATCAGAGCTCGTGGGATAGACTCACCTCAAAGCCTGCTGCTCGGACTCGAGACCGAGAAGTCGCGGGAGGGAGAAGGTTGGCCACGCCTCGTTATCTGCGTTGGGATTATGTGGCTTTCTCATAAGCATCATCATGATCGTCTGTCCGCTTCCCGAAAATTATGTAAGAAGCTTCGCCCGACTCCTTCAGAGAATCCTAGCTACGAGCCTGCTCGTCAGGCAGGGGGTCTCAGATCTCCGAAGTTTGCGTTGTGGGCTGCTCCTGGAAATCCGTCCGCGATGAGCTCCGGTGAGAGGTGCCAGGCAGATGGATTTTACTGTACGAGATCATCTTTTCCGGATGGTGCGTCTTCAAAGTCGATGTCTTTCAATTTTCCATTCATGGTGATCCACAACTGAGTTCCCGCGCGAAATTCCTAGGAACCCTCGAAGAGCCAAGGAGCGACAGTCCGAAGACGCTGGCAGCGACAACGCGATAGATCCAAAGCGAGTGGGGAAGAGTGGGTTTTGTTGTCTCTCTCGGAACGGAATCCTGGGAACGATAGGCTTT
This sequence comes from Phytoseiulus persimilis, assembly GCA_037576195.1. NCBI lineage: Eukaryota > Metazoa > Arthropoda > Arachnida > Mesostigmata > Phytoseiidae > Phytoseiulus > Phytoseiulus persimilis. The sequence continues at coordinate 5,249,042 of CM075104.1, forward strand.
CACGAGTTTCGCGGCCGAGTGAGAGTATCCTAGGACCGAGCTGCTGATCAGTCCACATTCCACAGTCGAATGCTCCCAGGATACACGGAACTGTTTGCGAAGCCGTTTTCTGAACGATCAATGCTGTTGGCATAAGAGCAAGTCGTTGTGCGGGAGCCTGTGATCTCAGTCAGTTGGAAGAGCCGCCGGTCCAGGATCACAATGCTTCATTGGTGCGATCGGGCCGCGGAATGAATAAATGAACGTGCGGAGGAAGGTTTTGGCGCCGGACCAAGACGAGAGTACAATAGGAATGAATTAATTCCAACTTGCCCGGTTGGGCGGAGGCTCCCGAGCTGTGATTGAGGACTCTGATCTGGACCGCGGCGATTCAGTGAGCGGGCGATACGGAGACTGGCTCTAGTTCCACCGTTTGATAAAGCGCTCTCGATCGCAACACCGCAACTACCCTTCGCTACGGGGAACAGAGTTCCTCGATATCAATGGTGGAAATCATCTCCCGTGAACAAACTGTTGCGGCGAATCCGAGCGTCGAGATCGTGAGCGGAGTTCCGACGGAATCGGAGGGCCTTCGCGCAGTTCAGAAGGAGAGCAAGGTCCTGGCTGTTTTTTGAAGGAATTTTCGATGCCTGGGCTGCTCCGAAGGAATGCAGCCGCGTTTGAATGGTGGAGCTCTCGAATGTTCGTGTTTCTGAGAAAGTTTGCTTTGTTCTCACATTGTCAGAGTGCATCGCAAGGAGACGAAACGGTGCACGACTCGGCGAGGCATCGGAAGGCAGGCAGGCAGGCGGGCGGGCGCGCGAACCACGAAAGCCCACCGCATGGGCGCTGCCATAGTGCGATCTCAGCATTCGTCAAATCGGCAGCTCGATCGGATACGTTGGTTGCCGTCATAGCTTCCAACAGAGCTGACTTCCCGCGTTTCGGTATTGTGTGCCGTCTCATATTTTTCCCGCTGTTCGCGGACCTACTCTCCTCCCCGTTTTCAGACGGTCTGATGAACGTTAGTCTCGCCGGGCTCAGGAGCTCTCTACGAGAAGCTGAGAGACATCTCCAGGAGGGTATACTTCCAACCCACAAACTGGATCCTGAACCTGCAGAATACGTCTCCCGTGGCCCCTCCGGGGAAAGGGGACGCCGCTCCGAATCTCTATAACGGGACGAAAGATTACCCTCGCGGTCTTTGCACCCTCTGGAGTGGAAACCCATCCGCCTCCTCGGAGCTGAACCGCGGGTGGTTGTCAGCGGTTCCTTGATCACGGACGTGGACGGCTGTTTCGATTGAAAGCACGTTTGACGGACGGGCCCTCGTACTCGGTGTTAGGCTCTGGCTCTGAGATGCACACCATAGACCTCATGATCGTCTGCAACGGTCTCTCCCGTGAGCTGCCGAATATCGAAAACCGTGGCCGCAGAAATCGGTCTGATCAAGGAGAGGCCGACCCGAGGTGTGGGAATGGAGCAGGTTTCGGCTCGTTCACGGGAACGATCGAGTTGGGTCATCCCAAACGGTATCGATCAGCCTCATCACGAATCGGCGGTCCTGGTTGCGGTGGGGACGTCCCTGAGCGCTCTGCGACCTGAACCGATCGCAAGTAGTGAGTTACGCGGATGTTCCTTGGATGAAGAGAGCCGTTATTCCGGATCTGTCGTTCCGAGCCAGCAGTCACACAAAAGTTGATTGAAGCTCAAATTCTGTGTTCTATCGAGCTTCCAATGGTATTCGAAGAGGGAGTTTGAGCATATAATGGAATGAATAGGGAAAATTTGTATTCTGGGGGTGGCAAAACGATGCATCGCTCGAGAGTTTGCGGAGATCTGAGAGCGAAGGGAATTTCAGACGCGAGATGTACGAGGGAAGGAATCAGAGTTTGAGATAAGCAGAAAAAACACTCGAATAGTTCGACAGAATAGGGATCTCTTGCTCGCACGAATGAGGACTAGGAGGTGAGAACACATGGGGGCATGCCCCACCCTAAACTATTCGATAATATTGCGAAGGGTGGATTGAATTTTGCTTCGATGGACGAAAGTGTTCCGCGAAGATTCTGTGGAAAACATTCTCAGATTTCGAAACCATGTTGATTGCGTCATGGAAATCTCGCGAAGATGATCATCACCATTAGCATCCTCACATCCTTCGCCCCCCCCCCCCCTGAAAAAAATGTGGGTACGCCTCTGTTCCTATGGAAGTATCGATAGAACAGAGGTCGGACACCTGACGTAAGGAAGATCGAGATTCAACAAAGGGGGACGGGGTCTCGTCACCAATGAGAGGAACAGGAAGCTTCTGTATAGAATCGAGGATAGAAATTTATGAAGTACCGGCGCTTCCTCGGACATGTGAGCGGTGCCCGGTAGAGGGGCGATCTGAGGTTTCAAAGAGCACCAGAAGATGAGAGGGAGAAAAATAGCGCTCGACTCAAATTAGCGAGCCCACTCATTGGAAGCTGACCTGGCGATTCCTTCCACATGCGTTTTTCCTCTACACAAATCTCTCGGTGGCTAGCGGGAGCTCGAAACTCGGAACACGATCGGAGAATCAGGATACCACTCATCTCGCTCCGCATTCTCCTTTGCGTCTGAGAATTGTCTCCCGAAACGATCGGCGTGTGCACGACTCATATCGAGTAGTATCTCGGCTCCATTTGTCTGAGCACAAGCCATCCTCGGATGGCTCTGGATTGATAGCTATTTCTTTTTGTTGTCAAGGGTCATCTACAGAGTTAATCAGCTTTCGAGCGGAGTGAGATGCTCAAAGAGGAGATTGTCGCATTAGATTCGGGTGGAAAAAAATCAGCTCCGCTACCTTTGTGACATGAGGGGCCAACAGTCAAGAGGGGTTCCGACGAGACGCGGCGAGCTATGGAGACGGGGAGAATAACGCTTCGTAAGACTAGGAGAAATAGGCAAAGGCGCTTACGAGCTTGATTACTCTCACGAACAACAACCTCCAAGATGTCCCAACGCGCTGGCGCGACTGTTATCTAACTTGAGTCTGGCCGTGTGCTTGTCCGCCCCACCCCTGCTCGCCTGTCAGCTTTCGAAAACTGCGGGCGCCTGCTTCCCTCTCGAAAAGTTGATTGTTCCGCCTGAATACCTCCAGGATGCCGCCGTTGATAGGCGAACAAGCAACTGACGCGCAACGATAATTTCGAGTGGCAAAATTTATATTTCCTCCGCTGCGTCCGAAGCGGTCTCCGCTCAAACATGTGAATGACAGACCACGGTGATTTCGGGGGCTTCGGTCATCAAACAATTTGTAGCAGCAGAATGATCAACAGCGATCCTGCGAAATTCAAGAAGATCGGAAGCCGCTTCCTAGTTCTGCTCGAGTTCCTTCATTTTTCGTTTCCCTGGGCCGTGGGACTGGATTTCGTTTCCTCGTCCACCACGGCTCCCCTGAGGAGAACTCAGTGAACCGATAAGAGACTTCCCATACGGATCCAATGCTCTCTCCGGAGCGCCTTTCGCTTAATTCTCCCCAATCCGTTCCCTCATTATCATCCCGTGTTCCGTCTGCTGCCGTTTTCGAATTTGTTTTCAATGGGCCCCCTTTGCCCAGAATCTATATATTCATCTGCCTATCTTCCCACCGATTTACCTGACTGCGCTCCCAGGTTGAGGACTCCACCCGCGTTTCTTTTCTTCCTCGAGGGAGAGATGGGAGCACTATGGGGATAAGAGCTTCTACTGTTCACTGAAATCGATTCTTTCCGAAGAACCCTCCGACTCCGATGGATCATCGAACTGCTATTTGGTCTGGCACATTAGTCGACCCGAAAACAGTTCTGAACATGTTGCTTCGGTGAACACGGAAGGAAAGTGGGAATCGATTCATGCGCTGGCTCCCATCGGGGGACCAGATACCACCCTTCTCGGTAGTTTGTTTGGTGTTCGACTAGCAGTTTCGATTTCGCGCAGGCTTCAACTGCTGTTCAAATGGCCCACTCTCTCAGTCTAACCGCCCGAGCTGGTCGACTGACTGCATCTCACGCTGGGTCTGCGAAAGCTGTGATGCCTCCTCAATAGACTAATAGGTCTCGGAGTCGTGTTGCCGTCGCTGCTCAATGAACGGGATCGAAACACATATTGGCTTGCTTCTCTTTTGTGATTTGCTCCAAACTTTTGCCAGAAGACGAGGCACAGGAACCGATTCTCCCTAAGCTCTCTTTCCTATGCCGCTTTTCATTCTATCGCTCGGATTCCTCCCGAGCTTGGCTCTCCAGCGAGCTCGTCACTCTCTGCAACAACCACGAACTTCTGCAACAGACCTTTCGTCAGGCTTCGGACAAACTTCAACGAGCATTGTATATCATCCAATATTCTTGGAAAATCTCCATTGATGCACGGATAGGAGCCGTGCACTACAAAGCTCCAGATAAGAGCGGGGGGGGGGGGGGGGGGGGAGTATGGAACGGATGCGGAGGCGTGATGACTTCGCGTGTGATACGCGCCCCTGACTTGAGGACAACGCCAAAACTCAAACAATATCAAAGCTGTCGTCAGGGCTTCTTTCGTGTTATGGAAACCAAGCCTCACGGAGCTCAGGCAACTTGACTCTTACTTCGTCACTACTTGACCTGTTCCTGGCTCCCACGTGCTTCCAAAACTATCTCGAAAAATGCCGCTGAGCCGACCGGATCATATTCAGGGGAGTTGAACGTCGATGATTGAAATTGGAAGCACCTGTCGGCCGCGGCATATTTTCCGAAAAAGCCTCAAAATCTTTCTTTCCGTGAAACGGGTGGTGGAGTTCCTGCATCCGAACACCCGGTATGATCAGCCCACATGAGAAACTTTTAGCGTGACATCATGAACAGGGTGCGGGGCGGCGACCTCGATTCCAATGGAATATTTTGTCCCATTATCTCACATGAAACCAGGGATCCTATTCCTTTTCGTCTCAATGCTGGCAGAGCATGCTCGGCTTTATTCCTTACAGGAGATCACAAAGCCATAGCAGACTCGATTCGCGGAAGTGAGATCACACGCGGTGGGCGTTTCTGGAGAAATCAGATACAGGTGGAATCTTCGACACTGTCGTATTATTTCGGGCAACGACTTTTGAATCGCAAACGATGTTTGCTACGAGGGCAGCTCCGAGCCGTGTTGATCAACAAACTGGTTGGATGAAATTTTTTGGATTTTCATTACTCAGAGGTTTATCAGCATTCGAAGAATGAAGATCCAGCGTCCTGATCAGCGATTTCAGTTCTGGCGCTGGTTTCCGATCCTTGTGAACCTCTGCTCAGGGCACTTCAAGCACTTCTGCGCATGCGCGCTTCGCAGTAGGTGCCAGCTGAAATCGTGGGATGAATTTCTCCCCTGAAAAACCGCGACCGTTTCCCGGGCAGATTCCGGATTTTTTAAGAATTCCGAGATTTTCTGACCTCACTGTTCCTCTGCCGAAAGACCCTCATCTAAGCGCAGCTCCTCTCGGCGATATTCTCGATTCTCGTGTCGCCTGCTGTTTCCGAATCCATGCTCAACTCCTTCAGTCGCCTCCTGAGTGCTGATGGACATCCGACGGTATGGCAGTTTACGGTTGAGGGAATTTCAGATCAATGTCGGGGCGATTCCAGTCCTTGCAAGTTATGTACAAGTTCCGACTGGGAAAAAAACGTTGAGCAGATACAATGATGATCACGTCAGTGATGAGGCCTCAAATCAATCACGACCGAAGCGGACACCAAGCATTGTGTCCGGCCGGTCAATACCCGAGCGAAATTCTTGTTCGACGGAATTCCTGACGCAGCAGCTACAAGGCTCTTCCTCCTGTTGCCTCGAGACGACCGCGCGTCAGATCCCTCTACGCGTTGTCGTAATAAAAAAAATATATTTGAAATCTCAGGGGTAGGTTCCTCGACGAGGGTCGTTGATGACCGCTCCTCCGAGTACTCACCATGGATGAAATCCAACGATGGAAAACTGAGCTTATCTCCGCGAAACCGGAGTACTTACAACTCGCTGGCTGAGCTGACCGAGCTCGAAGACGTTTCTCCTGAAAAGTCGACGCCGGTGGCATCAATTGAGCCATTGTCAGGTTTAATTGAAGAGCCGAGCACTATGATTGAGATACTTGCAGATCAGGACCGACACAATATGGTGTTGAGAAAGCCGTTGTTGGTAATCATGACAGTCATCACTTTGCCGGAGAGAGAACTCCTCAAACGGCTGTTTCGACGATCCAGCGTTACGCGGCAAGCTTATTCTCCCGTCTGGCGACCAGGCATCGGAGCACTCCTTGCTCAACGCATCTCAGCAATGACAGTTAGAATGCGCCCGGATTCGAGCAGAGTTCTTATGATCGCGAATATTGTGTTGAAGGGTCCAAGGTCAACGAGTGACCACATTAGGTTCTGAACTATTCGTCCTGTCGAGGCACTTAGAAGCAAACTGGAAACAGTACTTTGCCGACTCTGTGAGATCCTAAAGCATTCATGTTACGACTGGAATTATTTATTGAATTATGCGATCACCGCCACGCTCCGCCCTCATTCGCTGTACTCATTTTCTTGTTATTTTCCGTTCTTCACGCTCAAACGTTGACGTCGATCACAATCTCCAGAGGGGGGGAGTCCGTTTGGATGGGATTCTTTCCCCGCATCTGGGGAGGCTCACAAGGGCGTCGCGTGGACTTTCAAATTTTTTTGCTCGCTGAGCGTGTTTCGGTGATGACCAGCGATCTTGCGTGGATATCTCGAGGAGCGACGAGCGGTCCCTAACGACGAGCAGACATCATTCATCGCTAGTATGAAAAGCAGTACCATGGCGAGAGCTGTTCAACATCCTTCATTGGCCAATCGATCGTGATGGGGCTTCTCCCGCTTAGCCCAGTAGATAGTGAACGCGACTACTTCAAACGACTTGTTGGAGACGCTCTCACAAGTTGAAGACAAGAGATACCAAAACTGTCGGGGCGGTTCTTGGAGACGGAAGTCGTGATAACGAGTCTTGCATGGAATTGATCAGGTCGAGTTCAAGGAGTCATCGGTGGCTTTCAGGAGCGCTGGGTAGCTTCCTCTCATCGGCGCTTCCCATTCCGGGGCTGCGTCAATGTTCCAGTCAAGCATGAGCTTGCAAATGAATCTTGACCCGATATTCGATGTCCATGGCCTATCCAATGAGCTCATTGCACTGGAGCGCAAGTCTTTTAGTCGCGGTCTCTGGTTTCTTTGGGAATGTAGAGGTTTCGGAGCCTCGTTTCTCGTTGCAACCGGTTTTCGTATTTGGTTCCCATACGGGACGCGTGATTGCTGACACCCACGGAATTCGGCTTTGAAGATTCGGGCAGCAGCTTTCTAGCGAATATTTCATTCCATTCCAATCGTTGATCGGATCTAACTACCCGGCGCAAGCACTGCGGTTTCCGGCCTCAATATCGCTGTGATAGTTTGAATCCTCTTCAAGATGAAACCATGACACAAACTCTGTGGCACCTGAGAAGAGAACTTGCTCGATTTGAATTCCACGATCTGACACAAAAAAAAACAGGAGAGTGGCGTTCGGAACGAGCGACAGGGGCTGCGTGAAGACGTTGTCCGCCCGAGGTTATGATCTGAGACTTGGATTTGAACAGCGCTACGGGGGAGGGACGCACGCGCGATCCCGGTGCATGGCTCGAAGGTACCTGGAATATCGTCTGTCTTGGTGTAAGAAGGGATAGATATCATATTTGCAATCAAGCCAGCGGGAAAAGCACCGTCCATGTCGTCTCCCGCCGGACCGTGTTTCCCTGATCCTTCTCGAGAAGCTAAGCGGCGTGTTGGAAAGCTTCCTCCTGGTCGACTCGACCTCCTCCGAGGATTCTTGACCCCTCGACGGGTCTTAGTGTCTAACCATACCCCGTTTCGCCTCATCGGAACTCCGGACCTTCGGGCGAGTCATCCAGACTCCGACCAATTGTGGGGCCCGAATTCAAGGCCAGCTGACCTAAATTCCTCTACTAACCGCATCGTTTGGGTAGCGGATGCAGGTTATTGTAGCTCCTTCGCGTATTTAATTTGAACGAGATTCCTGAACAGTCCTGAGCATCGCTCCGTCACCTTGGAACTTGTGACGCAGTGCAAATTCCAGGCTCAGCGTCCACGTCGCCTCTTTCATTTGATCTCGAAAGTTGAGGAATTTCGGCATATCGCTCACACGTCAATTGACTTTATCCGAAACTGGAAGATACATTTCCAGACATTCGCGAGGAGCTCGCACTACATCGATTAGTTACCGATGACACCCGGGGACGAACCGAATTCGGGCTTCCAGCGACCTCTCGTTGCATGCAGCACGAAGTATAACGAAAGTCATCTCAATGAAGACCTTCCCACGTCTGACGGGGAAGATGTTTGTCGCGAATCGAGGTTCCAGGAGCTCCAGTTTGAGAACCATACCTACACAGTTCGTATGCGGCAAAAAAACTGCCGCCACATCCAGAAAAGTGTGCCTGAGCACTGAGACGGCAAAACCTTACAAATCTTCGTTCGCTGGGAGCGAAGTACTTGTGACTTGGCCCGCCATGTCTATTGGTAATGTCACCAGCGTACCGTGAGGGAAAGGGGGCGGTCTGCTCCGGGTATGAAGGCTACAGGGGCATCAGGATACAACTGACTGTGGGAGAAACGCGCTCACACACCCTGTGAGATCATCCGTCTGATCACTCACCAGATGATCACTCACCTGGAAATACACGCGGCGCACACCTCTGCTCATGAGTCGAAGAATACTCAGATTTCAAGGTCCCTCTCGCGTATCGAAGGTCGGCACACTTGTGGGTGATGCGTCATAGCTGTGTAACATGTGTAAACTATCAGTGGTTGTCAAATTCTGCCAAATAATCGATGCCTGGGGCTCAACCACATTGGGGTTCATCGAATATATTTACCATGTCTCTCCGAAACGCTCTGCGAGACATCGCCAATGGTATGGTCAAAATTCGCAAATACATCGGGAGCCGATCTTCGTTCATCCGTACTCTGCCTCACCCAGATGGTTTCTCCGGAACACTGTATGCTACTTCCCCAATCATTTGATAACACCGCCTAATGGTGCAATACCCCTGGGTTGATTCATACGATGATGAAAATAAAATGATTCATCCTGAGAACTCGCCGTCGAAGGGAGCTGATTGCAGATTAAAATCCCAGTCCTAAACAGAATTCATTGACATCGACGCCGAACCAGCACCCGCGGCTCGGTACGGAGCGCTTTGACCATTCTTCCCATGGTCAGACTCTCTTCGGAATGAGCTCCGCGAACTCCAAGAGGAATGATCGAGCCGCTTTCGGAATGGCCTCCGTGAATGAGCGGTCGGCTATCAATCTGCAGGGAGCGATAACGACCACTTCGAGAATCACTGGTGTTCACGAGTCAGATCAGAATCGATTCAAAGGATTCGCGCCCGGTGAAATTGCCCTCCTTTGCTCCTTCCAGCGAGGTTTTCCCATATTCCCAGGATTCGTCTCGGTTTCACGCCTCGGATTTCAGCTCGGAAAGAGTTCGGGATGGCTCAGGGGACGTACAGAACGAAATCACAAGGAGCCAGATGGCTCACAGGCCCATCTGCGGCAGAAAGCCGCGGGCGTCAACCTAAATAGATTACGCGACCGTACACATGTACAAATCCTCACCGCTTTGACCATCCAAATCGTTTTCTTCGCTACTCCGTCCGGCCGTTTCTCCAATCGCCTGTCGCGAATACGGCACGGACGCACGCAGATGCGTATGATCACCGCATCTGAATCACTGTCAGAGACGTTCGCACCGTCTACCGAGCCTTTGATAGCTGAGGCTACATTCGTCACGATTCGATGAGTTCTCGGATCGCGACGGTACGATCGTGCTGGGTTACCTCTTATTCTATGAACGAAGTTTATCAATGTCAATACTTCCCTGCAACTTGCTCAACAGCTATTGAGTGAGTTGTCATTGTGACACGCTCGGGGATGAGCCGCCGATCTCTTGTTTCAAAGTACAGTGACCCGAGCTCATTCTCACGATATCTTGCTTCCACCTCTCGGTGCCCCACCAATGTTCAAGCTCATCTAAGTGCAACGTCATCCGGTTCTCGATATGGCCGCTACTCGGAATGATGCTACTTCCGAACGAGTAACCAAAGAAATGGGAAGCCAATCGGCCATGGAATCGTAACCTGCAGATTCGCTAAAAACTACCCCCATCGGACGGGAGCCTGACTTCGGATAGAACTCTGTACCTCCAGGCTGTCCATTGCACTATCGAAACCTCCTGAGTTCAGGTCCGCAGCCCAACTCGTACGCTTTGTGGGGATACCTCCCCGGCGCCGCGCCACGCAAACCTTCGTTTGCGCTTAGGCGGAGGGTTTTAGGCTAAGGCCCTCTCTCCGAAAGCCAGTTTCCCGAAATGTACCCTCTCTCGATTTGAACCATGCGCTGAGTCGGCGGGACTGAATTTCAGTGTTGCCTTGCTCTGCGCTATCTGACCCGGTCGCTCAGATAGTCAGGTTTCGTTAACCAGATCCATGCACATGAAACAAGACACTCGACAGCTTCATCGTTCCGGGAACGGTGTGGTCTCTTCCCTCTACTTTTCCACAGGCGTCGGACAAGGAATGAATATGCATAAAGAGGAATCCCAAAGAGGAAGTCGTAGGACTCTCCTGATTTCTTTCAGAGAGACATCTTTTCAGTTCATCCTGGGCACAGGTGATCGTGGGGTCTCTTCCACCTCTCAGTCCAGCTAGATCAGCGCCCAGCTCTTCGAACTCGGAAAACGAGGTTTCTCGCGAATCGGTTCATTAAATCTGTCCCCACGCTATTGTTGAATCAAGCGTGGGAGGGCTCATCAGTGGGGCTGGAATTTCGTTCGAAAAACGCGAATATCGCGGCGGATCGCGGTCACGAATCGGGAATTCGCGGAAACTGAGTAAATCGCTCGAGAATCGTGGAGAGAGATGAGATCGTGTGAGTTCCGCAGACAACCCGATCAAAACTGAGTACATGGTGCAACGATGCAGAACACACACTATTTTATCAACTTGAGCACAGCATGAGCACCTTGCAATACTAGAGAGGTCCTGTCACAGCCTGTGAATTCGTCCACCTCAGACGATGGGGACGGATTTGACTTGGAATATTATAGTGTAGATTTGCGTTGAGCTTGATCTGTATCCAAACTCTAGGGCATACCAGTGTTAAGACGGAGCATGTTGCTGACGACTAAATTTGGCTCAGCGATGTTACGGCGGTCATTTCTCAATACTTTCGAGAACATGCTGGGAGACCGCTCAGCGGCAACACTGCCGGCTCCAACGCTGAGGCAAATTAGCGCTATTATAGGAAGTCTCGTGAAGCGTTGGGCTAAGGCAAGCCAGATGTCCCCGGGGTTACTGAAGCAATTGAAGTTTTTGATCGAGTTCCAGAACATTCTGAGCTCCGCCTTCGTCAACTCTACCACGTCGAGCCAGGGAATATGCTCGAAGACGTAATCACGAGCTACTGAAGTGATTCGAACGTTCTCGATCACCGCTGTGGAAGCCGGGAACGACAGAAATCGCGTAAGAGGCCAAGAATCGCGACTTCCGCGATTTTCTTCAAGCCCTACGCATCGGTCCTGGAGTATCGTGGGCAGTTCCGATGCCTCCTTGAATATGCTCCGAAACTAGTGACAGACTTCCTGAGGAATGCCGATGCTCAGTTTCCGTCGGGAGCGCGTATCCCACATGGTCGCAAGCGCAATAGATGAACTCGGGTTAAGCAGTTCAGTGGAGTGACAGGCAACAGTATTCTCGCATCCTGCAGGGCGACCAGGGATAAGGCACTCTTTCCCTGAGAATTGTGATGGGACCCGACCCGAAAACCCAGAAGCAAACCTACGGAACTGAGCGAGGGGGCACACACCTTTCATGGCTGCGCCAAAACTGTCAGGACCATGAGGCTTCTTCCCGAACGATCCCGAGATTCTCCTCTCACAATGACACTGTGCACTCCCTCACGCAAGCTCCATTGTGTTTCCAGCCCCATCAATCAAGCTATTTAGTCTAGCAGTCGTGAAAGAAGACACTACTCGTCATCATGCGAAATGTCCTCTGTCTCGAATGAGGCGGGCGCATGCCCTGGCGATTCCTGCGGTACGCTGTTCTGTGAGTTACCCCTCTGTCTCCCTAGAAGCTCTTCGTCTCGCGCGCACTTGCGTGGAAATCAGGCAGATGAGACTGAACTTCCTCTCAACAGAGACGAGCGTGGGTCAAGAGACTGTTTTCCGCTGTTTCCCCATTTCACTTCATGCGCGCCTCTTTTGCCCGCCTCGTTGATAACATCTTGATGCGCCAGGTCCGCTCCCTCAGACAGTCAGACCGGAGTGAGTCGACTTGTTGCTCAGACTAAGTACCGGAGTTGGGGAATCACCCTCTTAGACAGCCGCTCTCAGTTTGCGAGTCGGCATATATTCACTCTCATACCATTTCAGGAATCGGAGGCCGTGAGCCGGACAATTGCTCAAATCGGGATAACCATGACGAGAACGGTAGTAGAAAGAACTGGGAATCAATGGGAACTTTGGGCACATTCTGTCAGAGAAGAAGGACTTCATATCTTGCCCACGATTCGCGGAGGCTGTGTATTCTTGCTGTTCTTGGCAATTCAGACCTCGCGGGCGTGTACTCTGGTTCAGTGCTTCACCGATCGTGCTCAGGACACGGAACAACATTGGACGACCCAGGAAGATTCACACATGATGTTTTAGTCAATGAATCGGCCTCCTGTGGATGTTCTCAGATCCTTGTCACATCTCGAGCGAACATAGCCTGAATCCGAAAAAATCGGATAGGGACTCATGACCAGGGGATGACGCAACCGAGTCAGCGGCGATGTCCTCTGAGAGAAAATTTATGAAGATAGCGTTGGCAGTGTGGCTTCAATCGACCGAGGGATTTAGGCGAAGGAATTCTCGGCTCGGCTCTCTTCGTGCTCTTGAAGCTTGTGGACAGCAACAGTTCGCAGCAATTTTTGGTTTTAGCATCATGTTGTGCGCACCGCACGTTGGCATACCCAGCCATTCCCGGCGGCGTTCACCTCGCGGGCGCTGCAAGGTGGATCCGCTCGACACGCTGGCAGCTGGCCGGAGATTCTTCCCCGCCCGATGGGTCTCCTCCTCCTCTGTTTCGTCTCGGCGCTCCTCTCGAACGTCGCGGTTCCTCTTCTCTTCGTAGGCTCCTTAGGCGGACACACCCTCAGCAAACAGAGTCGAGGGTTACACACAGAGAACGCAGACACGAAGAAAAACCAACGAAATGTCGTTTACAGTCGCGCGTAAACAGCTGTTCACAGTTACTCCTGATCGGATGGTCGTGCTGTACCATCTGGCGTTGGAACGAAAAACAACAACGACGACAATGATGGTTGGGCTGATGATGACGATGATATGACGACAGCACCGCTGACGCCGGCTGCAGCAACAACAACAACGTCGACGACGACTGAGATGACTTTCGGGACCAGATCGACGGAGAAGAGAAAATGAGTGGCGTTCCGCGCAGAAGAGATTCCGATGACCACAGCTTCTTCCAAAAGATACACGTCCAATTCGTGCCCAACCAGTTTCGGCGAGGGAGTGCAGAAACTCGCTTCTTCCTGTGCACCCCTCCAGGTCACGCTAAGAGCATGGGAAACACTTGCGATGAACTTTCTTCAGCGGCTCAGTGTTGTTTCATGTTATGGACCCCCCTTGCGAATTCCCAAAGAGTTCCTCGATACTGGAAAGGATAGCACAGCCGTTGATTATTCTCTTTTCTAAGATTGAAGAACTCAGACTCGGTGGTTGGGAGTCTGTCTCTCCATTGAGGCACGATCTCACACGATTCAACAAATGCTCAAAATCGGGAGGATTTTTTGTTGTTGTTTTCTTTCCAATCGATTCCTTCAGTACATACCGTGTTTTTCAAACAGTGCCCATTCAGAAAGCCAACCCATTAAGATAAACCATACCTCGATTTTCGAACATTTCGGCTATATGAGCCGTGCCGAGAATATGCCCCGACTCTGTTAGCCGTAGCTGGAACTAATCTAAGCGTGGAGCCCGCCCGCGAGAAATGTCGGAAGGAGCCTGAGACCTCGAAGTTGTCTGGTTTAGTGAGTGCCGATTAGAGATAACGCCTGTAGGCTGAGAAGCTTGTTGCACTCATTTGTTCCGAGTTCGAGGTGGTTGGAGGACTCTAATTTTTGTTCAGGAAAATATTTAACCTATTTCGGGCGTGTTTGTTCTTCGATCTGAGGAAGCATGGGTGCGTCAAGATGTGACTAGGAAATGGGTTCTTTCGATGTCGGCGCCAATCGTTCGTGATGGACAAAGAGGACTCATTCTCTGGGATTCGGCGAGCATCCATCGTGCATGGTTAGTGAAGACTTTCCTCACCACGGGAGGGGTGGATCGGATCATGATTCCTTCTCGCATGCACGGGTACCTAAAGACTTTGGACCTTGCGATAAATGAACCCTTCAAATTTCACCCGCGCCATGAAGTCAATCAATACATAGACCGCCGCATGGGGGGAAATGCACGAGGCAACTTCGTCAAACCCAGCCTATCTGAAGCAGTGTCATGGGTCAATATCCTCAATGATTGTGTGAGAAATACATTGAGAGCTGGTTATCTTGAGAGAACTTTGAACAGCCTACACGACGGAATGGTCCTCCCGCGACCCGCCAACGAGAAACGGAATGGGTCTCCTCGAACTCGATGATTTCCGAAAACATCTCAGAGGAAGATGACATGGATGTTCTAGAATGTTGGAAATCCGTTGTCTCGGTATCTCAAAGTGATAATTTCGGAGCGCCCTCGTGGACATTGATGTGACTGAAACGAATATGAGCCATACCCCGGAAAAAGCCTTAGTCCAATTTTCGGATCCCGAGAGAAATATGAGCCGTGGCTTATTTTATGGAGAACACGGTAGCTCTTGCTCGGTTTTTTTTAGCGCCACATTCTGGGAACTCCTCGATACCAACATCTCCCAACCTCACGAGCAGTACGTGGAAGGCGCCCGTTATCGGATGCTCACTGGAAGTACGTTCGCAGTGACTGCTGACTCGGAGTTTCAGCGGGAAATGAGAAATCCACGGCTCCACGTTGAGAGTAGAGAGGGTTTGCGTCACATACGCTCCGAAGCTGAGTTGTGCGATCATACTGGTCTCAAGCGCTTATGGTCGTTCCGGGACCACGGTGAACTTTTTCCCGCGGCGGCGGAATCTTCCCGAAAATGGTGTAACTTTCGGCCGACCGAATATATGGTTGCGATTCTGGGGTGGGTGTTGTTGCATTAGCATTGAGCAGGTTGGCGACTTCGTTCCTCATTTCGTATTCCGGATCGGCAGCGTCCACAAACCCTTCCGGTCGTCAGAGGCATCCGTTCCCTCTTTCTTCTGGCCGGGTTTCGTTGGTTCCCAGACCGGGTAGGAAAAGCTCGATGGTGCCCAATGGGAACGTGTGTCCGAATTCCCTTATTTACAACCTTCGCCGAGTCTGAACTCTGTCCGCATACTCTCGCGTCACCAGTTATTTGCTGCGACGGCGCCTTCTGCGAAACTGTCAACCACTGCAGTTAGTCAGTGAAAGCAGTGGATTTTCAGTGACGCAGCGCAACTCCCCCCCCTGCTACTCTTCTGCCTTCATCTCTTTTTGGCCCACATCGCTACGCTGTCTCCTTTGTTAGGTGTTCAAACTCTCCACTCGGTCACTGGGCACAGCTCAAGAATGTGGCAACTGCGCGTTATATTACCATGGACAGTCAGCGGATGTCGTCCTGTTTCTCATAAAATAGTTACAGGGTCGGCACAGCGAGCCGTCCCCGGACGAGGGTTGCATCGCCACTCCCAGGCGAACAGTTCGCCGAGTTCCCGTGAGCCAATACTCCTCTGATTCCGGAACCGTTCGTCGGTGAGCTCCCGTCGGCCGGGACTCCATTGATCCGGAGTCAGCATACTGTTTGTTGACTGGCAACCTAATTCCTGAGGAGGCTTTCGAGTTGATGAGGTCTCGCGCTTTCGTGAGCGCCACGCCAAGCCTCCCTCCCAGAAGTGCTCGGAGCTCGTCATGGACACCTTCTACAGGACCGCACTCAGACTGCATAAAACGGCGCTGTACATAAAGCGGTGAGTCGAGAAACTTCGTACAACTCCAATGAATCGCAGAGTCGATGTCTTCCGTGAATTCGTTCGATATCAGTCCCTCCCGATTCGCGGCGCGTCGCGATGATCAATAGGAATGACAGGAGCCACTAATGATGGCACGCAGACGATAAGGCGTCCAGATCAGGGTTTCAATTAATGATTCCGCGGAACCGAGCGAGCGAGGACGGTGAGCATCGCGACGGGGAAGTTCTGATCTTCCGAGCCACAGCCGCTCCGCTCCCTGTTCCACTCCAACTCGATGTTTGCAGTTGCCAACCTGACCAACCGTTCGGAAATGGTCGAGGGACGTGGAGGTGGTGGCACCGACGGCAACGGAAGAAGCGCAATCTGACCGACCGCACATTCTGGTCGATTGCCTTCCATCAACATGCTCGGTTATTATTTTTTGGGAGGTCGCGTGCGCTTTGTCGTCGCCCTCGTCGTCGTGAACATCGACGGTCACGTTCTCCCGGACACCGCGCGGCACCCACTCATATCGGCTGCCAGAAGCGACTGCGTGCCGCTCCCGACCGTGGCAATCTGGCGAATCTCCCACGATTTCGCTCGGCTGCTCCTCTCGGGTCCGCTCCCCGTAGCCATCTTGGCCCGAGGATGTTTGTGGCGTGCGGGAAAGCTACTACAGTTCTGACGTGTCTAATAAAACGAACAATTCGTATTGAACGATGGAAGGGCTGGGTCGGCTTCCGAGTCAGGGGAGCAGCTAGCTTAATCCCACGACCGAGTCGCGGAATCCTGGGAAGCTCCTGGCGTGCCGAGGTCGAAACGCTGAGATTCTCGTCCCGTGCCCCTTCAGAAGAGTTCCGAACCGAGTTGGTGAGCATTCGCAGAGCGCGAAAGCCTCGAAGGATAAACTCAGCGACAAAGACACTTTGGTGGCCGTGGCAGCTTCACTCAGGATCGTCGGCGTTTACGTCGTCGCACAAACGTCAAGTTCGGTAAGAGAGAAATCCACTTATTTCCGTATGCTCGATAGCTCTAGACTACTAGAATGCCATCTCGTTCAGCTGTTTGCTTCGTGTTCTCGATATACTCTTGGAACTGATTCTGAGATCAGTTCGAGATCTTCTCCCGCTGGAACAGTTTGAAGGGCGCTCCCCAATGGGCCCAACAGAGAAAAGAACGTCCGCAAACTTTGAAAAATCCCGCGCCCATTTCTTGCGAGGGCCCCGCTCTAGCCAAGATCGATCCTTGACCTCAATCGTTCGTTGTAGTTCCAGGACCCTGCTCCGAGACCCGATGTTGCAGAGGCATGAGCTGTGCGACGGACAGTTGTAACTTGAAGCCGTTTTGTCACGAGGAAAATTATATTTCAGGTGTTGAAAACGTTCAGTGTGGGGTTCCCCCTGCTGAGCGTGGTTTTCCAACTCTCAAATATAGGACTCGTTGTGTTCGGATTGGTGCACAGTACATTCCAGGTAGGCCCTCTACTGAATTTCTTTGATTCCGCTGTGATTCGTGAGAGCACAGGCAAACCGCGTTCCGCGCTCCTGGGGCGGTCACAGGTGATCCGACAGGCCGCCCTGGTCATGTTTAATGATTCCTAGTCGACGTTCCATATCTCTTCGATGATGACTCTATCATACGGTAACCGAAGGGGAGACTGAGAGCGCGCACACCGCGGTCGCCGAGCAAAGACGCAGATTGCTCCTCGGTACTTTGTTGCAATTTTTTTACACTCTCCTACCGTGAATACCCGCCAGCTGCGAGGCTCCGCCCGGACATCCCTTGGACGAATTACCCGAAACAGAGAGGAATCCCGAGATTGCATGTGTGTCCGGCAAGATACGCGTCACCGCTAATTTTTTCCTGAGTCCAGCGGAACTATTCTTCCATCATCTTTTGAGAGCCTGGATAGGCGCCTCCAACCGGTCGGCACTCGGACAGCCGAAGCACGTAAGGTGTCCGATACGAGAGACCTGAGGGAGCCAGTCCGGCCGTTCCCGCAAACGAAGAGATCGTACCTGGGAGAAGAGGGTTGACGGGAGCTTTTCCTGTAGGAATCGAAGCTATCCGCGCTGTAGACAGGCCCCAACCCTCTTGACCGCCCGTCTGGTTCCCAAGCACAAATGTCCTTTCGTTGTATTCCACATTATTCCCCGCGGTCATGATATGCGTGCTTTGGAGCGGGGAGGCTCGCATGGGGGAAGGCGTGACTTGTTCCCACTGAGTCCCTTCATTCGAACACGGAACTCATCGAAGCCCACCGATCGACGATTCGTATACCTACCTCGGAGAACGGGAACCGATGTCACCGGGATAAACGATTTGGCGTGAGCTGCACAGCTTTCGAGAAGAAACGCATTCTCAGAAATATGAGGCAGCGCTTCTGGAACGAGGCCCTCCAGAGAACAGGACTTGTGAGAACCCGGTGAGAAGATATGCCACTCATTTCTACCAGAGACACTGGAAATCGAAGCTGATGCGCACTGGGAGAACAAGAGTCCACCGAAGATTGTGTGCGGATGAATACGTGCGCGGAGACCGACGTGATTGAAAACTCCCCCACCCGGGGTCTGGGCGCGCCGCGGTTCTACGACAGTTTGCTAAAGCTGTCGTAATTATTCGCTCATCCATTATGGAATGCTCCAGGACAGCGGAAATCGTTGAGCCAACGAGGCCCGACTGAAGATGAGGTGTACATATTTATCAAGCGGCTGTGTTTACCATTCATTGAGGTCGTCGTCGTCCTGCGTAGAGAAGCAGACGAGCTCATGAAACGACCCGAGGGAGGAGGACTGAAAGGCACGAACAGCTCGAAACAAACGACGCTTAATACATCATTCACTGTTTTAGTTCGTCCAATTTTTCCCGTGTGGCCTTTCATCTTACACTGATGTCGAGTGACACGTCTCCGAACTTCCCTCTGGCAAACACTTTCTTCCCGCTCGGGGCTCATCCGAAAATGGCAGTCGGAACGGGACTAACCGGTTCCATGCTCGTCTCTCGTAGGGCTTCCTCCTGTCTCAACTGTCGCAGCTACTCTCGTCGGTATGCGCCCTGATCTGCTCTGTGACTCTACTGTGCTCGGGTCGTCGCCTGAATTGGATACGGATCCGATCCATATCTCTATTAGCGAGTCTTCCCGATCGAGGGGAGTCTTGTTCGTTTGCCGTCGTTTCGCTCGTCGTCGTGGGCTGGATCTATATGATGGCGCGTTTCGTGGCCTTGGGTTGGGTGCTCAACAATCAGATGCCTCGAGAGGCGTATAAGGTACGTATGCTTACGGAGCGTCTGTCCGACGCGGCTTGGCGTCATCATCGGCCCCGACAGATAAGTTCGGCGGTATGAATGGGGATAGTAGTCACGAATGAATCGGTGAATTCGGGTTTATCGATGGTTCCTCTGTCTTTTCCAGAACGTCTACGGGGTGGAAGCACCGCATTCCTCGAACCCGAGGACGCTGCTGTTGCTGGTGGGGCTGTATTGGTACTTGAACAATCTTTTTACGAACGGGACGCTGGTGTTCGTTCCGATCTACTATATGGCCTTTTGTATCGTGTTGGCTCATTCGTTCAGCGTTCACTGCCGCAGACTGAAGTCAATGCAGAGGAGCCTCGCCAGATGTGAGTTCCACTGAATGTCATCCAGCTCCGATCTGTGTTCCGCTGGAGCCGCGTGAGGGTTTCCCGAAAAGAGATGATTCCTCGAGGCCGCCCCGTCGATAGAGAGGGGTCGTTACGAGAAAGGGCGAATGGAAGACGCCTCAACGTAAGAGAGTGCACATCTGTCGATACACCTTCAGAATCAGTAAGGACCCGGGTCCGCAGACCTCGTATTCCTCTGACTCAAAGGATCACTCACGGATGAGGACGCTCATGAAACAATTCCCTCGAGTGTCTACGCCGCAAGTTTGAGCCGAGCTCGGGAACTCCCGTCGTTACCGACAGGGTTCCTTGAATCCACAGAGCGTAGGTTCAGAGGAGGCGATTCGTAACCTTTCACGACCTAAATGTCTGTCAGGACCGTATTCGGGCTCTGATAGCCTTCGGAGTCGGAAGTTTTGCCCTTCAAAGCTCCTTCGAGTCAGTGATGCTCTCACTCGGGGCAAAATTTATCCGTTGAAGAGCCCCATTTCGTCGGTTTCCGCCGCGGGACCGCATTTTGGGAAATGATCGTGCACGAGCTGGGGACACAGCTGGATGTCGTCTGTGGTTGCGAAGCCCGTGTGGATCGAAATCATTCTGCGTCGATCAATCTCATTATATTTAATGAATTCCAGTGATGGTCGCCGATGATTTGGCGAACATAAGGGCTTTCTACGAAAGGGTTTGTGCGTTGGCGCTCGATGTCAATCGCGCGTTTGGTAGAATCGTCTTCGCTTGGTACATCAAGATCGTTCTCAGTATCTGCGTGGATTTCACGCAGCTATTCAGGTCAGTGCGGGTCGAAAGTTTAACTAAAACCCGACACTCCCCCCTTATTCCTTGCTTCGTCTCACCGGCGGCGATTCCCTGTGGCTTGACTGGCTCATATCTCAGGATTAGTTCGCGAATCTCATGTTTGAACGCATTAGTTTAATTTCCGAAACGTTGTGTACGTTCAACTTTTCGCTCCTTCTTTCTTTGCCTGAATATCACGTACCTCTAGCCCGATCGGAGACAACGCCGAAGCAACGTCGAGCGCTATCAGCGGGTGATCTTGTGAAGGGAAAACTAATCTCTTGCTCTCTCATGCTTGCACGCAGCGATCATGAATTGCTCGATTCGGCCAGGCAGGAGGAAACTTTCCTCTTCAGTTTGAGGGTTATCTACTCGTTCCTCACATTCCTGGGCACCTGTATCGCGGCCGCGCAGGTATCCGAGAACGCCTCGCGACCCTTGCCCATACTCCACACCTTGACACTGCGGTCATCTCGTCTAGACATGAACACCAAGATGGAGGCTCACTTCTTCTTGTCACGGTACTTACTTTAAACTGATCTTTGAGTTCTTATTCCTGTGCTGATATTAGTTGTCTTAGAGAACTGTGCGTGACCCCGGAGTATTCACCCTCGTCACATCGGAGTCTCGACACAGGCCAGACGATCCGCTGAAAGTTCAAGGCCGGATGCGTCATCCCCAATGAGAGCGTTGACCAAGCGTTAAGCGTCGGATGATGTATCCGAGAACACGGTCTCTCTTAGTGAGCTTTGCGATGGGAATTGGATAGATATTCGTTCTTGGTAATTCTCTAATGGCCGGCACAATGAGAGAGCGCCTTAGGCTTTCGCGCCGTTGACAAAGCTCCTTCAGAATGGTTAGCGCAGCGGTGACATCGAGACGTTGACCTCCACTCCATGGCATCCGTGGTGTCATCGAGAAGACGGGCCGCTCTATAAAATGGAGGGGAGAGGGCGCAAAGCTGCTTTTACCAGCTTTGTTGACGGGGAGAATACTCATTTCTTGCTTGGCATGGATCGTCCACAGACCATCCTACAAAGGGTTTTCCTGGAAGCTCTTATCGAAAATCATTGCATGGCAGTCCGAATGTCGATGTCCATGGAGGGCCGGACGACCGGAAGTATCTCCCACAGTTTTTCACCGTCGGAACCGCTCGATTTCAGACTAACCGCCTCGCCGGTCGTGTTGACCGGATGGGACTTCTTCGTCATCAGTCGCAGCTTCATTCTGAGCGTGGCGGCTGCGCTAACAACATACATTGTGATCATGATCCAAATGAATCCGAAGGCGATGCGGACAATCAACCGGTTGGTTTCGACGGCACTGAACTCGACGACGAATTCTACGAGCGTTTCTAATGATTGATGAACCTGTTAACCCAACATGACATCATGGCCGCGACCTCTCTGATCGAGGCCGCCTGCGTCATCAACGCGAACCTGCCCTCAACCTGACCACGGGACCGTGCAGTCGACCCGTTGGAGCACCGTAAGGCTCTTTTTTTCAAGATACAGAGAGAGAGAGAGACAGGTTCCCACCTAAGACGTCTCGTCTGCTTTTGTTCTGAGACCGGGTCAGACGGGGCTACTGCTCAGTCAGACAAATCGCTGTCTTTTGGAATAAATGGAAACCGGGGATTTCCTTGATTCAGGCGCTCCGCATCCTGATATGGTGTAGTTGGAGGGGAAGGAGGGGTCAATCCAGTCGGGGCTCAGAGCAATGCGCACAGGATGGAGACCGGGATTCCGAGCCTGTCTAACCTCTCCCTCGTTTGATCTTCTTCCCGGACTTGAAGAACACCGCCCCTTGACCCGAAGATGATAGACATCGGGTAGCTGCGGTTTGTGTGATCGTCATCTCTTCTAGACCGAATGCTAAGAGTCGTTCCAGCTTATCGTCAGCTTTAGAACCAAAAAAAAACAGCCGACCGTGACATTCCAATCACCGGAATCTTGGGGCGAAGAAAAGCCCTTTGATACTCCTCTACAAGGAAGTGCGCCCAAGCGTGCGCGCGGTGGCGTTCGTGAGCTGGTTCACGCGAGGAAATATTCCGAGTGACGTAGACCGGTCGGCGCTGTTCGGTGGAGCGCACAATCTGAGCTCCTCGAAATCACACGACCCCGTTCGCGAGGCTCGGGAGATCACTCCGAGAATTCTGACTGACGAACCCGCGGTACAAATGCGGGGCGATCGTCAGCTTCCCCAGACCGGGATCGGTGAAGCTCGTCCTCTGGGAAGAGCAGAAAAACGATGATAGAAGCACGGAGAGAAATCAAGTGCACCGCTGCAATCAGGACCAGATGAATCGGGGTCAAGCACGCGTCAAACCCGATAGGAGAGCGACTCCGCGAGCAAACCACAAGTGAAACGACAGTCTAGCTGACGTGCCAGCTCGATCGCAGCGTCATATCTCACGCTGGTGCATTAGCCTCGAGAGTAATTTCGTAGCGTGCCGATTCTCACGCTCCTGCTCGTATTCATCCAGTGACTTCTGGCGATGATACTTCCTTCCTCGAGCATCCGAAACGGATACGCTCCCCGCGCGACAGGAAAGCGGAGCCACAGTGATTCTCGAGCGATCGAACCCACTTTCCGTTAGCATGATATTTAGTTTGAAGGGTAGTTTTACGAGGAGTCTTGCCGAAGTTACCCAGCTGGGAGAAACCTGGGCGAAGGGCTTCCGATTGAAGATGGGAACTAGCTTCTGGGAATCACTAACCCTAGCAATTGCATGATGCCAAGCGATACCCTGAATCAACGTCCTCGAAGGGTCTTTTGAAAACTTCGATTTTCTCAACCTGAGAGCCGAGGAGTTTTGAATCCAGAAGTTCGATGGAATGTGGAATGAAAGGAAACATCATCGGAAGCTCAAGTTCTTCAGAAGGATATCCGTGACCGCTCCTCATTTCGACTTGTCTTCAGACAGGAAATGCGCTGACATAAACCCGAAAAATCAATCGAAAGGATGTTTGATAACATTGTCGTCACATCGTCACAAATTACTTGCTCAGCCTCCACCGCTAGTGATATTTCTTCTTCCTGAAATGAAAGCGCGTTGAGATATCTGGAAGGATCCCCATTTTCTGAGACGCCAAGCTTCTCCTTGAAACTGATCCTGCCTCGTACGTTCTTGTCGTAAACGCTAGATCTTCGAGTCGTTCTAACCCAAAATACAGTAAAGTGGCCCAAATATTCGATGGTTTCCACGAGCCTACAAGCACGCGTGGGACCGATAATGTTCCGCTGTTCTTCAAACCGATATTCCTAGCAGGAAATCCTCGTCCTCAACAACCGGAAGCTTCGAGCCAAGCATCCTCTGGTCCGTCGTCCCCGCTCAACGCTCAATTTCCCCCCCCCCCCGAAAAAAACTGCGCCATTGTCCGATACCTGCTCGAAGTCGCCGCGAAGAGCAATCACCTGGCCCTCAGCCGGCTGAAGCAGACGACTCATAACTCCCGCAAACGTTGACGATTCGATATTGAGGAGTTTTTCCCCTCAGAGCGATGAGATTTCATCCGCTAACATCTCACGGCTATCGCCGTAGAGGCAACTGCTCCTCAACTATATTCCGAAAATCGAGGCAAGACAGAAGTTCTCACTGATCTCTTCAGCTCATTTTCGCAGAGGATGAGATTGTTCGACGTCTTCGGATTGGCTTCCTATTTACCTGCTCGGGCCTGCAAGGATCCTTCATGGACCGTCATTCGCCTTGTGAATTGAAAAAAATTAGGCGGTCGGCGTGAGGATTGTGTGGAGCTGTGGAAAAACAGTGTCGTCTTGATCGTCGCCCACAGCAGCTACGATGACCATCCATCGTCATTGGTAGAGAAATAGATGATCACTCAGAGTCTGGATTCGTCGTCGTGGAATCCACCGATCTCAATCTCTCCGTGCCGATCTCGATCTCAGCCGCGCTCTCAATGGGGAGCAACGAGGTAGTGTCCTCAAGAGGGAAGACGATTTTCCGGGATATCGGACACCATAGTACCAGGCAGAGTATTCTGGAAACGATTCGTCTGGTGGCCAGAACAAAGAGCCACGGACGGAAGTCACGCTAGTTCGCTAGCTTAGGACAAGCGATCAGCGTATCTCATGGGGAGAATTCACGCCTCGATAACGGCTCGAATTGTGCACAAGGTCTGGAATCATGGATGAGAATCAGCTTTTGCGAGTTCCTCCCGACCCGAGGGATTACGGTATGAGTCGGTAAAAACATTCAAATCATTAAGCCCGCCTAGCCGCCGGAATAAACACGTCAAAAATCATAATGCGGATGACCTGAAGGTAAGAAAGCCTCGTCACGCGCCTCCTCAGCAATTCCGACAACCACAGAGGCAAGCTCCAGAGACGGATCCCTCACCCAAGTTGGATTTGGCTTTTTAGCGTCTCAACCCAGCCGGATTGGATGATCGGACTGAAGTTTTCCGCGCGGAAGCCCGGTAATACCCGGTGGCATTTTCAAGTCGCGAATTTTCGAACCTCATTTCGTCTCGGCCGCAACTTTCAAACATCAAGAATCGCAGATGGAGGATTTTGAGGTCATTTCAGCTCGTCGCTAGAGTGTATATGATGCGAATTGGAAATTGGGAGTGTTTCCCAACGTGGCATATTCTCTCTACGTCTCCCTAAGAGTGAACGGGATAACGTTAAACTTGATCGGATCGGGCCCGCGCTCGACGCGCCGGAGAGAGCTGGTCACGAGCCAGGAAACCGATTAAAGTCATCCCCCGTTCTACTCCTATTTCCTCTCGTAATTCCTCAACGAGACGGAATCGATAAAATGTCCTGTGGTGGAAATTCCTCAGAAATGGCCGGATTCGTCGAACGTTGAGTCGCCGAGTCGATCCGGAGAGCCCGATCCGATAGAAGTCGACGTTTACCGGATCATTTTCTTGAAGACCTCGAAAAAATTGTCGTTTTTGGAAACATGCGCTGGCCACAATTTTCATCTTACCCTCTCCAACCAGGAACGAAATGACCCCCTCGGAATTCTTTGTCGCCCATTCTTCGATTTGTGAGGAGAATCCTGAAAACTGACGAAGTTACGCTCAAAACAGAATCAAACTCGGAAATTCCTGGCTCGGAAAAGCCACACCGTATATTGGCATGTCTTTTCGATGTCCATTCGGAGCGATGGTGTTCGGAACATATCGTGGACCCCTCTCGTCTAGCGGCGCAAGCGACAAATCAGCGAAGAATTGCTGAGAATGCATTATACTGCAGAGGTTGCGTTCATTCCGAGGCCGACAACGTCCGTTCGTCCGAACGTCTCGACAACAAATGGTGATGTCTCGAATATCGGCATGATCCGGCCTACGTTACTGCCTTGACGTTCGCATTTGCACCTCTGCGGAAGAACGGGCGGCGGCCGGCAAACGGGGGAAAGCGGGAGGAAGATGAACGCGCGCGTCCGTATCTCGTCGATGTCTCGGAAATTTCCACGATTTGAAAATCGGAGCGGTCGCAGGAACTGACCAGGGCGTGAACTCGAATGTCGGCGGCAACATGAAAAATCCTCGGAGCGAAGTCCGCGCTGTTGACACAGCCGTCAACGTCACGTTGGAGCTGCGTAGATCTGTTGTTCCAAGCCGCAGTCATTGCTCCGCGGAAAACACGAAATAGCAACTCGCCCTTTGATTCGCCCGTGTACGCTGTCAATGAAACGGCTCCGAGAACAATCTTTGAAAACATTTGGAGACGGTTCTATTCTTGAACGGGATATCGCCAGTGCCCGCTTCGTTCCCCCATTTCGTCCCTCCAGATGAGAGCTTCCATCTCCAGCTAATTCTCAGAGTCAAATATTCGCCGTCAGAAGCCTCGCGAGCCCCAATGATGCAGAAAAGTTCGACTCGGGTCTCCGATTCCAAGTTCTGTTTGCTCTCGAATTGTCCGGGCGCGCTCCCATCGTCGAACGTTCGATGAAAACCGATTTCTTCCTATGGCGTTATCAGCCAGCCGCGCATTGGAAAATTTCCCTTCGGCTAAATCAAACACTTTGGAGTGAGCTATTCGAGAAGGACGCAGAGGGGATCCCGCAAATATGCTCCGAGATGTGCCTCCGGGAGTTGGCGAAGAGCTCCAATGGATCCGTCAGAGAAACCGAGTGAGTTCAACATCGATATCACCCGTCTGCTGATCCGCCGTGCGCGGTTGAATTTGATTTTTATCTCGGAGATCTCAAACGGACTCCAAAACGCGAGGAAATGGAAAGGATAGCGGAAAACTCCCGGAGGCTTTGACTGCCGACTGTGCCTCCGCACGCACCCCAGCGATGGATCGGGGCGCACCACAAAAATGGAAAACGCCACGCCGACCGCGCGTTCGAATGGCCCGAAGGCAAGTAGATGAACTTGCGAGACGGATATGAAGAACAGAGGGAGAAGTCCTCAAGGGAGCGTGGTCAAAAGAGCGAGGATCCCGACTCGGGGATCCGATGCCCAAGGTTTCGAATGATACGGGAAGGTCAACGGGAAATAGATCCCAAATCTGTCGGATTCTCCGGCGATCTTGGGGAGCTTTGACAGAAACCCCCGAGAAGCCGACTCGCGCCGTGGGTGTTACTCCGCGAAGGGTATCCTGGAATTCGAATTCCGAGGCAGAAACCCCTGGAGCGAAGTGTTTCCACTCAATTCCGAGATATTTCGTTCATCTTCCACGATTTATCCGTTGATTCGACCTCTGATAGCACAGAAACGCCATCGTACACCCGCAATCGGACACTCAACGATAACTGAAACAAGCTTTCAAGATCTTGGGCCCAAATGTTCGGCTCCAGTTCCCGACACTTCCCTCAACAAATGTTGAGCACGGCCCTCCAGGGAGGGATCGCCGTGACGTAGTGGAAATCGGGTGACAGTAAGTTCGCGCCAACGCGCAGTGCCGGTCGAATGTGGTCCATACTCGAGCGACTCACCGCGTCGAGGAAAATACGCCTCGAGACTGGCGAGTACAAGGACCAGGAATCTTTCCGAAACCATTTGCTTCTCCTCACCATGTCAGGACGTGTGCGGCAGTTCCGACTCCCGCCGCTCACGGTCTCGTTTCGTAGGCCTCCGACACCTCCTGTGCCCAAGCCTTGGGTTCCTCATTTCCGTGGCGCGGGTCGAGTAGATTCTCGGGGACAACCACTTCTTGAGTATTTTTTGTCGGGGTTCAATCAGGCTCCACACGAATCCATCGCGCCAGGCAAAAAATCGCGTACAGCATGGCTCGGTTTCGATGAAGATGCACTCCCGAACGCTGTCGACCATTGACCGAACGATTAGTAGAAGGTATCGGTGAGACTGGGATGGCCGTCTGGCTTGATACAATGTCTTCTGATTCTGATTGGTCTTTTCCGATCTGAACTTCTAATCTTCAGACTAAAAGATCTTCTTTACTTCGTCTCCGAAGCACGAGGACGAAATAGAAGACTATTGGGCGCTGGAAAGTTGACCTCCGACACGGTCAAGCACTTCGTGTTCACAAACACGCGCAGACCCCACAGCGATTCCCGATAGGAGCAAAATGCTGCCGTCCACTTCGTAGCTGTCCGCTCGAGAACGGGCGAGTCGATGGGACTCGTGCAAAATCTCATTGACAGAGATCCCGGAATGACCATGATTCGGAACCAGGGACAATCGCCAACCTCGACCGGATTCCGGCTTGACCCGATGTGTTAGCTCTCGGGAGTACGGATCCGATCACGGACGCCATCGCCCCCCTCTCCCTCTTTACTCTGGTTCTCGAGTCCTGGAAATACGGAGAAATGCCGAGTTCTTCTCCGCGTATTCTCATCCTCGTACCGTGTGGCCTACTGGACTAAATCATGGGCACGTTCGCGGAAAATATTGTCACGTGTGACACGTTATCAGATTGCATCATCGCAACTGTGATAAGGCGAATCTTACTGCTCATGCCGAGGGTAGCCCTCAATGATTCAGATGACACGAGTACGAATGTAGGTCGCACTTTGCGGAAGCTCGTAAAGTTTTCGGTTTCTTTGTAAGGTGAACCGTTGCTGAGATCTCTGGCACCGAATCAAAAAACACAGGTTTAGTAGTCAGAAATCTACCACAGTCGTGGAGTATCTATGCGTACTTGTTTTCGCTGCGAAGAATGGAGAGCATTTCGGACTGGGCATTCCAGAAACCTCGAGCTCGATCGATTGCAGATGCGATCGATTGGAGCAGTTCGCGCGGGTGGAAGAACGGCGTCTCGAGGCGGCTCTGAGTTTTCCAGCGTTTCACCTCATCAGCTCCTCATCTTCCTCCGGACAACTCTGTTCGTTGGCTTCCCTCTTCCACCAATCTAGAAATGAATTGCTACGCAGCCCGATTGGGTAATCGTGCCTTTAGTCTCAGCGAGCTTATTGTGTCGTCGGCGGGGATGATCGCGTCGGCCGCAGAACGCGAGGCGCTGCCGAGAACCGCCGTCGGTGGCGCGCCCACAATTAGGGTCAGCGGTATTTACAAACACACAGAGAGCGCTCCATTGCCGACGGCGGAGCCAGCGGCGGCGCCTTTCTCGCCTCAGCATTCCGTTGGCGTCACAGCGGACTTCCCCGACGTCAGGCCATACATCTTCATTCCGTCGGACTTAGTGCGACTTCGATTCCCTCTGACAGCTCACTGCCGACCGGCTGGCCAGCAAAACAGACAACTGCTGAGAGCGATGCCTTGCACGATGTTGGAAGGAAAATGCGCTTTATCGTTCTTCCACGCAATAGCCTTTCGTTCGGTTGTCGTTCGTTGTCAGTGATCTCACAAACCATTGAAGGAACATTAACCGATTCTCGGTAACGGCGTGCTCTTCTCTCATCGTGTTGTGTCCTCCTTTGTGTTTATCGAGATTGTGGCTAACAAGCCACAAACAAGGTCGTTCTTCCCGCCTGAACTACTACCGCCTATTACGTCATAGATTATCAGAGTTATTGATAAAATCAAAGATAAACATTGACTCCCTCGTGGACTGGAGCGCCGGTTTCCGTACCCGTCCGAGGAGGGGATGCTTGAGGTCATGGTTGTGGAGCGTGCGAGGTTGAACATGTTTCCGGCGTGGAGGGAGATGCGCTGTAAGCTGATTGATGAAAGCTCCGATCCGGATGTCCATGATACTATGATTGCGGCGCGGATCGGATTGAGATCAAACAGGAACCGCGTCGCTCGAGGCTGCATGACAGTTTGTTCCCTACGGCGAGGGAGCAGCGTCGAAAGCTTGCGAATTCCTCGAGCCAGTCCCGGAGCTTTTTGCGTTAACTACTTCGACTCTGGGGATGGAATCTGGGAGACTGTCATTCGAGCTCCAACGCCGAAACTTCAATTGTTCAGATTCGCGTGGCTGTCAGCCCAGATTCCGAACAGCGTGCCCTCCGCGAATGCTGTCATATCGGGGCGCGGAACCTTCGAGTTCCTGAATATCCGCAGAATTTCGATGGGCCCCAACGTTGCGCAATCGCGCCCTTCCCGAATCGAGGGATTCCCTCTGCATCCCGTCCCCCTAAATACCTAGCTCCGAAGTAAAGGATTCCTAGCAGGTAACGAACCACAACAATCATCGACTAATCGCATATGCGAATCGCTGTCCTATATTTCCGTGATTCGCTCAGTCGCCGCTCCGAGGCTGGAACCTGAAGCTGCCTAGACATGTTCATAACCTCGTACACTTTCGGAGATTATCTGAAGCCTAGGAGAATTTATATTCACATGCTCAGCCGACAACGAATCGAGCTTCGACTCCCCGAACCCGGGGGAGAGTTTGGGACTCTTGGCTCAGAGTCACCGAGCTTCCCATTCATTGACATTTTCGAGTTACCTATCATCTGGATCCCGGGAATCGCAAGCACTTCGCGAGAGGTTTGTCCACGAAGTCTGCGGAGTTCTCGCTACGGACAGCTGCGATGTGACTAATTTGCACGGTCTTAGGAGGAAGACATGGTGCGAATTTCAGCAAAGTACCACGAACTAACAGATGTGGTACCACTCGGAACTGCCGCTCGGGCTCTCACACGGAGAATGCACGGCATGGTTCTATTCTCCTCGAGCTTATTCCAGCGGAAGTCCCCGGCCGACGACAGACGAGCCGGCAGGGCCTAATTGCCGTGCACAAGGCCTGACTCTGGACGAGTATTGTGCATTCATGCTCGTGAAAAAACAGCGAGATTTCCAGCTCCAGCGCATTGTGAACATTGGATCGATCAATCCAAATGGGTTCGAGAGGTTCAGGAGGACTGTCGAGGAGCGAGGGCATGATCCGGCGGGAAGTTTCGGGCGCAAGAGTCCCCGGTTGAAGTCGAGAGTCGGACGCCGCTCTCGCAGACTACGGAGAACGAACTCGAGTTCCTGCTCAGCCGCCGTGGAGCGCCGGTACTCGCTATTCGGAGAGATGGTTCGAATATGGCTCGCTATGCTCCGCTCAGTTCGTGAATACGCGTCGCGGCGGACTCGAGCGGCGTTGCCCGCCTCGGGGAGGACGATTGATGGGTCGAGAAGCATGGCGATCAATTTCTGATCGGAGTCTCGCTTGGTTTCATATTTATGGAGGAGGACGAAGGAATGGAGAAATCTGTTGCGAGCATCCAGCTCCATCAGTGATCTCAAATCGACCTGTCAGCGGGGATCGCTCAACGACCTGTTGAACGGAGCAGCCCGAAGGAAGCTCTCTCTTTCGGATTGCACAATGGAAAGGCGACATCATCTGTGTCGCCTCAGTAACGGTCTTCTATCGAGTAACAAGATGAGACAGGTGTCTCACTGGCGGGAACGATCTTTCCAGCACAATTAGGGGTACCGGCTTCCCCGGTACGCGGCGGCTGCGACAGCCGACACGGGCCGTTAGCATTCAATGGTTACCGTCAGATTGTACGA
This sequence comes from Phytoseiulus persimilis, assembly GCA_037576195.1. Lineage (NCBI taxonomy): Eukaryota > Metazoa > Arthropoda > Arachnida > Mesostigmata > Phytoseiidae > Phytoseiulus > Phytoseiulus persimilis. The sequence goes on from CM075104.1 coordinate 5,280,422, forward strand.
GTTATGCTCAAGCACGAAATTCGTCTTTCTCTCTTTCTGCTTGTTGTAGCATCGGTCGATGCGTTCGCGCTGTGGAGCAGCGGCAAGCGACTCTTTCTTCGAGCGAGGGCAGCTCCTTAAAGCGTGTGGGTCTCTGCGAACGCCATGCACTCCACAACTGTGGCTCCCAAACTTGAGGTTAGTGATGAACGAATTTTTAAGTTTTCGACCGCTTGCCTTCGCTTTCATCGGCTCAGAGCGGCGAATTGGAAGCGTCTTCCAACTCGCCGCTTTGTCTTTTGTTCCGCTTCTCGCGCACGCTTCCGGCATTCGCTTGGCTACCGTACGCCCGCCTCACGTGTTGATGGTCCCGCCACAGTTTTCCGAGATTTCCGGCGTACCCACTGGGCGCATTCCTACCCCACTGAGTTTCCGGGAGCTGAACCAAGAAAATGAGAAGAGAATTTCCGCTCCGCACTGGAACTCCTCGACCCAATAGCTCGTTTCTGGTTGGATGTTTTTTGTAACGATTTGGAGCGGCTTCACGAAGCCGATCATTCGTGCCGACCCCCAGTCCTGTCTCCAGGCCGAAAGCGAGCTCTAGATCGATGCCCTTCGGAGACGAGGAATTTTTGTTTTGTTGTTTCGATGAGACTCGTATGCGGCGTCTTTCGATGTTGGGTGACTCCGAAACTTGCTTCTGAACCGGCGTCGTAGAAGAGGGGGAGGAGAAGAGACTGCGACTTCGGAGATCCGTGTGAAGGAGAGGCGGTCTTTCGCTAGAGTGTAAGAGAGAATCTGTCGCCGAGGACAGCGGTCAACTCAACTGGCAGCCACATTGTTGAGTTTATGTCCGAGACATCGTTTGCGTGGAACTGCGCTAAGTTCAACGAAAAGATGAAAGGTCACGACTCAAGGGTGTCCGACGAGTCAGACAAGGATATCGGAACGTCATGGCTAGATCATGCAGTCTGGATCGGGAGTCCGAGTGCATACCTGTAGGGGAGCCGACACAAATCGGAGGAGTACAGAGGACACGATTGATAGCACGAGCTGTGAACGATGAACGTTCATGTGTCAAGTGTTCTCTGAAGGGCAGGCTCTTCCGGGTGCGAGTCCCGCTTGAATCAGCTTGGCTTCTCGCATTTCCCGATGGCCATTCGGCGCATGATTCGACCATCGCCCAGATTGATCCTGCAACGTGTAACTTTCGGTCGCTCGGCGTGCACACCCTACCCGCTCGATCCCTCTGATCGTTTCAATGATCGGGGATCCGCTTTCGGAGTTGGTTCCCGAGCGCGAATCCGAGCACGGGCCGGCAGTCATTCGGATACGACATCGACGCTGAGCCAGACCACGCGATTTTTGGGAGACGACTCCACTTCTCCCCGAGCGGTTCTCCGAGTGACGCGGGGTTTGTCACGTTCGCTTGTTCTAACCCCGCCTAACAAGTTCAAAAAACCAAAAGACTCCGGAGCTAGCTTCAGATCTTTCCGCTTGCCCACTCGCTCGCTCACTCGCTTGCTTGCTTGTCGCTCTCGCTGCGTAACTGGGCAGGAACTCAATGAGGGAAAAACGCGGTGAGCGATTGTGAATCTAACAGAATCTATCCGCAGTCGAGATGATCACGTATCAAATCTTCATCGTTCTTGGTTTCGCCTGCGGCAGTCTCACGTCCAGTTACCAGCAACGGAGACGTGAATTCATTATAATTGACCCTCAGCCCACACGGCTACCGGTTCCTCGTTACCAGACGGACGATGACCACGAGTTCTTCAGGAGAAACTCGATGCGCAAGGTTCCCCAGGAAGCTTTCCGACGGTACCGGCGTCGTCTCGAGCACACGGAAGCAAATCCGTACAAAATCCTCAATCTCAATCAGCGATAGCTCTTTATTGTAGATGATGCCAGTTTTTCGGAATTGATCGATGTGATAATGGCAAACGCAATCGATCGATTGATTGATAGAAAAGTCGCCGAGAAGCTCGTGAGAAGCGGATCACTTCAAACGCACCGAAAGGCTACGCTGCGAGCGGCGTAGATCATATGCGTATGTCGGACGACGTATATATTTTTTCGAGACAGTTCCATGATGATATCATTGGAATTTCAACATTCCGTAATGTGGAACGGAGGGAGACTCTGTGCGCGACAGATCATGGGAGCATGTTGGACCGCTCCCTTTTGTGACCTCCGAAAAAGCGATTTTTCGTCACATTCGATTCGGAACCAACCGACCCACAATCGTAATCTCATGTTCTCGGGAAAACGGACGACGCTTTTCTGTATACTGCGATGCTCAATCGGGGAAGCCGGAGGTCTGGTGTATCACCTCTTTCTACGCGATGACCTACTCGGTATTCCGACCGTCCAGTCATAGATGAATATCATATCCATGAGGCTCACTCCTATCGTGTGATGTATAGAACGACGAACCTGTACATGATTGACTGTCACTCGAATAAAACATGGTGCTTACACCGGAGTGAAGAGTGATCCCGTTTCCTGCTCCGATTCAGCGGCACAGTCGAGTGATACTTCCAGGTTGAGAGATCCTGTCCCTCGTGAAGTGTCGTCATCGTTGAGCACGCGAAGCTATTTTCACGCTCGGGAAATTGGAAACCGTGTCCACGCCGCCGAGTCGTCCAAGCAGTCTGACCTTGTCTTTTGAACTTCAAGTGGCTCGGGCCGACGTATCGCGGGGGAGCGGGACAAAGCTGGAGTTGGAGAGAAAAGTATTCGTCAGAACGCGTCAGATCGAGAGCGGAATAATCGAAGCGAAGGTTTCCGTGAGAACCTTGAACTTTGCGTCGCTCGGCTGATTGCTCCTCAAAGCGACGGGAAGTGCAACAAGGGCTAAGGACACGGCGGGCTGATTCTAAGGGTTTCGAATTCGGGCAATATCGTTTCCCTTGAGAGAAAAACATGTATGCACACTTCTAACATCGAGAGACAGGACTCCAGGTCGCGGTTTCCCCGACGAAAGGAGCGATGCCCAACTGTGTTCATTTCTCTTCTGGTCTCTCCGTCCGGACGATTCCGACCGAGCCCTGATGAAGCGAGCTAGCAACACTTGGATTGTTCCAGTAAAAGGCTTCGTACACTCTCAATGATTTGCCGCCATCAGCACATCACTTTGTAGTCATCCTTCTTGATTTCGCATCGATTACCCTGCACTGGGTTTGCCACTGATCCGCCCACACCCTCCTGCTCCCCGCGACTCTTCCCCGAGCGCATCCGGGGCTCTCCGCTCGAAGCGAACTCCCATAGAATCGCACTTTGCGAATTCGTTGATAAGCTAGGGGTCAGCCAGCTACCTGACACCAGGATTTTTCCTTTTGATGATTCCTCTCTTAGATCCAGCCAGCTGGGTGGTAGAGGCGCCGGCGGCGATGCAACTGATAGGATACCGTTATTTCTGCGGGCACGTCAACAACAAATCCCAAACTGGGAATTATCATATCCAGCGCTCCAGTCAGAATTCTCAGATGAAGGGCAGAGGGAGGGCGGCTAGAATAGAGCTCGGGAACGCTCTGATCCGGGAACCGCAGCGAGGCCCCTCGTATCAGGCGTGTTCATCTTGCGCTCCGGAGCGTGAAGTTCTCCTCAATCATCATGTGATCCAAGGCGTGTTTCCTGCGTGTGCTAAGTGAGCGTTTTCCTTGTATGAATCCTCCAGCTCCACCGCTCAGGCGGTCGCTTCAGATCTCCTTCTTGTGGGGTTTTCTGCTCGTCGGCGCGGACTCCCCACTACTCTGTTCGGGTGTCGGCAGCACAGCCCAACGAAGAATGACCTTGATCTTTGATTGGCCTGTGTTTAAGCTCGCTGCCGCTTGTTGTGTCCGAAAGAAAAAAAAAAGAGAATGATGGACAAGAGATCCAGTAATAGACACTAACACGTCCATGGAGACAGTGTCGCATTGGGTATCCATCTGTAGCGATTGGCGTTCGAAAGATCTGACTGAGAGCCGCTTGCCTCGCGTAGACCCTGATGTACTCAACCATACGTTAACTCGTCGAGTGAAAGTGATCCGTGAACGATCCGGCACCGGTCCGGGGATGCGGTTGCCTCTTCGAAGCCTGGAAGACGAATAGTTGGGCTGGATAGAGATAGAATACGGCTCCCTCACGCGCAGACTAACGAAGACGAACGCAGGTTGCTCGAGTCTCGGAACTTTTCCTTATACGCACGGATACTAGAAGAGACTTCTATCGTCAGCCGAGAGAGCAAGCCGTGGATCGAGAACACTGGGATTCCGCCTAGAGACCTGTGGTTCCGGTACAGCCAGCGGTACCGGAATTCCCGCTTCGTACTTCAACCGGTGCTTGAGGAGTTTTCTCTCCAATGTTACGGATGCTCGCCGACCACCGGCAGGATTTGCTATGCCAGAAAATCAAACATGGATCCTGAGAAGAAAGTCTCGGAGCCGAGAGACGAGCGTGCACGGGGGATGTCGACAGAGAACGGCGTCGCAGCTCTTAGGAAGAAAGAAGATGACAAAAGAGAAACAACAATACAGCGTCGTTCCCAAAACGAATATGAAATTCGACTCCGCGCGAAACCGGGAAGGGTTTACCAGTGTCGAACCGCTGTGGAACAACACGGGGATTCAGATAACAACGGAACCAACAAGAATGAGAATCACGCTTCCTTCATGTCATGTGCCGCGGGGCTCATTCGATTTCCCTCTCTCCAGTCCGCTGTAGGAGAAATGCTCGCCCGAGTTTTGCTCCAAACATCGAACTTCCGATTGACCCCGGAGCCATCAACGAGAGTTGGAGCAGAGGCCCAGCTCAAGGAACTCAACTTTCTGGCTCCACCGCGAAAAGTTGGTGCGGACAATCATTTGAGGCTCACAAAGAGCTCTGAACAAACCACGAACCTATTCATCCCGATGATCAATATGGAGGCAGTGATTCAGATCGCTCACACACGGAAACAGATGAATGAGCCGATAGAGCATGTCCGCGGGTCGAGAATCTGGCGGCAATCAAGAGCGGAAAAAAGAAGAGGATGAACGGGATAATGAAGAAAGCGAGGCCATGTTTTCTTTTTTTCCTATCTCCGCAGCGGCCTCCGTGATGAAAGCCATAATCCACATTCACTCTCAGCTCAACGACGATCACAGTCTTCTCTTGTCTAGTTGCTAGTGGTTTGGGTGAGGTGGGATGCCCATTCCAATCGATTGGTCTTTGGAGAGGTGAGGCTCCTCCTCAGGTTTCACAAGAAGCATCCAGATTGGTTATCTTGCTTGTCTTGGTTACGGGCGAGATGACCGTAAGGTAAATAGGTGGTAGAGCCTAGTGTCAACTCCGCCTTACCGCAGCACCGGATAATCGGATTCTTCGCTCATTCGGTGCGCCCAATCAGTGGCGTAGCAACCCTCGGTGCTTCCCGGGGCGGAATCTCAATCTGATGCCCCTCATGGCGAAGTAAACTATACCAAGTCCGCTAGAGGGATAACCCGCCACCTATGGAAGTTTCGGGAGGTAGGCGAATGCCGTCGCCGTATTCTAGAAGGACGTCGCGATGCCCGGGCTGGGCGATACGATGCCCCAGAACCCGGCTCTAGACTTTGATGCCCGGGGCGGACCGCCCCCCCCCTTCGCTACGCCAGTGCCCCGGGGTGATACGATTTCCCGCTTGTTCTGTGCGCCGCAGTTCAAGGTTCCCCCCTTATTTATTGAGCTGGATCGCCTGGAAACGGTTATCGGAGCGGCGGGCCCACAGGGCGTACAATTCGACGGAAATTTCCAGTTACCGATGCACAGTTCACCGTGCATGAAAGCCACGGTGTGAACCTACGGACTTCCCTTCCGAGGTCCATATCTAAGACCAGTCTGCCTCAATCAATGCTCTCGAGGCTTTTCCAGAAAGAGGGTGGCCCTCGATAGCGATCCTCACAGAGAGAGCGGAAGCAGTGGACTATAACGTGAACGGCGAATTGCACATACAAAAGTGGTACAGTCCGTGCCATCAAGCAAACATTCCGTTCAACAGGTCATGGGTACAAACGTCGCCAAGTAACGGGCATTTATAGGGATATCGGCGATGAATCCCTCGGATAAGCCCAAAGTACAAACTTGAAGACAGATTGACAAGGGCGGTAACGTGGAACGGAGACAGGCTTCCTCGGAACACTTACCCACGAGAGCTCTCAGTGTCCCGAAATCCTCTCTGAGTCGGTTTCGAAACTCCACGGCGTTCATGTGATTGCGTTTCGCCTGGCAGCCGACGATTCTCGGGCTATCGGGCAACTGCCTCCGATGATCGATGGGATTACCTATGATCATAACAGTTTTCATACGTTTTCCAGATCTCAAAATGATGCGGACCGTCTTCCTTGTCGTGCTGATCAGCTCTTTAGCCTTGGCGACGGGCCAACTATTTGGAATCAACATCGGTGGTGACTACGGACTCGGTTCCGCGCTCGGCCTGGGAACGAGCTACGGAAGGCCGTACGGAAGCTACGGAAGGCCGTACGGAAGCTACGGAAGACCCTACGGTTATTACGGCAGACCGTATGGTGTCTACGGAAAGTGAGTTTCGATGCGACAACCGTTCGGAATGGCCTCGATGTACATTTAGGGCGTCCCATCCACGAAGAGCAACGCATGTCGTGAGCGCGCTATCATGGCACACTGGTCACTGAAATTTGCTCTGAATTTTGCAGCACCGGATATGGCTATGGATACGGAAGCAATGAGAGACCGAGATATCCCTACTATGGCGGTTGGTAATACCGTCTGAGGCCTTTCGCCGACGAATCGAATGTTTGACGACGCTTCCGAAGACCTGCGACTATCAACAGCTTTCACCGCCCCAGATCTCCCATGCGATATCAAAATTTCCCGCCGATGAGAAATATTTGTGAAAACAGTTGCCAATCTCTTGAACATGTGGACAATTTCTGCCGAACAGGATTCAAGCCTGACCTCATCGTCTTGAAAACCCAGAGGAACTCGTTTTCAAGACTTTACACTTTTTCCGTGACTGGTTTGTCGAGCGATAAAATAGTCCTCCAGTATGACAACATCGGTCCTCATTCTATTTCTGAAAATCTTCGTTCCACTGAACTGCGAGACGATTATCTTCATCGTTGGTGGGGATAGTCTGCGTGAGAGAGCTCGTCCTTGGATATTTCCAGTCAACAACAAAGGATAAGCTCCCCCACCGACATGATTATCGCGTCGAATAATATTCCATCATGAATCTGACAGATCACATCGAAGAACGGCGCCTCTAATGAAATTTGTCCGACTCTGTTCATGTCTTTTAGCTAGCTATCCGTCGTCAGCATATTCTCTCCTCAGGGGGCGCTCTGCAGATCCATTGTCGGAGGTGCCTTACTTAGGCGAAGAAACCTCACTCCTACCTACTTCATACTCCAACGGCAGGTCTTGTCATACTCGAACCGGGGGAAGTTCTGGAACGACTCACGCAAAGAATCCCTATCAGATGAAAGCGGGATTTTCCTGCAGATTCGCACCGCATTGACGCACTTCAACCAATGGAGGACTGAACAAGCGGACCGAAGCCGAGAGGACCGTCAAGGCCTCTATGCGGAACGCTCGCTCCTCCTCATAACCAACCTCTCGCTGACGCCACGATTGTCACCTACATCGTTCCGTTCCAAAACTAGTTTCTCAATTTATTTCACTTTCCTCACTTCATTTAACAGAGAATCGTTCCTAAGGATGTGGGTTATATACATTTTTAAATCATCCGGGTTAACGTTCGCGTTCCTTCCCTGAACAATTGGCACAAATGGAAGATAGGACCCCACTAAGCCTCATGTCCTGAACAATGCGGACGGTACACGGCCTCCGTCGTTCCTGATGGTCCGCCGATGTGTTCCGAAAAATCGAGTTGGGAACCTGTTGAGCAGTGTGCTGAAAGTAGGGCGGACGAACGCAGCATGGGAGCGCCGAGAGCTTCAGACCACGAAAGGGTCTCCTTGACATCGTTGGCAGCCAAAACAAGTTGGGACTCCGGTGTTACGGAGCGTCGTTTCATCAGTATTTTCATCGAAGAGCACAGACGCTTTCGACGTGATTGCATGGATGAGCGTTTTATATTGGTTCAGAGCGATGTCACAAGTTTTTTCCGAGTGGGTTTGCCCAAGCACCTGTGGCGGGGGAGAGAGCGGTAAAGGCTTCGATTAGGAATTACAGCATGAAACCACACTTGACTTCTCCAGATCAGAGCCAGAAATCGAACGAGTTCGACATTACCTCGTTTGAAGAAGGCGCCGTCACGCCGAATTTGTTGGCTATCTGTTGTGCGAGTTGGAGTAGACTTTGGCTGCATTCGACCAAATTTGATGGATGTCTCTTGTGGCTTAGCAAAGGTTCGACACACCTCTGGGTCTCCCGCATCAAATTATGGGCCTGAATGGAACCGAACCCTCTATCAAGCTGGGAATAGACTGTTTCAAAATCAATCTAAAGCCATAGTCGCTGGACTGATGCAAGAAATCAAATGGTAGGATCGTAACAGAAGTGCTAACCTTGAAGACATCGTCGGTGACTCGAGATCTTTCTTGTTTGCTAGCCTCGACGGCTTTCTCAAAATCGTCGCATCTCTGACCCAATTCGGCTTTAACGGTAGCAAGTTCCGTCACCAGAAGACTCGTGGCGAGATATTTGGTGCGCCAAACGTCGCACTCGATATTCAGCTCGTCGATGTGATTGATGTCTTTCTGGAGTTTCTGAGTGTAGAATGCGATCTCGGAAGCGAGTCTTTGTTTGTCTTCCGTCAAGAACTGAACTCTTTCCTGCATGTCTTCGCCGAGAGATGCCACAAGTAGCTTTTTGAGGTCCGCATTGACATCTACCTGGATTCTGCAATCAGATGTCAACGATGGAGTTTATCAGGGGAAGCGTGGCCACAGGACATTCCAGAGTTTTCCGGTAAAAACTCCGGATCCGTAGAATGGGCCATAACTTGGAGAATTTGATCAGACTATTCGAAGTATTCCGGGAGCCTCGCGTGGACACTTACTTGTACTGTTCTTTCAGCTGATCAACTTCTCTCTCCAGCTCGTCCACACGTCTCAGGAGCTTATTCCTCTCGTGGTCCCGCTTTGAAAGTCCTACAGCAGCTTTATAGGGTTCTTTTGGCACGAATTTCGGATGAGCATGCGTTAGCACTGGCATTGGAATCTCTCCCTTGAGTGGCGCCTCCATGCCATCGCCTTCGCTGCGGGTTGAAGTGTTGGCTGAAAAAAAGGACGATTCTACCTCACAACATCTATCTCCGTCCCCGGCTACGAGATGCTCTCGCATGAGCTCGCTCAGTATTAAGAGGGCGATGACGTTTTCCGCCGAAAACACCTGCTCCCTGCATCAGGAGAACAAAACTCGTTGCATGGTTTCTCAATGGAAGTTAATCCTAGCTTTCTCGTGATAGTTTCCGATCTACTCGGAAGCGTGGTAAGTGACTTCTCGACTCGGCAGACTGAGCAGAGCCCGTCGGCAGCCTCCAGCTGCTCCGATTCATGAGGTCTCAACAAGACGAACAAAGTTCTCTGCAGCTGGTCGAAAGGATCGCTGTCACGCGTCAAGGGCTCCACTACTCACAGATTGTCCTGTTGTGTCTGAGTGAGCGTGGGTCTGATGCCGACGAATTCATTCTGTAATTGAAGACCTTCTCAATCGTAGATCGAATCCGTGACGCCGATCAGCTGTGCGGATGTGCTCCTACCACCTAGATACACCGATGACGAGACGATGCGCAAAAGCCTCTCTCGGATTCCGTGCTCCAATATCACCGTAGAAACCTTCGAAGGAATATCACGCTAACTCAGAAGGAATTTTGCTTATCGGCGACCTTTGAAGTGAGCGCGCTTGGAAGAAGTTGTGTAGTTATTTGCCTCGCACGTTTCCGCATGTGTTTGGACTTGAGACGGCCTCTCCACTCAGCTGTTGGCCCTCCGAGTTTTAATAAAGAGCGGAAGTGCTGGTTGATTCTCTCCGCTTTTCTCATCCTTCAAATTGACTGTGTTTAAAAGAGACGGGCGGTGAATGGGCTTTGGCGTTGCCTGTTTGTAAATTCATGCCGTTCAAAAAGTCTCGATCCTTTTTACGTGCTGCGTTTCCATCTCTCGTTGGCTGGGATGTGAGTTGAGCTTGCACCAGAGCACTTGGTGAGTTAATAGTGAACAATGTCCGCCAGAAACCTCCGGAGGAATACGCCCAGAATGGATCTCGATGATTTCCGTGTTGTCAGTTGTGTCACATCCAACTGACAGCGCCGCGGTGACACATCTGCTCCGTTGTCGCACAATAATTCCGCCTCACAAAGTTCGTCTGGCGATCTTCTCGGGAAGACAGGAATCTCCGAGCAGTCCGTGATCAGGACGAATCCACAAGTTCCTCCACCGTGATCTCACCGTCAAGTTACACATAATCTCTGACTCGTGGGGGCCTCAATTCCGCGTCACAGATCTCACGAGGCTCGTATTTGGAGAAGACGCCATGGTTCAATTTTTCTCGCTGAAATTCGTTTCGGCAGTGAAGTCATTGAGGAACTTTGGGGGTTCCGTTTTCACGTCTGGAACAGTCCTCTGGTGTGTCGGTTCGGGTGACTCCGCTCTACGTTTTCCATACATATACTCCCCAATGGATATCCCTCAGTACGGGAACTGATCGTGGAACTTTGTCCCGTTCATGATATGGATGGTTTCCGACACGAAACGCGCCTTTCTGGTTCCGCTCTCCTTGCTTCTTCCATTTTGTCTTATCTTCCGTCGGTTGACTCGGTGTTGGAGATCTACTCAATCGAGAGGGCTCCTGAAACAGATTGTTCTCTCGGTTCTCTCTCGTCGAAACCAGTGGCCGCCTATTCCTCGAAGACGTTCAGTCACGACAGAGTCACTTCCGTCATGCTTAGCTCTTGGTACACGCTCTCTGTTGATTGGAGTGATTCTCCGCGGTAATTCTCCTTGTCTTATCGGTCCGCCATCCCAACTTACTGGTCACTGCTCAGAGTTTCTCATCGGCGAGCTCGGCTCGATAAGTACGATGAGTCACAGATGTTATGTTTCTTTCTCCAAATCGCTGTGCTGTGTCGACTGCGGAACAGGTTCGAGTGATCCGATATAGACATAGCTACCTGTGAATGTCGACGACGTGATTTCATTCAAGACGAACATTGTTTCGTTCAACGGCGACAATGTGAAACAAATGGCCCCGGACAACGCACGTCTGAAAGAACAATATCGCTTTTCTAGCTGATGTTGTCGTGGAGCAGAGAGACCCTGTAATTATCAGCCAAATCATCAGCGGTAGCAGCTGCAAGGCAATCGGCAGCATGGAGTCAGGAGTTCGCATCAGTTCGGGCAGTGTCCGACGGCAAATCTCATTCAACGCTCAATCGTGTGCCCGGAATTGGCGAATATGGTTCAAAGCAGTGGCGGCGATATCCTATGTCGGCATCCTCGTCGTGTTTCTCCCATGGTGGTTCGTTAAAATGGTAAGTAGACAGCAATCTGTTCGAGTGGTCTTCAAAGTGTTGCGAGCGGAGGGTTCGCGAATTTAATTGTGGCGTATCGGGCGACCATGTCCGACTTGACTCTGAAGTTCTCATTCTACCCTCATGCGATTGTGGCGCTCGGATGCGTCGTTCGGAGGTCAGTTGCGATGAGGCTCACTTTAACAAACCTGTTCTTCCCCCAGGCGAAAGATGACGATCTCTCGAGTCTGGCATTTCTCGTCGCTGGAGGTTTTCTTATGATGACCCTGCCCTTTAGCCTTTACGAAATCGCGGGTCATATCGGGAATTACAGTAAACCCTACCTACAAAAGCACATAATCCGAATCCTCTGGATGGTACCGATCTACAGTATTAACTCCGTGAGTCGATGTTGGAACAATCTATACTTCTTGGAGCATTGAATCGTTGATCTGGTTTCCTTGTCTGTGGAATATCACTTGAATCAGCGCTGTCTATGGAGCATGACGTCCATGACATTCCTGAATGATCCCGAATTGTCAACGTGTCGTATAAGCTGACTACATCAGAGGTCGTCAGACTTCTCTAACATTGGCACCTCAGGGTGCCGCAGCCGTAGATCGCCGTAGATGGAGTGTGATCAGTCCGGGGCGAAATCATCTTCGAAGTGCATCGTTTGGCCTCATTCGACACTCTATGCAACCCCTGGCACCCCGCGGCACACCTAGCAGCCGCAGGGCACTGTTTGACGACCCCTGAACTACATGATCTAACGTCTCCAGTCCCTAAGGAGCTGATTCTATCGTTTCAGTGGATCTCTCTCGGGTGGCACAGTGGGGGTTTCTACTTGGATATAGTCAGAGAATGCTATGAAGCCTACGTTATTTATAACTTCATGATGTTTTTGCTCAACTACCTCTTCTACGATCAAGATTACAATCCTGTCACTCTCGGCGAACAGCCATCTGTGAGTAGTCCTACATGGCGGTCAGGTGAACTCAGAGAGAAACGATTGCAGTTGAGAGCACGGATTTCCCGACCATTGAATGTTCGGTCTCTAAAACTTTCAGGTGAAGCACATTTTCCCGCTTTGTTTCTTCGGACCATGTCAGGGCGGTATGATCTTCATCGACAGATGTCGTCACGGCATACTGCAGTACACTGTTTGTCGACCTCTGACAACTTTTATCGCTGCGTGAGTGGATTTCGTGATGTCATCGGGGATCGGAATGCGGAATCGCTACTGGAGAACATTGCGACCCGTCGCTCAGATCATCCTACAATCAGCAGCGAAGCGACACCGTCGCTCCTCCATCCTCAATGTTCGAAGCTCCGAGAACCTGCAACAAATAGTTTGCTGCAAGGAAGCTAGTACCCTAAGGTTTGGGAGAGAAGGGACTGCTGTTTCAACCATGAATTCTCTCAGAATTCATAGTCATCGATGGAATTTTCAAAATCTGGCATTCTTCCGTGATCGACGGATCGTTGCTACATCGTGCAAAATTATCGGGATTCACATGCGTTCACACAAGCAGAAGTTCCCGTAATGTTTCAGTCAAAAAAGTAGTCCTTTATCTCCCAAACTTCAGGGCAATTGGATTCTGCGGAACTGGCTGTATTATGGGGTTAATGATTGACTGCGACGTGAGTTTCTGTTTTTCAGGCTTGCCCAAGTAACCAATACCTACGGTGAAGGAGAATTCACGCTCTCGAAATGGTTCATTTATATTGTTGTTATCAACAATGCATCCCAGTTCGTTGCCATGTATTCTCTCGTAATGTTTTACAAGGCACACCGACATTACCTGGCACCCATGTCACCCATCGGCAAATTACTTTGCATCAAAGCAGTTATTTTCTTCTCGTTTTTGTAAGTGGCGGCTTGCGTGAACACGTCTGATAAAATACAGCTGAGATATAATTTTCACCCACCTCAAGCAAGACGCGCAGAACAACATCTAAATTTCGACTCGAGCGGACTTCCACTCAGGGCATCACAGATGCTCGCTTTCCCGCACTCTACGATATGTATCTCACCGGATATGTCACTCAGTTTTCCGATCCACAGCCAAAACGTCCTGATTAGTATAGCGGCCGAGCTGGAGCTGTTCCCATCCTTAACACCCGAAGGTCAGGACGCAGAGATGAAGGCCCAAAACGTTCGGAAAGTTCAGGACTTCCTGATTTGCTTAGAGATGTTCCTGGCGGCCATTGCCCACCACTACTCGTTCTCCTACAAACCCTACCTGTGAGTTGCTCATTCCAGCATCACTCTGCGTAAACAAGAGTTTCATAACCCGTTGACAGGTCCTCTTCAAGCAAAGAACTGCGGGTTCAGCATTGTGAATATGGAACATTCGTTCACAGATCGGATCGATTCCAAAATACTTCGTTTGTCCAATCGTTGTTAGCCATGGTTGACGTTTCGGACGTAACATCCGATGTTCAGCAGCACATTAGAGTCATAGGGAGTAGCGTCACGAACTTGGGAAGCCGACGCCCGCAAGGTTTGTGAGGGGTCAAGTTCATTCACGATAAGTCAGCGTATCTCGAACTCATGAGGAGAGCTACGAAAGCATTCAAATTCGAGAAACCCCTGGTAATGATTCTACTTTCCTGCAGCACCACACGAAGAAGCGCATTTGTTGCGATCAATGGTCGCTGCCACGGAGGAGGATCAGCAGCGAACAGACGAGGAAATTCGAAGGTCGATATGGGGCAGGAAAGGGTACGATGCCATTTGAGGGGACACCCGTCGACCTAACTCTAGTTTTCGCCGAGTCCGAAGTCTCTAAAGCCAAGCTCAGGAAAGACAGAACTTGATACCGCGAATTCATTGGAACGTGCACACAAGCAATTGCAATTCATTCGAAGCACAAGATACTTCCTGACGGTTCGTTGTTGTGAAGTCAGTGATTCGAATCGTCACCGCCAACGTTCAGACATCGGGGTTTGCGTCTACGAAATATGTAAATATTCTGTATTTATGATTGGGGAGAGCGCACTCAAAGTTACGGCACCATTCTAGTCTGAATCGGGTGACTCGGGAGTCCCGACATGGTTTCCTGAACCACTTCTTCTTTATTGGGGGGAAAATGTCTAGAGCAGGCTCTTTTCGACACAGACCAAACCGGGTGTCCCCTCAAGACAGTTGTGTGTGTCAGCTACGTTTGCATGCGAACAGCACTTGTGAACGTCGTGTATGTCTAACATACTGGTGGGAGTGTGAGAGCATCACATCTTTCCCCAGACTAGTGTAATAAAAACGGGAACACATCCGACCGACTCATGTCTCGTCAGCTGACCTTGTCAAGAGGCATTCAGAACAGCCGAGTTCGCCAAGCATCGCTCACAAGAGCGCCCGAATCGATCACGCGCGACAGCTTCTTCGGACAGAAACGGAACTCATTCTCACAGCTCGACTCCGTATTCTTTGATAATCAGTGTTGTCCAGCTTCACGATGAACAGATAATTTCTGAATCCCAAGGATATAGTGGGGGCCGTCTCTCGCGTGGGCTGAATGCTCCCTGTCCAAGCTATTGTTGATGACGCCTTGAAGCTCAAATATTGAAGTCAACTGTTGATTGGATGTCCGCTCAATAGGTGATCAATTATATCCCTGAAGAGACTTCTTCGCTAGTTGTTCTCTATTCTGTTTTCTCTCGACTCAGTTCTTGTTTCGTTCCTCTTAGAAGGAGCTTCTCCGCGGAGATCTAATCACCTCGGCCTTCGTTTTTTTTTCTCTGCTTCCTCAACTTCCGAGTATTGAACGTGTGTCGCCTCGATCGGTTAGAGTCAGGCTGTATCTTCATTTCAGTCCGATGACTTGACATGAGTAGAAAACGAATGACTCAGCGCGCTATACTCCGATCCTAAAGAAACGATCGCACTCGAAAATTCTCCTCTCCGTTTCACGATAGAGGAGCTGAGATGGGCTGTGAGTCGGTCGGTCGCGCGTTACGATGCTTCCCGGCGTCGTTGATCTTCCTTCGCTCGTTCTTCAACGGCTTCTGAGAGAATGCTGTTGTCGTCGTCGTAGCGGCGGATGGCTTCTTCCCTGTGACAACAATGTGATACCTCGTTCTCAGGTCGGCGGTCTATGGGAGTATGTCTGTCGGTCTGACGGGATGATCCGATGACACTGTGGCCATCGAGGCCAGCTCCCACCACCAACACCGCCACCAACAACGGAAAGCATTGGCTGCTCGACAGCATTGGACAGACCGACCGTTCCCTCCCCCGTCCATCGCGACGCGCCGCGCAGTCAGGCTTTCTCCCGTTTCGGGGTTGTGAACCCGTCTAGCTCTCCATTTGGTAGTTCACATGGCCAACGACAATGTGCGTACAACGGTTTCTTTGTGTCCTCATTCACTCGTAGTGATTTTGTCGTTGAAATTACCCTGCTCATGGACTCCGTAGTGAGTTAATCGATTTCTTTGATTGATCAGTCTCATTCCGTTGGATCGCTTCATTGAGTCTTGGATGTGTCTGAGACGAAGTACCGCCAGAGGGTTCTTTCCTATTCACTACCACGACGGAGTTCGCACGGCTTCGAACGACGCATACCGTAGCATTTTATGTCGCTGCTATCGCATGCCGATCACTTTTTAGAGGCTTTGAGGAGAACATGATTCGTTGAGCTAGTGCACCGCATATCGAGTTCAAGGGATGAATGTTGCTTTTTCTCCTCGACGGAAAGCAATATATTACCGAATAGACCAGGAACCAAGCGGGTCGAACTCGCTTTCCATCGTTCGTTTGAAAGCTTCCGCACTTCGTCCCCTCCGCATTTCGGGACTGAACGCATGTGCCACAACTGTGTCTGAATATTTGTTTGCATCCGACTTGACAGAACTGGACTCTTCGCTCTGCGCTTTCGACTGATAACAGCATCCCTGTTGGTTGTTCCGTGCGACGGGTGGAACGCAACACATGAATGACTAATCCAAAAGATTAAAACTGGATCTGTTGTCGCTTTCCAGGCTGTCCGCTCTCCAAGCGGTCACCGGTGGACGCCCCGCCCGCGTGCCATTCGACGACGATGAACAACTGCTGCTGTGATCGTAATGACCGAAAAAAACGAGCCGCCAGTCTTCTCGGTTCATCTGAAGCAAGGCGTGAGACTGCCGCGCGTATTTCCCCCAGAACCGAATCCTTATGAACAATTGGACTTCCGCCCCGCGGACAACGACGTGGTTCTTTGCAGTTACCCGGCTTCGGGTGAAGATACGGTCATCAACATTCTCAAAGCGCTGCTCTCACGCGATCCAGGGTGTTCCCGCGGCGGCGCCGACAGGAACGCAGGCCGGCTTCATGTGACACATCTCCCGTTCTGCCGGTCTCGTTGGAACCCAAATGCGCGATACGTTCTACTGCTGAGGAATCCCAAACAAGTCTGTGTGTCGTTCTTCTACCTTTTCAAAGCAGTCTTCCAACGTCTGTACGACCGTCCGCCAGAGGAAAATTGCAGTTTCAACACCTTCTATCGTTTGTTCATTAATGGCAAAGTGGCTTTCGGAGACTATTTCCGGCACACACGATCCTGGCTCGAGCGGGGCTGCGGCCAATCGTGCCTGTGCGAAGAGCGGAAAATCATTCCCGATGCCGGAAACCTCATCATACTCATATACGAAGATCTGGAGCTCGAGCTCGAGCTCAATTTGCGTCGTTTGATACAGTTCATGAATGTTGATGTTGACATCTCGAGAGTTCTCGAGGAGGCCAGTGGCGCACTCGGCGGTCCATCGGCCGGAATCGACGGTTTCAACGGCGACGGTCGCCGGAAGAAGATGGGACTCTCTGGAGGTTGGGAAAGCCACTTCTCCAAAGATCACCGGATCCGTTTCGATGAGTGGGTTCGATGGAACGGGAATGCGTGTATCTACAACAAGTTCTGGTTCGACGCGCTGTGATACGTTGTAGTTTCGGACGAGGACGAGAACACTTGAATGTTTTTCGGAATGAGTGGAGCACCTAATTTGGTTTGTACATTCTTCATGGTTTTGGCGTGGTTGTCGGAATAAACAGCTCCAGGCTATTAGATCGGGCCCGGAACAATTTTTTGAGAGCTTGGGAAATGATGGAAGATTCTTCAGGAAAAGCAGCAATGTAGCATCGGATCGTGCGGAAACGACGTTGAGGACGCATCGAAGTGAGGGTGTTATTCCTGATAATGTAGGCCGAGAGTCGCGGTCGATCGCAACCATTGGGAACCTGAACGGAAGATGGAGAATGTTGGGCGCGATAAAGAATCCTACAGAACCATACATCCCACCAACCGGAGTAAAAGTTTCCAACGAATCATCCGAGACCGTTTCAGGATCAAAGAAGGGAAACCAGCAGTTCCCGCCTCAGGCTCTGAAATAGTGCTAACGCAGTTTGTGCAGTGCGGGGTAACTCACATCTATCGAGTAGGCCCGGGGGATGCATGGTAGGGGATCTCGGTAGGTCGCTGAATGCGACATCGGGTTTTGGTTATTGGCTTCCCATGGGGTGAAAACAGGGCTTTGGTACTCGCAGAAGCTGCTCCGTAGAGGAGGCGAGAAGACCTTATCATGGGAAACGAAATCGATACATCGTTGTCGCCGCTTGTCTGGAGGCTCTTGACGCTCGCACGGAAGAGTTTCCAGAGATGACGATCTAATCAAACTTATGCGGGATTCTCGAGAAAGATGACGGTCGACACCTTCTGGCTGCGAGCTCCCCGCGTCCGATTCTCCGCCAGACTCCGGTCCTTCCATCACGATCTTACGAACGCGTCTTAAACCAAGTTTCCGTGGACCATGAACTCGGATTCAGATCCATCAGCGTCCTCGAATACCGAATTTCTCCGAGGAAGAACTGCTCCCTGAAACGATTCAATGTTCCAGACAGCTCTGAGCGATCGACGGAACCGTGAAATTCCGGCGCAACATGCAACTCGCATATTCGGCATACAATTTGCATTTCCGATATGCGAGCTCGCTTTCGCATCAGCGATATGTGCCTGCATAGCGCTCCATGCCCTTATGATCGGACACGGCCTCAGCAAAGCAGGATGTAGCATCTGCATGACGTACGCTTCCTGCGAAGAGCTGTACTCGAAGTCTAAATACCATCTGGAAGGGCTGTGGAAGGGAGTTCCGCTTGCTGAAAGCAGTGGGGCAGACGGCATCGACAATTAGAACATTTTTCTGTAGGCGTTTATCTAAACCCTCCATAGGATCTGTGGTCAAAATAAAATTCGCCTCCTTCAGCTCAAGATAGTTCTAGGGAGTATGCATCCCGGGTTGGCATGCAATGGAATATCGCTCGGACGGCATAGCCCCAGACTCCAGGGAGACGATGGTCAGAGTAGGGACTCGACTGGCTCCTCGTCGGAATGGATATTCACTCGTGAGTGGGAGAGCGCCCACCTGCGGGGATCGTGATTTTTCCGTGCCCTCTCCCGGCCTGTCGGACATGCTGGTTGCGCGGAGTCTGGCACCAGGGAACCGAGAAACTTCGGTTGGTTCCTACCTCAGGAAGCTTTCGGGAAACGAAGGGATACATTATCGCATTGCTTGTGTGTCCGTTCTGGTGACTGGGTAAGATGGGCTGGGAATACATTCATCCACAACGAGATTGGCTTTGGAGCACTTCGTCGAGTGCTGAAGAGTCGAATACTCAGTCCTGAAATGCAACCATCGGTAGGCGCGCTGGAGCTGGGCTGAGATATGACATCCCGTGCTTACTCGCATGTGGAATCAGGAGCCCCAGTTTAAAAGAGGAACCCCGGAGGAAATGAGCTGGGAGCATCTGTCGCGCGCCCTGCATCGAGATCATGTTTTTAACCTGTCGAGTTTTCGTTTGAACACAGCTCGGGCGCCCCGTGGGCCCATGGAATACAGCTCCAGTGCAATGAGAAATGCATGGAGAACACGAGGAGCTCGGGGGAAATGCGCGAGAGAACGATTCCCGGTTTCCTGTCGAATTTCTCCACAGAGTCGTTGGTTCTCCCGCCGCTCCCGCGGGAACGGCACGGTACCGGAGAGGCGGTAGATCTGGTCATTGTACGATCACGAAAAATCGTATCGGGCTCATTCAGCTCCGAGCGAATGACTCCTCGGCCGACTACCGTAACAGGCGATATTGCAAAATTCTTGTCGATTGGCCTCTGTCAAGAATCTTTGTCACTCACTTTTCGAAAATCGTTCTCCTCTCGTCGGTTTTTTCGTCAATCAAGTCACGAGCAGTCTCGGTAAGTGTCTTCAAGAGAATCGACTGAACGAAACTAGAAAAGAGATGTCCAAGAAAGCGATTCCTCGATTCGCTGTGGTTCAGCTTTGAACGACCGATGGCGACAGAATTTCAGAGTTATCAGGAAACATGCTTTCGATCCGAATTTCGGGGAAGGTAATCTTCGCCTACGAGTGGACCCTAATTTTCATTTCATTCACCGTATTCAATGCGGATGGTATTCGGATATACTATCAGTACCATTACGTTCCGCAGCTCAGCGTACGATGAAGATACGGACCGTACCGAAAAACGGCCCGGCTGGCATCCGTCCACGATCCGTATTCCAGCCGTGCGGTGCGGGCCTATTTTCGGACACCGGCGTTCCAGGAGTGCAGCTTTTAGCTGCGTCTTGTGGTAAGGTTGGTTGGGCTCAGGTCTGGGAAATACCGAAATCACGTGTGTATGTTAGTGACCGGAATCGAACCCGCGGCCCACCTCTGACTTTCTGTTCGGGACAACGTCAACACGGCCTAGGTAGAACATGTAAATTTGCACGTCAAGTGTACACAGACCGCTCAGAACGCTCGTTGGCTTGGAGTTCTAGGGGAATCGGTGGTCGGGAGACTTCCAGAGAAGATCTGAGATTATAGCAATGATTGTCAACCAGGAGATGAGAGACTCTCCGCTCGATGGGGCGGCCGAAGAGAGCCGCGTACCTTCCGAACATTATAAATCTGCTGAAGATGTGCCAACGAAGCCGCATGAGTAATGCATGCATTTTTTTTTTGTTCATGCGAGCCCGCTCGGAGGAGGGATACATGACTGCTGAGAATCCAAAATCGACCTCTCGCTCCGAAATATTCAAAGAGCTCACGATGAATGCTCGCAAACCACTCTCCGGTCGTCAGCACCATGGGTTTCATCGTTCACGTTGCCGATTTGCTGTGGAGCTCTCCCAACTCTCACAATCGATAGATGACGGCGTTCTATCGTTGAATTCGATCGCAACTCCATTCATTGGACCAGTCTCAGATCCCGCCCTGTCTCCGTTGTAAGAATCAGAAACATGTTCTGAAATCAATTGGGCTTCTCCATATGCGAGCAATGCGTCTGTTAGTGCGAATATTGCTCTGAGCAACCTCTTACTCAGGAAACATGACAAGCCCCAGGAGACAATATTCTCTTGGAAACTCAAAAAATCTACTGTCTCGGAATCCGGCTCACTTCTCATTTCCCCCAGCCCTCACGGTCAAGCCAGCTCATCGATACTCGGAGCGAATAGGGACACAGATGGCCACGTTGGCTCCTTGGTATTTGTGCCTGAATTCCGTGAAGCACGACCACGAGTCAGAGGTATCTCGTCTGTTCCGAATGGTGAAAAGGCGCATGTGTGCCTCATTTTGGAGTGCGCGTATTTTCGATGGGGAGGCTTTTCATCCAGAAACTGCTCCCTGAACTCAGGTTCCCCCAGATTTTGCGATCGGGCTCATTCCTACCATCCAATGATTCCCACGATCGGTCCATCCGGTTCTGAGCGGATCGGACCCACCAGTCGATGACGGAGCTCTTTGTGACTGCGCTGGAGTCAATGAATATTTCGGGGTAGACAGCCTGCGCTTCCGGTTTCCTGCCGGATCCGGCAATGTCGAACGCGAAACCCCGAGCATAAACCAGCCGGAGCTGATCTGGGAGCAGCCAGCGGTCGTCGCGCGTCAGGCCGGAGGGCGAGACTCGCAAAGTAAATCCGCCATTTAACATTGTGGGTTATGGCAGGGCTTTCTTTCGAGGTGTTTGCGCCGCGCGAGACATTTTAAAAAGCCCCATCTAAAAGTGGGGCAGACTCCTGTTCTGTGTAGCAAACTCCGCTTTCTTCTTCCGTCTCGCCCCCGTTCTCTCTCTTCCGGTCGGCGCCAGTCGGGCTTAATCGCAGAGTCAGGACGTCATTGCCTGGGCAGCTAAATCGTTCCTTCGCGACCGCTGTTGTACGCTGCATTCCCGAGAGTATTACATGGTACGCGCCGGTCGTGGCAACCCGCTCCTCACTTTTCCTGGCCTTCTGCTCGTTCTTCTTTGAGAACTCGGAAACAACTCATTTCTGAGGAGATTCCGTTAACTGTAGTTTCATTGAGTTCAAGGCCATTGTCTGATCCACTTGGAGCCAGCCCGAACTCCGTGACTCGGCCAGATCATGGCGGAGAACTCTCTCCCCCCCCCCCCTCCCGGCGAACCCCCTCCGGAAGGCTGTCCGTCGAGCTTTCGGGGAATTTATTCTCCTCAAGCTCCAGCTCGACTTCGCATAAATCGTCCTTTTTGAGGCGCATTGAAGATGCTGCGAGCGTTGTCAGCTTTTTTGCATTTCGCGGTGGGATATCTGAATGAGAAGCTCGTTCGCTGCGTTTCAGAATTGCGGCGAGAGCGATTGTGTGAGTGCGCATGCGTTTCGTGGTTTGACGAGGTTCCCTTCTGTTTGATCCGTGTCACGCGAGCCCTTAATGAAGGACGAGACCGGAGAAGAACTCAGCTGTGTTGGGTAACGCGCTTGTAAGACTCTCGCACGTTTCCAAACGAGGCGGCCAGCGTCAGTCCTTGCGCGTCATTGTCCAGGAGCTGCGTGTGTGACTTTCTGTCCGTGAGTTTGTAACATGACTCATAAGTGTTCTTTGATGTCGTCAACATGGCAAATCCGACGTGGCTGTTGGCAGGACGAAATCATCTGAAACCGACGCACAAACATTATCGTCCTCGGAGAGATAAAAATCTGGGCGCCGCTTTCACTGTTGCAACTCCGAAAGCCAGAGGAAGGGTTGAGCCAATCAAGAGGGGGGGGGGGAGGGGGCTCGAACCCCCGAAATCTGGAAAGCGAAAGCTCTCTTACCAGAACCGTATTCCTGAGAATCGAGATTACCAAAATGATGTTCGTAAGGAGAGAGGACGAGACGTGGGGTTTCCACTTGGGATGTGTGAGGACAAAGACCACGTACGACGCTCGTGTGACACACGACTGGAAAGTTGATTCCATTTCCTTCGAAACTCCGACCCGTATTGAGCCGTTAGCCGTCCTTCAGATTTTATTTTTGCCAGAGAAAATGTGTTCCTCCGAATGGTAACGATTTGCAAGCTTTCCCTCAAACTCCGACGCGCTCATTCTGGAAGGTTCCGAACAAACATCGTTGACGATGACATTGAGGACGATTGGTTGAAGCTCGATGAGATTGCATCCGGATGTAATTTTAGGTTTTGAGACAATCTCGGTGAAACAATGGTAGTCATCCCCCTTAATCAAAGTGTCATTTGAGCCCATCCTCATTGGGGAGCGACTGATAATGGAACAGAGCTCTCGAACACTCATGATTGACTTTAATGCAAGATCATTGAATATTTGCTCTTGGCCGAATACTTGGTCTCGGTATTTCAAGCAAGACGAACCTCTCCTATCGGGCAGATTTCTCTCGCAGCCAATTCGCTGAGAGACTTGTTCGCACCGAGTTCTCCAGATGCCGATCAGAGGGAGCATATCTCGCACGCCAATGTCACATCAATGCCCCACTTTGAGAACAGTATGAGTGAGCGTTGATTTTTTTTTATCGTATTTTACGTCAGGAAGCCCCGGGCTTCACCTATTCAGCTCGCTATGAAGAGCCTCATTTTGGAACTCCGTTGGCTCATTTGTTTCTGCCGTCTCTCCAGACCCCGTCAGGGACCTTCGAAGAACCACGGGCACGACATCCATTCAGATCATGATCAAAATTCTGCCGTGGAGGATCGAGTGCCTCCAAAAAACGATCATATCGCGCTCGGTTCCCTCGATCTGTCAGCGTTCCCATCAAGGTCAGCTTGCAGAAACCTGGCGGAGAAATGTCATATTCTCGAGACTGCTACCGTGGAAGACATGTCCGCATCATTGAGTCGGAAAGAAAAAGGAACCAAGAGTGGATATTCCAGAAGCGAATCCAGCAACTCGACACGCGCCAAGCCTAAGATAGTGTCACATAACCGTTCCGTACAATGACCATAAGATATTCGCTCGAAGAATATCCACTGCGGAAAACGATCTCAAACTCGGGCGAACAACAGCAACCAGTCGGCACGAAGCGATGGCCAGCGTGCTCAACATTCAGCGTGTGGTCTGCAGCGGTCACCACTGAGAGGTCGTGGGCTCGAGTCGATGCCGACTCTTTCGGGCTGACTGAAGCTATACCAACCCCGATTCTGGAATACAACCCTAAGGGGTTTCAATGTGCTCCTGGGAATATATTCGGAATCGTCTGGTAGGATGATCGCAAGCTCGCTTGACCTCGCGCTCGAAAACCTCAACCTGGAATTCCCAACGAGAGTTTAGGTGCGACGCTGCTCTCGAATCACAAAAGAGAATTCTGGGCGATTTTGCTGTGCGGAAAAAAAATCAGTCAGTTTCGTATCATTCGAGGTTGGCTTCGACGAGAGTTCCCCTGGTCACAGTTGATATTTTCAGAGCCGAGCATCTCCCAAGTCTTCACGCGATCAAGGACTTCAGAACAAAGCATTCGCGTGGGTCGACCGGCGGCATCCTCCCTCGCGATCCGATCCTTCTCTCCCGTGCGTAATTTTCACCATAAGATTGATTCCCTAAACAATTCAAGAAACCCGCCAGCCGGCGAGAAGGATCAACAACAATTCTCATTCAATCTCCGCGAGTCGCAGAAGCTTGCTTTTATTGCGAGCTCTGGGAACAACGTCGCGCGATGTTTCGAGTCGACAGAAGCACCTGACAATCCGAGCTCTATGGAGATGGATTTGAGCGCAGTTCCCCCGCGGCCCGTACCGGCGCCTCGGAGAGCCGGTTCGGGTCCTCAAAGCGATCAAGCGAAACACGAGAGGATCGAAGTGTTCCAAAGTGTGGAGTGTGTGCCGCGGTCACTTTCGAAACGGAATCTGGTGACATGCTCAATCGTCATGGCTCAGTATGTGTGCACCGCAGCCGTCGTGCACGAATTTGCGTACAGGCGCGACAACATCGCTGGATTCGATCGAACTCATTACGGAGTCCTGAGAGCAGCTCCGCTAATAGTCGCAGCGGCATTATATTCGCTGTGGATGCCCCGGATACGACTGGTGTTCGGACTGGCGACGATAATGGCTTCAGAGATTGCGTTGATCTTCCTCGAAATTGACATCGACGTCAACGACAACGGCGCCCGCCAGGACAACAGAAACGAGTGGAGGTTCTACGGACCTCTGTTGGCTCATCTCGTGCTCGGATCGGGAATCCACATCTCCGAAAGAGCCCTGGAACCTCTGTGCCACTCAAAGTATCGACTTCTGCCCTTCTTCGCGGCGATAATGACCCAGCCTCTCATAAGTGGATACATCGACGACAAACGACTGTCACCGTTGGTTGTAGCCCTGTCGGTGATCCCTTGCTCGGCGCTACAGCTCTACCTCGAACGCTTCGAGCTGAAACGATTTCCTCTAACGACAACGAGATCCATGGGCGTCCAGCTCTGCGCGCTCTCCAGCTTCTACCTCATTTGGGGAAAACTCGCAACCGTCAAATTTCTCATAGCGCTCGTTGGGCTGGAAAAAGATTGCCAGCCGCTCCTCTTCCTAACCTTTGGTGGCTGCGCTCTCCTCGTGTGCGTCGCCCTGAAATACGTTCCGAATTCTTGGTGTGCCAACTTGTTCCACGCGGCCATACCGCTTGTGACTGTCGGTCTGCTGATCGACTCCGATCTCGTCCTTGAGCCAGAGGTGTGGTCAGTGTTCGCGGCGAAAGCGCTGCTGGGTGCAGGACTCGCCCTCACCGTGGGACTCGCCGGTTTCGCCAGTTGTGGCAACCGTGACGGCCGCGGCGCTGAGCCCCGTTGGCTGCTTTGTTCCGTAGGAGGGGTATTTGGTATCGTTGTCAGCACGTTCATCGCCGACCACCATCATCAGTACGTTGTGAACATCATCGACCTCGTCGTGTATCTTCTGTCGGCGGCGGTTCTCGTGGCTGAGAATCTTCTCCTCCGCTACCGAAGCGACCAGACCGCTCACAGCGTCAGTGAAACTGTCAGCAAACTTTGACAACGAAAATACCATGCGGGACGCGAGAGCTGGATCGCGATCGACGCCGAGGGCGGTGCTCCACAAGTCCCCCGGGAGTGCGCGCCCCGCGGAATATTCTCCGAAACCAATCGTGTTCCGTGACTGATTTCGACGAACCGCCGTGAGAACGGAAGAAAGAGGGAAAATAGCTTCGAACGGGGGTCGCTTGTTTCGGCCCTGATACCACGTTCGATTTAGAATGCTCCAGAATGACTCGGTCGATTTCTCCTCTTGACCGAAATTGTCCTTGCGGCTCAAAATCTTCCCCCGCTCCAGAGGAACGAGAGCAGCGACGCTTCCGTTCAAACTCTTTGAGGAATCGACAAAACGGTGCAGAATAGGTAAACCGATCTTGTCAGGACAGATAAAAAAAATGGTTGTCGTTTTTCGTCGAATTTCCCATTTGCCATATATACTTTGTATTCACCGGATAGGTTGAGCGTTGGGAGAGAACGCTGATGAGAGCCGAAGTCATCTTGGATTGGAATCCGGTAAAAACGAGCCTGTGATAGATTGAACTCGCATGTAAAGTTTCCGGCCACTTGAGTTGCAGTGACTCCGCCCGGTCTATTAGATCAGTAGCTCTAATAGCAGACTTGTCAAGAATTTACAACGTCCGTGCTCTTACCACGTTAGCCGAGCGTTCGAGCTGGGGGAATCTTGCTCAGACTGCCGGCGGCGAGACGAATTCGAGGAACGGATTCACCGATGAACGGAACGCCGGATGCAATTCAGGAGCCACTCAGAGATAATCCACATTCCTGGAGATGGCGGCAGTCGGCATGGCGAGCGGGACTGCCTCCCTGCAGGCCATGGCCAAGCAATATCTCAGAGCTTAGTTCGACATATATCAGCCCGCTGGCGCCCCGGTCAGGTGGCTGCTAAGAAACTCGCTTGATTAGCAACTCATATACAGCCACCAGAGCGGTTTCAACCTGTCACGGAGTCTACCATAGCTGACCTGGAGAAGACCTGCTGCTCTTCGGCCGTCGCGTCGGGAGCAAAACGAGGATCGGGCTCGGTCGAGGGGAAAACCCTCATCCGGAACAGTAGGCGACCGAAGCGATCGGGTTTTCTCTCAGATTCCCGGTCACGACTGTCGGGAAATCCACGTGGGCGGATGTTTTGATGGCAGGCTCGAGACCGACGTCGGCGAGCTATCACATGACTCCTTCCCGATGGAATGTCTGGGTTCCAACGATTTCGAGAGATTCCGAACTCATTAGAGAGAATCCTCGACGTTCTCCGAGAACGGAGTGTTTCCACCGCAGTTTCTTCGCTATTCCAATACTAGACACCACCGGCGCCCTGTATCATCTGAACAGCTTAGATACGTGGCGGGTGTTTTCTCCAACGTCGAATGAGTTCTCATCCTGTTGATCAACGCGACACTCCCTTGGAAATAACATTCCGTGTTCCAGAGGAGCTGTTCAGGGCCAAGGTCCTGTTGTTGAAACCCCTGCCGGAGGGTTTCACACCAGCTCAAAGAAGAGGACGAGGCTACTCGATGGGACCCCCTGTCCAATGACCCGGCTGTTTCGGACGACCCGGTATTTGAGAATTTTCAACCAGCGCATAACTGTGCCCCGGGCGCACTGGCTCGAGTTTCGGGAAGAATGATTTGATTCGTCCAGAGAATCACGGAAACAGTCTCCGTGCCAGTCGGTTCGGCATCGAAGGCTCGAATCAACGACCTTCCAGACGACGGGCCGCCCTGGGAGCGTGCACGCTCTGCATGTTAACGTGCATGGTGCGATAATCGTCAGATCATGCTGCTGGCTTGAGGAAATCGACAATTTCGACAGAATCGCGCGACGTAAACGCCAGTCGTCTCTTCCCCAAGTCGAGAATCACAGAATTTTCGCAGACCGCTCAAAAGTTGCGCCTGTGGCATCGTTCGAAAACAGAACTTCTCAACGCACTCTGTCGGATGGAAGATGCGTTTAGTCTGCTGGTGGATGACAAACTGCTGTGAAGGGAACAGAAGAATATGATTATTCTCTACGGGACCCGATTTGAGGAGGCGTTCTATGGAGCGCGATTCTCTTTCCGAATCGAACTCGCGGCTAGCCGTAACACCCATATCCGTATTACATGGAGAATAACTTCCATCGCTTCTGCTCGTCCCCGGGACATGATGAGTTGTCGAACACGCGCCATGATCTCGAAAGGATCAGATGAATTGGAAACAAAGAACGATGGCTGACGAGTTAAAAATCAGTTCCATCGACGATACCCGTCCCGTTGTCGAGGACACGGTGTGTTGTTGTTTCTCAAAGATCGACTCGGAGGACGCGCGTGCATCATCTTACAGCATGGTGGGAGATGCCTGTGCTCGGCTCGAATGTCACTCCACGTTTGAATTGAAGCCGTTCCCCGATTGAATTTTTCGTTCCATCCCGATCTCAGTGTCTCTTGCGGAGGGAATTGATGAGTGGAAGTGGTCTAACTGTTTGTGCAAATTCATGTCTCGAGGCGAAGCCCTGTCGTACGGATAGCTCAACAGCGAGGACTAGCCGAAATTTGAATTTAGAGGAAAATAGCCAGAAACAGAGTCTTCCGTCCCGAGCTCGCTATTTGATGTGGACAAACACTTGAACGAGAGAGGTCGGGAACGATATCAGGTGGGAAGATTCCATTGACGCACGATTGGCGAACCATGGGAATCATTCGTCGACGAAACCTCGACAAGCTTCGGGTTTATTGTCCTTGAGCACGAGCTCCCCGTCCCGACGATTCCATGTCGATGAAAGTGTGATGTGATCATCGCTTTTACGAGGAATTCCGGAGCCTCGGGAAGCCGCAACCGATCAAGTCGAAAATCGTATGCGAAGTTCGAATCCTGGGGCAGCTTTTGAGGAACATTTGAGGTCAGCATCTTCCGTCTGATTCCAATCGCCGTATCCGAGAGTACATGCGAGACACACTCGAGAAATCTAAGAAGGCGTGTACAGATGAAGCCGCCCCTCCTTCCGCAAGGGTTGGAGTCTCACGGTCGCCCGATGGCGCACCAAAGTTAACGGACATCACATGACCGCTGACCCCGAAAAGCCATCGAGCCTCACGAGGCGAATGAATAACTAACCGAGATGGTAACCGTTCGGATTATATCGACAGAGAGGTGGAAAAGGGATGAGATGGTATCGTCGAATAGAGCTTTCTAGAAGCAAGAGCTTGGATCGAGTGGTAATTTCGCAACGAACACAGACACTCAAAACGCTCAGAACGGCCCGAGTGCAGTGCAAACAGCCAAGCGAGTGTGGCTCAGATACTAGACAGCTAATCACAGCGCGATGAACCCAAGTCGTGACTCTCCCGGGTTGATGCGCGATAAGAAACTCAACACCGGAACACTCGGAACGAATCTAAGGAAATAAAAGCTGTCCGAAGTTCTCTTGGAGTTCGCGGCTGTGCACGCAAACAAGGGTGCTGATGGAACTGTAAGAAAAACGAGGATTTTGTGGGCGCAAAGAGAAATCCAGTACATGCACCACGTTTGATTCATCGTTTCCTCTCTCCGCCTCGTTCGATGGGCTCAACTGACCGTTCCTCCCATGATGGAACCAACCACTGAGTGTCGCTCAGACGTGGTAGATGTGACCGTTCAAAGCACCTGGTAGTCTAGGTTGCGCCACATTCATTCCCATTGCTCTGAGAGACCCGAGCTCAGCCGAACCGCGCTACGTCACGTGTACCTCTACGACCGAGCGAACAGTCGGTTCTTTGAAGAAAGCGTCGCTGCCGAGACTCTCACCTGTTTCAATGGTTTTGACAGCTACTTCAAACGCTCTGAAGGACTCCAAAGCTCACGAGAATCAGCGAGGGAGGCAGCACTTTTTTTCTCCATCTTCAACCCAGTTGGCGATCGTGGTTTTTTCCGCCCAACGTTCCATTCTGTAATCCATCGTTCTGCTGCTGAGCTCAGCTCAAGTAGTCTCTTTGTGAGAACATGTCCTGACCATTGTATGTCCTCTTCAGACGTAGGTGTCAAAGCCTGATACCCGCTCACCGTGGGCTGTACCGATTGACTACTGTCGCGACCGTGTACCGTCGGAGAAGTACCGTTGCACGACGTGGCGTTCCGAATCGCAGTGAGCTTCACTTTGTTTACAAGTATCGACGCGCGACTGCGCTTCGCACTCAGCTCGGAGAAGCTGATCGAGAAAGTCGTGCGTTTCAGTGGAGTGTTTTTGCGACTTCTCGTCGGTCGCCTCGAAGAGCAGTGTCGTCGAACCGGCCAACAGGCGTAGGGTTTTGAGAGAAGAAGCAGTCAGCTCGGTGCCGGCCGACGACCGTTACTTGCGACGGAAAATGATTTCATCAATGTCGCGATTAGGCATGTTTCAGAACAATTTCGAGGGCCAACCCGCGGAGCTTCGGGAATGGAGAGTGTGAATATTCCGCTGATCCCCCCGTTCGATACAACGGTGGTAAGCATTTACACTACTACCCAGTGAAGGCTCAAAACGGAGGGAATCCATGACAAATGGAAGGCTCGAAAATGAGAAAAGCTTCGGGGAGCTCACCATGATGACTAACGAGCTCCAAAGCTCCTGGATATTCTAAGAAACACAGGAGATCGCTCGAGCGCGAATAAATATGTTCGAGCGGGTCGAAAACCACTGAGTTGAGTGTGTGGGGCAACGCTCCCGAGACGGTCCACCTCCCAACAGGTACGTTCAACGATTTCGACGAGGTTCGCGGAAACCCACGCTCGCAATCCACCACGGTATGTGAGTACACAAATCGCTGGAAATTGGGCAGATTTCCGCTCTAATACGCGTCCAACCTGCTTTCGAGACAGGATTCCCATGGGGAATGAATTAATCCTGTTTCTTTCCGTTCGTGCTGTCGCTCTTCCGATGATTTTCCATCCTTGACATGGGGCCATCGCGAATCCTCATCCACAGCTCGCCTCTGATCCTTGGGAGCGAGGAGAAACGGGGCCTTACAGGGGATTCTCGAGGAAAGCACGAGGAAGACGGCGGCCTGGTTCCCGTTTCTCTCAGAGAATCTTCACCATCGTCAGCTGTGACATGGAGGATGACATAATTGAGCTGACAATTAGTTTCACGATATCGCTCCGATCTCGGCGAGCAACTGATCGAGCGATAGAAGGTCGGCAGTTCTTTTCCAGACAGAGTATGATCATTGAACGTGCACGTTGCGAGCGCTCTCATTGTGTTTGTCTGAGCGAGTGGAGGAAGAAAACCGTTTCAGAGAAGTCTCACGTGCTACTCAGTCGCAACAGTCCACGCGTGTAGAGTGAAGCGGTTCTCAGACGTCGCTGTCGAGACGTATGCTGTATCAGCTGCGCACTTCACACAGAAACGCGGAAAAGATGAAGCAAGTCATCCGTAGATTGGGGTATCCGATCTCTGCCATGCTCGGGAATTTGCTGTGAAGAGTTGGACGCAAATCTCTCGTCGGGATTTAGAGAGTTTCGGGAGGAACGTCGATCGGACGAACTCGACTCGCTCTACCTAGTGCGAGTCGGTGCGCGAGTCGTGGCCCGAACCCTCGCCTGAGAACTATAAATAGTTCCCAGGCGCCTTGTTTGATAACAGTTTCTTGCAGGATTTCATCGAGAAAACGACTGGAGTGAGAGTTTCCTAGGAGTGAACGGCGATCGGATTTCTGCGTGAAGTGGTCCGTGATCGAGGTGAGTCCGACGTAGTGAGCTCCTAGGCCGGGCAAGTCATGCGAAACGGCTCGCGTCCAACTCTTCTGTTGATCATTCGGATAACGACGGGACGGTTCGACACAGCGACGATTCAACTACGCACTTGATGAAATTTGAGAGAGCAACTCCGAACTTCGCTGCTCCAGATTCTATCGATCCGGAGCCTTCCATGGAAGCTTCGTCGACGAGAGGGAGAAGCGCTACATGGATAAAGACAGTCGGACGTCGCAGCGAACGGCCACGAAACGATGCTGAACTGTCAACGGGCTCTCAGCGGCAGTAAAATAAACTCACTGAGCGCTCGGAGAATCAGGCGGTGCTTGTCAGAGAATCGTTCCTCCATTAGTCTCTGGAGAAGCTTAACCAGTTGTTGATGAGACGCGCGCGTTGATTATCCTCCCGAACGACTCTCCAGCTTTACAGAGACCTTTGAGCGGACGCGATTTCCTTTGGGAGTCGGGCGCGGAAGTATCGTCAGTGGAAAAATCGAACGATACAGCGCGTTGATCAGTTCTCATCGGAGGCTTGAACCTCAGGCCTTCGAACGATTGCTCACTTGGAGATCATTCTGCGTGCATTCAACGGCCGGTTGCGTCATCAGCCGAGACTACGCATCTGACTGACGTCAAAATAGCCCAGGCGACGGCCGAGGCCAAGCATGAATCACTCGTGGGACAATATTAGCCATGCCTCTCCAAGGACGTTGACGACGATCCCCTCCGCTTTCGTTCATATCCTTTTTTCGACCAAATCGATCCGAAGACCAACACCCTCTCAAAGCTCCATGATGACCTTGATCAGACGGAGCACAGCAGGGCGAATTCGTCGACGAGAAGTCGAGAGGAAATAGTTTTCGAGAATCGAGAACCGTCATCTTTCTTTCCCGCTTTCTTTCGTTCCTCTAGAGGGCTCCTCGTAGAAGTGAGATTGTGGGTGATGGAAAGCGAGCGAGCGAGCAAGTGATACGCCGACCAGGTCCTGAAGACGTCTATGTGGAAGGAAGCCGAAAAAACTGTTACTATGTGAGAGGGTTTGTCCGTTTGCGCAAAATTGGTCGTTCCGGAGATCGCTGGCAGTCAACTCGGAAAATTTAGGAACGGCACAAAATAGACCACACGGTGTTGGCAGCATACATTGTAGACGCTGCTGAGGAGCTTCTACGTAACCTGTGTGCGTTCTCCGAAAGAGGAAACGAGATCATCGACCTCACTGGGGAGATTCGAGCGGGAGAACAAACGAAAATTGATGCTGGCCTGCATCAGACCTCTCCAGCGGATGAAGTACGCGCTGAATTTCGCGTGCCCATGACTGTCAAATTTACATATGATACAAGTGTGTCACGTGGGCGCAATCTCAATCTGCTTCATCCCGGGGTGTCTTGTTCTATATTCCTCCTCGGAGGGAGACTGTGTTGAGCACTGAGAGAGAGTTGTGAAGACGTCGTCGCAATTCCCGCTATCGAGATGAGCGCGGAAATATCTGTCCTGCCGTTCCTAGATCCGAACACAGCGATTCGCGGGAACCCATGCGGGGAAAACACTCTACCCAGAGCATGCGCTCGTCCAGACACCCATTTCAACCAGCGGCGAATCTTGTGTGGATTTCGTTTGGCTCGCTCGAGTCGAAGGTATTCGACGCAAGATGTCGTTCCGCAGTTGATACGGGTTCAGATATAGTTCGAAGTTGTTGGACTCATCGATCAAGACCGTCCAAGTCTCGCATGGATCGCCTCCGATAGTGGCTCGGAATCGACGGGGAAGACCGATCGCTCACTGCTTGGAAGTATGCAGTGGCGGCGATCGCGGGGTCGAGGACATTTCGGCGGCGAAACGTCCATTTCCCCGGGTTCAGACCGAGTCGGGCGACGGGGCCGAAAAACGTACATCTTACGGCCGGAAAAGCTCGTTTGAGAAGGCACGCCGTCTCTCTGCCACCGCTTCTGGCTTTTTATTGAGCGTAACCAGAGCTTTCCGAGGTCGCATCGGAACTATTGAAAGCAACCAGGAATATTTTCTCGCTGGTGTGGGCGGAGATGTCTCGAGAGTCCTCCAGCACGCGATTGCCGACGAATCTGAGACTTGTTCAGCGTTCTAGAGTTTCGAATTTCCCTCATTTCGTTCCAGGATGGAAAGCATTTCACAGGCAGAACGACGAGCCTACTTCCGGCGTATGCTGCAGCGGGAGCTCGCCGATTCCCTGATCCGGTGCGCTCCTCTGGAGGACATACGAGTCCTTCTGGCGTTGGGGGCGCAGGTCAATGAACCGGTAACTCAGGGCTTGAGGCCAATCCACTACGCCATTTACCAACAGTACCAGCTGGCCGTGGAGTTCCTGCTACTCCGAGGTAAGATCGAAGTTCCATCGCGCAGTTTCTCGCCACTCCCTTCCCCCAGTGACTGTCGATGCTCATTATCACTCGGAACTCTCACGCAGTCGTTCGCAGGTTGTCAAGTGGATGCGATGGATGACGTGGGATATACGGCGCTTCATCTTTGCGCCGAGAAGGGCTTCCTGGAGCTTGCAGAACTGCTGATGAGCTACGGGGCTCGAGTGTGTTTCACTGACGTCGACACGGACGGTCGGAGCTACTACGGCAATCCGCCGCGAGTCACGATGGCTGACGAGCCTTTACGTATTGCAATTCGCAACGATCACTTTGAGATGGCTGAGCTGCTACTGAAGCATGGCGCAAACCCGAATGCGAGGTATGTGTTATTAGCCTTCAGGCCTGACAGCTTCGATCGTCCGATCGGGTTTGGCGATGCCTGTGCGCCACTGAATCTTCATCGCAGTCTTCTGGTTCCGCGGCAGGAGAAGCGAGATATGTCGCGCCAGAAGCACACACAAAACCATGCACAGCAGTTCCCGCAGCAGACGGGATGTCGGGACAGACGAATAATGCTGTACCGAAAGCCCCGGTTTCCCTTACACAGGTGGCGTTTTTTTTTCTCCTTTGTGAACCTCTGGTGTGAATCCATGGATGAACTTTCGCTTTTAGCGTGTGTGGGCGTGTGTTTGTGTGAACTTGTGTTTCTTCTCCTCGTTAGCCTTTGATTGGACTGCCCATACTGCCTGCACACCGCTGTCCGGACGTTCGGTTCGCGCCATCGGATTCCATAACTTCTGTCACAGGTTCTCGACGACGTTGACTCCCCAGAGCTCATGGAGTCCGATTTTTCCAGATACTTTTTGGGCTCCGAAATGAACCTTATTTCTCCGCTGGCGATTTCCTATTTGGAGTTGCTCTTGCGCTACGGAGGCGACCCGAACTCGAAGGATCGGAGCGGGCTAACCCCGCTGATGAAAGCCTGCAGACATCCCCAAGGTTGGTCTTGATCAGCGTTCGTTTCGTCTGACTCCCGGAGTTCTCCGACCGACAGCTCTGAACGAAGTCAACAACATCCGAGAACCGCTCCCGATTTGACGCTGCGCAAACTCGAATTGTTTGCTGATTTGTTAATTTTCGCCGCGAGCCCTCTCTAGAATTGGCGGCAATATCAGTTGATACTTCTCCCGTTTCTTCGGGTGGAGCCACCCACTCCCATTGAGTTTCCCATCGAGCTGGGAACAAACTGCTCAGCACCACCGATCTTCCGAATTTTTCGCGCCGGGGCGGGAGAACCGGACTTTGCTCCCAAGCTCATGTCTTCCTCTTTGTCCCAAGGCTACGACGCCGCGGAGCTGCTCGTGCGTTTCGGGGCGGACGTAAATTCGATGGCTGGTGAACGACATGACTTCCGGACGGTCCTGCACTACGCGGTTCTGTCGTCGAACGAGGACATCGTTAAACTTGTTCTTTCGAAAGGCGCTAAAGTGAACATGGGTCCAGGTTACGAGCACCCCAGCCCGCTCGACTTCGCTGTTCTGAGGTTCGTACGAGTAATTTCACATGGACATTCTATTCATGCTGCAGATGGAGCAGCCCCCACGGGGAATGATCGAGATCGGAGCGCAAACGAGCTGACAATAACTTTGTCTGGAAGAGAGTGACAGCAGGGAGCTTCCGTCGACCGAAACTTTTTGCCCGCGGCCCTCGTCTCCAGAGAGCGTCAACTGAAAGAAATCAGGAAAATGAAAGATTAACACATCAGGAGCGATGAAGGGATTGAGTGTCGGGAGGAGTCAGCGAGGACCAAAAGGGACGCGGAAGCGCTCGCTGAGATTGATGAGCTCATTCTTTCAGAGCCAACGTCAAGCTGATTCAATTACTGCTCGATTGGGGCGCGGACATCAACACTGGATCACCCGTGGTTGGGTCGCCATTGCATATTGCGCTGTCTGAGCACTCCGAAAATTCCAAAGAGATCGTGCAGCTCTTGCTGGAAAATGGCGCCGACCCAAATTTCATCACGTTCACGGAGGAAGGCAAGCCGTTCTTGAAACCTCCGATCGGCGAATATTTCCTGTCTACGGACGAGTTCCGGGGTCATAAGCCCCGCGAAGACATCGTCAGACTCTTGCTGAAGTACGGAGCCAAGGTCGTGATGACTCTTCAGGTAATGGATTGCACGATATCCGAATGATTCATTCATTGGTGACCCCGAATGCTCTTGTCCTCTGTTCCACCAACCCGGGTTCTAGCTCCGGAAACCTCGACCGAGACGGAGTCTCTCTCCAGAAATCGATTCTCACGTTTTCTGTGATCTAAAAATGCTTTTCGCGTTCGCAGATACAGAAGGAGCTCGGAATCATCAAAACCATCCAGAATATTCAAGACTTCCCCAACATCCTGCGCTTGGTGTGCGAGTGCAGTGAGCAGAACTGGAGCAGCAACGTCATCCGGCGATCGAATGTGCTCAAGCCAGACGTCCGTTCTCTCCTGCTGGAAACAGCCTCTACTCCTCATAGTCTGCGGCAGCAATGTCGCACAAAGCTTCGGAAAATCTTGGGCTCAGACGCGAGGGAAGTGATGGAAAACGTTCCCAAACTTGACATGCTGCCCCATTGTTTGAGGAGATACCTTCTGTTCGAGCTGTAAGAATCTGTCGATTTGCCAGAAATGAAAGTGATAAGCACGAGCTTGATGCCGTGCACCAAGTTCGGAGAGTTGTGAATTCCGAGCTTCCGGCACACATGTACTCGCCTCATGTTTCAGAAAAGTGAGTGAAACCGCCCAAGGCTTTGATGCGAACAAATGCAACAACCCGTAACGTACCAAATGTACACTCGTTGTATCTACCATGTACATCCTTGAGATTGACTCCCTCGCTGAGAATCTGGAGGAATGAATCTCGAAACTCAGAAAGACGATAAGTGAGATCGACGTGGCGAAAACTCTTGACTTGTTTTTACTCCCACCGTTTTCTTTGAACGAACATTGCCAAACAACGTGCGGTAGCGAATGTACCCACCATCGGCCACGCAAAACCGTGAAATAAAAGCGTTTCGTGGTTGAAGGTCATTCCGGTGTTATTCTCGAGCGCGGCCAGCTCAATATGGTGAGCGTGTCCGCGCTCTCGAAATCCACCTTCCGTGACTGGTTTTGGTGTCCTCCGTTCACCGTGCCTCATCGAGCAGGCAATCTTTCCACTGAGAAGATACGACAAGGGAGAAAGAAGGGCTTTCGAAGATGGTGGGGCGTACGCCAGTTCGTGAGCAGGAACGGTTATGTCAGTGAATCTCGAAAACTCGAGTTTTTACCGGGATTCGAAAAGTAACTTCCAATCACAGTGAAGGATATCGGTCGAATTCGAGGCGTCCGGGATCATCTCCAACTGTTCCGATCCGCTCAGGCGATGACGCCGAAAATGAAGCTGAAATCAACCTACTCCACCTTTGGGGAGAGCTTCGCATGGCGCTCAGGTTACAGATGGTGGCATCCCGGCAACTATTTGTCGAAATCAGCTCAGAACACGGCTGACATGCTCGAACGCGCAGCTTCCTGAAGGTGGTCCGTACCTCCAATTGAGCTCCGTTTCGATTTGGAGAACGCGAAATTTGGATCGTATCAAAGAACTCGCTTCCTGAGAGAAGGACAGAAGTGAAGAGGCCCTCGGGAACATTTCGTGCAACGGAGCGCTCGTGCATCGGGAACACTCATGCGCAAATGTAAACCGTTCAGCATACAGGATATTGACTTGGTGAGTGCATCGTAGAAACAGAGCATCGAGTATTTCCCCCTCTCAACGGGATGTAGTTCGGATATTAGAATACAGGAACGAAGTTGTTCCGCTGATTCGGAAGGTTTTCCGGGGTTCAAGTTCCAAGTCGAAAGCACGTCCTCAGCCTTCACTGTCGGGAACGAAACAGGCCTGCTGGCGAACAGGGGAGGGGGCGGGGGTTAGGTCTCGCGAACGACGGAAAAGGGTTGTGGAAACGGAAACAGAGTTCACGACAGCAACTTTGCGAGTTTGAAAGTTTTCGACAGTTGTGCTTGACGTGGTTTATGCTGCGTTCAGCAGAAATGAAACGTCGGGTTCCCAGCGAAGTGCGCTGCTTAACCTGGGGCTCGCCGGTCGAGCGTTCTGAATGCGCACCTGACTGACTCCACCGCTCGTACATTCAACTCGTTGGATCCGTACTAAGCACGGGGAACTCCATCAATTGCTTGGGCTCCCGATCTCCTATCCGAGAAGGTATCCTTCCCACGCATGGACCCGAGCTGGAGTGAGATTTATTCTACGGTACCTCAAAACCAGCGTGGAATAAATAGGTGACTGCATTGTGCGCCAGGAGCCGTCGTCTGGATAGAGAATA
The DNA here is from genome assembly GCA_037576195.1 of Phytoseiulus persimilis. Classification (NCBI taxonomy): domain Eukaryota; kingdom Metazoa; phylum Arthropoda; class Arachnida; order Mesostigmata; family Phytoseiidae; genus Phytoseiulus; species Phytoseiulus persimilis. Next base: position 5,318,501 of record CM075104.1, read on the forward strand.
ATCCCACAATCAATGGAGTCGTCCTTGCAACCCGAAAAACTCGGTTCGCGAGGAGCTGCCCGTGGGTGGTGATGCGAGTTGAAGCTCGGAGGAGCATTCAGAGCTGTTGGCAAGTGGATTTCGCGGGCTCTTCGCGTAAACGGAGCTCTCGTTTGGATCGCTATTGAGAATCGCCCCGGAGATTTTCGAGCGAAAATTCAAGGATTTCATAACTGGTGCAAGCTCGAGCAGTCGCTTCCCCGGATCATCGAAGTCGTTGCTAGACTTTAGGAGATTACCGCTTCCCCGAATTTCCTCGTCTGTATCATTCGACATCGGTGTCAACTCGGTAAGCTGGTACGACACTCGGTATTTCCATCCATCTCTCCCTGAGCTGATTGCTCGTCCTACAGAAACACTCTCCATCCTCGATGTGACAAATTACCTCCTGAAACTGGAGTCATCCACCGATTCCAAACAGACCGATGTTTTCCTCCATTCGGTTTATTGGGTTGTCGAATGTAGGTTCCGATATTAAACTCCTCTCGACCTGTGTTGCTCATGACAGCCATGGGCCGTTTTCTTCCCAGTCGGCGGGTGGAAGGCACGCTACATCTGTAACGGCTCGGAACAGGTTTATTGGAGAGTCATATCGACATCTACCTCTAAGGTAGCAGAATATCGTATGAGGCCGCTGTACCGGGCATTCACGATGTAATTGAAATAAGATACAATATTCAACATCTCTGCTGTCTAATGAAGCCTTGTGACGGAGTCGTTGGTCGGTCCAGTGCGGAGATTAGATCACTGCTAAAACTCGAAACCGTCATGCAGACAAGAGATTAGCTACCGGAATAGGACCTCATGCCACGGTTCACGAGACGTTTCGGGAAAGGCCGTTGTTCAGAGCCTTAGTTCGCTCGGCGCCCAGAGATAATTAGTTTCTGGTTTATTCTTGTTTGTGTCATTCGACCCCAGTGTGTTTTGGCATTTCCCCTCCCACCATTTCCTCTCAAGCAGGCTGCTCGTAATCCGATCCACAGGCACTCTTCATCCGCGCCATCACCGATTTCAGTCTGGAATTGTAATTACGCGTCGAAATGCATCGAGTTTATTCGTTGTCATCATTCGATACATCGGGGCATTGAACAAACACTCCGATGCAAATCGCCGTTGTGAGAAACCTCCAAGTGTAGTCTGTGCGAGCCTTAAAGCTTTCGGAGGACGTGACGCTTAGGATCTGGGCGTCCTAATTTCGACATCGATCGTGGAATCAATGCTCCTAGCTTGCGGGAGAGGGAAAACAATGAGGGATATCTCCAAGCCGGGGAGGCAAGAATTGTAGACTCGAGGTCTCGATCTGTTCGAGTTGATTACGACGTCAGTCATTGCGAGTTCCCGTAGGCTGGCAACATATTGGACACACACGTCATGGATATACTGGGAAAGCTCCCTCACATTCGTCGAACGGAACGTTATTGAAAAAACGGGTTCCTGGAACGAACGTCATGCACCAGCTGTCCGGTCGGTGCAATTTCGAAAGACCTTGTCTGATGAGGCTCCCCAATGGGCGCTTGAACAATGTATGTATGTACGTATGTACACGACTTGTCGTCGTGGTTCATCGTAACCGAGGCCCTCCGCCCCTACCGCACCTCTGCTGCGATTGCGAACACTGACTCCCTGGTGTTCGTCTCAGTGACCGTCGAAGAATTGACGACCACTCAGAAGTTAAGTCGGAGCTGTAATACAAACTCAGGGGCTTCCCGGATGAACATGAGGAAAGTCTTGAACAATCCAGTGCAGGGGTGAGCAATATGGTGCGACTCGCGGGCCAAATTGTGCCCGCCCGCACGGGAAAAATCAGATCGCGGGCGAAGTGGCCCACGCGGGGGCCGCACTTTGTTCACCCCTGCTCCGGTATCTGTTCGAGATGACCGTCCAGTTCCGCGATCTATGAGCGCACGGTCTCGATGTCATCGATCGATCCTATCATGGTCCCACGCTGCGCAAATCCAATCGTTGCTTTTCACGGTGAACAGGAATGATGAGCTTTCTGTTCTCGATAATCTATGGCCGCTCCTGAGCTCTCGACGACCTTGTGGGGCCGTTGTTCGGGTTGCATGAATCGTTATCAAATTCTCCAACGACCGATCCCCCCGCCGTTAGCTCACATTGAGCGTAAGGAGCGTCGTGCTGGTCTGAAGATGCGTTTCTGTTTCCGTTTTACTCGGTAGCACAAACTACCCAGCAAAACTTGTTCCTATACGGGTGAAAGGAGAGATCGGCCTACGTGGACCATCCCTTCCTGTGATTCGTAGGAGAAGCAGAAACCTGGAAACATTTTAACCTGACCTGAGCAAAACTTGAGAATGAGGGAGATGAACTTGACGCGAGAATTGAGTGCTGGCGGAAAGAAACTCGATGTTTCAGCTGCCGGGATCTGCATTAGTGTACACTCTCTGATGACCCCATTAACGCCGTAGCCACTGTTGCTCGGGGCAACAGTCAATCTAGAGTGCCGAACAGCCTCATTGATCATTCATTCATCCCCGATCAATAGTCAACCGAGTCAGAAACAGAGAGCTCGCCTCCGAGGAGTGTGACTCCGCGAGACTACAGGTACTCGCCCGACTGCGGATTACGCCATTCGCGCCCGTTGCGATTGAGATTCGGTGCCATGACAGCTGTGAAACCAGCGAGACTCCGAAACAGGGCCTACTTCAAGCATTGCGGTAAATTCCAACGCGAACAAGCGATCGTTTGACAATCACGGCTCGATGCAGGATATTTCACGGGGCTCTCGTTGCGTCTGCTACAAGGGGGATTATTTATCAAGCATTCGATGATAGGCCGTCTTCTCCGCTCGCCAGCCTGTTCGCCGGACGCAGGCAGGCCGCCTCTCATTGGATCATTTGGTGATAGTTCACTGAGCTCTACAAGTGAATGGACGACTGAGCTCTGGTTGGGGAGTGCACAGAAAACTCGCTTATGATCTGGGAGATGGAGTGCGCGGTACCATGTTCGGAGTGACCAACAAAACGTGATCGTCAACCTGCCCACAGCTTCGGAAAATGAGTGGCAGAGGTTCAACCTTCGAAGTGACAGCGGAAATACATCCGCCCATGTCCAGTGTGTCTTCAAGCCCCGATCTCAGTGCGTTTTGCCCCCTGATGCAGGCCGACACAGCGGCCTCGGAATTCCTGAAGGGTTCCGAGTCTCACTCTCAAAAGGATGATCCTGGCTTCGCTCCCGACGAAGAGAAGCTGGCGAAGCAGCTCATGGTGGAAGTGGCCAGGAGTTTCGTTGTGAGTCTGGCTCGCGGTACCGATTTCGTTCAGGATGTTCATCTTCATTCATCTCAGATATCTCTGTCGATCGAACGTCACCTTGCGATTGGTTGTGAAGTGTGGGCGCCAACGAGGACGGTTACGCAGCTGAATGATGATGATGATCGACTCGGGATCGATCCGTTCACTCGAGATGTTCAAAGAGCGTTCTTCAACGGAGACCTCCTAGAACCAGGTCTCAGGCTTCCATGATCTGTACGATTCTCTCGAGCGGGTGCTTGAAAAGTGCTTACCCGGACAGTCTACTCCAAGAGGGTGATCTTGAGTTACGCACAGAATGAGCTCGAGAGAGTTTTCCTCCCGAGCTGATTCCAGTGGTATTGACTGGGAATCAGGGATCTTGCAAGTTGCGAGAGAACAAAAGCACCTCCCTGAAACTGTTCCATTGCGTGCCTCAATGCGGTTCAAACTCTCCATTGGAAATACTTGTGCGTGAATGAGAGTAAACGGGCGATTTCAGATGAACGTAGCACACGTATAATGAGTCGCGTGATCCCCTCCCTTCTATATGATGAGTCCGGCTTACTAAACCCTGTTCGGAATTCCACCAACTATCGGGGAAGAGGCCATTGTTGGCTAAGAAACCTCTCAACGATGCTCGAGATTTGTCTCTATGAAAGGCCTTCCAATAGCATGTGTCGTTTTATAAGCATCAGAATAGCATCTTAAGGATACAGCACGAACAAAGAATCGGCTTTTGAGAGTTCTCGAGTTTGGGTCCCATTTCCGTCTGATCAGAGATAACTTGATCGCTATCTTTGTCGTAGTTTTTTGGAGCGTCCACGGTAGTGTCTCCTGACCTGATCCGTCTAGCCGTGTTTAGCGGAATCCCAGCGATCCATGTTATTGCATCCGACCGACGCAAGGTTCCGCCTGACCAGCTGAGATCAGTTATGACCTGCCTTTCTCCAACTGTTGAGGTCGAGGGACAACATGAGGCATCCTTGCAGTAGATGCTTCCTGGCTCCCACTCGACCGAGCCGATCATGTCGACCGAGTCCCACGAAGAAAGAGTGCCTTGATTCGAGCACTGGGATCCCGTTAGCCATACCGTCTGATCCTCGGGGAATAGACGTCCTTCATTCTCGCATATCGCGAAGAGCCGATACACCGCATTGAGAGGCCGAGAATGATCTCGGTACCGAGCTTCCGGGAGGGAAATCGATGGCTCAATGCGATTCTTGATCGGACATATTCATGGAGTCTTTCTCTCGCGATCCAAGCGGAGGAAGTGGATGTCGGTTGCAAACGTGCTCTGCTTTGTATTCATGGATTATGGATGACCGAAGTTCCATCGGAAGGTTAAATCACGAAACGCCAACTCGCCGATGTTTCAAAAAAATTGGAATCTTCAGCAAGCTCGCCGAGAAATCCCCAAGCGAAGAGTGGGACTAACTCAGTAACTCAAGCACTCGAGCGGCCAGGTGGTGCTCAGTGATCAGCTCCAAGTATCGTTTATTGAGGGAAGCCTCATCCTCACGATTCTTGAAGACAGTGCCTCCTCACGAACAAGCGGCACGAGTCAGGGCGGTAGCTGAATCGAAGTCAGGAGAGACACGATAGGAAATTCGAGAATTTAAACGCTGTGCTCGGAATAAGCTCGTGAGTCTCTCGCTGTCTCTAACTCTGCATTCCTTTCCTTCCAGCACGACCTGCGGGAAACCCCTCATCTGAGGTTGACTCATTTCGAAGACAGCACCATGTCAACAGAGCCATCAATAGACGGTGAAGAGAGAGGCATGAGAAATTTCCGACGGAAAACAACAGGGGAGTCTTCACTCACTCAGAGTGGTCACATGCTGCACTCCGGCTATGAGAGCAGCGGTTCCGACATCCAGGAGCAGTAAGTTTGGATTTTGCCGCTCAATAAGCCTTCAAACCTTTCGACCCTGGTGCTTCGCTATATATTCCTGAGCTCTGCGACAACCGAAAAAGCACTCGTCGAATCCGATCGTATTCGACTTCCGGGAGAGTCTCGGAGCACTCGCCGTCACTCGAGCCCTCTGTGGTTAAAGTGTTCCGCCTCAGGATCGGCTCTGGTCGATCATGGCAGATCACGTGATGGAGTGCGTGCATATGGCTCAATATTTAGAAGAAAGGGAAGAGCCGTCCCCGTCGGGCTAATTGTGTTCCAAGGCCCGCTTTGTCGAGTGCATTCCAAACTCTCCTTGCGATACTTTTCGTCAGCTGAACTCCGTGTGCAGTGATCGCTGCTCGTTTTGGAGGCAGTGAGCGTCACGACAAAGTCTACAATGAGTCAGATAGGTGTCCCGCTCCGAAGCTGCTCGTGAACGATCCCAGTCGAGATGGCCATCGATTTGGAAAAAGGCGTGGATGAAATCTGGCTTTGCGTCAATGACAGTGATCCGTCCTCAGGGTACGCACCCGCCACGATTTTCGCTCGATCGACGTCCTGAACAGCGCATTGAACGCACTGGAAAGCCCGTTCGAACGTCACGAGATTCTCACTCGCGTGACAAGACCCAAGTCATTCATTGTCCAGATCTCAATATTGAGAATTTTAGGAATCACCGGGTTCTGATGCCTGCAGCCGCCTCGGCTTCCAACGATCTTTCTGTCTTCGACCACTCGGCATCGATCCCAACACCTTGTGAACTGCGGTCACTCAGTTTCCCTGCAGTCGCTGCCCAACTAGCTGCGAAGAAATTCGAAACGGGGGCACCTGCCATAGACTTCCGTATCTTTGAATTCGGGCGTAATAAGGGAGTTTCGTTGAGCCTCGCCAAGTATGATGCCAAACTGTGTCGGCGAGTTGTCAGATGACCATAGCATCAGAGACCGAGAGTATATCTCGCTCGAATCGGATCGTACGCTGGAAGATACCGCGAGATTAGGTGGTTCGTGAGCAGAGAATGAAATACGTGCCTTGCAGAGACGAAGACAGTTCGGTGCCGTATTACGAATACCGAGCACCTAATCTCAACCGCAATTACCGGAAAGTTGACGATCAGAGAGGGTTTTCTACGACCACTCCTGTGCCGACGGACTACCTGAAGTTACCATCAGAGACCACACCTCTACTGAAAGTGAAGGGTGAGCTCACTTTCCCCATGAGGATCGTAGTCAAGTCATGCCGAACGTCGAGGTTTGCACGTCTCCTGGAGACGCTACCCAGATTCCTGTATTCCACGACCGCATGGCTCCGTTCGAGACCTTCTTTCGGTCGGGGCTGAGTTGAAGCAGGTTTTGTGCCGGCTGGGACGGGGAAGAATCTCACTTTGGAATATTTCCACAGTTGATGATCGACCCCGCGCCGCATCAAATGCCTCCACGGGACTCTCCAGTCCGCACGATGACGCATCGTACCAGAGCATCATGATGTCTGATAGAGTTTCGTCGAAGGGGGAAAGCAAGTTCAAGAAATGGGCCAACCTCTTCAAGGTCTCACTAATGACCTCAACAGTGATCTTCGCCGTGGTAAGCGACCTTAAAGTCGGAAAATCGGAAATGCTCGGAACTCCAGGAGGGCATCACCGTTTCTTGGCGAATCTGACTTCATCAATCATCCGGACCACCCGTTCCCATCGTTCTGAGACCGTTTTCGTCTTTTTCCGTCCGTCTGCATCTAGATTGTCATGAGTGTCGCGGAGGAGCCGGACAGTGAGTGGACTACCTTCTCGCTGAATGACGAAGAGCCGTATTACGTGAGCCTGAGACGTCAGCTGAGCCCCACGTACCCGATCCTGCGCCTGAAGGCCACAGGACCGTTCCTGCCCGAATCCTTGGGGAATCTCAGCGATGTGGACACAGTTTTCGCTCTGGTCAGGAGATTACCGGACGGTTCCCATGAAGTTGTCGAAGGGCATCGCCCGTTGATGTGAGTACCTTCAGGAGCCGGAATCTCTTCCCGGGAACGTATTCCATATCGGAGAGGATTTCTCTGAGTCGAAAGTGCGAGCAAGGCGAAAATTCCCTCCATGAACGAGTGCCGTGTTGCAGAGTTCCAACTGCGCCTCCTTCGGTCGCACCCCGTACGGTTCAGACGACTGTAGAGCATACGTTCCGCGTGCCCGTTACGGAAGTTCTCGAGAATGCGGGAAACCTGGAAATCATCGTCCAAGCAAGAAAACTTTCGGGACAAATCTCCGTCAGCGTCCTCGTCAATCCATTCACAGAGTTCACACAGATCTCATTGCTCATGGCAGCCGTCGTTCTGGTAGGACTCTACATCCTCATTATCTTCGAGCTTTGCCATCGAACACTTGCTGCAATGCTGGGTGAGTGCTGGACAAGGGGAAATGAGCCATACTGTCGAGTTTTCCGGCCTGACTAGACGTAATGATTATGTAGTAAGAGTTTGCGGGCGACTCCGGGATAGAATCCTACCTCCCGATGGATTGGAAAATGCAGAGCAAATAATCACTGTCGGTTTTTTCTTCAGGCGCCACGGCTGCGATAGCATGTCTGGCGTTAATCGGGGATCGGCCGGATTTGGAGAAGGTCGTTTCGTGGCTCGACGTCGAAACTCTGAGCCTTTTGTTTGGTGAGTCAACTAGGGTTTTCCTCTGAACCCTCGGTCGGATCACGAGCTCTCCAGGGCTCTCCCTCTTCCAGAACCGGGGAGGGGGTGCGAGGAAGCGCCCACAGATGGGAGGAAATTCCAGCTAAATCCCAATACTCTATCCCTGTCCAGGAATGATGGTTATTGTTGCGATCCTATGCGAGACCGGCTTTTTTGACTACATGGCGGTCCTGGCATTCAGAGTTGCCGGAGGCAAGGTATGGCCAATGATAACGACGTTGTGCCTCTTTACCGCTGTCATCTCCGCGTTCCTCGACAACGTGACAACCATACTCCTGATGACAGCGGTCACTATCAAGTGAGATTCATTCTTGAAGATCGCTAGGTTTTCTGCTATGTTCTTGCGCACGATTGCGACGAATCTTCGAAGCGCTGCTGATTCTCGCCAAGTCCTCATGTTGATGCTTTCCAACCCGACTCTTCAGACTATGCGAGGTTATGAATCTAGACCCGAGGAAAGTCCTCATAACCCTGGTGATATTTTCAAACATCGGTGGAGCGGGGACACCCATCGGAGACCCGCCCAACGTCATCATAATCTCGAACGCAAAGGTTCTCGCAAGTAAGTGTTGCGGACGTCGAGTTATGGTATTTGTGTCTCAGGCGCCCTCTTTGAGAGCAGCGCGAGAAACACGGTCGGTCAACCCGCCATCACACGAGAGGGGCGAGCTGAAGCGGCGGGCAACACGCCACGGGCGGATGCGCGACGTGGCACAGCTCCCGTGTACCGCTTCGTCTACCCCGCTTCTTCTACCCGCTGGTTGACGTTCGTCGAGGGCGCCTACGACACCAGTACCCGAAATATTATGCAGGGTCATTCCATTCTCGTATCTCCGAAGTCTTTGTGAGGTCCCCCTGCAAATCGGCGAACCGCGATTGGCTCAATATTAACCGGCTCTACTCAGCCTGTCCTGCTCGATGCAACGCAACGCTGGTAGCGCAAGACGTTCGCTACGAAGTTTCCTATCGCATCCGGGAGAACTCTCCGAGTCCCTACGTGATAAGGATTCTTTTGGGAACAATGCGGCATGGAGAACCATATCGAAACGTTTGTCCCTTCGAAATTCTTCAGGCGGGGTGAACTTCACGACGTTCACACTTCACTTGCTTCCGGGAGTGGTCATTAGCGCCGTCGCGGCTTACATTTTCCTGAGAGTGTACTATCGGGACGATACAAGTCTCCGGCATCAACAGCCCCAAGAGGTAAGCGCTTTTGAGAGAATCTCCGGATTTTCTCCATTTCCCAGCTTTCACTTCAAATTATTCTTCCGAAAATCCGATATCGGAAATCTTGGATTTGCCGAGTATGGAACGCGAGTGGAAACTGTTAAGACTCCGAGTCGCGCGTCGCGTGGAGTTGTTTCAAGAATTCCTTCCGAGGAACTCTCCACGCGTTCGGCTCGCGGGTGTGTAAGTTTGCAGTGCACGCTGCCTGATCCCGCATCCTAAGATGGTTCGCTGAACAGTGTTCGGAGAGACTCGCGAAGGGGCCCCGCAGTGATTGACGAAGAGAGAAAGATAAAAGGAAGCCCGCGCTGTCTCCCATTCAAGGTCGTTGAAATCCAGCACGAAATTGACATATGGCAAAAAGCGTGCCGCTCGTTGTCTGAATACTCGAGAGACGAGAGTTACGTGCGGACCATCCTCAAGAAAAAAGTCAAGAACCTCAAAACGATCTATCGCAAGAAGCTCGTGGAGTCGAGCACCCCTTCAAAAGATGACTTCAAGCACAACCTGGAACAGCTCAGTGCCAAAGTGAGTGCCTGTGCTTTGAGCTGCAGGGGAATCCAATAAGCAGCTGAAACGGAAATCTCGATCAGCGAGGAGACATTCGCAGAATAAGTTAGGCACTAAAGTGAATCGGTGTCTTTACCCTCTTGCTATTTCAGTACAAGATCCGGAACTGGGATCTCCTGATCAAGAGTGGCATCGTCCTTTCGGTTGTGATCATTCTCTTCTTTCTTCAGTCGATTCCGGATCTGAACTTGAGCCTGGGTAAAGACAAAAATATTTTTCTAGTTAAGGACTCAAACGAGCAGGAAACTAATGCATCTTCGTGAACCCCGCTCCGGAACTCATGTCCGTCGTTTCTCAAATCGCTTCATCTATCGTCTCCACAGGTTGGATTGCGATTTTTGGAGCCCTGGCGCTTCTGGTTCTAGCCGATACCGACGAGCTTGAAGGAATTTTCGGACGAGTCGAGTGGACAACATTGCTGTTTTTCGCTGCGCTATTCGTAGTCATGGAGGCGCTGACCGAACTTGGACTCCTTCAATACATCGGCGATCAGACTGAGCAGTGGATTCTAGCAGTCGACAAGGAGCACCGTTTGGTCGTTGGAATATTGATCATAACCTGGGTCTCCGCTCTGGCCTCGTGTTTCATTGACAACATCCCTTTTACGACGGTCATGGTCAAGATCGTTGCCAAACTCGGTGAGTTTGCCCGGTCGAAATCCTCACGATTCGAGATTGCGAGATAGAACATAGAATCACCCAGGACGTCCATCGGGATAAAAACGACGTCATCCAATCGTTCAAAGCGGAGGTCGAGCGAATTCGGCGCAAAGAATCGCCCGAAAAGCATCAAAGATACCACTCGAGGCAAATCTAATACAAAACTCTTGCAATGCGCCCTCGAATGAAAATGCGCTGAAAGACAGACGGGCACGCAAAGTATTGACGTCATCGGCAAGAGGCTTGTAAGAGTGGTCGCGTGAATAGATTCGGACCCCGCAGAGACCCCGTGGAGGAGCCCGCTGCCTCATTGGAACTTGGCAATGCCAATTGTTGGGCAGCAACTGCAGAATAATGCACCCGAATTGTCTCGTGTGGAATTCCAGCTCCCTCCGGACTACCGTTCGCGAGAACGAACGCGCTGATTGTCTTACCTATGTTCCCACTTCGACTCAATACGCAATGTTGGAACAACCGGACGTTTCTGATAAAAGGACAGCATCGGCCGCTCACCGAGGTCCAATCACTCCGAAGCCGTTCCAGGACGGTTTTGGCTCTGGTCAGGCGCAGAATCCGGCATCAGGCGGTGGTTGGTAGCGCTCGATCTGACCACGTGTTGAAAGGAGCCGGACGTTTCTCGGGACGAACTGCTTCCTCTGATGAACGACCCGGAGGTGTCCCGACTTCGTAGGAGTTCTCGATGCGCTCGAACGCCGACAGGAGTCGCGGAAATGTTTCAGGAAAGAAACTCATGGGAGTCAAGTTTGAAAACTGGATGGAGTCGACGAGCACCATGGTTTACGGGCGGACCAGCCTCTGGAGCCCTCACTTTTTCGGATGAACAAGCAGTTTCTTACTTCTTGACTGACTGGAGTCGACTGAGTGGACTCCTTTGTCATAGGAACAAACGCAGAGAGCGCTCGCACGATTCGTGATTTCCAGGGAATTGTGCGTCACTCATCACATTGGTGCGCATCGTCACAAGCGTCCTCTGTACAAAACATGAGGAACATATTGAAGAGACGAATGTTCGTCCTGAACGATTGTTGACGGTCGGTGTTCCGCAAACAGCGGGTCAATTACTTCGGGGTGAAGTCCTGGACTTCATGACTAGTAGGCCAAGAGCGTACAAACAATGAACCAGCCAGAGAGGGGAGGCCTGTGAATTGTTGACAGCGGGCCGAATGGACAAAAGTTCATTATTCACAAAAGTTGACCTTGTTACCTCCCCGCTACGAGGATATTTCCAATTGAATCATTCACGTCCGCGACGACATGAAAGTGCTAGCAGGTTTCCGTCGGGGTTCTCTACGAGCGGCGCACGCTCCCGTGCTGCGGGAACATCTGAACCGCCAGAGGTTTCTACTCTCCCACCAGTGCTGAAACGACTACTGGCAAGCTCCGTCGAGTTACTTCGTTGAGGTTAGGCGGTACTGGGAGCAGGTTCGCGGAAGAGCCCTGCTCCATCGGAACTTTTGAGCTATTGCCTGGGTCGATCCCACTGCTCCGTTAGACATGTTATTTCCTCCCGCTGGTAACTCATAAGTTTCAATTTTCCTCCTGTTCCGCAGGTGAGTCCGACGACCTCGATCTTCCCATACAACCTCTTATCTACGCCCTTGCATTTGGGGCCTGTTTTGGAGGAAACGGAACTCTTATTGGAGCTTCTGCAAATGTCGTCTGCGCCGGCGTTGCTGAACACCACGGATACCGCTTCACGTTCATGGATTTTTTCAGGTTTGCCATGCCGAGCCTACCATACTTCTAGAGGGAGACGGTTTCTCTCGTTTGTCCCACACATACTCTTGGTTCCCGTGCTTCAGCCTAAAGATCGCTGCTCGGCTGTCGAGAAAATAAGATTAACTTTAGATGTCGAGGCTCCTCGAAAGCAGTCGGATGCAAGGACCAATCTTTGTGGAGACCTAAGGTGGACTCGGGCACGCTGTGGGAATGAGCGCGTGAATCGTTAAGAGTAGACTCTTGTGACAGGGCAATGAGCTCAGGGTTTCCTGTTTCAGGGTCGGGTTTCCTGTGATGATCGTGACAACCTCGACCGCTTCATGCTGGCTGCTCTTCACGCACGCATTCTTGGAGTGGCATTAGACGGCCGGAAGATGAGCGACATCCCCGATCAGAAGAACGACTGACTCTTCGACCGGAGTTTGTGTTGCGTCCGAGAGATAGCGCGAACCGCAACACCCTATGGCTCAAAATAACCGATATCTATCTTCTCGATGATGAACTAGTATATTTATGGTGTTTGTTGATTGAGAGTAGTGTTCACTCTCGCGAGTTAAACAGGGACGAGGGGTTAGAACTTGTGAGCATCGAACTCTGGGACACGACGCTGATTCGGCCCTGAGAATTGAGAGAGGATAAAATGTTGTTGTAAATTTGTGAGACGCGATTATCGGCTCTTGGAGAAATCCGAATCGAGGACCATGATCTTGATGGTGAATCGTGGTTGAATGATGCGAGCAAACCCCGTCAAAGGTGCGAGATTCCGTGGTGACAGAAGCGGGATGGCGAGCGTGGGACCTTTGGATGAAATGCTCTCTCCACCAGATCGCTGTCTCGTTGTACATAATATATAACGGTTTTATCTCTCAGCAATTCTCGATCCATCTTTCTCCGATCTCAATTCTACGCGCCTATTCTCATCGACTGCATGATCGATGTCGACTCCAAATCGTCAACGTATCTCTGGGCTGCCGTTCCAGTGCGCATTGCTACGAATACCGAATCTCGCTCCAATCTCATTGTCGAGCACCGGGTATGAAGATCGTCGCTGCTGCTGGTCGCCTGACGAACGCTCTCCAAGAGGTTTCAGTATCGATTCGTCTCTCATTGAGCGGGTGATTGTTCTTCATTGCCGGGTTCGTAAAATGAATTATTAACCTGTGAGCCCGCCCGAGCGAGGAAGAGATCGATGTTGAAAAACATCCTCAACGAACTGAAATCATTCCTCTTGGTCATTCTCATCTGCGGGCTTCCATGTTGATTTCGAACCCCTCCTTGGGCTCTGGGGGTCGAGGCTCCAGAGGTTCCATCTGGTTCATCAAACTTCCACTCGGCTTCGATACTGGGTGTTGACTGAGCGATGAGGATCGGGTTCAATTGATTACCGTTCCGAGTTTTGTTGATTTCGTGACGAGCTCAAACCTGGAGAAATCTGATCACAATGCAGACGATTCAGACTCGGAAAGAAGGCCGCATCATTCGATCGTGATCCTCCGCTGCGTATATGTCCGAAACGCATGAGCCGAGGTGGGGAAATGACGCAATCGACGTCACTCGTTTCATGAGCGACGTAAATGTCCATCCCTCCTCCTAAACACTCGTGCTAATACTTACGGTAGGCGGAATGTTCTTATCACTTGTAATCTTCGCTGCGATCGGAGCCTACCGTCGGGAGCCAGATGACCGTCGACGACATCCATCGTTCCTTATCACGCCATAATGTGAGCCAGGAGGTCACGAGCGAGACGAGACAACTTCCGTGATTTGATATGCTCCGCGAGATGCTCCGTTCTTATTCTGCTCCTAATCCCGGACGCTGTTCCTTATGCACCGTATTCCCTCATTCCTAAACCCACTCGCATCTCTCGGTCACAGTGACCTCTCCTGCTCCACTCTGATCCTGCCACCCCTCTCGATCCGGCTGTTTGCTGACACCTAATCCTGGAGGCGACGCGAGTCATTCAAAATGACTACGGTGAAGATTATCGCCCACGTCCTCCTTAAATAGTCCGAGGCAAAGCCCCCTGAAAAAGATCTGGATGCCCGTCTCCGGCTGAGTGCTGTTCTCCGGTGCCGAAGATGACGACGACGACGTGTTTTTGCCCTCTTTTACGATTCCGTGCTCGCTCCCTGCGGCCGAGTACTTCCGAGAGGAATGGCTGCATCAGCGCCAAGCTAGCTGGGCTCGAGGGGTGAAGGGTGGCGGCGGAGGCGGCGGCAAAACAACACCCGTCACACTCAGGAGTGAGTCGTTACGAAGTTTTTAATTCTGGAGCCATTACTCACCCAGTGGGAGCCGCTTTGTGGGAAGAACAGATTTCTCCTCTGCCCCCTCGTATCCATGCCTTCACTTCTCCGTTCCCTCTGAACTCTCAGGAAAGGCCCTCGACCACTGCGCCCTGAGCTCGTAAGACTCCCCTGCTGCACTCGATCCTCGTGGGTTTTGTTGGTCTATTCTCACAGACACAGCAGTTCCGTTGATTCTCTCACGGCTCCTCCTGAATGTCTGAAGCTTCCCCCTCTCTCGTCTTTCCCGTCGTAGTCTTTTTCGTGCTCGTTGTCGACGTACTCCGTTGCTCGTAAAAGCGCCTTGTCGTCGACATGTCGTCTAACGTGTCGGCGTCGCAAGACACTCTTGTGATACGTTCGCGCCACGGCCCCAGTTCCTTTTGCAATTTCACTCGTTTCAGCTGTCCTGCTCAGCGCCGCGTTGTTTCTTCGTGAAATCTCAACGAGGGTTGGCAGAAACTTTCCGTGAGAATTAGGTGATTAATCGGGGCTCGTCGGGACGTCTGCGCGATTCATGCAAGCGCGACGCCATCAGCTCATGCCTGGAGACTGCGTAATTATTCGGCGCTCTTTTTCCGCCCTGGTCTTGGTCCTTTTCCTACTGGCCCGAAACCTTGCTCCGTTTCCTCGGAACCGACACAGGAAGTTTTGCTCCGCAGCCAAATGTATCGCCGCGACTCACTCAGCCAGTGGCCGCGAACTCCCGCACTGGCTCGTTCAGCTGGTGTTGATCTTTATGTTGCTCGCTCGTCCGCCCGAGCGGTGGCCAGTTGGTGGGGAGTGGACATCGATCTTGCGTTTCGCTGTCCCGAAAGCCATATCCGCCCGCATAGCGACGCTCGACTACGAGCATTCACGCGGCCGACATCTATTCGCGCAAAATCGATGTCTCAACACATATGAATATAAGCCTGCATTCAAGCTCGTATTGGGCGGCGGAGAGAGGGAAGCTCATGTGAGCGGCTCATCCTTGTTGGTTTCTTACTTCAAACTTATCCGTCGCTGTGAACTGGCGAACGATTTAATCGTTTTCTCCATCAAAAACTGCTCCGACAACCCGGGGCGTGGCACGAGTCTGCGGGAATATTCGGGGAAACTTCAAACAGAAACTCTTGGGCCACCTCAGCTGCTCTCATTTGAATGATAATCGAGTACGGAGACAACGGCACTCACCGCGCGCTCATCACTCGTGGCTCATTGAATGAATTCCACATTTTCCACGATTTCAGCGGCGTGGCTCCTTCAAGCACCAGTTTGCGTACATTACGTGCCTTCATGTTGTGTCTTCAAAACCTCGAGCGGTCCGTGTCTCTCCATCGACAGTGGGTGATGGATGGCTGCGCAGGAACGAATCATGTTTAGTCGATTTCTCGGAAAATTCGCATCGAAAGGAAACTATTTATTGGGCCGCCCAATCGCGTCCCGTCGCCGCCAGCAATTGAAGGATTGTCCGAGAGAAACGATAGATATGAAACAAGAAACTGAAGAGATCAGGAGTCGTTCCGGAGGTCGTACCGGGGAAACTATGTGAGGTGATCGACATTTGAAACGGGAGAGACACCAATTGAAATGCGACCGACCCTGCGGAGCGGTGGCTCGAAAGTCGAGGCGTAGGATTGTGGCGATGGTGACCATCGATGCCACCCCCACGTAACAGGTTATCGAGTGAAGGTACCCGAGGGAAAAGCGTTCCTCCTGGCGTGTTCTCCTCGAATACATTCGAAAATTCGACTACTCTGAAATACCGCAGATAAAGAACCTTCTTTTTGTGTTTGATTCTCAAGAGAAACGCGTGAGAGGAGATCGTTATCTGCCTAGTTCGCTATCTGATGAACTTGTTTTCTGACGAGTTAGTTGACCGATTGTTTAATTACCCGATAAGTTCGTTATCTGATGCTTATTTAGGGTAACGCGTCGGGCGTCAGAAAATGCTTGATAGGCTTGGGCCATCCGTCGCGAGTCTGCTAGGCTGCCATGGCTCACTTGAGGAGTGAGTCTCGAGAATCTAGGCGCCATCTCAACCACCCCATCTGGAACCCAGTCTGGAATTTCTCCGGTCGCCAGAGCATTGATCACTGGAACCTCCCCCGTAGATTTCCGAGGAGGAGGAACTATGAGTTCATCAAGCTATATTGCACTCTCGTGAGCGCACTCAAAACCGCAAATCCGAAATCCTAAAATCATACTTCGACACCCTTTGGCAAGCCAGGGCTCACGGTTTCACAACGTCTGGACTCCCCTTGGGACTGGTAAACCCTGATCTCCCCGCGATTTGCCGCAGAATCTCTCGCGTTGGAGAATCGCGATAATTTCCACCGGATGATACTGATCCTCAGCTTTCGCGTTGGAACATGAGGAATCGATCAAATCTCTTTGAGCTGCTCCTGACTTTCAGCTACTACTATTTGAGGATTGTATGCGTTCAGAGCTGGCTCCCCTTGCGCTGAGAATATTGCTACGAATTGGTCGCAGCCGTATTTCTCGTTCAGCTCTTGGGCTCGCGACACTGGCTCTGTTTGTATCCCAAGGATTTCCAGGAAGTTCAAGATGGCTTACGGCCACCGTTCGTCGGGCATCGCCTGGACTCTCTTCATATATCGAAGTTTGCTCTGGGCTTCTCTCGCATCAAGGGAGGACCACCCAAACTCGCCTCGTATGAATTCTCCGGCTATCTTGTACCCAGGTATACCGATCGCCCATCTTCCTGCGTCCCTTTGGGATTTTTCCAGAAGGTCTCGCAGTTTTTTCGACATGGCCGTCACCGCATTACAATATGTTAATTGCGGGACAGCTGTCGGCTTCCATTGGGCTCTCGATATTTCAAATCGGTTATAGCCCCATGTTGACGTAGCGTGCATTTTATGCAGGGCTGTTGTCGTTTGTCTTTCCTACTTTTCCTCCTGGTTAGAGGGGTAGTTCTTGTGGGCGGACAGAGTCAATCCCAAAAATTTGTATTCGTGGTCTAGTGGCAATAGTCGACCCTGGATCTCGAGGTTCAGGCATTCCCCCTTGTTGTGAGACGAGTAAATTACTATCGCACTCTTCGAGGGGCTGGACGTGAGATCCTTCTCTACTCCGAATTTCGAAGTGATTCCGAGGAGTCTTTCCATTCCTTTTTCATTTTTTGCCAGTAGGACCAGATCGTCTGCGAAGAGTGGGCCCGGTATCTCGAATGAGGTGTTCTCGTTCAAGTCCCATTGCCATTTCCTCGTTCGAACCGTGAACCCCGCTCTGCTCTCCAAGAGTCTGCGTTCGAGGTCCGAAATGTATAGCATGAACAGTATAGTATATAAGGGGCAGCCTTGTTTGAGCCCTGTATCTGTGGCTATACACGCTGATGTAGCCTCGCCACTCACGAGTGCTGTTTCACCTTGTTGTTTGAGTACAGCGATTGCAGTATTTCCACCCATGATTGGTTCATTCCCAAGTGGATCAGGGTTTGCCAGGGTGTTGTCATGCATACGCGGTCGTAGGCTTTCCTTGCGTCTGGAGAGGCGCAGCATAGTCCTGTCTTTTCTTTCCTAGATATATCGATAGCGGCCGTGAGGGTAAATATGCTATCATCCCCTCTGCGCTGTGAGAGCTCAGGAACCGGAAAGCTCATAGAGCTCGGACCTAGCGCGTGTTTTCCCTCGAATCTTGCAGAAAGTCATGAATGACACTTTTCCACGTAGTTCGCGGATACCCTACTCATTTAGTCGTTTACACATTCTTCCTCTCGTTTGATTCATCTTGGTTCGTTGAAACACGCCTCCATTCTCTCCGATTCTGCTTGTGCCTAGGGGCTGCGTCCTCTATACGGCACGCACGTGCCGATCCCAAGGTCTGTCGTGCGCCCTTCGGGAACAGGGCGAGACTTCCTTTTGATGAGGCCCGGAGAAAGTGACGTGATCGAGGTCCATCACGAAACCGAAAGCGGAAAGATACACTCGACAGTGGGGGAGGTACCCGAAAATTCAAGCTTCCGAAAAGTGGCTGGCGCCGCCACTTCGCATCCATGTCCCAAGGGGGCGGGCGCTCACACCAATCGTACGAATCCGCCGCCGCGGAAATCATTTTCTGACCAATGAAGCGAGAAAACGCAGCAGACGAAGCCACGGTCATAGTTCTCGCGTCAGTCGATGAACAGATTTCCGGTATCAACGGAAACGCTACGGTCTGTACATCCTGAGAACCTGAGGCAGTCGTGCTCGAGTCACCGTATTCACGCGAGTATTTCCGTATGCGCACAGGGCGAAAAAATTAGGTAGGGATTTTTTTGTCCGTTTTATTTTGGTCGTTATTCGGCCCCCAGTGAGCGGATTTCCGACTTCTCCGCCAAATGTAGCTCACTCATTCTACTACATTTTGGCGCCAACCAATCGTTATTCGTTTCGTTTCAATTTCAAGTTCACGAAATTCGGCCACTAATTCTCCCTAACATTCAGAGGGCAAATTTTCCTAAGGCAGCGAGGCTGAGTTCGCTCGGTGTGATGTGGACGGGTGTCCATCCGACAAAACCCGACCGGGCACGATCCGACCGATGCTGCCTGGTGTTACCAGCATCCTGCTCCTAACTGGGAAGAACCAACGAGCCAAAACATGAAAAAGTCTAGTCAGGTGGGCACTCCTCCGCATCACACGAAGAGAGCTCACCTGCACCATCTGTGGGAAATCGGCGAGCTCTCTGAGTTTGAGAGAAGAAAAAAGTCACCAATTTTCGTAAGTTTGATATTGAAACGACAGAGGCAATCGGTTGGTGCCAAAATGCAGTATATTGGATAAGCTACATCGCGCAACAGAAAATAGCTCATCGGGCTCCGATAAACAGCCGAAACAACATCGAAGGAAAAATTCCCGACCTGATTTGACCGCCCTGTAGATACGAGAGATGGCATTAAACTTGTGCTACGCATCCACGTCGATTGTCGCTTTCGATTCATATGAAGGCGGTTCCCGAAAGAAAAGCGAGAGCTTGTGTTTCTCTGAAGGAAAGGAGTTCGGAGGGGGGAAAGAGGCAAGAGCGGAAGGGCAGCAAACGTGATTGGCAGTTACAGAACAGATGCGTTGCTCGCCATCCTCCGACTCGTTCTGAGGACGCTTGTGAGCCTCAGGAGAATCGACGTTCAGGTTCGAGCGGACGCTGCCCCAGCCTCTTCCAGTATTCAACATTTCACACCGCTGCTCGGTATGATCTACGCTCCCGGTGAGAGATCATGTCGCGGAGTCCCGTGTTCCGAGCATTCATCCCAGTGTTGAACCATTCTTGAGCTCATTCAAACGCCCTTGAAGAGCTTGAAGTCGAGCAATCATCGGCATCCCCCTGCAAGTTCCCGCGATGCGCGGATCTCAAGGAAGCGAAAATATTGCGAGTCGAACAACGCTCCGTATGCACCGGACGGGGGCGGAATTGAGTTGAAGCCTCAGACGCACAGATGAGCGGATAGATTACATGCCTTCTATACATGATCATGTTTTCGGATATCGGGCCCGAAAATTGATGTGTGAAGGAAGAGACCGACCGGTGGATCGAACGTGTGGACACCATGTGTCGAATATCGCTTGGGATCGTCGGATGAACTGCTTTTATGAGTATTCAGACCAATGCTCCAAAAATTCCGAAGACGAAAACTCCGAGCAGAGTAGACAGCTTTGAGGGTTCAGAGCGAAATCCTCCATGGTTTGCGCGCGTGGAGGACCGAGGGGCCGTTTCTCTCAGTAATAGTAAGCCAATTTGAAGATCATGCGGGACTCCGGTGGATATCAGGTCATTGTGAAAGTGCTACAGCACGGAATCTCATTGCCCAAATCCAAGCTCCTAAGGGGCAGAACGAAATAGGACAAACGCGTCGAATCAAGTCAGTTTCCCGATGCCGATCAATTTGTCCAAGATCCTCTAGTTCGGAAAATTTTCCTTCGAGAACATTCCCGAGACCCAAATTGTGACCCGCGTCATTTCGGAAGGATAGAAAAACTTGTAGGATGCCTTGTCGCTTCGCAAAAAATCGGAACTCGCCAACGGCGCTCGCTTTCACACCTTTTCATGTCAAGAACATGTCCAGTGACTCGATTTTCGTTCCTTGGCCCATGATATCACACAGAATTCAGACGATTGTGAGGAAGAATCCGCATCTCGCTCTCCAAGACCTAGCTTCCCGGAATCAGCAGGTTGCTAGCTCTGTGAGGCCCAGGAGATGGAATGAGATTGGACACCATGTAGCCTATAATATTACTACTACTAATACTTGAAATCAGTGAGTTTTCGGAATGCAAGGATGTCATAATTTCTCTCTCAGTTCCTATGGAGTTTGCTCGATGAAGATGTTACTTCTATTGTTCCAAAATTTATCCCAGGAACTTTTATTGTATCGCTGTATCCATCAGGTAATCCATCCTACATTGCTCCAGCATCTGGTCACGCGTCACAATGTTCTATAGCGACCATTGATTGACCGACATGTGTGGAGCATTCGCGAAGATAGAGGGCGTCTCCCATGCACGCGTAACCTCATATTGATAGAAAGCAGTCGCGTAGCGAGGCGGGGGGGGGGGCATCAGGTCGTTAAGGGCATCAGAATGCCTCTCCATGCCTATCACATTAGGATTTCTAAGCTCTTCCAGGTAATTTTTTTCCCGGAATCCTCAGAGTGGAGGCGGAGTCCGATCGTTGCATCTGATTTCCTTCCTGATCGGGAGGCAACGTTCAGTTCATTTTGTTCCTGCCTCGGTCCAGAGATCGAGCCAAAGAAGTTGACAAACCTCGCTGTCCTATCTATCGAGATGTCCATCACGGATGAGTTTAACTTCAATGAGGAGTCAATAGAAGATTCGCAGCTCCAGGAGCCAAGCAAATAACCCTCCAAGAATACGTAATCCAGTTGCTCGAGTAATATTCTAGTTGCTCACATTCGGGTCAGCCCGCTCGAGTTGTCTCCATTTCTCGGAAGATCTCCATTTCAGATGATCATATTTTATGTTTGAGGACAAACAAAGATACATTCAGTGTGCATCAAACGCATTCAACTCCTCAGACCCCCAAAAAATAGGAAGGGGGGGGGGGGCATCAAATCCGCATCTTGAGGCTCGCTACGCCGCTGTGCAGACGTTCTCGAGGGAAACTGATCTTCTGACAGATCTTAGCCTTCTACATTATGGAAAATTGAGATCCAACATCGCATATTCTCTCTTCGATTTGATGTTGGGAGTGCATGAGAAACTATGTAATTTCGCCTAGGACAGCTGTGCTGAAGCTTCATGGAACAACATTCCAAGAGAATGAGCTGACTCGTGAGACTTCATTTTGGGCTGGTTTACGAAGACAATGACTGTCTAGTCTCAGAACACGTTCTAGAATACGTGTTCCCTGCGGGAGAGCTGGAATCGCATCAGAGCCGCGCAACCTCCAATGCCTTCAAGTTGCCTTCCACAGATGGAAGGAATCAGATGACCCGCTGATAGGAGTCATCGAATCGCTCTTTGTAATGTAGAAAACGCCTCCTTTTCACTCCGAATCTCTCCAGAATTATCGATCGTGATCATACGAAACAGTGGGAACCTCGGTATCATAGAACCCTTTCGAAGTTGCAGTTTCGACGTCGAAGTTGCGAGCCCATATACTTGAGTTGTTCCCGTGCCTCATGTTCTCCGCTCTCGTTGAAGTCGCTTCAAGCCCTCACTCGATCGAACACTCCTACTCTTGAGCAACCACGAACCCCTCTCTATGGGGCACTTGTTGCCACAGATGTAAAGCACCGTCTCACCGAACGAATCGGAGGCGTTGTTGACATCTTCTGGCTAGAGTTCATCTGACCAGGTGACCTGGGCGAGCTGCTCCCAACGGAGGATGTTGTTCTCCTCGCTCAGTTTCCTTTCAAGCTCAGTTGCCGTGCCTTCCGTCGAAGGTCGAGGTCTGCCAACTGATGTGATCAGCCGGTTAGTCGTCTGAAAACGTAGGAGTTCCGAGGAGTTTGGACTACATCAAGAGATAATCCTGGCAACCAGCCGGTGCTAGCTCACACATCATCCCGACAAGAAAGCTCGTCATTCAACCTACCGCGTGGCCATAGCTTCTGGACCACAAAAACGAAATACGTTCATTTCGGGATCCGTTGTTCACCGATCACCCGCCGGCCGGGAATCTCTCGGAGTTGTAGCTCTCCCAGCAGATCACGAATGGTGTCCCAGCGCTTGCTCCAATGTTTGTTCAAAAGAACATGGACGGCTTGAAAGTAACCGCCTTCGCCAGGAGACGCTCTCGTGGAGAAGATTCCCACCACAGCCGCATCGAATGAAATATAACCATCAATCTGCAGAGCCGTTAGTCCCTCGGGTCACTCCGAACCCCTGGTGCTCCGCGTTCCAACTCCTTGTCCAGAGCACGTGGACCAGAATACTCTTCAGGCATCGTCTATTATGACTCAAGGACCCGTTATTTCATTATCTGAGATGCCATAATTTCCTTCCATGAACATCAAGTTTCCGCAGTTGACAGGGAGGGATATCTGCGAGAGTTCGAGCGAGACCTCCGCATCGCGAACCGACCGAATTCTCCAACCGCCGTGAGCTTCTTCTGGTCATTCGAAGAGATCTTCGCGATGATCGATGAGCCCACAGAGCGTTATCCGTCTTCCGTGAGCAGCCGCACTCGATCCCACTGTGACTCAGGGAACTTCTCAAACTCTGGTGATTTGATATCTCTATTAAGTCGAACCTATCACTGCGACGTCCGCTCTCGACGAGTTGGAATTACATAACCCTGTCAACAGTCTCGCTGACGTCCCCGATAAGGCGACTCCGCACAACGTCCTCAGCCTGCACACCTCGACATGGTTCGGATCTGTCATAGCAGGGGCGATGGTATCTTGGCGACTCCGTGGGCTGAGCTCCTGACCGCCGCCCGCTCTGCCTCCCTGTGCGGGGGCAGAGTTTGTAGTTGGAGACTTCTCCCTCCCCTCCTTAACGGCACGAACACTCGTCTCCTGCGAGTCCGAATACTAGCCTCCTTCCCAACAATACGAATGCAGTGAACACGACAGTCATTCACGACCCTCGAGCGTGGGTCGCAGAACCGGGTCTGATACCCGGTTCCGGACCTGGGTATCCGAGCCTGGACCTCCGATGCCCGACTGCCGACTCTCTGAAAGAACTGATTTCGTGGTCGATCCGACCATATTTTTTGGAGTCTGTGGACCGGGTTATTCCAGGCCGGATCCGTGGACCCGGTTTCGGAAACGGGTATTTAGGATCCCTAGTCAAAAGTAAGTCCTCCGATCGTAATGGCCGTGAAGGACTGCACGGAGCCTTCGAGACCTTACTGTTGCGAGAGAAGCATCGGGTGCCTTGGGATTCCCGAGTTTGGAAGTCGAAGTTCAACGAAGTGCTTCCCCGACGAATCGACGTCCAAGTCCGCGTCTTCCGACGTTCCCGGGTTGCCTATCATCTCTATCTCGCTTCTCCTCGCTCCTTCTTTTGTGGCCCCGACAAGCGTCAGCCGCACCTGAACAACAGCGTTTGATCCAACAAAATTTTTCGCAGAAGGCCCCTCCCGATACAACCGGCTGCTTGCTGCAAGGGCTTGGCTCTCCAACGAGACTGGACACTCGAACGGAATCGATACCGGAGAGAGACTGTCGATTTCTTCGGTTCGTTCGGACTGTGGTATCAGGAGCGCCCGGGAGCAGACGCAGCGTCGCCTGCCCGCCATTCTTACCAAAATATTTGGCGAACATTCAAGTGGTCAGCCCATTAAGTTCCGCCGCCCGCACCAGGTGAGGCCGTCGTCGAGGACCACGGCTGGCCCACGGACTCTTGAACCTTTGTGCGAATCGGAACCCCGCGGGGGTTGAAACTTTGTGTGAGTTGTCTTGTATCCTGAGACGAGCTCCATTGAACGCGATCATTTCGGTGGAGACCAGTCGGTCCTCATTGTGACTTGAGTTTGCGGAAAAGCGGTGAAAGGAAAGAGAGACTTTGGTCTCGTTCCGTTGCTCAGAACGTCCGCCGGTATTCCCTGGGTTGTCTCATTTCAATCAAAGCATGATCAGGGCATCGGAGTCAAATTGTCAAGAACGTCGCCTTCATTCCTGTCTCCGAGACCTTCAATTTCCGTCGCGATTAATCATTTTTCTCAGTGTCTTCTGCCTTCACCCTGCCCGTTACGTTGCTGTCCCCAGTGCTTTGATACTCCAATGGATGTTGTTGTTGATGATGACGACGATGATGGAGGTGCGGATTTAAATTTGTTAGAGCTGCCCATGGGAGTTTCTTTCCTCTGCTCAACCATCACGGCTCGTCATCGCTGCTGGGGCCTCGCCTCAGCGTTTCGTCGAGTCTTCAGCTGTCGTTGAGGCTTCTGGGCCAGCGATTCCGGTGCTCGGGAATCTCGCCGCTTCATTCCGACTCGGTCTGTCCCTTCATGGAGGGTTCGGGTTTTTCACATAAGGCATCGGCCGCAGTTTCCAGGAAAGTGGATGATGTTGGACCGGCTCTCGGTTGACGGTTTGTCAATCGATGGACAGACATACTTCCTCGGCGTTATCATGGCACACGTTGTGGCGACGCGCTCACACTATTTAGCACACATCGCAACCTGACGCTCCCGTTGGACTTCGAACCACCATCGAGCCTGCTGCGTTGCGATGGGATCAGTGTGAATCAGCTGTTTGATCTCTTTCTCTTACATAAGGCTCGAATCGACGTCAGTCAACGGTGCCCAGCGTTCCCAGGTTGAGTGAAGCATTCGGCACCACAACCACAAGACTGATCATGGCGTCGCCAGGGCACGGCTTGTCAGGGATAAACTTCGATTGATGCCGAGACGAATGATCAGTGTTTCAACTCGGTAACGCTGATAGTTCGCGGGCATCAATAGATACATCCAGCCATTCATGGATCGAAGGTTCATGAATAACAATGACGCCCCCATGGTCCAGCCCGAGTCATCGAGCCCTCACTGATTCATCGTATTTGCTGCATTCAGACTTCTAATGAGACCCTGTGTGATTGCTCTGACGTAGGATGCGTCTCGGCTCGCATATTCAATCTGGAAGCGGGGAAAACGGTATCGAAAGCAGTGTGATGGAGCGGTCTCGATTTCTCGACATCCTTTGCTTATCCGTATTCATCTATCTGCCTCTGTGGTTATCCGTGTTCTTCTTGAGCTCGAGCCGTGTGCCCGAGCGGAACTGGCGTTGGCTCCTGCAGGATCGCCGGTAAACAGTGTCAGAATTTATGGCTTTCGAAAATCGATTGGAGCGCTCTGCGTGCCTTCTTAATCGGTCGCTGATTTAACGTCTACGATCGCGGTTCGACGGAGTCCCGCCCAATGGCACCGAAGCATCGGTGACATTTTTCCTCACTGGTGTATCTGGCGTTTCCTTTTCTCAACGTGTATTTGTCGGCTACTGGTTGGCCGGGATCCATTTGACCTGAATAGCGTGTTACTATATCATGCGTAGCCTTCTAGATACCCTGCTGGAGTCGTTGTCGCTCGAAACTAAATATGGGATCGTAAACTCGTTCTTTTAATGCATATCAGAGTTTATTCATGCGGCTCGTGTCGAATGAAATGTTCCGACTCTGGAGACGTTCAGCGAAAGTAATACGTTTACGGGAGACAGCTTGAAAGCTAAACAGATTGGAAGGTGACGCTATGTCGGCTCACGGAGGGTTTCGGGCAGTTTAAGGGAAAGGTCGTGGGATCATTGATGCTTTGTCTGGAGCCTCCATTTTCTGTCCACATTTCTTCTGTTCCGAACGTTCCGGTTCCCAGAGGAGGACCGCGACAAACGTCCCCGGAGCGGAACGATATCCGAGCGCAGAGAACAGAGGCTCCCATTGAAGGGTTAAAACAAGTGAAGCGTTTTCCCTTAGTTCTATATTCGCTCTCGTCCGGTCGCCTGGAGTGGCGGCAGAGTAGATAAAACCGGAAGGAAAGAATATTCAAAGACAGATGACGAGCCAGAATGCAATCGCTGGAGATAACGGCGACGGCCGACGTCAATCTTCTGGTGCCGTGACCACCGAGGACTGTACGCAGAGTAGCGCAACGCCGATTTAACCAAGTGAGCTCCGTCGTTCTGCGGCTCGGGCTGAAATCTCCGATAACCTGGATTACCGACGGGTGCAGGTTGGATAACCGGCACCCAGCGACTCGTCACAGCTTTGGGCAGATTGTTCCAGACGGAACATCCTAGTGGAGAGCTTTGCTACGAGTCGTGTTTGTCACCGATCGTTTTTAGTCTCGGAGGGTGTCACTCAACGTTCGTATTTGAGCGCTCGAGAAGGAACCCTTCAATAGAAAGTAGTTTGAAGTTATGTTTTCCGGTTTGAGAACCAAACTAATCGACAACAGCGTTCAAGTGCGTTTGGTCCATCGAAATCTACGGAACATGGCTCTTCGCGAGAACGCTCAGGAACGACTCTTCGAATTTTAAATCACATGATTTGGGCTCATTATCGAATTCGAAACTCATCCGTCGTCCCTCCATATCGTTCCCATGCGCCAGCAGTTTCCGAGAAGCCCATCCCATGATGAGCTCGATAGGTTCCGCCGGCATGTTGAGCAGGGCACCGAAAGGTGGTCGAGCCCTGTTGGAGGCGGTCAGATGAATGAGAGACCATTGCCGCGGAAACGGGTGCCCCCATGTACGCAGGAGCGGGAGCCCAGAGCGTCCGCGGTGGGCATCGAGCCCGCCACTTATGCATTGACGCCCCACTCGTGGGACAGTCAATGTCGTGCCTACGCAAATCTTTGCTTTCGGCTTTGCAGACTGCGCTGATCACTCTGCCGTCTCATGAGTTGACACAGCGATCGACAGCCCCAGCTAGTGCCAATGACGGAACCAACTTTAACCCCCCCCCCCTCCCCCCACTACGCTTCCGACTTCATTGCAAGGGAGCTGGGGATTCCGATCAAATACTCGATTCCTTAGATTCCGCAAAATTTCGAGCGAACAGCCGCACCGGGGAGATCTGCTTCCAAAACTCATAGTCACGATGGTTCGATCTCATTTTGAGTCCCTGATATCTCACGATCAAATATTTGAGCTTCGATTTCCCAAAAGAGAGAAGTTTTGCGAGCTCGAATGAGGTGATTGTGAGCGCGGCTAAATTGAACTCTCACGAGTGGCCGCTTAGATTGTCGTGAACCCGATCGTCCTGCGGTCGATCGAATCAATTCTCACATTCAAACATCGAGTCCCCACGGAGACAGTCAACGAGATTCTAGATATGCAGCCTCAAAACGGGAGAAGGTCAAAAACTCATCGGGATGCTGGAGGACACCAGCCGAACAATATATGGATAACGCCTCCCGGATGTGTGGAATCCCTTGTTTACATGGATCGACGAGCATCATTGGAACACCAACGATCCATGGGCGGAGTCACCCGGAGCTCCGAGGCACGGAGGAAGCCTCGATCACTCCAAGAGCTCGAGATGGATCTCAGCTAAACGTGCGGAAAGGAATTTTCGCGTGTTTGCGGCATTCCGCTCCCTTGTCAGCTCGATCGCCTGTCGGCATCGAGATTGTGACCTTGCTTTCAATTACGCCATGACCGATGGTCCGAACGTGAGCTTTAATTACGCTGATAGGTGTTGTGAGTGCTTTTTAAAATGAACGGTGGCTGGCGAGGCGACTTCCCTGCCCGGAGCTCTCTATCATCCAGCGAGGTGAAGCACAATGCTTCGCGCTCCTCCGTAGATTAATGTAATTCCATCCGCAAAAGCGGGAAAATAGACACCGCGGGCCGTCGCCGTGTATGATCGGTCTTCGGAGTTTCTTTCGGATGACGGACGGACGAACGAGCAGGCAGGCAGATGAACGCCCGGACGGGCGAGGACTGAAATACAGCATTTGGACCGCGCGGAAATCTGTTCTGCGAACGAGATCAGAACAGCATCTCTGTCTGAACTCCTTCCCTACTCGCGAACGGCGCACCCTTGGCTGGGCCAGCAGAAACTAGTTTCTGTATCCATCCCCTTCATAAGAGTTCCTCCCATGTACACTCTCACAGGAAGGAGTAATTTCTAGGAATAGATCTTCCGAGATCTATAACACAGGGCTCCTGGATGTTGAAAGAGCGAAACCACTGGATATTGGAAGACACGCGGTTGTCTAGCAGCTTTCTCAAGTTTTCCCCGGTTTCCCAGAGAGAGTTGAACCCGCTCAGACGGACACGTCGCTGCACTCAATTCGGTCATATGGAAATCCATTTTCTCCGGGAGTTCGTCGCATGAGGACGCTTCCGCGAATAGAGTGGGCGATACTCCACCCAAGATGCTACAACTCGAACATTGCGAGAGTTCTAGCCACACTTGGGAGCCGACCCACGGCGCTAACTGCTTTCACCGATCGCGGAGCAGCGGTTTCGACGCTATCTAAGCTGGCGCCCAGATTGGAAAGTTTATCACAATGTCGTTGAGGGAACGGACGTTTGAATCGCAATGACCGATTTGGAGGCAGATCCAAAACTCAGCGGAGTCGGAACCTTGCATCTGAGCAAGTTCTGAGCGGAGTCTGTTCAAAACCATGCATCGAGGCCTTGTTGAAGCGAACTCTCAATGACTCTCATTACAACGGAGTTCTGGAAAACGGTTATCACGTCACAGCATCATTTCATTCCCCTTTTTCTGTTCAGCGCTACATTGAGCTCAAACGGAGGACTTTTTCCGACGACGAGGTCGGCCCCAACAAAACGAATCTAGTGTCGCAATCCATCGGTATCAGCCGAGAAAGATGTGCAGGAGATTGTTTCGCATAGCTTGGTAGGTGTCGGGGCTTGAACACGAAAAGTCCAGACTGAGAATTCGATCCATCCAAACCTCACAAGACTCTCGTACCATGCCATCTGCAAATGAACTCTTGGAAGAGGAACGAAGAAAAACTGCAGTTTGTTACTAGGTGCTTCGTGCAATCTGGGTCCCATCGTTGCATCTACTGCGGAATCTCGTCTTTAGACTCTGGTCTTGAGAACGCTCTTTTTTGACACATGCACAAAAGCTTGGACGAATCCGACAATCTCCATCCACGCTAACGAAGAGCGGTTGGGCCGGGAAGGCTGAAGGGCACCCGGACACAGATCGACGACGGAAATTGAATCGGACATTATCTCAAATCATCCGTGTGCATGCGAGTTTGGCATCTGGATGTTCTGGATCGGCCATTAGAACCATCGAATTTTGAAACACGCGATCTCTGCTTCCCACGGAGCCATGTTATCCGATGGATTCCTGTAGATTTTCCGCCCGATATACACTCATCATTTCTCTTCGCAAGGATGTCCACTCTGTCGGAGCGGTCAACCGCTTTATTTTTCGTCGTTTTCTGAATAATCTTGCGATCAGCGCCCGAGAAGCCCATGCTTGAGGAAAATCGGGCTTTCGGTTACCTTGACCCCGTTCACACGGAGGACCTATCGGGAGATTGTCTCAAAACTGCGTCCCATTACTTTCAGAACAACATCGTCTCGTTCTGACTAATCCATGTCATATAATCTGTGCATACACTTCATCAAATCATGCATCCATGTTGAGCTTTTGAGAATGAACTTCAAGAATCAACCTCTAAAGATTATGGTCAGAATCGAAGCAACTGTTATCTCGAAGTTCTCAAGAATAGCGAACCCTAGTGATTTCACGGGGAGATTGAACCTTTTCAGGCCCTACAAGTCAAGAAACTGCCGTGCAGACAGAGCGTGTAGAGACACAAACCCGTTAACGAATCGCTTATGGGTGCGGTTTTATGGCTTTCGGCTGGTCGTCATTTCGACTCTTCGACGCATTTTACGCGGTTATCGGTGGCCAGAGAACGAAAGGCGAGAGAAAGAGCACCATAGATACGATCAACCCCTTGGTGGAACGCACGCCGATCTTCATCCTGAAAATCATCTCGAGACGGGCGTCCATGGTTCCACTGGCAGACGAAAATCCATCCACGTGGACAAAACAACTACGACGAGAGTGGAACGTAAACAAAGCGAGTTCTTCAGATAGGGCAGAACAGAAACTCAACAGGATCAAGAGCATCTCCATCATTCTCGAATCGCGACCTTCGCTGTTGAGAGAGAATCGGATGTGATTTTACAGGAGTCTGTTCTCCCACTGTGGGACGCTCCTTCGAATCTCAGGACATCGACTTTTCCAGCTGAATTTGACATGCACTGTACTCGTACTGTTGCTGAATACGTGAAGGATTTGACACATGATCACTCGAACAGGGATGAGTGTCTTCAAAAAATACTCCCCCTTAGGAAGTCGACCGAGGGCGTCATCGACACTGACACAACGTTCAGCTTGTCCAAGATCGCCGCGCGATCCCTTCTCGGTGATGTCGAGCAGACGGGCACGTTCTATTCCTAATACAGTACAACCTCGATTATTTCAACTCTGCGGAACAGGCCGAAGGATGTCGACCGGAAGCGTATTTTTATGTGGAAGATGAATCCATAGCTCAGAATCTTCCATCGTCAATATATCTCGTATCATTCTGGATCGGTTAGCGTTCGAACTCGGACTCTCACTCCCCGAATCGGTTGCGGAGTCCAAGAATGTGGGTGATTTCGTCGTCTCTCGATTATTTCAACTTTTTTTTACATCAATTAGTTGAAATAATCGCGGTTGTACTGTGTGTGCGCCGAGATGTTGACCTCATACATAATTCTTGTTTGAAGCATAACCTGGAACCGCGTTGAATCAGATTTTCGTGGAGCAAGCTTTCCTAATTCGAAATCCCTACCACGAGGTGAGCTCGGGGCACGAGGAATGGGGGCTCAGGTTCACGAGTTCGACTCGTCCGTGACACTTCTGATGGGACAACTTCTTCAGTTCATGGATTCACGTTATTCGGAGTTGGTTCATTCGCTTGCTCGGCATCGTCAGAGAGCGCGCTTGTCAGCTCGCGTGGCAACGTGCGCCCGGCATCTTTCCTCATTCGTTCAGCTGTGTCCGTCTGCTGACAGCGACCCTTGCCTTCTCTCGGGATGCGCCTCTCCACTAGAGCTCGCAGTGGCTCCCTCTAGAAGCGCCGGCTAATACCAAGGACCGCGCGGACCCCAGTACTGTTGGAGCATCGAAGAGGGACGTCTATATAGCTCCCCGATCTCGAAACTCCGCTACAAACAGAGTGATTGTGTGTATGAGTGTTCGTTCGTGTCCCTGGAAGCGTGGTTCACGGACGACGCACCGCCAGAACGCTCAGGAGTCTTCGCGAGGGAAAGTAGCGCGGAGATATCGTCCCACATCTTACCTCAGAGTGATTGATCAGTCATGAAGAAAATTAGAATTCTACGCGACCTCAATGTGCGGTCGAAATGATCTGACCGAGTGACAGGAGATTGAAGGCCCCACTTCGCACGAGACGGAAAAGCAGCCCTCAGTGTTGAATAGCGGTCCCAAGGAAATCGAGATAAGGATCCGGTAAACGGAATTCTTAAGAATTTGTGAAGGTGATGTCAGCTCTCTGGATAAGTGAAACGGACCCACGGTCGTGATAGCGAGAGAATTACCAAGTGCGGGAAGTTCGTGCGTGAGGTGATACCGTGTGACAGAAAAGGATAACTTTCAGACAACAGGTTCGCCGGCTTCAGACCATCTCGCTTCCTGATTCACTCATTGGAATACCCCGTCGACTACCTGGAACACGTCGAACAAAAGGTGAGCGGCCAGGATGACTGGAGGAAAGCGAGGAGCTGAAAAAGCAAGCTGTGGAATCTGCCAGAAACAAAGCCGGTCCGTGAAAGACGACTTCCAATCGCTCTGAGCAATGAGGATTGACGGAAAAGAATCGAACTGGAGACGATTCCGGCTCGCGCACGTGTTTGACTCCCCGGGTTTCGGGGCGCCGCAGGGCCCTTGGCTCGAGAGCCCGCCAGGCTCGGATCGAATCTAGCGAAGAGTTCAAAATGAATTCACAGGATGAATAATTCAGGCTGACTTGTTTCCGAAGAGGAGTGCCGGATCATTTGGAGGAACGGAGCAGTGCGTTTCCTGAGTTCCCACAAGTGTGAAGCCCAAGCTGGATCGAGATCGATGGACCGGTCGAGCGGAGTCATTAACTCGGATCGTCTCAGAAAATTCGGGAATTCCATAGCTGGTTCTCGGAACGCTTCCCATTCCATTGTCTTCTGGGCGGTTCCCCAAAAACATTCTCGTAGCTCCTTCCCCAGCTCCAAAAACCTCCCGGTCCCTAATGGCTCTCCCCTCGATTCGTTTCGATCCAGTTTTTAGTTTACACGGAGCTCAAGGCCGCACGCTCAATCGGATCTCATTTGAATTCGGAGCGCGTGATCAACAAATTTCCTCCCGGTCCTAAATCAAACTCCAGTGTCTGCAGCAAACGACGCGTCGCGATGGGCTTCTCGCCGTGGCGGCGGCAGGAGCTTTCATTGATGAATAATTGTCCAACAATCCATCTGTTCTTCGATCTGTGAATGAATCAATCGATCGATCTACTCATTAAACCGGTCGATCAGCGTCAACAGGCGTGTCACTTAAATAACCCATCGGATCGTCGATCCACAAACGTGACCTCAGCATATTTCGCCTCGTGCCGAGTGAGAGCGACTATTCTCGTCAGGTCATCCTCTCCCAAGGCAATTATTTACTTTGATAATTCCCGTCGACGGTCGGGATCGATTCAGTGAGCCCTCCAGAGTTACATCCTGTGTTCTGGCCCGAAGCTCGACAGTAACGTCCTCCTTCAACCCGAAACGGCCCACAGTAATTTTCGAGCCGTGGCCGTCGAGCTCAATCGCTTTCGAGCGTTTGTGAGTTCCGATGTGAGCGTGAATCAATCTTCGCCTGATGATTGGAGCACGCCGTTTGCTGAGTTTCCAGATCCTCGGCCGCGAAATCAGAGCTTCGACAACAAGTGGTCCGAGGCGGTGGAATCGCGGAAGAAAAACCGGTATTATTACTCTGAGCTCGTGTTGCTTCCATCTAAGTTTATCTCCTGGCTTCGGCTGTCGGCGAACCGCCTGGGAATGGAACGGATGGCACGAGGGAACAGAAGAAAACCCGCGTGCAACGCCAGAGTGTATGTTAGTCCGCGGATCAATCTTCACGCACCGGTTTTGAGCCAAGGTCTCTCCTTGTTCCTGAGCCGTAATCCGTGATAATCCCGATGCTCGAATCAATTAGAAACTTTTGTCCTGTCGGTGTCTTACTCTCGGCTCGCCATTCTCTATCAGCTGCTGCTGCCACCGGTTCAGCTACAGTTGATGTCGACCCAAGGTTCGAGCACTTCAAGTCGGAACCGAAGAGAAGGTAGCTCGTACGTCTGAGAGAAGCCGAGGAAACAGAACTTGCGAGTCGACGAGAGGACCCGCGGTGTCTGAGAGGCTCACCAAGTCTACCAGACAAGCTCAGGTTCCCTGTTTTTCCGACTCAGGGAGCCAATTAGCGACGGCAAGATATGTCTTTCCCAACTCCCGGTTTTTTAGATCCTTGAACCCGGCTGTCTCGCTCGGTTAGCGAGTGTACCCTAATTGTTCAGAAAAATGGCGATACATGTCGGGAGTACAGATAATCATTAGGGATTGGAACAGCGAGCACCCCTGGGCAGACGCTGTATGTGCAGTTCTTCAGCTCAGCGCCAAGCCGTTAATCTACAGTCAGCATTTGGTGGAAAAAGCATTGAATCGAGGTGCGCCTCATCGGTCAATTGGCTGAACGCAGACGTTGAAAAGTCTTCGAACAGAAATTCAAAGCACCGAACTCCTCCTAATGGATCGCCATGAATTACGTCCTACTTTCTAACGTCGAACTTCAAACCGGATAAGACCTTGAAAAACTTCCAATCGACCAGAACACACACTGGGGAGCACCAAAACACGTCTTCAGAGTTCTCGGAAGATCGCAGAGCGTGCGATCGTATTCGGATCGACGAAGAGCAGTATCCTATTACTCAAGAGATTCCCAAACCGTTTTCGATGAGCTTGACCGCGCACTGAGGCGCTTTCCATCCTTGTGGTGTCGAGGACGCAACCTGATGCGGAAGCTGGAGACTTCAATTTCCAGATTCCAATTAAGTCTCGACTATGATCATGAAACACATCTGTTCCATTGATTTGTGCTGAGTCCGCTCGACTCACCGATGTGGGAACTCGAGAAGGCCAGTGTAGGAAGAGGAAATTTTCGGAATGTATTTTATGCTGTTTGGTGAAATTATTATTTTCCACGCCCCCCATCGGGTTCGTGTTCTGCATCGCAGGCGGGATCTGAGCTCCCGCATGTCGTTGTCTTGACGGCTTGAACAGCAGCCTTCTTCACGACGGTGTCTCGAATAGAAGCAAACAATGCTCTCGTGCAGTCAGAGGTGCCTCCGTTAATGGGGAGCAAGGCTCAGCGGAAGTGATAAACGAGGAACGGGAGGTAGACCGAACTGCGTGATCTGCAAAACATTCCCGTACTAGTTGGCATTGCCGTAAAGAACTCCGATGGAATCTTCGCATTACATAGAATGCACCGACTCGAGTCGATATTCTCGAGATTTTGACGTGTCGGTTTTACGACTTGTTACGTTGTCCGAGAATCGATTCAAGCTGCCATTTGAATATCGTGTTCGGCATCGGTGGTCGGGAGAATCCACAGCCCGCGTTCATTCTTCGCTGCGAATCGATATTGATTGAAACAATCAGGATGACCATATGTGTCATGCCCCTGTTATGAAAGATCGACACTGAGAGCGATCCAAACCGGAGAGCGTTCGATCAAGCGTCTTGAGACGAAGCTTTCGAGAATCCAATCGAGCTCGACTCTGATGAAGTCTACATTCATTGATCTTGTTCTTTTGAATAATTTCCCACGCAATGATATGATGTGATCGAGTGAGCTGAGATATGCATTGTTTTTTTTTCTGTTCAAATTGAATATTTCGTTTTTATTCATAGCATCTTGTTTTATACGTTGATGATGGAAGGCTTGGACTCCGTCTGGAACTCGGTGGAAGTCACGGGGGGTACACGATTTCGGAAATTCGTCACCACTGACAGAACCGTGTTTCCGATTCTTCCCGGATCGGGAGTTCGGAATGAGGGACGAAAGTTCGGAGCAGCGTGCCACATGTGGACATGTGTGCGTTTGTGACCCCGGCAGGCGTTAGTGCTTGTGCATGTGTTTACGTTTGGCTGGTTGTTGTCGTCGCTGCTATCCTTAAGTCTTACCAGTGACGGGATAACGTTCGGAATTCTAACCGCGGAATAAATCTCGATGTTTGATCTATGTTTGTAAGCTGCATTTGATTGCTTGCCGGTCCGCGGGCCCGTCAGCCTGCCGCTGATGCCAGGCTGGTAAGCCGCGCAAGGTCTCCGTGGGTTGTCATAAGGAGAAATGTTCGGGAGGTAAATCCACAGGATCTCGTCGATGCCGGTCCGGTTTGGTTTGTTTGTCTGTTCACTGCGACTAACATGTGCAGTTGTACCCGATCAACCGCGACTTGAAAATTCTATTCTCCTGCTTGAACGGTTGAGACAACTGGCCACGTTGGTCGATCGAAGTTTCAGTCACCGAAGATGTGTCGAAACACAGAAACCATCAGTCCAATGGGGAAGGGGTCCAATGTGAAGCGTTCTAGGTGTGGGAGTGCCAACGAGACGGACTCTTTTCGGAATCGGCGTAAGGTCGATCATCTCAGTGATGGAACTCGGACCGCCTCTCACGATGTAGCGCAGAGATATGCTGAGCGTTTTCGGGACTCCCAGACAACGAACAGAATGTTAGGCTCGGCGTCGCGAAATTGGAAAATGAAGAAATCTTTCAGATCGAACCCAATCTTGAACTTCGACCGATCGTTCGGCGCTCTTGCTCTTCTCTAACAGAGTCCAAAGTGAATTACGTATGCGCATAACTTGCCGCTGATGTCATCGGTGGTGCTCCTCGCACAGAAAAGGTTTCGTCGGATTTCGCGTGGTTCAGTTCCTCAACGCCTCTGAGTATTTTCGTTTCCGTCCTAGATTGATTCCCAGCGCGGCACGGGTACTCCGACGCCGTACGCGCTAAGCTACTGGCAGCACCTGGTGCGGAATCGTTTAATCCAGACAGGACCCATTGATTCATCGGTCCGAACAAAACGTTTGACTCGAAACGTGTTTCTCTGCTTCCATTCTCTGGATTTCTCCCACGTCGAGTGAGCTAGCGGGCGAGCAGCGGCCTACGGTTTTTTGTTTGGAATTCTCACATTTGTTCTAAGCGATCAGAATGTGTTGATTTGTTCACGAATTCTTTCATTGCTCTCTCGGCCGGCTCTTTCTTTCGCGGCTTGCCTTGCTACGTTTCAATTCAGTTCGGTGTGCACGAAGAAGCGATAAGAGATTTTGGAAAGACTCATCGGATTAAACGATAGGTCAATTCACGCATCGAGGTCGGCGGACAACGTAATCTGATATTTTATTCCATTCACATTATACCCAGGCTCAGACTTCACTCCCAAACCTCCCAGATCCTTACTCAACCTGTCCGGAGGAGCGTCTGCTGACCCGTGTTTCCCTTTTCCGGGAGCTTCCCGATGCGGGGAATGAGGGCGAGTCATAAACGGGAATCCGTCAGAGAGCTCATACCAGAAATGCCTCGTATAGGCCCCGTCACGGTCGAATCATTCAGTAGGTCGGGGGGGGAATTAACGGTACAATATCGGGCGTTGCGATTGAATCTGTCAGAGCTCCGCCATCGAGATCAGGATCCGGCATCGGATCCGTTGTCAGAACAGTTGTCAGCTACACGCCGGTGATCCGACTCGCGGTGAACGCTTCATCTCTGACAAGCTGTCTGAATCTGTCGCTGGTCTGCGCTCTCGCTCGATCGCTTGGTCTCCTGATGGTTTTCTGTCAAGTCCTCAAGCGGCACGACGGCGAGCGTGAAATTACCGGCGACTGAAAGACAAGTCGCTCGCCGTCTTGGGACAAATATCGCTTTCGGCTTCCCTTTCTCTCGCGCGACCGCCGCCCTCGGCCGCATTGCTTTCGTTCGAAGATATCTATCTCAAATCGGATTCATCAACTTCCTTAGATTCCTTTCACTTCTCCAGTGTCGTGAAGGAGCGCTTCCTCATCCTTTCGTCCACCGTGTGCTGCGTGATGTGTCAGCTTGAGATAAAAGGCGTCAGTATCTTGACGACCCATTCAGCTCGGCGGCACTTCGCGAGACGGATGCTTATTTTGAGAGACAGCTGAACGGGACGTAGCCTCCAGATGGGATGATTCCTCCAGAAGTACCAGGAGAGCAATCGTTTCTAGGATTCAGCGCAGACACTGACGGCGGAAGCCCGTGTTCGGAGACGTACTCCCTCGAATGAACTGACGCATGAGCGCTCCCCGAAATCCCATACTCTGATGAAGGACAGTATCAAATCTACGATTAGTCAAGGATGCGGTTAACGACCCCAATCTGTATCAGAATCCTGTCGTAGGAGAACATTCGGCATCATGGTTCAAGTGGGTTTCTGAGAGGCCTTACGTAGGTTTGCGTGGTCACACGATCGCCCACACGGTGAGTGAAAATCCATTGGAGCTTCCACGAAAGAGCAGAGAGCAGGGTATGCGAGTGTCCTTGGCTCAGTTTGAAAAGGATTTCGTTTCATTTAGGTGATGAACACAATATCAATTCTGGTCTCTCCCTTCGTTCGAGCTCGATTTCTCCCATGAAGTCAGGCCTAGATGGTGCAGCGCAGTTTCCACCAACAGATTCGAATCGTCGCCATGTACCGCCTGGAGCCGACGATTCGGAAATGGACAGGTTGCGAACCCCAGAGCTGATATTCTCAGTCCGGGCACATGCCCCCCCCCACGAGCTGAAGCAGCTGACGGGAACCGTAGATCGACTTGACCGCCGTCGACCTCAGTGCCGCACGCTGGAGGGGGGCGGAGAAGAGTCGACCAAGACGCCGAGCCAGACCTGACGAAATCAAGCCGAGATCAAATGACCTTCCATTGCTCTCTCTCTCTCAATGTCTCGAGGAGCAGACCATGAAAGAGGATGCGAACGAAGAGGTAACGATGCGTTTTGATCTCTCCAAGTCCAAGGCTCACCGGAGGATCTTTGGCCTCCTCTCGCGAGCGATTACGGGAAAAAAAAACGGCGGCGTGCCAGTGATATCATCATACCAAGGATTTTACTTCACGGAATGCTCGTTTGAACGAGAAAGCGAGACGCTCTGCCGACTTCCAAATGTCTCGCTCACTCACACGGTCAGCGGCCCAGCGGCGGGTGGAATAGCGCGCAGTCGATGAACAGACAGACAAAACGGAGACATGAAAAGTTCTACTCTCGTTCTCGAGTAAGGCTCAGCTCAGGCCTTGTTGTCGGGACGGTATCTTCGAGTTCGAGGGCTTGGATGTTCGCTCTTCAGAGATTCTTTGGATCAGGTTCAATCCTTATCGAGCGCTCGACTTCAAAACCACCGTAACAGCAGCAACGCACACACAAATGCCAACAACCAATCAAAGAACCACATGGAACGGAATCTTAAGAACCTCCGCGCAACCGCAGTCACTCGATCTATCCAGCAAAGACATGAACGGTTCGATGGAAGAACCATAATCATGGGCAGAGAGATATCGAGAGGGTAGCGATGTTTACCAAGAGGAGCGGAATGAACCGAACGGGAGTCGAAGAGTACACTCCGAGCCAGAGGAGAGGACAGATGTAGAACTGAGTCAAAACAAAACATATTTCATCGCTCCGATCCTCTGGCCCGATCGTTCTCAGACAAGCAACGCGCGTTGCCTTCCTCCATGCTAGAAGCAGGCAGTCTGCGAAGAGCAAACGGGAGAGGGGACAATGGTGAGTGATCTGGAAGTGGACAGATGAAAAATATGGCGGAGTCGGAAGCAAAGGCAAAATGGAGCGATTCGTGCCACCGATGTTTTGAATACCAACCAGCGCGCGATGTGCTCCGTCCTGACAACTCATCTCGGCTGTCAACTTTTGGTTTTGGTCAACAGCTCGATACCGGCACCGAACCTGCAACCCCGATTCGAGCAGCCAGATCGCGTGGGCGGAATCTCCTCCTTGGTTCCCGTGCCGTTCGAGAATTCCTTCCTCCGACGTTTCCTCCGGAGACATCTTCCCCCCCCCTCCCCTCCGAGTGGTAGAGAATGGGTCCTCTTCTACCTCTTCGAGCTTGTTGCTCGTTCAGCAGACTGACTCGTCTGACGACCGATAGTCTAGTTCCGGAACTGATTGATGTCGATTTCGATCGGAGAGTTTCCGCCGCTCAGCTGGTTAGGGAGAGAATTCATGTCTTCTGTCTCGGTCGTGTGTGATTCTGTCCCGGTTATGCCATCGACTTGGTTCCGCCTGCCATGTTGAACGTTCGCCAATATTGCGACTAGCGCGCTGGTTCTGGATGGGTCGCTTCTGATCCCAGCCTTCTGCTGCGCAGTAGTTCGGCGACTTGGAAGGGAGGCGGCGATTTTCTCCTAGAAACAATGAGACCAGATGGTGGTGGCCTGCGATAAGGACGTTGCCTTCCAGTGGCAGCGCCCTTCGCAACAGTTGGCCTGATCAGCCGAGATTTGCACTTTGGGAGCCCAGGACAAGATGGGCAGCGGGGGAACATTGGCGATGCTGGGGAGAGGGAGAGAGGATTTCGCTGCAGGAGAACGGGGCCGACAGGAGGATGCATCAGAAGCGCTTGATGAGAGAATGGGACTGATGGCGTGGAATCCAGGAATGAAGCGTGATTCGGTCGGAAAAGTGAGGACGAGCGTGGGTTGCACTGTCGTGCATCCGGAGTGAACAGTCCGGGGGTGGGGGCGGCGAGACGAGCTGTGTATGTAGACTATTCTATTTCCTCTGCTGGTCGGCTGAATCTCCCAGCTGCCGCGGCGGCTGTCAATTGAACAGCGGGCGTCTGATGGTTGGATGGTGGCTTTGTCAAGTGCCTATTGTGGCTCCGAACATCGTTTCAATGCTAATGCCTGATTCTCAATCAACGAGTTTTCGTGCCGCCGATAGACAGAACAGAGCTGTTCGAGAATGGAGAAACCCGGCAAGCGCGAATGTTTCCACAAGCTATCAAAGTGCTGTTGTGCTCCTGTGCGTTCCCGCAACTCATTCCTCCCGAGAAAAATGCCGCCGCATCCTCCACGCGGGTGGACGATGTGTGTACAATCGAGTATTTCGACCGCTATTCTGGGGGCAATGCAAAGAGTTCATGAAGCTCTAGTCTCACCTTTCCGTTGTTGTTCCGTCGACTGATCAGGACGTTCCGGCGCAGCTCCGATCCCACTGAGGGAAATCAATTCTGCTCTTCGAAAGCTTTCATGGATGACGGAGTTCACTGACGGCCCCTGTTCGCAAACAGCGTTGCGTGTGATGTTCACATCAATTCGAGCTTTCCCGCTCAACTCCTCCTGCCTCCCATCATTCTCCCCTTCCCGTGGTGGGCCTTTTTCCTTCTCGCAATCATTCCTACTCAACTTTTCTTTTCGACGAACGCTTTGTTTTTCCCTGGAACGAGTTAGGCATTCGGAGCTTGCGTCCGTGCACCGTTGCATACTTTTATTCGCCCTCTCGATGGAGCGTTCCCAGCATAATTTCTCTGTCGGGGGCAGCGTTCTGGGCAGGTGAGGGCGAGCGACGATGGTGATCTTAATGATGGAGTCCTGCGGGACCGAAACTCCGAGGGGGTGGGGACATCCCCTCGGGCGCGCCCACACGCACTTCACGAAGCGGACAGTTTCTGGGCGAGCGCACCGATGTTCATGGATATTGAATCAATCCCCTCAACCGTTCGACTTCCTCCCGTTGTACAGTGCCGGCTGCTTGGGGAGGATGGCTTTCCCTCCGGCTTGGGAACAGGATAATCGGACTTTCAGACGACTGAGAGGTGCGTGCATGCCGAATGCCGGGCTGGTTCCCCCGGTTCGTGCAAGGTGTTACGAGAGAACAGACACAAGTCTGCACCTTTACAATCAAACTATCGATCAATCGAACTGTCACACCGAGACAGCGCAACAAACTTCGAGACCTGGGAGCGGACCGATATTACCTACATTCACTGGCTGCTTCCCCCGGCTGCACAGGAATTTCTCCGGCCTTCCGTTGCATGTCTCGGGAAGTTACATCCTTTCGCAGCTTCTGCAAGACATGAGCTTCCATTTGTTGCTCCCTCCCGCTCTCCGGAAGGCCTTTAGGATATTTTTAGCTCCTCAGCGAATATAAACGCAGGGAACCTCTTCATCTCCGCTAGACCGTTCGACAACAAGTCGGCACACCTCAGTAATCGTGTCCCCAGCAGTTTCATCGATCAATTGATGGGGTGTCCGAATCAGTGTCGTCTCTTCTCCAATGCGCAGCGTTCGGAAGAAAGCGATCGCATACCAAACCAGAACAAACGGAAGCAACACACTCTAGTTTGCTCTGAACCCACAGAGACGCCCGATGGCATCGGTTTTGACACCTTGGAGGCTGTGGGAGAGATAAGAAACTATTTGGCTGATATTTGTTCTTGGCCCATCGGAGAAATCAGAGCTCCGAGGAACTCCGTTTTCCTCTTACCAAACCGCAAGACCTATCTGCATTGACAATTATGGTTCATTCAGAGTATTTATTGTCGATTCGCACCGTGCCGAGACGTCGGGGTCTTTAATTTGGATTTCGCCCAGTTTTGAGAAGGCGATTGAGGCTGTGATTGCTCCGACCAAGGAAACAATTTCCGCTTCCCATCGATGTCGTTGAGGGAAACAATGCGGCAGAATGAATGGGGAACTCGAAGGAAGGAAGCCTGGAGCGGATGCGAGGAAAGCGGCAAAAATATTCAGAACTGGCTTCGCGACTCCGCCAGCCCGAGGAGGGACGGACGCACATCCCGTTACAACTCATTGTCAGTTCTGACCGTGGTCAAGATTTCCTTGCGCGCCCGAACCGGTGTTCTCCCCCTGTTCCGTGTGTTGCGATCGGTCCCTG
Source organism: Phytoseiulus persimilis (assembly GCA_037576195.1). Lineage (NCBI taxonomy): Eukaryota > Metazoa > Arthropoda > Arachnida > Mesostigmata > Phytoseiidae > Phytoseiulus > Phytoseiulus persimilis. The sequence goes on from CM075104.1 coordinate 5,360,740, forward strand.
CTGGTTCGGGTCCTCGGTTTTCTCCCTCGACTGGGGAGGCGGCCATAGTGGTGCCACTGCTACCGCCCGCTCTTATTGACCGAGCCGCGGTGTAGCCGGGGGGACGGTCAGACGCTTCCCGTCGTGATCTGGGCGATGCGAGCTGAGAGAGAACACGACCAGGAGAAACGGACCAACGAAAAAGGAGGGAAATCGGATGGAGAAACAGACGACTGGGGCTGAAACGCCGCAGTGCTCTGCTGCGCCCACCACACGGCCGGCCGGTTGGATGACTGGCTGCAAACACTGCAAGTAGATTCGATTTGGCCGCAGGCGACCTCGACGGGCTGCTGGCGTGCCAGGCTCACTCACTGAGAGCTCGGCCCCGTCGCGTACTGCTCCCACTCCACTATGTCGACGGGGAGACAGCGTTTGTGGAGGAACCTCCCTCCTCTGCACCCGCCCGCCAGCCAGCGAGCAACAGCTAACCAAAAATCTCAGCAGCAGCGAAACCGCCCGACCGACTGACCGCTCGGCGAAGCGATCGACGATCACAGGGCAACGCGTGACCCGGAGCGAGTTTTTCACTCCATCCATCATTGAGTGTAACAGATTCCTCGAGCGACCCATTCCGATGCTCGCAGCTAGACTCCCGTATTTCCTGTGCGGTGTACCGCGATCATCCCGCCTCGATTCCTCCAGACCGCGCTGAGACGTTTCGGAAGCGATTCGGAACTCATGGGTCGATGAGCCTGATGAGAACACGATCCACCTCAGTGTTCCGCATATCAATACCAACAGCTTCGATCGTATCGATCCCCATTGCATCGACCTCCAGAGGTCCAATGGAAGGGACCGGGCCGGCGGTAAATCAGCCGTACTGAATAATGATTAGCAGTCGACTATTAGTACGCAACACCTCCGTTCAAGGAGTCACACTTCGACTTATCGACATCACCTCCTAAGCTTACCTTCCGAAATCAGAGTATCGGGCCAACATTCAACGAACGAATGAATCATTGACAATTAGACCACAGTGGCCGAGCAACTGAGCCTCTCGCATAACGAACGTTCCGCACAACGAACTTGCTTGGATTCTCTCCCCTGCATCCCTCTTCGAAACCGCCGCTCGGTCAATGAACCCTCCCAGCGGAATAACTTTCCAGAGCATCTCATCCAAGACATGCGAGAGTGGACTCTCTTCATGGGCATGTCTTCCGACTGTTCAAAATCCCTCCAAGAAATCCGGAAGAAGGGTGGAGAATGTGAGCATACTGTGTCTTCCAAACGCTTTTAGGCGTTTGCATCGACGTCTTCGGGGAAGAAGCTAGGAACGAGCTACATTCAAAGATCGGCGGAAGCCATGTCGAAAGAGCTTTTAGAGGGAGATTCCGGAAAATAACTTCAAGCTGTGAGCAGCCCCGGGGACGGCAATCCATCATGTGGTCATGACAACCGGGAGAGTCTTGAAGAGGTGATGTCTTCCGCAGAGATCGAAGCTGTCCTCACAAACCGGTCAGGGAGGGAGGACCTGTTGGCGAGGATTGAGAACCTGGCGCTAGAAGCCACCGAATCTGCTGACTTGTTTCGGGAAAACCTCGTGAAGCATCGCGGTCGCCGCATTTTCAAATTCCGCGAGGGAGCGGCAACCGGCGGCAAATATTGCACCCAATCGGCGACGGAGGAAATAAAACGAAGATCTGAAACCGAGGGGAGCTGCGAGATGTAGCTTGGGGATCCCAGTGAATTTTTGTGCTGAGCTCATCTCACAGCTGAACAGTTCACCCAAATCGGAATATGATTTGATAGAGTAAATCCTCCCTGGCTGCAAACAACGAAATATTTCTCCTTCCATGGGGTTCTAAGCTGTAGGTCGTTGAAATTGAGAGACGTTCCAGGCAGCCAACCGCTCCCCGGAACGAACCCTTGGTTTGCTAACCCACTGCATTGATGATGGTCAAGGTCCGTCCGATTCGATCGCTCCGTCCGTTGACGATACATGAGCTGATCGTTGAGATAGAAGTCAACCGCGGGTCGACATGCTCAGCTACTCGACATCGCTCGTGGCCTGGATCGATCAATAAACTTTTTTCACTATTTGCGATCATCCATTGATCGTGGTTGAACTCCAAGCTGGAGAACGGTAAAGTGGAAGGCGAAGCGGCGATTTCGGAGACTTCTCGCTGGTGAACGTACCGAATGCATGAGCATGATCAATGACGGGGAGGGTTACTTTTGGAAGAAGCAGTCTGCAACGTCTCCAGAGGACAGGTGGTTGAGCTGTCCGTTCGTTGTCGCTTCCTCATTCCAAAGTTGTCGGGACGCGCCGCGCGGAATTCTGAGTGCATTTCAACGAGATTTCGATCGCTCGCAGACATCTGATCTTTTGGCCTCAAAGTTCAATGGACTCGGCCGTGTCGCTCCTTTACGGGATATCGGAGATCTCTCAAAACAGTCTCGGAACTCGGATGAAGAATATTGGAATTCTGCTGTCGAGATGCCTAGGATGGGTGATGTGAATACGATGCAACGTTCCGATCCGAACCCTCGATCCGCTCCGAGAGATCGGAACACAAAAATCTAAGGCGGCTGGAATATTTCCGCACGGCCGGAGCTCCGTTCGGACTCCCAAGGACTCGCTGGAGCGTCTGGAATCACAAGCCCGCGCATCTCCATCACGTTGACCGCAGGGCTGGTCGGATAAACGAGCAGACGAACGCACCGAGTAACAAACGAAACAACGACGATCGAGTGAACGCGTGGCCGAGCAAGCTGTATCCACACCTCCCCGACGACGGGGAGTCTTCAGATGGTGATTTTCGTTGCCGGGTTTCCTGCTGGGATGGAATCGATGACTACATCAGCACCACCGCAACAACGGCAGCTTTACACCGAAACATCTCGTAGTTGCCTACTTTACGGGACGAGAATTTCAGCTGCGGCGGCTCGTGCTGTTTCAGATGACGGAGCTGATCTCGAATTCCGTGTGGTTTTTTCACTGATGTGAGGCATTCATGTCAATCTTCCAGGGAGCGAACAGCTCAGCCCGGCGAATAACTTCACAAAGTATTCACAACACACACGTGAGGAGTACGCGACTTACGAAAAGAGAGGGCGCAAATAAAAAGAGACACGCTGGAAGTGATTGAGTGGATGGAGCTCGCGGGAGAAACGAGGCTCCGCGCATCCACGTTGCGAGAACAGAACGAGCCACGGCCCAAAAACAGCTCATTGAGCGAACTAACGAATGAACAATGTGGCGGCGAGAGTAGCAACTATGGAAACCAGGGGGAGGGAGGTAGAAAACACTCCCGCGGGTGGGAAGCCAATGGGGGGCAACTGAAAGGCGGTCAGGTGAGAGCTCCAACGGTCGTTACCGGGAGTTCAATCAGCTCGGAACCAACAATGGGAGCGCGAGACCCAACATCGATTTTAGTTTGACGAGTTTGAACCGAGGTTGTCCACGAAGCCTGGAAAAGCGAGGACACCCCTAATTCCTCGACTTGCTCTTCAACTGCGTAACCACGACCCTAGATTGGGAGTGATGTCTCTCTTCCCGGCGCTGTCCGAAGCGAAGTCGGCGAATCGAGTCTCTGCTGTCGGTGGCGCCCACGATATAACGATGCTGTCGGCCCTCGCGAGCCCGCTGCCAGGGCTGCGGTACCGTCGTTGTTAACAACTCGGCCGAAGAAACATGATTGATTGCCCTAGATCTATGAATTATTCTGAACTGAACATCATCCTTCCACCGACCTACCCACCTCGCTACCTGACTGCTGGCCTCGCTCGGACGATGGCCGCTCTCGCCGAGGAGTGAGCGGAATTTTACATGTGCGTCCTCGTACAAGCCACACATACAAGATGAGACAAAAAGAGAGACCTCCGGCGATCGCGCGGTCCGCCGCAGTCTGGCTGATGAAGGTTCACGATTCTAGTCTCGGCGAAGATTGTTATTCCGGGCGACGCGATCGGTGATTCGTTTGGACGATCTGCCCCAACCACTTATCTTCGGGTTTCCGGTCTCAGAGTACGCCTCCCTTCAGAGAGTCATGGCCTTCTGTGGTCGAAAATTTTGTGTGGAGTGAAAAGTCGGGAAGGGCTCCGATATGAGGTGTGCAGGTCGTGCGAGGGACGGATAGAATTCCGGACCGCCGAGGAGCGACGGTCCTGGATGATCCGAGAGTTCAGGAGGCCGAACGCGGGACGGGGAAGGTCACCGTCCAAGCCAACGAGCACGAACATCTTTTGCTCTCTCGTTCGTTTCCTCCGTCGGAGCTTCCTCCTCCTCGGCCGGTTGGTTGTCTTGATTCACAGATAGAACTCGTCGGACAAGAAGATCCGTCTGGCCAAGCCGTTGATCTCAGTTACTCGCCAGCCCAAATGGCCGGGCTCGGCATAACCCCAGGGGCTGTCAGAGCACATCAACTTTACCGATCGTGTTTTTTTCGTGCGTCTGGCTGACTGTTCTGTTGGCTGTGTGGTTGTCGTTCGCGCGGTAGGTCGGCGGACTCATCTGACAGAACCTCCTCAGGTTTCATTGATCGAACGAAGCTATTTGATTGCTCAGCATCACGACGTCATGCCGCCCGAACGTCTGTTCGCTTCTCCATCCGTTCCTCTCATTGATAACTCAAGCCGGCTGTCGGGTAGCACTCGTGAGGACGAGATGGGAGCTTAGGCTCGGATCCAGACTCTTCCACCTCATCGATGCAGCGGGATCCCAGAGATTCGCTCCTGAAGAATTATTGACGCGCTCAGACTCAAAAAGGTTTCGTCCGAAGGTAATAATCTGTCATTCGATCACGAGAGATCCTCCTCGCATCAAGCAACACGGAATCAAGCATCCCATAGCGAAGTAAACAGCGGGACCATTTTCCAGAGCGATCGATGGAGCAGATGCGGAACGAGAGGAGATCAGCTATTACAAACCATATTACCATATTGATCGTCTGGAAGCACGCGGTGGGAACATACTCGCTTTTCAATTTTCCGAGTTTCGATCGTTCCGTCGGCAGCAACAAAATCGAGAGCGATTTCGAACCTCAGGACCCGTGTAACCATCTCCGTAGTGTGTTGCAAGGTTATTCATGAGGGCAGTCAATGAATCGCAGCGCCCAAACAGGATCGACTTATTCAATACGCTGTCACCGGATCGAAGTTGTCGTTCTCCGACTAGTTCACCTCGGTTCGACCTTTGCAGCGGACTGCGGCCTCATCTCAGCGATTAATATCTGAATGAGAGCTCCTATGGGGAGGTCGATGCTGAACTCACAGACAGACAGTCTGACTGACTGACACACGAAGGAAAGGAATGATTTTGGTGGTAATTGCGTGGGGAGCAGTTGTCAATTTACTCATTAACGCGCGCTGCTAGTCCCGTCATTAGGTAAACTGCAACCCTTCAGGGCGGAACGGTACGCCAACAACAAGATATAGGAACGATAATCATCAGGGTCCGTATCAAGATCACTTACGTGACGTGACTTGACATGCCCGGGCATGTCTCGAAAGTCTGCTCTCGGTGACGCTCGAAACTATTTGTCTGAACCCAGCCCTCGGAAACGACGCGGTTCCAGGAGGCTCGTCTGGGTGTCCCCGGAGACAGCTATTCAGTCTCCAAGAAGATTCAAAACAATGAAAAGAGCGAAAACTCTGCGACGATCGGAGGCAATCAGTGTCAGCCGTGGGACCATCCGAACGATTAGAAAAGGGACGGAGTAATACTGGTTCTGCTTGTTGATGAGCAGAGCGTGTGGCTAGAGAAACAAACGGAGAGGATAGCGCAGGATGGGAGTCATGGGGCATTGAGCCGGAATCCATGGCAGATGTCTGTGCAGGCGAAAATCAAAGAAGGATCGTAGTCGGTATGTACGCAGTAACTCAGAGCCGCCGCCGTCGTCTTCAGAAGTTGTGTATATTATGGCCGACGTCCCACCGCCGCCCAATGTGTGCCGCTGGTGCCACGGATGACTTACGTGGTGGCATCGTCATAAAATACGCTGTAAAATACACGTCGGCTGCAGCGTTGCCGCCAACTCGTCGTACCACCTTTCACTTTGTCATCATTTTCCGAGAAAGTTCAGCTGGGCCGCTCAATGTCTTGCTTGTCCCGTGTGTTCGTTCGAGGAGCGGCGGACAGGAACATACAATGGCGTCCCTGTCAAGCTTCGATTGAGCTCGATCAAGTTATTTTTTCCACCAGACTGAGGAACCCTGCGCCGGCAGCCAGCGCACGCGTTTCGAGTGAAGCCCCATTCTCTCTTTTGATGCCGTCTTTTGTGGCAAGCAGACACATTCAACGCGATCGCGTTTGTGTTTAACAACACTGCAATGTCATCACAGCCATCGGAATCGGAGTCAAAAGAGCCCTGTCAGCCGACGATTCTTGTTCTCTTCCCTGCCCCGTGGCTTGGAGATTCTTCCGGGTTCTCTGACTCGGTCCGAGTAACCTTCGTATCCTCTCCTCATCATGAATTCAAATCGCACGGTCAAGAATAACTCAACTTGGCGTTCTTGGCAGCGACAACGGCAGCGAATTCGTCACAAGTACAAGTCAGCAACTGAACTTGGGTGTTGAGAATTGGGAACCATATTTCCTTCTCGGAGCTCGTGATATTCGTTGGCGAAGAGGAACCAATCGATACTGCGTAGACTGACCATGATGTGGTCATGATCTGATGCTCATCTCGGATGCGCTTGCAGAGAAAAATGGAGAACATCTCGTCATGCGTATGTCCATGGTGTCATCTCGAATTCCGCCCGCGGCCGAACGCCGAATCCGTGTGAACTGGCTATTGATCGTTGACGGCTCGGCTTTGATTGTAACGGATAGCATTAGACTTTGTTTCGCGTCGGAGTTCCTCGTATTCTCTACACCCACAACACATCGCTCCTCTTTCTTCTTCTCCGTTTTCTCGACTCGTATTCTGGTCGGCGAAGATTTATGGAGCGAACACTTCCACTCCTCTCAAGACACTAACAAACTGTCTACAGCGTCTTCGAGCCGAAATACCACGAGTTGAGAATTCCGAGCCTCAGACGAACACCCATGTATTTCTAGAACGAGTCGCTCGCTCTTCCAGCTGGGTAGCACTCGCGAAACCAACTCGAGCAATGCTCAAATCATCAGAGAATGATGTTGGCCCATTCAGAAGAGATCCTTTCGGACGTATTCATCTCAGCTGCATCCGGCCTGGTTGAAAGCGAGAAGAAGGAGGATTTCAGAGTCGAGGGGTTCGATCATGGCACGGAAAGACTCTCTCGGATACACTGTTCCGTTTCGACCCACAACGCTTGACACCGGCGAACTGTCACAATTAATCCGCCTGGAATGTTCCATTAAGGTCGGCGAATAACTTGTGCGAACTTGTGGGGGCATGCATGCATGCCCGCATTTCCTGTTCTCCGCAGCGTCACCTCCGTAGCATCCATCCGAACCTATCTTCTTCGTGCGGCGAGCAAGCTGGCTGTTTTAATGACCTGCTGCCAGGTTGGGGCTGAATCTAAAAAACACGCGTCTCGTCCCAGACTGGCGGCTTTAAGATGCATTGTCCTGAACGGGCGGCGCACTCCCCTCGCCAACCCGTACCCCCGGCCGTTCTCTCCCTCTCCCCGAGCTCGAGGAGAAAGCCTTTCAGAAAGTTTGGAGTGCAGCCACCTGCTCGCTCTCCCTAATGCACATTCCCTCCGTGAATTATATGGATGTAGAGAACAACATGAATGTGTTAATAAGTGCGTACGCACGCCTGCTTGCACTTAGGAACGAGCGTTCTTGTATTCGAAACTCATCCGTCTCAATGAAGCATCTCTGCATGATACTTGTTGAAGGCTGCTACGGGGCGACTCGACGGTAATCGGTGAGAAGGGAACGTGCTGATGGACATGGTGGTCGTGTGCAGCAGATCCTCTGAGACGGAATCGCACTATGCTTCCACAGTTCAAACCAAACAGTCCACCGTGGTTCAGCTGTGACATTCTCGCTGGTCGACAACGGCTGCGATCCAACAAGTGAAGCCGCGAAGTCGATGGTTTGGGGGTTTTAAAGACAAAGCTCGAGGCAAGCCGAAATTTTCACATGACTGCAGAATTCGAAATAAGATCGAGCAGCCTCGTTGGTCCTCCAGCAGAAACAGTTCTCCGTGCAGATTCTCGAGTACTCTCCTCGCCCATCCACTGCACAGAGAATGAAGATTGGGATGAGACTCTCGTCCCCGCCATTAACCGACACATCCCGGGGTAAGCGATCCGAAAACAAAAAAAAAGGAGACTGTCATTAAATTTAAATGTTTAATTCCGACCCGACACCGATAGAGGGACGCTCCCGCGAGCTCTAACCAATGAAGCACGGGGCAGATATCGGAGTGAGCCCAATGGAGTCCAGAGGGCCAGTTTAGCGTTAGTTCACGCGAACCGAGGTGGCTCTCAGAGGCGGGGTAGGGGGGAGGGGGAGCGGTCTGGTACAGTTTGAATCACCGCCATTAGGGTTCGCGACCCCTAGCTCTGTCAAAACCATGACAATTGATGACGACGTTGGTGCCCATGATTTCGGCGATTAGCTTGATGCCGGTGGTAACTGGGGACGAATGCGAGCGTCCCGTCATAATCATGAAACGCCTCCGTGGTTGAGGACGGAATCTTCCGCGATCGTCGAATGTCGGTAGTCGTCCAATAAGGAAGGCTCAGGTTTGCGGGTCGCCTTCCTGTCATGACAGAAGTCCGCTCCCTGCTCGGCGTGCGACTTCGCTTGCTACAATCTCTCTTTTCCCTCTGGGTCTTGTCTTTTCCGTCGTTACTTTTACGGGCGGCGACGACAGAGTTCGATTGTGTGGGCGAGCCGCGGAATTGAGAGCCGATTTGATGACAGGTTCTGAGATCGTTGTCACCACAGCGCGCTTTCAACTCTTCCCGTTCTTCGGGAGAGCTCCCGCGAGTTTTCCCTCCAACTCCTGTCCCACACATGGAATCAATACTTCCGTTCTGCACGACTGAGGAAGTAGTGGTGGAGGAACAGGAGCCGGAAGACCTCGTTCCAGACTCAACCAACTTCGCCGGAGCTAACCGTTTGCCTACGTACGACGCGACGGAGCCGTGCGGAGCGACCGAACAAAAAGGCGCTCTACTGAATCATTCGGAGGTGATCACGCGGATGATGCAGGTGAATCTCGGGCGGAGGCAGAACATTTGAAAGAAGAAACCGTCAGAAATCCGCTTGAACACAAGGCAAGCAAATTCATGGAAGGATTTGCCGCGCGCGCGTCCGAGCGTGGGCGAAAGGCGTCGCGTCGAGTTCTTTGAAGTCAGTCGACACTTCGGTCCGGGCGTTCCTAAATGACACTTCAACATCATCACCATCAGAAGAAAACGCTCGATAATGGAGAGACGTACGGATGCACTGATACATGAGAGCTCACAGACCAAAAGGCCGACAAACCAGTTCCTCCCTCCCAACGCACGAATTTTCGAGCAGAACCAGTCCTGCCGGCCTAGTCTCAGGCTTTGACCGATCCGAAACTGGGGCGGATCAGGGCCCGTTCGGCAGAGACGGGACCGCAATCAGGATGATGGCAAGCCTGTCAAGAATGGAGAAACCACGCGCAACTTCATGAGCAGAGTCAATCAAACCTCAGTCCAAGAGTGCTTGCAGCCCGGCCAAGGGCACGCCGCTGTGGTGTGTCTCCGATTTGGTTGTCTGGCGGACACTTCGTTCGTCTTCCCTCCGTCCGTCCACGAAACCACTATCGTTCGGAGCGAGCCTGGCTTCGTTGTCGGCTATGTACTCTCAGATCGTGCAGTCGCTTCTCCATCCTCATCGAGATCAACATCAGGGACCGCTGTCTGGTGACCGTCATGGATTCAGCAGACATGGGAACTTCATCTGATTGTCACAGATTTCAGTATGACCACCAGTAGTTCCCGGAGGCGTGGTCTCGATGATTAGTGGAGGCAATCGAAGCAATCGAGGCTCTGAGGACTTTTCGAGGCGGAACTCAGCCTAAGTGGATTAGTCTCGATTCCGACCGCGTTCTCCGACCTTTTCCGCTCACGGGGCCGCATTAGGAAGGTCCACCACTAATGACTAGAAACGCAGCACTCGTTCTCGAGTGGACTTCGCTGGGCTCCTTCGATACTGACGTGGCCAGAAACATTCTGCAGACAGCCCCCTAAGTGACCTAAGGGCAGAGCGAATTCCTCTCCCCGCAGAAGCTGTTCGGCGCCACGAGAATGAGAGCGGGGCAAGCGGGGGTGGGGAGGAGCTTTTAAGGAGACGGGGAAGGACGCCACGCGCAGCGGAGAGGAGACGGGAGTGGAGAGACTTTAGGGAGAAGCTTCGAAACACAAAAAATATCAAGTCCTCTTTTGATTCTTGCCTCTCAGCGCCGGCGTCGGATATTCTCTCTCTGCTCCTGCAGGGCCATACAGGCGCAACGTAAACCTTTTGTTTTTAGGAGCCCGAACACACTGTTGCCCATCCTGAAATTCAATTTTTCCACCAGCCCGGTCCGCTCCGAATGCCACGCTGAGTGTTTCCCTTCCACTTAGCGTCCTCGTTTTGCTAACGGGCGAAACGCCACGGGATAAAAATAGCTTCTGGTCTCAAGCCGATGAGGCCGAACATCGGTAGAGCGAAGAATTATGGGAACGAAGTGGAGTGCGAAAAAGATTGCGACCGTTTTTCTGAAAGACTTCGGTCGCTTCTAGCGCCGGAAGCGTTCCACCCATGAATATCCGGCGCGAATATGAATGCTCCCGCATTTTGCAAGCCTGTACGCCACGGAAGCGAATCGATCGGACCGAGTCTCCCAGTGGACTCGCTGCTAGAGTCTCAGGGGGGCCGGAGACGGTTCTCAAACTTCTCAAAAATGTTGGAGGCCATACATTTTGCTCCTTTTCTGTTCTCCTTGGACAGTTCCAGTAGAGCTCCGTTACGTTCGAGAATGCGGCGTTCGCCTCCGCGCAGTGGAACGCTTCACTCGAACCTGTAAAGGAGCCATTCAAAGGGAGGAGTTTTTGCAGCTCCCCGCGGACTTGGAGCATCGTATCGCGCGCCGTGACGCCAACTTGGCGCAACTAGTGCAGCGTGTTCATCTCCTGCCGAGCTGGAATGACGATGATTCGCTCCAGCGTCATGCCGCGTTTCTAGGAGCGAGTCACAGTCCAAAGTGAGCAAGCAAATACACGTCGGGGCAAGAGAACGCAGGGTGCGTCGATCGGCTTCTTCACAACAGACACTCACAGAATCTCTCATTCAGTTTTTCGGTCAGGCTCGATCACGCTCGCCCGTTAGACCACGCGGCGAGAGAAAGAACGCCGTACACTCAAGCCGGAACCGAGATAATCGTCCTTGTCGGCGTCAACGTCAGCCGGACATTGGACCAACTCCTCTCCTTTATCAGATCGATGGCTTTCGAGCGATGGCTCTCGATGATCGCACCCGAAACGGGCCGTGTCCACGTTACTGATCGATGAGCCGGAGGACTGGACCCGACATTAGAATTGTTTAGAGGACTCCACCGATATCGGACCATGTTTGAGTGAATATCAAGTCATTCGAATCAGTGGCGTGCAAGTATCAAACAACGATCGGGCAAAAACTTCTCGAGGTCGAGCGGCCGGGCCCTCAGAGGCCTCCTGGGAACTGCCGACCAAGGTGGTCGCCCCCCTCCCAACCCCTGGCCCCTCAAGGCCCACCCTTCCGGCTTACCGACCGTGGGGTCCCTCATGAGAGTGAGGGAATGGGAGAGAGAGAGAGGCTCTCTCCGCCGCGGAAACTTGACTCTCCCGTCTTCTGTCGAGCCGAATGCTTCAAGGAACTGGAATCACTCCGATACATGTATATTGGAGTCGTTCAAAGGAAAACTCTCAAGAGGACTCGGTGTGACCTCAAAGCCAAGGGACGGGTCGCTCAAGAAATTATAAGGACTGCCGTCACCGCTTTGTTTTGGCCGAGCGGGCGACAAGCGACGCCGCACGCTAAGCCACTCGTCCGGAATCGAGTTCTTACTCGGGGCTGCTCGGAGAGTTCTTAGTCGAGGAGACGGGCCGAATTCAACGCTCCCGCGATAAAAATTACGTCATTGACTAGTCGGCCCCAGCTGTCAGGTCCTGTGCAGAACCGGCCTGATCCATCAATCTATCTATCAGCAGTTTGAGCTGGAACCGGCTCGCTCTCCGGCGGCGCTCAGAATGACTGTGCGCCGGACCGGATGAATTCTCCCGCTCGCTCACGTGACTGACATACCTCCATGAAGATGGCTGGCGAGCCAACGAGCATCACGAAGACGGACCGACGAGAATAAGGAACGGGAGACCGCCTGGAAGAGACAGATCGAAAGAAAGTGGCAAAGTCACTCGCTGACAATGCAGATCTTAGTTTAGAGACATTCCGAGCGACGGAATCGAAACGAGCGCTCTGACTCCCGCTTTCTCTCCCCGTCCCCCGCATCGCGCCAGCGACGGATACGGCTGTCAACGGTTAGGTGACAAACAAAGCACGTGTCAACCTTCCCGGCTCGTATCATTGTTGCAGCATTGGCAACACTGGCGTCGTCGAGGTTCTTCTTTCGTGATTCACTGTGTTCTATATCTCTTCCCGAGAAGTCTCCCGCTTATCTTATATGTTTCCCTCTCGTTCCTCATCGGATCTGTCGCATTCTGCACGTCTCGAGAAAAACACTTGTCGAGAGAGCCGTGCCAGTTCCGACGACGCGCCCTGGTCACGCGCTCCTAGGAAAACTGAACTAGATGGAGAGCTTCGTACAATGCGCTTGTGACCCTATATATCCGAAAAATCCAACAACTAGTTCGTATGTTCGAACTCCGATCCGTACATTTCAAACGGCATCCAGCGTTCAGAACGGCTGATTCGACACGACCTGAACCGACTGCATCAACGCAAACGACTATATCTAGACGCCTTTGGCGAGAACGACGGCAGCGTCGGCGACTGGAACAAAGATCGTCTCGCCGAAACAGGCCCGTTTCGTTGCGTTTCGTTCGCCTCGGCCGCTCCGATTGAGCCGAACGCTGCCAGATGTCGCCAAAATGATTCTTCATTTTTCGGAAACGCACAAATTAACGGAATCTCTGGAGCTGTGAACCCGGATTTTTCGAAGCAGCGAGAAAAATGAAACGCTCCAGCGTCCACTCGAGGTCCAACTCGCTTGGGTAATCGACGGCGTTTCTAGACTCCCGAAATGCACAGATTCAGCGTAAGTTCGGAGCGGGCCTAAAAACCCAGCGGGTCTCATGAGGTGGTCCTTGACCGCCTAAAGAAGCCTGGTGGGGATCGATCAGCGGTGCTGGGACTAAACGGTTCAGCATCGCCCACCTTGAGCACCAATACATGGAAGTGTTTGGACTCTCTCCACCCTGCAGTGAGAAGTGCTGCCCAAAGCAGTCGCAGTCAAGGAAAAATCATCAACAAGAGATGGACGTACGTCAGAAATGGATGAACGCATCGGGTCGCCATCTTTCGTCTTCGTTGCGACGGCTGCCCTCATTCGGAGTGCGCAAAAGTGGGAGGAATGGAACCAGCATTCGCCTTAATGGACTCGGGACCAGTCCTCCACTCAGCAAAAGATGCTACGCTACAACGAGGACGACCACCACTTTGATGAGGGTCTCTCATTCTCTCCGGCCGGCTCGGTTCAGCCAGCGAGCAGTGATAACAAAATCTACGGCATCAACAGTGCGAGAGCAGCTCCCAAGTTCGGCAGACTGTCAAAAGCACACCAATAATCACTTGACGGGGATAAAAAGGAGCGACGGAAGCGCAGAGTTTCCCGGGTCCGCGACCCTGTTGATTGTACGGCGGACTTGTCAATCACTGGACCAAAGTTCTCACATTTGGGGCTCGGAAGATTCCCGTCCTGAGGAATTACTCCGGTCGATAGTTGAGGAGATGCCTCATTGAACTCTGTTCCACGACGCTGTCCCTGACACCCGTTACCTCAAATCTCTCGACTCGTTCCGAGATTTCGTTCGTTTGTTCGGCATTCGCTCGACTGCGCTTCGACGCGAAACGTTGCAGATACCGAACGGCTCTTGCCATCACGGACTCCGTCGAAAAACTCCAGAAGGGTTCCGGCTCAGCACAGCATTCGACGGTTTCATTCTAATTAAAATTCTCTCTCTGAAACCCGTGTTATGACACGAGGTTTTTGCCGGTGATGAGCTGTGTGACACCCAGACAGACCGTCAGACGGGCACCCCTAGCGAGCGGGGTTGGAAGGCGGCGAAGGAAACCCATCATCTAGGTCGAGAAAACCTGCGAGAATCACAACGAAACCGCGACGACGCGGAACATGAGAAGCGCGAGAGAGCGAAGACGGGAAAAAAGACGTGCTGTCTACGTGACAATGTGTCAACTTTAAATTCATGGCGTCGCTCCGAAACGAAACCAAACCGAAGTCCCACAAGAGTCGTTCATGACGAGGGAGCGGGAAATCTCAGAAGAGAAAGGAGCGGAGTGAATTCCAAGTCGTGGAGTGTCTCCGGCATGTTTCAAAATCGGAACTCAGTTTGTGTGTGTGTGTGTGGACGTGTGGTCAAGGGAGCGCAGGAAATTTCCCTCGGTTGAAACGGGTATTCGTACGGAGCGCAGTCGGGAAAGTTCCCGCAAACTTTTGAGTTTGATCCGGGTCTCCTTCGTGCAGTCCTCCGAGCGCGAAGTTTTTCACTGACTGCTCGCGAACAGAACGAAATACCAGAACCTTTTGTCTTGAACTTCGTGGGATCTAAACGCCGGACCCGAACCTTCGACCTCCCACTCGATTAAGTTGTCATGACCGTGTGCGTTGTGCTCGCTTTGAGAGGAACGCGCTGACCCTCAACGAATCCATTGATCCGGGGCTAGGAGAGCCGAGACCGATTTCTCTCTGAATGGAGGGAGTCCAGGGCTCATGACAGTCACTTTCGATTCCTTATTTTGAAAATTCGAATTCCGACGAGGGTCCCGCGCTGATTCAGTGTTTCCGGAAGGACTGTGTTGAGGCATAGGGGAGAGAGGGGGGGAGAGATTAATGGAAACGACTTGACCGTTAGACGTGTCTCGATTCGTTGCGGAAAAAGACGCTATGACAGTTCTCAAGAAAGGTATCGCCTCCGGGCGTTATGGGATAGAGACCACAAAGCCGGCCTGCCGGGCTTCCTGTCTCTTTGCTTCCCCGCCTGCCTGCCAGCTCGCTTGATCGTCACGCCAGGGGATGGGGTCGTGTCACGAGACATGGGACAAAACGGTAACAGACTGTCAGAATGAGCGGAAAGTGCATTCGAGTATTTGAAACGGTTCGAAAGCCTGCGGCCACCGCGTTGCATTCGGTTTCACAAAACACTGCGTTGAGCGGGCGAACACTCTTGTGAGTACCCGCTCGCGCGACGGAGACCTGTTTACGGGGAATCTAGGTAGAAACCATCTTTAGCCGCGAGGGCCGGTGCCGAGGATGCGTCTGTCGAACTCTTGCATAACGGTGCAAGGTCTCGACAGATCTCCCATGAGTACTCTGACGACAGCGCATCGACGACAGCGACAAAGAGCACTGTAGGTATAAACGAAACAGATCTCACGCCCACAATCAGAGTTCACGGTTTCAGAGCTCACGGCGGGGCATGTTTAGCTCCGCAGAGTAACCACACCGATTCCCGCTTGAAGATTTCCGGCGAGTGTTTCTCCTTCTGGAAATCCATCTTGCGTCGCAGTATCTCCCCCCGCTTCGGGGAGAGTGCTCTCGATGAGTGCACCCGCTTGCTCGGATTCTCATTCGCCCGGAAACATTGCGAAACGCTCCATTGAACCGCTTCCAGCTTCATTCGTCGCATCGTGAGTGACTCACGATTCATTCACATTCGTTCCCGGAAACCCTGGAAGTTCTGAAACGGAGCGCAACCTCTTCGATTGAAACTTCTCTTGAGACCTGATCTGATGTCTCATGGCTCATGTGTATCAGAAGCCGGCTGTCGACGCCAGTCTAGCGGTGAATGGAAAATTTGCGAGAACAAATAGTTACGCTTTGATGACGCGGTGTTTCGAGCGCGGGAGAGAACTCTTCCTCCAGAAATGAAGTTGACTCGTTGTTATGCGAGAATTTCGGGAGAAGCGTGGGTCGGGCGGAGATAATCACAGATGATGGCTTGGACCTCCACAGGCGAGTGCCAGGCTCTGGTATTCAGTAAGAGAACTCGGTCATTTCTCCGAGACGGCAACCAAAACGATCAACTCCCCAAAACGATACATCGGCCTGAATTTCGAAGCGCTCCCGTAAGTCTCCCCGTCGAAGCGCTGCCCGCCAGTTTGTCTCTGGGTCCACGATCTCCGAGTAGCTCTCCGTGCCTTCTCCGTCGTGCTATTCCCCCTACATGAATCCCTGACCGGCGTTCAACAGCAGACATACTGATGCTAGGAAAATAATCATAACATGATTAGACCATCACTCGGTCCGCGGCGACGACTGCCGTCCCAAGCAGCAACTCATCTACTCTGGTGGCGAGTGTTTAGATTGCTCTGGGATGTGGTGTGGCTGTGATGCCGACCTAAAGGCCGGCCATGCCGCGACACCAACAACAACAGCACGAAGAAAAAGGAAAACCAAAGAAAGAGGAGGCCCTCGCGTTAATGAGCGCTGCTGTGTGCTTTACAAATGGCAGCTCATCCGCGGCAAACCTTCTGTATATCTCCTCTAATCAATGCCCAGAATCTTGGAAGGACGAGGAAGCTCAAGGAAAGCATCAACAGCGTGATCACGGCCACAGTGATCGTCGTGATCGACGTCGATGGGCGAGCATACGAGCTCTACGCCGGCTGGATTGCCGTAGTCGAGACCTTCGATGTTGATTCTCTCTTCCCATAGTCGGTTTGAGTGAGACTCCCAGACCGATAATCAAAATACTCTACTGACGTGAATATTCCCATGGGTCCATTTATCCCAAAGTGTGGGTATTGGGGAAAAATGCCAGATCTTGAAATTCCATCGATGACTGTGAATTGTCGGTATATTTATGGTTGAAGAAGTAGTTCTTACACGTCAGACTTTGGCGTTCTCTGAATGTTCCGTCGGGGTGTGTTGGGCTAAGCCTCATTTGACGATGCGTTATGATCATGATAACCACAGGGTGGCCAGGGAAGGGGCTATGAAGCCTGAGCCCCCTCCCGCTCTTCTAATCCTCGGAGAAGATTTGGTTACTTTTCGGTGATTTGTGCTTAGACCACGGAAATCCTCCGTCAGCGAGCCGGAATGGTAGAATCCCAGTGGCCGTGTGATTCCATCGACCTCCCGAATGTTTCTGTCTCGTGAGGTGAGCGAGAGCATTTTCAAGCATATTGGATTCGCGATTTTTTCAAATACGTTTTCCGAGCCGTTTGACCGGAGCACCTCGTGGAGCGAACATCAATCACGGAATCTGCCGTGCTGCTGGGTTGAGAACAAGTGTTTTTGGCTAACGAAGCCCAGTGTGAAATTTCAAAGCATAACTTATGAACAGTCGCGTGGGCCCCCTTTTCTCTCTCCTCGGTCTCTTGCTCGCGCGTTCTATCTTTTCTTCCCGAGCACGAGCGTCAGACAGCTCTGCCCAGTCTGGACATTGGTTAAATATGGCTAAATTAAGAGGTCATTCCCTCCAGCCAAAATAAAAAAAAACTGCTTCAAGGCTCGCCGGGGTGCCTGCCGTCACAGCACTGCCTGTGACGAGCAGAGGGCTACCAGTCACAATTCTGATACCCTACCGTCGCTTTCGTGGTTAACGACAGCCACGATCTGCTGTCGAGAGTTTCTCAGAATTATGAATCCGCTGATTTGAGCATGCAATTTGTTGTTGTGTTGTCGTTGTTTTTGTGTGCTCGTGAACTCAACGCCCGGACGTGTGCGCCTGCATGCAGGAGGACCCGAGCAGCGAACGATGAACGCGAAGCGCTCACTGAAGTGGGAGCAGTCACGTCACTTCCAAACCCTGAGAGGATACTAGTGAGTGAGTCTGAGAGCGCGAGCAGGAGAGTGGAGCATCTTCTTCGACTATGCAGCATTATGTGAAGCTATCTGCCCACCACCGAACTTCTCCGTTGTTTACCAGCCTCACGAGTCGTAGCCTAACTCGGGCTTCGGGTCAAGTTATCGCTGCTTAGCGTGTTCAAACTTTCAGACAATATCTTATACGCACATGGATAAACTCCGAGGGAAGGAACGAGCTATCTGAAAAAAAGAAACTCTCGCAGCGGGTCCCAGACACCCACGCCCACAGGAGGTGGCGAATAATAGATTTTGATAAAGCGTAGTCTTTAATTAAGGCGATCAGAGCCGGGACAGATGATGGTATCTCATCAAATGGGGGGTTTGGAACCGACTGCTCAGGTCGGGACCGTGCCACGTGGAAAGAAGAGTCATCTTCTGACCGCGACCGTGGGTGTGACGTAGAATCGGAACCCAACAGCATAAAAGTAGAGATACGTCTTGTGTTTCTTCTTGTGGGGGCAAATCGCAAATGCTGTATGCTAGGGGGCTCCTACGCGAGACTCCGCAGCACTCTACAGTTGTAACTCGATCAGCCACTGATTTGGAGCAAATTATACAGGCTAGCTGTGTTCCATTCCAATCGGAGTGACCGAATGAAGTCCATTAAATCGTCGGTTTCATTAACAACGGTGACTAATAACAAGATAACGGGACGTTCAGTGAGCGCGGTCCGCTCGCCAAGTCGCCTTCAGATGGAGAATTTGATTGTTCCCCCGTTGTCCACGGAACTCTCTGGAAAGACTCCGCATAATGGGACTCAGTTGCACAAAGAGGAACCCCATTTGCCATATCGCCCTCGCAGCTCTCCGTTGAACCTCGTTTTTGTTCGCCATGAATTTCTGTTTTCGAGCACTGACGAGCTCCTTTCCCCGCCAATGCACTAAGCTAGCTCCTCTCCTTTCAAGGTGAGCGTCGCCTACAGGACGGAAGCCAAGATGGAACGCGTCCGAGCTTTTTTGAGCAGACTCTTCCAATTTCACGATGGTCCGAAGAGAATGAGTATTTGCTCCGAGATGAAGTTCTTGTATGGCTCCTCTCGCTTAGCCCCGTTCTCCTTCTTGATCGAGAGGCTCGGAGCCAGAGACGATACTATCGATTCATTGATTCTTTTATACGGCAAGCGGGTGGACTCGCGGGCTGACGAACAAACGGAGAGACTGAACACAAAGCCATCGAGCCGAAACTGTTCCGAAAAACCGCCGAATTCCGGAGTGGATACCCCGTGACCAAACACAAAACTCTTGGCGCGCTTTGAGTCCGCGAACGGGGCTCATCGATCGAATCGACGCAGTGTAGGAGCTCGAATGTCGCGGCAAAGACAACCTGATGCACCTTCGTCAAATGGCCTGCATGACTCAAAGCCAGAAGAGAGCCGCCTCTGAAACGATTTGGAAACTCAGAAGAGACGGCTCGAATTTCAGAGGCGCGAACGGATGATTCAACATCGCCAGCCCGGACATGTCCGAACAGGCCTCGATATAACATCATAAGGGGCTGAGCGGCACCGACGGCGGTGCGTTAGCGGAACGACAGGGCTTTAATGCACACTTGCAATTCAAAAGTTGAGAACAGGTTGAACGTGTTCGCGCCCATCGAGCTGTCGTGCGCTTCTCTGGCGCGCAGGCCCTGCGTGGAATCCCGCTCGGCGCGGGATGGAATTCTCGCAACATGGGGAGAGAGGTCTCCCCGCTGGGCTGAGGAAGTATCCCGCGATTCCCTCTCGGCGCCACCGGGCCTCCCCGCGCAGAGGCTCTAAGAGAAACAATCGATGCAGCCGTGGAAGAGTTCTTCATGGTCCGGGTGGCCGCCGAATTTTCACGAGGGTGTTCATATTCCAGGAGCTTGCGAGCGCGCTGTACACATCGTGCAAGAAGCGGAGCTGTTAAGCGAGAACGGCTTCTCTTGCGTTCTCTCTCCGTCATACCTAATTGTCACCAGATACTTGGAAACAGCGACCCAACTGCTTGAAATAGTCTTCCTCCTGGAAGCTCGCCGGCAGCTGGCCACCTTCGCGTGCTTCTAACGACAGCATCTCAGTGGGGCCGGCTCAGCCGAGTGTAGCCGCGCCAAGGAAACCTCGATCCGTGTCGGTCAATAACGACAGCTTCGAGCGTTATCACGCTGCTTTCGAACGCGTGGAATCGATTCCGAGACATTCCAAACGCCAACTCCCCCATCAGGCCGCCGGTCCGCCACAGTCCGACGGGGACCCGCGGGAAGTGCGGAGTACAGAGTTGGAGTTCGCGAACAGTCCGAAAATTTCCATCGAATTCGCGTTCTTGCGAAAACCTTTCAGACATGGATCCGAGACCGTTCTGAGACTCCTCTGAGGTCTGACAGAACCGCTCGCCACGAAGACGACCGGGAAGGGGTGGTTTCCGCTCGAACGGCTGGATAATATGTTTCAGACCGGATCGCGCGTGGCTCTGGAACCGACGACCGGATCGATCGTATCAGAGCTGGGGACTCTGGCGAGGAGCTATTTCCGTTGATCTGACTTTACTCGACTCCGTCAGTTATTCCATCAAGGCTCCCTCGGACGGTTGGGTTCGACGTGAAGGCTCACGGGTGGTCCATCATTTGCAGAGCATGATGAAACATGAATCAATGCTGTATCCTCCAGCGACCTCAGGACAGAAGAGATTTCCGCCATAACGGCTCAATCGGAGCGATTCAGAAGTATTCAGTACTGGGCCGGAAGTCATGGAAAACGTCGCGTTCATCGCCGCGAGCCGCAGAGCATCGGGACAGGATCGAGCGAAAAGGGTACAAGCGGTACGAAGAGTTTCCGTGAACATGTTTTTTCCGCGGGCCACGTTCCACCGGTGATCACCCGCCGCAGACAGAGCAGGGCGCTGTTGTGTGGGGCCTCTTCCTATCACGATTCGAACATTGAAACGGCTTTGCTCATCTTCCTCTGTGGAAGCGGGCGGCCAGGACAATGGCGACAACATTCTCGGAAAGTAGCCCTCGGAGCATGAACGGGCTCGATCGGGCGGCATCTCGTCAAGAGCTGTTTCTGTGAGAAGCTGTTTCAAACGAACGAACTCGCACGAAGCAATTATGAGTGCTCCGTGGAATGCGCGAACTCGTTTCCCTGCACATCCGCTCTTCATCCTCGCTGGCTGCTGCCGTGTATTGAGTGGTGCATTATAGAGTAGGCCGAGTGCTGGATAGAAGAAAGAGAAAGCAGTTCAAGAGTCGGAACTCAGGGCCCATCCCAAAGCTATCCCATTTCTCTGTGAGGATTTTGCTGTTGTGCAGCCGAGCCCACTTGAATGCATCGTCTATTGGAAGCACGTTCTACAATAGAGATTTGGCTGAAAGAAGGAACTGGCGGGAAAACAGACTCTGAAAATCCAAAGGCACCTCTTGTGGCGAAGATTGCAGGCAAGCGAGCACTCGACGAACGAGCATTCAGCTGTTTGTAGAGAATATTCTTCAAACAACAAACTCACTCGGAATTGACAAAAGCATCCCGACAACGTGGCTCCCGACGGAACGGCCGGAAGACCGTCGTGTTCGTTAGTCGCTAACGTCATTCGATGTTTTCGTTGGAGATTTTTTCCCGATTTCTGATCCACTTAGAACACCCGGAACATCGGGCGCAAATTTATGTAAACATTCGCCAGACTTCGCCCGTGCTGAACAAATATTCTCCGATCCATCCCGCGGATCCAGCCAATCTATTTGCTCCACACACGGTCGCCTCGCTGTCCAGGTCCGAACCTAACTCGCTCGAGCTCACAGAAAGTAGGCTCGGCATATTCAAATTGATGACTTCGATTCTCACAAGATTTCTTTCCGAAGCTCCCCACAACCGAGCGAAGTGTCGATTCCCGGAGGGAAGGGCTGAAACGGAGTCGAACCCACAATAGGGAAGTTCAACTAACGGAGCTCCGAGTTGAGGGAGCTTCCCCCGATAATGAAGAAATTCAGGGTTGAATCGCGTTCTGAAATCGCTCGTTGGAAGCTTGAGAGGTCGGCGCTCCCGAGTTAAGGAGACGGGTTTACTCGGGGGAGACTATTTTCGGCGTTCCGCCGAAGCGTTTGCGAATCGGGATCTGTCCATACTTTGGTCGACCACGATGCTGACAACGAGGCCGCAGCGGTGGAAAGCCCGTTAGTATCGATGCCTTCCCTTCCCAATGAACAGATCATACCTCTCATGGAAAACCGCATTCCGCACGCAAGCGGATCATACCTATACGTCGGTGGTCATGAGTATTCAATCCAGCACCGGGCACGTTCACCGCGTGAGCGACTGATGAAATACGTCTCGAGAACCGCAGACGCGCTCAGAGTGATCGCACGTCACGATCTGACAAATGACGGGGCGCTCCGAGCAAACGGCTGGGAACTAGCTCTTGTCGCGTCGTCAGCCATATGTGCTCGGAGCAGATCTCTCGCGCGAGACATTCATCGTTTCGATTCATAAGCTCGACACGAATGATCATCTCGTCGCGATTGTCATCGACAATCACGTTGGGGAAGCTTGCAGATAGCGCGATGGATCTCGGAAACGCGTGAAATTAGTTCTCGCCCAAACTTCGCCCTTTTACGTTTGAAATGAGATTGAAACGTCTTCTATCCTTGCTCAGCAATAGCTGAAATGAGATCGTGCGGACGGGGCGGACCCCACACACGCCGGTCGCGAACGAACGGGACGGGCTTGAAGGGCTCTGGGATTATCGGAAGACTCCGGGCGTCGACTTTTAATCCGACGCCAACGACTACAACAATAGCTCCAACGGATGCTCGGTGGAAACGAATGCAATTCCGCTTGTGGTTATCGTCCGCGTGATTCATCCACTGTGAAGTCTGACAAACGACTGAAATCAAGGAGAGGGAGGAAGAATCGCAGAACCACTTCAGTGCTTGAGCCAGCGCCGAAGTCAACGACTTCGCCTACCTTCGACTTCTAACGCGCCTCCACTCGAGACGGGTCTCGTAGTCCTAACGCTGGGCCGTCTCCCGGAGGATCGGAAGCCTTCAGGAGCGAACGAGAGTGCGCAAGGCTCGAAGAGTTTTTTTTCCGGCAAAGCTCGTTTTCGACGTCCTCCGGGGGAGAAAATCTCCAAGTGCGACTGCGTTATCATCGACGTCTATACGAATCCTGCTCAAAGTTTCATCATAATTCAGCTCTGCGGAGTTTCCCGCGGAAATGCGAGACCGTTCCAGGGTCCTCATGGTCTTACAATCGGGAACCCAGAGACTCTGTGTAACAATTCCGAAATGCCGCCTGTGAAATCCATTCCCAAGAATGAGTCATGGTGTTTCCGATTTTCCACCGGAGCTCACGGCGGTGTGATGGAAAAACGCAAACTGATGAGACATTGATCTCAATTACTTCGGGAACTGAAACTCTGATGCCATTGGATAATTTGAAATTGCTCGGCGGGCACGTATTCGAGTATCAGCTCCATTCGCTATGGCTCAAAATGATGCGCTCATTCTGAGCCGATTTCCAGTTTCGATGGTCGAGAGAAGCTGCTGCTGCCTCGTTCGTCCACGTTCGTCGATGGACTTCATGATGAATTCCAGAGGTTGGAAGGTGCGAGCACGAGGCAGCAGCGGAGATGTCGTCGGACTCGAGTCACGGCGGAGCGGACTCGGAGGAATACATGAGATACCGAAGTCCTTAGTGAACTTCTATTGGGGGAACTGTTACGGAGGTGGAGAGGAGGCAAAGCGTGTTTCCAGGTGTGCTCGAGGAGCCGAAAATCCAACCCGCAACGGGGGAACAAGAGGCGCGAGTGGGTCAGCAACGAGAAGAAGACGAAACGTGTGGGTGGAAGATGAAGGCAAAAGTTGCAGGTGATGACGTTAGACCTGGTCAACGGCAAGACAAGCAACAATACTAACGATAGCATTCCTTCACTGCAGAAGAAAAGCCCCCGAGAAGCGTTCGGTATCTGGTGCGTTAAGCCGCTTGTTGTGCTGCCTCGCAGTATAGCAAACAGACGGACTGAAAAGAGCAAAATTCTTCGTTGCTTTTGTTCTTATCTCCGTAAAAGGAGTATTTGGCGAACCCAGAGAGGATTAGCTATCTCCTGAGCTTGTCCCCTCGACCTTGCCGTCGAAATCCCACCGTTTTCCTCCGGCCGAGATCCTTTGAACTTGTTTCAACCATGCCTGCCCTCCTTTCCCGCTGTCCTTCCGTTCTTGCAGAAGAATCCCCTCCCACCCCTCCAGTTTTTTTCTCAGTCCGAGACCGGGCCGGCAGTATGTCTGTGTCGTGTGGATTGTCCTCTGGTCATGGGCTACGCCTCCTCATAGGTGATTCCAGCTGGATTCATATTGCTTATTCAGCTCGTCCTCCATTCGCCAAGGTCCCACATCATGAAGCGTGCGAGAAATCTTTGAATGGGCCGCCGAGCGCGCCCTGGCTTGAGCGAGAAAAAGAAATACCCGCTGAGAAATCTAGTTTGCGGGGTTTGTTCGAAATTGATCTCCCGCCACGCAGCGGACATAAAGCCGATATTGCAGCGAGCGGAGCAAGGGTATAATCATTACTGAGTCACTCGATACACCGACGGACGACGACGACGACCACCGAGATGATAGCCACTGGCTTCACGCACTCTCAGAAAGTTTGCCTTCAGTCGTTCTCATCCAGCGATTGTCTTGTCAAAACTTTACAGGGCGAGCATCGTCCGCATTCGATTCCTAGGCATCCACTGACTCAAACGACGCAGCATCCTGTCGAGCTTGCCAATGGGAGAGCGGACGTTTTTGTCCGATGCCGCCACCGCGGGGAGTTGGATTTTCCAAAGAGGGCGACCGCCATTTTCGAAAATGAAGAGTCTCCGACTTTCGTTCGGTCTTGCTGATCAAACGGTAGTGCTTCCAAGAAACTGTCTAACGAGCGATACTTGCGACTCTCGTTCAGCTTAATTGTTTGCGTCTGAGATCGGAGCCGAATCGAACGGACGTTAGAAACGTTTGTCCCCGAGAGAAACTAACGGCCGTTGGGGAACCAGCCACAGGAATTGCTTGAGGTTTGGCAGAGCCTCCACGGAGGGAGAGCAAGGGCGGCGAGGAAAAACCCAAGAAGGTCTGCTTGTGTTTTGGTCCGGTGTATCCGGCATAGCTCACTCGATGCTAGAGTGACCATTACTTGTTTTTAGTCAACATAAATACACCGCGAACGAACAGATAGACAGACGGACGGGTCGGACGAAGCGAGCAGGCAACGAGGACGACGGCGATGATATAACATTAGTGATAATCATTTATCTTATGGACAACGTGAGGATTCGGTAATGGATCTTGCATGCTCCCTGTGTGGTGCTGCTGCCGCCGCCGCTGCTGGTGTTTCGAACCGACTCCTCCGAAGTGAAATGACAGCATATATTTTATTTAGGAGGGAGGGGGGGGGGGGGGGGGGGGTAAGATGTCGAAGCCCCATGATGACCATGTGGGTGGATCGGTAAGCTGCGAGTGGGCTCGCTGGACGTGAGTTTGGTTTATTTGACAATGGTGGATTCGCCTGGGGGCCAACTCTCGGGAGATTTGTGTTCTCCCGTGTATTCAGATCGCGCACAAATTGCACGCGACCACCGGCGCATCGAGCGCCTGCCCCACCTCCTCTCCTCCAGGAAGAGCGGAATTCGTTCCTCAAACAAAATCTCCCTCCTCCAACAAGTCGTTCCATCAGAATCTTGACAATCTCGTCTGCTCCTCTCGTCTGCGCGTACTCCTCTGAATGCCTTCGGTTTGCTCTTGAAGACGTCCATGTTTAAAGTTTGGACGACACATATTGAGAAGCCCGAGCCGGACTTCAGGCTGGTTGGATCCATTCATTCCGTAAGGATTGAGACCTGCGCTTTTCTCGGAAAGCCGCTACTTTTTCCCTCCCATTCATGAATTCCTCCCTCGAAGTCCCCAATCCAGACGACATCGCTACGAATCAATCTGAGATACGGCGCTGGAGCAGAGCTCTGGATCTCGCCGCCGTCGCATCCGGGCAAATGAAAAATCTCTCCGGGATTGGAAAACTTCGCCAGTGCGACCTATTCGTAATCGGCGGCGACCAGAGCTCTGGGCAGCGATGATGACGCCTGTTCACTTCCTCTGCTGCACGTTGTTCGTTCGGTAGACGCGTTGGAACCGAGCTCCATGGTGCGGAAGCTCTTCCCCTCTCTGCTCATCTTTAATGGATTGCCGTACACTGCGGCGAAGACACTTGAAACTGTGCGTGCTGGGTGGAAAGGAGAACAACGAGGGAACAGTTCCTCGGCCCCCGCGTCGACAACAACAATGTTGAATATAATTGCTTCAAGCGGCCGAGGGTGAAAGGGAAAAGCGGAAGGCGGCCGGTGGGGACGAGAGCTCGCCGGGAGAACACGTCGGCCGAGAATCTGCGCCAATGTCGCTGCGAGTCTGATGGTGGTCTGATCGGGCGCTGAGAAACAAAAAGTTCACTGTTGCAGCCTGGCCCCGCCTCATGAAATCGCACGGGGATGAAACTCCAGCTGGCCATCGCCGCGATGGTCGATGATGACTGCTGCGTGCAAGACACGCGCAGCTACCCCGACGTTCAGATCCCACCGGTCCTACTTCGAGCGTGCGCTCGATGGTTCCCATTCCGTTGGAGCGTGTACTCCGATACTATCCGAGACCGTGCACCGCATCAGAGGCTTCACGAGCGGAGAGAGGCAACGGGAGAATATCGACAACTCGTTGCGTCAGGGCCAATAATTAACCAGATCATTCACGGGTCTCGAGATCGAACTGCGTCGGCTCGGGTTAACTTCTCGTCCCGCGCTCGCAGGTTCTCTCTGTGGACAGGACTGCGTTAAGGGGTTTATGGTGGCGTAGAGGAAGCCCGGCGAGCGAGTCGGCGAGCAGGGTGTCGCATTTGTCAGAAAACTCTTCTCCGTAGTCTTCCCAGAAGAGGTAGAAAAGATCGCTGCCGCGCTATCAGTTCCTGCGTTCGGCTGCATCAGAGCGAGTAAGCAAGCGGAGACCGACCGAAGATCATCGGTGAATGATGGCGCAGCTCGGGCGTAATTTCCATCGTCGTTCATTGCTCTGCGTTCCAGTTCCCGGTGCTTCGCGCGGTCCTTGCTGTCCCCTCCATCATCTCCCTGGGGGAAGGCCTCGAGCGACCCTTTGAAATGCTCTTTTATTCCGACAGCCACCGGAGCCCCTGCCGCTCGGTGTCCTGCTTACTCATCAATCTCCGCTTCGCGAACGACCTCGATGTCCTTGGGCCCGCCGGTCGGGCTTTCCATTCGGTGGTCAGACTCAGCGTTCAATGGCTGGGAGCCGTGCAGTCCTCACACTTTGGATCCACGAGCTGCAAACACCGACTTTCGCTTCGATGTTCTTTTGTTCATTCGTGCCCGGACGTTGTAGGACTCACGTTGCAGGACACTGTTAGAAGGACAGCCACTAGCGAGCGTACGGGAGCGTGTCCCAGTAGCAATGATGGAACAGCCATATTGATGGTGGCTGGGTACGCGTGCTCTTCGTGATTATTACGTGGACATCGATTATTCACGGCCGGGGGGGGGGGGGGGGGGGGGCGTGTTGTCAAGGATGCCGATCGAGCAAAAATCGTCGGGTCTCCTCGATCGAGCATCGTCCTCAGGCCGCGCGGGAGTTCCTTGCGCGCGCGAAATGACAAGGGCGCAACGGTGAAAACAGGGTGAGTGGACGAAGCTTTGAACTCTCATCCAGGGAACCGGCACGCCACTTAACGCGTAATTGGACTACATGCGCACACGAAGACACGCCAGAGGCACGGGGAATTACGACGCAAGACCCTCTCAGGAGACCTTCCTCGTATTCCTTTCGCTTCTCCAACGAACACTCGCGATCTTTCCGGCGTCGTTTTTACTGATATGTCACTGGTGGTTGTCGCGGTCCTTCGCGAGCGAGCCCTTATGCTCTCACCGAAATTGCGAGGCGCAGGCAAGCACGACTATCTAAATGGTGGGCCTCGTGTCCCGGCTTGTCTGACTCGCAAGCAGAGACAATCCCAGTCAGTTTCGAATGCCATCCAACATGTGCATGCAGAAGCACTCATATGCCGGGGCCGAGGCCGGGAACTCACACCCTGCGCTGCGTGGGCCTCGCGGCGCGGGTTTTTGGTCGTTCACATCGGTGGTTCACAATCAAGAGAAAACAACCCATGGAGAGATGTAGGCCGTGGGGAGTTCAGCAAAACTTGAGCCCGCTTCGCAAACAACCGTGTTGAAAGCTTTCTGGGAGAAAACGGCTCAGAATAGGAAAATGGATGTCTCAGGCAATGTGTGATCATGTGCACACATCGATATTCTGCTGCTGCAGCAGCTGCTCAGTTTGTGGTTTGTAAACACGAAGCAACACGACGAGATCCTTGACGTCCTCTCGTCGTCCTTGGGCCGAGAAAGCGGCAAACCGACCGCCCCAACAAGGCTTAGAGGGATTTATCTACTCTGCACCGTCCGAGATGGCGCCGAGCGGGAGCGGCAGCACCGCAATTGCGAGCTCGGCGTACTGTCGCGGGAAAAAATGGAGACGCCGAGCAAGCCACCGGCGGACGCGGCGTTTGACCACTGAGGCAGAGCGAACGGAGATACACTCGGACGATCGCTCCTGATCTGATTTTTTTCATCGAGCGGACCCTTCGGTTCCGCAGTCGAAAGATTCCTGCGAGGTCCGATGACCGTCGTCTCCCGACTAAGCGGTTCGATTGGTGTGGTTCTCGGCATCGCGCGATACGTCGCCCAAGGCTCACCCAACGAAGAGGTTGCACAACGGAAAATACAACAACAGTCTGTTCATGACATGCGCCGCCGCTCCTGCTGCCGTTCCCCATGCTACGAAACAGCAGGAACCGATTCGAGCTGCCGGCCTGTCTGCTCGTTCTGATCCTTGTTTCCTCAGCTGGCGCAGCGACTCAAGGAGAATCTGTTTCTGGCAGCCAGGCTGAGGTAGAAGTTCCGCGAGAAAATTCGGGTGTTTTCCCCTCAAAAACAGAAATGCTCGATCCAATTTCAACCCCCAACTTGTGCTCCGGAATCCATATTCTCGTGAACCGTGATTCGGGTTTGAGAGATCGGTCAGCGTCCGTCTGTCAAATCTAGTCGGTCGGTCGGTCGGTCGGTCGGTCGGTCGAACGATCGATGGATTAACGAGGTCCTGGAATACAGATCTGGCGGTTCCTTGGCATCGGTGGTTTTGTTCATGCCTCTATCTGTCCGCCAATTCGTTCATCCATCCGATATCGGTGGTATATGAGCATCGCTAGAACTTCGAGGCGATATTCCCTCACCCCATCTGCATCCGCGCACTCAGTCGTTTCCTTGTTCCACCCGTTCTCGTGCTCCTCGCCACCTCTCCGCTCCGCCCTCGGCGGACCGTGAGTCAGGCACTAAATTCTCGCTGTCTTGTTGTAGAGATCGTTCCGCTGTTTGCTCTTCCGGGAACGAGGAGCTCAGCCGAGGGAACAATGAATCGACGACAGGAAATCGGGAACTCGTTTATGGCCTGTGGATGATTCCATCGGGTCGTCTGTCCGCCGGCCGCTCAGAACGCCTACCCTGGCTCCTTCCGACTGAAGCGCTGGCTCTGATTGACTGAACTCCTGTTCAATCGAGTAACAAGATTAGTTAGCAGCTGCGGAGCATCAGCGGCAGCTCCCGCTCTGTGGAGATAACGCGCTTATCACAGCGATTGCGTGGAATAATTGTCTCGTCGGTCGTTGAATTTGGACCACCTACCTCACGGATCCAGCTCACGTCCCGCACCATAAAAGCTTGGTCGACGTTTTTTCTTCCCTCAATCGTTCGATGATTGTGCTCGAGAGCCTTCCTCCGTCATCATTGCCACATCGAGACCATCTGCTCACTTTCGCGGAGCCCTGCGTGCGCGATGTCCACCACCATCATATTCAATTTCTCATAGTGCGCGAGAAGGTTCCTGTCCGCGTTCAGGTCGGGCTTTCGGAGCCGCTTCCGTGGCTTCCGATCCTCTCGCGTCGGGCACGGCCATGGTCCAACTCAGAGGGACGCGATTGAACCGCTCAAGGGACTGAGACCTGTTGCCGGAAGAGTTCTCTTGATCGGTTCCTTTTCCGACCGAATTCAGTCGATCCGTTCCCCGCGACCAAAGTTGGCGTCGAGAGGGTGGTTGGGCGCAATGACGCTCGGCGACGCGCTTTGCGTTTGTTCATTCGATCTCCGAGACGGGCTCCGCCGACGCTCATTGACTCGTTTCGACCATTCCGTCGTGCACGTACTTCAATAAGTTTTCAATTAGCAGCAGCGAGTCGCGGGGAAAGATGAGGAGCAGCAAAACGGCGCCGAGGAGCTCGAAAGATTCCACCGCTCTGGATATATATAGAAAAGCAGATCGTACGTCTTCGAAAGTGCCGCTACAACAACCATTGAAAACTTCGAACAGCCGAGTTCCCGGTCAGCCATTCTACCTCCGGCCCTCGTTCATCGTCCTGGAGCGTGTCGTCTTTTCGGAGTTTTCCAACTCCTCTGCGAAAGCCAGAGAAAAGGAGACGGCGAACGAAGCGGGGAATATAACTGTGAGAGAGTTGGACCGCACAGATGTGGCGTGTCGTGAACATGCGTCGTACCGCCCGGCTTCCGGAACACTCCTCTGGATCGAGCGTCTTTGATTCTGCGTTCCCAATGCACGGGAGCAGGAGCTACAATCG
Source organism: Phytoseiulus persimilis (assembly GCA_037576195.1). Lineage (NCBI taxonomy): Eukaryota > Metazoa > Arthropoda > Arachnida > Mesostigmata > Phytoseiidae > Phytoseiulus > Phytoseiulus persimilis. Next base: position 5,391,379 of record CM075104.1, read on the forward strand.
TCGGGAGAGAGTTTGGAAATACCCGAAAAATGGAACATCCGAGATCGCTCTGAAAAGCTCTCGAGTCCCGGCGTCGATGGGAAACAACGCCACGGGTCTGTATTCGAGCAAGAGGAACATCGCCGAGACGGCACCGGATGAGGGGACAAATAGAAAAGCGCGGTTGAACTCGGCGCAGAACGAGGTGAGCGAAGCTGCGCATGAATCCGTGCTGCACTGTACGCGAGGGAGTCGTTTAATTTGGTATGCAAGTGTATGTAAATTCATAGCAACCATATCCGTTCCACAATCACCCACTCGCTGACGCTCGCCATCTTGCGACCATAACGACAACTGTAAATGCCATTGTCTCTGCTTTTCGCCGCTTCGCCCCAGCATCTGCTGGTCAGACGCTTCGACGGACCAACTCCGACTCGGAATATTCAGAGCCCGAGAGACGAACACTCCTTTGGCCCCGACCGCTCCGGATGTTCCGCTGAGTAACGGTCCTGTCATTTAGGTCACGTAAGCATCCCGCTTTTTCATCAACGCGGATTCAGTCCACCTTGGAGGAAAACAGTTGTTTCGAAAGACTCCTCCCAACAAAGAACGATTCGAGTCGCCCGCGGATTCCAAGTCATGCATTTCACGCAACCGGCTACGGCGAGTCGCCGATGTACCCAACAACATCTCGAGGCTCGCTCTCATTCGGATGTTCGTGACCGAATTCGAAGTCGTAGCTCCGTTTGCTCCGACTTGCTGATCGTCCGAGACGCATCCCAGAACGTGGCTCCGCAAACATCGATGACCCATCTGCGAATGAGGACACTTCCGCTGTTCCGTCCGCGGGTTCCCTTGATTCGTGGGTCCGAAGGATAGGACGCACTCTCCGGGCTGAGATCTCGACAAACACAGGAAACGAGTGAATTTCAACTCATTCAGCTAAAAGTCCAACGGGCCAATCCGGCTTCTGCGGGAGATATGGCCAGAGCTTATCAAGATCTCGGACGTTGGTCTGTTTCTCGGAGCCCCCCCCCCCCCCTCCTCTTCCCCACCCCCACAACCGAGGGTACCATGGAGGAACTGTGCAGACCGTTGCAAACACCAGAAATCGCCTGGAAGAGGTTCGTGGCGGGGTCAGTTTCGGGTGAGCTGCTAGAAGGAGCTCGCTGGACGACATTTCGACAACGAAATGAGGGGATGCTCCTTTCTGGTCCCGAGTTGGGATGAATAATGCTGCTACCTTTCGCATCGGACAGTTAGGTCTTGGCGTGGATGGATGACTGCATTATACTTTCAATGGTTTCTCCTCTGTGTCTCCCTTTTCGCTCGAAAACGAAAGTTCGCCGCAAAAGTAGAAGAGTCCGGCCGAAAGTGCAGTAAGTCTGATTTCCCTGAAGGTTATCTGCTGACGCTCCCTTGCCGCCACGGTTACCGCTCCCGCCAACGCCAAGGACGGCGGCCTTGACGAAGAACGACAGGGCCTATTCGTACAGAGCCGAGACTGCGAGAAAAAAAAACGCGGAGCTCCCAACGATTCTGCTGAGCGACGGAACGTTCGCCTTGTCGGGATGTCCGGGCCAGAGAGTCGGACAAAGCGACTCTTCATGAGCGACCTTGTTTCCCAAGTCAGACGGCCGGAGTGACTCCGAACCGAAAGCCAGAGTGATTCTGATATCCATCCGGCTTAGACCGCCCGATTTGGGAACGTGATTCCCATCCTGGAAACAATCTTCGTGGAGGTCGCGAAGGACACCGAACGAGAACAAGAAATGTCGGGACAGACGTCGCAGGAGACGCGGCCGAATACATAGACATTTGCCGTCCCGGGGAGCTCAACGAGCGAGCTCGGGAGAGGCAAACTGTCCCTCGACAGCGATCTCCAAACAACGAGCGATCAGAAGCCCTCGGGGACAGGAGTAGGTACGTACAACGAGGGGCACAATGAGTGGGCACAAGTTTCTTATGCCCGCCATCAACCTGTCCGTGTTGTTGTCTTTTCCTTTCTGCTCGTCCCTCCCAACCGTCACGGGGCCCGGTTCGACTTGACGACCACCTGTCACTGTTTAAATATCCCGTTAGCGAAGAGCACTCGGCAAAATACCGAGCGAAATCAGCTTGTGAGAGGGGGATACGTGTTGCACGACTTTATCAGCCCCTGTCCACGGCTCCAAGCACGGTGTACGCATCCTCATGCAGTCCGGCCGCTCGCCTGCAGCGGGAACACGCAGGAAACAAATAGCTCGTCTCCCAGTCCTCCGGTGGCGCCGGGCCGGTTTGCTCCTCGCTTGTCCGGTGAACAGGGAAGGTGGGCCGCCGCCGCCTGTCGAAATCTTGTCGCGCTATCTCCCCACGGACAGCGTCTGAAAGCACGTTCTCCCGACAGCGACCATGACAACGACGACAGCGAGGACACTCGCTCGTCGGCAGAGCTCTACTGCTGGATTGAAATCTCCTGACTTCGCTCCTGAGCGATCCTCCGGCCGGTCTGGCTCGCTGCGGCGAAGCTTTTCGGTCGGGGCTTTGCAGCACGCGGCGGGCAAGATCGTGTAACACAGGAGAAAGTTCCTGGAAGGAAGGGAACGCGGGAGGCATCAAGTGTGAGATTTTCTTTCCCGGACATGCTCGGCAATCAGGCCCAACCCGACCTGGTTCTTGTGGGATCTCATCGCCGACTTGAGCCAGTTGCCAGGAGCTCCACTTCTCACCGACCGAGTGCTTGGTTGGCTGGCGTAACCGGTCGCGGGTGGCCTGCCGCATACATCCTCACAATGTTTCCCGGGGGAGTAATGCGCCTTTGGCTTTCTGGCTCGCGCGGTTTCTCTGCGCGCTGCCCGGCCCGTTGTTCGCTCGGTTGCTCGGCTGCTGGGTTGCCCAGCCACCGTGAGTCTAGTCCACAATCTTGGTCTCTATCAACAGCGAGAACGCCCGAGGTCCGCCGTACGCAGTGGGCAGGTGATAGACCGGCTGACCACCCACTCAGTCGCTTACCAACCCCTCCAGCTACCCACCAAGTTCCGCACATCCTACTCACTGGACTAGCGCCTGCACCGACGTCTGGAATGAGAGACGGGTATGAAGGCACTCAGTCAGGTAGACGGAACATACAGGTCGTTCTTAGCTGCGTGGCGCGCTTGACACCCTCTCCATCGCAGCGAGCTCCAACTTGCTACGGGTTGGTCGATCTCTCGACTTTCATCGCGGTTCTCCTGTCCGCGGAAACGAAACGAGCGCTCGTGAGGCGAGAAAATCGAATCCGACCCATTCCAAACAGCCGAAACTCCGCCGCTCACTCCATAATGGGTCACATCGAGCGTTCTGTTCCTCGTCCTCATTTGGTGACATCTCGCCATGGAGTCAAGTCTGGTAATTCTCCGAGTCGCTCCATTCTCAATATGAAATATCTTCGTATCGAGCAGATGCTCTTTCTTCTACGAAACCTCCCTCGAATTTTGTTACAATGGTTCTGAAGAAAGCGGCGAAACCGGTCTAATCCCTTAGTGGGTAATTCGCTGGACAGTCAAGCGTCCACTGAGGCTTCATCGTGTTCCTCTCGTTCACAAAATCGGACCATGTTTCATTCTCAATGAGCGCCGCCTAACGGCCGCTCACGGTGTGGCTTCAAGAGGTGGTCAGATTCGGAGCTTCTGCTGAGCTGCCCGCTACGCTCGGCTTCAAATTAATTTAAACGAAACATCGCGAACCAGTATCGCCTCGTTAGACAAAGTGTGAGACAACGAGTGCGCCGGTTGGATCTTCATATTTCGCTGTGCGCGCAGCTCGAACGCGACGCCTGTTAGTTTATGAGCTATACATTTTTCACACCCATGCCCGACAACAGCTGTCGGCACCGAAAAGGCCGCCACTGGATAGATGTTTCTTGATCCTCTTTCGGGATCGATCCACGTGCCCGGCAGATCATCATCGATATTTCTTGAGCGTAATCGTTACACGCGGAAGATTGGGCAAGAGAAAGTTTCCGGGCATTCACTCGGAATAAACTGCTGTCACGACTCGAGTTTTCAGCACAGCAGCGAGTCGAGCTTATGTGCACTCCCACCTAGGCGTCAGTCCTGGTTGTCCTTCCATGGATGACCCTGGATTCTCGATGGACCACGTTGGGAAATAATGCTCAGTGGATCCCTGAATATTCTAGCATTTCGAGGGATGAGCCGAGAGCGGGGATCGAAGCCATCGGTCTCTCAGCGATCAGGAGATGACCTCCACGACACGAAGCGGCGCTTCCACCGTTCTTCGTCGTAACAAAACCTGGAAGCCGCTCGAAATGGAAAGCGTCTGATACTGATGGCGCGAAGAGAACGAATCACGTCGACCAGCCTACGGCGAAGCTCTCAAAGCGTCGAGAATGAGCTCACGGGATGGACTGGGAACATTCCGCCAATGATCAAGGGTTCGCAGTTGGTTCCAGAAAACCACGTCGGATGAGAACTGGACATAGATTGAGATCGGCGGTCAACTTCGGCGATGACATTCGCAAGAGCCGACTCGTCTAAATGATAGAGTGAGAACTAATCCGATCTGAGTTTCGCTATCACACGAGTTGAGCTGTGCTTTTTCTTCCTGATGCTGTCCTCTTGGGAAACGGCTCGAACAACAAAGGACAACTCTGTCCGGATACAACAACGCCGGTTGGTGGACTTATTTGGCGGATTCGTGTCAACGTTCATTTAAACGCTTCATTCAAGACCCAACATGGGATTGGCAGGCGTTAATCTTCAGATTGTTCGGCTGACAATGACGCGGTCTTATCTTGATCGGCTTAGTGTGTTACGATAAACACGACCCCTCGACTGGAATCTTTGAGCTCCCCACTTGAGCGATTCCTGTCCGATCTAATTTGGCGGAACGCCTCGGTCGAAGACAATATTCAACAGATCGTATTTCCTGATCGTGAGCAGATTTGAACCTCGGAAGACCATCGGCGTTCTTCAACTCATTGAACTTGAGAAGTGAACTCGAATCAAGTAAGGTTGGCTTAACCGAATCGAACCGCTGCTTTGAAGGGCGCTCCGGATTCCGATCGAACTTTCCACAGTTCTCAAGTCGAATTACTTTCCAGGATCCTTTTCCCCGGAAATCCTCAGCGAACCACTTTTGAGATTCTTTAAATTTTGGAGGGGTGTTTCTTCTTCCGCTCTTGAGTGATTAACTTTGGGCGCTCGGATCGGATAAACTGTTTAGCTGTGACCAGAACCTCCGGGCTTCCATCTGTGATGGACTTTTAAGGTTCGCTTGAGGGGGGGTCATGGCTACCAGTAGCAGCCGCGGGAAGTAATAGTAAGGTGCGGTTCGTGCGTTTTCGCGCCGCGCCGTCAGTGAAATTGTCGTTCGGTTGACGCTCGTCGGAGATCCTCTCGCTCGCCTCACTGAATGAATGGTTCATCGCCTTTTGTGGCGAAGATGATTCCGCGGGTTAAGAAGCAATCGTTTGTAACGAAACTCATTGCCGACACCGCTCCGATTTATTGAAACGTTTGCTCGAGTGGCATCGATGCGTTCGCTCGCGCAGACCCGGGGATATCGAGACCACATGCGACTCTTTCTGTTCCCAGAAGAATGCAGAGCCTTGGCCGGGAAAGCAGCTCAGGTGGGAAAACTCCCTCCTCGTTTTGGAGGGAACGCACGGCGAAGTCGGCGGCTGGCGACTTCTCTCCCGGAGCAACAATGTCAGCGGTGCCCCCGGGAACCGATTTTGAGAAGGAGCTCCCAGCAGCGAGGTCTCGTGCGACCGGGCCAAGCGGTGGGTCGGAGCTGAGGTCGTGATCCACCGCGGCAGATGGCCCGGATCACGAACTAACGGCTGCACAGAAATCAGAAATTACCGGCGACCGATAACATGAAATCAGCAACTGTTCTACCGAGCAGATGGAAGGATTTACGAACGAAGAAGGAGGCACGTGGGCTGAAAGCACCCGTTCAACTTCTCCATCGGTGGGGACTGGGACCCTGGGCTGCTGGGTTGAGGTTTTCCGAGCGATTCCATCGACTAGGAGATTCACTGCTGCCCGAATATTGACAGTGGACAACTCTCTGAGAGGGGCCACGAGTTCATCGCTCCATTCCGCTGTCGCGCAGCCGGTTGCAAGGCGCGCTTGCTGCCCCAAGGGACAGGGCTCCGAACCTGTGAGGTAGCAGGTTGGGAAACTTGCGCGTTTTCTTCGGGAAAGAGTTGTCTCAGCGCACATTGTGGAAAGCGGATCTAACGATTTAATGGGTCTTCCGTGTAATCTTATTCGTTTACTTCTTGTAGCTGGAGGTCGGACCGCCGTTCCCGCAGCCGAGTTCTGGACTCTCTCCTCGTCGGGTCTCTCACCGCCGGTTCCGTCTGCCTGTCAGGGGAGGGCGTTTAGAGAGCAGCGAAACAAAAAGACACAACGGGGAAACCAACTTCGCAAACACTCGCGCACCTTGTGGAAACATTGAGGTTGACGTCTATAGTGCGCCTCTCCGTAAGCGTGGATGGGGTCAGGTCGACATAAGTTCCTCTACCTCCGTATGTGCATACGCTTCCGCTGCGGGCAGCGCAATAAATAACTGTCTGAAGGTATGTGCCGGCCCGGACGCGCGCTCCCGTCTTGCTGTTTGCAGCTGGCCAGCGGGAGGAAGCAGTTGTGATTTTGTTCCAAGTTGATTTAGCGAAAAACGTTCCATCCACAAACGTCGCGGCCACGGAGGCTAGCTTCTCGTATTTCCCCAAGCCGTCCCCTATTGACAACCAGTCGTCTTCCGGCGATGCTTTCGCTATCGACTTTCGGGAAGTTCCACGCTCGGGTTTCGCGATAGAGCTCCCTCGAAGCGACTCAGGCGCCCTCCACTCTAGTTCGAGAGACTCCGCTCGGAGTCAGAATTGGTTCCGGATGCGAATCCCTCAAAATCGTGGTTTTGCAACGACAACGGCTCCTGGATTGTTCCACATCTGCTGTGTCCCATCGAAACGCGCCAGTATTCCCTAATCCGGAGGGCAGTCCCTCGTTGAGTTTGCTATCCTCAGCATGGTGTGTTTGTGGTTCCGATCGCTTACTCGCTCGTTTGTTGACCACCGTTTGGCTGTCTGGGGAGAAGTTCCTGTCTTGGTTACGGTCGGCGTTGATTTATGGGGACATCTCTGAACGGTGCCATGGAAAACGGTTTCTATTGTTCTAGAACTCTTTAGAAAATGTTACTAAACCAATCAACAGAAGCGAAAACAAGTTCCCTTGATTCGTTCGCTGATGCCGGCTCGCTCGCTCGCAGGCGGGCGGGCGTTTGGACGGCCACCGCCTGACCAGAGTTCAATGCCACCATCTAAAACGCTTCGAGTGTTTCCAATAGAGCTTGAAGGACCCTCGGAGTGGCGGTTCCAATTTACGGTGATGATTTGTGGCTGGCTCCGATCATTAGATAGACTGAATGAGTTCTTCCTGATTAGCTTAGTTGTAGCGGCGAGATTCATCAGGATTCAGCCATCGCGGAAGCCCTGGAAGACATCCGACGGACGGACGGCAGAGATTTCCGAGGCCGAATGTATCGACGTCTGCGAGGAAGAGCTCGCTCCGCAAACGATGGCGAAGAGGAGGACGGCGCGCAGAAAAAGCGGACAGCTCGCCCGTCGAGAGCTCTTTGAAGAAGGAACAGGCGGGCTCGCGAAGGGAACGGAATCGGCTGCAGGGTGCCGCTCTGTGTAAAAATTTAACTCCTCGTATCTGGGAGAGAGAGAGAACAGAAAATTCGCCCAAATCCGTTCTTCCTTTCCCCTGTTCCGTGTTGATGGTCAGCGAAACGGACGGCATCCCCGAGATCTTTCACAGGTCGACGATTCAATCCTTCCTCCGCCACTATGACCTCAACCATTCGGACAACAACTGATGCCGGAAGACACTCAGGATTAGGAAACACTTTCAGACATACCGCGCTCACGCTCCGAATGGAAAGTACTGATTGTGGAGCAGCTTGGGTTTCAGCCCCACCGTGCCGAGATCTAATGAGCAGCCCGAGGCGCTATTCTGCCGCATGACCACCTTGAAAATTGAATTTAAAATCCCGCAGGCCGCCGGTCCCGCTAGGCCGTTCGCCGAAGCGAGCGTTAGCCAAGCGAGCTATGAGCCGACACACCGAAAGTAAAATCCAGACGGATCGTTCTGCCGGACAGCACACGGAGTATTCTAAATACAATAAAGCCTCGCAACGTTGCACAAAATACCCAGAGTCACAGGTTTTCCGTAGCCAATTTAGGCGAAGGGTAATTTCGATTGAAGCACTTGACATCTGCGAGAATTCCGGAACGCTATTCACATGCGTGAACCACAACTTTGCTCGATGTTCCTCAAGAACGGGGACTGCAACAAAAAACTCGAATTTCGAATCCATATCAACTTGCTCGGTCCTGGTTTCTATTCCTGGTATGCCTATGATTCATGGCCGTCGTGGTCATTCAACGGTTCCAGTCATCCTGGATGAGATGATATCTCGGCATGTAATACTGATGTTCCGGTGGACATTCAATATAGAATTGGGCTACTCTGTTGCATCGTGGAGACATGAGTGCACTTGTGCCAAGTGTCAAGCACGCGAGGATGAGATGGGCGCCAGTTTGTCTGTTGTGATCAACACTTGCTCAAAGCCTCGTTGGCACCCTCCCTCGCTGGGTTGCCACTTCTCGCGATGGGCGCGCTCTCTGATTTACGGCGAAGAGTTCGGGCTGTGTGGAAGCTTGCCGAGAACATGTATTGTTTCAATGCCTTCAGCTCTGCGCAGAGGCTTCTTTTGAAGCGTGGTGCCAATCAAGCCAAGTCGTGTGAGCTTCCATGTGTCCCGTCATCTTCGGAGCTCCGGGAGTCGAAAGTAAGATGAAGGTAACTACGAACTTTCCCTTGCCGCATCAGCTGCGCGGATTATACTGGAGCTTAGATCGCGCAGTTTTTCTTCTTGCTTCTCGCAAGGCACTCCTGTAGCAACGCTGAGCTATACTTGCCGGCATCATTAAAAGTTGACGAGGATCCGCGGACCGACTCGAGACGAGTTCCCTTCTCCGATTCCCTGAGATCTGACATCTGACGATTCTTGAAGCTCGAGTCGAGCGGATCGACGGGTTTCGAAAATGTGATCTAGGTGAGACATTCAACGCCAAAAACGACGACTTCGGAATCAGAGAGAGGGTTCCGGTTGACTTCACCACGGTCGGCAGACTCCCTGGTTTCCGATTCGATTTCAGCGTTAGACTCCCTTGATTGAGATTGTTGCTGCTCTGGGAATCGTAGGGTTCAAGTGAAGCAGAACCTTGGGTTTGAGGGGGGGGGGGGGGGGGGGGGACACCATATATGGAAAACCTCGAGGCCGTCTTTCCGGGATCGGGAGGAAGCGCAATAGAGCGGAAAGCTCGAAAGGCAGGAAAGAGCGAGCGAGTGGAGTGGTCTGATTGCAGACTTCGTGTTTCTGAGGCCCAAAAAGTTCAACTTGTTTACGCGTCGGGAAGCGATGGTGGGCTCTTGACGAACTGTTTCCAACCAGCCGAGTTTCCGAATCTCAATGCTCCCCCGATTGTGCCTCACCTCCCTGTCCATATTTTCCAGGGCCATTCTTCGTCCGATGTGGGGCGGCCGGACTCAGGGGGACGCTGTCCGGGGAGCAATCGGGGGTCGTCCGGTTTCGGCACAAGGGATGACGACCAGATGCGTAGTGTCACCGCCACGCCACTGCGGCAACTACAGCCGACAGCGGCGCGTTAGAAGAATATTTTGTCGGAGACGACGATTCTGACCACGTAGGTGTCGAGCCATCTATGCAGATGAAGAGCCTGGCGAATAGCACGCAAACAGCTGCTGTATAACTCTCCGTTCTGGAGGAATGGGACACAATACTGAACATGAATTCCGCTCGCACGCTCGCAGCAACCGAGCAGGTTGCTCACAGCCATTCGAGACTCTGACAGGGATTCAGGCACCGACTCGACTGGAGTCGGCAGTCGACTCGGCGGCCACCCGAGCAGTCAGCAGGCCAGATACGCATCTAGGGAACAGCCCGGATTCGAAGGAGAAATCTGACTTGGAAAACTAAACTGTTCTCCTTCTCCTGCTGTGCGCGACGGCGCTCGTCTGCTCTCGCCGTCACTCGCCATTACTTGCCAAAACCTTCAAGACGAACGTCGCTCCTTCGCTTGCATAGTAAATCGCGGATTCGTTGATGTCTACGTAGCGGAACTCCGTCCCCACTCTATGAAACGTTTTCACTCCTGCCAACTTTCCCAGCTCCAACCCGAGTTCCCCACCCGATTTTCCAATTTTTTCCAATTTTTTTCTCCTCCCCGGGGCAACAAGGGGAGGATCCGAAAACAGAGGGGAAATGCAAGAGAGCATGCAGATCTCTTGTTTCTGGGAACCGTACGCGATGCGAGATAGTCTCAGCGTGCCCTGATCACGTACTGATCCAACTCGATTCTTCGAGTCCTTGACCGTCGACTCCGCGACAACTGGGAACGAATCTCGTCCCGAAAGAGGCGGATCAGGTCCCCTTCCTGACGGGATGCTGGAGATATTGAAGCAGCGCTTCCTTCCGCCTACGGAAACTCTCTGAGGCCGGCTTTTGAAACGCATCGAATAGATGTTTTCGTCTGCAACAGACGCGTGAGGGCGCAAACACCTGAGACGAGCGAGACGTGATTCCAAACGTGTCCTACGTGAACTTATTCCGGAGCCCTCAATCTCTGAAAGCCCCTCCCGACGACGACAGTGCGTCACATCGTCGCTACGCCCCGTTGTCCATCCATATCATCAACGCGGTCCTCTCAAACCCCCTTTGCGGAAATCAGGACGCGGCAAGCAAGGACGAGCATGACATGGAGGCGGACATCGCCATCAGCGAAATGAGAGTGTACTCCTTGAAGTTCCCTCCTTCCCGACCCACACTGGGAAGGTCCGCTTGGAAACAAGGTCCACGCCGACTTCGTTCCTTTTTTTATGACGAATTCGTTTTTATGGTTATCGAGATTTCTCTCTGTTGGTCGTCTGCCCGGCGGACCGCTCGACCGAGGGAAAAGGGTCGTCCGTCGGTTGTCCCTTGTTCTCCTAGATGACCACGATCGGCACCGATGACGCGAACTTCCTTTTTCGGACTGAATGGGAATCCCGTTGAGATCTTTAGGGGGAGCTCTCTGGTATTGTAACGGATTCAGATGCATTTCTTCTTGACGGTTTCATGTGAGTTTTTGCGGAGAGTCTCTTGAAGTCCTCCGTGTGAATCTCGTAGAGGGAGCCGAATAAATAAATACAGCGATCGATCGGAAGAAAGTTTCGGGAGGAACAATCCAAGCCTCCACGAAGACCTGCTAGGGCTCAGAGATTGATAGGAGGCACGACGGGAACGGAAGAGTCTACGAAGGGGCAGTTTCTATTTCGCAATGTCGTGGGCCGCGATCGAGCTTCTGCCTCGCTGCTCTACAATAGATCGGCGTAGTCGCCGGAATCTCCGTGTCACCGGCCACGGTGTCAAAGACGTAGCAGGCGTCAGCTTCGAAGACGATTCGAGTCTCTGTTGGGAGTGCAGTCTTGAAATTCAACAAACAGAGAGGGGGATTTCCGAGCTTCCCATGGCTGGATAATATTTGCGCTTCAGGGTAACGGGAATGCTCGGAATGATCAGGATCCGCCCCGCGTCCTGCCGCCTGGGCTTCCCGCCGAACCGGACGACGCGCCGCGCCGCGCTGTGGCGGCGGAACGGGAATTCGTTTCGGCAACAGAAACCATCGCAGCTGGCTGAACTTCCGCAAAACGCATCACTTACCACCGAATGTGATGCACGGATATGTTGGAGGACAAATGAAATCGTGCTTCACATGAACCTCGGCGAAATGTTCGAGAATTCGCCGAATGGAGCAGAAAATGTTCACCTGCTAAACTAGGGGATCCGTGCAGCGATCTCGTGGCCGTCATCGTGATTTCCACAAGAGTGAGGGTCGGGAACATCAACAAAAACGATTCTGCAACCCACCCTGTGGAAGGGGGTGAGCGATGAAGCTCGCAAAACAGCGTGTCGCGCTTCCTATCGCGAAACAGACAAAGTACGAGCCCTCGTACAAACGGTTGACGTATAGCCTTTTCTGTAGAGTTCCGTGATCAGCTACGAACGTGCTCCTTTCATAACGGCGCACGATCACAATGAACCGTATAACAACGAAAACCGTATCACGGAGCTATTCAGTTCGAGCTGTTCAGTTGTACCGTGACCTCGAACCTGAATGTCCGTCCACATGAGGATCGGGGAATGCTATCGGACGCGCTTTGGAATACAAGGACGCGACGCCGCACAACGAGCGAACGTTTCGTTTGACTAGAATCGACTCTCCAGCTCCGACTTCGATCAGCTCTCCGACTCCAAACAGAAGCGCTCGCATCTTCTCCGGACGCTTCGTCTTCCGAGTAACGAATATCTAGGCCGCACTTCGAACAAGCATGGGGGAACACATGACGAGGACGATACAGCAGAAATTAATGTACTGTTTCTGAATTCCAGGTGAGCTCTCCATGATGATCTCCACAATATCCGTACGAGCCATGAAAGGCATTCACACATCAGACATCTTCAGGATGTGGGGTAGTCGTAAATGAGGCTGTTCCTTCGGAGCTCCAGGCCAGAGACATTCGCATCTTGGGGAACGTTATCGCCTCCTAAGCTGTTGAGTCGACTATCCTTTATAATCACGCTAACTACCATAACGATGTGTTCCTTCACCTTGCTCTGGTGGGCTGAAGCACTCTGATATCCAAAATCTCAACCGGTTTCGAGCGCAGTGGCGAACTCGATGACTATCGCATCAGCACAAGCGGTTGGGGAACGAGAGCACAGGAGGAACGACGTTCTGTTGGCAATCAAAGAAAAACTCAAGTTCTTCCCCGCAACACTTCTCGCAAAACTTTGAAGAGTTCCAGTCCATTGAGCACAGCGTCATCAACGGAGCTTACCGAGCCGCCTCCGAGGTCTTGGCAACACTTGTTTCCCGCTTCAATTTCCTCGAGGTAAAGGCTGCGATGAGTCAGCGGAAAACTCGCAGATTACCAATCGTTAGTCCTGGTGCGTTAAGCCCCCTCACGTGCTCCAGAGACTCAAATTAACATCATTTGCACGGTGCTTCGATTGAAGCGCCCAGACTTGCTGAGATTTCCGATTGACTGGAGCCGCAGCGCATATCAGGACCCGAAGAGCGCCGAGAGCAAGATGCACCAACTCGTCTTAATATTTGCGTGATTGTTGAGAGGGAATCATCCTGTCTCGCTCGCTTCCTCCGGAGAATTTCGCCGAAACAAGTAGACGAACCAGGACTTAACATTGTGTTCGACCGAAGCAGCTCATTTCCAGAAAAAAAGTTGTCGGATCGGCCCGGAAACCTAGAAGGGCTTCGCGAGGTTTTGGGCTTGAGGGAGTTGAGGAGCCACGATAAGCGGACATGGGGCAATGTTCGATTCGTAAGTCTTTGACTCGATGTTTACCATATCATCGGCTCCGAGTGTCGAGCTCGGGAGGTCCTCGCTTTGAGGGGACATCGAATGCGTCGTCTTCTCTCATCTGTCTGTTGGTGGTCGCCGCATGTAATCTTGCGACGGTTGTGTCTCTGCCCGGTCCTCCGGCCGGTTGCGTCTGTTCGGCCCCGAGTAGGCGATCAAGTTGATGCAAACCCCAAGCCCTCGAACCTGGGCCCCTGGGCAACTTGGTTTGCAACTAACCCTGCTAATATAATCAGATGAGTGTTGGCTTTCTTGCTCGGTGGCTGCCTGGTCGGCCGATGGGTCGGCGGCCAGCTAGACGGACAGGCGAGCAAGGAGCCAGGCAGGCAGGCTTTAATCAACTTTTGCTCTTCTTGATTGCCAGAGAGCCTACGCAGCTGAAAAAAACATCATGTTGGCCCCAAATGCTCATGGGAGCCTCTGTGCGTTTTCTCTGACTTTCTTACCTCCGCCATCGCTGTCTTGCGCGGTCGTGAGGGATATCGTGGGCGGCTGGATACGCAATCAAGAAGATAAAGGAGCGTTCGCTGAATGGCATCGACATAATCGACGCTCGGAGTGCACCACGATGACGCAGACGCGAGGTACGCGAAACGTTCGACTCTCGAACTCCAATGCGACTCGAGCACTATTTTTCAATGCATGTCATTGACAATTACTGAGTTCCATACACGGTGTGACTTGTATGAGCCCTAGTTCGCATGGTAGTTCCGTTCCCTAATTGCGAGATGCATGAGTCCTACTTCCCCACGCCAGAACTGGTTCGAGACTACCCATCATCGTCCAGGAGAAATAGCAGTACTTCTCCTGGGGCGCCCTGGAGTCGGCAGCTCCACCATTATCAACGTTGATAACCTCAACGTACTTTCTGAAGGGAAAACGAGCATGCCCTCCTCGGACTTCGAATGAAAACGGTTTTGATTTGAGACTCCGTGAGACGAGCACGAAAGATCGTCGCACGTGATATCAAGCCAGATCTCAGAGTTGGTCTCCGACTAGAAGGTTCGGCATCGTGTTCCATCGGATCTTGGGCAGCAGTGGGCGCCAGTGGGCTGCGCACACGGTAGAGCAGGAGTTGGCCTTGTTCGATAGTTCGCGCTGCGAGAATATCGGGGACGCGGCATTCGAGCCATTTCGAGGGTGCGAACTTGCCTCTCGGCTGGAACTAGTTCCGGTCCGAAGTCAACAAGCTGAAAGAGGAGAGTTGTTGTCCAATCACAGATGTCTGCCGATGGGATTAAATAGATCGGGCGTGCCGCGGGCGGTATATACATATACAGTGGTTCCCATCGCTTTCCGATATTCCAATCGGAAGCCTCGAAGTCTCGTCAGACCATCGCGGTGGAGGCCAAACAAACTTATATACAACTGTGACGATCCTCGCGACTCGGAGCGAAGTCGAGAGGTGCGCCACACCCAGGTCCCAGATGCGTTCGTGCTGCTCATCAAGCGTCTTCTGAGTTCAGACTGACTCGAGGGACCTGAGCTCGCTTCTTGTCTGTCTCCGCAAAGAAAGAGCCGGAAGAGGTTCGAGGCGCCCGGCGAGCGACTTGCAAATCAATGCCAGAGAACTGATCCAGTGCTGGAAGGCAGCACGAATCAGCATGCAGCCACAGCTGGCATTTCCAGGAGCCGCATGACGGTAAGGACACCTGAAGACGGATGAGGAGCCGTTTTTAACCTTGGCCGGACGTCCGCCGGCAGAGGCTCCGGCAAAGAATCCGCAACTGTATCATCATCTGGCATCGACAGATTTACGCCAGGCTACACTGCAATCTTTCACTGTCAACTTACTGATTCCACCCATCCTGACTGGCTGACTGCTCGCCCGGCCGCTGGCCTGCCTGGCAAAGGACGGCGATATCAAAAGCAGATACCGAACAGCAGCCCAACCATGTAACCACGAGTACTCCCGCCGTGACAAAATCGCGGAATAATTTCAACTCGCACCGGGCCCGGAATCGTAAGCGATTAATTAACGAGTCGACGGTCGTTGCGAAGATCTGAATAATTGAGCTCAGCACCGCCGTTGGCTTCGACGCGAGCGTGATTCCCCACGGCCATCGGGGCCCATGCGACCTCCAAACCGTCCTTGGGCCTCAGACTCCCTCTGTAAGGCACACCCCCCCGACGGCGCGCCCGGGTACTGGGTATCCCGGTGACCGGGACCCCTGGGGCTTCATCACTGAGTTCATCGTATGTTGTCCTCTCCATTCTTTGCGGTATGAGAATGCCTCTTGGAGGTAAATCGCCCGTGGGATCCCCACACAACTCCGATTTGTGCTCAGAGCAGCTGGTGAGCGTTGGGCGGATCGTCGGAGGCGCGCTGAGTTCTGGTGTGCTCTTCCTTGTGAGGCATACCCCTGTGCGGTTGGTCTACGATCGTGTCGCTCGATCGCAAGGTTAGCACGTAATTGCATTTCGAGGGGGCGGAGGTGGTGTTGGTGGCGGTCATGGTTGACGAAGCAGGCACGTCGAACATGCGCTATAGAGAGATCGACAAGAGAGTGGGAGGGCGAGGCGCAGCGATGCAGCTCGGGGCACTGTGATAACACCCGTTCGCCTCCATGCTACGTGAAACCGATAAAGGAGTTCTTCTTTTTGCACGCGGACAATGTGGGGGAACGAGGGTTGCCACCGCCTCCCTCGTCATCGCGGATGGATTGCCGCGCCGGAGTTCTCGGGAATAATCTGTTTCTCGCATTTTCGGTGATAGAGCTTCAGCCTTTGATTGACTGTTGGGCTGGCCGATCGAAACCCGGCTGAGCCGACACTCTACGCGGGACTCATTAGCCCGAACCTACACTCCACTCGAGACTCATCAGCCCGAACCGGGAAATCTCTCCAACCCATTGCGTTTGAGAGCACGCTGTAACTCCAGGGGAGGATTTCTAGTTACGGGTCTCACCGGACTTTTTCTTCGTCCTTCAATATGATGTTTATCGAAAGTTCCTGGGACCGAAAACAACGGACCAGGTTCGGATCTCGTGATGCAGAGATTCCAAAACGGGAGCGTTTCTTGATGCAGCGGAGCAGTATGGCATGCGGGTGACGAAGAGGACCCTCGGTGAGAAAAATGGCGAAAGTGATTTGTTGTTCAATAAATCAGCGCCGTCAAGCACACACTCGGTTGGGCTCGTACGACACACCGCACCGTGACTGCATCTCAGTCATACGAGATTATGATGGTGATGTCATATAGGGGGTCATTCCGCGATACGAGATCACGATGTCGACTCGGCAATGTCTCTCCCAGTTTTTTTAGGGTCCGCTTCCTGGAGCTCCCAACGTCCGATAAATTCCTCGCTGCGTTTCGTAAGTCAACTGGTATCGCGAAGTTTGGCGGAAGTAACACTCGATCGCGGTAGAGTTTTGCTTCACATCGATATTCAAGATAGCCGATGGCAAGATGAAGCCTCACTTTGTCTTCTCGCGGGAGCTCCCCGTTCGCGACTCCGACGTCTCCCGGCGAGAGCGGCATCGACGACGACAGCGGCACCAGAGGAAGCGCGGGCGATTAAATAAACAACTTTCTCAAAAGTGCTGGGAAGACGGAAAGCTGTCTGGAGATTTGGCAAGGGACATTACACAGAGCTTCTCGAGCGGAACATGCGACTTGATTTAGTGCACCGCGGCGTAGACCGTGCAACTTGCGAGCGTTCCATCTGGACCGGAACGGATTCGAGCTTTTTTCCATGTGATTCGGAATCGAGAAGCGCCGCCATGGCTACCTTGAATTTGAGCGCAGTGAAGAGGTTTGATCGTGATTAGAATCCCCGGGGTTCGAGAGCAGAAGTGGGTGGACTCAAGGGGAATATGGGATCTCAGGCACTGATTTTGGGAGCAGAGCTTCCGAGTCAACCTCCCCGGATCGTCCGCTCCGCAGTTACTACCGTTCTTCTCGACGTGGATTCACGGAACTCATGAGGGAAGTGCACGTCTGACTCGGGCGGTTTTGAATCGAAGTTGGTGATCGATTTCATATCAGGACTGTGATTCTCGCTCGCGGTTTCATATCGTGGATTCTCTTTCACGGACTTTCCGAAATACTCCGCTCGAGGCCATATGTACACAAGTTCTGGTTAGTTATGTGGAATCGCCATTAGCGGTTGAGCTGGCGATTCTGCTGTCGTTGACGTCATAGTCGTACATAATTCTCCCTCACGGAGTTAATGATGTGTTAACCTAACTCCCTAGAAGGCCGACGCTCAGAGATGGATTCGGCTTAATGGAAAACAACCCCCCGCACAACAAGTGAGCTAAAGCACCGATAAGAAAGCAAAAAAGCCGAGCTCGAGGTGCAAGCAACGGAGTTTGCAGCAATGATCAACAAAATGACGCAGTCGGACGCGGTTTTTCTTCCCTGACATGATTTCACTCAATGAGCCGCGGCAGAGCTGCGGCCTTTCTGTTCCAAAGTGTTTGAGCTTCAGGTTCAGGCCAAACGCTTCGAGCTCGAGAAGTGAAATTTCCTCTCTCCCCCCCCCCCCCCCCCCCCCCCCCACCCCTCGGGGTTATTCACCGAGGCGGTTGCGTCGAGGACGGCCAACCACCGCAGAGAAAAGAAGACAAGGAAGAGAATAGAATCACCCTCTCGGCCAGTCAAACAATGAAACGTTTGAAGTTAGGAATTCTTCGGAACGATCGTCTTCTGAGTAACTCCCTCCCACCGCTCATGGCAGCCACTGTCGTTACTTGTACGCTCAGCTGAAAAACACCACCTCGACGCAGTGAGCGAAGAACTTGAGCACGATTGGAAGAAAACGCTGGAACGAGGGCCGATTGGTTGCTGAAAAGAAAATCCGAAATCGCAAACATCGCGGAAGATCGTTCCACCGGAGTCAGTGACCGGAATCAAAGGACCGAAGCAAAAAGGAATCCGAATCTCACAGAAGACCGAAAAGCTTCTTAAGGAGAATTTCAACAAACTGCCTGCCCGTTGTGGCGAGGCCCGCAGCTAATCTGTACTTGGGATCGTGAATGCTTCAAGTACGGCGATACGCGTCAACTGCGCCACTATCAACGACCGCCGGCGGAACTCACGGGATTCCTTTTATCTATTCTCAACAATTCGGTTTCGGAGCAAGCCCTTCCAGAACGATTGAACGAAACTTCGGCGCTCCCTCGCCTATTCGAGCTCGAGGGAACGAGAGCCGCCTCGGCCGTGCGAGATCCTCGGTGGGGCCTTGACCGAAATCCCGCGGAACCGGACCGGGAAACGATTGTGCGCTGGGGTACCATAAACCGCGAATTGCTTACGAGATAACGACGAAATAGAAAGCGTTCTGTTATCCAACAACGCTCCCAGGAACGCGCACCCTCCGTAATAGTCTTGATGGCGCCGCCACCTGTCTCGTCAAACGCGCTCGCCGTACGCAATCGACCTGGCGCCAACCGCGGTTTGGTGCTCGCTAGAATCCCACAGGCTCTCATTTGCATGATTCAGTGGAACCGGGGCCTGGTTGACAGCCTGCGGTCCCGGCCCGGGCCTCCGTGCCCCGAACGATGGAGGGTCTCCCTTCGACGGGAGCGGGTCCGAGCCTTATGGATGGTCCTTTTCCCGAATTTCAACTCAGAATGTGTTCTCCAAAAAACTCCTCTGACAAATCCCCCGCTCCGAACGGATCGTCGATGTCAACGCTCGGTTATTAAGATGTTGCTCGGAACGATCGCGTTATCGCGCCTTTTTTTCTTGTTTCTCTTCCTTTCCGACAGCGAGTTCAGCGCTGTTGATCGATCACCTACTCCGGTGTTATCGATTCCAACGAGCGAACAGATGCAAATGCCGGGGTCGTACCTCCAATGTAAATAAGAACTCGTGTGAACGTCTGCTCGTAAGACTGTCGGTTCATCGACGCTGTTTGCGTGTTTATCTCCGCGTGTGTACCTCGACTTCAGCCGCGCTGCCGAATGTCCACATGAGGAGCAGCGTGCCCGTGATTCACTCCTTCGCGCGGCGGCGACACACGGTTCATCGGCCACGAACACTTCCTCACGAGAAACGATCGCGCAGCCAGAAACTGCGAAAACCCGAGAAATACTCGGAGATAAAAATAATTTCGCCGCCTGGCTCCACCTACGATACATCATGTAGATGTAGGGGCGACGCGAAGACGACAGGACAGAGCCCGTTAGTGGCGTTGTCGTGGCTGCGACACCTCTGGCATCGTCGTATGATGTACGCGAAAATCCGAGCTGTCGGTACTAGACGACAGGGCGAGAACACGAGGATCCGTGACATGACTTTTTTTTTCGCCTGCCAGCCGAGCTGACTCCCTTCGTGCTCTCCGATGCGACATTTGCGACGCAGTATTGGAGACCGGGCGTCTCATAACCATGAGGATGTTGCGCTTCTTGCCGCGGCTATCTGTGCTGCGAAGGAACAGCATTAGTAATTGGCGTATCGTTCGAGTGACCTGTTATCCTCTCGGTTTATCAATCGGTGAATGAACCTAGTAAATCTATATACTCATGGAATCACGGCACGGTCACGGAAGATTTGTGGAAGTAGCTCGCATAGATATCCTAGAGGTTTCAGGAAAAGTCGTACGGCTTTCATAGAACCGGTAATCCTGAACGTCCTACTCGTGGAAATCTCGTGATTCTGTTTCAGGAATGACGGGACGACCGACTGCGAAGAAATTCGCAGTCGGCTTCCACTTGGGGCTGGAGTTCTGGTGTTACAGTTGGTGCACTGCGATTGATCCCATAGGTTTCCAGCTCAATATTCGAGCGACCATCCGATTGTCCGAGTCGTTTTCAACGCTGCGTTTGTGGAGTTCGTCCGGGACACTTAAGGGGGGCACGAGATAGAACTTTACCGCCGGACCGGTCAGGGATACAACCGGGACAGACCGGACTCCGACTGATCTGCACCTGATAATACACCGCGGGTTTCGAAGCTCGTACCGCCTTCTCCGCGCAACAGATCAACGGACCAGAATTGACGATTTTTTTCCCGTCGTTTGATAAAAGGTGCATTCTGGACACTGAAACAGAATCGATCCGGATTCCCCTAGACCCCGATTGGAAGCTGGATGGTGGTTCTGGCGAAATGGCAGATCGGAGGAAATCCGCGACGATTCCTCTCGGGACATCGATTTTCGGCCAGGGAGGAAACTGGGACCGGAGTCTTGAGCTTCCCGAGACCCTTGTTATCGCGAGCCTCGTTCCGCAGTTGACCGAATCATGATTCGCACTGTCGGGAGTGAACCGTCTGCAACGACCGGCTTGTCAAGCAACTCGTCGTTGAACAGTAGTGGGATCACGGATTCGGGACAGCTGAAGCCAAATGAGTCGTTCTGTTTCCCGGACTGGAAAAAAAAAAACGCTGGAAGTCGACCTCGAGTCGAGAGCATTCGTCAAATGGACAGTCATTTCTGGAATGAGCTCCGAGGACAAACAGGACATCTCCCTCAATTTGCTGAAGTCGTTTTCTTTCCTCATTTCCCGCTGATGTGTCCACTGGTTGATGCAGTTGTAGTTGAACGAGAGCTCCGGACGAATGTTCCCGACGATGAGGACCGAATCGCTAAAAAGGATGGGGACACACTCGGTTGCGCTCATCGAGTCCGGGAAGCCACGACGAAACCTGGGCAGCCGTCGGTCTCACGATATTTGACTCTCCGTTGATATTGGGAACCCTAGTTCTGCGTCGTTCCCAGGTGCCAGACATTCAAATGTTTCTTTGGAGAGTATCAACCGATGGAAAACAGATGAATGGTCGCCGTGGCACAAGAACATTGTACCTTAAGAGCTTCTCACTCAATTCTGGTCATGCTTTCCGAGTGGATCATTTTGTCCGAGGTCGTTGTTTACACTGTTCGTGAGCTGAGTTTGTTCCACTTTGGCTGCACGAAGCGAGTGTCGGACGGCGGTCGAACTCAAACAGTGTTCGATGAAGCCTTCCCAGCTATTCGGGTCAGTCGGAACAGACAAACTAAGCACATTCTACCGCGCCCGCTGCTGTTGGCACTGTGGTCTCATGAATGGGCGGAAGGGGCGGTGGGGGCGGTCAGCAGAAGCAACGATTACGCGCTGTCGTCCGATCCCGCTGTGGGCCTCTAACGCGCTTCTCTCGATAGAGCCAGCGACCTATTGACGAAGCGTGCGTGCTAACCAGCGGACGAGAACGGAAGATCGAACGAAGAAGCACAGCCTGTCCCACCACTCCATCGTCGACGGTGCCGCGGCAGCTGTCAAAGTGTTATTCTTGTCGATTGATAAACACCACCACCACCACCACCAACAGCAGGACTAACAACAACTGTCGTGACGGCAGCAACAACGCGAAACCGGTTGCAGCCGCCGCGACGGTGTGGAGCATGTGCGTTTGAAAACTTTTTTAGATCCTCGGCAGACGAGTCCGAAATGCGGCGGTTCTTGATTCAGGAGCGGTCTTGAACCCACGCAAGAAAATGAGACCGCAGCTGAAGAAGAGATGGAGGAGAACGTACGATGCCAACCCTTTTGGATCTTCGAGATCGGTATGAGCAGACGGCGTCGAAGGCGCGAGGAGATAACGCGGAAGAGCGGCCACTATGGCGAGCGCAGAACGGACGGCGGGTAAATAGCAAGGCGGGAAAAAGGAGAGCATTCTGCAGAGTTCGTTGTCCTTTGTGCGTTAAACTTCCCGCGCCGGGCTGTCGGAATAAGAGCTGTATTCTCATTGTCGTCTCCTGAATTCGCCGGCCCGTCTGCGTGGGTGACTGAGTGAACCTTTCGGGGGAGTTTTTCCTCGGGGGTTCCCGGGGCTCGTTTCAAGACGTCGGCTGGGAAACCCGAGGGGCATTCCCTGGAATTCGAGGGACCTTCAAAGAGGCTCCGCGGGGATTTCGCGAGGCCTCTATAGGAAACTCGGAGGGAGTCTACGATGGCGTATATGGCGAGACTTTTTAGAGACTGTCTCGGTCATCTAGAGCCGTTTGAAGCAACGGAATTCATGAGAATTTCAAGAGCACCGCGGGGAACGCTCCCTGCAAGTCGTACAATTTGCCATTTCTAAATTTCAAGGGAAAGCGCTCTCGCGTTTCCGGAGTAATATTCACTCTGCTCGAGACAGTGGCGCCAAATTTGAAAAGGAACCCCGGGACATCTGACCTGCTCGAGAGTGAAAGCCCTCATGGAAAGGCTTCCCGCGTGTCTATGTGGAGTGCTAACCAGCTGGGCTGGGAAGCTCATGCTCAAATATTTTCTCGAAATATGGATCATGAGAGTGTAGTTCTGTATCGACATAACCCATACTGAATGAAGTCATTTCACATTTTTCCACTCGATCGTAGCGATATTTCAATCGAAACACAATAGAACCACGATAATATCAACTCAAGGCTTCAGCGCTCATCGACTTCGATAACCCCCTATTGTATCGATTGTTACAGCAGCTTCAGCAGATATCAGTCGCTGTTATATCAACTTTTGATTGCATCTATTCTCGAATATAGCAATCTTACTGATGCCAATGGGTGCAGAACCTCGATCTTATGAATTATGTTGGATATCCGTCCGCCGCTATAATACTCGGGATGCCAGTGCAGTCATGATGCGAGCTTGGTTGAGAGAAGCTCATGCGAAAATCATTCCGCGCGCTTCTGGCTCAACATATACGCGATGTTTTGTGTTCTGCGATCTTCAGCCGATCGGCTTTCGGATCATGCATCCGGATGAAGGGATTCCATGAACTTCCCAGCTCACATCCAGAGGCCTTGCCAGGCTTATTTGTCGACGAATTGCACTGTGTGACCAGAGAAGAGGAAACGACGTTTTTTCGAAATTCCATGATGCTCCGAGGCCCCTTGGTTCCTCTTCGGAAGATCAACTTGATTCGGGAATCCACAGCCGCCCTGGCCATGCCACTGGTACACGTGTACAATACACAGTGTATTTTGCTCATGGAGCGCGACGCCCGAGTGAACTCGATAACAGGTAGATACAATGATGCCAGCCGAGTACTCTAATTCTCCTCTCTCTGAGCTCGAGTGTTCTCTGAGAGCATTAGCCGGCGCTCCTTGACTAAGAGACGATTGCTCGCTCTGTTTCTTCTGCGTTCGGGGCAGAATCCTTTGTTTTTTCGTCTTTCGAGATTGCGAAACCCGTTGAACTATGCAAACGAAGTGGTCGCTATCAGTCTTTTCGTCAAGTTCCGAAGTGTTAGCAACACAAAACCAGAAGATAAGCTTCTACTTGTCACGACCCGAGCCAGGGAGAATTGAGGGGCCCGCTTTCTTTTTGTGGAGGATCAACGCTGTGCTCGAGTGGCTGTTCGGCTGCTAGCTGGCTCACAACTTGTGCCAGACCAGCGCCGGGTTTTAAATAGTAGGATATCTGTCGCCTCGTTCGGGCCTCCACAGACTCCGAACGCTGCGAACCGTGTGTCGCGGTTCTTTCTTGAATACTTCCCGCGACATCCTGTTATCCGGAATGAAGTATTCCGAGGAATCAGAAATCCCCCCCCCCCCCCCCCCCCCCCTGCTCTCCCGTTCGCGCGAGGACGGAAAAAATATAATTTCACGAGTTTCCGGAATGACGGTAATGAGCGCGATGCCGTGGGTTTCAGCTCCGCGAGGCAGCGCCGATCCACTTCGGAGCTCAGGAATCATTCTAGCAACTGTAAGGATCTCGCGAAACTACCGACTAGATACAGGACCGAAATTGTTGTCGGAGACATGGAAGGGACATGGACAATGTCGTATTGGTATAAATAGAGGAACCCCAAGATCAGAGAAGAACCGAATGGAACCGGACACCCGTCGCACAAAACAGATCGATTGTGGATCGTTCGTTCAGAAAGCTGAGCCGAGTGCCTACCTCAGCGAATTATTCAGCCTTAGGATCGTTTCGCCTCTCTCCACGCACCAGAGCGCAGACCTGGAACCGCAGGTAATTAAAACGCCACGTGACTCCCCTCCGTTCCGTAACTAAGAACAGAACTCGATCCGAAGCCGCGAGAAAAACTCAACGGATTCCCAAATGAGCTTTCCAGTGCAAGTCTTCGAGCATCGGAACGATCCCGAACGGTTTCCGTCTTCAACGCAAAGGTCGACGCTCAAGAGCAATATGAGAGAGAACAGGACGCTTTGAGCGGTCCCGGACCTCAGAGATGCGGGAACGCTTCGATTTCTCTTGATATCGCCGTGCTGCTCCAACGGTTTTGAGTGCGACAACCATCAATACTCGGCAGCAGTGGAGATGATGGCTCCACACTGAAATGCGGCTCCCTTCCAGAGTTGGTTTCTCTTGCTGACACCTCGAGGACGTTTCGAGTGTTTTATTCATGAGGGCAGTTCATCACAAGCTCCCCATCTCTCTCTATCTCAGCGGGCTTCCTGATCTACTTTTCCAGCGCACCACGGCTCTCGCTCCTGAACGCTTCTCGAATGCCTCAGTCGTTGTTCGGACAGTTGGTTCGGCCGCCCCTCGCGCGATCTGACAACCAGGAGACAGTTTCCGGTTCCGCGTCCACGACGTTCGCAACGCCGCGAGAGCTCACTCTCCCCGGCGCCGCTCTAGATACGGCCGCCGCTATTCTTATCGAATTTCAACCTCTTAGAAACGAAGACCATTCCATTGTCCTCAGTTGGGTCATGATAACTCTCTACGAGCCCGAGCTCGCGAAGCCTAACGTCGCTCGCAACTCAGTCCGAAAACATTCTCCGTCTTGGGGAACTTGAAGGCCGGAGCTTCGGATACGCTTATTGGAAAGTGAGGCAGCGGCAACGAGAGATCCTTCGGGCTCCGTGAGCTGGGGAGTTCCACCGCGGGGGAAACATTTTTGAAGTTGCGCACGAGACGAATTCCACGGAAGGCTGTCGATTTCACACAAAAATGCTGCCCGGAGAACGTCGATGTTCGCGTCGTAGACGGTTACGTAAAAGACGGGATAGACGCCGTTCAAAGCTGTCGCAACGTCAGCGACTCCGGGAGCTTGGCGGAGTTGCTACGCCAAGGAGGGTCAAAACAACGTCAGGACGAAATCAGGAGAACCTGCAAGGACCTCTACTCTTTCCCCGGGAGCTCCATTCTCCTCAGGCGGCCAATGACGGCCAAAGTGCCAAGTTCGCTCAGGTGTCTGTTCGAGTGTCTCCCGCGCACTACGTGAGGACCGTCGGCGCTCGGGCGGTCACGCTTCTGTCCGGTGTCCAGTCGTTGCTCTCAAGCAATCAGATTAGTCTTACTCGGTTACTCACAAGGATTGATTCTCATCCAGTTATCTGGGTACTGTGAGTCTGAGAGAGCCTGGTTATTTAGTTCCCCGGCTCGTTAGTCGACGTGTCAGCTGAGTGTTCTCCGACGGAGAAGCAAACCCGATCGTTCTCGTGTGTATTACTCACCCATCGCGACGACAGCGACCGCTCGAATCATAATGTCAGCGACATGATGAGGAGTCAGGAGGATCAGGTGGCTTTGTGAGTCATGCTCGGTCGAGGGCGAAACGGCAGTTTTCAACAACAAGGCGAACCTAAGCCCCTCCAGGATGATGCGACTTCCTTTTATCGGGAGGGCGCCGCGACCGGTGCAAGAAGTCCCGTAGGGTGAGAGGTCCGAACGGCTCACATATGTACCTTCGCCTTGTGATCCGTATAAATCTCAGTTTTCGGAGCACGGGAAACGCTTCTCGGGTCCATTTATTCTATTTCTCCGGAGGAACGCACAGCTTCTCCTCCGAAATTGTCGAATGTTTCAACCTAAACCAATCGATAGTGGGAAGCCGCGTAAGAAAATCCGAGATACCACGCTCCGAATGTGATGCGAACGAACGTATCACACCCAAAAGTTCGTGTTCAGTTATGCCGTCAGTCCTCCCAGAGGTCTCGGTTCATGAGGAGATCCGCCTCTCTTGGGTCGGGCAGTTCAACAACAGCTGAAAGTCACATGGTAAGCCATGGTTCGCTGTTCTTGTTCTGAGGACAACCTTCTTTTCGTATTCCCATCCTGATGCGCTCGGCATTCAATCAAAGCTCGCAGGGGAGCTCCTCACTTCCAGAGTTGTTCTCCTGACGACGCTCGGAGGACAATTGCTCTTGCGAGGCAAGTCATGCTGAAGCCCTCGCAGACTTGACTTGAGGCTAGCTCCTGGAGCAGAGATGCCCGAGGGTCTGAACCTCCCCCGAGCCAGTCTGAAACGCTGAGCACCGGAACGGAAGGCTAAAGGAACGAGTGGGGTGTCAATAAAAGAACGGCTGAATCGCACCTGTGGATAAGCACGTTATAAAGTTTATTGCACGGGAATGTACTTCTCTTGTACGGAGGCACGCTATGTCGCCATCAGCTGCGAGAGAGAAGCGGAGGGGATAACAGGGACGAGTTGAATCCGACGCGCGGTGTCCTTGCGAGCTCGGTCTATCAGCCCCAATCGCGGCTCTTTATGCAAACTTACGTCTCCCCGCGCGCACTCCCCGCTGGGATGTTTTCTAATTATTGCAATTATCTGAGTCATCGACTGTGGCGTTGCACAACAAGTTCATTCGAGTTGCTGCGCTTCTTCGGTGCCAAATGAGTTGGCGGAAATCCATCGGAAGCAGATTGGGAGAAAAATGAAACGACTGACTAAAAACGAACAAACAAACAATCCTTTAGCGGCGGCGGCAACAGTCAAGCTCGGCGACGGCTTTGCAAATCGGGCGAGATTTCGCGAGCGGAGGAGGGCCAACGAGAACCACCACTCCCTCGTCTCGTCAGTCGAGTCCGCTGCGTCGGGTGCGCGAGTTTTCAGCTCGAGTGATTGGAGTTTGCCCTGAGGGCGACTCCCAATCAGAGATTAACTCGGAGCTAAGATTAAACCAAGAAGTAAAATTAGGTTCTGCGAGCCAACCGGGTTTGTCCGCCCGGCAGTCGGGCGAGGCGTTTGAAGCCCTCCGCCGAACAGCAGATCCGCTTCTCTCTGTTGAGGCTGACCAAGCGGCCCGCACTCTGCACAATTAGTATCTCTAGCGTCGGAGCATTGCTGCGAGGGGGAGAGCAGAAGGGAGAGGGGAGAGAAGGGAGGATGGAGACAGGGAGAGACCGAAAAGAAAAGGATTGGGCCGAGGGAGAGAGGAAGCGTCGAACAAGGAGCCTGTCTCGGGATGAATAAAAAGTATTCCGGCTGAAATTCGCGCAGAATCGTCGCCGTGCGGGCTCATTCATGCAAAATAAAACGAGTTTCAACAGTGTGATCTCCCGGCTCAACAGCTGGAGCTGAATCGCACCAACAAAGGAAGCGTGCTCGATTGGAAAACGAATACTGATTCCATTTGTGTGTCCCTGTAAGTACTCGAAGCTGACGGGTACCAGCGACGATACTGTTTGTAATAAGAATAGAAACGACATGATTCGGGTTCGACCAGAGGTTTTCTGAGAGTTCGATTTCAGTATCGAGAACTCCAGAATTTCCGCGGAAACGAGCAGTGTTTATCCAATTCTTCGACGAAACCTCCATCTTCGACTCTGGCTGTGGGTGGGATATCACTGTCCGTCACGACGACGAACAAGCGGGAACAAGTTTCCCGCGCCGCTACGGCTGTGGCGCCGCTCTCGCCGTTAGACTGCCAGAGAGAGCATTCGTCCCATTGTTTAGTGGCGTTGGAATCGGCAATGGAGATCGCCTCACAAGTGCTGGTGAGTGCCATGGAGCACAGGGCTGCGTTCATAATTCGCGCGGGGACGCTGGAAGAAACTGAGAGCCGGCCAGCGATCGAGAGCCACAACGGTAGTCGGAGCAAAAAGCCGACCTCAATCTATAACCGTATGATGCATTATGGAGTTCTCGGCGACGAGTGTTTGTCCAGCCACGCTCGGCCGTCCACGAAGTCAGCCGGGCGGAACAAAACATCAGAAATTATCGCTCGTCCCCGCTGGACCCGCCGTACATGGTTCTGTCGTTGTTTGATGCAACCACATACCATGCACCCATTCTCACGATCGGAGCTCCCTGGATGTTCTGGAGCTGGCTCGAGCTTCCGACTTTCCGCCGGCATCTCAATCGAACGGATCAAATCGCACAGAGTTCGAAAACTTCGTGAAAAATTCCGAGATTCGTTCGCGTAACCATCGGGAGATGCCGCTGCTGGTGTTTGCCAACGGCGGGACTCATTAGACTGATTGAAATACGTGAGACGGATGAGAGCGTGAACGTTACGAGCCGGGCGAGGACCCGCAGCTCGTAGAAACTCCATAGCAGACATGAATGCGGGAGCTCGTAGATCACTGCCCCTCCACTCGGCCGAAAATGTTTCTTCCTTGCGGAGCTTTCGGAAGAAAAACGCGAGCTTAAGAGTATCGGAGTCGAGTCCCACATCCGCCTGCCCGCGCGGGAAGAAGTTGTTGAGAATTTATGCTCCGCTTCCAGAGGCTCACGTCAACTCAATAAAAGCGAGTTGGCGATGCAACGGAGCCGAGTTGGCCAGACCGACCGCTAGCTGGCCGGGGCATTTTAGGCGAAGAGTTGCGGCGTTTTGACTCGTGGACCGACCAGTTAGACGACTGGCATCGTTTCTAGTCGCTCCGAGAGCGAACGATGGACTGCGTTCCTCTCCCAGCAGAAATCTCTCGTTAGCTTGGTGCATCCAATAAATCAGTGGAGGCATACAACGACCTAGGAGGAGGCCGAGCGAGCTAGCGTTCGAGCGACAGGGACGCTTACGAGCTCAGGATACCACAGCGCCGCCCGAGGACTCTTGGGGGATTTTGCATTTTTCATGAGTTCTCTTCTTGAACCCTCCGCGCTCGTTCGCTCCGTCCTGAGCCCTGTTCTTTGTTTCCGGTCTTGGTTCCGGTCTCATGTCGCGAGGATGAAAAAATCGAACACAGACCAACTCCTGAGGGGGGACTCCGAGCGCGGCTTCGAAAGAGTTCATCCGCTGCCCGAACTCTCCCCACGAGCCCTCCTACCCCTTCGGCTCCCCCCGGTCGTCTCCGTTTTTCAGCTCCGCCTCGGACACGCTCCCTCCTTGTCCTCTTGCCTCTGTCCCCTTGCTTCCTGACCGTTTCGAAATCCCTTGAGACGACTGTGAGAAGCCATGAAAGTTCGTACATCGGTGGATTCCGTTCTGGACCGGGGACTCTCGCGTGGGAACGGTGTGGTTTTCGAAGACACCAGCCAAGGGCATAAAGCAGTGGAGCCAGGACACTACCTCGAAATCTGTCTCCTAGAACCTGATCCTGTGCAGGGTGGAAAGTGCGGGGAGCAGTCGCCTTGGGGGAAAGGGAGGAAGTTGAACCGGGAAGCTCCTTGAATGAGTTGCGGTTCGAATGCCGCAATCCGCGAAAGCAGCACCTCATCTCATTCGAATTAGAGAAGTTTCGATCAAGGTGACGCTGTGTCTAAGGTCCGCTGAATCGCTCATTAGTAGCAGAACGACTCTCGAGATTGCCCGAATAGACGGGTCCATCGTGCAAGCCATACAGGGCCAGTACTCTCGAGAGCTAATTCACTTGCCAGCCGAACTCTGAGGTCATCGCTCTTGAGAGAGTACTTACCGATTACCGACTTTTTTTCAGGTAAGCCCATTCGACCAAATCGAGGATACGACTCCGAAGCATGTTGGGGAGCTCTCCTGCAACGATCGAAGCTTTTGCCGTTGCTATACCTAGAGAAGAGATCGCTGATCACAACAATTATTCGAAAACAGTCAGATTCCTCTCACCGATAAGCTCCTTGAGGGCAGGAAGACCTCAATAATTTTCTCCAACTTCTCCGTAAATCGTTGTGAACCCATCGCGCGCTGCGGTCTGAGCCCCCAATCGACATCGATCGCTCCGGCTGAGAGCGAGCGAGATAAAAGAGCGATTTCGAATCGCTTCCCGACTATGTCCCGACTCGCCTCGAAATCGCAGGGCCCATTTCAGAGTTCCCGTATCTACAGCGATGATTTACGTGGAGCCGGCGGTGTTCATCTGCGACGCCAAGGAACCCTTTGGCGTCGTCGATCCCGTTTGTGTTTTTTTTTTGTAGTTGTTCGCTGTCTACTGCCCGATCGCGCAAGTGTTTCCGGCGGGAATCGACGAGCGGGTCCTCGCGCGGGGAACAAGAATGCTTGCCACCCTGTATTCTCAACCGCTTGGGCTTTTTGTGGACGCCGACTGGGATGCAAGAGATTTGTACGAGCAACGTCATAAAACGGTTACGAAGAATGAGCGAGAGCCCCCTGCCACGGTTTTCTCCCCCCTCCCCAACCGGCTATTTACCTGCACGTCCACCGGATCGGAGGGGGCGCGGCTCACTTTTATTCTCTTTCGGTCCCCGATTCTCCGAGCGCCCGTCTCGTCAAAACGCATTCGTCGGAGGGACGATTGCGGGAACGAACATTATTGGCTTCGAAGAGAACGGAACTCCATCGCGATCCCATGCCTGTGCAAGAGGAGGGGGAAAACCCTCTCGCGGTGAAACTCGAGGCCATATCGTCGTGGTTCCCGCACGTCAGCCGCTTTCTCATTCAACGCGCCGACTTCGTGCACCTGTCTCTTCCGATCCGAAGAACTCTTCGTTGGAGGAGAGGTGCCCCTGAAATGGTGTCGATTGCTATCGGAATTGGTTGGAGCAGGGTCGGCCAGGCGTTTCCAGTGGAGAATCTATCGACGACAACGACCTGTCCTCGATTCGAGAGACAGGTAGCTGCCACTCGTCGCTAGGTAGACCCCGGTCTACCTAGCGCTCTTCGTTGTTGACCGCTTTGTCCGAAATCCCCGGTAAGTGAAAGTTGGACTGATTTTGCGAGGAGATCTGTCAACAAGCCTGTCCCTGATTGGGGCCGAATCGCCCGGGAGCTGGCTCGAGAGCTGTTCGCCAAGTGAGGGAACACACACCGCCCCCAAAGAATCGACTTCGAAGCGAGCCACGGCCCGGCAGATCCTCGTAGGTTCGAAACGGATGCTGTGGAGTCACGGTTCGCGCCGCGGTTCGTTGCCTCGTTGACGACGATATAGTCCTGGGAAAAACGATCTCCTCCTGAATCATCGACTTTCCCGTATCGGTTTGGAGTCCACGGGGCGACGGGAGAATCCTGCTGAGCTGACCGACTCTTGTTGCGCTCGAGTTTTTCGTGTTCGAGAGTCATGTTACAAGTGGTTCGAGCAGCTGATATTTCCGTTCTGAGCTAAGGAAGCGGCGACCAACACCACTGCTCTCGGAACAACAAGTGAGCCCGGCCGCACGAAAACGGAGAGAACAAAACAAAAACTTAATAGAACACCCACACCAGCTGCTGTCGCCACCGCGGCTGTTTTGTCAAGCTGAGAGCCAGCAATCGAGTCAGTCCGTCCGTTCCGTCTCCCGGCTTCTCCGTGGAAGTCGCGGTTTTTCCGGATCGCGCTCGAAAGATCGTTCGTCGGGTTCATCTCGTTCGGCTTGTGGGCCAACCCCACGACGGGAATCCGGTGTCCGTCGCGGGCATGAAGAAACCCGCACACTGATCTGCGCTGAAAGTCTATGAACGAGAAGCAAACAGCACGGGGAAGAACTGGACACTAAACCGGCGCTCATCTACTCCGTTTCTCCTCTCCGAACTTGATGGATGAGAGGGTTTCGAGCGAGGACGGTTGACCGAACCGGGAACTCCGTTCGTCTTGCCTCCAAGTGGGGTCTCTGAGACTGCATGGCTCTCAAAGGCGTCAAGGATTCGACTTCCGATATCAGGACAGGCTATCAGTTACTTATGGGCGCGCGTAGTCGCATCGTTTTGTGCATAGGTTTCCAATAGTGCATCTTTTACTAGACTCCCTTCGCTTATACATATAGCCGGCCGGCCGCTTGGCAAACGGGTCGGCCGGTGGTGCGAACGGTCGAGCGAACGATATTGTTCATGGCGAATCACTCTGTATGGAGCGATCCGGCCAAGAGGAGCTCGCTGCAATCGATTCGAAAACCCTTGTTCGATTCGATTTAGCCGCGCGGTAATGTCTTCCTCCTTTTCCAACGGCGCTTCTGCTCCTCGAGGCAATAATCGATTCGTGAGGAATTCCGAATTGGAGAAATTTCGAGAACACTTTCACTCCAATTTTTCTCCATTCGGCTCTCACTTTCTCGCGCTCTTCGGCTTCCTTCAGTTCCGCGCGCTTGCTCTAACTCGATCGCGCTGCGGAGGGACGCTCCGTTCCGGGTGGCGGGCATAATTTCCATCCAAAAAGTCGTATTCTCCAAGATGTTTGCCATCGTGTTCATCAGGTCTCGTTCCCGGGGAAGTGTCGTCAGCTTTGTTCTTCAGGCGCGGCGGTTGGCAAGAGCGATGACTTTCGCCGCCAACAAACCGCTCCGAACCGACGTTTGGCAACAAGCTGAGGTTTTTTCTAGCTCCCGGGCTTGAAAACCATTACGGCAAAAATAGACGATCGAGACGAGGCTCCCCCGACGAACGGGTCTCGAACTCTAGAGAAGGCGTCCGTTGTCCATTATATGACAGATATTTCCATCCGCTGACGACGACGACACCGACAGCCTTTTCTCCGCATTCTTGTGTTGGATTTGTCTATTTGCCTGTGTCTCCAAGCCACCCTAGTTCAGCTCGGAGCTTCTCCTCCTCCTTCTCAACGGCCGCAACGATTCAAACGGTCAGCGATCCATCGGTCGCTATCGTCTGAGTCCTCTTTCTCCAGAGGGGAAGTGTGCTCCGCTTCCGCGCTCGTAATTCTCCTCAGCTTTCCGACATAGTCCCATTAGCCTGACCTGAAGATGTCCGTCGCAATCTTGACAGCATTTTTAGTACTCGTTTCCCCCGCGCTCTCCGATTTCATTCCAAAAGAACTTGTCTCGAGACATTTTCTCTGTCAGGCTGATTGTCAACGTGGCAACGGGAGTCCCGCTTGTCCCTCGAAAAATATTCACCTCGACTATATACTGAAGCCCCTGAACGCACGGAGCGGGCTCGCTCGGATGAAGCAGAACCAGTCTTTCCCGACGACTCCGGTTGTTCTCCCTCATCGGTGGCCCATGTCGCAAACGGGTACGAGTCTCTTGTTTTGTGCGTCGGAACGATTGGGCGGATGGACGTCCATCTTGTGTGGCATTAGTTAATTACGGCAATCGTCCCCATAGTTGCGGGGGTTTCGATACTCCGTCTCCGGCGGACTCCCATTGCCTCACTCAAGGGCTTGGTCGGCGGCTGAATGCGAAACCCAACCCAACCAATAAAAAGTCGAACGAGATCCGGTCAAGGGATGCGTCGAGACGGATTCCAGTGGACCTCACTCGAGTT
This sequence comes from Phytoseiulus persimilis, assembly GCA_037576195.1. NCBI lineage: Eukaryota > Metazoa > Arthropoda > Arachnida > Mesostigmata > Phytoseiidae > Phytoseiulus > Phytoseiulus persimilis. Next base: position 5,425,016 of record CM075104.1, read on the forward strand.
CACATCGGGCGAGGTGGCTATCGGCGGGAGTAGAACTCGCTTGACCCGAACCACGTGCGCGACATCACCGCACTCCGTGGAATCACGATGTAGCAACCCATGAGAGCGATCGTCGCTCGCTTCCTCGTTTGTTCGTAGCTAGAGCTCGTGTGCGTCCATCAAGTACGGAACTGTTCATCGATCTTTTTCCGCGGAGGAGAGTGCTTGTCGTCTCACATAGCTCACGCTTCATCGGGTCACGTGATAGCTCTCGACGGGGTGGGCAATAAGCACCACCTTTCCCGGACTGGGGTCTCTGACAACGAGCGAAACAAGGGACGAGAGCGAAGTGTTAGGCCGAAACCGTCGGATTTGGTTTCTATTTTCGTTCGAATCGTTTGTCTTCCTGGGCACCGCTGAGGCCCGCGCCCTCAGAGCAGAGAACTTGAGTCATCTGAGGATTCAGAGGTTTGAGAATCGGAGAAGAAGGAAGCATTGAATCAGTTTGAGCGCGAACCGAAACACGAGTCATCAAGTTCGGCTTCTCAAGCGAATTCGCGCAATCAGCGGGTTTCTTAAGGCACGAAGCCCCGTGAGCCTTTCGAGAGCACCCCTTCCGAACGTTCTTCTGAGAGCGTTGGATTCAGAAACGGGAGAGGGTCTTCGGACACGATTGATTTCACGAGCTCGATGGTGTTATGGCATTTCGTAATCACGCATGGACATGAAAAACATGCAATGACATACAGAACTCCGCTTCGGAGCCGCAGGTCGCTAACTCAGACTCCCAAATGTCCGCTGTAATTCCATTTCGAGCGACACTTGAGCGGGAACCGCGTCGGAACCATAACTCCGGCGACGACGTGCAATATGGCGCATAAGAGCGCGACGCGAACCTTCTGTGGTGGCGAGAGGGGAGTTCTGGAGCCAGAACTCTGAGTCTCGGCAAAACGTTGCTGCTGGAGTCGGACGGGCCGTTCCGAGCACCGCCAGGCTCCACAGACATGAACGTTCCGCGTCGCTCCCAAACGGGTTCCGGCTGTTGAGACGGAACAAATCGATGCCGATGATGTGGGACACCGGTTTCTCTTAAACTCTCGTTCGTTTGCGAGTGATGCGAAGCGTTCATGTCCGCGGAGAATGTCGGTGCTCGGTCCGTTCGGCACAGGCATCAACAACGTTTTGTTAACATTCAGCGCCGGGGTTGAAGCTGAGTCCGTCGAGCTCGTCTCCATCCGCAGAGGACTTCGCGTCCCAGAGCTTCGCGAGCGACTTGAATCGGCGTACTTGGAGAGAACGGATCAAATTCATACCGTAATCTTTTGTCCCATGGGAAATTGGGATGGTGGGCTCAGATCCCGGCAGCCGTGAGACAGGGCGACGTAAAAAGAGCTCCCGGTTCGGATGCGACCAAATAGAAGCCGCGAGCTATCGTGGTTTCCGGGATGGATGCGTTTCCGCCGAAAACTGTCTCCAACGTTTTCGGAAATCCTCCACTCGGGAACCAAGATTCTGGCCCTCGCTCTCGAGCCGTGCTTCTGTGACCAAGAACCATCGTTTCCAGTGAGCGCATCGGATCGCTCCTTCCGATTGGGGGCCGAGTGATTCGGCACATCGGCCTCCTGAATGGGTCCGAGCCCACTGCTTTGTGTGCCCAAACGATTGGTCGTACGAGCGTCCATCTTGTCAGGCATTAGTTAATTACAGCTACAGCTCGCGTGGACGTTGCAGCCACCCTCGAGGGCGAGCGTTCGCCTCTCCGAAAGTTGAATCGATGGCCCAAGCATGCCGGATCGACTGGCCATGATTGAGCCGACCCGCGGACCCCCACGGGCCCCCTTGCTGGATTTGATTGACTCGCGGGGAGCGGGAAAGACTCAAATACGGTCAAACGAGATTTAGTTCAGCATCGCTAACTGCGCGGATACGAATCTAAGTGGAACCCGCCACGGAGTGATTCCGCTCGGGGAATCGCGGCTCACGCGGACCGGGCTCCGATCAGCCCCGACAGTTCGCGGCTGACCAACGAGCCTCAATCCAGAATCATGTTGGAAAGTGGCTCCATCTTGTCACGTGACGGCACGCATCGACGCGCGAGGGAACTGGAGAATACAGAGATAAGATTATCCAGAACTCAAGAGATCGTGCTTTGAATCTGCCAAGCATTCGTCTCCCTTCGGATGGTTTCGTTATTCAAAACGAAACCTCTCATCATCGCGCGATATGGGGAATCATGAGCTCGCAATCGATTTCGCTTGATCCCCCCTCCATTTGCTCCTCCGTTCATTGAGAAATCCGTTCGATTATTTATTCGCGAGTGTTGGTGGGCGTCTTTCGAAACCTGAGTCACTCAACACTGCTCGAGAGTGCCATTTTATCGCCCGTTCTCGTCGCTGTCTCCCTTTCGCTGTTGTCGTCGTCGTCGTTGAAGAGAGTCTAAAAGGGGACAACAATATCGAGACAAATTGTTGGGAGAGAGCTCAAGAGGTAAATGCCAAGTCAGCCGAGACACGGGGGCGTAGCCTGTTTGCTTCATGGGCGTTCTCGCAAGGGTAGTGGCAGGTCTCGACTCGAGTCGACTTCGCTCGCCCCGAGCCGGCTTTGTCGAGCTCGTAGTAGCAATTGAATTCGAGCGCCGACTCCGGCACCGCCAGGTCGCCTTCTTATTCCTTGTCGTTTTCGACGCCGTTCCTTGGAGTCTGTGACAGTCCGCCCCTGTTTCCGCCCGAGCGTCCGAGCACAAATTGTATCTCGACCCTCTCTGGCTGCCCTCGCTGACTTCAATCGAGCCCCTCCGCGCCCTTGCACTTGACGATCAGACCCAGTTATTTCAGATACTCGTCAATTTTCCCCGAATCGCCCGATTCCCCCATGTCCTTGTTCCGTTTCCCTCGTTCCTGTCAAAGTCCCCCCCCCCCCCCCCCCCCCATCCATCTCCCGTCGAGTGGAGGGAGAGATCTCGATCGAGGCCGGACCACCCCCCCGTGATGATAAGATGATTTCAGAGCCGCCAGCCCACCGAGTATTCCGCCCTGAATGTATGGTATTTCCTTGATGCTTCATCCGAGCCGCCACAGCTCACAAGTCGACGTGCGGAGGGAAGATCTCATTTCCGTTTTGCCTGTATCGCTGTTTTCCATAGAGTCCAATCTCTCCTCGACTTCTTCCCGCGGCCGCGACAGATAGACGTTAGAGGAGATTTTTCGAGACAGTTCGGTCCTGGTTCCCTGTTCTCAAATCTGTCGTCTGGAAGAACCGCGTATCCCGCGCTGATACCGCCCGACGATTTTTCCATCAACAGAGCTGTTCAAGAGCTCGACGGAGCGGAACGGGAAAGCAGGGTTCGGGACGAGTGAGCGATCCGGCCTCGACACCACGTCCGATCGCGGCGATTATTCCCAACGAGTATCGAAGTCAACGGTTGAAATGGAGTCGTGACACATAGCGTCGCATTATGCGGGAGCGGGGTGCTGCCATGTCATTACACGAGTAGAATCCACCCAGACCGATAGACGACGTCTGGGTTGACAAACACGCGACCATACATACACACACATAGGCACGAGCACTCCTGAAAGAGCGGGCACATAAACGAAATGTAGTGCCCAACTGTCACCGAAATAAATCATTGGTTGTTGCGACACGGACCAGTCCATTAGTTTCTCGCAAGAGCTCCTTGATCACGGGGTAAGACAGAACTCTGAGGAAGCCGTCATATATGGCAAACACTTCGCCATCGAACATCACTTCTTGCGACATTGCTCCGGTCACTCAAAGTCTGTATTCGTTGGAGCTCCCTGTGTGCCTTCCCGACTGCCGATCATTTGGCCGCTCGGTCTCACCTACTCGATGTGGTGCAACTTTTTGGATGAACATTCGAACGAGTGGCCGACAGTTCGTCCGGCCTCCCAAGCAAACGTCGCCACGACTTGTAATCGGTGAAGAAAACCCACGATGAGTCAATGTCGCAAGCCACACGGTGTTGTTGTAGATGCACATGCAAATGTGGGAAGAGCAGAACCAGGTGTCCCGGAGCAGTTTCGGGAACCTGGAAAAAATCCGCCCGTGCTCGAAACGATCGGCACCGTCGAGGGGCACCACATCGGAGGGAGGACAGTTGTTCCGCCGTCAGAAATCCGTGGGACCCCTCTGTGGGGACCGGGATCATCCTCCGCTCATCGCATCATTAGTGCTCAGCCCGACCGGGAAAGTACCTCAAACGTTACTCCTCTGTGATCGACTCTCTTCCTCTATTCTAGAAGTTCATTAATTGCTCGGATTGTTCCGGCACGGCTCGTCTGAATTAATATAGCTTCTAATTTCCTCTCGGTGGCTGAAAATATGAGCCGTGCAACTTGAACCTCGGCGTATCGACCTGGAGTGGGAAATGATTGATGTATCCCCGTTTGCCGCCCCCGCTCCGTGCCACCGCTGTGGCACGAAGCTAGAGCACTCACAACGAACGGGCGAGAAACAGCCGACAGACTCCGACAGGAAGTCTCCTGGAATGTCGTGGAATCCAACGCATCCGAAATCAACGGCGCCGTTAGGAGGCGTTTTCCTCGGACTCGTTCACCACCGATCGCGATTTGAAACCTGAGGGAACCTTCTGATGGAGGGAAGCTGCTACTGTCCGCTGCCAGGAGCCGAGGAGGCCCCACCGAGCCGGGACCCGTTTGGCATGGAGCAAGAGAGCGTATCGCCTCAGCCGCCGTTACTGAACGCAGCGAATCACCATCGACGGCGCAGCGGGGCAGGCGGGGTGGCCGACCCATCGTCGCTAGCTGCTGGCTAAACAAATGTCATTCGACGTCGACGAACGATGGAGACAAGGAGAATGATATCGTTGCGGAAACTACGTGAGCAAATATGTCCCGTGGGTTCGGCCCGCTTTGCTTCGACCGGTCTCTGTCGTCGTCCTGCAAAGTGTTCACGCTTGGTCTGTCGAGAGCAATAGGTGGGAGTCTCTCCGAGCTGAGGGGAGGCTCCCTCGTTATCCTCGAACAAATCGAGCGCGGTGGTCGCGAGAGAATGAAGGAGTAGATTCCGAGATCGAGCTAACGGTGAGAAACCCTCGGCAATCAGAACGGGGACGATTGTCTCAGAAGCCGCGGTGGTCTACCGCGAGCAGTTCAATAACGACGGGCGCCCGACTCTTGTTCCAGATGAGGAGCAAGGACGGAACGAGTTTCTTCCATTCCGATGCGGGAGTTTACTCGGTGATTGGTTTGGAACAGCCTTCGTGTATGTTCTCATCTTCGAGAGCGGCGCCGGCCGATCTCTAGCTGGGTCTCGCTCCTCGAAACGGTCCGCTCTCAAGCACCACGGCCGTTTTGCCGACTCCCTAGTCCGCCTACCCGCCTTGCTTGAAAGGGGTGGGCAGCACAATGCTTCATGTCACCCACACTCGTCCCGGCTTTCTTCGTAATGAGAAGCAAATTACAGACTGGCCACTGTACTCTCCGCACTTTAACCCCTTCCTTGTTAAAGCACTGCCAGCAATCGCTCAATCACATGTCTCGACTGCTCCTCTTCGACTCCGCCTCCCTGTCCTTTTTGATGGGGACTCGGAGCTCAGAGCTTGGATCTCAGTTGAGTTGGGTCGAGAACAACCATCGGTTACCTTCGCAAAACGGGTCTCTCCCAACTCGAATGTACTCGGCGCTCGCTGCGTTCAGCTCGGAGTTTGTCGGAAGTCGAACACATCGCGTTCCGTGTTCCTATCATTTATCTCGATGACGAACTTTATTCCTGTTCGCTTTTTTTCCATATCTCATGTTTGACCAGCAGCGGAAAAGGGCGTTGATGGAAACGAAACTGCGGTCTCGTCGCGCCCCGTGACCACGCTCGATGGCCATGCGTGAACTCGCCGAGATGAATTAAGTCGCGATGTGTCACGTAGTCCGTGACGCATGAACCAGTCACTGGACCAGCGTAAAAGAAAGATGTATCTCTTGACCGGCGGTCTGTTCACCGGCGCTTCGGTGACCAGTCAAGCGAGGGGAGAACCCGAGCTCGTTGAGCACGAAGTCCGTGCCCAGATCCCCGAAGCCTGGGTAATAGGCAAGAGCCGGTGGTTTGTTGTACGAACAGAGCCGATGCCCGGCAAGGTTCGTGTCAACTCAAGCCTGGATTTGTCATTGGCTGATTGGGCCGCCAGTGTCTCTGCGAGATGTCATGGCTCCGAGATGGCGTGAATATGTTTGCAACACTTTCTCTCATCCGGATGAGCATCCGGAAGTTTTCAGCATCCCACGAGTTCCTCCCAAGCACATGGAGATCTGAGTTCTCCTCCGCGCAAACATAGGAAACCTCGGACCTAAAGAAGGATCCGCAGACAGCAATGCAGGAGGCTCAAGGTTATCCTCGGACTTTTGATGTTCACTATCGGAAAAAACGGAATTCGGGATCGGATCGCCCGACAATGCCGCTGGTCGTGCGATTTTCGCGCTCTGACCTGGACTTCCTTGTGTGGAACACGCTTCCGCATACAGTTGAGCCGAATCAATTGTAGAGCTCCTCGTCGGTCTCCGGTCGATGAGGTGAGGTCAGACGTCAAAAGGGATCGCAACGTTCGTATCAACACATGAGACGGCTCTGTTCGGCCGACGGTCAGCGGACCACGACGAGACCCGTCCGGGCTGCTCGGGTCAGCTGACTCCCCGGACAATGGATCGCTGAGTCGTCGAACTTACGTCTAGGTATACCCGTTTGGTGGAACTCCGACTTCGGCGCCAGCCACGCCGTTGCTGCAGCTGCTGCTGGTGTTTTCATAGGTCGTTCACAATGCAGCTGATTCATTCATTCAGCCAGCATCTCCCTCGGCTCATCGACCACGTAGCGTGCGAAATAATATGCAACACGCGTGCCCGAAAAGCTCCAAAGAGTTCAATTCAGAAAAAGAGGTGAGGAAGAGCGGTACAAGCGACGGAAGCCTCGATTTCGTCCGGGTCGAAGATAATTCCTTCGTGAACCTTGCGGATATTCTTGGGTGTTTCGTCGGAGCCCAACGTTTGGTATACGATCCCAACGTTTGGTAATATTCGGTACGAGTCATTCCCCCTCACTCGAGGCACGGCGTTGAAGCATATCCAGCACGCGTCTTGCGGACAGCACTGACCTGTTCGCCATCTTGCCGTTTTGAGATCGAACTCGGAACTACCCCCATGCAGGGCGCATCCATCCCGTATGGAACAGGAGATGAGGCCGAGAAGGAACGAGCTTACCTCATGGACCCGGCTGCTCCGGAAGGTAAAACGCTCCTAGGTTTTGTCTCGCAACTGAAGTACAAAATTGAGCAACCTACTTCGTGCATGCGCTGTTCCGAGAGCCGTAACCCCGGCTGAGCTTACGGAGGGTTTCGACTCGTCGTGTGCTGGGACACATCGTCATCGGACAGAAGTCTTCACTTGGCCGAGTTCATCTGCCTATCCGTCGATCCGTTAATTTCGCGGTCGGGCGCCGCTCTGCGATGCGGGGCCGCGACCGCTCCGGGGGAGCGTTTTACCTGGATGATAATAATTACGCATTGCGATAAAAACGATAAACGATGGCGCTGGACCGTCGCAGAAGCCGACTCGATGTTTCTCGTCTCGCGACATGAACCGCGAGAGAGCCGACGAACATTCACTCGCGGCTCGTTCCAACGGGAAAACTGTTCTCCCGGTGGGGAGATTATGTGCGGCGTGTTTGTTGTGAGACCTTCTAATATTCATTCGTTTATCGTTGAATACACAATTGTTTGGCCGCCGAGCTACGTCTGGCGGGGCATGGCCATCGTCATTGTCTCGCTTCTGCATGTTGGCTCGGTCGCCTCATCCCTGGCCAGCTTGCGCGCGGATATTCATGAATACGGAGGAGGTTCAGTCAACAGAACGAAAGAGGAAGAGATTCCCATTCTTGGCTTTGGTAGATCGACGGCGCATTCATGCGACGCCGTGACCTTGTGACTCCTTTGAGCGACTCCGAAAAAGGACGAGACGGCAAACAAACTCGAGTCGCATCGAGACCCGGAGCATGAAATCGAGATTCCTGCTCTCACGACAGTCGATGTGAACAAAATTGTAAATAAAACATGAGCGAGTCCCTCTGCCCAAAAATCTTCCGCAGAAACAAGTAAAACCGGGAGCAGCGGAGTTGGGCTGCAGCTCTTGAAAACTGGTGAGCTCTCGGTTCAGCGAGCATCAAGCGGAGCTCTCGACGCGATTATCCGGTAAGCGCAGTGTCGTCGCCGATGGTCGGACTGTTGAGTGGCGACTGAGTCAACATTCATGGTTCGCCAATCGACGTAGAATCGTGCGTAGGGGAGGGAGAGCTCGACCGAAGGGATCATTAAAGTTAGGAAGTTCGTTGAAGCCGCAGAGTGTAACTGCCGAGACGGCGGCGGTGGTAGTTACGCTAGAGAGGAGTCTACTTGTTCAGTGCCAATCGGGTTCCTGATCTGTACTCTCGAATTAGAGCAGAGCTATCAGTTCGGGCTTTCCGCTTCGGTCACGCAGTAGCTTCTCGTCTGAGAGACGTCGCGGTCAGATGTTCGGATCAATGTTGACCATGACCGCGACAGGAACTCTGGGAGGACTAAAAAGGTTATCAAGTTGAAATTCGGGCGTCATTCGTCCACGTGCTTTTGCGAATAGATCCGTAGTTTTCATACTGTCGGGTACTTTTCCACAGCCAGATAGACGGTGCACAATGAAGGATGGGTGTCTGTACTCCCATGCTCTAATAATGGTGAATGACTCAGACGCTCGAAGCCCGAGCGGGAAGCTTCTCAAACCGGAATATCATGGATTTTGAACGAAAAATCTCTCCCGACTCATCCTCCTGAAGCTCATAGTTTTGGAGATATTTGGACCCATGTAGAAGGGAGTTCGTTGGCGTCAGATCTCACAACTCAGAAGGGGTTTCCGCGTGAATTCGAACTTGCTGTGTATTTTTCTATTCTTCTCTCTGGAGAATTTCGAAGCCCACGAGTCAGTTAGGAAGTTGTTCTCGGAAAACTCGGAAGGGCGTGCAAGAGTCCTCCGGCGAAAGGGGAAAAAAACTCCTTTCCGAAACACGAAGGTGGTAAAGTTTCAAAAGAACGACGGAGAGGCGGTGAGACTTTTCGAGGATCGTCTGGTGAGCGGGGAACGAGGCTTGTCATGGTTGTTGCCAACGAAGGTGCCAACAAGTCTTGAGGCGGTCAGAGCGACGTTCCCTTGTCAAATATGAGAAATATAATACTCCGCACCCTCTCCCGCATCAGGAATGAATGGCCCTCCCTCCAATCCCTTATATTTGTTGCCCTGTCCCAAACTCGCCCCGGACGCGTTTCCGTACCCTCTTGTTTGTCTCGGAGCGTATTCCTCGCTCGCGGGAGCGACGCGCGAACGCGCATCACGAACAATTACTACGATGGTTTTTTTTTTGTTTATTTCCATTTGGGTTGTCACGGGAGAAATGTTTCAATTTGCTGGCGCGCGCTTCGTCCTCGGCATAAATGTTCTCTTCGCTCTTCTGATGCTGCGCATGTTCCGCTCGAGCTGCCTCCTCCGCTCCCACTGCGAAGGCTGCTCCGCAGCGAAGACGGTTTGCCCGAAATGATAAATGACAGATCGTTGATTTTTACTCCACAGACTCTTTCTCTCTTTGTCCGCCGACGGCGAGAGCGCAGTTCCGGGAAGGAGGCGACCGAGCAGGGAACAAATTAATGGAGTTGTACTCCAACTGTTCCCGCCGCCCTCGGTCGGCCACTGGTCCCGCTGTAGTCGCTTCCCAGTCATCGCGGCCGCCCGGATATTATTTGCCAAAGGCTTGGCTGATTCGTATCTCGCGGGATCCGTTAGCAAACGATTCGGTTTCTTGATTCCGCTATCTCCTCGTCATCCCCCTCCCCTCTACTTCTGCCGGCCTCGCTCGCGCTCCCGATTGCCACAAATCTGGGAGTATTTCCATCCGACGTCACTCCATTCAACGCGTGTTCCCGAGGTGAGAGGCTGTCCGGCGTCCAGACAGTACATCTTGACTTTGCCGTGACTCCATCTATCGATCACGGTCCTCGTACACCTAGAGGATTTCTAGTCACCTTCAGCCCGGTATCAGGCGGGCGATTGCGTTCGTCCAGGGAGCGCTCCAAGAATGGACCATGCACATCCATGTTTGGGTTGCACTGTAAAATTCAGGAAGCGGCGCGGGGCTCGCTACGCAGGAGCTGTTTTCGACCTTGGACAGGACGACGAGACGGGTTGAGAGTCGAAGCGAGGGTCAACATCTGTTTCTATCGAAGACTTTCCACTGAGCACGTTGCAGCTCACTGGTTGCCGCTCGCTATCTTTAGGCGCTCAGTGGCGAAATCATTCGATGCAGAACCAACCGAGATCCGCGCGGGAGGTCGCACTACAACCTAGAATAAACATCGGGGACACGGTGTGCAACACATCTGGAGGGCACGCGGACAAGAGCTGTCCTGTCCGTTTTCCCGGTTGAGCGTCGGTCGGTCCGCTGGGCGAAACGGCCATCTGCCTGTCTGTTCTTTCAAGGCTCGCTCGAAGGCTCGCCCGAAGGTCCGCGTGGGAGCCTATCGGTTTCACGTCGGACCAGTGCGTCAGGAAACGTTGCCGCAATCGATCTTGAACACGCGCACGGACGAGCTAGCCACCTGGAAGCTGCAAGGGAAATTCATCCTGCTCGTACCCAAGCATGGCCTGGTCCGGCCGACTTATTTGCCTAATGGCCGCACGCTTCATATCGGTAAGGCTACCAAGCTGTCTGTAATCCGCTCGCCCGTCTGTCCGCCCTCCTGTTCGATAGAGCGCGAGCAGCCGAACCTGTCAGCCAATCGGTCAGTCAGACGCTCCGTTGATGGCGTCCCGAGGCGGTCCGATGGCTTGCGAGTAGATCCGTTTGTTCGTAGTTTGCTCGTCCGTCTAGAAACGAGTCCTCCGACTCCATCGGGTCGGCCGTAACCGATTCGTAACGATCGCCGTCGATCGACGACCCAAGACGGAGATGCCTCATCTCTTCATCGTCCGCGCTAGTGCCGGGGGGATGTGGGTGAGGGGGGGGGGGGGGGGGGGGGGGGGGAGTAGATAAACGTCTGGCTCGGTGGGTGTTGCGCGACCGATCGGAACGCCCAGCGAAGGTCGCAAGGAACTACGCACCCATTTGGTGTTTCGATCGCTACCGTAGCGTTTCTGACAGGCTTTCACAACGGTGGTCGCTTCGCTCGGTCGAGGTCGTACCTTACTACAAACGGACGACGTAGATGAAGTGATGTGTAGCGTCAATGAAAGCTTCGTCCTCCTCCATCCGAATCGCAGGATATCTGACTGTCGGGAATCAAGTCGTTTTTACGCCCGTCAAAACAGCCATTATGTCCTGGATCCTACTTGAACTTCTGAGATTCGGGCCAACATGTCGCCCTAACATGAAAAGGGAAGGCGACTGCGTTCTGGGAGCTTTCTGGACTTGGCGCAGCAGTTGACGGATCGGTTCCCTCATGAAACTCCTGTACACATCCGTGTTGTACCTTTTTTCCCGAGAGTATGTTCACTTTCGGCCTCCTTCCTGCGTTTTCACTTTTTGGTTCTCGTCCCCAGTATTTGCCGCAGAATTTCCAAGCTGCCCTCCGAACAAACTGACGGGAGCGAAGTGAAACATTACGACATTCCTGGTCCAATCGGATAGTCATCATCAGTACTGACGAATCATGTCGCGAGGAGTTTACCCGAAAGCCCGGAGAAGGAGACGCTGAATCGACTGGGGCCCGAAGGAAACCTCCAGACGAAAGTGCCATATATATGAGGACGAATGAGTACCAAAAAGCCTATGGCTCAGAGGATCACGGGAAGTTGAAGAACGTGGCAGCACGGTCCGATTCTGAAGCTTCCAGCAGATGGATCTGCAAACGGCGGTGGGTTTTCTGACACCAACGGAAACTGCGAGGTCGAATGAGGGTGATTTCGGAGAATTATATAACGATCTGTCCGCGGGGAGACTCCCAAGAAAAAACCCTCACAGACACAAGATCACGTTCTGACCGAGCTACATGAGCCACAATTCTGATAATGTCGGCTTCCCACATGCCACGTGTCGATTCCACTTCGCGTGACGTTTGTTTATGCCAGTCACTCTTTTCTTGAGATCGTTCTTTTGAGTCTACCGAATAAGTAGTTATTACGACTCGATAGATCCACGCGGGGAACAATGGAGCTGCTCGCTCCACAGATGCCAGACCTGTCACTCAGAAAGCTCATTCCAGTTCGCGCGACGGTGATGCCGATGATGGTGAAACAGGCGACCGACGATTGACGACATAGTCTCATATGGTCGGTTCAACGCGGCAGTGCCATGTCCTCAAATCTGCGTGGATGAAACGTTCGTTATCGGCTTGAAGCGACTTATCATCGTTCTACCGCGTCTTCAACGTCGGCTCGATAAGAGCTCTATTAGGTCCGTAGCCACTTGTTGTCGTCGTCGACGACTTTGTTGGCGTTCATGCGACCGTGTCGTGAGGATTACCGTTAACCGTCGAACAACCCACTGCTGCTACTGGATTTGTCTAATGACCTCTCCGCTATTCAACGACCCGTCGGAGGCTCGGGACAATCTTTGCGTCGTCCCCGACATAACTGTGAGAAGAATTCAGAAGAGACGAATTTATGAAATCAAAAGTTTCGTGAACGGCGTTTCGAAACCATCACTCTCTCTCTCCCTGTCCGCGGTCCCCATCGAACGATTTATTACCATTCCTGTGCGGTGCCAAACACGGGGACCGCGGGGCGACGTTGAACTATCAGGGCGCTTCCCTCGGGTTTGACATTACTAAAAATTATAAGTGACGGAGCCGTGCGTGCGTCTTCGATAAGAGCAGGTCGGAGAGGAGGAAATCAGGCACAGAAATTTAGTCGCAGCGAAGGAACACCTCATTTTTACCACTCCTCTGACCTCCCAGTAAAACCAGAGATTCCACGCTCGGCTATTAATGGTCTCACTTTTCAAGTAGTGCCTACGCTGTACTTCTTCCTCAACGTTGACGTCTTCAGAATGAGTGATATTTGACGGAGCTGCTTCAAGCTGTCAGACGCGTTTTTGTTCGCCCCTCGCGTAAGACCTGCTCATAAATTTTAGTCCGCTCGGTATTAGACAGATTGGATAGACGACGGACAGTCGACTTCGGAGCGGGTGAAGGTGCGACAGTCACGACGTAGGTACCTCCAGCGCAACCTGAAATGGTTCGGATCGACACAAACTTTCCTTCCGCGGAGAGAACTTGCGAACAAAACGATATCACAATTCGTTCGGAAGATCTGGGTCCGAGAGGGTCATTTCACTCGTCGGCAGAGGCCTCAAGAACAACCTCTGACATCGGAATGAACCACGTCGCGGCATCGGTCAGGGAAAGCGTCTTTTCGAATCGATTGCTCCCGAATCTCGACCCATCTCCCTGTACGGATCCGTCCGCCTTGGTGTTCGCAGCGAGCGGACTTCGAAAGCGGGAGTACGAGGGGCGGCTGACTCTGATCTCGGTTCCGAGTGATGGGTTAGACGAGGAGAAAATTATGAACTCCACGACGGGCAAAAACCGCGGAAAACAGACCATGGATCACTGACACGAGCGATCAAGAATGGTGGCCGGCGCGGAAGACGAAGGGAAGTACCAGGGTTTGGGGGGGGGGGGGGAGGCGCTGATAGGGGTATAGGGTAAGCATGAGCGTGTTTCAATGGGTGTCTAATGAGGGAAGTTGTAGAGACAGGCTCCAAAGAGATTTGGAATTGTGGAGCGCCGAAGGGATCGGGGGATGTGCTGGGACTGTGGCGAGAGGTTGGGGGGGGGGGGGGTCGATTCTCAGGAAGAAGGGTTGATGCATGGTGACACATCATCGGTAGACGGAATGGGTTGGACAGCACCAGGCTTTCGTTGGACGGGGGGGAGGGGATATCCGGACAGTGCTTGTCACAATGAAGGGAGCAAGGAATTGGGAGAGGAAGAACGAAAGCTGCGTTCAAAAAGCGACAGGGTTGAGGACTTGGCGTCAGAACGGAGGTTTACGGATGTCGATGGCTATTCTGAAGAAGGGAAGACTGTTGCGAAACGAGTGCGTGTTGGCTTTCCCCGGTCGGCTGGTCGTAGAAACAGATGGAAGAGGGCGACGACGGAGCTCTCTCTTCTTTGTCCACTGAGTGTGAGAAGCTTGTGTGTGCGTCGGTGATCGCGCTTGCAAAGGAACCCCATGAATAAATTTCCTCGAGAGACGACGAAATGAGAGAAGAACGGTTTACACTTTCGTTGATAGAAGATTGGCACGAACTCAATCGAAACTTCTGAACGGGCGGGAACGGTACGGGCAAGCGGATGAGTCGGCAAGCGTTAGCACAGACTCTGGCGGTCCAACGGACCTACTCGTTGATTTATTCGCAGAGTTTCCGTATCGAAGAATCAAAGCTGGCAGTCCACAGAAGCCTCGACAAAGGCTAATTTGCTTCGTATGTGAATTCCGAAGATTTCGTAACGGAAAAAGGAGCGCAGAATCCTATCAAAACTGCTCCAGAATCGACCTCGTTTTCCGCATTACAGACTACGGACCCCTAATCGAACAATGGCAGTGGAAAGCGAGAACGACGCGAGCACGGAATGAGTGCGCTGAGTAACGGAAAAATGCACACATCGAGATACCCCGACGAACGGACGCAAGATAACCTGGGGGAAGTCTGAGGCAGAGCGCAGTCGGATTTCGAGCACTATGTGCGTCGAGGTCGTGATAATCTCCAGTTCGGCACCTGTGGGCCATCAGTGGTCCCACCCACTCTCCGAACTTTGACATCCGAGAAGGGTGGTTCAGAATTTGGTTGGGCTGGACCGGTTTCAGCACGGGGATCCGGGTGAGATATCCCGCAGCTCGTTGGAGCCTTCCGCGTCACCTCCCGCAGGATGATTCTGCTAAACCTCAGCGGTTCTTCTCCGTGAAGTGAGGTGAAGTGGGTGTGGGCCGAGTCCAAGGGTACGGAGTGGTTGGAGGGGTGCCCCTTTAGTATTGCTCCAGAAGCGACAAGTGATTGTCAATGGTATCAGTGGGTATGCCAATGGAAGCGGTCGCGGGAAGGTTCTCCGTGTCATGAAGCCAGAAAGCTTCTTCGTGTCGGAACGAATCATTGACCGAAAGTTCCGCGACCCCATCGCTCTGACACCGGAGCCAAGAACGAGGGGAGCCCTAACAAAACAAGGGAGGTTCGTACACGGCAGTGGGGATAATGTTGTCACCACGATTGGAATTCATCGGTAGCGCCTTGCATCGTTCGTCGAAACGAGCTTGCACTGTCTCGGTTGGTACACTCGAAGATTCGCCAGGGATCATTGAGCGATCTCACTCTCGGCCCTTCAATCGGAGAATTTATCTGGTTCCGCGAGCGAGGGACGTGGAAGAAGCGGTAACTGTGATAAGAGGAGAAAATTGGCGTGGCGTAACGCAACGTGACGCTGTTCGCTGATAGAGAGTGCGCGAGAATCGGGGAGTGAGTAAGTGTGTTACACCTTTTTATCTGCTAACCTCCAACTCCCGGGTTACGTAACGGACCCACGGTTCGTCCCTGTCCGCTCTATGGCTCGGATACTCGGCGTCAGGTTTATTCTCACCTCCTCCGCTGCCTCGAAGCTTCCAGCTCCAATCAAACGAATCCAGAAAACATCTAATGTGCGAGTCCGATGGAGAAATGCAATTATTTTCCATGGGAGAAATCTCTTCGCCAGTTTGGAGCGGTTCGGGAAGGTGTTCCCTTGTAACTGCAGAGCCTCACTTATCGCTGGATGCGAACATGGATCCTTCCTTGCGGAGAATATCATCTGAACCCTCGGCGCCCGACTCCATCCGAGACGACTCCAGCTCGATCTTTCTGCTCGCCATTCGCCACAACGATCGGTGCACAAGCCTCGAGTGAACCTCGAACGGCTGAGTTTTGCAACGGTTCTCGTTCCGTTGCGTCCAGCTCTCTGACGGCGTTTGCTGTGTTGAATGAACAGAGGGAAGATAGGATGAGAAGACGAGCGGGAGTGAACGGAAGTTGTTATTCGACTTGGAAAGGGGCTGGTGGTCTTGATGATTTTATACACAACTCCCACCATTCTTCCCCGTCGACGAACCCGGCTAAGAGCTCGAAAATGAGACCTAAGAGCTTTCTTGGCGGACTTGAGCGGCTCTTTGAAGATCTATTTCCATTAAAATTCGACTTCACAAGCGCTGAACCAACGAGTGAAAGCACAAGAGGCGCACCCAGTCCTATGTCCTCAAGTCCGACCGACAGTCGTCGATGCTCACCCCCGACGGTTGTTTGCTCACGCAAGTTGAATAGTTCGTTGTTGATCCTGATCGTACACGACGACCCGTTCTAAAGTTGT
The DNA here is from genome assembly GCA_037576195.1 of Phytoseiulus persimilis. Taxonomy (NCBI): domain Eukaryota; kingdom Metazoa; phylum Arthropoda; class Arachnida; order Mesostigmata; family Phytoseiidae; genus Phytoseiulus; species Phytoseiulus persimilis. Next base: position 5,441,367 of record CM075104.1, read on the forward strand.
GAGCATAGTGCGATTGCTGTCCGTCTCCGCCTGGCGGACTAGAGTACAGAGCATGACAGTGCCTTCCCCGCTTAAAGCCAGGAGAGTCTCACCTCGCCTCCAAAAACTAGCACACGCGAGCATTCAGCTCCAGCAACCGGAGGATTCAGCGCTTGGAGAAATTCCAGTTTGAATTTTAATCGCCGCTCTGCTTACTTTGCAGGTGAGCCTTTCAGCATCGCAGGCGTGATAATGGTGTCGCATCTGAGGCCCAGGTCAGTGGTCATGGTTGAGGAAAGTTTCTCGGAATCGAGCTTGCGAGAAGTGACCTCGAAGCTCGATCAGTCATTGTCGGCATAGAGGATAAGACTCCAAAACGTCGAGGTCTGGATGATAACTCTCGAACGATAGATTCGAATCGAATCCCCCGGTCGTACGAGCAGTTTCAAAATTACCTGTCGCTCACAGAGAAGCCATTGCGAAAGGGAGCCGATCCGAAAATAAATCGCGGAGCACGGCGAGATCACCATAGCGAGATCAGACAGGAATTCGCTTCGTTCCATTTTTTTTGTCTGAAAAGCGATTCGAGATATTTCTTTCGAAGGGAGATCTGGCTTTTGTTTGGAAGCCAAGGAAGGCGCCGTCAGTGAATCAAAGAGCAAAACGGAGTATGGGCGTTCGAACGGCAAAACTCTACGATTCAATACGATATGTGTGCGCAAGAGATAGAGATATTTGCGAAAGACTACCACGGAAATGATGTTTCGGCTGCGGCGTCGCGGTTTCTATTCTGGAGGGAGTACGGTAAGCTCTGACCAAAGTCGCGGCGACGATACCTTCCCAGAACGCACCGTTCCAGGGTCGGCTATTGATATGAACTCTAACGACGGCTCTGGCCTTTAGGTGAAAATGGGGCGTGTCGCCTTCAGCCGTGACGTATCTGCTTATATTTCAATTAGTCAACCACCGGTGTTGCTGACACTCTCCGCCACAGTATCTTGCTTGGGACTATAGATTCAGCCATTCTTATAAATCATGCGTAACAGCGGCCTCATCGATGCGACGGAAGCTCTGAATACAGAATATGGTTACCCGACTCCGCCTCATTGGGTCGATACGTCCCGCTTGTCGTTGGTTGATTTTCACAAGCTCGAGATATCATAGGCGCTGGCTGCAACCTGCGAGAACGGAAATTCAGGCAGAAACAATCTCTCAAAGACTGAAGCTTGCCGGAGTGCCTGTACCGGGACCCTGACGCGGGGCGACCGAGTCCGGGCTCTCGACCACGACTCCAGTCCGCGACGAATGTCGGAGAAGTCGGAGGACTACCACCGGGTGTAATCTACTAGAGTGGGAAGGAATGTGTGTTCACACGTGCTCACTCGTTCTGTCACTCTCATTGCCCAACACTCAATCTAGATGGAGCGTGCATTGTGGCAGACTTGTTTGGTTCTGCTCGATCATGAATCCATATTTGGGAAGATGTCGGACAGCAAAAAGACATCGTTGTTTTGTCCGCTGTCGAGCAGCGATGCTTTTTTTCTTCGGTTGAGGGCCGCTCAGCCGACGTCTCACACTCGGTGCGACAATGGAATCCTTACAAACGACTGACTGAGTGCTGTTTTGACCGAGCGCTGAGCAGGTCAAAGGAGTGTATCGTCTTCCTTCCGGAAAGGTAAAGCTCGATATGTTTAGCCCCACATCCTCGCTCGTGCACTTTGTATGTGAACACCGCTGAGGACCGACGGTCAGAATGTGTGATTCTTTCTCCGGGAAGGCGACCATCGCCGGATCGTTTTTGTGACACGGTCACTCGATCGCTTAAGATGAGTGACTCTTTTATTTTTTGCCTCCTACAAACCATCGGTCAGTTTTTCTGTGTGCTGTGATTCCCTCTGCGTTTGTCCTCGTGGCCGCTCCCGGATGCTTTTTAGACAGGCCAGAGTCCGAACGTTTTTGAGATCCGTTGAAACGCGTTACGTCGAGCGGCCTCTCACTCTCATTGGATAGAATTCCGGATTCCGGGAAATGGAATAGCAGAACATCGACGCGCCGGGGTTCTTCTTTTTGGCTTATCTTCCTTTCTACCACCCCTCCTCCTTCCCAACCGCCCTTCTCCCACCCCTTCTTCGTTCCCCCTCCTGATCTAAATTCTTCATTTTTGTTGGTTCTTTTCGCATTTCAGAACCTTGCGTTTTCAATTTCTTTATTCTTTCCCCCGTCTTCGGGGCCGTGACTCCAAGCTTGTCGCTCGGTCTTCGTCCCGACACGACGCGCAGAGTTTCCAACCGCGTCAAATGTGAAACAACGGACGGGCTTCGACTCCAGATCCATTGCTTCTCCGAATACTCCTCCGCTGGCTCCCACACTGAACAAATACCTCACTGTCTGTGGTAATCCGCTCATCTGGAGAGCCTCTCGCTCCAGAACCTCCGCATCGGATTAAGTTGTCACTGTCGTCAGTGCGATGGAGTTTCAGGAAGTTTTTGCTGCTTCCCACGCGCTCAACAAGTGTCGACGAGTTCGGTCGATTCCGGCTCGATGCGGAACGTTCTCGACGATCGTTTGTGTCTTGTTTCTCTCGACCCCACAGTAATTTCCGAGTCTCCAACAGCCAATACCTGTTCTGGTTTAATGAAGTTTCTCCGAGTGCAGCAGCCGTTCCCCGCAGTGAATCCCTCCGTGAGGGCTTAAAGGATTACGGGAGCCCGGATACGGGTTATGCTCTATCTCCGTAGACATAGTCGGCATCGGCCCGCCGAAACCTCCGGAACGAATCTCGTGGTAAACAGCCACTTGGGTATCGTCAGAGAACCCGATTTCGGTCACACGGCTCGACGAATCCAGCTCCGGTGGCCGAGTACATTTGATAAATCTTCCCCAAGAAATAAGTCGACAGCGAGGAAAAAAACGGCAAAATAATCCACCAAACGTCGCGTTTTGCCTTTTGTCATCTTAGGGAGGAAATCCATCCAGAAGAAGGGGCTTAAATGAGGACTCGAAGGCTCCCAAAGACCAACTGCGGGTGGATTTCAGAGTTTCGTTGGTGGATGATTCAGAACGGAGGCTCCTCCAAAACAGCAAATCTCTGACGTTGAGTCGCACGAGATTCATTGAAGATCTTCTCGTGCCGTGCCTGCTCGGGCGGCGGAGACGGGCTTCGATCTCGCCTCTCTCCTGGAGTCGGTGTCGCGTGCTTCCGCGAGAGCGCTCAGGAACGTGGTAAGCTTCCCCATGCGTTTTCCCCGCAAAACCTTTCCCCCTTGGGTTCGCCCAGAGATATTCCAGCATAGTCTGTTTGATCCGACCATCTTCCGGCAACCTCGTGTGTTTTTCAACAGTTTTCACAAGATCAGATCCGACCCCCCCCCCCCGAAACTCGAGTTCTTTCCAATTATTTCGATGTTTTTCCTCGCTTCGCCGGTCCCCACGTAGAACTCAATGAATGACACGCACTCAGGAGAACAGCAACAGCCGCGGAGGAAATGCTATTGAATGGAAAGCGAAAGATAATGAGCTGGGCACAAGACTGTTGGGGAACAAAGCAGAAATTCGATGAACTTTCTGTTGTGAAGAATGCAGCGAGTTCCTCTCCCCCGCAGTCAGGATGAGCACCTGGAGAAATAGGCGATCGACGGAGAAAGGTAGAGAATCGATTTGTGCATTGCCTGCTCGCGCGCCCATCTGCCTGACTGGCTGCCGCCTGTTTGAACGAATGACTGAGTGAGTGTCTTTCCCTCTCGGGAAGTGTGCCGGGCTCCTGCTCTGTCTTCGCTGCCGTTGTTCGATTCCGGGTATTTTGGTCTCTCAGGGTGGGTCTCTCCCATCGCGCGCGTAGCGCCGGAGAGTCGAAAGAGGATTTTTTTCGGGAAAATAAATTTCAGAACAAGAGGAGGAACCGAACACGCTTCACGGTCGTTTCCTATCGCTTACAGCGAGCAGTTCAAGTATCGGCGGTCGCTTCAGACTCCCCGCTTAACGAATGGCACGAGAGCGCAGCGCTACTGATACTTTCATAAATCGTAGTCGCGCATAGCTACGGAAAGAGAAAGGGGAAACAAGAAGGGAACGAGGACCGAGAGAAATAAATCTAGACTGAGCCGTGGAACGCATGGAGGTTCAAAAGAGGACGCTGGGAAGGAGGAAATGCCACAACCTGGCTGACTTGCTCCGTTCTCAAAGCGACGAACCATGCCAGCCACAACTGGTCCTGGAGATAAATCTCCAGATGGACGTGAACGAGAAAAAGCGGAGAAAAATGAATGGTCTGGTCTTTTCCTCACTCGTTTCTTTTGGATCTCTATTTTCTCTCGATATTTCACTGCGGGCCTGTGTTGCCAAAAGAAGGGTCTTTTTCGACGCAACGACAACCGACAAACCGCCAGCCTCGGAATCAACCGAGCAAACACGCAGCCGGGCGCTCAACGCATGGAAAACAAAATGTGGGGTTTGCAGGGTAAAAACGAGGAAGGTTCAAATACCCATGAACACGAATGAATGCAAAAATGGCTCCTGAATCCTTGCTATCTGCCAAGGACGCTGTCGTCATCCTGACGTAGTCTGGATTGGGAACTTCGTTTCGAATGATTCTCGGTGAGCTCAGGAACAGTTTGAGAAAGCGCGAAATGAGAAGACCGCGGCACGAGAGGACGACACACCGATTGGGCGCGGCTCTTATGTCAGTTCAGATCGTTGTTGGTTGTATCCGCCAGGACATTCCGCTCGGCCAAGCAAAATTGGTTGGGGCGGAATGAAGCAGAGTGTCCGGACTCCGGACACGGTTCCCATTCTATGTGTACGAAATAATGTGTGCCCGTCGTCGATACTTGCGTGCAGCAAAGACGCCGCAGCATGTTTTTGTTTGCATCGATGGACACTCAGCGATGCTCTATCGGGACGAGATTTGGCGGTATCCACTCCGCTAAAAAAACTGTGTCCGTTGATCCGCTGGGTTGCTCACGCCTGACACGAAGGCCGATCACCCAAGGGCACTTCAACTGCGGTCACATGTGTACCCTCAAGCGTTTCGCGAGAGGGATTTCCACATTAGAGTCTGATAGGAAGGAGTTTTCCCACAACGTGAGGCCTGCGGGGAGCGGATCTTTCCTCATAGACTTCTACGCACACGGTGATCACAGTCAATGAGCATAGCATGCCAAGACGCAGGTGGACTAACATGGAACGAAAAGTGATCCTGTTAGAGTGGAAACAGGAGTTCGCTGTATGAATTCCTCGATGTTGGACACTCGGAATGACAGGCATTCGGGCTCTGTCTGATAGACCAGTATGGGAAGAGAAAATAGACGGGCATGCCCCTCCAGTGGTGGGAGTATTGTATCCTTATCTCTAATTTCAAGCTGAGCAGCTTGACCGCAGGTGACCAGTGGCCACTGACAACGGGCGTAACCTCAGTTTAGGGTGAAAGATTCCCGCCTCTTTCGACTTCTTCCGTCGATCGGAACTAAGGAAAAATTCTCACTCGAGAGGCCGTGTCCACTCGAGGAGACTAATCCACAATATCCTTCGAGAAGAATGCTCGGCTTCCCCGGAAAACAATCGAGTTTTCTCGAGAGTCCGATCGATGTTCTCCCGATCTCTCTTGTTTCAATCCCTTATGCTTCGTTTCCCACTTCGCAATTCTCATCTTCCGCGTGACTTGGCTTGAAACTCGGCGCTCGTGAGTTCCTCCTTCGCTTCCAAATCTAAGATTTAGTACCTCGCTGCCAATGCCTCTTGCGCTGATCCGACAAAGCCAGAAGTCCAGCGATTTTTCATCGTTGCCATTTTTCCTTTCATTTTAGATCGTTTCTCAATGATCATCGGAAGTGGCACTCCGGCATAACAGCCCGTTCTGCTCGAATCGAAAAACTGAAGAACGAATTATCATCATTTTCTCTTTTTCCGTGGGTTCCGCGATGACTGAACGACAACTTGAACGCACCTCGAGTTTTCCCAGTGGTCGCTGGATGCCCGAGGCTTGGACGGATTTAGCAGATTGATCTTCGAAGGCGCTTTCTCGATTGAAAAACAGTCACAGTCGTAGCGAACGAACCAGAAACATCCTGGGGGAGTATCAGACGGAGCAGTCCGACGCAAACGTTCACTTAGAACATATCTCTCCGCGTACCCTAAAGCCTTTGAGGATCTTCCGTCCTTATTGAAACCGCCGTATGTCTGGGTAGCTTTTGGAACGGATGCAGGATCGCCACACTGGCGGGGGAAAAGTATTTTCCAGCGCAGTCCCAGGAAAATTCAATTTGTGGACGATCTCCGGGTCAGCCAGGAACAATCGCGGTCGGAATGCGGCTCGCGATAATCTGAAGTGGCGAACCTGCTCAATAAAAACAAACTGAGAGAACTCTATCCGAGGCTCAGTATGGGCTCGTAAGCTCTTATAGGATCGAATATCTGTGTCAGTTTACTCTTTGCAGTCGTAATCATTGTTTGTGAATCTGAAGCGATGGTCCCACTGGGACGCTGCAAATCCTCGCTTCAAGCGAAAACAATGGTTGCTTGGGGATTCTAGCATGATGAACGTTTAAGCTCCAGGGCCTAAACATCGATGCCTGCTGTAACATAAATAATCTGCATTCGACGAGTCATCACATTTCTGAGGTATTCATCAGCAGCCGGAGCGCAGACTCATAGAGGCACCGAAGACGGATATTTAGGAGCTGGTTCTGGACTCCCCATGCTTTCAACGGCAGCAGAGGCCAGAGATGTGTCTCAGAACGGGAACAAGTTTTCGAATGGGAATCTCGAGGCCGCTAAATGCTTTTTGAGTGAGACTGGGAGCGTTGGACAATGTTGGCTCTGGCGTTGAGGTGTGGTCGCACGAACCCGCGCGCTGTGCGTAGCAAACGGCGTCTGCATAGAATGAGGATCCCCAAATTTGTCGAACCGTCGGATCGTGTTTTGGAACCGGTCCCGACCCACTAGCGAGGTGGCTGTCCTCGAACAGCCAGACGCATGAAGGAGCCTGTCTGCACGCGTCGGTTTTCGACCGGAGCTTCCCGATCAATGCTCTCGGGTGCTTGCGGATTGATTCCCTGATCCCGCTCACGAGCATAAAATGTTGAGCACTCTGATCGTGTCCAAACTTCCTGTCACGACGGGTTGGACAGTTTTACTCGAGTTGGGCTTGGTCGGAGGAGCTCGAAATGTATCATTATTGAGCTGTTGTGGTCGGGGCGTCTCCAGGAATCGAGAACACGAACCGTTCTTGGCCGAATTCGTGTTTCGTATTCCTTCCGTTTCAGAGAACGCCGCGCCGCGTGGACTCCGTCGGTCACTGACCCCGAACGGACAGCTGCAGGCGGGTCAGCCGAGCAACGCGGTCCGGTCTCGAGACCATGAGGGACTTTAAAGAAATCAACACTTGTCGCTCATGTTGACGTCCGTCCATGCAAATGTTCCCTGGTCACGTGCGTGAGCTAAGCTCGAGATGGTGGTATTTCAAACATTCTCAAGCGCCAGCTCGCGTGTGTTCCGTGTTCCCGGTCAGATGACGCCAACGAAAAGCTCGGTCGTGAGATTGTCGACAGGCTTGCCGGGCGGACGAACGGAGAGATTTATGTCAAGAGTCCCGGAGATGGAGCAAGTGCCACTTCAGGCTGAGAACCTATGGCCCGGTCGAAGAGCATCTCGGACGGGGAGCTCCGCTCAAGTTTCTCACACATAATTGCTCCCGTGTGCTTCTCCAATCTATGATTCGCTCCGGCCGCTATACTCTGCACCGTCGGCTGAGGAGTTCGCCGAGAGGAGAGTCCGTCGAGTGATATCCCCGCCGTTTGGTGAGCATTTTGGTTTATGCAGCTTAGCAGCCGAGGCCGCTGCTCCGCAACGTGAGTGAGGGAGTTGCGCCGCTGGTTGGACGCTCGGAGCGGCTGTAATTCTGCGTCTTAGCTGGTCTCTAGCTGGTCACACGAGGAACTAGGGAACCCAATCCGCAGATCATGGCGCTTCAATCCATCCGACATCGCTTCCTTTGAGGGAGAAATACTGTTCTGAGGTACGGACGCGGCCCGGTCCCGAATGTCGTTTTTATTCTCTTGGCGCTGCTCTATCAATGACCTGGTAGAGCGCCCGCAGGTGTCAAAGAAGGCGAGTCAGAAAGACCAGGGAAGAATCCTTTACGGATGCATCAAAGGAATACGGGTGGTGTGTGCGCGCTACGACCCTATAGAGCCTGTTCGGAAGTCTACGCAGGTCGAGATGTCTCGTTCGGTAGTTATCGTTGCACGGCCTCCTCGCGATCGATTTTTATAAGCGTAGTCGTTTTCCCAAATAACTGCTGAGAAAGCGGGCCGAAGGTTATCCCACCGAGGGCCGATTGCGTCTCCGAAATTGAGATGTTAGAGCGCTCATCAATGAGACCTCGCTGCTCTCTCTCCGCTCCATTTTTTGGGAACCCTCCCGTATCTTCTTCTCCGGTGTCTCCTCCGCGTCCGTTGAGAATACACTCGTTGCCTATGAGGACGACAGAGTTTTTATTCGGTTCTCGGCTCGTGGTGCGAACTCTCGTCCGGTAATGTCTCCCGGTGGCACTGTTAATACGCGTTGCCTTAAGTGAAGGCCTGATCCTCCGTGTCTCTGCAAAAATCCCGGTCCTCATACTCCGAGCTGAGGGAACCACCGGGCACGCTCAACGTGCAGCAGGGCTCGCGTGCTTCCGTGAAAACATTCGTGATTGCTCACAATCGATCTCAGACGGATCGACTGAGCGACGAACAATCGATCGATTCTTCCGTCCAGCGTGCAGTGCACTCGTTTGTTTGCGTTCGCGCATCTAATCGAAAAGTGTCCTGAGAGCCGCCCGGCGAGCCGTCCACGGCTTCCGCCATGGTCGCGCAGATGGCCGGTCGGTCGACTGCTTTCGGAGCTCCACACCGCCGCTCGAAAGGAGGAACGAAGTTTCAATGGGGGGATCACGGAGCTTGGTCTACGATATTGCTCCGTCATGAGACACAGGCGACGAGCGGGGTAAAAAGAACGCGGCTGTGATCCACCGGACGCATTGAGCCGTGTGAGTTCGTATCAACAGCCAGCCTTGGCATCGAGCCAAACCTCTTCGGCTACTGCGGCGGCTGATTCCGCTCCCTGCGCCCCTCTGTCTGTTGGTGTTCCGTGTCAATCCTCGCGTCCGGATGACCCGGCAGCGTTCGTTCGTTCTATTGGACCTCTCTCGGGGGCTTGTGTGCGGTTGCATGTTCGCTCACAGTGAGGGCGACCCAAGACAGCGTGGAAACCTGAAGCGATCGAGATATTCACAAACAACGGCTTCTCCTAAAAGCCTAATCCGCTGCATGCCCGCGCGGTCATGTCCGTGGGGTTCATCCTCACAAAGTCAGACGAGTAGGAGCAAACGGGGAAAGAAACTCGACGTGATGCCTCAATCAAGTTTGGGAAACTCTCCTTGATGACGCGCGAGGGAATCGTGTGGGGTGAGCGTGCGGTCATCGTTCAAACAGGTGTTGACTCCGGGAGGGAATCTTCCGGGAACCTCGAGGGTCCGACGAAGTCACCATTGTTGCCGGAGCTCCAGCTTCCAGATAAGGAACGATCGATGGGGAGAATTTATTGACAGGAAGCCAGGCGACCGGAATAGGCACTCGTGGCATGATAGGAACAAAGACTCAGAGGTGCTGCTACTCTCCTAACAGTGTCGCCAACAACGTTTCGCTCCGGGCGCTCGAGATATGAGCCCGAGAAGCCAGGAGGACCGAGGGGGACCAACTTCAACGAGAACTGCGTCTGCACCCCGTTGAGAGCCACGATCAATTTTGAGGCGGTTTCCGACGGACGAGGAAAGAAGCAACCTCTGACTTCGGTGGTCAGCCGGGGATTCCACTCAGAGTCGGGTTCAGACCGGTTCCCGATACCGATCCTTCCGCTCTCCCTGATAACTTCCTCTCTGAAGTTGGTTCCAGGGATGCCAGTTCATCGGCCTCGATATGGTGTTCATCCCACGTCGATGATGTCTAGCAGATCGTTGGTCTCCTTCTCCCATTTCCTTCGGACTGATGTTGTTTTCCGCACGAGTGAGAGAGCACTATATATTGGCATGCTTTTCGGCACTTTGAACAAATAAATTATTCCGACTGGTCTGCGGTTATATTTACAGTCGCACAGCTCTTTGGTTCCTCTCCATGCCATCGTATAGACATCATAAACTGACATCACGGCCAGGATAGCTTCCGAATTCGTGCAGGTTCTGCGGTCGCTTTTCATTTACACGCTGAGTTTCCCCATGGTTCCCATGATTGCTTCCTCCTCCTTCCCACTCGCTTAACCTCAGGTGTTCCCACCTTGGTATCCAATGATCGACTTTCGAGACTCGTGCCAAGCTTCCTAGGCTCACCAACTCGCTGCCCTGTGGTGGACTATGCTAACCAGAGCTCCCTGTGGTTTTGTTGTGCCAATTGACCACGTTCTTTGTTCCTCCGTCGAGGGGCTCAATCACGACCACCAGGCTTCGAGTCGTATCTGATCCTTTCTGAGGAATGGTCGAACATCAGGTCACCCATTACAACAATACGATTTCGCATGTGAAACGAACAGATGTGTCTCCATTTTCCGCTCACTCAGACTGGTCCGAAAGCAGTGGCCGAGACAGTTGTTTTTTCGACGACCTTGAACTGACCCGCGAGAGAAGAAATCGCTGCCTGTACAGAGTGGCGGAGGACAAGCCCGCGAAGGCCTCTGACTCTCCTCCTTCATAGAGTTTGAACCGATAGCCTCATTGATATTTCCTCGGGACTTATCTCCAGTCGTTCGTGTTATTCCCGTCATTTCAAGTGAAGCCAGACTTCGGCTCACTCTTTGCGGTCCTTTTCGTTGCTGATATTGGCGCGCCGCTTTTGCTCGCCGTCGCTCCGTTCCCGAAAGGGCGTACGTGTTGCGATAAAACGTTCCTGGACGTTTTGTTTAGCATGTAATGTGCGGCGGCAGAGTTGAGTTTTCAATGCACGGCTCTGAGCCAAGTGGCTCGAAGTGGCTGTTACTCATTGTGTGTCGGCCACGATGAGATTTTTATTTGTTGCCGCTGCCACTCGTTCCCGGATCTTTGCCTCGAGCCGAGACCGAGGACCTCGTATTGCATTCGGCCGAACTCGAGTGCGGCAGATCGCGATAGAGGCGATTTTTCATGGCGAGCTCCGATCCGAAAGAGAACCGCCTCGAGCTCTTCCGGACGACGTTGAGGAACAGCCCCGAGATATTCGGGTGGACGCCTAGTCTGTCTTAGAATCGGAGTCGGACCTACAGCGGAGTGCACTCAGAGTCCGGATGCGGGTTCCCCTCCCCCTCTAGTCTCTGGGAAAGATTTGGCCCTCACCCACGAATTCCTGACCACGCAGGTCTTATGCCCGCCTGTCATCGGCCAATCTCACGTGCACTGCCTCGACGTGAGGCCCAGCATCGGTTCCTGCAACCGAGACGAGAGCCCCGAAAAGCTTGATTCTTATACCTCCCCCCCCCCCCCCCCCCTTCCCTCCTCCAATTATCGTTTCATGAAGAGGAGCAGCGGAGGAATTAACGATTCAGGCCCACTGATAGCCCTAAGCGATTTTTTTGGCTGGATCAGCAAGCTTCCATATGCTTGAAAGTCGAGTCTCAGGATCATTATGGATACAGAACACAATCCAGAAGAGGGTCTAATCCAGGTCACGACGTCGGCCTGACTGGGAGGGGAAGACTGCAGGGCCGGATCGACGACGGATGGTAGCGGACACGTTGCACGGCGATACCAGGAATCATTGATACCGACGACCGGGAAACCGGGCCTGCTTCTACTCGTAATTAGTGGGATATCTTCGGACCACTCGAATTCAGTCGTCTCGGTGTTTCGGAATTACAAGTCAGCATTTCACCGCCGAGTTCAGACCACCGAGTCACCGAGCAATTTGTGCACGGAGGGAATTCTGGGGCAGAACCGGGACCCCGGTCGGGAACAAGCAGCCGCCTTTGGTATTATAGGATCCGGCAAGTCTGGCAGAGATTGGGTGGTGCACTTATTTCGGCTGAGAAGCGACGCATTTTCAAGGAGAGCCGAGGAATGAAGGGAACAGGAAACGAGAAGAACAAGAAGCTAAGACAAGGGAACCAAGAGAGCGCGCGGAGGTTCCGTAGCAACGTTCTACAGCGCCCTTGAGAGGTTCCCTCAGTGACCTCGAAGCATGATTGAAAATAATAGATATTCGGTTATTCCAATGCTCATCGGGGAGTGAATATTCCGAAAACCTGGCGGCGAGAGAGAATAAAAGAAGTTCCTTCTTTGGAAGAGAGACACCGCCGAGCGAAACCCAAGGAGGCTGAATCCAATCGGGAACCGATTAAACACACACCACAGCGCTTCCTGATTCTTTCGTCGTCGTACACTTCCCACAACCTCCGTCTACCCCTTCCTCCAGATTGTTCTCGGGAAGTCATACTTTTGTTCCAGTCTCCGACAATGAGGAGAGCGACGAGAATTATTTTGAACGAAGGCACAGGAACGGCTTCCTCGACAGATCAACTCTTGGCGATAGCTTGTTTGACAGAAACTCCGTCCGGTCGACCAGGCTCCCATACGGAGCGCAAGGCGGAAAAATCGAGAACACTCATTGCAGAGTGCTTCCGTCAACGGGTTTCGATGAGAGGGATCTTAGCTCTCGCTCGAAGAATCAATGGAGCCAACTCATACTAGAGAAGCCAGCCTCTCTGGTTTGGCGACTGAAACCTTCATTATTTATCCGGAAGAATTTCCCTGTTTAGACCACGTCAAAACACAGAATACGCTATTTCCGTCTCAGTGCTGGCAATATGGATCTGTGCTCAACATAAGAGCTTGGACGGTCGGAGTGGTTTTCGGCCAAATAGGTTTTCGGTGGAATAGGTGCACATCCGACCCTCGACCTCTCAGGTGGCACGCTGGGGAACTTACTAATCGCCTCCCTCTCTCCTCTCCCTCTTTATTCCTCTCTCTCTGTGAACGACGTTAATGAAGTGTACACGCGCTAATGAAGAAGATCCTCCGGTAGTGTCTTTTCGCGCTCCTCCATGTCCTTGACCAGAGCAGAGCAGCGATCAGAGACTCTCGAACGCTACGCGACCTGACCATCGTCACCACCACCAGTGACACCACTAAAAGGATGAGCGAGCCTCCAACCGAAGATTGAACGCGCGAACGAACAGACGATTGAATGAATGAACGAACGAACGAACGAACGTCAGGAGATGACATTGTCCTGTTCGCAAGCTGTTCATCGCCCTCCATCGCCTCGTCCACCTGGTACGCCTTAGTGAATCCAGAGAGAATTATCCCTGCCAAAGTTTGCTTTGGCATGGCCTGGCGAATTCGACGAGACCGGAGCCGGTTCGTCGGTCGTTCTCCATTACTGGCTGTCTCGTGCCTGTCAGTTCCAAGGTCGGAGCTCAAGCAAGAATAGGCGTTTTTAGGCGTTGCAGATCACGTCGCAAGGATTCCCTCAGGGCTTCCAAACAGAAAAAGACATCAAATCTCTGACGTATGCTACCCAAGAGGGGGAGGGCGGAATCGAATGTGGCCGATGAAAAATACCCGAAAGAAATAACTCAAGAAGCGGGAAGACGACACCGGTATGGGGAGCATTAGAAATCGATCCAAGGAAGAGAACGAAATCGGTGAGAACTTCTGTCAGCGGTACATCCGTCAGCTTCGGAGATTAGGAGGCTTTGCCAAAAGACTGAATCTTCGGCAGTCATAGAAGGTCAGGCCCGGGTTCGGTTGGAAAGATCCGAGCTGGAGGTGGCTGGACAGACAACGCGCCGGCAGGAGCCCAAGATTGCGACTGATTCAGTAGATGTGGCCGCTCGACAATTCCAAGAGTTTCCGTCGCTCTCGGGTTCCGAACCCACAGCGCTGCTCGGTCTCTGCATCTTGGACAAGCGGCCTGGACTACTTGCGACGCGAGCTACCCATTCGGAACTTCGTGGTTTTTGGCTCATCCGAGCGTTCACGTGATCATGCGACTGGATCCGAAACTCCCCCGATTTTTGACATGAACTCCACAGCCCTCCTCCGAGTTTGTCGTTTTCCTTGAAAGCGAGTCGCTGGTGGTTGTACCAGCCACACTCAACGTCGGAGCTTGGCCTCCAGCTCGTTGCGTTCACTGTCGGCGGCAACAACTGCCCGCTGTCCGCATATGGTACATGTTGCTGAGTATACGTGCTCCAGCATACGTGGGCACATTCTCGGGCGAAGTTAGTACAGGTGCTGATTCCACATGCTGTCCAATGGGACGGTATGACTTCAGCCAGGACGGCCCTCAGGACGCTAGTTCATCGGCTAACAGTCGTTCGGAGGGGGACAGAGAGTAATTGATTGAAGTGCCCAACTTCGTCACGTCGCCGTTCTCCTTGTGCTGTGACCATTCATACAGTACCGAATTAGTGACTCAACGGCTGGAGCACAAAAAGACGGCCGGGCTGAGTGACTGACTGTGTGACTTACGGAGATAGTCAGTCCCCCAGCGAAGAGCGGAACACAACCCTGTTCCGAGTCGACTTTGAGGCGACTCTGCCCAAGTCGGTTCTGTTAGGATTATGCACGTTGCTGCGGCGAGTCGACGTGCTCTGCGCTGGAGCGAATTGACACACATGCAAACATGACAAGCTACTCCTGGCTCGGCTCCGTGGAAATGTAGGTGGAGGATAAAGGGAAGAAGTTCGTCGGCCGGCTCGCTAGCTATCTATTTGTGAAGTGGTTACTGTGAATATGAGCAACTTTGTAAGCACGTCCTTCCATACCTGCGTCGGTTTCCTACCGGACCGCGGATGCTGTTCTTGGGCTTTCAGTCCTGAGCCGGCCTCGCATCGGCATTCATTCGCCTCCACCAAAATCTGGGGCGCCGGTCACGTTGAACCGGACTTCCGATCACAGTTTCGGCGCAACGTCGAATGACACCACCTCTGGTTGGAGACCGGCGACGTGTGCCGTGCAAATTGATCGTTCCGGGCGTGATTGCATTTTTATTCAAATTTTTTCCTATCAGTATTTTTTGTGGACCGACTGAAACGCTGGCCGTCATCGTGGTTTCCCGAACGAATAAGGGATACTCCTCGATGGCGGTGCCTGCCCGCTCTTTATCTGTCATCTAGCTCCAACGAGCGATATTCTCTCCGGCTCACCATGCGTCCGGGAAGACAAAAATTTTCCTGAGGATTCATCATCTGCCCCCGGATAAGCAGAATCCGAAGCTGCGAGCCCTTGGTCCCAGCGCCAAGTGTTTTATCCATCTCGGCGGTTCATCTCGATCAGCCGAAGGTAGATGCCATCGCTCTCGATGTGACCAGACGAGGCAAAGCTGCGGGAGCGCCCCCCACCCCTTTCGGAAGATGAATTATTTTCCTGAATGGAGATACCGAAGATTCCGGTGACGTCAACGTCTGTTGCCCGGGCAGAGCGGCTTCCGACGACTCCCCTGGTTTGCTCCGAGTTTTCGGGCATCTGCTATTGACTACAACCGTCATCGACACGATGATTCTCCCAAATGATGCGGAGATCGGTACGGGGTTTTGAAGCCGCTTGGAAATGCGGGAACTCGGATCCAAACATGAACTCGAGCGAGGAATGGCGGTGGCAATATGGAAAACTTTTCGATGGTTCCGTACAGACTTGTTGGGACCAGGAGACGAGGTTTGAGACAAAAACGCGACGGTGAGTGGGCTTCGACGTTCGAGCGCTGCTGACGGTTGTGTCATGCTCTGGTTTGGGAGTCGCTACTATTAAAAAGGAGGAGGAGAGCAGGAGGGGAAAAAGCGTCGTCGGCACTGAGTTTGGGAAGTTACTTCCTCGTTCGTTCGTTTCCACTTCCAGCCGTCGTGCTCCTATACGTCCGGGCGTTGTGAATATTTCACACGCACTATTCCGGCATGACGTCCGTAACAAGATGGCGCTCTTCAGGGGCTGCTGTGCCACCGGCTTTACTTGGAATATGGAAGCGATCTCCCGCTCGCTCTCCTCCAGCAACAGGGGTCGCCTCGCACACTTCCAACCACTCTCCACTCATCGGGTGTGCTCGCTATTTTTCGGCACTTCATGAGTACGGCCGCGTCGAGTCCCGAACCTAGAGCGCTTTTCCTTCTAGTTCCGATCCGCCCTACTGGCATTTCATATTCAGGATTCAAGAGGAGTATACTTTTCGAGGCACGTACCGCTTCTGCTCGCCCGCCCGCTGCATCGCTCACTCAGGAGCACGCATGCACACACATAGGCCCGCGAGCTCGTGTGCAGAGACCGATCCAAGGTCTTCGTCGCGGCGAAGCCAAAGCGACCGCGGAGGGTAAACTCCAAGGCCTTGACTTTCCGACATCCGCGATTCCAGGGGGAGCTCTGGAACCGAGACGGAGATTCCTGGGGCGATCGAGGAATGGAAATAATCCGGAACGGAGCGGGCTCGTATACACTCGACAAACATGTCTCTAGAAGATAAGGGTAGATCGCAGGCGGTCATCGCGCGCAAACAGGAATGCGCGGACGTGCGGGAGTTTGCCGACCCGGGAGATCGACCCGCCTCTGACATCCACGGTTTCCAGACAAGAAGCAATGACAAGTTGCGATTCAGTTCAGCCAGGGAGGTGATTGCGGAAGAAAATGGAAACCAAGGAAACGATGTTAAATCAGTTAAAATGGGTCATCTCCCTGGTATATGTAGTCCATGGCGCGTTCTATTCAATGCCTCGAGTAACTGTTGCGGACTCATTTCTCGATTTCTTCAGCATGGAGTGCTGGAAGAGGACGGACGACTCCTCTCTCGTTCCCTTGCTCCCGCATTGAGATCACGCACGCGATTCGGAAAGCGTCTCTCAGTTTGACGGAAGCGGCGAAGAACGCTCGGACACGGAATGAAAGAGAGAGAGAATCGTCGCGAGACACGGGAGCCGTTCCTACGGCCTTCCGACTCGAACTACTCGTCGACCAGTTCAGCGCCTTTAGCGTTGTCGTGTTGACACTCCCGCTCTCAGGGAGACTTCCGAACGATATGTTTCGTGGGCGCATGTCCTGTCCGTTGTTTTCAGTCGAGCCGCTCTGACAGGAGCCGTTTCTCTATCCGATCCTCAACACATTTCCTCTTCATTTTCTCCTTCTAGGTGAGTCATCGCATCTGATCCATGCATAGTTGGAAGTGGAGCATCCGATGGTCGCTATGGACGCGAGGCTGTGATGGTCCCTCGGAGCTGAGGTGAGCTGTTCGCGAAGACTCAAAAAACCGAACGAAAGAGTTTCAGTAGAAGTTCGGTCCAGGGTGCATCCCCTTAGCTCCTAGCTTGAGGGAAATGTTCCGCGGCAATGTGGGTCTAGCATACTAACCGAGTATCAGATCCTCGAAACATTTTCACTTACTCGCTGTACATCACTCGACCATAACCGCACATTGGCCGACGTCAATAGCTATGCTAACTATGAGTCACTGCAATTGCAGCTTGGAACTCATCAATTTTCTAGTGCGCTAGACTGAACCTTTTAGAAGTAACAGCGAACAACGGAGAGAGCACATCCACAAAAAGGCTGTTGCCAGCGGCGTTCTACGAATAGCCCACTAGTTTATCGAGTGGTCGGAGAAGGAGATAACTGGGAGCTCGTCAAGGTCCGATTTGACCAAAAGTGTCAGTCACTGCGAGAACCTAGGATGGAGTGAATAAGCGCTCCGCGGACCTGAAATGGAATCAAATGATCTACGACGAGTTGACCCAGAGGGGCTCCGAGCCCGTCGAGCGAAAAACACGAAGCGTTCTCACAGAATGCGCACACTTTACCGGTCGTTCGGGCAGCAAATGCTCCGAACGTGGCGATGGTACGTTGCACGATTTGCTGTTCGCTGTTTCCGTGCCACGCTATCTGGAAGTAGTTCCTGTCGACGAATACGCGATTGCTGTAATCTCCGAAGCGTACAATTGTCCGGCGGTGTAAATCGTCCGTAAGAGCACATGCGGGCGGGCTGGCGGTCGAGTGGCCGGGCAGGAGAGATGATCCACGCAACATTGAATCGCACGAGGTCACCGATTCGATAACTGGTCGGAATATTCATTCACTTCCAAACCGAACGAGAGACAATCGGCGACGAGGCGACAAACTAATTGACGACTAGAGCTGATCAAAAAGTGCGATCGACCGAATCGATTGAACCGAGCTCACCTTAGCACGTGTGACGACCCCGAGAATTTATTTTATCTCAAGCTTTGACCTCGAGAACTTTTTTTACCCCGAATTCCGACTTCGAGGAATAATTCTTTCGAATCCCGATTTGAATGAATCACAATGAATTCTGAAGAAACGAATTAACGAAATCCGAGAGGGACAACGACAGCCCTGCCGGGAGCTGTCTTCGAACGCCGGGTGGGAACCATCAGGCAAGAGACGAGCGAACGAACGACAGCGCGGCGAAGACAAGTTGGTAAGTTGCCACCGAGCGAAGTTATTCTGTGCCGGTGGATTTGACGGATGATGAGTCAGCAAGAGAAAAATACGAAGAAGAAGAGCAATGGCCTGTCTGTCCCTCTCAGCCCACTAGATTCGCTATTACCCGCGTCGGGCGGCGAAGTTTTTCCCGCTTCCGATGCTAAAGTTTTGTCCCCGCGTCTCTTGTTGCCAGGCGGCGACGTTCCTCTCGCATTCATTTCTTCAACCGATGCGACTCAAGCAGCACGGGTTTTCCGTATCGCAAACGCAATATTGATCTTGCTACCTCTGAACGACGGGCTTCGGGAATGCTCACGATTTTCGACTCTCTCCTAAACAATAGGCGTCGAGTGCTCCCGAGCATCGGGAATATCCAGACCGATGGTGAACAGTTGAGTATCAGAGGTGAGATACATCTGTTTCGGAATGGCGCGAGGAAGGGACGTGTCGCATCCGAGTGCTTGTAGCCTTGAGCGTTCCTCCCCCGGCGAAAATGCAGTTCTTATTTATTCAAAGAAAGATGCAATTAGTCTGCCACGTCCTCGCGCCGCGTATTCTTTGAAGAGAATGTTGCAGTGTTCTCGCTAATTTCGAAGAAGAAAAGCCCCGAGAAGACCTCGCCTCGGCCGAACAAAACAGCTGGGGAGAAACTCCGAAAGCGAAATGATCAAACAAGACTCGCGCAGTTGAAACGGAATCGTTTTGAGTTGTTGTGAGACACAGCGATATACGCTCGCTACCGATTAATGGAGAAAATTAACTGGGAGGAATGACAGATGACTGCGTGGCCGATTATCTGCTATGATGATTGGTTCACAATTCGCGGCTTACTCACCACTAACAAGCCAGGAGATACTGCCGATCGCTACCGCTTTGTGGGAAAACGTGAAGCCACTTTCGTTTGCCTTGGAAGGTTTTCATTTTCGTTTAGTCATCTTGGTATTTCTCCAAGTTGCTCCCTCTTCAACTCGGATTCCAGAGTGGCTGAGATGGAGCGGGCCTGGCTGGCGCAGAATATTAGTAGAATCGCAACAAAATCGTTCGGAGCAGGAAGGAAGCGTGGCCGAAAAAACCGCCGGCATTGAGCAATGTTCCAACCATTGTTATTACGGTTACTTTCATTACACCTGAAGCGTTTACGGTCCTCCAACAATTGCTACCAGTCGAGTGGTTTCTGGTGGTGGGTTCTCTCCATGCCGATCGCGGTTGCATGAGTTGAAATTGGTCTCCGCACTGTGGGCGCCTCTCATGCCTAATTCAGCTCAAGCTGTAGAGCCACTGGGACTGTTGATCGTTGAGCTTTGAGGCATAAGAAATTAAAGCGCGTTCATCACGATTCCCTCAGCTGTTCTCTCCAATTGGATGATTCTGTCTCTTCCGAACCTTGTCTGGGTTCGCCGGCGTGCCCTTGCTCTGTCGTCCACCTTGCTTCAGCGAGTCCGGAAAACATAGACGTAAGAATACGAGAGAAAGGCCGGATGCAACGACTCGTCGCCTCCTATATGGCCTCTGGTGAGATGTTCTCCTGACCGGTTTCGCCCTTAGCTTTTGACGAAAACAGATAACCGGAAAGGAAGCGACGCTAAATCTTCGCCGCATCCGACTTTGCCAACGCTGACAGTGGTTTCGGCGTTAGTGTCAGAGTGAAGTTCAGATCAACACAGATCAAGTTTGGGTCTCTATCGAGTGGAATGTCTCGAGACCACCATGGCAAAACTCAACATTATAGCATTCGCATTTACCCCTTTGGAATGGAAATGGCTCTCGCAACCAATGAAACGAATGTACCGGCAGCACTTTGCATCAGTGGAGAACCGGCTCAGTGAGATGAGACGGACGTACAAGTATGACAAAAATACTGTTTGGAAATTCCCCTCCATGGGTTCGAACCGCTGCGTGAACGACCTGGAGAAGATGTTCACGGTGCCCAGGTTGTAACCCAGCTTATTATTCGGAGCCTCGAGGTCTCTCAGCGTCTTTGTAGTCGACCGAAAGTTCCACCCGACCCCCTCAAATTCACGCAACGCTTCCTTCCGCGATTGGCACCAGCGAAACTTCGCGCCACTGATTGCCGCACGCTTGAATTGCAGAGTTCGTTACGACTTTGAAATTTCAACACTTATTCAGGGAGACTTTTTCGTCGTTGTCGCAACTATTTCATTTCCTCTCTTTTGCTCGTCTCCCTTTTCCACGCCGCTGTAGTCGAAGAGCAAGACGCGCGGTTCTGTCAGGAGCAGAGGAGCAGAAACAAGGAAGGGGAATTCCAATGAACCAATACGAACATCGAACGAACGGAATTCTTCAAGAGCCACCCGAGGAGCTTAAAAGTTTCCGCCTGAATTTTCAAAAAATCGAAATTCTCTGCTCACGCTGCGTAGCCCTCCGTCGCTGTATCAACGTGGAGAACGAACGACAAATCAGACATCAGCGACTTTGTGGAACTGAGCGGAGCGGGGAGGGGGGGGGGGGCATCGCAGAACGGCCAGAGCCGGCTGAAGGCGACGCAGGACAAGTTGACACGTCCCGGGGACTGTGCCTGAGGCCCGCACGGGAGGCTGCGGGGGATGGATGGAGAGTCATCATCAAACATCTCTAATTGCCGCTGTTGCGAACGTTTCCACTGCGCCTGTCGAGCAAGCCAGTCGTGAAATATGGTTCCCTGCGGATCCCGAGCCCGCGAGACGGCGGAGGATCCCTCGCAGGGAGGGGAGTAGAAATGGAAATGCAGCGAGTTTCTCTTTTTCCCCATACTCGGCGTCGCGAAGCGCTTCGGCAACGATGAAATGCATCTCACTCCAGATGGAGATTGATATATGTTTGTACGGGCGTCCTGCCGTCTTCTCATTGAGCCTTCTCAAACTCTAGTTGGTCGCGTCTGCACATCTGCTCGCTTACGCGTCCGGCGCGATGTTCGCATCCGCGCGGAGAGAGAAGCCGACAGCAAACTTTTTATACTACTCTTGGCCAAACTTGTAAATTATTCCCCGCCGCGCCAAGGGGTCAGTCGGCAGTGCGCAATTACTACATCTATCCTCGATCTGGCCGGCAGCCCGGAAACTCGCTGAACCCAATGCCTGCCAAGCGGTGCGGTTCTCTCTGTCTCGGAGTGATTGCTCCATCATTGTGTTTATGCTGCACGATTCGGAGCTAGAATGCATGGCTCCGATCTTGCGGAGTCGCTCCCGAAGCAGCATCGGCGGCTCAGTTTTCATCGGTATCGTCGGGCCAGGAATCCGTACGCGAGAAATGGACTGCCACGCCGAATCTGCCCCACAACAGGGCTGCTCGTTCATTTGATTGACGTCCGACGAATGAAACAATTGTTCCAGGGAAGCAGCGACACGACGTGTCAACCTCAGTATGTCAGGCACGTGATTCGTTTCTCCTTCTAAATGGAGTTCTTCCCCTGTCAAGAGTTGGTTTTTTGTCGAGAACCTTGAGAAGACATCGAGAATGAAGCCTGTTTCTCCAATCACTGTCGACCGCGTCAAGTATCGATCATTCTGCGCCACTCAGAGAATCATTACGGAATATTGTACGCATCAGCGCTGTTGTTCCATAAAAGCTTAGTATCAGGTCCGCTGATTTGATGTCGTTTTCGTCTCAGCTCTGTCGTTGTTTTCCATGGCGTCGCTGTTACTGTTGCTCTGGCGATATCGAACTGAGTTCCGTGTTGATAGAGTGCGAGCTGGGAGAGCGCGGGTTCCCGGATCTTCTGGAACTTTTCAGCTGGCGGCATGATCCCGTGCGCGACTATGAACCCTGATTCTTTCTTCCCGGAACATTGACAGAAACAGCTGAATCATTCCAGATGGCAAGACCATCACTTACAAGTGCTACTGTTTCCCATCAAGCCTTGTTGTCTTATTCGCCTCGCCCAGAATAGAATATGATTCGAGAGCGCAGAGTGCCTGCTTGCGGGAAATAGAACCGACATCGACGCCAACATCGATGGTTCGATCATGCCAGCCTTGTAGAATATTCAAATCAAATTGTGGCCGCTCCCATCATATCCGACCGATTGCGTCGTGCGAACCGATAGCGGGGCTCAGTTCCCGAAACGAGTCGTTCCTGCCAATATCTTCGTGTATTTTGTCTTGGGAGGCACCGATCGACGCGAACCGAGACACAAGCGTCGAATTCACGCTGTCTCGATAGCTCTCGCCGATGGTTTCCTCCTCTCTGGTGTCGGAGGCGATTCCTCTCAATATCCTCACGGCCTCGCTCGTCCTGTTGCTCAGTTGGTCTTACTCCTCATCCGGTCGGTGCCGGAGGAGCTCAGGAGTTGAGTCAATAGCAACGCTGGGGGTAGATCACGGAAAGGAGTGCGATAGCCTGGAAGTCCATCTATATTAACTGGCCCGTAATATGTAGTGCGAGATTGCCAACTTCCCTGCCCTTCTGTCGATCCGCTTTCACGTCCCTGCACTGAGTCCCGATCACTTATTCTGGCCGAGACGCCGGGCGCTCAGCAACTTATTCAACTCGATGATAAACTCATGCATTTCCAGCTGGTCTCGTGAATACTCGCCCTGCAACGACCCTCCGTCCCAGAGATTGACCACAGAGTGCCCGGTCAATGAAAGGGTCGGTCGGTCGTCCTTCCTCGGAGTTGGAAACTCGAACTCGAGCCACACGAGTCGCGGGTAGAACGATAGCGGCGTCAGTGATCCGTTTTTCTGGATTCGGGAAGCAGATCCTGACCGGTGCTCACTGAGTTCCCTCGTTCGTGATCTTGACGTTTGAGGGACCATTCTGAGCGTAGTGATAGTTTTCATACGGGACACCCCCTCCAGACTGACTACCACTTCCGAAGACTCGACTCACACATATTGCGTCGCCGCGAACTCGCCTGAGTCTTTCTCGAGGGCCAGGTTCGCGGTCCGAGGATGAGAGCGGTGGAAAGTTCGAATCAACGTATACTTTCCCTATAATCGCGCATGAGGGAATGGACGAGGAGGACACGGAGAGAGGAAAAAGAAAAGAACAGAAACCCGTGTTCGCGTGCACGGGCTGGTATGTGTGTGAGTTGATAATTAATTTTTCTCCCTTCGGGGATTCGATTTTGAAAGAACAACTTCAAAGAGATCTGCGTCGTCCAGGGACTTCTTCCAACTTCTGCCTACGGTCGATCGAGCATCCCGGTAGCCCATCCGAACGAAGCCGTGCGGCGGACTTTGGAATCGTTTAAAGGAGAATTTCGAGAGGTTCCGAGAGCCTGGCGTCAGAATTAATTACATCGCATGGGTTGATCACGAAGTCTGCGATTGATGATATAGGGGCTGGAAGCAAGGGGAGGAGTTTTTGCGGATGACGGTTGGGAGTCGAAATCGATCAAATACATCCGGGCGAGCTCAGTCAAAACCCTTACCGGGCTCTCGAGGGAAGGATGTTGCCGGGTGCTCGACCGCTTCATCTCCTGGAGTTATACACCGGTGCTCGATAGTTTGAACAAAACGAGTGAAGGAACCCCTCTCAGTCTGTGATCGGCGCTCACTCTCGACATTTCCCAGAGTGAGTCCCGAAACGAGGGAACCCGATGTCGCCCCGCGGAGATGATGGAGCGTCGAACTTTCGTTGAAGATACATGGAGATACGTACATGCACATAACCCCATGGACACACAACTGTGCGTACATGAATGCGCATACACATGTCCACCTATCATCTATTCTATACATTTTTCAACGGTCCATAACGATGGACACGGATACATCGATGCTTTTCCTCACCGAATCTATTTCCAAGGTTGAACTTCAACTCTGTGATCAATGTGGTGGCTTGAACATCTTCGACCGCCGCTTCCGTGATCAAAATTTCATCCTTCTTCAGGATTCGAGGTCGCGGGTATAATGACTGCAAGCATTGCAGCGAGCTTGGTTCCGAGGACGACAACGATGAAGAGCCGCCGGGGCACGAGTGACGAAAAACTGATGGAGCTCGAAGGCGCGATCGAGAGTTCTCCCGGAAGCGATGTACAATGTTTGCACGAGCGATGGCAGGGATGACCAGCCGAATTGAGAGGGAGTTATCGAGAAAGTCGCGGTCGAACGATTACGGCTAGTTATGGATTCGCCATTATTTGCTCTTTATTCAATATCGTTGGGCTGCGGCGACTTCTGCTGCCAATGGAGCCTCGCCTCCGGCAAATAATTCCACGCCCTCCTCTGGTCGCTGTAACTTGGAGAACACGATCAAGAGGGAGTCTCGTCCTCGTTTTTGGGTTCACGTCTTCCTCTATTCTTGATCTTTTTGCTACCTCGAAATTCATTGCCATGCTTCCGACGATCGACGCCGAAGATCGATCCACAAATTAGTCGAGTGTTTCAATGATGTCTCGTAGATCGGAATTTTCCAGAGAGACAGGAGAACGGAGATCACGGAAGAAATCGCCGGGCTATTCCCAAGAGTAGGGAATTGGAGGAGGATGAAGGGGCGAAGGATATGGCTGCCTCAAGCGTCGTATTTGAGCGGAGATATCGCCTCTCTTTGATCACTTCATAACGGAGCATCGGAGAAACCTTCAGAAAAAGGAGTCGAACAATTTCATCTCGGTTTGCCCTTCTCGAATCCACCAATTCCATTCAGCCATTCGATTTTCGCTGTTGGCTCGTTCGTTGTTGATTTTGCTGCTCACGAGCGCGGCCGAACGAACATCCAAACAAAGGGATGCTGGAGCAGAAAGGAGATGAGGCTCCTTCTTGTTCTCCTGATCTAGTATTCCATCTCCAATTTCTCGCCTCCTCCACTTTTACGGAAGGAGCAGCGAAGGAGCCATGGTCCTTGTCGCCTCCTTGCGGAAGACGGCGAACGGGAGTCTGTGTGGAGGTCAGACGGTCGTATTTGCTACGGCAGCGTGGACAACAAGTCCTGCAAAAACAGGCCACCGCAGTCGTCGGACTGGTATCACAAGGAGCCCGTGCGTCGTTCTGTTCGACTGCCTCATCTATCTGTGCATCCGAACTTACTACACTCCCCCTGGATCAGATGCATTATTGATGGTCACAAATGTAATTCTGGCGATTCTTCTCCGCACACGAAATATATGTTGGCACAAACAATTCTCGTCAGAGGGTGTCGTGTGCGGATCTAGCTCCAAGGCAGAGTTCATAGATATGATGCGGGAGAGGCACGAAATGAAAGGCAGGGAGGCGCTGCTTTGAGTCGGTTTCGTAACTTTATAGCGGCATCCTGCCGTGTTCACCCGGAATTCTTCCGGAATGATTCTCACACCCTTCACATCCGAGCCACAATTCAGGACATGACCACGTTCTGGGGAGCCTGCGGATCCACGCTCCCGGTCCCGAAACTCACTGCGAATCTGATCTTGATGTTCTCGTCGAAGTTATTCACTCAGTGCTCTGACTTCAACTGTTCAGTGTCCTTTCCAGAGTCCGAGAATTTGATCGCAGTAGCCGGCATCGCGGAACTTCCAGTGGACGCCCGAACTTGGACAGAGCATGGAGGTCGCTCGCCGAGAAGCCGCTTGACGTTTGCTGTTCGGTCCTGCTGCTTCTGACTCTCTGTCGTTGTCGCTGTTGTTGTTGAAAAAGCTTTGTGGCCCAGTTAATGTGAACATCTGTCTCAATATCGGCACTCGAGGTCGTCGGTTCGCGAGCATTGGGTCTCCTTGCACAGGAGGTCATATGTCTTGCTGCCGGTCGACCCCTCCTCTATCTTCTCTCCTTTCTACAACAAACAAGCAGCCGACTAGCAAGCGACGGACCAAGCAGTCCGAAAGAAGCAAAAAGCAAATAAGACGAAGGAGAGTGGCGCCGTTGTCCCGGGGTGGGCTCTGATGTTCAAAGCTGTCTTGTCCAAATTTAACCAGATTTAGCCCTACTTTGCTGTCGGCGACGCGCCGACATCGGGTGCGATACGGCCTCCACGGTTGGCTATCCAGGAAGGCAAGCAAGCGAGCGAGGCAATCGACGTCTCCGCACATTGGTCTCGTTACCATTGTTGTTGCCGTTACGTCGCAATGGAGATCTATTACCACGGTTTCACGATCAGCGCTGCTCGCTACCTCTTGCGCTCTTCCTCTTTATTTCTGTTGGTGCGGCGCCGGCGCGCTACAGCACCCGATCATCGCTTCGGCGATAGCGGTGACCAGGTAGCGCCGTCTTCTTTCTCGATCGCCCACCGTTAATCTCGTGCAGTTCAAGTGGATAACTGGTGGCCACTCTATCGTCGCGTTCGAGGAACACCTCTTCCACGAAGCAAAAGATAAACAGCGACGGAAAGTTCTTGAAGTGTCACAGAAGACGACCGGGACGATCGAAGTGGGGACAGCCTGTTTGGAGCTGAGGTCTCGCAGGACACTGACTAGCGGTGCCTGTTTTGCGCCAAACGCAAACTCCCCGATTCCCCAGGATCTGGGCAAAGGAGCCGTGAGATGAATATCCTGGCACATTGATACAATGAGATCGAGAAGCGGGAGCGAAGGAGAAAGTTGATAACTGCGCATCGGAAGCGGCAAAATGAGCAGACGGCGAACGGGTTCGGCTGACATAGACTTACGACTAATTATCGGATACTTGCTCTGGTCGTCGTGGCCCTCATTAGGCGAGTACTTGGTGTCGCTCGGCTTCCGTTCCGCAAGCGACTTCCGTCAGTCCACGCACGCGACCGCGTAACTTTCGGTTCATGAGATGAAGAGCGTGAGGAGAAGAAACATCAGGAAATAGTTCCAAAGGCTTATCTAGATTCGGAGCTCCACTCCCGCAAACCGAACGAGGCAGCTGCGCGACCGAGGCGAGTTTAGGGAGCGCCCAGCGTCGATTAGCCTCGGATGAGCGTTGGCAATACTTCTGCTCCTTTCCCCATTATTAGACAAACTCCCACACTGAATTCTTCCTCTCTCGGTCGTGGCAGGGCGAGTCCAAGATAGAGATGTGATTCAATCGAGTGTCAGCATGATTCGGGAGCTTGCACCTAATCAGAACCGATACGCCTCTTTGATGACCGGGATAAACATTTCATCTCCACGATGAGCTTCTCGAGCAATGGGGTCATCGGGCGTGAGAGGGAGTCGACGTCGGGTGGGATCCAATGTTTTATGCATGCGCATTCCTCAATCCCGTGCAACAATGTTGTCGAAGTCTCCTGTGGAAACCAAGTAATCACCCCAAGCAAACGCCCCGGAGTGATCTTCCTAAAATAACTCCTGCACTAACTGTTGATCGGGAGGATTCAATCAGGATCGCGCCTGGTTTCATCCGCTCTGACTCGAGTGAAGTTGTCCTGTGCGCAGAGAAACGACGGGATCACCGACAAGCCGATGCTGTCCGTTTGCTGGAAGCGCCTTCTCTTGGGCACGTCGTTCCTTGGCGCTCCACATCAACCGACCAATAAGTCGGGAGCTGCCGGGAAAGCGTCCCACCAACGGGCAACGATTCTCGGAACTCTCGATACTCGCATGTTACAATGGTCTGCGAGCCTCGGGCAGGGAAAGATCGCCCGATGTCAGATCGGGGAGCTTGCCAAACGCAACGTCTGTTGACAAATCCCAACGAGAGCGAACAGCCTGGAATGAGCCTCAATTGAGATCGATCATCATCCGTTCTTCGCGCAGGTCTTCAGAGCCGGCGCTTCTTCTGATCACAGCAGTCGTTCGCGTCGCTGACCAAGGGGTGGAATCTAACAATTTCGTTAGTAACGCGGTGATTCCGAGATCGTTCGTCTCAACGTCCTGCCTCCATTCAACACGTCACGTTCCGTAACTTCCATCTTTGCGCCTCCTCATGAGATCAGGCTTGGTCGGGTTGAGGATCACCGCTGTTCTGGAAATAGGGAATCATTGGTTGGGAGGGAACCAGCTTGCGGGCACGATGACCCCGCCCCTCCACCATCCTCGGGCAGAGAATTTGAATGTTCTGCAGATAACTCTGAATCGAAGAAACCAGTGGTGTCCTAATACTCGCTTCCGACTTTTCCGAAACGACGAGCCCCGCATCTTCCTCGGATGACGATGTTCCTCCGTCGAGTTGCTCGTGTTTCTTGTCGATGCTTCACCCTGGCGTGGAACATGTGTATAGTACAACTCGTCCTCCACGTCCACGCGACTCTTGGTGACCCGGCTGCCCTTTCCGCTGGTGGATATCATTATGTTGGTGTCACTGGTTGAGCAGCCACTCGGCTTTTCCTACGTCGTATATTGGTCTTCCTTGTCACACGAGTGAGAATCACACGTCATCCCGGACCTTTCGTTGCGTGTTTTCCCTGCTCGCTGCGAACGGGCGTCCTCGGAGTTGACACTCGTTCATAAGATCGGCGTCCGTATTGGAGTCCATTCCTGGTCGTGGAAGTGCCGTCGGCGTTCCCTGCTATCTGAGCCCACTGCGACCTCGCAATCCATGGTGGTCGCCGCCGCGGTCACTGTTTTTCTAACGCTCGCATTTGGACAGAACACCACCGCCCGCCATCACCAACACAATCGTCACTGCTGGAACGGTCGTGATCCATGCGCGAGGGTTCCTACGTAGCGAATTCATTGCAAGGAGCGGGCGTCCGAGCATCTGGCTTGCCAGTTCGCGTGGTCCTGCTCCTCAAGCGATGACACCTGTGCCGCTTCACTCGCTGGCCGTCCTCGTTTCTTTGTTGTTTTCTCTGCAGGGCGTTGCGTGTTTTCATGTTTGCTGTCCAGCTTCTGCCGTTGAGCATCGGGACTACCGCTTCGCAGGTATCGATACTGGTAGGCCTCGCAATCAGTGTCTGTGTTTGCTCGAGTTAGCGATCGCTGTGTCGCAACAGCCGTGTATGTTCAAGCCCTCCCGACTCCCTCCCCGACCCTGCTCGCGCGCTCGCTTCGAACCTCCTCAGCGCGGAAGCAACCGATGGCCCCGGCGTTCATCTGGTTCCCCATGCAAGAGCTGTTTCCTTGGAAAATGCTGCGGCCCTGGGAACAGCTCCCACATAACGATACCGAATCGTGTGTTGCGTTGATCCTTCTGTCATTCGGGAAATCGCTTGCCGACGTCATCCAGCCATATCGACCTGTTCGCAAGTCGACCTCCTCCCCTACTGAAAGAGTACATCGTGTCTGGAGGTCATAGAGCGCTCATTACAGATTTTTTCCCCCGAAGCTGATTGAAACGGTCACCGGCGTGCGATTCGTCCCTCCGGGCGACTCCATTACGGAGAACGAAACATGCAAGAGAGCTTTCGACTGTGGCATTAGAGGAGTAATTAGACGGGTGAGTAAACCACATCGACTGATTGGTTGCTACGACGTGACGGCTCCGTCGTTCTGCAACGGAGGCCCCGCTCGCGAACAAATCTGGCTCTGTTCTCCGAGTGCGCTGCGCCGGCGCCGCCGATTGCGCCGCCGAGTGTCGCAGCTGCGAGCTCCGTGCTCACCTGCTTGGAGCAGCGAATCATGTTTTGCAGAAGTAATCTCACGCTTCTCCGGGAGTCGCATGCACCAGAGAAGGGCCAGTTTCGGGCCACTCTGCTCTGGCCGGAGAACCTGAGAATCAATCAGGACTCCAGGCTGAGGGGTTCGAAGCCCGGACCCCTGTCGTTCATTCCGGAATTTCCCCTTCCGCTGGCCTCGCCCTTCCCCCCTGTTCCCTACCGTCGACGGTAGCAAGGGTTCTGTTGCCATTTTACGGTTGTAATAAGCCCGCCTGGACGCTTGTCTGGCGCCGAAGAAGGAGCCCTCGGCCAGCAGCGACACGCCAGCGGGTAGAGGAGAGGCAAAAGAAAATCCAGCAACGAACAGAGCGACTTGGTTTCCGAGCACGTTTGCCTCCACCGCGACCGCAACCCCTGCCGACCAACGCCACCGCCGCATTACTGGAGGCAAGCGAGGCGAACTGTGGCTGCTGCGCCCAAGTCCGTGACGTCGTCGTCATCTTTGCCTCGAGCTCCAGTCAGCAACAACGGGAGACAAAAAGAACGAAAATACAACAGAAAGTGTACCAGAGTTGAATGAACGTTATACCCGAGCTTCCGGAGAGTCCGGAAGACGCGAAATTTCGTACTCAGGATTCGGTCCAGAGATGGCGCAATGATAACATCTTGCCTCCAAGAGAGATCCTCCCGATGTCACTGAAACCGCCTCTATTGAGCTCCCCCTGTTCGTCGTTTCGCGGCTGTCCTCCTCGAACGTCTCACAGATACGATTTTGTGTAATCGTTGAAGAGCTCAGACTCAGCGTGAGGCGCATTGACACTCTGTAGTATTCCTCGCCACCTGTCCTCCCCATTCACGTTACTCGCACAGTTTGAACTCGGACAATAGGCCTGAAAAACCACTACCCATTCGTACTTTCTGAAATCTTTTCCGTCTCCTGCCAGGTGCAGCTGCAGGAACCTCGACACGTTCTTCCTCAATACTCTTGTCCTGGTTCCTGACGCAGTTGTTCTTCAGCAGCAGCTGTTGAAAGTGCATTCACTTATTTCGCCACTCACAGGGAGACCTCCAGGCCTGCGAGCTGGAATAGTCAACAAAGTTGAAGCAGGCTCAAGTGTAGATCCCGACCTATTTCTCACTCGACCGCTCCCCCACTTCCATAGCCACTCTTCCTACTTTTTCCCACAGCCACCTCTTTCCCTCGTCTCCCTCCCCCGAGGGCTCCTTTTAGAGCGCACTCCATCTATCAAGTCTAAAAAGGCCCAATGAAGCTCGCCAGCGTCTCCTGAGGCAACGGCCCTGGGAGCAGTCGCGTCTTTGGACTCCTGAGTTGGTCTTCGTCCCGTTCTGCGCCTTGCGCGTCCTCATTTCCCAGCATCAGAACAGTTCTCCACTTCACGCCCTCTAGAAATACTCCATCGCGACTGGCTCGAAAACATTTTCCTCTGTTTGCTTATCCAGTCTTCCCTCCCGGTGTCTCACAACGCTCTGCGGTGAACGTGTCTGCTGTTGACTCAACGTCGAACGCACGAGGGGACCGGCCGCGGCGGCCAACTCGCACCGGGACGAGCCGCACCACCCCCCTCGATATACAATAGCACAGCATTGATAAACGAGCCGTATTTGAAACATAAGATATACATATATCCCATAGCCGTACGGGCTGAGCGGAACAGACTCTTGCTGTCCGTCCGTCCGTCATTCCGTTCGTTTTCGCCGGCGGGCTGTTCACCAAGTCGGTGCGTGAGTCCGTTCGTCCGTCCGTCCATTCATTCATTCGGCTGCGTGCCGCCCTCTCGATTGTGCGATCGCGGACTTATATTCTGCCGTCGTCTTACTGTTTTGCCCAAGAACACGAACGCTCGGCAGGTTCCCACGCAGACAGCAAGCAGGCGACCAGGCAGACAGGCCCAAGAGCTGAGAGCCGCGGCGGCGGCAAGAGCTCACCTGTACCTGGCCAGCCTCACAGAAGGTCCGCCAATTGGTCCATGCGTTGTTCGGCTGAGGAGGTGATTTGTGGTGCAGGAGAAGCCACGTGCCATCTGTCGGTGTGGGGAGGAATTCTCGTTCTGTTCCTACGTTTTCCCTTCGCCAGTATTTTCATCGGCCCCGAGCGGAACGAGAGAGAGGAACAATTCGACTTCTCCAGCGGTCTTGTTTTATGGCCGTGCGCCTGTTCCCGCCATGTCGGTCAGAATCTCCCGTTTCCCAGCCCCTCGAACAGACGAGAGCACGTATATCTGACTCCATCCAGGCTCGGGAATCTCGTTGCATGCTCAGTGGCCGCCCGGTGGTTCGGCAGACCGAAGGAGGCAGCGGAGAAAATAGAGGGAAGTGTTTTCGTGAAGTCCTGTTTTCTCATGAAGAATACGGGTTCAAATGCGGAGTGGGCGCCGGACGGAATTCGCAATTGTTCAGCGCGGACCGACGGAAACTCGAGCAGATCGGTGGTCCATCAGCGACTCGGAGCGGAACAAGGGCGCGAGGCTCATGATCGAATTGGGAATTCACGTTTCGATTCGGGAGCAAACAGGAGAGCAGGGGGGGAGGGGAGAATACGTTGTCGGGGAGAGTGAGGGGAGATCGGCAACGGGGACAGGGACAAATACAACGATGGCCGGGGGAATACGAAGAAGGGACATGGAAAACCATCTGTTCCGACCGGCAGACGATACGCCAGGGGAGTTTGAACAAGGAGAGAGAGGGCGGCCACTCGGTGGGCCGACGCGACGTTGAAGTTGAGCGAGAGAAAGCCTCAATTTGCTGATGGCTAATATCGCAGCTTTTCCCGTTTCTCTCCGTTGGTTCCGGACGCCCAGTGAGATGATTAGACGCTTGAGGAAACGGGGTCGCGGCATCACTAGGAATTCGAGCTTCGGAGTTCTCCGAAAGAGCAAACTTCAGAGGGGAATGGAGGAAACGCCGACACAGGATGGGGAGGGGGGGGGGGGGCACCGACCTCCAGGACGGCCTCGTCGCAGAAATAATTTTGCGCCCTCGCTAATGTCTCCGCAGTAGCGAAGGCGACGCCGACGACCATTTGTCCGCTCCCGTCTCCGTCGTTCAGTGGTTTGCAAGATGTGCGAGATGATCATCGTGGGATCGTCCTTCGGATCCCAGATCTTTGCATCGGATCGTCTCTCCTCGACGCTCTCTGATACAGACTGTGTCTGAGGGGCAGGCGGGGAATAGCAGGACACGGACGGGAAGAAGGCACAATGGAACGAAATACTGGGAGGAAGCGAGGAGGGAGGGGGTGCGCGTGCAGGGGTGACGACGAAAATGATGAAGAGGAAAGGAGAAATCGCGTGGGGGACGTACAGGAAGGAGGTTTGAAAAGAAACTGCAGGAGCATGTGAGGAGAGAGCATACGCAGCCAGCAGCAGGAGGAGGAGTGGACTCGTGAGGACAAGGAACGGCTGAGTGCCCTGAAGGAACGTGACGTAAGCGATGGCCTAAAGGGAGTCCGAGCATGGCTGAGGGGCGTAAGGAGAACGGAGGAACGATGACGACGAGGACGTCGGAAAGTGGGACTAGCTCGACATTGCGGGTCTTTATTATGTTTAATGAACTTCATTGAGAACTCGCCGGGGACCTCATTATCCACACTTTGGCAGCGATGCCCGCCCCCACCCACCAGGGTCTGGTTGTGTTTCGCCAAACGTCCACCGTGCTCGAGCGCCAGTTTTTCGCTTCACCCAGCGACGTTTCAGTTAACTGAATTCTCAATTTGGAAAAGCACTAAAAAACTTCCTCCGCGGCACGTTTCCCTTGTTCATTGATCGACGAGACAACGGAAAACCGTAGCTATTCTATGGAAATCCTTCAAGTGTAGAGGATTCAGCAGTTTCACCTCACGAGACCTCATGAACTCTTGGAATGGTTTTATTTATGCTTCGGGCAGTTCTCGGCCAAGGGAAGGGGGACGGCGACGCGGCATTATCTGATTCTGCTTTTCTCCCGACCCTTGCCTTCATCACATAACTGCCCTCAGTCTTGGCAGCGTTCCCTCCTCGCTCATCGTACTCCTCCGCACCCCGGTCCAACACAAGCTTCTATCGTCCGTGCATTAGCTCTGAATGGACAGCGTCTGACAAGGGTTTTAGTGTTTTCTTCCATTCCTCTTCGTTTTTATCCGTCCGCGAACACCCCACCACGACGACCATCGGGTCCGCCGTCTTCATGATATTCCTCTGAGCCCAGGTTCTAACTCATCCTCCTCATCGTCATCATTGTGGTCAGTGAGTGACACGCGGCTCCTCCCATCCCCGCGTCCCAAAAACCTCAATGTATATCCCAGCAAGTGAGCGATGCTGCCTGTGGTGGGGTTGCTGTGAGGTTGCCGGAGAATGGGAAGCTTAAAGCGTCATCTTTCTCCTGTCACCCGGCCTCAGATTCCTCTTAATTGTCACTAAGTTGCCTGAAAGTGCTTCACGTCGCCCATCGTCTCTCTCTCTCGCTCTTGGCGCGGAATCTCTCTCGTTACTCTTTCAGATTTCTCCAGTTCTTTATGTCGAGCTCAACCGAGACAAGTGAAAGGACATCGTGGATCGCTGGGGCTGTCGGTTTCAGGGAGCGCCGCAAGCAAGAACGAGTATACAATCGTTTTGTTGTACTTTCGAGTCCTATGTGGGAGGGATCTCTCACAAAAGAGTTCCGCTTGTAACAACTTCACAAGAAGATAACTTTTTGTGGAACTCCAATGTTCATTGTTTGCAAACCCTCTGACCAACGACGTTTCTCGTGCGCGGAAGCTAAGAACGATATGATAGTACGATCTGTTGTCCACGGAGAACAATCGAATCAACCATGAGTCTGAGTTTACAAGTGCAATGTGTACAATGAGAGTAACGGTGCATTCTCTTCCGGAGAGGGTAGTGATACTCAGAAGAGGGGAATCTCATCTAGGACACGAGGAGGGCGATGACAAGCTGATCATCTGAAGCCACTCTAAGCCTTGGGCCAGAGCCGAGTCTCGACTTCCCGGCTGCGAACTTGAGGCTAGCTTCTGGAATTGTGGCGTATCCTATGACAATTGAATGCTTGTCGAGAGTTTCAGAAATGCTGTGCCGCCAGTACTCGAGCGATGCCTAATACGACGCTTGATGCGGGTTCGAGGCTAGTGTCTGCTGAGTTGACAGCCGTACTCGACCCGACTTGTTGTCGTTCCGTCAAACCCAACGCTACAAGGGAGCCCGCCGTGGCTGTGGTTCCGCGAGTTCGTTGAGTTCCGACGTCGGGTCGGACTCCCATGTTTGCCGTTCGCGCACTCGCTTTCTGTTCGTACGTTAACGATCGGGCACAAGAACCGAAAATCTCCTATCATCCGATCCAGCAACGGCAGCATCGGAGTGGCGAGCCTACTCGTAGATTAAATCGGCGGTACACGGCTTGTTCTTACGAGCGACCTGCACGGTCTCGAGCCGGTAGAGTCTACGAGCGTACGAGTTTTGAGCGGATACATCTCGCCGCACATTCGCGACTCGATGCAGACGGCGCGTTTTCTACCTCGTTGTCGCTTTCCCTGTTGGATCTTTCCTTCTCGTTTATGAATTTGCGCAGGGTTTTCCTTCCCGAGAGTCGGGGATCGGGACGCTGGGCGCGAATTCGCACCGGGCCATGACGTGGGATGCGGCATTTAAAAAAATTCATCACATCGGATGAATGGAATTGTTGGCCGGGCAGAACAAGCGTCGTCCAAGACTGCGGGCGCGACCAACGACCCTCGAGGCAGCAGACGGACGGAGCGGAGAGCCAACATGTTCCCGAGGGGACTGGAAGTTTGACGGATCGCTCTTGCTGTTAGAATATGCGCAAAAAGTGGAATCACGGGAATCGGTAACTCCCATTCCAGGCCCTGAAAGAGACCAGAGAAAATGTCACCGGAACGAGCTGGAAACAAGTTTGAGTCTCCGTCGAACGGTTGCGAGTATCCACCGAAACTATCCACACGGTCAATCAGCTGGGACGCAGCACCTTTGCAACATACGTTTTTGAATCGTAACCTTCTTGAGAACTCCAAGGTTGTTCCCCACCGTTCCCTCGCTGTGAGCAGGACTCCAGGGCGCTCATGAAAAATTCACACGTTCCGTCTAGCGTTACCCATACCTCTTCCCGTGCAATGAACATTCTCAGGCAGATCCGCTGCGCTACAGTTCGAGCGGCCAGAGGGCGAGCGATCTCGAGCGAATTTCCTTCTTGGTGCGGGATCGCGCCCTGGTTTACGTCATGATCGCGGAGATTGTGTGCAGGTTCATGCGTACATCCTCCCTTCGATCGAAATCCGTGGTCCACTCCAAGCTGCCAGACTCACTAGTCATCATCATCATCGTAAGCGCAGCGGACGTCCACGTCTCGAAAAACTGATAAGAAGCAACATCTGCAACCTCGTCTGAGCCGAATTTCGAAATGGAGGAGTTTCTGCAAGAAAATCTAGTTTTTCATCTCTGTCCTCGGTTCTCCTGTCGATCAGTGTCTCGAGGATATTTCTGATCGAGAGCCACGCGAAAGCGAAGAGGAACTTCCGGAACGGCAGGCTATTAGGCCGTCGGCGTCGTGGGACGGCCGCTCTCACCACGGGCAAGACCTAGTCGACGGAAAGAAGGACGCTGCCAACGAGGACGAGCGAGAAGACAGCCAAGACAACCATAATATCGAATGTCTAGTGCTGAAATGCACTCTCTCATCTCCCTTCTTTCCGTGCTCTCCTATTCGCTTGGAGAAGATTGTTGTTGTCGTCGCCAACGCTGTCGGCGATCGTGAAGGCATCTCGGAACCCCCATTGTGCTCCATCAGTCGACTTCCGATCGTCGGCCGCCATGAGCCATTAAATTCACTCCACCATTCAGCTCAATATGAGCAGATTCCCTCATGAAAATCCCGAGAGATATCCTCCTCATCCTCATTTATAACAGAGTCAATGATTTCAAGCTGTCATTCACCTGTTGTTGAAGGGTCAGTCGATCTATTCAAATCACATGACAGACCGTACCTGACTAACATAGTTCTCGATGAATAATTCAAACAAAGTCTATTGGCTCAGGAGAACTACTTTGCTCGGGAATGATGGGCTCTTATCGCT
Organism: Phytoseiulus persimilis; assembly: GCA_037576195.1. Classification (NCBI taxonomy): domain Eukaryota; kingdom Metazoa; phylum Arthropoda; class Arachnida; order Mesostigmata; family Phytoseiidae; genus Phytoseiulus; species Phytoseiulus persimilis. The sequence goes on from CM075104.1 coordinate 5,478,200, forward strand.
CTGAAGGTCAGCTCATCAAGCCAGCACGTGTACCTCATTCGAATGCCTCTTGACAGGTACATGTGGGCTTCACCCGGACGACGTCACGGAGAAGCTCCCCGAAACTAAACGTCGAATCTTCGAGAGAGAGATAGTGGATGACAATACAGATCATTCGAGCTCTCAGCGAGGTCGTCAAGGACTTCGTTGCATGCGACGATCATTTGAAAATGTTATTTCTCAACCATTCCATGAATTTGCGGCATGCTTCCGACATCCAGACCCAGTCGCTATTTGCTCGCCACGGTTCCGGATGACCTCAAAGTCCACTCTCGCCGCCTCCCGAAGACCTCTCGCTTTCGTCGTCGGCCGATCCTGTCAATTGACGCATTGTCCAAGATCGAAATGACCCCCTGCATACGAGCGTCATCTAGTAGATATGCGATCGCCTCGTGAATAGAAAGCGGCCTCCGAGGACTCGACGTGTGAGACCTGTAGATCGATGGGTACGACAGAATTTTCCCAGACCGAATGGGAGGCCGGAGGACTTCCCGGACACGAGAGGTCTTCGTGTGCGCCTCAGTGGAGAACTTAGTGAACTTGTCCAAACAGGTCGAGGAAGACGCAGCATCGACGGTATCCCTGATGAAAATAGAAACCCAAACGTGCCGAATATCGAGAGCGCGTGAGCAAACTGCACCTCAATCGTCCGCAGGAAGTTCGCTCTCGCTTTCCTTCTCAGCAACGGCACAGAATCCCACGGCGTCCGTAATTCTTCGTTAGTTTGCCCTCAAGTGCTGCGAGCTCGGCAGTTCTGTGAGCAGGCCATCGGACGTTGGTTCTGGTGCCGTTGAGGCTCGTTCACGCCGCCGCGCTGACCAGCGGGATGTCCTTCCCTTTCGAAGGAATTACTACCTTTTAGTCCTGGCTGCCTGCCGTTTCCTTATCCAGTTTACCGTTTCACTGAAAAGTTTTCCGATCGGCTCTCCGAGCGCTCTGACACCGTGTGTCATATTCAAGAGGTCCGGAAAAGACGCAAGCCCAGAGGGAAGGTGCCGGCTCTGGAATTTCTTTCGTCAAACGGGCCTCGCCATTCCTTGCTCGCTGCTCCTGAGCGTTGCGGGCGGTGCGGTTCCTCCCTCCGTCCTTGCTGGCGGTCTCGGTGGCCCGGAAGGCAATCTGACCGCAGTAAATGGACTCTATCTATTGATATAAAAGTGCATCGATTCGATATGGCGGCGGCGGCGGAAGCGGGCAGGAGAATCCGGGGCGACCGAATGGGTCAAAGAAGGGCGGGAAGGGCCGGCCGTCCAGCCACCCGGCACTAACAGCTCCTAATGTTTGGTTGACACTCGCTTGGAAAACTTTGCCACTAGAGCAAATTGCCTCTTGATGTCTTGCCTCTCGTTAGTCAGCGTGATGGCGTCGAGAGAAGCGATCCCATTGGCATGTTATTTCGTGTTATGACTGGCACCTAGTCGTCCCTGCGCCAGGCCAGCAGCCACGCCTCCTTGGATGTGTTCTGCATATTTTGACCCGCTTCCTTGTCCTTCCGCAACCAATCCATCCGGAACGGCTCCTCTCGCTCAGCGAGCTTCGACGGGGAAACGCTCCGTTTCTTCTCTGGATTCACAGTTCGCTCCCAAGCCCCCTCGACGCGGTCCGAACGAGTCCCGAAAATACGGGTGCTTAGTCGGATTCGAGAGACGGGCTGTCTAGTTGGGCCTGACTGCTTGTCGCATATCTTCATTTCTACGCAAGAGCTGCAATGAGTTTCGTTAAGGAGGGAACGTGATCCCACAAGAGCTGCCTGGGCCGAGTCAGGCCGCTGGTCCCTTGTTTGAAACGGGTGTCACTGTTTAAGAAATAACATTCATTCTCTTTAGACCCCAACGTCTCCCCGCACTCCCGACTTCCTCTGTACCTCCTCTCCCCTCAGACCGATCCCGACGCAGACCTCTACAACGTAGCCCGCTTCCTTGCTCGTGGTATTCGTTGTCGTTCTAATCTTACTCCACCGTTTCTCACCCCGCTCGGTCTTCCCGAGTCGTCGTCGGAGGTCCCCAGGCAAGCGGACTAATTTCGTTGCGGTCTTAATCATACGTTATGAGGGTGTGCAGGTGTGCTGCGACAAGACTTCAGACGTGTTTAGTGACAAGGTGTAGCTGTGCCATGCATGCCTCACGTGAGACCTCAGCCAGAGCCTTCACTTAAAAGCTATCAAAAACTGCTCAATCACAGTTCGTTTCTGGTCTCCGAATCCCACACATCTCCCGCGGCACGATCCTGTGGGGATCTAAGCTGGAATGCGCGATAGGTCGAAGGAATGGCCGAGGGATCTGCGAAGCCTGACGGAATGCTTCTTCTCCTTCCAGCTCCACACCGATTGTGCGAGAAGCGGTCGCGATAATGGAATGACCGCGTCATTTTCAAAACGTCGAAGGTAAGAGCGTTCATCGGAGTTCACAGAAGGGAGCTGGATGCTCCCGCGATATTATTCACTTTGCCGGAGTACGATGCCGAGGTTGGGAAAGCTTCTGCTCGGAGACAGATGTCGACGTGTCGAGGCATTTCAAACCGGATCTTTTCGTCCTGTTGGAGGAAGAGTCTGGCCACCTCGGGGAATGGAATCGTTGCTGGATTCGGCTGTCGTTTCGCTGCGCTGGGCGGATAGAATCAGAAAAGAAGAGGAGAGGCGGACGTAAGACGTTCGTGAGAGTATCCGCTTTCCTCCCTTTGTGCTAGGGTCATTGAGGCCTTATGACGTTCGTACACAAACCATATCTCCTCGCTGCTGAGGCTGTTGATGACGTCGCCATCATCAGCAACGCCAGGGTCGTTGCTGTTGTCCAACTATTAGGTAAGTCAAAAAGTTCGTAGCGTTTTTTACCTATTTTTCAAGAGCCGAATTCCTGTACACAAGAGTCTTTTTATTGAATGATATATTGGCCGTTTTGTTCTATGACCTTCGCCCATCGGTCAGGTAAATCGAAGATTCCCTTCTCCCAGAACTTGGTTTCCTTCTTTCCAAAAAACTGATTGAGGTGATTTTTTATACCCTCCAAAGATTCGAATATTTCTCCATCAAGAGAGTTTTGAAGAGACCGGAACAAGTGATAGTCTGACGGTGCAAGGTCGGGACTATAAGCTGGGTGTGGCAGCACATCCCAGTCAAACTCCGCCAATTTCTGCCGAGAGCGCAAACTTACGTGGGGTCTCGCATTATCATGTTGAAAAACGACGCCCCATCTGTTCGCCAATTCTGGGCGCTTTGTTGCTACTGCGGTCTTCAAATCCTCAAGCTGCCTGCAGTAGACTTCGGTGGTGATGGTCTGACCCGGCGGGAGCAGCTCGAAAAACACAACGCCCTTGCAGTCCCACCAACAGCTCAGCATCACTTTTTTTTGATGAATTTCGGGTTTGGGGACGGCTGCGGCCCGTGAACCTTTGGGGACCCAGCTTTTTCTATGCGTAGCGTTCCTGTAGAGTATCCACTTTTCATCGCCGGTTATCAGTCTCTTCAGAAATGGTTCATTGGCATTCTTCCGGAGAAGAGTGTGGCTTGTATCCACACGTCTTTCGAGCTGGCGATCGGTGAGGTCATGAGGCAGCCAGATATTCCTCTTGTTTGAGAAGCCAGCTTGATGGAGGCGATTCCAAACGGTTCCATGAGAAACTCCCGTCGAGTCTTCAATTTCTTTGATGGTCAGGCCGGGGTTTGAAGTTACCAGGCTAATGATTTCATCGGGTTCCACAACTTGTGGTCGTCCTGATCTGGGCTCATCTTCAAGATTAAAGTTTTCAGCCTTGAAACGGGTAAACCACTTTCTAACCGTAGAACTTTGAAGAGCATTCTCCCCGTAAACTGCAGATATTCTTCGAGTGGTCTTCGCTGCATTCAAGCCTTCGCGGTAGCAGAACAACATTATGTGTCGAAAATGCTGCTTTTGGTCCTCCATCGCAAATTCTTCCTGATTTTACGAACTCGACGATAAAGTCTGAAACGATACACCGGTAGGAACTCTAGAGCCCGCCTAAGAACGTAAACGAACAACCACTGTAGTAGGCGGCTCTTGTGCGGAGCGCGGGAATTTCAAAAATGTCGGATCAAAAACGCTACGAACTTTTTGACTTACCTAATATAATACAACCACAAAGAATCGCCGAAGCCGTTCTTCCTTCCGTTCCACAACCTCGAGAAGCTCCCAGTTTTCATTTCCTCTCCCGCCGCCAGGCGAACGACTCGGGTTGGGGAGGAAGAGCACGAATTCAGTGAGTTCTCCTTATTCCTTACCCGTTCAGCTTCTACCGGCTGTCAAGCCGCGATTCACCAGAGCATCCACCGCCAGCTCCGCGAGTGAAGTTAATTAACACGGGGACTCTCCGTCGGATGGGGCCGGGTGCAGAACAAACAGGCGTGTTACAGTTGGCGACAAATTTAACAGTCGGGCGGACGGTCGCGGAACATGAAGCGCGATGGGGTCGGGTTGCACCACCTGCCGCACTCCAACTTCAAGCTCTCTTGATTCCGGCGCAGCCTGTTGAGTGTTTGATGAATTGGCCTCAGTTAAAACTCGATTTGTAGCTGTCAAAACTCACACAATTCACATGGCTGAGCGGCCACAAATCTCTTTCCTGAGTCCCGGCTGAACAGTTCCGCTGGACCCTTGAGCTTCGTCAGGGGCGGAACCCCGTGCTCGGCCGGGTTGAGTCGAATCGCGGTTAGGCTCAGGTTTCTGTTTCGATCCAGTTTATGAATATGGAGCCGGGGTCCGGTGGGTCTGGCCGCAGACCGTCCTCGGACACACGGGAATCGTCATTGTCGTAATCGACGGCGAAATTCGCCCTCTATCTTTCCACGATTCAATCATGAGAGCTTGCGTGACTTCATTGTGTCGGGAGACGAGTGCAGTCATCTTGAGGCGGTCGGTCGGTCTGTCCTGGAGTCGGTGACAGTGGGGGAGGGAACATCCGCCTTGAAGACGTCCCGAGGAGCTTTTTCCATCCGATCTGACTCTGCGCTCCTGAGCCCTCCGAGGTTGGCACTCCCTGGCACCGGTTCTGGATCAACCTGGACTTCAAACCGTCCGAGCCTGGCTTGTCCGACACGCGGGCACACATGAGCGGCCGATGGTGAGCACAGCGGAGATTGTTGCGAGGGCTTCAGTGTTGTGCCACAATATTCGTCGGACAGAATACGCGTTGTTCCACGCTCTACGCTCGCCGTCTGCTGTGCCTATCGAAAAGCTCTACCCCAACTCTATTGTCTCTGCTCCATCTCTGTCGGTTACATTCTGTTGGCGATGGCTCTCGCGATGCTCCATTCACGGCGGAAAGATAGCGAGCAGAGCAGCCGACCCACGACCCCGGGTCCACCATGGGAAAGCCCCTCAGGCGGGAGGTGTACCACCACAACCCTTCCTGCCGAACACGCAGTCTTCTGCTCCTCTGAGATCCGGCGTGTGCAGTAGCACCGAACACTTCTCTTACGAGCTTGTCTCTATCGTTTCGGGTACGCCTATTGCGTGTACTGCGCCGTCGCGAGAGGCACAGCTCCTGCTCCAGGAAATCCGTGTCCGTCGGGTTGCCTGTCGGTTCCACGGTTGAGCTGTTCGCAGTGTATCTATAGTTCAGCAGCTCGAGTGTTTGTGCTCTGGCTTTTCGAGAGTCATTGACCGACTCACTCAATCGGTTGCGGCGTTTTTAGATCACAACAGCTGGGTCCTCACTTCCCGAGTCGTCGACCGACCGACCGAGGATCAGGATGCCGACTGGTGATACGCAAACGGAGAGAACCAACGAAAAACGGGCCTCGCTCAGCTGGTTCTGCTATTTCCCGAGCTGGCTCCTCTGCGAGCGATGTCCAGAACTCGCCTCGGGAACCATTCCCGGGAAGCACTCGGTCGCAGAGGCTTCTCGGACCCCCCTGCGATACCGGGGGCTCCTGAATTGCGCTAACAGCTGCGTCTCCCGCAGGCAGTTCCGAAATTCCCGGGGTCGAAACGTGTCCAGCGGAAGTCGAGGGCAGCTCACCAGGTCGTTGGTGTTCCGGGGACAGACTGTGAACAGAAGTTCGCGTCGAAGCTACGAATTCGCCACATCCGACTGTTTGACGGAAGATCGACACTTCGAAGGATGCGATGACATCGGTGAAAACGGAAGCGAACGGAGAATCTCATCGAGTGCGGGAAGATACCAATTGACCCCTTCGTCTCCAACTCTCGGCGGTCGCGAGGAAAGGCATGCAGTCCTTGTGCTCCGCTCCCCTCCCTTCGAGGAGGAGTCTTGGCTTAACATTAACTCCCCCCTCTAGTCACGCTTCCACGCAAGGGGTTTTTGTGAGGCAGGTCTCGGAAGTTCCGATTACAGGAGGGCACCACCGGTCGCCGGCAACAGGAAGACTCTCAAGCACGTGAATTCTCCGTTCAGATGTTCCACGGAGTTCCCTTCGGTGAGCGCGTTTGGTTCTCGAGATGGATTAAATTGCCTCCTCGTTATTCAGAAAAGTTCCATCAGTTTCCCTCTGTTAGAATCGGAATACAACAGCGGCTCTCTCAGCACGTCGCGACTCCTGTGACCAAGTATGTCCTCCAGCACCACCGATGGAGACTTCGTCAAATGCAACGAGAATTCCTGATCAATCATCTCGTTTCCTGGTACCTATAAGAGTAACTCTCGGCGGTTATCCCTCGCCTCTGCTGCGGCCTTCGCTCCCCCATCCGGTAACTAGGGACTCATAGAAGCGTTTGAGAGGAGCGAGAAACTCAGACGGAGAGAGGATGGAGGCTTAGCTCGTTTCCGGGAGTCCCACGAGGAGAATATGAGATCGACATTCAGCTAAGGCGTGCAAGTTTGTAGTGATCGTCACATCCCGACTAGAGGAGGGGCCGTGCTGTGACCTTCTGCCACGATGAGCTGCTCCGTTTGTTTCGAGACGGCGATGCTCCCAGTTCTCGAAAAAGCGGAGCAGTGAGGAGTGTAGAATTCTCTCTTGGCAAGGTACGCTGTTCCGTACAAGACGGTAGTCGCTGAGCTTTTACGAGTCTCGCTTGGTTCGCTTCGTTCCGACGTTGCAGTCTGAATGGTCTGGTGACTGCCTGCCTGCTTGCCGTTTCGCTGACTGAGTTTTGCCAGGTTGCTGCTTATTCGAGGAGCCGGGCGTACGGCGAGCGCTTGTTTGACGCCTATCCGATTAAAGAGCACAGCAGAGCAGGGATTCGTGCTGCATACTCAAAGAGAGCTTTCCCGGTCTGAGAGAGAAGACCCCGGAAACAAAGACGCCAGAGAGCACAGTACAGGACAATCTGAAGAAGTTGGCTCCCTCGTTGGATGCTTGACTGGTTGGGTTGACGTTTTCTCTTGTCATCAAAGCTCTCCGTCCGCGCTCGTCTCCATTGGCTAGATGAGGACGTCGACGGTGGCGAGGACGGGTTTCCTCGGGCTAACGGCTCCGCCGCCACCAGATTATATTGGAGTCGTCCGAATCGAGGAGTGCGGAAGATCTTTCAATGCAAATTCCGTCCAACCTCCCGAGGCGCCAACAGTCCGATTCCTGAACCGAGGAGGAAAGGACTCGATCGGAATATGGCGTCGAGTGTTCCCGGAGTCACATCAAACCGGAGGCCGGGAGGAATTCGAGGAAGCTTGAAAACTGGATGATAAGAAAATCTCCTTGGTGGCTCCAAATCCTCTGCAAACCTTTTCCGCTCAAATCGATTGTCTCGTCCCGACTTTCCTATATGTGGAGGGTGTTCTGGTTTTGATACGCGGGGGAGCCCTCAGAGGAGACGAGCCATAAGGATTGTCGTCGTGATGGGTTTCGGAATCCGTTTGCCAACTCCCGAACTCCCGCTCTCCTTCATCGGACTTCTCACGACTCCCCAACGCAGCCGGAAGTCGCCGAAGCTGAACTCGTGCTCTTGCTTTTTTATTTGCCTGGACTTCGTTCATCCGATTCGGCTCTCCGACCAGCAAGCTGAAGAGCAGCAGTTCGCTCCGAAAACAGCGACGATGTCCTCGACCAACGAAGGTTCGGCTTGCGAAATATCCACAAACTGAGTTGGAAGCGACGAACTCTATCGTTTGAACGAGCGCGTATTATCTATTTTCATCCAATTCCAGACGAGCTCAGTCCTTTCCAGAATATACTTTGCTTCCTCGACGGGAGCTCGGCTCGTTTCTCGGTTTCCGCTTCGGTGGAGGAGAAAAATGTCTGCTTTCTGCCCAAGTTCCTGAACCGCAGTTTCGGGAGTTCCAGCTCGTAAGAGGGTGGAATGAGTGAGAGTGTAGTATATATTAGCAATGGGCGTTTCCTGGCCCGTGGAATCAGGAGGGTAGCGGCGCAACCTTTTTTGCGGTTTGACCTCCACACCGTACGGCTGAGGTCAACACCGTGACCCAGAAGAAAAGCCGACAGCCAGACAACGGGGCGAAAAGCCGGAAAATGTAGGGGGCGGCAAAGATTTTTAGTCAAGACTGTCGTTCCAGTTCCTGTCGTGACTCATCGCTGCTCGTCCTGCGTTCGCGCCATTCGCCGTGGTGCCATTCCTGTTTTCGACGTCTCTCCTCCATCATGGTTGCAACAACTCATTTATATTCCGGTGTTCGACAGCATGTGTAAATTTCATCGATATACCCACGTCGGCCGGCGAGGTTCTCCCTTCACGCTTATGGATTCACTTCGAAGCGGAGGTGAAGACACAGGACCTGGGGTGCGGAGAGGAACAAGAAGACTGTTGGGAATATTTGTGGGACCCGGGCTGGCTGGCTGGCTGGCCGTCCGGCCGGTCGACCGAGTTTCGAACTCCCCCGGAGATCGGGGCCCAGGGACTACAAGTGGACTTCCACAGCGACTCCCAAAATCTATCGGCACACGATTTCCCCAAGAGGACTTCGTCCACATCAAAAGCGGTTCGAAGCCTGGGCATGGGTCCTTTCCCGAATCCACTCATTCGATCTGTTCCCCGGGCTTGTCGATAACAACATCGTACATTTTGGATGCGAAGATTGATATTTCCCTGTATTCCCGATGTTTCCACGATTCGTACTCGCGTCAGGTTCGCCTATTTCCTCGACTCGCTCACTTCCCCGTCACCGCTCGGAGCGGTTTGATCGTTCGTTGGTGGGAATTTCCGACTAGTGGATATTCCCTTCATCGCGCCTGCCGTCGTTTCCTCAATGGGAAATCTTGCATCTGCGTATCTTGTGGGCCAAACAGCGTCGGCCACAACGAGGAGGAGGGAAAATTGGATGAGAGCGTCAAGAAGACGGATCTCAGGCCCTAAGCTGGAAAACCTGGACCCGATTTCCATAGACACTGGACTGCCCGAGGCGATTTTGTGCTTTGAGGTATGCGGACTGGGAAATTCGATTCGACAGGAGAAAGATGTCAATATTATATTTCCCCCCACTCTGGTGGACGCTCCGAAACGGGCAACGTTATCCGACGGGCCGGGAGGGTCGTGTTGGGCCCAGAGCCCCTCTCATACAACAATTGAGGCGATCGGAAGGTGATCGCAATTTTTTCTACATGAATGATATTTCGAAGCCTCTTCGCTGAATGAGGCATAAACGAGGACTAGACGCGATTCTCAAAAGGCATACGAGAACGCCTAGTTCTTTCGTTGGTTGGGATAAACTGCGCATGTGTCGTGACGTCAGTCGTCGGCATACATATACGTGTACAAAGTAATCAAAATCTGATGGGAGCGCAGTTCATTGACGGAGGCAAGCTGGTCTTCCAGCCGGTGGCCTGCGTTCGGGCCGACCGCTTCCTCACATGGCAACGAACAGGCAACGACCCAGCTCGCGAGGGCAACAGTCCGACGAGAAGAAAGATATATCTTTAATATTCATAGCGGCCAGTCGCAAACTTCATCATGCTGTGTGTGTGCCTCAGTGACTGCCTTCGTGCCCGCCCGGTCGCCGTCATAGAGATTATCATAAGAAAACTAGGCGGAGAAACTGAGACTGCCTATATTGCTCCAACAACGGGCTTCCATCCGCCTCCGTCGAGGTTGTTCAAGTTTGCCCAGCTCGGATTCATGCGGCTCTGCCTTCAGCTCAGCTCGGAACACCTTTGTCCCCTATCCCTCGCACGTTCAGTATCCTCATCCTTCACATTGCTTCATCTTCCAATCATTAAACTTTTCTCTCCCCTATTCCACCACGCATCCTATGCTGCCCGGGCATTCTTTCCGACGTTTGCTCGTGATTGTATCGTCCCTATCGCGGCATTTGTACACTTCCAGACAACGGTCAGGGCGGACCGGCCTGGAAGAGGGTTGGAGAGAGATCGCGGAACCTCTCCGAATCGGGAATAGATCCTCATTTTGTCAGCCGCCAGTTGACTTCTGGCCGCATTCCTGCGAATTCCCTCAGCGGCAGGCCCAGCAAGCTCGGCAGAGGGCGGTCTCGGTTTTGAGGAAACCGGACTCAACTGAAGCTCGCAGAAATATTGGTCGGTCGACGCGGACATCTCCAGACAGAGCTGGTCAACCACATGCTCTCCAAGTCTACCTCCGGAACAAACGAAGTTCTCCGATCCAACCGTCTCGTGGCCGGGGAGGACGTTCTGATCTTCAAAATGAGCTTCAATAGTTCTTACAAGGTGCTGTCGTTCGAGCACTCCAACGGTTCGTTCAACGTGGGCGGCAATGCGCCCCTGGAAAGGCTCAGCGCGCCAAATACATGAACCGCGACCGAGAAAACAATGTGGGAGTGAAACGTTCAAGGACTGCCCGGCCTGAAACGGGGATTGCTTTTGTCGTGGAAGTCCGCAGGGCTAACGAAGAGAACTGCCTCAAAAAGTGTCGAGTCACGAGGCCGTCAGTGGCACACTCTCTCCCGGCTGGGAGTGTTCCTCCGCTTTGCCCCCAGCTCGAGTTTACGGCGAGTGGAAGGCATTCAGCCATCCAGTCATCCGTCGTCCGCGCCGTCAAGCGGTCTCAGTTTCGCATTTTTCGCATTCCGTCTCTCTACGCCAGTGCTCTTTCCTTTAACGAGAAGTTAATTACAACCGCTCTCTGCTTCTATGGCTCTCGTGGGCTGACGCACGAAAAACGAGAAACTAGGGCCACATTCCAACCCTAGAGAATATCCGCTTCAGACTCGGCACGAATTCTGGACCGAGACTCAGGTTCGCCATTGTCCCAAGGTGACGTCGTTAAGGAATTCGCACGGGATCACTCACGATGAGCCATGGAGCCGGTAGGGTTCGAATGGAATTTTCGATCCCGAAATCCGCGGGAACCGTACCGCGCCTGAACCCCGTTCACTGGTCGTGGCGAACGGAGGCGGTGATTCGTCCTTCCGTCTTTCGAGAGTTTGCCTTGAAAGGACTACGACCCTGGGGAGCAGCATCCCAAGAGCCCCGTACGGGGGTCCCGTTGCGAGGTAACGAATGCAAGCTCACACAACAGCGGCGAGGGGATCTGCTTTGCGGCGCGGAGTGTCACTCGGAGGGAAGAAAATCAACACGTAGAGTCCGCCCACCGGCGGGACATAGAAAAACGGCATGTATTCACTCACAACTCCGATTCACGGGCGAACTCCGAGCCTGACTCGCAAACGTGTCGACGCCAGGGGTCTCGTGGAGATTCTCTTCTGAGATCCACGGAAAACAGCTGAAGCTATGTTTTTTTTTCCGAGACCCCGCGAAGATCAACGAGTACGGATTTAATCATACAATGTTCACAGCTTCGACGATTCGCAAAGTCGTCGAGCAGCGGGGGTTCTCACGTCACCTACGGGACTACGAACGATCCGAGAGATTTCCAGTCACTTTTAGAGGACCTTCTCTGAGAGCTGTGGCGTGCCCGGATGAGGGAAGGGGGCGGGGAGGGTTTCCTCCTCACACGGAAGGAGTCCTCCCGGCCGGAGAGGCACGAGGAAAAAACCTCGTCATCATCCGTTGCCACCCAAACAGATGAACTCAAAGAACCATCTTTGGAAATCGGCGTTATACTGGTCTCTGCCCAACGCGAATTCTCGGCATGATCGTATTCGAGGAAAACTTCCTCTCCTCGATGGAGTTCTCGAGCGCAACGCTGGAACGATCACTCTGGAATCTCCTCTGTCGCACACCCGTCATACCCAAGCGACTCGCTATCAAACGGATTGTCGTTGCGGTTCTCGTCGACTTGAACCTGGTCGAGTCCAATTGAGATTTGATGCACGGAAGATGGTGTTCAGCTCACAGCCGAAATTTATTCAGCCCGCGCTCAGCTCACCCATCCGATGAAATATCGTCGAAAATGTCCGCAAGCCATCTCGCGTAAATCTCGTAAAATCAAAACAATCTCTCATTACCCATACAGTTTGTGGGCCTGTTCCCCTCCGAGGTTGAACAGGTTTGCTCGAGGCGGGTGAATATGAGAAACAACATCAGGGCTCTTAACATCGATCCTGTTCGAAACAGCTTGCCTTCCGGTGAACACTTGGAATTTCCCCGATCGTTGTTCAAATTCCAGCGGATCGGTGGTTAGAATGAGATCCGCTTGACAGAAGGAGTCAGTAAAAAAAGAACTCATCGCCTCCGAAAGGTCATCCGAACCGAAGGACTTGTCGTCTCCGGATGCAGCCTAGGAGAGCCTTATGGTGCATCCAGGTATGATTGAACTTTCTGCAAGCTTTGAGGCGGTTCGGAGCTACTTTGGTAGTGAATCGTTCTGACCATCCGACTGGAGAGGTTCGTGAACACCTGAGGAGTGAGTCCAACAGATTAGAGGGGGGGAAGGCCTCGGAAAACTCTTTCAGCATGTCGTTCCGATCGTTCTCGGAGGAAGATACGGGGATTATTTTTGTTCGACATTCGTCGGAAACGCCCGAAAACTAAGCATGGTACGTTGTCATTGCGCAACGTGCAACACACTCATTGTCTATTCGGGATGCACGGCGAGCTCGCGACTTCAAAGCCGCCCTTGTGAACGAAATGACGAGTGGAGCCGGGCTGAGGGCATCTCGGGAGTGAGGGCGCCAGTGGGGGTTGTGCGCCCTTGCGCCGGAGAGGAATCCCGAGAATGCAATGGGCTACCGAGCGTGGAAAAAGTTCGAGGCGGGGAAGAGTCCGGGTGCAGACGTCCGGATACTCACAGCGGGAATAGCGAGAGGTTATGGAACTCCACGCGTCGTTCAAGTATCACATAACACCGACACCCTCAGAACGAGCATAGATAGCGCTAGAGGACGACGAAGCGGAGAAGAATCAACAGGATGCTGTGACCCAGACTAGAGCTCTCAACTGGAACCTGGACTGGTGTTATTCTTGAATTCTTTCGAGCCGACCGCAAAGCGACGAGTGTGAAACGCCCCCATAAATAAGTTATGACGCTACCTCGGCTCCCAGCTCAACGGTATAAAACTATTCCATCCGTCAGTTGTTCGTCTGCCTTTCCGGTTATTCGCCCGTCCACTTGCCCGCCTCAGACGGCCTTTAACCGGCCGCGGTTCGCTGCCATCCTTCACTGAAGTTTACTACCTCAACGTGGAAACAAACCACCGCAGTGTCTTCTCTGTTCCCTCGAACAGGCTCAACTAAAAAACTTCTTAGGAACGGGAACGTGCAAACGGTCACGGCCATCCCCGCGGAACTTTCGTTCCGCAGGAGCCGATCGGGACCTGAGTCCCGGCGCTGGCAGGAGAGCTTCAATATTCTGTTTGAGCGGATCCCTAAACCAATTCGTCCCGAAATCAGCGACGGCCGTGGGGCGGTCGGAATCGGGTGAATCCAACGGAATTAAATTTCAAGCCAGAAAAAAATGGAAGACGCAGCGCGGGAACTTCAAAGCTCGCAAGCTTCGTCTTTTCATTCCGAAAAGCCGTGCTTTGAAGGGCGCTCCGCTCGCGAATACGAAGGAGCCTCCTGGTTGTTTGCCCGGTCGCCCGGCTGCCAGCGGACGGGAGACAGGGAACCATGTCTCGCCGACTCAGTCCGACGAGGAAGAGGGACGACGCTGAGGATTCGGAATGATGCCACGACATTGAAACTCGTCTATCAACAACAACGACGACGGGCCGGACCGGGCCCTCCTAGCGAAAAACTCCAAAAGCGAAACGTGCAGCATGGCTTCTCCATCTGCCGCGGGCGAGCTCCTCTTCCATCATCGAGCGCCCGAGCGGGCGGCGAGTCGAAGTTCTCCGGTTCCGTGCTTCGGAGCGCACACACAAGCCGCACGGAACATGGAGGAACAGTACGAGAGTTACCGCCGTCCCGAGGAACCGAAAGAGAACCTCCCGACCGCACAGATTCCCTCAGCCTCAATGCCGCAGACGATACAGCCGATGACGTTCGCGGCATGGAATTCCATCCCGAACCTCGACCGTCTCGTTCTCGCAGTAGACAATGGCTTCACTGTGACCGGGTCGCAAGATATATTGAATAACTCGAGTATCGCAGGACGAGCGTTTTGGCGGAGAGGATCAAAACTCACTTTCTTGTTCTCAGAGGGGATGAGATCGAGCGATTCGATACGAGAACTACTTGACCATTCTCTTGCTTCTGATGACGGTGATGAATACTCCCGGGATATTATCACCGTGGCCTAGGCGAAAATCCCGGAGCGGAGGACGGGCTGAGCACGCCGACCCGGTTGATTTGTTTAGAGTCGTAGTGAAATCGAATCCATCCAAGTTCCAGGCCAAGCTGTAGCGGCGCATAGCTCGAGGGGACTGAAATCTGATATCAATTTGGGTTCCGTGGCAGAGCGCCGTCAAACGTTGTGAGCCAGTAGGTCGGACTTTGAGAAGCTCGAAATAATCGTGAATCGAAGGCACTCACACGCTACGCCCCCGCGAGCTGGACGCTGAGCCTAGCTATCTAGATAGAAACATTGGACCTGATTTTATCGCTTGCGACCGCAGGCGGCCTCGTAGAGAATAACGTCTGATCTGAGCGAAAACGACGTATGACATCCATCCTAAAGCATCCCACTAGAGAAATGTGAGTGGAGAGTCGCGGCAGCGGTAGACTATCCGACCACATGATCAGTTAACCATATGTCCGAATGTCGTGCTGTACAGTTATTTGGCCGTGGACGTACGGGGCTCCACCATCGATGGACACTGATTGTGTCGTGCAGAGTTCAGGTGTCTCTCGGACGTCTGCGTCTCGTCTGTCTCGACCCGACTAGCTGGTTGGAGGAAAGGAGCGGCAGCCTGATCGAATCTCAACTCGAGTGGAGTAGGAAGAATGCAGACGACCACTGCCAACCACTCAGACCAGGATGCCCCCCGAGCCACGGCTGCAAGCCTCCAAGGCTCCTAAAACGTTCTCGAAACGCCGAAGTGAGCGAGAAGGAGCCACTTCCCGAGTTCCAGGACGGAGCAGGTGAAAACTGATGGTCTTCCCGGAGGGCAAACGGCGGAGGAGGATGGAAAAGACGCGAAAGACTATGCAGCAGCGCATCTGATTCTCGGTTTGAGTCAGGGGTTTCAGGAACAAGGGGAGCGCTACTCCACGAGGCGGGAATTCGTTCGTCAACAACGATAAAGATGTGTACTCATGAACTTCCATGAACAATCTCAAGGAATGCTTTGTCATTCCCCAAATCTCTGCTGATGGCCTGGGCTCGCTGCCGGGTCTAATTTTCGACGCTAAGCGCTGCGTTTGCAGCCTTCAAGCCCGAGATTGTGGCCTCAGGCACTTTGTCACCGCCTTAATGATCGTTATTAGGGAGAAAAACTCCTCATGCTTGGCATCTCGTCACCCGATGTTTCGTGCGCTAGCAACCTCGCAGAAAAACGGAAAACTCACATCAAACAGAGACGCGAGATATTGCGGCTCTTCTGTCTCGGAGATTCCCGGCCTCAGCCCGATGAGGCCAGAGAAACCAAAAAATGGATTCTCAGCTCGGGGCCGAGCTTCCGCGGGACTGATTCGCAGAACCAAAATACGTATCGGGAGACAACGAGGAAACGGGTTTTCGCGAGAGATTTGCGAATGGTAACGAGCCGGAGGCTCCGACGGGGTTAGGACAGTCGGGAACAGTGACAGCTGCGGCTTCTCGGGCGAGTGAGGTGTTCCCACGAAATCTGCGCCAGAGCCCGAGCGACCGTCTCCGGCAACGGTCGCCGCTGTGACGGAAGGTGCGCTGACGGACTGGGCGAGTCGAGTCATTCAATGATTTCACACCTCTGCTCAGAATGCGTCCTTGGGTGCTTCGGCGAACGCGTTACGTTCTCGGCTCGGAACTTCGGGCGTCGGGGAGCAAGCGAGACCGCTCGACTCGAATTCGGAGCCGCCAACATCATCGCAGGTCGGTCTCACCGTCGCATGGATTCTGGCCACCTTCTGCCTGCCCCATGTTCGGCTTTTGAACCGGCCGAAGCTTTTGAAAGAGCTCGCTCCGTGTTCGGGTCACGCGTCGCCTCTCGAATCGAACGCGTCGCGTTCTCCGAAGGTCCGCCTTCTGATTCAACGCCGAATGCGAGCATGTCCATCGAAGCCGTACGATCAAGAAACAAATTGCGTCAGGATTCACTCTGGTGGTAATCTGATTACGTGAGCGCACTTTCACGCTCACAGGATTACGAACACGTTCTCACACCCTGACTGACAAGTTTTGACAGATTCCTACTCATATCAAGCGTACGAATCTTGTGGTTCCGTCCGTTTTCGGTTGCTTTACTGACAGGCTGTCATCGAAACCTTCGGAATGTTCACACATGAAGTGTTTCGTTTCCATCGGTACGATAAGATCAGCGTTGGACACTTGGTGAGCAGTTTGCTTTTCTGTTATGAAAGCGGGCTCTCGTTTGAACGGTCGTAAAACCGCGGATCGAGGTGTTTTCAACGATGGATCATCGCGTCCATCGACTGAGCGCGTGATCGATGATTCTCAATGAAACACATCCTGGTACGTCAGAAGCCCCGCTAGAATACTCCGAATCACTTTTCCAACAACGACGACAATTCAGATCAGATGAAGCAGCGCAAAAACACGGTTAGGGCTCGAAATTCATCTCGGAAGATCCTGATCTCGCACAGACTCGAATCGGATCTCGACGATTTTCTCTCACTCCGAAACTTCGTATCGCTGATGCTTCGTTCTCCGCCCTATCGGATTATTATCAACCAGGCGATGAGGAACATGCGATACGGGAGCAGTCCGATTTTTGAGTCAGATCCTTCCATATCGCTTCCTACTGAGACTTCTGCGTTGGATAAGCTACTCTCGTCTCGCGGCCGTTCTCCGCTCCTGTGATAACTATTCGGATGTCAATGGAATCGGCATGGAGACTTTCGGAAGTTTTCCTACCGATAACGCATCGTGAATCCCAAGAGGCACAATACCGCATGGGAGCTCAGTACTGTCTCAAGCGCTGACTCAATCAGCAATCTGAGATGCTTTGATCCATACCAACAGCTCTTCGGTTTCCGATCCGCGGAACATTGAACTCGGACAGGTTCCTTCCCATCGACACATTACGAGATGACATCGAAAGGAGCACAATATTCGCTCCACCGAGGTGGTTCAGATGACTTTGCTTGAGCTTGTCAACTAGCCTCGCTCTGTGCATGCCGAACAAACCTCCCGGATTCTGAGTAAGAGGTCGAAGGCTCTGATTTCGAAAACGCTTGGAACTTCCTGAGGTGAGCTTGTTCGAGAGATAAACCGTAATGAAGCGAGACCTTGGACATGAGACACCTGTTCCACGAGTTTATCACAGGGCAAAGCTATCGCGGACCTATGGGATCGAAGCCGCCGGAGCTCCGCTTGACCTAATCTAACCAAAACGCGGCGATGTTCGATGGGGAAACCAATTTCCCAAGATGCTCCATCCTTGGGACAAGTCGAGTCCCTCTCGAACTAGGCGCCGCTCGCGTCCGCAACAGCCGAACAAATTCTTCATAAACCGCCACTGCGTCTGAGTTATCTCGCGAGTGAGCCATACGTTTCAAATTGGCCATAAAGCCATAAATACCGCAGGAAGCCTGCCGTCGGCCCCGAGTCGAGTTTCCCCATCCAGTTCGCTGATCGGCTCGCCCGCTCTCTCACGAAGCGCGCAAGTAACCGAGTCATCTTAGCCAAGCCAGCCGCCAGACAGGCAAAGAGAGGGGGCAGCAACCGCGATTTCTGTTTCTTTCAAGTTACAAAGTTGTTCTTGGTGCCGACCACCCGCCCGTCGGATGGCTCGCTCGCTCGCTCGCTCGCTCGGGTACCTGACGGCCGTCGGAGCGAACTGGCGCGCAGTGAGCACCGGCAACGCCTGACGGCAGATGGCCGTTGGATGCCGAGTGAGGTGATCTGACGCCGCTGCTGCCGCGCCGCCGGTGGGCGAGAGTCTCCTACTCGTCGTCGTAGCCAGTGCTTGGAGCTGCGGCTGCTGTTGTTGTTGTTGTTGTTGAGAGAGGAGAGTGATCTTCTCCGGATTCTCGCTAGATGCCTCTCCGCCTGCCTGCCTGCCCGCTCGGCCGTCCGTCCGTCCGAACGATAGACCGAGCCATCGGCCAACCGCCTGGCTCGCTCAGAGTGCCGGATCTTTGTCTCTGTGTTTTGGTTTCGGTTTGTGGAAAACTACGAAAGCGACGATAAGGACCGTGCTCCTAGCCGCCTGCTCGCCGACCGATCAGCCTGAGAGGAGTTCAGACAAGGAACCGCAGCGCAAACTTCTCGCGTTGGCGGAGTTCGTCACGTTTGGAACGCGTCGGACCGCGAGTTCTTCTCGTCCCTCCCTAACGCTCACCCGTGGACTTGTCTCGCTGCTCACGTGACAATTGCACTCGAACGAGAGGTTCACTTGACAGAGTCTGGAAGTGGACGAGTGCTTGATGTTGGGCCGGGCCAACATGAGTGGCGACGGTGAACGCCTGTGACGGACAGCAAGTTACAACTTACGCGGATTATGTGCTGGACCATTCGTTCGTTTGTGTCTCGCTTGCGGATTACTGTGAGTTTTGATGCCGGCTGCAATGAGCAAGTGTTTGCCGAGGACCAAACGTTGTTAAAAGTAAGTGGTAAAACACGAGCGTATAACCATCGATAACGGTAAAACCGCAGCGGAAACGAAGAGAAAATCAAGCGGGCCTCTATATTGGCCGAAGAGCACCCGACACTTCTAGCAGGGTCCCAACAAGTTCTCTGTTCAAGTTCAGGCGATTCTCAACGCCGTTCCCAAAATTTCACAAGTCAGAGAACTTCTCGTAGTTGCGGAGTCCGCGTTTCGCAGCGTCCGGAAAACGGGAACTGCGCTCGTTTCGTACCAGCCGTCAAAGCATGAACGACACTCATCAGATGATTACGATCCGGGAAATCTCCGACTTCCACCCCCTCGCCCAGCGGCGGATTTTGAGGAGGTTTCTCAGCCAGACTTTCTTCCGGTTGGTTGGAACTCAGATGGCGATAGATAGATAGATGGCGTTCCGGTACTGGAGCGAAATGTTCTGATGTAGTGAGTTGCAACGCTAGTGATAGAGAGGATTCGAGGCTTCGGGCACTGTGCCGATGTTAGCGAGAACCTCTCCGAGAAGTGGGAATTTCTTTCCGTCCCTGGGAGGGCGAGTTCCACAAGGGCCCTCTGACTAGATGTCAACGGGAATCAGTCGTCCGTCGCGGGGAAAACTGGAAAATTTTCATACCGTGAGCCCGGACCCTGATCTTAAGGGAGAACTCGTTCCTTGAATGCTGCGACAGTTCGTTTCCGTGGCGACAAACAGACAGAAGTGTCATAAAGAAACGAGAGAGAAAGAACAGCGAGTGGAATTCACTCAGACCTGATCAGGAGACACACGAGGACCACTGGGGGAAAATGTTTCGACAGATCATTTTTCCAAATCGTGCGACTGCCGGATTCGATATAAGTACGAATAGGGAGGTCCAAACGTCGTCGTCGTCGTTCCCTCGAGGAGATCGCCGTCGCGACACTCGAATGGATCGCAATCGGATGAAGCGTCCATAAATCACCTTATAATCCCGACATTCGAACGAAGCTCCGGCCAGAAGTTGTTCAGCTATCCGTTCGTCCACCGGCTTTGCTGTATGCGTCCACTTTCGGCATCAAGGTCGCGCGTTACTGGCTCTGAATTTCTCGTTCCGTCGGTTCCAAGCGAACGCTTATTAAATCCACGCTCCGACTGGAATTCGCACGACTCCCGAGTCGGGGCCCGGGAATCCATCCGTTTCCGGGATACTCTCGTAGCGCAAGGTGTTGGGGAGTTGTGTTTTGTGGAACTGTTCCACTCGGCCGCCGGAAAATGATTCTCAACGAGCTCGGTCGAGTGACCGCGAGTTTGAATTGAGGCTGATTCAATTTTCGCTCCGCGACTACGATAGAGGTACTCGGGAGGAACCGGAGCTGCTCTCTAAATGACAAGCCCAGCTGTTCGATTCAGGCTCCGCCCTAGTACTCGGCAGGTGAGTACTCCTCTCGAGCGCAAACAGAAATGGACATCACGTGTAGGGGCTCCGTGTTCAGAACAGCGGATGGGAGGAAGAAGGTTTGGAACGAGGGAACATATTAAGGAACGGAGAATTTCCGGGACGGCTTTTCAAGGGGTTCACTCACGTGCCGCGGAGCCGGCGGCCAGCCAACCCTAACCAAAATGGCGACGTCTGCTTTTCTTCGTATAAGCCATTTAGGGTGATAATAAACGGTGCCACCGCGCCATTATATACACATATGAGCTGACGACGTCACGTTGACAACAACATCAACGACGAGGATGGACAGAAAGAGAATAAAAAAGACGGAATCAAGTGACCGTCAGCGCTTTCGTGAGATATGGAGCGGGCGGGCGACAAAGTACGAAAACTACTGATGGTGAAAGGTGGGACAAGGCCGCCCATTCCGCCATAGTTCGTTGTTTGCACAGTCGGAGGTGATAACCAGCCGAGTTGGCGGCTCCTCGGCTTTTGTGTTTGCCTTTGGCAGTGCTGCCTCGCGGTCTGGGTGGAAACCGCGCGAGCGAGAGAAGAACCGAAACGGAGAAAAGTAGGCACAACGACGGCAGAGACTAATGTCATCTGAAGAGGGAGGCCACTACAAAGCTGACTGTCAGTAACCGACTGACTGACTGCTTGGCTGGTTCACTGGCTGGCTAAACGAAGCGACGCAGCTTTAGGCACAGATGTGTTTACCCTGCGCTCCAGTAAGAACCGGAATGCGGTGGCGGTAGAGCACTCCGTCTCGATAACCTGCCTGTCGCTTGGCCCGCCACACCCTTCCGAAGTGCTGGACTTCCTCGGCGGAACCGTCCCGAACAATCCCCGCTCGCTCCTGCGATCTGATCCATCAGCCAATCCACGATGACGCACAGCGCGAGACCGTGTCCTGCGCTTCGAGGCCCTCTATCAGCCGTTTTCCTGAAACATCGAAATCTTCTATTCGATAACAACTCTGAGCCCTATCGATCCTCATATTCGAAGGACAGGAGTCGTATCGTGCGGTATCGGGAAGCTTTCTGGGGAAAAACGTTTCCGAACCTCCGAATCGACAGACCGCTGCGCGGAGGCCGTCCCGCACGCAGCCCCAAGGCCCCGCTTCTGGCTCGATACCGATGCGCTTCCTCTGATTAGATGGCTTCGCTTAACCTACCTGGAGGCGCATGTGAGTCCAGACCCAGCTTCTGATTGCGTTTTCCAGTGAAATGGAGCATGCCTTGATAATTCTATTTATCGTTGCCAATGGAGCCTGACGTCGCTAGATGGCTCAGCGAACAAACTAATAGGCAAGTTGACACTCTGATGGACACGTTGAGAGAATGAGAGCTTCTGGAAATTGATCTATATCAGGGTCGATCCGACGAATCACGGTCTCGCATCGATTGAACGATACCAATCCTATTGGCTCGCCGGAGTCGAGGAATGGTATCGGCGAGCGGGAAACGGCTCTTCGAAACTTCTCTCAGAACTTCGTGTGCCCCGGAACACTCACATTCCGATTGGCGTAAAATAGGGTCCGAGGCCGGTACCTCGCAAGCATGAGGCGTCTCTGGGGGTTCGATTACCGAGATCGGCATATCCGACGGTATGTCTGATTGATGGCATCATGAAATCCGTTTATTCCGGGTACCCGGAAAGGATTCTCATGCATATGATGGATATATCAGGACATCACGGTCTCCAACTGGTCGGGATGCTTGTAAGGATGCGTAGCGACGACGTTACCGCCGAGCACTCCAACAGAACCGCGGAACTGACTCGAAAGCACGAGTTCAGAACACCGCGAGCCAGAGCGCAGGGGGGGGGGGGGGGGCGAGAACGAACGCGGTGGCAATCGGAACACGCTCGAGGTTCATCTTCTCCCAGACTCGCGGGTATCGTCGAATCCGTTTCCTCGGAACACTTCATCAGCTGACGCGCGTATGTCTCCCCGAGAAGCTCTCCCCCAACCGTAGAAGCTCGTGAGATACTATCGATCAACTGGTGCGTGCACTGTGGCTTCTCTGATTCGACACGACCTCACCGAGGTCAGCCCTTCCTCTCTGGCCTGGCTTGAGGTTCGGAATTTCTCTTTGTCTGACCTCGGAGGTTCTTCCTGAACAGAGTAGCAAAGGGAACACATGCTCTAAATTGGGAACATCGTTTTTGTGGAGCTCGAGCGTTCATAGCCGCCTTCTGCTGACGGACCGCCCGATGTTTACCTACCGCTCCGGGTCTCCGGGCGGAGGGAGGCACCAGACAGCGGAAAATTATCCTGGAGAAATTAAAGGAACCATGCGAAACAGACGAAGAAAAAAGAGATCAACATCAAAGAGCGGCTAACACGCGGCCGGGGCGAGCGAGCTGCGAGGGTTTACGCTCCGGAGGGGAAATCCGGAGCGAGAATATGGCTTTACGATGGCGCTTCTGGAACGGCCCCTGGCGAAGAGAAATGGAAGCGCCTAGGCGGTGCGTCCCGGTTGTTTGTGAAGCCGTTGGGAAAAGGTTCGGTCCCCAACGAGGCAGTCCGAATCGGCCCGCGAAGATTCGTTCAGGGAATCTGCGCGACGGCCTCTCTCGGCTTGCTGCGGTAACGGCGAGTGCTGTTTGTTCTTGGCGGTGAAACCAACGAGTCTTCGCCCGAACGGCTTCGAGCGTTTGGGGGTTACAGCGGCAGCTTCACCTCTGCCATTTGAGCCGTCTCCGAGCGGAGCCACAAACTCTAAACCTCTTCCGGCGTTTATTTACCACGCACTCGATGGGCCTCTACTTTTGGATGGGAGCGAGCCCGGCTAGACTCGAGCGTAGCCTCGTGCACGCTTTTGAACTTTTCGAGCGGCTTTTTCCGACCCGGTGCCCGAGACCTCCTGCCGCACATCTCCGACCGTTCGTAGGTGGGCGAGCGGCTTCGGTACTCCCCACCGGCGTAGTGCATGCCCGCCGAAACAGAAGCGTTCTCGTTGACGTTGCTCCTGGGTCTACGGCAGCCGACGTTGCTGTTACGGCTGTCAACATCAAACGATCAGTCTACCATTAGGAGCTTGTTTTGAACAGCGCTGGCGACTTGTTTTGATTCACGAGTAGTGAACTCTTATTAGAGAACCAGCGGGGAAGTTTCGTAAACTCGAGTAAAATGATATGATCCGTTCCTCACTCGCACTCCTCACATAATCATTACATAACATACTCCGCTGGAGCTCATCTCATGGCGATGCCGTGGTTTGGGATGTTGTCTGAAGTGATATATGTAACTCCATAGAAGGGATCCTAGTGAAATATATCAAAAAACGGATCAAACGACAGACGCAAACAACGTCCGAACTCGTAAAATGGTCATAAATTCGGAGAGCCGGACTTCAGGGATGGGATGAAACGCTCGAAACTACACTGGTCGATCACAATGGTTTCGGATCCTGCGTCAGACGGTAGCACCGACGCGTCGGTGGTTCAACAGCCCAAGTGTGGAACCACGTCACCCGACGAAACACAGACACACATCCTGTTTGAAGTTCGAGATAAAACAAGATTCTGAACGAGGTGACAGCGCGGCGGATGCGACTTTTCTAACTAAAAGCTTGTTGTTTCGTTCCAGGTCTGTCGGAGTTCGCCGACCATGAGTTTGTGATGTCCTCAGAGGCCTATACGGCGCGATGAATAGGAGGGAGCTCCTACAGGGACGCCCCCTACGGGGAGTCTCCCTACAGCTCCTCCTAATTATTAGTATTCTCGTCACTTTCAATCGAAGTGCGGCCAGTATCGAATTATCCGATGACAGGTGAGCTATTTATTATTTACGCTCTCAATTAGCATAAGAGCTGATTCGCTGTTCGTCCGATTCAAACCGAACGGGGCCGAGTTGACGATTCGCTGCTCAGTGTGCGCGCTCGCAGCGATGCGCTCGGAGCAAATCAAAAATTTCCTTCAAGCAAGTACGCGATGCCAAGTATGAGTTGCGTAGATTGGTACCCAGTGGTGTAGCGTGAGGGAGGGGAGGGGTTACCATGATGCTTTTGCGCAGCCGCTTCATAGGGAAGCGCAATCATTCTCTCCAAGGTTTTCTCGGAATATAGATAGAAAAGGGGAAAAGTTCGATCGCTGCATCTGGTCATTCCCCCCTTCACGGGCCATCGTTCGTTCTGCGCTCTCGCACCGCATCGTCCGCTCCTAAGCCCGCCGAGTGAGTTGAGGTTGTTTTCGGTGCAACTTCGCACAAGGCAACAACGGCAGACAGTCAGGTATCCCGTGATGAGAGTGTGGCCGGGCGCAATCAGGGGTCCGGTGCAGTTCTCTCGCTGAGTTCCATACATAAAAAATCAGGGGAGGGGAGGGCATCGAATCACAAATCCCCCGCGGGCATCACAGAAACTTCGCCACGTAACTTTCGGTACC
Organism: Phytoseiulus persimilis; assembly: GCA_037576195.1. Lineage (NCBI taxonomy): Eukaryota > Metazoa > Arthropoda > Arachnida > Mesostigmata > Phytoseiidae > Phytoseiulus > Phytoseiulus persimilis. The sequence goes on from CM075104.1 coordinate 5,502,925, forward strand.
ATGTATCGGTTGCAAAGCAGCATCCACGGAGCCGGGCAAATCAGCCGTGTACTGCAGAGCTGCGGGAGGCGGGGTTCCGTCCGGGCCGGAACGGAAGACCGAGCGCTTGTTTACTCTGGAGTGAACCCGGGTGAAACGAAAGCATACACAGGAAACTTCCGCGCTCAAAGCTAGAACTTCGTCATGAGGATTTCAAAGAGGAGGATTCATCACGCGATTCGGCATGGGAGAATAACAAAACTCGTCTTGTCAGATTGATAGGAGAGTGTTCGGCTCAATAGGGGACAAGTCTCGTCCGACAAAACCATTTGCCTAGCCGTTCGGAGCTCCAGCCGACGCGGCAGAGTTTCGGAAACAGGTTCGAGTACGGACTTACCGCTCCGGTGAATCTAAATGATACCTCTCGTTTCAGGCTTACTTTCACCAGAGCATCGTACAATGTGTCGATTCCCGAAAACTGTGTCGGCAAGACTTATGCGCGTCCTCAGGAGCGGATGGGGATCCTGGCGACTCCTGAGGTCAGTGTCAGGTACAAGATTGTTTCCGGCGACAAGGACAAGCATTTCAAGGCCGAAGCGAAACAGGTAAGCGATCCTCGCATCTTACGTTCTTCCGGCGATATTCAGTTGCTGCTCGAGGAGACGTTCCGTTGCCGAATCCCCGCTCCGCGTAACCACCCAGAGGGTCGGTCGTGTGACCAGGACCCTGAGCAGGGCCGAGCAATAGCCTCTAGAGCAAGAACGGCGAGCGAAACCAGCACGCCTTCGAATATTCGCCGTAAGCGAATACCTCTAATAAGATCCGGAGCTGAAAGCGAAGTTGCCGTCCGCTTTTGCGAGTGAGGAGTATGACGTCACGCGAGAGCCTCATCGAGCACCAACAGCACAACATTAACAGGCCGCTGCCTGTAGGCGTTCAGACGTCTTCTCGCCAGCGACTCGTATTCGGGAAGACAGAGAACGACATAGTGACCGAACGAGAGACGATCGGGGGTAGTGAGGATAGGAGTGATTGCGTGTTACAACAACTTGCCCTCAATACATTTCTGCTCTGACCGCGTAGGAGTGGGATTACCACTCAGTCAGGATTGTCGGTCAGCGGTCATTTAAGTAGCCGACAATCAGGCGGGTGGGCGAGCGAACGGGCCTTACGCCAGCTAGGGAAGGTTTCTGTTGAGAGCGATACCGCCATAACACGAATCTTCACCCTACCCGGTCCGCCGGCGAATGGGTGCGAAGACGGCCAGGCGGACTGGCTGCGACGTTGAACATCAATGCCACCCAGGGGCCCCACAAAACTGCTGTCATCATCTGGACCCCAACCAGCACTAACATACAAGAAGGAGGCTACTTCGCGTCAGCATCTGCCTGAGCTCGACGAGACGACAAAATATGGTTGGTTTTGCTTTCTGTGGATCGAAGGGCGCCGCGTTCAACTCTCACTAAACCCACTTCCACCCGCTTCCTCTCCACCGAGAGGATCGTCGTAGCAGCAACGGAACCCACGTTCCGGGCTCGAATCGTCTCGAATACTTCCGCGTTGCCTTTGAAGTTCAACGTTTTCCGTACTTGTAAACAAATCAAGAATCTCTGTCCTTATAACTCTGTCGCCTCCAAGCAACCCATGTCTGTATGGAGAAATCACCATGAGCTTCCCGACATACGGCCTATTACCAAACTAGCCCCCTCTCTGTCATCCAGTCCAGAGTCACCGCCGCGGCGACACAGGGCCCTGCTACCAACTCGTGTCGAACTCGTACATCTTGGACATCGCTCCCCGTGAAGGTTCTCCAGACCTTGCGACTGCATCCATCATACCGCCAGTCCCGCGGGTACTCGGTGAAAAGCGAGGACTCGGATTGGTGTCCGACCTTCCCGACTCGAAGCGCTCACCGTGAGCATTCGAACGAATGACACCGAACGAACAGCAACCGATTGATCTTCCCTTCAATATCTACCTTCTCTGTCACTCCTCCGACCCAGCTCCTCCGATTCGTTCGTTATTCCTCACGGCCATCCATTGGCCACCGTCTCATCGACTAACCTCCGGTACTGTTAGAGGGAATATGGGCACATAAAGAACAGGCAGGAAGGCGGAAAGACAGAGAGCCGGTTTACGTCGGACGGTGGCCAGACGGATGCACGAACGGAGCCAATGACGTCCAACGACACGCAGAGCCACCGACACGGAGTCCCAAAGCAGAAAGGGAGCTTGAACGATTCCACCGTAATATCTTCCATCGGACCACTGTCCACCCCGTGGGCGGGCGGAAACTTCACTGCGACGGCGAACGTGAGGCAAATCGAAGGTCGCTGCTTGCAGGGAGAGATTACTCATTCCTGCGCGCGTGCTCCCCGGCGACGTCTCCCCCTTCACTCACAGCACTCGGTCCCTGGATAGGGACGATTGCAGCGTGGGCGCCAAGCGGACCGATCGACTGAGGGCCACTTTCTCAGAGATACTAAGCCTTCGACCTTCTTCTGTTCCGTCCCCGTTGACTTCTCGCCCCTTTCTCCGGGAACTTATCGGTCCGTCTGTCTGTCCGTCCGTCCGCCGAGCTCGACTCACCGGACGACCAAGTAGCCAGCTGACCCATTGCGGACCATCGATACCCGACTGAGGACCGACGGCGGGACCGGTGTTCCATCAGCAAACTTCGCTTCCGATTCCGCGAGATCTTAATCAGATTTGTCTTCCCGATAGCCCTCGGTCTCGCTTTGCTCCGCCACGTCGTCTTCGCTTTGACTCAGGGAACGGCATTTGGCGGCATCCTCGGTAGTGTCTGTTCCCGAATCCCTGCTCGACTCGGACCTGGAAAATAGATTCTTGAGCGCCCCAGGGTCTGCTTTTCCCGAAACTCCCAGCACGGAGTTCTTTCAGAACTACAGGAGATCAAATCTCACATGACCGAATCGATTATCAGGCGATAGAGCACTCACTCCAACGTTTGCCAATCACCCTCGGTTCCCACCTGCTCAGGAGTCGGGTACATAATCTCATGTGAAAACGATGCCGGCCACAAACCTCACGTACGGAACTCGAGTGCGTCGGGCCTCGCCGTTCAGGACGCGTCGAAGTGGCCTCCGGGAACTGGATTTCTCTTGGCAACATCGGTCTCTACCCGGCAGTAACCCTGTGGCGATTCTCTCTCAATAAAAGTTGACTCGCAATCTCGGGAGGCTTGAAACCTCCTCGGTCCGGCGGGGGATGGGGGCGAGCGGAGGAGCTCAACGAGCCCAACTTCTAAGCAGATTACCGAAGATACGCCTCCCTTTGCTGCTCTCCGGTCAAAGTGCCGACAGCCTCCCGTGGGATGAGCTCTATCGAGAGTTCTGTATTGCTAACGGTCGTCTCATATGTCACGTAAGACACTTCCGTGCCGCTTGCTCGCTCGTGACGGTTCCCGTGCCCATCATCAATCCAATATGTTCTGCGCGAGCGTCGGGACCGACAAAACTTCACTGAGAAGAAGACGTTGCCTCTTTTCCTCCCACGTTCGCCCCTGCTGTGTCTTTTGAAACTGTTCAACTGCTGAGATTCCGCGGCCGCGCGCCCCATGAAGTCAACTCGAAGGCACTCGTGCGAATGCTGGATCTTGGAATGTTTTGATCTCGAGCTCCTCTGACTTTCATTCGAGATCAGTTACCAACGAGGATCGATCGGCAGCCGAGTTGGGGTCAGTGAGGTTGCGTTTCTTGGCGTGGACGCTCGATTCCTTGCGCGAGTTGCCGACAGAGCTGACGCGACCAAGACACTTCCTGTACTAGCAGGAGCTTTAGCGATTCGAGCCTCCGTATTTCTCGAGCCGAGGATCGAACGAGTTTGAAGCAAGGAGATCATTTGTCAACTTCTGGTGTTCTTTCAGGTCGGCGACTTCTGGTATCTCCTGCTCCGGATACGAACCGAGAACACGGCGGTTCTGAATCGCGAATACCAGGAACACCACAAGCTGAAGGTTCGCGGGACCTTGCATCAGAAGAGCCGGAAACTATACGACGTACACTGCGATGTTTTAGTGACCATCCTCGACAAAAACGACATCTCACCTCTGTTCTATCCGAAGACCTACAATGTGACCATCTCTGAGATGACTCCGTTATTCCGAAACATCTTGAAGGTGAGTCCAACTCCTGCAATTGTGGAAACTGTGCTCTCTTTCTATCTTGGCCCTACCGACTCGTGGACGACCCAGGTGGCGTGCTGTGGAGCGCGCTTTGCTAGAGGCTTGTTCTGCATCGTTGGACTGAGTCAGCACCACCGAGGTGAAAAAAAGTACCAAAATCGTTAACGGGAAACCAGAGGCTGCTGCGAATAACTTGAATGCCGGTTTCACGAGATCCCTGGACTGATGCCGGCAGTAACGTTCCGATCGAACACCGAACGTTGCAGCCAGGAACCGGAATGAGGTTTCTAGTTCTTCCAAACACAAACCGGAAGCATCTTCGAACATTCACGAATTCGGTTGGCCTGATCGATGGTTGAAGTTTCCCTTAACAAAGAAACGTTTGAGAATGCGCAGACGCTTGATCGAAAATGCGTAGATTCGTGCGAACGCACACACACGTCTGTTTCCGCCGAAATAGGTATGCATGCAGGCATGTACGTATGTATGTACTCCGAACAGAGGCTTTTAATTACCTAGCTTGGCTGGCCGGCGGCTGTGCCGAATACGTTCCCGAACAATGAATCCGCTCTCTCGACTAAACTTGTGCGCTCGTTCATTGGGATCGCTCACTGGCCACTCCAGCGGAGTAGCCCAGCATCTCTGCTTGGAATCGTTAGTTCCAAATAAGATTAAGCTTCAAGAATCTGCATTCTATTCAGACGCAATCCACTCGATCGGAACCTCGCCTCGAAGTGCTATCCCGGATTCCGCGGGCCCTCTATCTCGTTTCCATAAGATCTTGGAATGAAAGTTATAAAGGTCCCGCGGGAGGACCACCTCCCTATGAGACGACTGCAGTCTTGAATGCCATCGCTGTCGACCGGCTATCGGACAATCTTGGCTGCTGCGAAACCTCGAAACGATTCCGCGTGGCTCCTGTAGAGTGAGAACGGACATAGTTAGGGAGCTTTCGATCGCTCCTCCCCGCGAGTGATTCGCCGCGGGCGGTCGATCGAGACCTGAATCCAGGATAGTGATCCTCTTGTGGTCATCGAGTCCGTGTGTGCGACCAGCTCAGTGTTGTGTTCAAGACTTCTTCTTCCGGAGCAAGTGGTTCAGGTGATGAGTCCAAGCAAAACAAATACGGGCGACGGTTGGCTCGAAGGCGATTTCCGAGACGGAGTTGCTCGTGAGACGACAGACGTGTTCTACCAGAACACCTACACAGGCGAACAACAAGTTCAATTGGACGATGTTCTCCGCCGGAAGTCCGTACCCCGCGCAACGCTGCACAACGCTCCGCAACAACGACGAGTCCGCGAACTTTCCAAGGTTATCTGATCACGTCGAAGACAAACTTCGAGTTTCTCTTTGTGTGATGAAATTCGAGCCTCCCCGCTGCTCGGAGGCGAGACCCGGTTATGGTAATCAGGATAGAATCGCGGTGTAGACAAACAATGTATTCCCGTTCGGACGCTCTGAGCTGCTCAAAAAGATATCCGAGCACTTTTTGAACGAGGCTCAGGATATCACGAAAGACGCGGTCGGAGGATTTGGATCGAAGCAGAGAACGAGTGCAGAATGAGTTGAAGCATCGAGCGGGGGATGAATGAACGCTGGAACTGGCGGAAATGAAAGCAAGCTGTACAATGATCGTAATTGCACGTGGCATGGCGCGGCGTTCCCACTCTGCGCCGGTAGGCAAACTGTGCCGCTGTTGCTTCTGATGCCGTTGCAGAGATCGTTGAGGGGCTCTGTGGGTTTTTCCCTCTGTAGGCTCGTCTCCTGATCGCGTGATGTCACTGACGAGGAGGGAGTTTGCCTCTTGAGACTTGCAAAGTGTTCCTCACGCTGTGGCACCTTTGCATTCCCACAGAGCGGTCCCTTGATCATAGGATGGGAGCAGTGACATGGGTTCGATTCTGGTTTCGAGATCTCTATGCGACGATCTTCGGGACAAGTAACGGATCCCCGTCTGATTCCGACGAGTAACTTCAGGAATGTTGCTCATTCTCGCAACACACGCGTTTCGATCACGACCAAGGCTACGTTTCCGTTCCCTCCCGGCAACCAAGGATTCCGAAATTGCACCGAATCAGACTCTGGAAACGTGCGACTCCCACCGCCCCTCACCGCAAGCAGTCCAACGCCAACGACCGCTATGCAGGCTGCTCGATGAGCTGGACTCGGTCATGCTGGAATCATTCGTTGACCGAGCGAAAGACTCAGAAGAAGTGAATGAAGCCTGTTATTACATAGAAAGTACAAGAAAAGAAATTCCTCAACCGAGGTCAGTCGGAACGTACGAGCACGAGAGGAGTATGCATGACTGACGACGGCCGGGATGATGAAAACGACGGTCATGATGATGTTGATGATTATGATGATAAGGAGGACAGGCAAGACAACGAGGACGTTAAGATGGAGCTGTGCAATGTGGGCCTCGCCGAAGAAGGTCGCACAGCCTCGCGGAAGAAAGGGGATTAAGATGTGAATTTTACGAGCCCGCACAAAGACTTCCCCCACTCGGGCGTCCTCCGGACTCCCAGCAGGAGCAATGCAACCTCCCGAGCGAACTCTTCCACCAATCTTTTATGACGGGCCAGGGGAAGTATCGGCAGCATTAGCGGTAGCGTGAGTGGCAGGCGGGCCGCTGGGAAGGCATCGGGTCCTGATCAAGCAATTGGTCCGGGAAGCGGCCTTTAATATATGAGCTATAAGTTTAGCCTGATTACGCCTTTCTTCGCCGTCTCCGAGCTTCCGTCCCTGGCGGCAGCCGAGGACCATCGGTCGCGAGGCCGCACTGGAGGTCCGATCGGTTGTAGACAACGCCCTAAGGCGATAGCACGAATGGATGAGCGCTGTCCACGGTTCTCTCTAGCTCGCTCGACTGTCGTTTTCGCTCGTTGGCATTCGCTCTACTGTTGCACATATGGCGGACGAGATGACGATGGCATCGACGACAACGAGGTCATGTGCTCTGCGGCGTGGTGCGCGCCGTGCATCGTGCGCTGTTTCGCCGAGCCGCGCGTGCTGGGTTCAGTCGGTCAACTGTTGGTTCGATTCACATTCCACTGAGAGCTCAGTATCGTGTGGCCATTTAATATATCATAAATATCATCGCTCTCGGTCGGCGATGCCCCGCCCTGCTCCCCCCCCCTCCTGCACACAGCAGAGTAGGACTGCTGTTGTTCTTCCGGTTGTAATGAGCCGACTGCAGGTCGCGGCTCGGGATCCGCATCATTCAGGCTGGAGTCTCGATGTTGCCTACAGCCGATGTTTTAAAGATTGAGGATCGGCAACGGGAAGGCGTGGTAGAGGCCCGGACCCGAGTCGCGACCCAAGAGAGGGAATGAAAAGGGGAAGCGAAACACGGAGCTTGCTAGATACCACCGGCGCCTTCATCTAGAACTATTACACAAGAACGTCGTGCTGTAACGTGCAACGAATTCGGGTCACGTTTAACACAGACCGAGAGAGTCGCAGTGAGCGGAGTACGGGACCCTGGAACAGTGCAAAAAGCCGACCATGGGGGGAAAGAGAGAGAAGGAGAACGGAGTGCGAGCTCTATGTCGAAGCATGTTCTTCTGCTATCAGCGTTTTCGTTATGACAGAACATTTCCAGGACGCACAAAAGCGACAGTCACTCGAACTGCGACTTTCCCCTGCAAGTCTCCTCCGGTCGACTCTTCGTGGAGCATTGCAGCAGAGTATGCCTTCAGAAATGCCATGCGGCCGTTTCAACGAGCGAATCCTGACGAAGATTCGCGAACTAATCGCTTGCCAAGAAGGTTTTCCCTTCGAATGGGGGGAAACGCACAGAGTGGCGAACGAAGATACCGCGGTTTGCGACTCCCATTGTCATCGAATGGCGAGGCACACCTTGGAGAGGTTGCGCGCTCTCACTCGGGGTCGCAGTGACGACCCCATGAGGCGGAAGAGGGCTTAAGACAGGCCGACAAAGGAGAATTTGCTCGAGATGTTTTCGGGAGCACTCGAATCTATCTTCTCCGTCGCAATCTTCAATCACCAAGCTTTGATTTCCTTGTTCAGCACTCAGCTTTCCATTTAAATGCTAATAGCCGTCGTATAAGGTCGTACAAAGTCTGTCCGGGGTAACCTCCCTCGGGAATTTTGACGTGGTCATATTATTCCTTGCCCCGTCGACCTATGATTTCTCAACATACGATGTGAGTTGAAACGCAGCTGATCCTGCGAGCCCGGGCGCAAACTCGTGCACATCAGAAACTATAGAGCTCTCCGGAGAGAAAAGCGGGGGAAGCTATCGCCACAGCAACGTTTTGGGAGAAAGAAGTCGTCTTCGAGAATCAATCTCAGCTTCCCGCGTCGCAGGATTGAGTGCGTCGTGATTGTTGCGACCTAGTGAGGTCGTTCGCCGAGGTCGTTCGTTGTGGATCGAGTTGGCATTAAACATTGGTCGTCCATTTCCTTCGTTGATCAACTTCACCCACTCGGCCAGTTCCGAGGAGGGAAGGAGTATGATGAGTCTTCGAAATCTCGGATCGAGTTAAAGCGAAAGATCGGGGCAATCTGGACTGGTTGAAAGACGGGAACGAAGCAGATGACGACGGAGGATATGAGCGGAGGAAACATCTCGCAGAATCGAATTACGTTCCGAGAAGCCTGATTTCCGCTTTGATTTGAAATGTCCAACTCAATTGATGCCGTTGACTTCACTCGCTCCGGGGTTGTCTTTGAAGCTTTCGGTGGATTTTCTGAAGCTCTCTGAGGGGCTCCACTTGGGCCTCGTTGACATCGACACCAAAGTCGAACAAGTGCTACAGTCGAAACGATCCATTTGCTATCTGCTACGAGATCGTTTGGCTGAATAGGATTCTTTTTGCGCCTTGCCTGTTTGCAACTCATGAGAGTCCAGGGGGGGCAGTTTCGGATATTGTGTGTCCTGTTTCCAGGGACGTGACGCGGCCGTAGGCCAAGGATATGAGAAACAGCAGGCAGAGAGGGAGCCAGCCATTACGTTCTGGGGAGGAGGCGTATCCAGACGTGGACACCCTCGTTAGCGTAACCTGTTTAGTATGGCCTGATGCCATTTATGGCCTGCTCGGTGCTGTCACAGCTTCCTCCCTCTCGGTATTTCGACCCCTCAACCCACTCCCTCTATAAGTTCCTCTTCGGTTATCCACGCGCTGGACGACCAAGGTCGTTCGGAGCGCTTGTAAGCTGAGCTCATAGATTCTCTTGCATGATCTGATTCCGAACCTCGCTCCGAACGGTCCGCAAACGCCCATCGAATCTGCGCGTTGATGGAATCCGGAAGTTCCCCTAGCGATAGTAGTATCATAACGGCGCAACAGCGGCCATGCCCATGCGTTAGTTAGATGTGTCAAGATAAGTATGGCTTTCCTTTGCTGATTATGCGAAAGCTGCGTGGCACAGAATGTTACGGGACTCCGCTCACATCATGACTCTGGTCACCAAACTTATTAGTGGACTGCTGGTGGCTGTGCTCGTCCAGTGAGACACCTTCTCGGATGGAGAACAGGTCGAATATTCGCCTGTAGTGCGAAAGTCATTGCGGGAGCCAACTAGTTCGTGGAGAACGCTATCAGCGTATTCTAAACCAAGGGGAAAGCTCAACAGGAGCGAGATCAGGTAGCTGCGCCCGTTGCACGAGCGGCGTTCCCCGCGCTTGAATAGGTTCAGTCCAGTCCGATCCGAGGGACCCCGTTCGAATAGCGTCCATCGACACGAAACAACTTGCACGAGCAATATGCTCCGGGATGCCTGGAGCATTCTCGCGGCTCGAAACCGTTGAGCACTGTCTGAATCTCTCTCTCCCTCTTCCAGGTGAACGCCGACGACCCAGACGAAGGAATAAACGGAGAAATTTACTACAACTTGGCCGAACCCTCGAACGTGTTCGCGATCCATCCAACGCTCGGCAGCGTTTCCGTGACGCGACCGCTCGACTATCGGAAAGCCAACGTTTTCAATCTCACTGTCGAAGCCAGAGATCGAGGGCCCAAGTTTGGAACAGGTAGGACTACTTTCCGTTTCGAGTGTAAGCTTCTTTGAGCAATATTCGGGAGTTCTCTCCCAGGGCTTAGCGAATCGCTTTGAGTGCTAGTGCTCGGATGGAGGAGGACGATGTTCCGGAGAGAAAGAGGGGCGAGACGGAAACGTTGGAGTTCGGCGGACCAGGGGCGCCGGCAACGGGGCGGGGAGACCTCAAAAAAGGAACAGAAGCGGATTTAAAAGTCAAAAGAGAACTTCAACTTGATTATGTGTAGTCGAGAAAGAGTTTCAATTTATCTCTCGAGCTGTCCGTGAATATTCAGGTGCTCGCATGCTCCGCTGGCTGCCCGGCCGCTGAGAGCGAGCGCGTTCCAGAGCGGTGACGAATTTCCCTGAGGAAGAACTTTCGGAGCAGAAGAAGGAGGAGGTGCAGGACGAGCTTTTTCATAAACACAACGTCAATTCAACGTCGGCCTCGAGCGCCAGGGCGGGCGTCAACCTTTAGTGCTACAGCGAAGATAAACAGAACAATGTTCAGGGAGCTGCTTTGCATTTTAATTTAGCCCATGGGTGCCGCCTTGCCCCGGCTGGCTGGCTGGCTGGCTGCCGGTCGGTCGCCAGACTGCTAGACGGCTCTATCTTAGTTTATACACTGTACATGAACTACTCCTCCGCCGGAGCCCTGAGATCCACACTGGTTCCCGAGAACGCCTCGTACAGGTGCTTCCGCTCCCTTATTCCTTTCTGGGTTTCGTTCCACCGCGTCCGGCACACCTCGTTTCCCGGAGTCATTAGGATCCAGAGTTTTCAATCGCTCGTAGCGAATCTCTTGAATTCGTGAAGTCACTTCCCCGTTCTTTTCTTTCCGCAGATGCGTTGATCAAGGCAAGCACGGCCAGGGTGACCATCAACCTCTCGCCGGCGAATCGACATCGACCGCAAATCATCGTCAAGAATCTCCAATCGTACATCGAGCACGGAGTTGGTCCCGAAACGTGGGCAGCTGTGCAAGTCAGCGACCAGGACGTCGGGATCAACGGGGAGATCGGCGGCCTCGCGATCACGGACGGAGACGTCGATGGCCAGTTCCGAGTTCATCAGATCGGAGCCGGCGAGTACAACATCGACTTCGACCCTCGCAACGGCGCCACTGGTGAGAGCCGAGGCTACAACCTGACGCTGAGAGCGTGGGACAAGGGGAGCCATTCACTGTACAGCGACCAGAGCGTGTTCATCCGAGTGCGTCCATCCCTCGGCGCCATCACGCCCGTGTTCAACAAAGAAGATTACGACGTTCAAATCGACGAGGTCGCTCCGCCGAACTCGCCCATAATCAGAGTGTCAGCGCATCTTCCACACGAAGAAAAACACAATGATGTGATAGTTTATAGAATAGAAACCGGCGACGAGGACGGCGTGTACGACATCAACTCGAAAACAGGCCAGATCTCGACAAACAAATGGCTCGACAGGGAGCAGCGACGCTACTACTCGCTCACGGTGAGCGCCACGAACACGAAAAGCCGCTCCACGAGACACCGAACCGGCGCTGCCGTGGCCACCACAATTGTAAATATAAACGTCTTAGATTGTAACGATAACGCGCCCCGCTTCAACCAGAGCATTCAATCGGTGGTCACTATCGATGAAAACGTTCCTATCGGTACAAAGGTTGTCACGGTGAGTGCCACAGACGCCGACGATGAGGAGAACGGCTACGTCACGTTTGCCCTGGCGAACACCAACAAAGTTCCCTTCAAGATGAACCCGTTCACGGGCGTGGTCTCGACGACCGACATCATCGACTACGAGAAAATGAGCTCGAGCTTCTACCTGTTGCGCATTCGAGCCACCGATTGGGGCACGCCGTTTCAGCGCCAAACCGAAATGACGGTCCGTGTTCAAGTTCGCGACCTGAACGATCACAGACCGCAGTTCGAGAAGGTCGACTGCGCGGTCAGTATCAACAGCCAGACCCCGATCGGGACGGCCATCCTCACTTTGTCAGCTATCGATTTGGACCAACAAGACCAGGTGCAGTACAAGTATCGCATGAAGCCGGCTAGCATACACCAGTGCTTCTCGCTGGATTCCCGCACCGGGATCCTCTCGGTCGCGTGCGACGCCAACGAGCTCGTCGACCTCGACGACGTCATGCTCAACATAACGGCGACCGACGGCGAACACTTTTCGGACTCGATGCACGTCAAGGTCAAGATCGAGAAGTACAGCGACAGCCAGAACCACCTGCTCAAAAGTCGCAAGGAGGAGAAGTTCAAACCGCACGTCGAATGCCGCGAGGCCGGTCTGACCAAGAGTCTAAGGGAATTCCTCTCGAAAAGGGTGCCCACAACGGATCGCGGCCATGATCAGATAGAGGACACCCTTATTTCCCATAGTTTCTTCGAGAACAGATTCGCGCCGGAGTTTCCCAAGGACACACCCGCCGAGATTTCCGTCAACGAAAGCGTGTCCGTCGGGACCGTGCTGCTCCCTCTCCGGGCCAAAGACGCCGACCACGGCTACAACGGGCGGATCGTCTATGTTATTTCGTCGGGAGATGACGACTCGTGTTTCAAAATGGATCTCTACAAGGGCAACCTGGTGCTGGTCGAACCCCTGGACCGGGAACGTACGCCGAAATACGTCCTCACGGTGACGGCGTACGATCTGGGGGAGCCGAAAAAGTCCGCGTCGGTGAGTGTCGTCGTGTACGTACTCGACGTCAACGACAATCCGCCAATATTTGAGAAGTCGCTGTACACCTTCAAAATCAGCGAGTCCGTCAACAAAGGCGCCGTCATGGTGAAGCTGCGGGCAACCGATGCCGACGAGGCGGACAACGCCAAGATACGATACAAGCTCTCGACAGAGACTGACGATTTCATCGTCGACGAGAAGGCCGGCATACTTATCGTGCACAGGAACCTGGACCGCGAACGCCAAGCGGAATACAATCTCATGGTGAAAGCCACAGACTCATCGATAGACCTGCCGTTGACGGGAACGACGATGGTGAACATTCAAGTACAGGACGTTAACGATGAGCGTCCGCGGTTCACGCTGAAGAGCTACATAGCGAGGGTTCGCGAGGATCTCCCCAAGGGAACGGTCATCATGACCCTGGCGGCGCAGGACCCCGATCTCGACGACGCCGGCAAAGTCAGCTATCAGATGATGAGCAAAGAGCTCCGGAACCTTTTCGAGATCGACGCGGAAACCGGAATCGTGCGACTCATCGGGGAACTCGATTTCGAAACAAAGTAAGCTCGGCACACAAGTCCAAAAATCGAGTCCCACTCCCTCATCCCTTATTTTCGTGTTGTCCCCGCTCACATTCCGACTCATCCGATCCTGTGAAGCATGTTTGATGGAGCTCCGATGTTAAAGTCGATCTTATTACAGCCAACTGTACAACGTGACTATCCGCGCCAGCGATTCGGGTGAACCGAAGCCTTTGCACACCGACACGTTCCTCCTCGTTGAAGTCGAAGACGTCAATGAGAATCGTCATGCCCCCAAGTTCGCAGATGTCGTGGTTCAGGCTTCCGTGGACGAGAATCAACCACCGGGTGCCTTCGTGACAACAGTTACGGCCACGGACGACGACGATCCCACGAAACTCGACGGAACGATCACCTACTCGATCATTGATGGTGATGGACTGGGACTCTTCTCGATTGATGATAAGGGTAAGTTCCGAAAAATTCGATTTTTGCCATTGTGGGGGGGTTGCCTTCGAAATTGGGGAGGAAAATCAAACACGTGCCAATGTGAGCGAGTCGCGGTCGAGAACACACATTTGATGCCAACGATATTTTCGCTGCACTGCTCATTTAATTGGGGTCAGATGGTGAGCAGTTCGCTCGCTGCGTCGCCGACCGGCTCGCTAACGTTGGAGTAGGCCGATACCAGGGAGCCATTTGACAAATGCGATACTTTATCCTGACCGGTCGGCGGTGGCTCGCTCCTGCTGGTGCCCGATCGGCTCGTCGAGAGGCAAACGCGCGGTTTCGAAGTCACGTAGAACCTTTTACACACAGTTCTCCTCCCGAGCCGTGCGAGCATATTGGCTGGATTGCGGAATCATCCGCCGCTAACAATGCCCGGTACACGAAACAGGTTGAAGAGCGTTTATATGATTCGCATGCAATCGGTGTAGATAAGCCTGCTTGGGAAACTTAGGATGGCTCGTTCACTCCTCCAAAAAACTCAGCTCGAGTTGACTCATAGATGAAGCCAGCCAAAGATCGGGCAGAAAAACTTCAAGGAAGGAACTGGGACCGGGCTCCAGACGAACAAGGTCCGGTGAGCCCTTGTTCAGCTTTATGGCCGCAGTGCGTCAAGTTCGAGAAGAGTTGCGCGTCTGTTCTCTCGTTTGCTCGCTCAGGCCGTATGGTCAGGACGGAGGCGAGAGGGCAGTCATCATCTTGAAGAAGCACGAATATTCCCGCCGCAGTGTATCAGAGTCCCGTTTCGCTCGTCGACGCTTTCCTTCTTCGGGGAGTCCATTGACGAGGCCACGGTGGAACATCCTCAGCGAGAGAAGTCATTATTGAGACTAATGATGGTTGGTTGCGGCTAAAGAATTATTCGGCACGGCCCCCGTAGCGGAAGGAAACAAAGGCTCTTGCAAACATGGCAAACACTCCATTCGGCTGGAGCTTCCTCAACAAAAACGCCAATCGAACTTTCGTGCGTCTCAATCAAGTCTCTAATTAGGAAGCCTTTCAACGGAGCGGCTAAGAAGCCGACTAAGTCTCGAGTGACAGTCTGCGCGCTCGTCCGTTTCGTTCGGGCAGCTCTGTCTCGATCGGTTCTCCATCCAGTTTCCTCTTCGTTTGGATTTTTCGGAGCTCACCTTCCGAGGAGGGCTCCCACGCGAAATGGCTGACAACCATCTCAGCACTTAGATTTCGTTTGAGTTATCAGTTGTTTTCTCCGATCGATTGCTGGCCCACGATAAGAGGCGGTGGAGCTACCGGGAGGGGGCCGGGCTGGTCCGTGGTGTCAGAGGGCTGAGGAATTAACCCGGCACACGCCCGAAAAAACTGGAAGCCACGGGCGGAATATTCGAATTTCCGCCGAGATTGTGCGACACTGACAAGAGCTTGAGGGACATATTGTGCTGGTGGGAAGCGAAGGATTCAATACCAAACTCAAAAGTCTCTGCATCCGGTGAAATAGTTTCCCTGAGACTCGGAACAGATTCCGGGAAGAGACTCAGCCGTGGGGTACGCGTTTCGGGGTTCTATCGGCGCTGTTACGTAGGGTCAGGGATGTCGCTGGCTCCGTGTTACTCGGTGGCATCGTCGCTGTTGTTGCGCTGCCTGACCTGTATACGAAATGACCGTTAAGCCGTTATCCGGCCCCTTCCGCCAGCGCTTTCGTTGATGTTCTCTGGCAGCTTGGAGGAGGGGTCGCTCTGCTCGGTGCCCGTTGTCAACATTCGATGTTTTCCGTTCCGCACGCTGCACCGTGTAGATGCGGACGCAGTTCAGCAATCGAGTCGAGCGAGTGCCTCGATTCGCCCCAAAACTCGATGTTTGGCTTGCTCGAGTCCTTGTTCGCGAGGGGATGAGGGGACAATTTTAGAACGGAATGTGGACGAGGGGCTAAATCGGTCAGTCTGTAGCTTATTTGCATCCTGTAAGCCTGGCGGGTTGGGTTTCGTTGGGCAGTACGCTCGACTCCTTCGAATGATTCTCAACGGTTCTATCTCAGAGGAACGGTTCCGTTCAATAGAGTCCTCGAGTAAGAAAAACTGCGACGCTCGGTGAGAACTCCTGACTGTGCTGCTCACCGGATGGAATCCGCTCGTCATCGCATCGGAAAAAAACGCTCGCAGCAAAATTCCTCTCTTTTGCCGTCTAGAGCTTCCTGCTAAGCGATGGTCCTGCCTCAAATCGGCGCCCTGCAGCGTTGCGGGTTCAATTCTGGACAGCGGCAGAGACGGGCGCGACAACAGCGGCGGAGGATTAGGATGACCGATTGGAGGAGACACTTGACACCTTCGTTCACGAGGGCCGTTGTGTGAAGCTTGCAATACCGTACCCAGACCATCCGCGGGGAAAACCGGGGAAAAAAATTGTCGACAAGCTCCGCTGAGTAGACGAAAAGCTTCGAGCGGTGGCGGGCGGGATAAACTTGTTCTTGAGGAACAGGCGCACCCGAGCGCAAGCACGCTAGGGGATCCGTCCCCCCCCCCCTCCCCTTCCCCCCGCCAGTATCTCTGTCGTCCTTTTCCCTCGTTGAGGGTATCGCCCTCGATCCAGACACCCGCTGCGCTTCCCGGCGAATCAAATAAATTCCCCACAGAGGAAATCAAGAGACAAGCCGACCCCCTGTTCCACTCCGCCGCCGTCTCAACTACTGCCAAAACCACCACCACCTTCTCGAACAGCCGGTTCTGCGTCGTCATCCTCGTTTGGCCCCTCGTTCGCCGCATTCTCTACATACATACATCTCGCACATGACACTCGCTCCTAAACGAACGCGTATCAGCATCCTCATACATATTTCATTTGCCATACATCTCTCTTTTAGCCGCCAGCTCGTTGGCGGCCCCGTTGACTTTATAGCTATTTACCGTATTCATCCAGCACTGCACTCTGGGAGGTAGAAGCTGCGGTCACACCAGCCTGCCAGCCGCGTGAAGCGATCACTGAATCGGTTCAATGACGAACCATATAAACGGGAAGACTCCCTCAGGAACTCTGCGTGAACATCAGCTGTCCCGAATTTCACCCGGAAGTTGTCCGCAAAACTCTCTGAGCGGTTACAGGAACACCTCAGAGGATTGCGAACCAATCCGAGGTATAACGCACCTGGACGAAAACGGGACGGCAGAAGAACTTGGTGGCGGCGGAAATGCTCCGCCGAGCTCCGTGATTTGCTTTTCGCCCGATTCCGTGGGGCATGCCGTGTTTGGCCCACTCCGGAAGTCTGTGTGGGGACTCGTCGTCTCAGGGGCAAATACGATGAAGTGCCAGCTACTCACCCGCGTGGCGAGCTTTGACCAAAAGCCGCCCCAGGGCATCTACGTCAAGCCTCTACCTTGACTTCGCCTCCCCTTCCGTCGCTCTAAGGGCCGTTACAGCAGCCAACATGGAGTCCTATTTATCCTGCTGATGAGCCAGCAGAACAAACATCTGCCATGCAGCCCCGCCGTCTCATCTGAGTCTCGTGCTCCTGCTTGGTGGAGATCGGAAATATCGCCCGAAAGCCGTTCGAGTGTTTGAGAGCGATCGGGAAATTCTCACAGCCGGTAACTGCTCATTGACGACGATGCCACATTGTAAAACTGGTGCACAATCAAAGGTACACCACCACCAGTGGTGTAGATGGCGAACGCGAAACCAATGGCACAATTAGCGAGATTTTTACAGTTTCCTTTCACGCAGTTGAGCTGATAGAGCGGGAGTATGAAGACGAAACGGGGAACACAGACTTTACAGAGGAAAAAAGAGGACGCCATCGGTTCGTTTTACCCTAATGGTCATCGGATCCATTTGTGCGTTTTGGCCCCGCTTCAAACCTCTCTGGCTGGCGTTGGTGATGCCGCCGCTCCTCCTCATTGCGTTGGTGCCCGCTCATTTTTTCTCGGGATTCAGTTATCTTCCCCCAACTCGTTCCCTCTCGCTGCTCCCTCCCATTTCCACAACCGCCCCTCGCGAACAGTCAGTGTTCTGAACAAATTGAGTGCCAACTCCTCCCACTATTACAGCAATCAGCACCCCACCCCGGCCGGAGTTGCTGGTTGGACGCTCGGCGTTGTTGGCTTGCCGAGCGGACGTTTCTGCCGCTCAGCTCGAATTTGCGGGTCTAAGCTCATACACATGCGTCCGTAGGCCGTTGTCCGAATAACAATCGTTGTCGGGTCAGTCGAGGAGAAAGTCGCCGGGAAGACGACGCTCAACAAAAGAGAGACCAACGGCAGGGGACATCGCGGAGACATTCAGGAGAATTGGTGCTGACTTTGCACACGAACACTCTGCTCGTCAGGCTCGGACGAGGGACGGCGACGATAGACGTAATTGAATTTATGTTTGCGCTCGATTTGATTTGCGCTGCAATGATACTCGCCGTCCACAACCGATCTATCGATCGCCCGGCAAGGGAGCGGGTCTCATACTCACTGAGTACAGTCACTCAGTGGAGTGTTGTTGACGCTTCTCTCTCCTCCATGGCTGTTGGACGCGCGGAGGAGGGGGGGGGGGGGGGGAAGAGGAAAGCTTGAGGATGGACGGGACGGAGTTCGAGAACACAAAACCATGGGAGGCTCAGACAGCGTTGGCCAGTTGTAGCGAGCGGACCTCGAGGGAGGGAGACCTTCAGCAGAGTTTAACTGCAGTTTGATATACGGCGCACGTCGCGACTTGCGCTGCTTTGATCAGCGGTCGCCGAAACATCGGACAGAGGGAGAGGAGGTGAACCCAAGGATGATCAACGAAGTGAGGCTGAGAAATCATGCGCGGAAAAGGCTCTGACGGGTCCGCTCTCAGAATCCAGATCCTGTCGAAGTTTTGGGAAGGCTCAGCCCCGAAGGGGACTTGTCTGGAATTCACTCGTTCGTCGCGCGGCAAGCGTCCATTCTGATGCGTCGTTTCACGTCTCAATAGAATATTGTCCCTTCGCGTACCCCGATTACTCGGGAAGCACACCAGTCTGACGTCATCAAGTTCAAGAACTCATCCGATCATGAAATCCAGGGTCGTCCCGGGGACGAGGTGCTCCGTCACCGCCTGTGGATCGATCCCTCCGTGACTGAATCCGCTAGAGGTGCAGCTGCTGGTCCTGGCAAGATGACAGAGCCGTTACTGGAAACGGCAGGGCCAGCTGGGACGACTCATGAGATGCCAGATGAGCGACCTGGTGGGAAAGTTTGTTTTCAAGGGAAGAACTGTCGTGCGAAGTCGCTTGATTGGTCTGCCCTGGTTCGCTTGGTGGGTCGCACGCGCCACAAGGCATTGTCGAAAGTGGAGAACGGGTTTGGGTTATCTCAACGCCGAATCCGCGCTAGAGGACATCATTACTGGTCATCTGCGCAACTCCGCTGTTCAGTTGTCCGGGCGTGCTGCGCCGCGAAGTTCCCCAGGCCTGGAACGGAAAAGTCAGCTCGCTGCAATGGCTGCTTCCTCTAGCCGCGACCGAAATGTTTGAGGCTCTTTTCAAGCTTCTGGCGAGCCGGGACGGTACCCCTGTTCTTTCTCCGTTTATTCCCCTGAACGTACGGACGCCGGGCTCGGAAGTGTCTCTCGATGCGCGGCGGGGCTAACCTGCGACGAATCAGCGACTTTCCAAAAGGAGTCTGTTTTCGTTCGATCGATAGGTTGTCTATCTGTCCAAAGGTCTCTTCTCTCTCTCTCTGGGATTGTCTTCTCGGGGATAAAAATGTCATTAAGCCGTCTCTCGACTGCCTTGAGCGCTCCGCGTATCAAGCTTGGTATCGCATCCCACGATCACTATCGTCTCCTCCCCTTCTCTCTTTCCCCGCTTATCCATCGGCTGTGGACTTGAGTTCCAAAGCCACCCATTGGGGGTCGAGGGTAGACGGAGTGCCGCGGGAAAAACCAAAATTCTTCGGCACGTTCCTATTCCATCATGTGATGAGACGACGGGGCCGTCACGCGGAAAATCGAACGGCGGGAGAGAAATGAGACTCACGAGCCCCCACAGACTATCATTTGGTATAGCAGGCCTGCTCACTTGCCCGGAGACGAAAAAACTGAAAAGCTCGCGAACGCCCTTCCGTGGGAGGAATCGAGGAGAAAAATGGGAGGGAACTTTGCGATCTTTATTTTCGAGTGTATTTAAGGCTTTAACGCCTTCTGAGCTTCACAGAGCCGTAATGCCATCCTCGACGTGCCCTTCCATGGACTTCCTGCATCCCCCTGCCCCAACCGCACCTATTTCTCCTCAGCGGCCCTTTCCCCCTTGCGTCCGCAAAGGAACGCCCCTCCTCTTGTCACTCTTTCTTACGGATTCGCTCTTCCCACGAGAGCCTTCTCTACCTTTCTCCCTCCTGAAGTGTCCTTGCCTGTCTTCTCGTGCTCCTTTCCAGCATCGACTCCGCCGAATCTGCCTCGAGCATGCAATTTTTTTCCGGCACAAGGGGACGCCGTAGTGGGACTTCCTTGCGTCTACTTCCCTGTTCTCCCTAGCATCACGTCCCATCGCCGTCTCTTCGTTTGCATCTAGTCCCAGTTTGCATCTTTGCCTCCCTGATCCCACGATTCCGCCGTGGTTCGTTCCGACGTGAGGCTGAGGGTCCCATCCCTAGTACGCCGGGGGAGCGCTCTTCATCAGACGCGCGGGAACCATTTCTCAAAAATATAACAAATGACCCAGGTGGCCAACCCAACTGCAGGCAATATTGTTCCTGACTTCCCCTCTGACGTACGCGCGAAGATTGATTCTTCGCGTCGCTTGCGTCCTGCCGTCCTACTTCGCGAAGCTTAGCAACGCCTTGCTTGTTCCCACCGGAGGAAACGACAAGAAAACGAGGGAATGCTGGTTTCCTTCTCCGTGTGTCCTATTTCGTTATCCATTCCCTTCTGTTCCGGACTTCTCAGAATCGGTCTCTTATCACAACACCGCCAGACTGGTCTGTGGCCAATCTTGTCGGGGGACGGAGAAACCAAAAGAGGAAACGAGGGATGGGCCCTCGATGCGGGGTGATGCTTTTCAGCTATCTCTCATTCTTCTCGCTAATCTGCATTGAGTCCATCAATATTTCTCTTTGTTTGTGTTTTGCCGTTTGATCCTTAGCAGACTCGTCCGAGGACTGGTTCGGTGGACCTATTGAGTCGGACCGGGGGTCCTTCGACAAACAGAGCATTGCCCCCATAGGGATTCGACCCAAAGATGGATTAAAACGAGACGAAGCGGGATGAAAGGTCGAGTCGGCTGCTTTTGTTCTGATTTCTGATGCTGCATGGTGGATGGGTCCGCCTGCTCCGAGAAGAGAGACTCCGACGGACTCTCCCGCACAATGGTAGCGCAAAAACTGGAACAGCTGAAACTCAAAGCTCTCTTGGAGTCAGCCGCGATTCGGTCGGACAGCAGCGGGGCGAAGGGGGCGCTGAAGCAGCGGCAGCCGCCATTACCTTTCTATTATAGCGTTAAATGATGCTGCAACCCGTTGATGATGTGGTAACGGCTTAGATTAAAAGTTCTCTCGGTGAGGGCAGATGGCTTCCATTCTTGCTCGCAGGCTCCTTATTTTTCTCCTCCATTCTCCTCTGACGTCCATCGCTGCTCGAGTTCTCTCGTCTGATCTGAGATCTGTTCGGCTGGGAACGCGTCGTATCGCTCTGTTTCCCTCGCTGGAACATCCCTGAGCCTGAGTTAACATGCGTCCTCATCCTTGGACGGCTTGTCCATGTCAGGGGCGAGCACGCTCTGCAGACGCCGTTCGAAGTCTCTCGAAAAACAGATACCGTTGAGCCCTCGATGGACGCGGATGTTTCCTCAATTATGTTTCTCCGTCGCTACGAGGTATCCTGATGTCGCCGGCCCCGTTCCCGATTCGTTTCCCGCAATCACTCGACCAGTTATCGCTCTCTATGAATCACCCAATCAATGCCTCTTCCCTACAGAAACTCCTCCTTATCTGGCGAACCGTTTGTCTTTCTGCGTTGCGTATCAGATCAACAATGTGCCTCCCGCGGGAAGAGCCCACACAGCCCCCCCCCCGTTCCTTTTCCGAAACATCTAACCATCAATTATCCGTCCTGTCAAATCATCTCGGAAGTTTTTTCTCCACGTTCATCCACACATGCGCGCATCCTCCGTTCCTTCTTGGTTTCATCTACCGATTTTTTGTTTGTTCCTACTTCGATTCGTTCATCCATCGGTGTTTCAATCTTCTGTGCCTCGCACATCCACTCGGCCCTCAATTCGGTCGCGTAGTTGTTCCATTCCTATTCATTCGATCATACGCTAAGGCTCCGATTCAGCTATGCGACCATGTGGCGGCGCAAGTACTCGGTTCCTGCTTCTTCGAGACAGGTCTCTTGGTTCAGAGGCCTCCTCACGCTTTTTCTGCCGTCGCTGAGCTTTCTGAAGCAGGAAGGTTCTATTCGCTCTCCGCGCGCTTCTTCAAATCACTCGACCGGAAACGCAGTCATCCTCGTTCAGCTCAGAATCCAATCTGGAGCGTTCATCCGTTGCGGCGGGCGGCATGTTCGGAAAACTGCCGTCCGAACAAATATCTTGAACAGTATGCCTGTTGCGATAACGGTTGCACGAACACCTGTAAGCTGGGAGACCACGAATCGTACTTCAGGTACCTACGTGGAGCTGCGCGCTCGCGAACTCCTCCAGATACCCGATCTTGAGCCCGAAGCTGAGGTTGATATGCGAGACTTCGTCCCCCGTCTCTGTGTCGTCTCAGACTCGGGGAACAGAAGCGCAACTTGGCCGAGAGCATGAGATCCAAGGAGTGGAAAGAGGCTCCTGCATTCATGTGATCATGGCTTGTTGTCGTAGTCGGCGCCGTTGTTGGCCTTGGTGGTATTGTATGGATGGAGATGTCTCGGGTGTCAGTGGTTTACAAAGTCTCTCCATCCTTGCCGCCGTCATCGGCCATTTGTCATAGAGGACGTTTTTGTGGACCCTGTTGGCTCGTTGGTTCGCTCGCTCGGTCATTTTCCCCTCCCTTGCTCGAACGACCGCCGCGACGGTCGGCCGCTTACTTGTTCCGGCATGGGGAGAGCGAGGAGAATAACGTCTATTCCCGAACCGAAGCGCGGCGGCGCAGCTATTCGAGCGAGTCGCAACGGCGTAGAATCACCGGCGATACCATCGGCGGAGCGGAGGTGCTACAGTGCCCTCGAAGGAACTGGCGGAAGAACGCGGCGAGCTTACTTAGACTGATGCTAAATAAGTTGTTCTAACGATCGTATAACGATGATTACACTCCGCGAGGCCCAAGACAAGTGAATGCCGTCCGGCGTAATTAGGCCGCAACATTAATTTCCCGCTGCTGCTGCTGCGAGCTCCTGCTTGGATCCAGTACAGCCGCATTGACGAATGTTCCCTCTCGTTCGGCGGCTTCGGCGAATAAGGCCAAACGATTTTCGGCCTTGGAGCGGCCGGGAAGACGATCGAATGAGCCCGCAACCGGGAGGAAGACGGGCTCCAGAGTTCGGGAGTAGTGATGAGCTGTCGGAGATGATATAGCATATCGGAGGATGGAATTTGTGTACGATATTTCGGGACCTGGTGAATATCGATTGGGTTTGTTTGCATATCGTTGCCGGCGCGGTCCTACCTCTGACGCAGAGATCGAATGCAATCGACTGACCCAGTCGCGCCGCGCCCGCGATCGGTGGAGACGGGTTTCTTGGCAACCCTTCTAGATGGCGGAGTTGTGGAGAGAGATAAATTCGAGAGTTGCTGCGTCAACAAGCTGTCCTTTTTGCGCATACGACAGGGCTTCGCAAAAGAAGCTCATTCGAACCAGAGTCGGGCTTGCTGTTCTCGGCCAGTCAGAGAATCAGTCAAAGAACGCCACCATCCAAGTGAAAGTAGAACGTCAACGTATTCGGGTCGCAACTCCGAGCGGAGAAGAAGGAAGGAAGCCGATATGAAAAGGATTGTCATCCTTTGTTCCAAGCGCGAAACTTTGATCGGAAAGCTAAGGACTGCGACTGGACTTCTCCCTTCAACGCCGTTGTTCTTTTGTGAGCGTGTCGAACGAGACGCAAGCGAGCCGCGTCGTTCATTGTCGCGATCGATGGAGTCCAGCCTCTTCTCCTCAGGCTTATTTTTCTTCCCGCTCTCCTTTGTCGCTGTCGTTGGAGCCGCGTTCTCCTCGCACCACTCCCGCCGAGAGGAGAGCGAAAACAGTTTCTTCCTGGCCCGTTCACGTGGGGCCTCGACGTTTTTCTCGCACGCCTAACGCGTTTTCTGTCTTGCAGGGACCATCCGGAGCAGATCCGTCCTCGACTGCGAGAACAAACCCTACTATTGGCTCGTCGTATCCGCCACGGACCGAGCGGCGGTGCCGCTCAGCTCGAGGCTGGACGTATACGTCAAAGTCAACGACGTAAACGACAACGCCCCTCTGAGCAAACTGCCGTACTACAAAGGAACCGTGCTCGAAGATTCAGCGGCGAACGTCTCCGTCCTCGGGATCGAGGCGTTCGACAACGATCATACCGCCAACATGGAGAACATCACTTTCAAAATCACGGCCGGCGATCCGAACGGCAGCTTCCACATCGACCAATACTCGGGTCGGATCACGACCACCGATCAGAAGCTGGACCGTGAAAGCCAGGACAAGTTCCTGCTCGACGTGACCATCACAGACGACGGCACGCCGGCATTGTCTTCCGTGACCCAGGTTCTCATCCACGTCGGCGACGTCAACGACCACGATCCCAAATTTACTCAAGTGCAATACCGCTTCAAAATCCTCGAACAGGAGGAGCTCAAGGAGCAAGTCGACCTGGCGCAGGTGATCGCCACCGATGACGATACCGGCGCCAGCTCGGAGCTTGCCTACTCCATAATCAAAGGGGCCACATTTCGTTTCTCAATCGACCAACAGACAGGAATGATCCGTTCTCGATCCGCTTTGCTCAAAGACGAAATCCACGAACTGCACGTAAAGGTCAGCGATCTGGGAGAAGTGCCGAGA
Organism: Phytoseiulus persimilis; assembly: GCA_037576195.1. Lineage (NCBI taxonomy): Eukaryota > Metazoa > Arthropoda > Arachnida > Mesostigmata > Phytoseiidae > Phytoseiulus > Phytoseiulus persimilis. The sequence continues at coordinate 5,527,677 of CM075104.1, forward strand.
CACTCCACTTGCGTCGTGATGCTCCAGGTGGCGTCGAAGCCCTCGACGCAGGACAATCGTCCGCCGAAAATCAAATCCGTCGACGTAAGCGAGGTGTTTGAGGTCGACAAAGTCGGACACGTGGTGGCCATGATCTCAGCGGTCGATCTCGACCTCCACAGCATCTATTTCCGAATCGCTTCGGGTAACGAGAAGAAGCTTTTCGCTCTGAAGAAACCCGACGAAGGTGCCGTGATAGTGGCCAGACCCATTGTGCAGTCAGATGTGGGAGCTTACACCCTGGGCATAGAAGTGACCGACGGCCTCGCCAAAACTTACACCGAGTTCAACATAACCGTCATCGACGACAACAATCAGTACCCGGAATTCATTGAAGAAACCTACTCGGTCGAGGTGTCGGAGCTGGTCGCCCCCGGTACGGAGATCCTAAAAATCAAAGCCGTCGACAAAGATCTGAACGATCAGCTCTTCTACTCAATCCACAACGCAGCGGCGACCAACAGCCTGCAGAAATTCCACTTGGCGGCTCTGACGGGCGTTTTGCAAGTAGCGCAGCCTCTTGATCACGAGGAGACCCGCGAGCATATCATCACCGCTCTAGCTAAGGATTCAGGTGAGGCCATAGAGCACTCGATTCGTTCATGTCGACTCTCCTGGACGTGTATGAACATGTTGAGAGAGAGAGAGAGGGACGATCCGGGCGACTAACCACCTTTCTTGGTTCTGCAGGTTGGCCTGGGAAACGCGCTTATGTTCGAATCCACATCCACGTGGCGGACCACAATGACCACGCGCCTGAATTTCTACAGAGCTCGTTCGAGGGTAAAGTGTTCGAGAGCGCAGCGTTGGGAACTTCAGTCGTTCAGACGACTGCGGTCGACAAAGACCGCGGGGACAATGCCCGCATCTCGTACAGCATCGTGTCCGGTGAGTCGTCGTCGTAATTAAACGCGAGTTTGAGCTGGTTTCTTCGAGCGGCCACTCCCGCGCCTACTTGCGCGCCTATTCTCGCGTGCGGGCGCTGGCCGCACGGGCTGGTGCGGAGCTCGGCCAGCGGCCGAGAGAGGAATAAGGAGAAACAAAGGGGGCCAGCTCGTTCCCCGGGCTTTATTTAATTGGACTCGCTTATATAATGAGGGTGAGCGAGAGACGATAGAGCCTCAGAGGTTTCTAAACTTCCACAACCTCCCCATCGGGCTTCGAGCTGGTCCGTGCGTGATTTGCTCCGGGGTTCAGATATTTAGTGAGGCACTCCGATCGGAGGCGATCTCGTCGATGACGTCGTAGTTTTGCCCTTCTGATTGTGCTGGATCGCGTTACGTGACGAAGGAAAAGGGAACGGGAGGGAGTAAGGGAAGCGCAATGGACGCAGAGCGATGTGCGGATCTCAAAAAAGAGCGCGAAGGCTTCTCGATAAATATGGTTCAGTGGAGCAGGAACGAACGCTTCTTCAGAACCCTTCTCCGTGTTTGAACATCGACTCCTTCCCGCCACGAAGCCTCCCGCAGGGGCACCGGATCAATTATGCTGCACAAGGAGACGGGAGAGACAGAGTTGGCCGTAAAAGATGGCGGTGTTCCTCCGGACGAAATTGCAGCGTGGCCACTCGGCTTAATATCGCCGATCTCGCCATCTGCCCCTCGGTTCCCGTCGTACCGCTCGGTTCCCGCCCGCGGCTCGTACCTTTTGGCAAAGTGGACATCTAAATGCTCAGCAGCTGCTGGTATTAGTTGAGTGGACTCTTCGAGAGCGTGGCTCCAGCTCAGCAGCTCAGGAGTTTGACGAAGAAAGTGGTAGGAGAGCGGAATCGCTCCCCAGGCTTTTCGGCTATCGAAAGTCCCCAGGCTCCGTTTCCGTTGAACTTCCTCCCAGCGAAAGTTCAAGAAAAAGGATCGATTATCCACGCGGTACAGGCTCAGTGCATTTACCCAGGAATTCCGCAGAAATCTCGCGGACTGATACAAGCTGTATGTGCAGCTTTTCTGGTACTGTTCGTCGAGGTCAAAAGTGACATCATGTCCACCGCCACAGCCGGCGGAGCTTCAGTCGATGCGAATCGTCGACTCCTTGACATCAGTGAACAACTGGGCTGATGGAGCCGCGCGAACTGAGAGCAAGTGGTCAGCGTGTGAGCTGATCAGGGGGCTTTGGGGGGCGTCTACGAGCTGATTGCGGGTAACTGAGTTCGTGTTCTATCTGTGTTACAGGAAATGTCGGGAGCAGTTTCACAATCCAACCCCAGCTCGGAACCATAAGCGTTGCGAAATCTCTGAGCCAACAACTGCTTCCTGAATACTATTTGGTGGTAAGAGCCGCTGACCACGGATCTCCGTCATTAAATTCGACTGTGACTGTCCACATAAAAGGTAAGCTCGCGCGTTTTGGCCGTTCCCGGTATCTCAAGGAAGCTACCCAAGAGGAGGAGCGAGCTCCATCGCATCCTATTTTATTATTCGCCGTTTGCTTCGTTATCGGAACGAATGTTGTCCCGCGAGGGCTGCTTATTTGGGGCCGGATCCGCGGGCGCCGAGCATGGAGAAGACTCCAGTCTTCGGGACAAATGCAGCGATTGTCCCGAAAGAGCAAATCAGTTCCCGGCCGATAGATCCCTCTCGCGCCTCCTCCGATCCGACAGGGAATTCCATGAAGTTAAAATTGGTGTTCAAATCTTCAGTCACGATGGCGACCAATGCGCCACCGAAATTCGAAGCCGATACCAGAGTCGTGGAAGTCGAAGAGAACAAGCCCGTCGGAACTCCGGTTGTCGTGACTCAAGCCCAGAGCGGATCAGCCCTCTACTATGACATATCTCTTGGAAACGATGAGGGATGCTTCTCTATCGACCAGAATTCGGGCGTGAGTTTCTTCGCTTTACTAGAATTACGGTCGCCGTTTCGTCCTCGAGTTCGAATACGCTGACACAACCGAGGCCCTAACCCTTTGCCGAAATCTCGTTGATTCTTCCCTCAGATCGTGACCACGGCGTGCGTTCTCGATTACGAGCTGAAACAACAGTACCTCATCATCGTTCGAGCGACCAACCTCGTAAATTCTTGGACCGAGATGGCTCTCACGATTCACGTCGTCGACGTCAACGACAACGCTCCGGTCCTCAAGCCAAGAGTCTACTTCGGCTCCATCAGCGAGGCCGCCGAGCCGTCGAGCGTCGTGATGACCAACGAATCGCTGCCGCTCGTCGTCACGGCGACAGACGCCGACCGCGACATCAACGCACATCTTTCGTTCGCCATCGTGGACACATGGGCTCGGCGCTACTTCCGGATCGATCCTTCGACCGGGTCGATCTCAGCCGCCCATCGCCTGGATCGGGAGTTGAGGAGCTCGTACTCTTTCAGCGTGGAGGTCTGCGACAAGGGGAGGCCCACCGTCCTGTGCAGTCGGGGGCCAGCGAAAGTCTCGGTTGAGATTCTCGACGTCAACGACTCGCCGCCGATTTTCGAGAAGGACTTCTACAATGTTAGCCTTGTGCTACCGACCCATCGCGGCGTCACGGTCGCAGAGTTGGTGGCTCATGACGCGGACATCGATCCCGTGATCAAATACTCTATCCTCGGCGGAAACATAGAAGAACACTTCCTGGTCGATCCCCTGACAGGACTCGTCAAAGTCAATCAGCCCGAGAGTGAGTTACTCGTTCCCTACTTGAAAAACTAGTAGTTTAGCGCTTTTGAGCCTCTAGCGGTCAGACTCGATGCAAGTTTAAAAGAGCTTAAACAGGAAGCTCAAGGGAATGGGCGGTGTGAATCTTCCTACATCTCGCTATTGACATCGCATCCGGGAGGCAGCGAAGTGCCATCATGACGTCTCAGATGACGTTCACTCCTAATCGACGTTTCCCTCTGGTTTTGCAGATATGCTCGACTTCTATCGACTGGTTGTCGCCGCGCACGACGGCCTGCACGAGCGCACGGCTTCGCTCCACGTCAATGTCGTCAGAAGTCCCATGCACGGGAATCCGTCGTTCCGATTCTCGTACCCGCAATACGAGAGCCGCGTGGTCGAGAACTCTGACGCTACGAAAGCCCCGCTGCTCGTACTCAGCACGGTCGGCACTCGTCTCCAGGAACCGATTCATTTCAAGCTGTTGAACGAGGAATCCAAATTCGTCGTCGGCGAAACGTCAGGTGCACTCACCGTCCGGCCGGGCACGGTTTTCGACAGGGAACAACAGGCAAACTACAGACTCGTGGTTAACGCTGTCGCTCTCGCGACAGAAAGAGTTGCGAGCGCGTTGATTGATGTTACAATCGAGGATGTGAATGACAATGCGCCAACATTCGTCGATACGCCGTACCATTGTGTAGTTCCCATCGAGTCCAACAAAGGCGAGCAGGTTCAGAAGGTCCGCGCGGAGGATCCCGACGATGGAGCGAACGGGAGAGTTCTCTACTACTTGCGCGATTTGCACAAAGGAGTGTTCGACATCGATTCGAAGACTGGAAACATCACGCTCCGAAAACGTCTTCCGTCACACATGACCCAGTACACGATAACGGTTGTTGCCAAAGACGAGGGCAACCCACCAATGTATTCTGAAGTGCAGGTGCCGGTGAAAGTGGTCACGCGGACGATGCCATCGTTTCAAAAGCAATTCTACAGCGCCCACGTCAAAGAGAACCATCTGCCGACCGAGCCGGTCTTGACGCTTATTGCCCAAAGCCCAGGAGGGAAACCTCTCATATACGACATCACCGAAGGTCACCACAAGGAAGATTTCAGACTCGATTATCAAGCCGGTAAGTGCACTCGGAAGAGAACGCGTCACCTCGCACCTGTTCCAATGCTTTTTGATTCGTTCCGTTCCGTGCTTCGTCTTGAGAGTTCAACAGTCCAGTTTCTGTCCCTGATTTCGTTCGTTTGATCGTCTCTGTGTAGTTGACCGTTTGTGCTTTTCCCTTCATCTGGACTATCATAAACCGTCCCAATGTTCATGGATGATTGTAATGATCGATGGAGATCTGTACATTTCGATACATCCATCGATCACTGAGTGTGGCTCGTTTTGATGATGCTACGAAGGGAAACTTTTGAGTTGCATGCTAAGTTTTTCCTTTTTTTTTCGTTCTCCGTGTGTTCCAGGTCCGAATACGGCCAGTGCGCCATGTGAGTACGGTTTGCTCTTCGTTTGGGTTTTGCGTTGTCTTGGATCCGATCACAGTTTTTCGAACAGGTCTCGCTGGGGAAAAACCATTCGAATGAGTTGGCTAATTCCACCGTTATCTTAGATCTCCCCCAACAGCAATGAACGGTTGAGCGGAGATGTGCTGGCTGAATAGCGCTGTGTGAGCACCGCAGAGTTGCGACGCTGGGCGATAGAGCGGGGGTTTTCACCGGGATTCAAGGGAGCGATGGCTCGTTGAATCAATCAAATGCGCTTTACAGGTGTGTTGTATGTCAACGAAGAGTTGGATTTCGACAAAACAGCCAAATACGATCTCACGGTGCGGGCGACCGACTCGTTGAGTGGAGCTCACTCCGACGTCTCGGTGACGATTTACGTTGAAGACGTCAACAACCACCCTCCACTGTTCGAACAAATCATGTACAACGTTTCCGTTTCTGAAGTGTCGCCGCCGGGCTCTAGCATCCTCACCGTGCGCGCACACGACAAAGATTCGAACAGCGTAATCAGCTACTCCGTGGAGGACTCCGATCGGTTCATGATCGACTCCAGGACAGGTGTAATTAGTTTGAGACGATCCTTAGACTACGAGAGGCATCCCAGGTAGGCTTCCTCCTTATTCGTCCTTTATTCTGATCTTGTGAGCTGGATCTTGTTGGTGCGAATCCAACCCCTTCGATGACCCTCCGACGCTCAGATCGGGTTCTCTTAATTTCCCAGAATCACCTTGACCGTAATGGCGACGGACTCCGGACCCCCACAGCCTCTGTCGTCGACGGCCCTGGTATTTATCCAGGTGACCGACATCAACGATAGTCCCCCAGTGTTTGAGCGCCCCGTCGTAGATTGCTCGATAAGCCAACTGGCCCGAAGAGGGCAATTCGTCGCCCACCTCGGTGCCAGTGATCCAGATTTCTCCCAGAGCGTTTTGAGCGTTCACCAAACGTTGGCCCGCTTCCCAGATCAATTCAGCAACACCCCTAGCCTCGCTTACCAAATCATCTCCGGAAGCCAAGCGTTCACTGTTGACCGTTACACCGGAATCGTCTCGGTGGGCAACTTGCACTTTTTCCGCGAGCTCGTCAAGTCCGAGGAGGACGTCCACGCACTGAACGTGTCCGTCACCGACGGCGTGTTCGTTGCATTCTGCAAACTCAAGGTTCACATCGTGCCTGCCAACAGCCACTCACCCAAGTTCACGCATTTCGAATACGAGGCGATCGTTCCCGAGAACTCATCAGCCAGTACATACATCATCACCGTGTCCGCGACCGACCAAGACCGAGGGCAGTACGGTCGAGTGAAATACTTCATCCAGTCCGAGGAGATGACGCACTACTTTACGATGGACCCGGAAACTGGTGAACTCCGCACAAAAAGAACTCTAGATCGGGAAAAGCGCTCGCTGTACAACGTTGCAATCGTCGGCGAAGATGGCGGCGCCAGAATCGGACACAGTGTGGTCAGAGTGACCGTCACCGACGAAAACGATAATCCGCCACAGTTCCTCCTGCCCGAATACAGATGTAATGTGAAAAACTTCACAGCCGGTCAAGCGATTCTGAAGGTCACCGCCACCGACAAGGATCTGCTGCCCAGGGGTTTGAAGTACTCGTTCCGGGACGGAGACCCTCAGAACATCACCGAGAGCTTCGGCATCGTCGAAGACAATGGCGAAATCTTCCTCAAGAAACCACTTAAGGAAGGAGCCCGCTACCAATTTTTCGTCAAAGTGTCCGACGGGGTTCACGAATCTATGGCACCGGTGGTCGTGGTAGCCCTTCAACCGAACCAGAAAGAGCCCCACGAGTCGAATCGAATCCAGGACTTGTACGTTAAGGAGAACGCTAAAATACCAACTGTGATCACGACGCTGAACGACAAAGGTTACGGCGACGTTAAGTACGAACTGATTTCCACCGAGAACGAAATCTCACTCTTCACCGTGGATCGGGACACTGGCAGGGTCACTGCGATCAGGTCGCTGGACCGAGAAGAGTGTTCGAAATACCACATCGGCATCAAGGCTGAGTCGCGCTCCACGGGCCTAATCTCTCAGATCCAGATTAACGTGATCGTCACCGACGAGAACGATAATAAGCCCGACTTCGAGTCGGGGGCGGGCGGCTACGTCGTACGACTCGCCGAAAACATCCCCGTCGGGAGTAAAATCCTCCGCTTGGTGGCCAACGACGTCGACATCGATTCGAACGGAGTTGTGACGTACGACTTCTACGAGCGCAACGACCCAGCAGCCGACATCTTCCAGATCGACAGCCAGTCGGGCTGGATCACGAATCTGATTGCCCTCGACCGGGAGTCCGTTCCGTCGTACAACCTAACGGTGGTGGCTCGCGACAGTGGATCGCCTTTGAAACAGTATTCGACGAGCACGGTGTTCATCAACGTTGTCGACTACAATGACAACCCTCCGACGTTCTCGCGAGACCTTTACGAAGTCGACGTCGACGAAGACGCCCCTGTCAATACTGAAATCTTCACCCTCGAAATCCAGGACCCCGACGATCCCAGAAGTGTGAGTTCTGCTGATCGAATGTTTTTTTCCCCCTAATGATGAATTTCCTCCCAAACTGACTTCATGCCTCCACAACCTCAGTCGAATAGGTTCGAATTGGGCCCTTGCTCCCTGAAAGCGATCTCTGTCATGGCGTAGAGGATGTCGCCGCTACGAGTACAGAGCACGGCCTTGCACCGCTTTAAAAGTGACGAAATGAGCCGTTGTTCGATTTTGCAGCAAACCATGTACTTCTACCTCACGTCCGGCGACGACCGGAATCACTTTGGACTATCGGACACGGGCGTTCTGTTTGTTCGGCACTCCCTGGACCGTGAAAGCCAAGAACATTACATCCTGGATATCGCTGCCAGCGATGGTCTCCACGTCGCGAATACGAAAGTCAGCATCCGACTCCGGGACGCCAACGATAATGGTCCCGTCTGTATGCAATCGAAATACATTGAACAAGTCAAAGAGGACGTGTCCCCCGGAAGCTACATCCTAACTGTAGCTGCCAAAGATGCCGACATTGGAATGAATGCCGTAATGCGTTTCTCTCTCCGCGGAAAGGGACACGAGCAATTCGTTATCAACTCTACCACGGGTAAGCTATCCGATCAATTCGACTCCTGTCTGCAGGGCTCTGTGAGGGAGTGCTGTGTTTCAGCAGACATTTCACCATTTCCCTCACTCATGAGATGCGTTATCAGCACTAGAAGGCGGTGAGGCAGGGCAACTCGCAGACGGTTGAGATTGGTTGCCAGACGAAGACGAAGTTTCGAAGGAGAGTTTTTCTACCTATATACGCGTGAGAAACAAATTCAAGAGATGAATCCGATGCGGAAAGAAACGGACAAAATCATATTTTCCCACACGAAGGAATCGGCTGCAAAGCCGTGAGCGAGCATCTGTTGCTCATCGAAAATCGACCACAGTCGACAGTGATCCGCTCTCTGGTTTTCCGCTCAGCACAAGGGCGAATAGGCTATTCTCTATTCGCTCTATTCAGCACAGCCGGGATACATCGCCCGCTGGGACACAGATATATACTCAAACTTAATGATTCCCCTAGATACAGAGCGCTAGATCGCGTGAGGTTCCTCGCGATTCTGTATAGAGACTGCACCACGCTCGAACTTAGCTCTCAATAGAATTTCATGTACTCATAGCCTCTGTACACTCCCCATTCCACCGATTTGATGTCGAGACAGATTATCACAAAGCTTATCCTTCGCAGGTGAGCTTCGGGTCAGCAAAGCACTTGATAGAGAAACTCAGTCTTCATACGCACTGACCGCACACGTCCAGGACAGCCAGCACATGGAGTGGTCCTGCACGTCAAGTATTCGCATCATGGTCAGCGACATCAACGACTGCCCGCCGCAGTTCTCTAAGGACAACTACACTGTCGCGATTCAAGAGGACGCCGAAATTGGCACCGTATTGATGAAGATCTATGCCACCGATCGAGACGTCGGCATCAACCGGAAGGTCTCCTACAGTCTGACGGACAACGCCGCAGGCTATTTCGAAATCCAGTCCAGTACCGGTATCATACAGCTGATGAAAACGTTGGATCGGGAAGCGGTCGATTCTTACCGTCTCTCGGTCGAAGCGATCGATCACGGCCAACCGAAGTTGTCCTCGGCAGTCTCAGTGAACGTCGTTGTCCTCGATGTGAACGACAACCCACCCGAATTCACCAAAAAAATGTACTTCGCCAACATCAGCGAAATGGCGCCGCACGGAACGCACGTGGCGCAGGTCAAAGCGTTCAGTAGAGATATCGGGATCAACGCTGAGATCAGCTACAAGCTCGAAAACGCAGGAAACTTCGATATCGACCCGGAGTCCGGAATCATTTCGGTGATGCGCTCGCTCGACTACGAAAGTCAGGCGCAGTACATGCTCTCGGTTGTCGCCCAAGACGGAGGGACTCCAACCCTCAGCTCCACGACCCTGCTGAACGTCACGGTCCTTGACTTCAACGACAACAGACCGACTTTCGACAAAGGCCGCTACAACTCGGTCATTCGTGAGGACACAAAAGTGGGTGAGCGCATCCTGCAAATTCAAGCCACTGACGCTGATAGTGGAATCAACGGGGAACTCTCCTACGCAATCGTGAACGCAACCGACTACCCGGAGTTCGTCATAGATCCGCGATCAGGAGTTGTTGTCCTGCGGAAGAATCTCGACAGAGAGCTACAGTCAGATTACTACTTCCTCGTTGTGGCCCATGACGGAGGCGAGCCTGAACTGAACGAGACCGTTGAGGTTTCCATAACGCTTTCGGATATCAACGATAACGCGCCTCAGTTTGTGAAGGGTGGCAACTACTCGGCCATCGTACAGGAAGGCAAACGCGATCAGAAAGTCACCGAAATCCAGGTGACCGACAAAGATACGCCTGCCAACGCCGGGCCCTTCACGCTTACAATCCTCAATGGAAACTTCAACTCGGACTTCGTTGTTCGGGGAATGTCAATTTTCACGCATGGGTCGCTGAACACCGAGCGTCGCGCCGAGTACAACCTTCAGATCCAAGTGAGCGACGCGGGCACACCGTCGCTGAGCTCGAAAACGAACGTCCACATCAAGGTCATAGAAGAGAGCAAATACCCTCCGGATGTCGACAGCCTGCACGTTTATATAACCTCCTACCTCGACGACTTCCCCGGTGGATTCATTGGCAAACTCCACGCGAGCGATCTCGACCCGTACGACAAACTGAAATTCGAACTCTCCGACAAGGAGAACGCGCTATTCACCGTCGACCGAGAGGAGGGGATAATCTCCGCTCAGAATGGTCTGGATGTGGGTTCGTACGTTGTGAACGTCAGTGTGAGCGACGCGAAGTTCACCACCGAGACCCAGGTGACCGTTGACGTGTCGCTCATCACCGAAGACGCGCTAAGCAGCGCAGTCATCCTAACCCTCGCGGACGTGACGCCGGAAGATTTCCTTCTCACCTATCAACGAGGTTTCCAGAGCGGTTTGAAAATCCTGTTCGGTCTCAAGAAACAGAATGTGCACATCATCAGCATCCAACCCAGCATCACTATGAGCTCGTCGAACAACTCGATCGAGAAGAGATCTCTAACGAAGCGGTCAACTCACCGGGACAATCTCGACATCTTGTTTGCTGTTCGGAAGAACAATCTCTATTACGACGCATCGGTCCTCTCACAGAAGCTGAGAGAAAACCAATCCCTGATGGACAAGGAAATCGACAGGAAGATTCTGCACATCTCCCAGAACAGGTGCAGAGACGGCATGTGTGTCAACGGAGTATGCTCGGACACCGTCGAGCTGGATCGGAGCGATCTGCAAGGCATCAACACCGACCGGATCAGCTTCGTATCGCCAAGGCACTATCCCATGTTGGAGTGCATCTGTCAGCCTGGTTTCGGAGGCCCGAAATGCGAGAATCCGATCAACGAGTGCTCGAAGAACCCCTGCATAGCGCCGAAGGTCTGCATACCGTCAACCCTTCAGGCAACCGGCTACACCTGTCAATGTCCTGAGAACACGGGCGGACCTCTGTGCAACGAGACCTGCCCGGAGTCCAATTTGGAGACGTGCTACATTGAGCGGCATCCTCTGAACTTTGACGAGAGGTCCTACGCCCATTACGAACTCAACCACGGCATCGAGAAACGCCTCATGTTCAGCGGCCGAGTGAGAACCTTCCAGCAATCGGGCGTCATCCTTTACGCTGCAGGTCCCAGGGACTACGCGGTACTTGAGGTGCACAACGGCAAAGTTCAGTTCCGTTTCGACTGCGGATCAGGCGAGGGCCTCGTCCGAGTTTCGCACAAAACCATCACCGACGGCAAGTGGCACCACGTCATCCTCGAACGTCGCGGCAATTTCGCCCGCGTCTCTGTCGACCGCAAATGGGAGGCCAGCGGGGTGTCTCCAGGAAGTCACGACATCCTCAATTTGGATGAGAAGAACTCCTTGTTCATCGGAGCCATCCTGGTAGGCTACTACCGGGACGAGATCCGACGAGGCTTCTTCGGCTGCATGGACGACATAAAAGTCAACTCTGCGTGGCTGCCTCTGCACGTGACTGGGTCGTCGAACGTTGCACAGCTCAAACGTTTCGTCAACGTGCAGTTCAAATGCAAGGACCCGCTGCCCAACCCCGGAGCTTGCGGCGCCCAGCCTTGCCGCAACGGTGGAACCTGCCTCATCGGTGTCAACGCGAATAACTTCACCTGCGTCTGCAATGAGCCCCGTTTCAAGGGTGGTCATTGCGAAGTCGACACCGATCCGTGCGCCTCGAATCCGTGTCTCTTCGGGACCCTCTGCACTATCGTGCTGGACGTAAGTTTCGCGCTATCGAACGAATACTATGATGTCGTGTCAAAAACGTTTTTTGCTCTCTCACGAAGACATGTATTCCGTCGCGATATCCACTGTCAACGAGCTCATGTTCGAATCTCGATTGCTTCCAGGGCAAAAACAACGATTTCCAGTGCGAATGTCCGCCGCAACTCAGCGGCAAACGCTGCGAATACGGCCAGTATTGCAATCCGAACCCTTGTCAGAACAAAGGAGTTTGCGAGGAAGGGGAGACCGGGTTCACGTGCAGATGCCCTATCGGGTATCGAGGGGAGCGCTGTCAATACGATATCGACGAATGCTTGCATCCGATCTGCGCTCGGGGAGCAACTTGTATCAACCTCCTCGGTGAGTTTTTGGCTGCAGGACCTCAACCTGCGAAACTATTGCCGTAGGTCTATCACTCAGCGTTTCAGGACTCGATCTGCCTCGTGTTGAAGAAAATAGTCCAATCGACTGACACGAATCGAAACTGAGATCCTCTCTCTCTCTCTCTCTCGCAGGTGGTTTCGAATGCGTCTGCCCTCCGAACGTCACGGGACCTTTCTGTAGCGAACACCTGCAGCCGCCGCTGATCATATCCAGCAGGCTCAACACTACGGTGGAAGAGCTGGTTGGCATCGTGTCCGTCGTCTCTTTGGTGTTCCTACTGGCGCTCTTGACCGTGTGTTTCTTCCGATATCAATTCAAGAAACACCGGCGCATGCACCTTCAGAGTCAGGTGATGCTACAAGGTTCAACGGGAGACTCTCTTGACTACTGCTCAAACAAGAAACAGAAGAAGAAGAAACATCAACAAACCGGTAGGAAGTGTCTTTTTTTCTCTTCATGAAAAATCCTTATGAATCCAAGGTCGACCGCTTGGGAGAACGTATTTCCCGCAAAAATACCGCCCTACTGCCCATCGGGGCTCCTAACTCGAATCCCTTCTCTGCAGCCGAGCAATGTCAGATGGCCGACCTTCTTCTTGACATCGCTGGAAAAACTGGAAAGCTTGATGGTGGGTCCATGATGAACAATCTCGACAAACAACCAATGCTCAATGTCCAAACCACCCAACTTGGACCTGATTCAGCGATGACGGTACCCACCACGCCACAGTCGATTCTTCGACATCCGCGCAGTTGTGACCCCTATCTCAACAAAGATCAAATGTACGCCGAGGACAAAATCAAAAATTGCTCGATCGCAAGCGCTGCAAGCCAGCCCGGCCTTCGCTACGACGACCTGCAGGGCTACAGCTGGGATTACAGTGACCTGACCGCAGAACAGAGAGCGCTGACGTCCAATATTCCTGAGCATGTCCCCGCAATAAACGACGAGGTCAATAGTCTTCTGAGCTCCACAGAGTCCAATTCCCACTCAAACCTCACTGCCCTCGGCTTGTCCGCAATCCAAATCACGCCTCCGCCCCCCACGGGTCTCGGTGACCTGAGCTTTACCACGTCGAGCCCAGTCCAGCTGGGCTTCGAGGACCAGAGCGTGCTGTACAACCGCGGCCTGAACGACTATTTACCTCCACATGCGCTGTCGCGGGACACGTCGATAAACTCTGAGTGCGGAGCGGATTTTGTTTCGTACGGATTCCCGCAAGGCGGTGGGAAAGGTTTCGTGCTGAACACTCTCAATCCGCCCTCGAACGTCAGTGACGGCAGCTCTACAAGTGACGACAACACAGATAACACCGTGGTCCGAAGGGTACACGTATGATTCGCTGCAGCTGATCAGCAGATGGCAAACAGCTGATCAGCTCCTACCGCTTCCCGGGAACGAGGTGAACGAGTCCACAAGTGTTAAACACTCGGATATTTCCCCGCGAATTTAGAGCGAGGAAATCTGATTCCTCTCAGGGCAAGAACAGATCCCGACTCCGTTACCAGGTCTTTTCGAGATATTCTGACGTGATCGAAATAACGGTGGTCGACGCGGTTCTCTGGAAAACCCTGTCTGCGTAGTCCAGCTCCAATCTTGCGCAGACATCTCCACGAACGATTACAATGAGATCAACCACGCGACTCATCCAAGTTGAGAGCGACGCTGCACTTTAAATAGAACAAGAAGTTAGGAGTTTTCCGGGTTTGGATCCTTTTCACCTGTACAGAATTTCTAATGCCTGTTGAACGATGTGACTTCGAAAAATGTTCTGAATGGAACAATGCCGGAGAGGAATGATGAGATGGTGTGTTAGAAGGGAGTTTTTTTGTACGGAAAAGACCGATCTATTTTATTTATTGTCGAGTTTCCATCGAAGTCTCACACCAAACACGTAGGCGTCTCAAAATCGAGCTCGACAACACCTTCAAGTGTCGTGCGAATGTTTCCACGAGGGAAAACTGCGGTTCTGAAAATCTGGAAATACGTACTCATAGGCATCGAGTCCCTCCCTAAGCGACTTCTCGCCGAAAAATCATCGATTCGCGGGGCATGTATCTACAAGCCGAATTGCCGGGGACCTTCCGGGATATTTTCATGCGGCTCTTCCGTTCTTTATTCGATGGTGTAGATCGCTGCATGTTCCTCCAAAATGTCTCGGAAGAAAATCTCGACGATGTCATAGTGGTATCGCATTCGTCTGTTTGCGTGTAGGACCAGACGGAACGAGACACAGTGTACATAGCCGAAGACTGTATATTGAGGACGGATGTGTAAATATGTTCTGAATGCGAAGAACCAACCTTAACAAACGGCGAAAAAAACAAACCAACCAATTATGGAAGTAATCAACAGAGAGTGAGAGACGCAATGCTGTCGTGGGTTTGTGTTCCTGATGGGAGAGCGCAAGAGCAGCGACGCACCGATTCCTCCATATTCCCGATTTCTCATCTCGAATAGATCGGTGAACGATTCTGGAGCGTGTTGAACTTTCTCCGAACGTGTTGACAATTGCAAAATGTCGATCATGTTGTACTTTTTTCGCGTAGAACTCTGTAAATCATTTCGAGGTGCGACTCGAGGAACTGAACGATAGAGAATGGTGGAAATCGATTCTGATTGGAGCAAACCGAAGATCGAGGAGGAACCCACTTCTCGCAGTCGACAAAATAATTGTAAATACGAGAGGATGAATAAACTATTGACGTTTATTTAAATTTGCGGAGATTGAATTCCTCATTTTTGAATGAATATCAGTAAAGAAAAATGAGCTGCACTGAGGACGCTGCCTTCCTGAGAAGCATGCAAACCTAATCTGCTGAAATTCCCGAGAGAGACTTTCCTCAAAGAGGGAAGGTTTTCGAGCAGGTCGTTTATTGGGACAAGGCACGTGAGACCGCCGGATCCTGCGCACCTTGGATAGCACCTAGATGTCATATTCCGTAGTACGGAGTACGGAGTACGGCAATTCAATTCCCGTACCGCCCCAGAAAGTACGGGAATTGGATTGCCGTACTGGGCCGGTACGGAAATTGAATTGCCATACTCCGTACTACGTAAAATGATGTCTAATAGCACCTGTCTTTTGTATTTGAGGTTCGGGGCTCCGTCGTCTGCTAGAGGAGCAAGAAAGCCAGGCATGACAGTGAGTAATAGCAAGGCCAAACAATTCTAGCGACCTAACTAACAAAGCTCGAAGAGATTGGAGTGGAGTTGCGTCTCGTGTCGATAATGAGCTGATTCGGTGGCTTCTTAGCGGGACAGCTCACCTTCTTCAGATCATCGGAGCACAACTGTTCCCCTAGTCGTCCAAAAGAAGTCAAGGACTAGGAGAGTTACGTGAGGTGGCCCGAGAACACGCGGAAACACAGTGAACTCACGCTCAGTTACGAGTCTGAGACGTCGTGGAGCGAGAAGCTGACGATGCGAACGGATTCACATCTGGACCAGTCACAGAGAGAAAAAACCTACGTATAGACCAACAGTCTCCAGGCGATCCCACGAACACGCCCTTCCGCTAGTGAACGGGAGAAAGAGCTCAGCGGAAGTCATGGGAAATGTTCTCTCCGTCTCCCACCGCCCCTGATCAGAGTGAATGGTCGTATGAATTCTTCGATTTGCGGATATCCCGTGAGGACCTCCGTTCTAGAGAATGAAACTCCGCCTCTAAGCATGTGATCGGGGTTGACTTGGTCAATGGAAACGATTCGACTCGATTGATTCATTGATAATTTCCAATCCATAGACGTTTCGTTGCATATCAGGTCACAGCGAACCGTGCTTGCCTTCCGTGATGGAAAGCCTCGGCACATTTTCCGTGTTCATATATCTAATGAGGCCCCTTCATCTCCGGAATTATGGAATCGTTGTCATCATACGGCTAAAGCCCATTAACGCGGAACCCGTTGCCGCGAAAAACCAATACCGCGAAAACCAGCGCTAGGGACCAGCTACGAAGGGACCAGGGGCCCTCCGAGCCAAGCTGGGGAAGCTTCTATGCAAGGCGTCAAAGTCCTTCATGCTGTAAGCTGTAAGTAGTGTTAGCGCCTATGCACTCTGTGGATTGAGTTGCTGCTCTGGCTATCCGATAATCCTGTCCTAAATTTCCATTTGAAGAGAATAGAAGTCTCGTAGGTTTCTTCGACGGACTCCCATTCAACATTTCCTCGATTTCCCATGACTCCATGTAGTAGCCCGGTCCAGGTAACGTTAGGTTGTGATGCGAGAATCCACTGTAGAGCGCGACTTCAACAGGCTCAGAGACCGAGTACTTCGCGCAACCCGCGTAAAGCTACGCTGTAAAGCTACAGTCCAAGACCGTCTCTGAGGACCGCATCAGCAGGCGTAAGCTTGGAGGAAACCGGATCCTCATCTTGAGACTTTCATCTCTTCAACCTCAGGTGCTCGGATGATAATTCCCAATATCATGAATCTCTGAATGATGAATGAATGATATCAAATGATGCCTCGAAAGCAATGCGGAGCACTCACTCAGGCCAGAGGATACAAGTAAATGTCAACGATTGAGTGACATCCCTCTCAGGTGTGAAGTGTGATTCGCAGCAACAGGAAGTGACGTCCGCGGAGTTCCACATGAAATGAACGTGGCGTAGGTTCAGGCGCCACGATGCGCGAAAAACGTGAGCGGTTACCCACAGAGAATCGTGAAGCGGGTCATCGAAATCGCTGGCATTCATGTATACGGACAGCCTCCGTTTGCATTTGGGAATTTCCAGAAGTCTGATACCGCGCAGGAGCCCGCGCGAAGTCATGGGCGACAGACAAATTACGTTTCCGGAGTCGCGATGGGAGTGGGAGGAAGTATGCAAAAATTCAAGATGGCAGCATGCTCTTTGCGCCTGCGTCGAGTCGACTGGAGCCGTTACTCCTCTGTGGCGCTATTTCGAATAATTCGAGGGGAGAATGCTCCGCGCGTCTGCGTCGAGTGTCGAGTCCCATGTGACCGATATTACTCTGTGGGTCGAGTTCGAATCCTCGAAGGAACAAGAAGTGTCGATATCGGAGGACTGCCGTGCGCTCACGGGAATCCTCCATTCCGAATAGATGGGTACAGTTTCCGCGTTGAAAAACGGAAAGAGAACAAGCTATACTGTTGCCGCATAAATGCATAGGGAAGGAGAGCGATGAGTGTAGCGCGAGCGTCATCTTAATCAAGACGGATCCCGTGAATCTGGAACGCACCGACAGGTGCTGAGATCTCGTCATAATGACTGTTTCATTTCGGAGGACATATGATGAATAAATTCCGGAAACACGTTTGTTATCGCCGTTTCCGACTTTTTCAGGTTATTCAGAGACACCGCATCCGGCACTCGTAGAACAGTTGTGAATTCGCACAACCACGGAACGGAAGGTCAGGATCGCTTTCGAAATGAAAATCGTAGCATCTTCTCGACCCGACAAATCCTGCATGGAGGTCTATGGAGAAGTTCTGGCCAATACCGTCACCAGCCTTCGAGGCAGGTACGACGCGGATGTGCTCGGAGCGACCCTGGAAGGATACGACAGCGTCCGCAGTTCCCTTCAACGGCGGCGGGTCAAGATCAAGCCGACGCTTCCTGCAACCCGCGCCGACGTGATCTTAGATAACATCTGGGCGACAAGCGAGGGCGCTCCCTGCTATTCAACGACGGTTCATCGGATAGAATACTCAGGTTCAGCACTGAGGAAGCGATGCGTATCCTTTGTTTAGCACGCAAAGTCGTCACGGACGGCACATTTCGAGTCATCCCGGCAATTCCCACTCAACTGTCCATGCGTGCTTCAGAGGCCAAATGATGTCTCTCGTATATTTCCTTCTTCCAGAGGAAACGAAGGAAACAAACAAACGGATGTTTGATCGGCGCTTAAACTACGCAGCCGCTCAAAGTATCCGCTTCCAACCAACCGAATTCCAACTCGATTCTGTGATCAGCGTCCTGAGGGCTATCGAGGAGAGTTTCCCTCTCTTGGAAGTGAAAGGTTGGAACGTTCACTTCACACAGACTCTGTATCCGAAAGTCCAAAGTTCGGACATGAAAACATCCTATGATAGCGACATTTCCGTGCAGAGGTGAATATTCCGCTTCCACTTATCATGGAGATTTGATTCAGAAGGAGCCGATAGATTGCGTCGCATGCTATCGTTGATGTGAATCGTTTCATTTGTGGTGGTTCGTACGATCAGTCATGGCCTTTGACTCGATACCCTTGGAGACCATCGATGACGCCTGGCTGGAGTAGGGTGCTGTCCCACCGTTGTAAACCAACCAGCCTACACAGAGCTGAATGAGTTCACAGAGTGTTTCATTCGCACATGGCTGAAAAACGATCACACTTTCCCACGTTCTCTATGGAATCAGAATGGGCTATTACTTCATGTGTCTCAGTCTCAAATCACAGCAATGAGTCTCGAAGTTCCGGAAGTCATTGTTCTGAAGACCCGGATCCATGCTTCTTGACAGGGACTTCAACGCGGGAATGAGTACAATAAACCACGTCGAGGCTCGGAACGATGCCTTGAGCAAAAGGATGAAGGGGAGCCACGTCAACATCTTTGAGCTGATGATTCATCTAGAAAAAGATGAGAACTCATCCGTATTGCAGAGGATGCTTCTAAGCATGGGGAAACGCCGGCCGGAGATGTGGAAGAATTATCGTATCCTCAATGAGCAATTGTAGAGTCGGAAGAATGAGTACGAGTCGGACAGAATCTTCCTTGCTGTACTCGTCGGCCGCTTGGCTCACACGCCCGCCAGGAAATAATTGTCTTTCGATTCCTATATTGCTTCCAAGATTTTCGTGAATAAAATTTTCCCGTACTCTTTCCTCCTCGACGATGCTTCATGTGTATTCCCAGGAATTTCTCCGCCCGCGATAAAGCTCCTCACAGCTTCGCATTAGCCAAGAGATCCATCGGTAACCCTCAGAATCATGTCTGGTTAGAATCTCTCGTGTTCCATAATTGCTCCGCTGCCTATCTTCCATTCATCCGCGTCACCACGAGGGGACGGAGAACGATTGCCGAGGTTTCGGTTCCGTGATTTCGTAGAGAGTAGCTGACTTGGAATGGTATCCCTCCCAGAGAAAATATTCGTGTTTGCACGCCGAGCCGTTCGCCAGGTACACTTTTATCATAGAGTTCCGACGCCTCGCACAGAAGCTTCCTAAGCTAAGAGCGAGCTCCAGATTCTGTCGCGGTAATGGGTTCTCGTTGTAATGGGTTTTCTCGGCAATGGGTTTTCTTGGTAGTTCGCGGGAGCGGATTCTCGCGGTAATGGGTGCACACCCGTTATACCATCCACATGTGGTTGTCAATTTCCGATGATATCTCACTCGATAACAGTCACACTAGCACCATCGTGCAACAGTGGATTCAGGATCCCTGCTCGTCTCCTGATGACAACGATGGCTTCCTCTCTGAAAGATGAAGTAGCAACTATGCGTCTTCCTCTTCAAAAAATGCGACCCGACTTGCCGCTTCTAGGTGTTCCAGCGGTCTCCAAGGACCGCCACTGTATCTCAGAACCAATCGCCCGATTCCCTCCATATCCTGCAGCTCTTTGGTCGCCGAGAGGACCGTATCAAGATCCCCGCAGAAATTTTCGCAACAAATCTAGAATTCTTCCCCGGACATTTCCACCTGTAGCGAACGACGTGACCACTGCGCCAGGAACTCTTGACGGGATCCAGCGGATGCGACATAAGAGTCGGTAGCCGCGAGTTGCACTAAAATCGAAACGATTCTAACACATACTTATGTTAACAACATTCACCTATCAGCATGAAATTCCGCATGAGTCTCGCGAAACTTTGGGCGTTGAAAGAGCTCCATGCTCGTTCGCGTATTTGTTCGCGGCCGTTGGTCGTTGGGTTAATACCCTTCTGTAGCTGAATGGAAGATGCGATTCCATGAGTCGCTCACAGTCTTTGGGCACCGAGAGCTTAGGAGATGAACGAGAACCTTGCAGAAAGAGTGCGTTTCCACAGAGACGAACATTCAGCTGAGAAATCAGCGATTCGGGTCTGCAGGTACATCTCGCGCCTCGGATCGAATCGAAAGAGGGTCAATACACAGGGTGCTCGCGACCTACGGTCTTCTGGTTATCCTCAAAGACGACGAGCTCAAGAGCGAAAAGTCAGGTCCGACCTTTCTCGGAAGTCAATAGGACGTTAATTATTGGAGGAGGTCTGGCGTAGTTCTCAATATCCGTGATAAGCCTTTCATGGAAACCTAGGCTGACCTTCACTCATCAATATTCCGATAGCAATTCACCCGAATCGAGGGAATGGACGACGATCACCGACGCTGTGATCCACCGTGGATCATTTACGGTATTGAAGAAAATTTACCTTGATTTTTGCGCTTTTTTCGATGTTTCGTCCCTTCTTCCGTCCTGCCCTGTGTCTCTCTGAGACATTCTCGAATCCGATCCCCTTTGGTAAATGCATGGCAATGATATATTGAGTAGCTCTAGGAATCTATGGAAAGTTTTCCACGACAGGGTCGACGCTAAAAAAATTGAGCCGGCCCTAGCGCCTGCGACGCGAATCTGACCCTCCTCCCTTCACCATTAGCGTTTTTCATTCCCTCGTCTCCGATGAAGACCCATCAAGTCGCTCTTAGCTGAAGATTACGCTCTGATTTCAAGGATGTCTATATCATTGCAGATGTCACTGTAGCTATGCATTGATACAGACCTAGCGAGGAATTTATCAGTTCTGAAGGGAAGACGAACAAATCGAGCCCGAGACCCCACGAATCACACGGTAACGTCTCCAACCCAATATTTCTGGAAACCTGACGAACCTAGCCTGGATTGACAGCTGGCGGCCTTCGATGTTTTTCATTCGGGGCGAGCTTCTGTCTGGAGGTAAACTGGTACTTATCGGCCTCCTTGACTTCAGTGGATTGGTGACGCTTGAGTTTTCGGGCTTTATTCATGAGATACGGCTGTCGTCACATTGAATCAGACAGCGCTCACAGCTTCCTCCATCCACAGAAAGCTTCCGATTTTGCTGGAATTCGGGTTAGCTGTTCGTCTAACAAAGCAATGAACTGCACGCTCGGCAACAATTAATCGGGGTCCCTCGAGACATTTGCGACAACGTTGAAGAACGTCGAAAATAGAAGCCTCTGAATCGCGATGAAAACGGGATTCGCGTCTAGGACCGTGAAGCCCAACGAATCCAAAATCGTTTGGCAAATATCGGACAACCCGAGATGCAGCAACAATGCCGGCTACGGCGGAGATGATAATGAGCGCATCCGTGTGGCAGTCAAACCCGCAGCTTTCGTCAATTGGAGGAAGATGGCATCGTGACAAACTGGGGACGGATATTGGTCTGAAATTCGGAAACCCTCATAAATCGAGGAAAGGAAGAGGACTGGCTTCACGCCTGGGGTTGCCATACCGTGCATCGGTAACGCAAGTCGTGGAGCCGAACCGAAACGGAATTGCTCTGAGGAAGAATAACGGGATTTCATTGAGCTTTTCAAGCGGCTTCTCAGCGACTTGAAAGCAGATCGTTGGGAACAACGTCGTCGGAGAGTGTGGCGTTAGCTGAACCTCGCCCTGGCGACAACTTCGGTAACCTTCAGTGGTCCGAACTGTCTGGTCACAGCTCAGGCTTGTCTTCGGAGACGATGTTCTGACAAAGAGGATGGGATCTATGGAAATCGACGATGTATGCGAAGGTTTGGCAAACATATCCAAGATCAAACCCTCATCGATAGAGGATTACGGAGAATTCGGCACCAGTCGCGGATGGCAGAACTTTTCGGATTTCATCCCAGTCCCGGATCGGCTCGGAACCCCATTTCTCCAAGGACTTCTTCCGAGTGACAAGGTCATGTATTTTTCTCTCCCGATACAGAAATAACCTGGATTCACTGACTGGAAGAACCCATTGACTCCAATCGGTATTTCGACACTGATTGGATGGAGCTTGGACGAAAAAAAATGGCTGAGGATGTAGAATACGCTGAAGAATTTTCTTGACAGATCGTCGTTACAATTGGAGGAATCTCAACTTCAAAGCGGTACACGCCAAACCTACTTGATGCAGATAATCTGTTTACATTTCAACTTCCCGACGCCTTCAGCCTGACCCCTTCAGGCCCATTGTTTGAGCCTTGCGGATCCGCTCGCATCCTCGCGTCCATCAAGCAATAAACACAATTGAAGCTCCACGCGAAATTCTGAGCGAGTTCAAGGCCATTGGTCTCAGATCGGGAAGCCACTCAATCACAACTTGAATATGACTCCAATTAGATGCAAGCGATGCTGATTCCGTTCCAACCATCCGGGAAGGAGCGATCCGATATATCCCCGGTCGAAAGGATATTTTTGCAAAGCGGCTCTCCACTGACCGGAATGCGGCTCCTCAGAGAGCGAGCACCAAAAAGTTTATACCTTACAGACACCATCTCCGCTGCCGAACATCTCTTCAGAGCGTTACAAATGCTTGCTATCTCCTGCGTGTCTGATCCAGCTTCATGCGTCGTCACTGCCGCTGGCTTCTGTTGTCCTCAAACCCATCGAGTCATCGCTTAACAAGGAGTTCTCCGTTATGTTGATTCCGGGTCCGTTTGCGATGAAAACTGATCATGGAGGAGAACGCCAGTCACCACTCCTGCCAGCGAAGTGAAGGAACATTGAAAACCGCCACAGTGATCGCCCGGGAGTCGTACGTGTCACCATGACATAAAGCTCATCTGAGACGTGAGGCGCTTGTCTATGCCGTTCTGCAACACAGTTCCCAAAGCGCGATCAGAAGATCCGCTCGATTCGCGGTCCGAGAATGATCCAAATTTCATTGTTACCCGTGTGAGTGACGCATGAACCCAATTCCGGGTTCGAAGTCTCAACGGGCAATGCGTGATGGGAGTCGTTTGGGTTGCTTTCTCCAAGGAACGTGGGGCTACAGAATTTCATGCCACCGAATTTTACTAAGCAAAGGCTCGCAGAAGGCTCCGCTCGCAGTTTGGAGCTGTCTAGCGTCGACCGAACTGCCGTTGGGTCAACGCGTTGGACTATTATCCGATCAAATGACATACTCTTATTGCGCTCTCGTTCGCCTCAAAGCGCTGAAAGCCGCTGTAGCGTGTCTTATAGGTACGGGATCACCGACTGGATAAAACAGTTCTCATATTGACATCTGCGTTGAGTCTTGCGTCTGGCTCCCACTCTGGCGGATCGGCGCGAGAGCCAGCGTTCCAATGAGGCGGACAGTTGTGTCGGCAGCGGCGGAAAACTCGTGGCATCCAGAGCTATTTCAGAACTGTCGAAAGACTCTACGAAAACAAATAGGCTCAGACCTTGTGAGTCGAGAGTTATCTTTCTGTGCAACGTCGACTGATGCGGCGTCACGTTAATGCAAGCTGATCGGTTTCGAAAAATACTGGGGAAAATTCCGCGCGTTAGGATCCTCAATCACTGAGTCAATCTGAATTGACCAGAGGGAGGGAACATAACGAGACTTCGAGTCCAACTTGAGCTCCAGAAGTCCGGTCGCGAAATGGTTTTTAGTGACTATGAGCGAAAACGGGGATCCAGCGTATTGCGCGTTGCTTGTGATTAGGCGAGTATTTCTGAACAAACGAGGTGGGCTTGGCCGTAGTCTGCTAATTTCATTCGCTAGGAAGTTTTCCTCCATCGAAATCCGTCTCATTTTGTTCGTGTTGGGCATCACGTCGTGCAGATTTCGTGACGACCTTTCGACATTCTTAACGAGACACGACTGATTGGCGAGTCCGGATGTCTCCGTACTACGAGACGCGATCAAAAGACGCTTCTAGGCCCTGTTTGAGCTGGCGCCGTCAGGTTCGACGTCGAGCGACTTCATCGAACGAATCGTGACAATATCAACCGAAAGAAAGCGGCTCCGTCCGCATGAATTCGTCTTGTCCGACTGAATGACTTTTGGTGCAATCAGATTTGTGCCAATCGATTTTCCGCTAATTCCTCGTGATGTACGGCCAAACACTGGAAAGGATTGTCCACCGAGTACTTCACAAAACATTGCTGATATCAATTCTGCTTTCGTGCACACATCGAAGAGAGTGTTGAATTTTTATAGTGGTGTTCATGATTCCAGTGAATTTTCATCGTCATCAGTCGAAAGTCGCATTCACAACAACAAAATGTTTATGCTGTGACTGAAGATTCGGAATGAGTCAACAGAATGCCGAAACTTTTATTCGGCTCCC
Source organism: Phytoseiulus persimilis (assembly GCA_037576195.1). Lineage (NCBI taxonomy): Eukaryota > Metazoa > Arthropoda > Arachnida > Mesostigmata > Phytoseiidae > Phytoseiulus > Phytoseiulus persimilis. The sequence goes on from CM075104.1 coordinate 5,552,271, forward strand.
GCGAGCCCACCAAGCAGGAGCCGAGTTGGCGAACACGAACTTCTGCGTCACATACTCCTCCTTGAGTCGGAATTCTCACTGTTCGGATCCGTTGAATAGAAATCTTGAGCGAGTGAATCATCGCCACCGTGCCCGGATCGTTGAATAAATCTTCGGCAACTTATGGTTCTTTATTCGTACACAAACAACTGGTCAAATCTTGCTGGCTCCGTCATAGCCAACGCTCTAAGCGAGAGAAGTTTGTTCCACCTTTGAATATCTTCGATCCTGCGGCAAAAATCAATCGGATATCAGACCGATGAGGCAACGAAACTACATTTTTCTTTATTCTCCGTTGAAGACCAACCAGCAGCTGTTGATATCTATGACGACGTGTTTCAAAATACATCAAGACCAGCATTAGCCGCTGAAAGACGAGCGGGTGACGACGGCGCGGCGAGATCCATTAGGATGTGATTTCATATTGTAGCTCGTTCTGCTGTTCCATGCAGGGACCGATGACACCCTTCCTAGCGTAACTCATCGATTCGCTCCTCAATACGGCAATCCTCGATTCAATCATGAAAAAACATCGCGTTTCGAAGGTATACTACATGTTTTCGGAAGACAATTGCTTCTCGAAGCTGTGCTCCCGGACTCGAGGACCGATGATTTTCCGATCGGTATTTCATCCCCTCACACAGCTCAGCAACGGCCTGTGCATCATGACCTTCAAAACTGTCAACGAGGCTCCGGGCTGTCCAGTGTTTTCGGAAACTCACTCTCGATAGCCCGCTTGATCCAGGGTCTGTTCCTCACTCACATTTTTCTCGTCGCGACTGTCTCATACATCTTACTAGAGCCATAATCGGTCTCAGTTACGAAAGGTGAATCCGCTGTCTTCACTCACGTATGCTGCATTTCAAAACCAGATCATACACATGGGATACTAGCGACAATTCTAGTTTCAATGGTTGAGAAGACGTATTTTCTTCGTATCATTAACAGAACGAGACGCTGCAGTTTTGAAAGAAATCTTCGCGTAGGCCTTGGTTGACATCAAGGGAACTACAGGCTTACGATACTAGCTTGCGTTTGGAAATCATGCCCGCCAAGTAGATTGGCGACAAGAAATGGCTTACATGGCCTGTCCGGAATTTCAGAACTTTTATGGGATTCGATCGTTTTCTCATCATTTGCCCGGATTCAAAGCGCAGAGCTAGGTGTCTGTCGAGCTCTAGAGAATAGACGGCGCTCGTTGGATAGAATCCTGAGATCGGCTCCTGATGAAAGAGCGAGAAGGCAAACCGATTGCCGAGATAAGAAAGTGTGTGAGTGAAAAGAGGGATCGGAGTTGCTAGAGGATTCAAGCCGCCTCCAGCTTGTTGTGGATTCTGGCCCGGATTCGAGGGCAGGCGATTGAATCCTTGAAGGGTTGCCGCTGCAACGTCAGTCCACAGGGAAGCCTCTGCATCCGATTATCTTAGGGAGTGAGTAGGATAAAGATTCTTTTGCTTGAGACGCCCGTTGCGTCAGAATGGTGAGCAAAGCCTCCAGGTTGACATATCGAATTAACCTGTCCTTGATGTCACGGACGGCGTGTCTCTGCGAGATGAAGGCTGCCTTACAAAATAAGGTAGCGCAGGGAATCGGATCAAAACCAGTGGTTTTGTTTCCCACATCCTGATTCACTTCAAGAGGCCACAGGGGAGTTGACTCATATCGAGCCCATCGAGGTCACAATACACACATTCGTTCCGATGCGTTGTCTTCACGTCTGAATTCCGACTGAACGGTAGACATCTTTGAACCTCATGACTGCAGGGACATCAAAGACTATTCTACATTTAGCAACGCTACCAATGCTCCACAGAGACGATCCGTTGAAGGAGCTGAGGCGATGTAGACTGAGGTTGAGAGGTAGAGGGACGAGAGAACTAAGTCAATTCTCTACAAACCGAGTAAGAACGGTTCCACGAAGCCAAGCAATGAGTCGACCCTCTCGCATTTTCTGCGGGGATGCGTCGAACGGTTTTTCTGGTCCCCTGCCCCGGGGGGACCACCCTACGGCTTTTGGTTGAGAATGAGGAAGAAAGTTTCAAAGTATATTGTAGAAAGTCTGAGTTGAGAGGTGAAAAAGAAAAACAGAAACAGGAAACTAAGGTCCCGTCCTGGGAACGGCTAGCAGGAAAGTATCTTCCACCATGCGAAACCGGCGTGAATCGTCCTAGAGAATTGCTCGGACCCAAGTTCAGCCATGTGAACCATCCATACTTATTGCAGTGTCTGATGGAACACTGGACGGAATGCCGAGGCTATTCTGACCCCGTCCCCGATATTCAACTTAGGGGATCCATGGAGTCCTGAGGAGATGGCCTGGAATAAAAAGACAACATTCATGCGGGGCTATTGTCCTGGTTCTCCTTCCGACAGCTCCGCACAGGTGTCACTCGGGTAGCGGATATACACTCGGATATCAAAGTACCGCTTGAGTGAAAGGGAGGATACCTAATCAGTCTACCAAGTAGATTGCAGGACCGGCGGCGAAGATTGTCGGCCTGGAATTCGTCTTGTTCGATTGCCCTGTTAGCCGCAATGTTGAGGAGCCGTCTTTCGGCTAGCTTCAGAAGTCGGCGGACCGCGGTTCGTCTCCGCTGAGCGCCGAAGAAAGAGCGAAAAGAAGTTGCGACACGATTGGGAGATGGATGCGTCCACCGAGAACCATATAAAGAGTTTTGAGATATCTATTGAACGAATCATTGTGTCTTTTCAGCTTCGTTGGTCAACATGAGGTTGTTTGTGGTGTCTGTGTGTATTCTGGTGTTCGTGGCCGACTGTGTCGTGTACGGCGGAGTCATCAGGAACGCGGAACTCGAAGGTGGCGGTTCTTTTGGAGGGTACAGCATGTCGGACGATGCCCATTCTGGGGATGATTTCGGAGCGTTCACGGGAGGTAATGGTTTCGGCAACGACATCCTCGAGAGCTCCGGAGAACATTTTGGTGGCGACTACGGTGACGGACACGGAAATTTCGAATACGGAGGATTCGGCGGCGGTCACGGGAGCGGGATGAGTCACGAGGACAATGCTGCGCTTTCAGCTGTCGGCCTCGCTAATCTGCTCTCAGGAGGGGGCATCGGTGGCTCCCATGCCCACCTTGCTTCATCAGGCGGATCCTCGTACACAATCTCAGGACCTACGCAAGAAATCCAATCGATCCACAAAATTAGCACCACAAGTACCGGTGGACGCATCATCGGTGGAACAAAGGGTGCTGCAGCCGAAGCCCCGAAATACATCCTGGTGAAGAGTGACGGCTATCTCGGAGATCACACGGGTGGCGCTGCATTGGCTGCCGGTCGCGGTGGATATTCTGGGGGGCGAGGAGGGTATTCAGGCGGTCACGGTGGCTCACCTGGTGCTCACCCGAGAGCAGCGGGTCCCCACGCAGGATTGGCGGGAGTACGAGTCGATCTCTCACACGGTGGCTTCGCAGGACATGAAGAGCTATCTAGCGGCCAAGAAGAGCTCTCAACCGGTCACGAGGGCCACGGTGGACACGTGGAATTCTCGAGTGGTCATGGAGGAAGCAGCGCACATGATGATTTCGAGATGGGCAATTCCCTCGGATACGCAGAATCGTACGCGGATATGAAAGCTCATCCGGGCTGGCGTAAAGCTTGAGCGGTGCTCGAAATCAGCTTGGAAGGGATCTGTGATTGCTCCTAGGATAATTTCTGTACATATGTGAGCGTCTTTTACTGGAAACCAGAGTCATAAATAAATAAAGAGATGGAGATCTAGTAACCCGAACCGGAGGAATTGCGATTCGAGCTCCTATGCATGACCACCATCCTGCCCGAACTCGCCTGGAAAAATGTCTCCTGGCTTTCCACCGTTACCCGTTTTCGGCTCGAGACATTCCGCAAGCCACCCGTGAAGCAGAACGCCTCTAAGTCCGATAACTTAAGCTCGGCTCGTTGGCCGTGTGGCATAAACCAACGCCTTGGGTACCACGCTAAGCTACGGGTTCGATCCCCGGCCGACAACAAAAATTTCTCATGTGGTAAAAAGAGGATTTAACTTGTATCAGAATCAAATCTGAACCATCTTAAGACCCAAGCCCACCGCCCGCAATGGGATTCGCGAGGCGATAGGGAGTGTTACTGAAGCAATACCTAAACGTGATCCAAGGACACTTCTGAGGGCTGGCTGAGAGGTTCAGCCGGAAAACAAAGAAGTCCGATAACTTGTCCCCGTAGTGTGCTGCCGTCTTGCGCTACTCAGCCATACTTGGAATTAGAAAAATCGTTCGGTATTCGAGACAAGGGGAAGCTACTATATTCCGGGGTCGCACATGGAGAACCCTCATGATCTTGGAGATGGACCGGAAATGTATATTTTCCCCTCTTGAAATTCGATCTCTTCTCGTATTGTTCGCTCTGATCGCTCGTGGACGTCCCTCGTCTACCACGCCCCGGCAAATCTGAGAACTCAGGGGACCCCATCATAGGAACCCCCTATGTCTGGGATGCTCATTCGAATGAACTCACTCACTCGTCAATTAATGTGGAGCAAGCGGGTTTCCGAGAATTTTTCATCTTGGGAAATTCTCTCGGAATCACGGACAATACTGTTCGCCCGGCCAACCTCAGACGAGTTCCCGTGTTGTTTTGGTTTCGAAACTCCTGTCCGGAAGATTCTGACGTTGGGGCATTCCGCAGAGCAATGGTTGCTGACGTTTCCGTTAATCCCCACAGCAGCGTATATGAATCATGGAAGATCAAGTTTCATAGCACGACGTGAGTTCGTTTCCCAGCTTTCATCCAAACTCTGAATATGGGGTCTGGAGACCTGAACCATCCTGAGAGACAGTGGTCCATGATCTCCCATCGCTTGCATTCTGCATCCTGTTTCCATCGCTCGTTGGGAAGCTGTATCATCCCGTCCCCCGGTCCAAACTGTCAAGAGCAACCCGATGCTTTCATCTTCCCAGCTTCGATTAAACGAGTCGGGATGAATCTCAGCCACATTGAATGAATCTTGGAGTTGAGGCGTTAGCCTCTCAGTTTTCCGCACGAATCCCATGATTTATGGCTTCAGCTTCGAAACCCTTGATGTCGAGAGATAATGATCTTTTCAAGCATTACTGTGACGTCCACTCAGTCGCCTGATAGGAGGCTATATACTTTCTTATAAGATGAGAAGCCAGCTCTCCATGCTTGAACCACCTCAACCAATAAAACTGATTCAGCGCCAGCTCAAGCTCCCCGAACGAAAGGCAGGAAAATGATTGGAGTCCCTGAGTGAACGTCTCAATTTCAGTTGCGCTCGGCATCATCGCCAGCACAACCAGGAGCGGCAGGACAAGGGAAAAGCATCTAGCTACACATTTCAACGGATCTCTAAATGCCGGAACCAGCATGGATGCAGCTATCGGTCATCACGTATTCGTAGGCTCTAGTGGTGAGTGAGCTCCGCGCTAGTTTGGTGCTGCTCAAACCGTCGCTCCCGTTCGCTCAAGTGGGCCTGCGCCCGCGTCGCGATTCATAGCGGAGGACTGCCTGGTTTGAAATGTTCGGGTCACTCCCACAGTGAAACATTTTCGTAAAAGCTGACTCTCAGGAGTCGAGCTTTCGACGACGTACCAATGATGTCATCTTGACTCGGCGCGTTCTGTGTCATTTCTGAAGACCAGCAGGCGTCAGAAGTCTGGAGCGGTGCCTCGAAACCGGCGACAGTAAGTCGACATAGTACAGGGGGTCCAGCAGTGACGAACCGTACCTCAAACTATCGGAGGCGATATATGTGTGCTTTTCTGCCGAATGAGAAGCTCTCTCAAGGATGGTTTTAGTCCTTACAGATACTTCATGGGGGTCTCGGTCATCATGCTCAGGGCGGACCCCGGCTTCGATGACCTGAATGGGTACTGATACTGGGCCTGATGCCTCTCCGGTTCTCCACCCTGTGGCCGTGGATGGTGAATGAGAAAAAAACAGATCAGATGTCCTAGGAGGCGAGATTTTCTCCTATTCCGAGGGAGGCGCTGAATTCCCGGAATATTCAAACCACAGTCAGATCCGTCAACCGGTCCTTTGACCGAGCAGTCAAGTCACGAATCGCCGTCACAGATGGAGTCGATCGGCCTTGAGGAGCCACCTGGCCACGGAGGGTTCTAGGTTCCCGACTACATATTCATATAAATATATATATATATTTAAAAACATGATAGCCGCACACGAACTGCTTCTTATCCCAATGATATCATCCAATCCAAGTTTTTCTCCGCGAGCGGTTACCAGCGATGTGCGGCTATTACTGGACTGATAGCCGCACACCCCGTAACTTCATCGGTTTTGAGATTCGGAAGTCGCACGGAATTCACAATCTGCCCAGCTCTCCGTCCCAGCGATAAAGACAAAAGTTGTGAGAACTAGCAGTATGAAGGCTCAAAACGGGAGTTTGTGATGGAAGCTAGCCCCTGATGACAGGAAATTTCGCTCTGCGCTCATCGCTCTCATGAGGGGTGCTTCTCAACAAGTGAAACGGCGCGGATGAGCTCTGAGAGCGCTTCACTCGAATGCAGGGAATTCGACATTTGAATCGGAACAAGGAAGTGGGAGGATAACTTTGTGAATAATTCTTCATTGGAATCAGATGAGATCACTGGACGCACATCTGTTAATCACGCTTGGATCATTAACCGAGCTGTTTCAGAAGACCTCAACTTGGGGGGGGGGGGGGATGCTCAGCGCGAACAGTCCGACGGATTCCCCGTTCCAGATTAGATTATTGGATCTCTTGGGCATCTTCATGGGATGGGTAATCAGCATAACTCACCCAGATTACAGTCGATGTGAGAAAACGTATCTGGACAGGTAGTCAGAGAGCAGTCAGCGGAGACCACTTGTACGTCACATGCACGCGATTCTGTGCGCAAGACGTGTAGGGAGCGAGAGTAAGGCGAGAGAGGAGAGATTGAATAAAAAAGAGACGACGAGACGAACACAGGGGTGTCGAATTGTGGACCCTCACGCCCGTCCCTTTCTTCCCACCATACAGCCCTATCTTTAGAGTTGGAGCAAGAAGCTTTACTCTCCGGAGTGATAGTGCTTGACCCAGCGTCCAGTCCTTCCCTACGCCAGCACCCCGAGAACCGTCAGACCTCGCCCTTCCACGCTTCCGAGTTGTGTCCGAGTAAGTTCGCCTACTTACTCCGGGAGAGACGGCCTATCTTTTCCCCAGGTCACTAGGACGACCTGTGAGCGAGCTTTAGCAGATAGCGGAAACCTCGTGACAATATCTGCTCCTAACTGGCTCAGCAAATAAGACCAGGCATGTTCTGAGCGAGTGGTGCCGATCACATTGTCTTCCTTAACGGTTCACAGACGAACCTTTTCGATCGAATGGGTTCAAGTGAAATTATGGATCAAGTGAGCGTAGACCTCAGTTCCCTGCCGATTACTCGAATATGAGAGGAATCGGCTCTTCTGAACCCATACTTCTGACCATACTTTTCAAAAGCTGGAGGGGTGATTCCGGCACGAGTCTGACCATTACTTTCCAAGTCTGGAGGGGTGATTTCGAGACCAATCTGACCATTACTTTCCAAGTCTGGAGGGGTGATTCTGAGCCCAGGTAAAAGCCCCTAAAAGGTAGCCGTTCTATTACCTGTCATGAGGAGCCGTAACCCTCTCGACACTGAAGTCGTGCCCGCGACTGGCCTGGAAGTCCCTTCTTGAACATACAAAGCGAACTGGAGAGCATGCTAGATCAGAGAAGCGTTTCCTGAACTTGAGGCTGAATGCTGCTGACCTTGACGTATTCGTTTGCGTGGCAAAAGTTGGACTAGAGGGAGTCCAGGGAAGAAACGTCGCTCACTGTACGACGAAGTTTTGAGCAGGCAGTCAAGCTACCCATTCCGATCGCACAGCCAGACGAAAGCAGGCGTGATACCGCCTGCATTCCACGACCAGGAGAGGGGGCCCGGAGTTTTCCAAGCTCATCGCTCATTTCGTTCTCTCTGGAAATTCCATAGGTAAGCGCTAGACTAAGGAGAGTAGAATAACATTTATTGTAACAGTCTTTATGGATATACAGTGGCGAGCTGGGAGTGGAAGGGCTATTGATTTCACAGGCATTCAGAGAAACCACTCGGGAATCGCGTTCGGCAATGACTCGATTGAATGCTATATTTAGGCTCAACGTTTCTGCATGATCTTGCCCTTCTGTTTGCTTCACCATATTTGCACTCGACTCTTCAGCGCTGAGCAGGAACTGAACCCACCAGCTTCTTCAATAAAACCATCGACATTGGCAGAAGGAAAAAGGCGTTCATCATTCTCGCAGATGCCACTGCGCCAACCGAAATTCACAAAACGAGAACAGTAATACCATGATTGAACCTCTCATATTTCTCGCGACCCCGGAAACTGCCACAGTTTTCGAACATCTGCCGTCACACAGTCGGGACACTCTCTAAATGGAGTTAAAGCATAAGAACATTTAAATTCAGGAGACAGCTGTACATCAACCAGTGCGTGTCTTCGCGTTTCAGGGAGGTGACTGGCAGCGAAAGATATTCGCTCCGGAATCCAGGTGTTCAGAACAATAAATATGCGGATTCGATTGCCGAGAACGAAACATCCCCACTCGATACTGTAACATATATCACTGATCGCAGTGCACACTTGCTACATAGAATCAAGTTTGCGTCAGAATGGGACCTAGCCATGTAGACTATACAGGGAAACCTGAACAGAGCAACGGAGTTTCTGTCTCAGCAATCTTGAGTTGGACTCCACTACATAAAGTGTGCGGTGGTTGTCATAGATTTTATGGATTGTTCGAACAGGAGCAATTTTTCTCCAGTCTCGGACTGTCGTCCAAGAGATCATAGTGGTGGCCTCTGTAGAAGCATTCGCATGCATTTCAGCCACCGTTCGTTGGCTAGCATGTTGTCGGAACCCAACGTTTGCAGAGTGTGAGCTTCAGCGGCCACGGCGCTGAACAGACAGAAGAAGTCATCCCATTCTTTCTTCGACCACACCTCAGATTCTGTCAGGAGCGCAGAAGAAGAGCTCGGTCTGTTTGAAACGTTGACCGACGCTTCTCTCTTGGTTGTGTGGGGATCTTCACAAGCGAAGCAACGTTCCCCCCCTTGGCATACTTCTGAACGTCGAGTCTTCCCGAGCTTACCACGCGTTCTGACACAAGCTCTGCGTATGTCCGATCCTAAATCCAGAGACGATGGTCCGGCTACCGCAACGTCTCCACAGACCGCTTCCTTCTTCCTCTTCGTGGACCGAACTTTCCCAGACTTGCGTTTGCTGCACCTCAGGTTGATTTCGTTCCTCTCCGGGACGAAATTGTTGTTGCCATCGCTCAGCTCAAAGCCAGTGTTGACATGATCGAAATTCTCAGTTTCTACATCGTAATGAATCGCTTCCTGGTAGCTCACGGTAGAATCAGCGTGGTAAATGACAGATATTTCGTCGTTTCTGTTGGAATAGCTGCTGTAAACAGAACTGTCCTCATCTCCACCTCCTACGCCGACGTTGATTGCACGATGGCTCCTCTCGTCATCGTCCAGAGAGTTCATGTCGCTGATCCACGTATTGCTGTCGGCGATCAGGAGGTTGACTTTGCGGTTATCGAGTATGGCCGGGTGGATCTTGTCACCAATTTTGAAACCTCCAGCGAGAGACACATTATCATCGTTGTTATTGGTGCTCAAGTTTTCCGCATCATCTCGGTTCCCGTAGGGGGCCTGCTCGTCCCGGCCACGATGCCTCCCGGATCGATCTGGGTCAGAAGTGAAAGATTCCGTCTCTGAAAATGTTGTTTTTTTTATTAGGAGGGGAGGCTGAGGGTCTCCATAACAGGCTGAGACAGCTCAAAATGATGACGAGCGGTGAAACACGTTCAAAGAAACTTGAGGGGGATCCACTATGCCCACCATGACGTGTTCCCGCGGAACCCTCGCGCTGGAATGCTTCCTCAACTTGGGCTGGTACAGGAGAAAGCGGCAGTAGGCCTGCTGAATGGGATTTATTCAAGATGCATGACGGGAAATCTTTTGCAGTCGCTCCGATGTACTTCCAGCGCTTCGCTCGAGTCTTCCCAGGGCAGCGTATCCCTAAGAATCGATTTCCGGAACAATTCAGATCCACATTGAATGATTATTGCGAGATTGACTTAATATCACATCAATGGACTTACCTTGGCGGGGAAACCTCTTTTTTGCCCAGAGAACTTTCCTTGGTTCCCGGACCAGCGGCTCATCATCGAGGTTTTCGATCTCTCTCGTCAGCTCCAGAATGGAGCTCATCAAGGGCGTTAAACCTGCGATGGAAGATCCGTCATCACAATAGAGCTCTTCCAGCGATTCCATGTGGCGCTCGAAATCGACATGCGATCAATTCTCAACGCGGATGGCCCAGCAACCATCCATCTGAGTCAGAGATCGAGAGATGGAGAAAGCCGAACACATTCTGATGAGTAAAGGGGCTTGAAACTGTGAAGGGATCAATCAATTCTCTCCGAAAGCGGCATACATTTCATCCGGCAGGCAGTTAAACTGAATTTATGTTTGCATGAGTATTTCAAAGCCATCTCATGAATGGAGGTGACTGATCGCCTTCGCTGGGAAGAACCGTGCGCGATGAGCTTTTTGGATGTTTCAACGAACCAGTCGTCTATCATCTGGATTCTTCAGATGACTGGAGAAACTGTACGGCGTACGGGCGCTACGTGGCGTTGTTTCCAAATGTTTCAACAAGTTCTTACCCGAGTGACTGCCATTGGTTTCGGTGGGTGACTCCATAGACAACTGACAAAGCCTTGGACAAAACGCAGGCTGCCACTTGTTCAACGACAAGAAACAAAACAGAGCGAGCGACTCAAATCGACTGCATGAGCCAGCGCGCACGAGTGTCAACTCGATCCCGGTTAGCGCATTCGCGGAGAACACGCCAGGACAGCTCGCGTCATGGAACAGGAGCAGATCTTATTCTCCCAGGCTGTGTCTGGCGGCCGTGGCATGTTCTTACAAACATTCGAATCAGAAGTATGGCTCGCTCAGAGAAAATATCCGCTTGTAGAAGTACTCAATTTGACACCACTGGCAACAGGCATCTCAAGTTGCCACACGTTGGACACGGTGGAGACGAACACAAGCCGTTCAAATTTCAGTGAGGGTAGCCGGGAAAAGTATTCTGGAACACTGCGCTCTTCGTCCGATCGAAATTGTGTTGGTATGGACAGCGCCGCTGTGCTCTGGTTACCGCTACTGTTCCGAGGAAACCCAGACACTGGGCGTAGAAACCCAGACACGCACTTTTCGAGACAAAACAAAACAGGCCAGCGAAGTATCGAGTGCCGAACTGTGAATCACATAGCTGCTCTCTACGCAGTTCTCTCTGTGTATTCACAGAGGTTCTCCCTCGAAGGATACGAGCCTTCCCTGAGCCGATATGTTTCGTGCTGCGGCGCGTGTTCTGAGGCCATCAATGACTCTGGCGCGTGCTTTCCTGGAACCTGAAAACAGAGTGCGCGCAATACATCTGTCTGTAGTGTCGCGCATGTTCATTCAAACTCGAGAGACACCCAATCCGAATTCCTTGAAGTTCTTGCCAGGAGTCAAGGTTCTAGAGGAGGGTCAGGGCAAAGATTTTCCCAACATCACCACCGCGAAGAACAGCCTACTCGTACGACAGCTATTCGCTGTTCCCGGTGTGGAGCGGGTCTTCCTGGGCCCCGATTTCATCACAGTGACGCGATCCGACGATGCTCTGGAGTGGACTGCATTGAAGGCGTCGATTTACGCAACAATGATGGACTTCTTCAGCTCAGGTCTCCCCATATTTGAAACCAGCGAACCAATTGAAGACAGTGGTAGCTTGACTAACGTAGAGTTCGATGAGAAGGATCGACAAACGACGGCGATGCTCGCAGAACTGATAGATTCGCGCATCAGACCCACCGTCATGGAAGATGGAGGCGATATTGTTCTGAGGGCATTTAAGGATGGAATCGTCCAATTGGAGCTCCAGGGGTCATGCACCAACTGTCCGAGCTCATCAGTTACTCTAAAGGCCGGAATCGAGAATATGCTCATGTTCTATGTCCCTGAAGTCAAAGGTGTGAAGGAAGTTTTGTCGAAGGCAGACGAATTGTCGCAGAGGGAATTCCAGAAACTTGAGGAGAAAATCCGAACGAAGCCCCAGTCTGAGTAGGTTCCGACCGATTGACTTGTTCGTAATGAAATGCCGAACCATTCAGTTGTTATATAGTTCTTTAGTGACCGTTGAAATGAAGATCCTGAGGTTCTTATTGGAGTGTTGTTCTTGTTCTTATCAGGCGGGTGAAGGATTCGAGGAGGAACGATTTTTGGTGTGTCTTTGAGTTACCTGAGATAACCGAGACAGCAGCCGTGGTGGTAGGAACTCCCAGTGATTCCGACCGCTGAAGATAGTTCGTGAGATCGAGCTAGTGACCGACTCAATCTCTCGAACGAAGTTCTCAGCAACGTGTGGCTGTTTTCAATTCACCCAGAGCCGGATGGCATCCGCAACTCTTTGTGCATTGAAGTAAGGGATTTAGATAGTGCATGTCCCGATGCGCATTTTTTGACAGAAAAGAAGGTGCGTGCACGTACTTGGGAGCAGAGCTCGAAACAAATAACGATCAATCAATTATTTCGCGGGTGTTTCGGAAGAGGACTCTGCTCCAAAGGAGACGGGAGATCCACCAACTGTTTTTTTGTTTCAAGGCACCCTGTGCGGCCAGGTTAGAGGATCGTAGTGCTACAAGATGGGTGGAATGAAGACAACAGTTTGATCGGTCACCTCACGGAAAACTCACACCGTGTGATCACCGTGTGAGCATCGGCTTTGCATCCTCTTTACGAGTATGATAACGTCCAATCGTGTGTCGTCCGAGCGGAAATTCTGATACCTCATCTCCAGTGTTGAGGGAAGGAACCCCGTTTCCAACGGCGTGGAGCGCATGAAGGAGGTGATATCAACTTTGACCGCAACGGGATCGACGGTCGATTCAGGGAGAGGGACGCTCTCCAAGAACAAAGTGGTGTTCCTGGGAAGAAGGATCGACGGTTCGGGGAAATACATTGAAGATGAATCGGTTGAAAGGTCAGGCAGATAGAGGCGCCCGCGCTGGAGCAACTTCAGAGATTTTTCAGGTCTGAGCGCTCTGAAGTCTCATCGGAGATTGCTCGGAAATCACCCGACCGTTCGCGGAGTTGACCAAGGGTCAGCGCGATGTCGCGCAATGAATGAGAGAACGGAAGTGATTCGGTGCACATGTCGCTCCGGTAGGAGTAGTCCCTCACCTGCGTTGAGATTGTACCATTCGCGAGCTCCCCTTCGCAATGTCGGAACAAAGGGCCTGCAGGCCGGGCTCTGTCGGCTTAGGCCTGTAGGCTTCGGAGCCGGGAGGGCGTGGATGCCAGCGTTCCGATCGGAAATGTCGCAGCACTCGCGCGGCCGTAGTTTCTGGCGTATTCGGTTGCGGTGCGAGATGGTTCAATCCCCGTTGCCACAAAACCCGAGTTGATGGCGTTCCCCCGAGGCGAACGTTCCCAATGAGCGTCGGCCCGCGGGATTGCCCAACGAGCGCTCGTCATAGTGAAGCCAAGAGCGTCGACTTTGTGGCAGTGCACCGTGAACGGGCTTCGAGTCGTGGTGGCCCTGCGTCGACGCGAGAGTCAGCTCCACCGGTTTAGCTAGCGCCCGGCGCGTCGCAGCGGTCCCGATGAAACATGGAGGGCACGATTTCTCCGGCGATCTATCGTTGACGAGTCGGACGCTTTCTGCGCTCGTCGTCTGTTGCCTGGGGACCTTGTCGACGCGACCGGTTAGTTTCCCATGTGCGTCCCCGTCAGTGAGGTTTCTCTTGTGTTAAGCGCCATTGTCGTGTTCCAACAACTAGCTAGTGATCCTCAGCGTCCCTGAAAAACGAGTTGTATAGCCCCAGCCAGACGATGAAGTATGCGGTGTTTGTGTCTCGAGTCTCTTTCTGTCATCGTGGGCCCCCTGGACTCTGATAGGTCGTCTGGTGCTGTGGGTTCCATGGAACGGGACGCGTCGTACTGGGTAGGCTTTCGCTCTCGTGATATTTAGGGAACCTTGGGTCTTTCACTCAAGCTCGTTCCGATCGGTCGGCCTCCGACTGCCGGCCCCGACTGCCAGCCCACCGTGGCAAGGTTCCCCGCGTCGTCCAGAGCGGCGACCGATGTCGTGTTCTGTGGTGGACTACAACGAAGCGTCCGTTGTGGACTATATAAGGCGATCTCAATCAAATAAAACACTCCTCATTCTCCAACCTCGTTATCCCTCCGAGGCGTGCAGTCAGTATCGTTCCCCCGAGACACAACATTGGCGCAGTCGACAATTTCGGACAGAACCATGGGGGACGATGACAAGGGAGAGCAAAGTATCGAACAAATCCTCAAGGATGTGGCCAACGCAATCAAGTTCCTGACTGACAACCGTGTAAAAGAGGAGAAGGAATCATCAGTGGCATCGTCAGCCATGCAAAACGCTTCAATCCTTCTCGGCTCGTTCCTGTACAAGCCCGACGAAGACTTGACCTTCAAGAACTGGTTTGTGCGGAACAAGGCGATTCTCGAGGAGTCCACTCCGGTCGAGAAGTTACGAGTCCAACTGATCTTGAAAGCACTCGGGCCAAACGAGTATGGAAGGCTCCAGAGTCGTATGTCGCCAGACACTCCGGAATCAAGAGGATACGATGAAATCATCGAGATTCTGGAGAAAACCTTCGGTCCCACGAAATCGATCTTTCGTCGGCGGCATGACATTCTCAGTCAGAGTGCGCCGCTGTCCGCACTCACGAATCCACAAGAAATTGCGGATTGGGCAAATCTCAAAGGGGATCAATTCGAGTGGAAGTCTCTGACCAGCGAACAGTTCAAAATCTATTTGGCAATCAATTACGCCTCCGGTCCAGCGTTCAAGAACCTCCGGAACGTGATGCTCAAAGCAGTCGATGATAAGCCCAAACTTACTATCACTGGTCTTCGGGAGATTCTGACCAACTACGCCACTCGAACTCAAGACTCAGCCATCGATTCAACCGGTGTCGGCGCAGACTCATGCCATGTGAACTCCATGCAGCACAATCGGGGTTCTTCATCAAAGGGCAACCCGAGTTCACTCAACAAGCGCCAGGTCCCGAGCAAGAGGCAGTCCGTAGGTCGGACGGATTTCAGACAACCCGGTGCTTGCGCTAGCTGTAGCGGCTCTCACGAGCGCCGCACGTGCCGCTTCTTCCAAGCGACTTGCAAATTCTGTCAGAAGCAGGGGCACATTCAGAAAGTCTGCCGCTCATATATGAGACAATCTGGAGAAAGAATGAACGCTATGGATGTCTCCTGTTCGAATGTGAGAACTTCGCCCTTCGAACGTCTCGGAAGTTCGCTCGCTTTTGGGACTCATCAATTACTACGGTAAATTCGTCTGTCAACTACATCGTTTTAAACGTCAGTTCGAGGCCCTCCTGGTCAAATCTTCCCTTTTCAAGTGGACACCAGTGCACGAACAAGCCCTAGAAGACGTCAAGTCGATTCTCTCAGGTCCGCTGGCACTTGCCCACTTCGACCCCAGGCAGCAGCTCATAATCGCAGCAGATGCTTGCGATACAGGCATGGGAGGCGTACTCCTCCAGCGCTTTCCAGATGGGACTGAAAAAGCGGTGTTTCACGTTTCGAAGTCCCTCAGTCCGGCTCAAAGGAACTACAGTCAGGTAGAAAAAGAGGCTTTGGCGCTGGTTTTCACGGTCGAACGCCTGAGAAGGTTCGTTTGGGGTCGACGATTCACTCTGCAAACTGATCATCGCCCACTACTGGCGCTTTTTAACACGTCTCAGACGAAAGGTCTCAACGAACGGACGGCAGCAAGGTTACGCCGGTGGGCGCTGCGTCTAATCGGCTTCGATTTC
The DNA here is from genome assembly GCA_037576195.1 of Phytoseiulus persimilis. Lineage (NCBI taxonomy): Eukaryota > Metazoa > Arthropoda > Arachnida > Mesostigmata > Phytoseiidae > Phytoseiulus > Phytoseiulus persimilis. The sequence continues at coordinate 5,568,228 of CM075104.1, forward strand.
AACATCGAGTACGTCCGAACATCCGACTTTGGACAGGCAGACGCTCTTTCGAGGCTCATTCAGGACACAAGGCAGGACGCTGTTTCGGACATGGATGAGGTTATTGCAGCATTGCAGGTGGTCGAAGACGACATCGAAAGCATGGTAGAAGCAAGCCGAAAGATCACCGCTATCGGAGCGGACATACGTGATGCTACGGCTCGAGATCCAGTGTTGAAGCAGGTGCTTCATCGTCTCTCTCATGGCTGGGGAAAGGCCGATTCCAAGGATCAGGCCTTGCGTTGTTTCGCTCAACAAGCTGATTCTCTATGCAGCGCCCAAGGGGTCATCCTCATCGACGATCGGGTTGTTGTACCCTCATCTCTCCGCCCGTCGGTGCTCAAGAAGCTTCACGCCGCGCATCCGGGTATCGTGCGCATGAAAGCTTTGGCCCGGGCTCATTTCTACTGGACCGGGATGTCGGCGAATGTCGAAAAGCTCGTCAAATCCTGCGCTCACTGCGCGCAACACGCACCCAATCCAATCAAGGTTCCTCTGGCACCATGGCCGGACCCGGAGCGGCCTTGGGTGAGAATTCATCTCGACTTCGCTGAGCCCCAGAAGGGCAACGCCTTCCTCGTCGTCGTCGATGCTTATTCGAAGTATGTCGATGCGGTTTTCCTGAAGCCGGCATCAAGCAGCGAGCTCGTAAGATATTTAGAAGTGCTCTTCCGTCATTTCGGAGCGCCGGAGACTGTCGTGAGCGATAACGGCGGTCAGTTCGTGTCCTCTGACTTCGCCAATCTCTGCGAACGGTTTCGTCTGACCCACTTGCGGACCTCTCCGTACATGCCACAGGGAAACGGACTCGCAGAGAAGATGGTTGGAACACTGAAAAATTCGCTCGACCTCGCAACTCAAGAATTCTTGGACGCGGCAGTCGCTGCCTACAACTACACACCGAGCATGGTGCTGGGTGGCAAGACTCCGGCCGAGGTGTTCTTCGGGCGTGCTTTGCGCGTTCCCTTCTCAGTTTTCCGCTCGGGCGGTCAGGACCCCCCGGAGGCTAGCCGACGGTTCAAGCAGGACTTCGACAGACATCACGGAGCGCGGCCTCGCTCGTTCGCGGAAGGGGAGGAGGTCACGATAGCCCTCGACAACACGCGGCGGGTTCCTGCTAGGTTCGTCAAGCCAGTTGGGAAAGCTCTGGCGCGGTTCAGGACAGGGGACGGGTTGGTCACTCGCCATCTCAATCAAGCATGGAAAAGACCGGTACGTTGTCCCGCCGACGCCGTGTATCCAGACGGCGAGGAAGAAGAGTTTCTTCCGGCAAGTTCCACTGATGAGACATGCGAAGATTCGTCTTCAAGACTTCTGGAGACTTCTCCGGAATACTCCGATCCTGAGGACTCCAAGATCGTTGAGGACGCGCTTGACAGGACAGTCAACGCTGAGACCGAGCCCGCTGAGTCGCCACCATCTCAGGCAGCTTCTGAGGTGGTCACTATGGGAGTCCCCAAGAACGCAGTTAACTCAACGACACCGGCCAGACGTGTGCAACCAGAGCGCGCGGTCAAACGGGTCGACGGTTACAGAGCTCTAGCCGGAATCCGCCGAATGTTCGGGCGGCCCGACTAGGAGGGAGGAATGTCGTGTTCTGTGGTGGACTACAACGAAGCGTCCGTTGTGGACTATATAAGGCGATCTCAATCAAATAAAACACTCCTCATTCTCCAACCTCGTTATCCCTCCGAGGCGTGCAGTCAGTATCGTTCCCCCGAGACACAACAACCGACAGGTGGTTCCAGGGAGCAGGCAGGTACCGCTGTGAGCAACTGACGGCTTTCCGGAGCCGGTCTCGGGTTTGTGTGGTCGAGGACAGCACTTCTACCTGTGACGGCTGCAGCTAGGCCGAAGGTAGAACAAAATGCTGAGATTGGATGTACCTACATCGCTTGTCCTGAGTAATTATTCTATTCTCCTGCCGTCGGGATGCTCGATGAAGAACACTTGATAGCGCTGGTTTGACGGTCGTTCCGTGAACGGGACCAGGTTATGACTATGACGTTCTCAATAGTTCACAGCCCCCAGAGCCAAATCAGAGCCTCGAGCCGTGGGACCGAGTGGCCGCTCGCAGTAGCGTAGCGAGCCTCCATGATGCCCGCGGCGGACTGGGTGCCTCCCTCTGTTTTTTTCGAGGTCGAAGGACGTGGATGTTTTTAATGCGCGCTGATTGTATTCTTAGATGACATCAAATACGAAAAGTGATGAACTCCAACGAGTTCTTCAGGGAGATGGGGACAATTTGCGCGAGCTAACCCGAATGTGAGCAACAAGATCATTGTATGGGCAACTGGATTACATGATCTTGTTGGGTAATTTCCCTCGCCTCAGGGGCTGCGAACTCTTTTATGAACTCGTTGATGTTGAACTCATCCGTGAAGGAAATCTCGGTAGATAGAACAGCGAGGTTTGTCCTGTTCTTTGGTGACATGGTGGTTGATTGTAGATGAGTTTCAATTTGCGCCGAGTTCGTTGTTGGTGTCGTATCGCTGGCCCGACTCGGGCGTCGATTCCCCTCCTCGTGAGGTTGCCCTTGTCTTCCCGCAAGCACGCCCTTCCCCATGTGAGTGACGCAGTTCAGAGGTAATCAAGCGCGCCTTCACGGTAGCCCTTGATAGTTTGAAACAGGCTTCTGAGCCGAGCGTCCACCAGCAAGCAAGGACTTCGAACCAATGACTTGTGTCTTGATCAACACCAAGAACAATCTGATGTCAAGGGCATCTTGAGATGACTGAAGTTTGAGAGTGAAAAAAATTCCAAGAGCAGACGGGACATGCGGAGGATTCCCGAACATCGCTTGGCAGAGCCGAGTTGGAGTGAATTGACGAAAATCCCTTAATGTTCGCTTCACTCAAGCTGTGACGCCGATCCTGAAGCAGATTAGATCCTCGTACGATGAGGATGATCCCTCCACGTCGGCTCTCGACTAGGAGGCTTTCTTGAATACCTTTAGTATGTCGGTGGCGGAGAGCCCGAACGTTGTTTGGAAATGTTTGCCGAGTAACTCATCGACTTATGCAACGGAGCGGCTTCCCGAGCAGGTTTGTATGAGCGGAAGACTTCGAGTTGCCTCGCCCTCGAGGTCCACCTCGAATCATGATTGAGCGTTCAGGGAGGCTAACTGAGATTCGGCTCTGTCGAGTGAGCAACGTTTGCAGGCGTCAACCTCTTGACTTCGCCAACGGTTACGACTGTGGAATAAGCTGTGGCGGGGACTCCTTCAATGAGGTGGGTATGGGAATAAGTCTGATTCTTCTCCTGGGCTTCTCACTGAGCTGCAGGATGAGATCGGATCAATGGATGAAGCCTGAACCGTTTTGGATTCTATTGGAACGTCATTACATCGTGATTGGTAAGGTTCTGCGGATCCATTCTCTACCGGCGATTTTCAGAGCAGCCGACTGATGCGAAAATAGTGAGGGAGAAGGGGTCGATATGGAGCATTTTTGTTCTCAGAATTCAGAGGTGTCTGTCGAAGCCTAGTTCTGGCCCTGGAGCGAGACGGTAGACTCGGAAGGAAAGTCGAATCCGATACATCGCTGTATATTTTGTGAGACATTCGATTGTTCGGTCAAATGAGGACATGGTCATGGCTGGAAGTTGGCGAGGTAAGAGCCTCCCGAAGTGAGTTCTCGGATCGTTCGTGAGGCAACAAAATCGCGAGGTGTTCATCTGATTCGCTTCTGTTGTGAATCTAGACTCGTACCCTCAGGATCGCGCTAGTGAGTTTTCCAAGCTCAGAAAACCTGAGTTTTCTTCATGATTCTAAAGAACCTGGTGTTTTCGTCCAATCTGAAGATACGATAATATTCAGGTTCCAGAACGCCGTATACACCGAATGCCAATCTTGGAAGCGCCGTCGCTGAAGTCAACAAAGCATGAGTCCAAGAGACGCGGCCCGTCGATTCATCGTTCGACTCTGATGAGAAGCTCCAGGACGTCGACCCCAAAAAAATGGTGGCGATGCCCGACGCCGATTCTTGGGGGATCACAAGTAGATATCGTAACCTGGAAGAAGAAGATGGCTCGAATGGGTTTCCCGTGAAACCCGGAGCTTTATCACCATCGTGGAGCCGGACCCGTGGAGACCGAATTACAATTCGGCGTGAGTCCCGCAAAGGTGGAGGAGAAAAAGGAGAATCATCGAACAGGCGACATCACTTCTGGAAAAAAGTGGTTAAAAAGTTCCCTGTAGCGCCACGAAGATATCGTCTTGCGGGCTCCGCACCATGTGTCCAACGCACAAGCTCCCGTGGCCGAGGATCGGATACGCGATCATTTTAGGAAAGTGGAGTGCTGTCTGGCGGAAGAGGACGTGTTGGATATCCTGAATCAGCCAGGTCGGAATTAAAACAGAAGGGCTGAAAAGACGACCGGCTCGTTGGCCGTGTGGCATAAACCAACGCCTTGGGTGCCACGCTAAGCTAGCAATCGCGGGTTCGATCCCCGGCCGACAACAAGAAAATTCTTATGTGATAAAAAGAGGATTTAATTCATATCAGAATTAAATCTGAGCCATCTCAAGACCCAAGCCCACCGCCCGCAATGGTATTTGCGAGGCGATAGGGAGTGTTACTGAAGCAATACCGGAAGGTGATTCCGGGACACTTCTGAGGGCTGGCTGAGAGGTTCAGTCGGAAAACAGAGGGAGCTGAAAAGACTCCCCAGCTATAAGGACCTGCTAAACACCGTTCAGGGTGCAATGGCACAGAGCACTAAACTCGTATCTCTAAACCCGAGAGAGGAATTGTTCTCACCAGAGCTATCGAAATTAACGAGACTCACGAAAGAGCGAAATCGGGAATGGAGGAGAGCGAGGACGAACAAACTCGACGACAGAGAAGCGGAAAAACGATGCCGACAGGCACAGGACGATGTTCAGAACGAGGTAACACGCTTGCTCGGAATTGAAGATCGCAAAGTTTACGATCGAATCATGGGTGCACCTAGACAACCGAGATCCAAAGCTTTCTGGGACCACATCAAAAGAGGGGAAAGGAAACCGCCAAACAGAGCCCAGCTGATAGATGAGAGTGGCAACATCATTCAAACACCAGAGATCGCGTCTTGTCTCACTCAAGTAGCAAAAAGCATGTTAGGCGATAGGGAGCAATCACAAGGAAATGCAACCCGCTCCCAAACCAGGCAACCGCTAGAACTGACCATGACGGGGGAGATGATGAAGGCGACGTTCACGTCGATTTCAGCCTCCTCCGCTACTGGCCCAGACAAAATACCTGTCAAAGTCCTCAAAGCGCTGGACGAGGTTGGATATGAATACATATCAAGCACCTTCAACGCGATTCTAGAAGGGAGACACGAACTCCCTGGGGAATGGAGGAGAGGAAGAGTATCCTTGAAAGAAAAACCAAACTCTACCAAAGGAAAGCACACAACATACAGAGCCATTACAGTGTCGGACGTCCTGTACAGGGTTTTCACCAAAATGTTGGGGAAACACATACAAGAATGGACGGAAGACAGTGGACAGCTATCAGAAATGCAAAATGGGTTTAGGAGAGATCGCAGGGGGGGTGATAATATCCTCATGCTCAGTGCGGCCTTTGAGATCGCAAAGTCCCAGAATAAGGGACTATATTGCGTCTTCCTGGATGCCACGAAAGCATACGACCGAGTCGATCGGGAGAAGCTCTGGCAAACACTAGAAGAGAGAGGAATGAACACACCGCTGCTCCAACTCCTCAAATGCATGTACGAGGACACACAGGTGACCCTAAAATATGCGGAACACGCCTCCGATGAAGTATCCATACCAATTGGGCTTCGCCAGGGCTGTCCGCTTTCCGTACCTCTCTTCTGTCTATACATCGCGAACCTGGAACGCGAACTGCTTGCTACAGGGATCGGATTCAGAGTTCCAGACCATTACTGGAAAGAAGGGGGCAACAAGCCCCTCAGAATCCCAGGACTGCTATTCGCTGATGATATTATCTCAATGGCGAATAACTCAACAAAATGGAAAGACTCCTCGAGGTAACAACGAATTTCGGGGACAAAAGTCCATCGAATTCAACCCTCAAAAGAGCAGCGTGATAATATTCTCCCGACCACACGACGACCATATCGATAGTAGACACCTCAAAATACAAGGAACTTCAATACCAATGGTAGAATCCCACAAGTATCTTGGGCTCGATCTATCGGCAGAGGAAGACTGTCTCACCAAACACTGGGAGAATATGTTCACCAAAGCAAACCTAGCTAGCCAGAGACTCAATTCGAGAACTCTTCGGAGCTCCAATAGATTTGAGGTGACAAAAATTCTCTGGAAAGCTACAGCAGTCCCTCAACTCACATATTGCAACTCAGCTCGTCCGACGCCAGGGAGACCACAAGTGAACTGATGTACTTCGAGAGGATGAAATGGCCGAAAATTTTCCGCCCACATAGATGGCCGAAAATTTTCCTCCAGGCTACCGAAACAACAAACACCAGGTTCGAAGCGACAGAGAGACTCAGAAAACTGAGAACACAATTTGATCTGAGTGACTTCGGAATAGCCAGGAACACATCAGGACAGCCAATGTGGAACGCATTCCGCAAAGACCTTAGAAAAAAAGGTGCAAGATAAACTGGACTCTACATGGAAACAAGCCATGCAGTCCAAATCCACATTGGCGTGTTATCGGCAACACAAGGAGTCCAGAGGTCTCCAACAAAGGCTGTACGACAACACGCGCGGAAGCCAGCTTTTAGCTCTAACGAGAGCAGGGATGTTAACCATCCTGAAAAAGCACCGAAACCGTGACTCTTCCATCGACATCAAATGCCACAGGCATACATGCTACGCAGGCATGTAGCTCAATACCTCAGGGCGAAGTTTTGGCTGAGAGATGGACTCGGAATATCTACTCTCGCGGAGGATCAAACAAGGACACGGTCACCGTGCTTGTCACTGGGTCTGCATCTGGCGTACCAGCGTCTACTGTGGTCTCGCTGGCACGCAAGCATTGTCCCGCCGTCCTCACGGTTTCGAACGAAGGAGGATTCCCCCTCCCAAGTCTGAGAAGGGATGGGTGACCAAGGCAAGGTTCGGCCAAAGCCTCGAAACCTTTCTGACGCCGCAGACAAGAGGGAGTTATGGCGAGAGCAGTCCCGGTAGCCATGGGGAAGCAAAGGTACGTCAGACAGGTCGAGAGAGTGTGGAGTTTCGGAAAGATCGAGCCGGCGGATTCGGAGCAACATAAATGATTGGAGGAGCTGACGCTTGAAGGTGGAGAATGGTCAGCCAGAGTAGACAAAGAGGCACAAGTCAGTATTACTTCGGAGAAGTCAGCAGGGAAGTTCGGATTGGAAAGAAGTTCAAGTGTCCTGAAGAATATCCGGGAGAAGGGAGAAGCCCATGTCACCCAGTTGAGTGAGCGATAATTCTGTTGGAGACGGATGGAATGCAACTGGAGGAAGTAACACTGACAATCTTTCCGGCGGAGGCAAAGCTTCCGAGAGTATTGAACGGAAATTGAGAAGCAATCGCGACTCCGATGAGAGTACTAGGAAGAACGGACCTCACGGAATCCGACCAGGATGAGGTAGAAGATGCCAGACCCGTCAGGTGAAAGCCTTGCAGATTGTCAGAGAATCAAGCCCTGAGCAAGATAACAGCGAACTGTAAGATGCAGATATGATAGGAAGGTTGAAGTCAGAATATGCGAGCCTAGTATCGCTGCTGAGAGAAGCGGATGGTGCACTGGAGAAGAGTCATAGACTACAGAAAACTGAATAGTCAAACAGTGAAACTCAGTTGCCCATTGCCGATCATTGACGGCATACTGGACGGAGTCGGAAAGAAAAGACTATATTCAGCGTTCGACACAGCGTGGGTATACTTTCAAACACCGATGATAACGAGGGCTTCAGGATGGTGGCGTTCGTCACCAAGGAGGGAAACTTCGAACCGAAGGTCCTCATGATGCGGCCGTGCAATGCGCTTGCGAAATTTCAAGAACTGAGAAGCACTACATTACAAGGTCGAAAAACAGCAAGCATCCCCATTTTTCGACGATCTAATCACAGCGTCAGACGATTACTTTGGAGAACCGGAGCAGGTTATTCGTGTTATTGAAGGCGTCAAGGAATTTTGTTTCGCTGGCTGCACACGACAGAGGCGGGCATTTCGGAATAGATAGAACGTTACAGTTGATGCGCACAAGGTATTGGTTTCAGAAAAGGGGGTAGAACACGAAGCGGCATGTATTGGGTCATATTCAATGAAGGTGCCGTAATCTGACGAGGGCGCCGATTCGTCAAGAATTCTCGCTTCGACCAGCTCATCATACTTGCAGGTTAGAGCTTAAGGAGACCCACTCATGTAACGGGCGCATGCTTGAGAAATTATTCCTTGGAAACACGAACTTCTAGATTGGAAATAAAACCAGTTATGGTTAGGTCGCCCCTTGGACTTCTATTCGATGACAAGCGAATCCGTTTCAAAAACTTCGTTATCCTTAACCAAAGGATTATCCGGACCCCGGATCTGAAAGGGCAAATGGAAATACGAGGATATGGAGGGTAATGATCCACAGGCCCTGAGTAGTTTCAGCGGTATCGGAGGGAGATTGTGGGAAAAATTTGCGAATTTGATTTTTTTTTTTCTGTTTTCTGAGGGCCTGTTCCCTGCCTGAGGACCCTATCAAGTTTCTGAAAGACCGATTCTAATGATTGAGGTAGGGAGCCTGCGCATTTCATTTCCGATCTGTAAGTTTGTGTTTCCGAGAAATTATTTCTTGAAAATGACCCCCGTTACTCGAGTTGGTCCCCTTAATTTTTTTTTTGCGTGATGTGAGTTCCATTCCCATATTTTTAGCGCAGAAATGCGCTTTTCTTCGGACGTGCTCACTAGGGTGTAACTAGGAGTGGAACGAAAACATCGGAACGACAAAATCGCAGCACTTGAATTTCATGTGGTTAATCTCGATGGCTTGTCATAAATCAAGGACAATGAAGTGATAGTTGGCGATTGAGTTTCGGAAAGAAATACTCATACATGAGGACTCAGCCAAGGCCAGCCATTTCCGATGACAAAAAAATGATCCGGGAGGACCGAGCGAAGTCACCCTGGACAGAAAAAACAGCGATAAGCAAAATCCAATTGCTGGAACCGTGGTGGATGCCGTTATGACAAGCTCCAGGGTGAGGAACTTCAACTTGGTCTCTCATGAAGGCATCCATTTCAGATGACAAAGAAATGCTTTTGTTGGCTCTGGTGGCGCATTCGCACACCAGATTTTCAACTCCAAGGCCGACTTGCAGGAGGATCGAGCGAAGTCACCCTGGACGGACAAATTTTTGCGAGAAGCAAAATACAATCGGTAAAGCTGTGCTGGTTTCGTCATCGGAGCCATCGGCTTGATGCTTTACGTTGATTTCAGAGAAAAGAACACTGTAGAAACCGACGAGATAACGGATCGCGATTGTTCTACGACCGACCCTCACTATCTATGGATAGAATTCATGGACAATGAACGAATCCGGAAAAGCGCGAGAACGAAAGATAGACCCTCATTGGTAACAAGACAAGCGTTACGAGTTAAAACAGACTTGGACCCCTATTCTCAGAAAAACGGTTTCCTTCGAGGTTTCGAAGATAATCAAATGCCGTCGTACAAATTTTCGGACCTGTCTGACCTGTGGAACAACGACCCACTTCTCCGATGGTACAACTCAGAACAGAATTACAATACGCGAGTAATCACCGATTCTAAACTCAAAATCATCGATTATTATTAGAGAGGATGGATTCTGCGAACACGATCCGAATGTCTGTCAACGTCCAAAGTTCGCTAACACACGCATTCGATGTCACAAGCGACAAAATCTACATGCAGCCCACAATTTTCTGTATCGGTGAAACTCGGAAAGATAACTCCACAGTCCCATCTCTGACTTATAGAGATGATTCCGGTATCGATTCGACCATACTTCTTGGCGTCCACGGTCGACCTCCTATTCATAGAGGTGATTCCGGTATCGATTTGACCATACATCTTTGCGTCCACGGAGGTGGATCTATCTACAGAGATGATTCCGGTACCGATTTCGCCATACTCCTTGGCGTCCGCGGAGGTGGATCCAGGCAGTCGACCCCCTATTTATAGAGGTTATTCCGGTATCGATTTGACCATACTTCTGGGGGTCTATGGAGGTGATTCTGGGACCGATCTGACCATTACTTTCCAAGTCTGGAGGGGTGATCCCGGAACAAATATGACCATTACTTACCAAATCTGGAGAGGTGATTTCGGCATCAATAAGACCATACTTTTCCAAACCTGAAGAGGTGATTCCGGGACCAATCTGAGCATACTCTCTCGAGTCTTTTTTTTTTTCTGGCGGGAGGGGAAATTCCTCCGGATACAAGAGATGGGACTTACGTCCGTTACCCTAGTTATGAGGTGTGTCCTCTAAAACCCCTCCCTCCGCCCTTTTGGTGACTGGGCACTCAAGGCAAGCCCTGTATTGTATTACTTCCGGGTCACCAAGGGCCGTGCGCTTCGTCAGTCAGCTCTCGTCTCCCTTTTGTTATCTATTCTCCGTTCTGTCTTGCGGCTAGGGTTCCCTACGGGACCTCAGGCGCAGGCATAATTTGCCCGTTTAGTTCTGCGTTTCTTCGCATGAGCATGTTCTCCTTTTTTTTGAGTATACATCCTATTTTGCGTGAGATTAAATTCCACTTACCTTCATTTTGCAGCATCTTCTGGACCAGTTCTGGGACCGTGCCTCCTTCTAAGCCTCGTCTTGGCTGAGACAGCGCTTCGCAAGTGAAGACCGTATGATCCACATCGTCTTCTGCCCCTGAATCGCAAAGGATGCACAGTGGGCTAGGAGCTTTCTTGAAGCGATGAAGGTACGTCTGGAAATCTCCGTGTCCTGTGAGGACTTGGGTTGTGTGGTACGTTAGTTCACCGAATTCCCGCTTGTACCAGCTTCGCAGATCCGATATGCTATCGTAGGTCGTTCTGCCGGTCAGCGAGCTGCTCCAAGATTGTTGCCACTTGTTAAGCGTCTCTTCGCGTATCTCTTCATCCTTTTCTTGGGCCTCCTCGTCACTTCCGGACTCGTCGTCCCCATCTCGGATCTTGTCGCGCCTGTAGGTCTCCACTCTCTCCTGCGCTAGGAAGGGCCACGGGATCGCGCGGGCCAGCACAAGCAAAGCTGAAGTGGATACCGTGCGATAGGCTCTAGTGATCCTTATCGCGGTGATTCTTTGCGCTCGTTCCAGAGCGTCTCTGTTCTTTTTGTATCGCAGCGCAGATGGACTACAAATAGGGGCGGCATACAGAGCGATGGATTGGGCCACTGTGGCCAAAATCCTCCTTTGCTCCTCAGATGCTCCATATGTGCGCGGTAAAATCGTTGCTATGTCGGTTGCCGCTTTCGTGGCCTTATTGACGACCATCTTGATGTGTTCAGTCCCCTTCAGGTCGGACTGTAATAGAACTCCCAAGTATTTCGCGGATCTGGCCACTTCTACTCTATGTCCTTCCACTACCACTGTTGGGAGGCGGTCCTTTTTGCGTTTGATCAGCATCACAGCCTCCGTTTTCTCAGGCGCAAGGGCGAGGTGATTCGCTTTCATCCACCGTGAGATTATGTCAAGTGAGTCCTGTGTGATTTCTTCCAGTTCCTCAATTGATCTTGCCTTAGTTATGATCGCAAGGTCGTCAGCGTATGCGACAGTCACAGCTCCCATTGGGAGTACCTCTCTCAAAACGTCGTCATAAGCCACATTCCACAAGGTCGGTCCTAACACCGAACCCTGCGGAACTCCCGCTGACATTCGATGGGTTCGACCTTTCTCGTCGACGATCCATCTATTTTGTAGGTAGCAGCTCAGTATTCTCCGGAGGTAAGGGGAGATCTGCCTCTTCTGCAGACTTTTCAGGACGACCTCCCACTCGACCGAATTGAAGGCATTCCTGACATCCAGAAGGGTGATGAGGACACGGTCTCTCAGCTTCCGTGAGCGCTGCTTCTCGGCATCAACTATTTGCGTAACCATTTCCAGGGCAGACAGGGTGGATCTTCCTCTTCGAAAGCCAAACTGGTTTTCGGAGAGACGCCCGTCCTCTTCAAGCTCATCTTGTAGTCTTCTGCTTATGATGCTCTCCACTGCCTTGGCGGTTGTGTCCAGCAGGCATATGGGTCTGTAGGAGTTCGGTTTCCCAGGTTTCAGGATCAGTACGAGCCTTGCAGTTCGCCATTGAGGTGGGAAGATTCCACTCTGTATGATCGCGTTTGCGGCTTTTCTGAAGATGGATGGCCATCTCTTCATGAGATCTTGAGAGCTTCTGCTGGGATGCCATCGGGTCCCGGTGTTTTGCGGAGCGCGATTCGATCGGCAGCGTCTATAACTTCTTTATTGGTTACCTCGGGGATATCTTCTTCATTGATGGATAAGTTCTCTCTCTCGAAATCGGTGCCCTCTGGGAAGAGGTCCGGGACTGCCTTGTCAATTGTTTCGGAGGATAGTTGTCGCCTGTGTCGGCCAACCTTATCTCGGATGATCTTGTATGGAAGACCCCACACATCCTGTCTGAGATTCTCTAGGAGATCCCTCCAGCTCGCGCGTTTTGCGTCCAAGATAGTCTTCATGTACTTATTTTTTTCCAGCGAGTATCTTGTTAAGGACTGCTGCGTTGCTTCGGGATTCATGTGTATTGTTCTTCTCGATCGCACGTAGTTTCTTCGTGCTGAGAGGCAAGTTTTTCTCTGCTCCGCGACTTCTCGCGTCCACCAGTACGCTGGCCTTTTTCGGCCAAGCTGGGGTGATGCTCTCGAGTCTAGAGGGGTGATTCCGAGACCAATCCGAGCATTACTTTCCAACTCTGGAGGGGTGATTCCGAGACCAATCTAGCCATTACTTTCCAACTCTGGAGGGGTGATTCCGAGACCAATCTGACCATACTTTTCAAAACCTGAAGGGATGATTACGAGACCAATCTGACCATTACTCTCCAACTCTGGAGGGGTGATTCCGAGACCAATCTGGCCATTACTTTCCAGCTCTGGAGGGGTGATTCCGAGACCAATCAGACCTGCCCCGTAGCGATCTGGCTTCTTAAGAGTACTCCTATCACGTAAATTATATTTGCGTCCCTCGACTTTGTCCTCCGTCCTTGCCGGTGCAGGATTCCTCTTGGCGTGTCCGCGCGGACTTGTGGCAGGCGGGGAGGGGTTGCTGGATTCATAATCAACAGCTACCCCTAATTCTTCATCCACATTCCTTTCTCCGCTCCATTCTTCATCTTCTGCAGTGTCCGAATTGTTTGATTCTTCGGGTGTTGGTTCACTGAGATCTTCTGTTGTTGGATCAATGTCTTCTTTTGACTGCGAAGGTTTGTTGATGTCTGATGATCCTGGCACTTCCGGTGGTGGCGGGAGTTTGTTAGCGTCTTCAGGTAAAGGTGAGGGTTCCTTCACTGTGATGTCACGGATGCGATGGATGTTTCTTGTCCCCAACTCAAGGACTCTGTAGCTCAATCCATCTTCATCGATGCCAACAATTGCTCCAGCGATTGCTCGTTGGTCTAGCTTGTCCTTTGTTGGTTGGATGTTGGAAAACCAACATCTTGTGCCGATTCTTCGAATGCGTCCGAGGTATGGCCTCTCGCCCGTGATCATCTCAAATGGAGTTTTACCAACCAGATCATTGAACTTCGTGATGTTGAGGCAGTGCGTCGCGAAATTCACAGCCTCAGCCCAAACAGGCTTTTGTAACTCACTGTCAATGATCATAGTTCTAGCAAGGTTCAGCAACGTTCGATTTAATCTCTCCGGAATCGAATTGTGCTGCGGGGTCCTCGGAGCCGAATACGAATAGTCACAACCTGTCTACCTCAGGAGTGACTGTACTCTGCTGTTCTTGAATTCAGAACCCCCATCAGAGTAGAAATGATAAACTTGCTGTCCCGTTCTAAGTTTGAACCATTTGAGAAAATCACGGATGCGTTCGAAGACTTCTGATTCATTATGGAGAAAGTACGTTTTTCGGAAGTGGCTTTTGCTATCTGACAATGTGAGAAAGGCTGTATGTCATCCGTAAGAGGGCGTGCTTACGAAGCAGACATCACTGCTGATCCACCCGATGCGAGGGGCAAGTGAATTGCTAGGCTTCTGTCGGTAGCTAGCTCGATGCATCTTTCCTTTGATACAGCTCTCGCAGCTGACAAAATCGGGGATCACTTCATAGTCCTCTCTCTCTAACATTGGCTTGAGCCATCCTACGTTGATGTGGGAAAAATTTCGGTGAACTTCTAGTAGGCTGACCTTCTTTTTATCTTCGGCCTGATTCCCCTCCGCGATGTAGTTTGCGGAGATGATGTAGAGACCATTTTTGCGCTTGGCAAAAATGCTGTGTCCATCGCGGGAGATGATGATCTTCTCAGGTTTGATACTGATATCAAAACCGTCATCCGCGAGATTGGAAGCCGACAGGAGGTTGTTGCGTAGCCTTGGGACGTACAGCACCTCTCTCAGCAGTATGGTGCATGGAATTCCATCCACCATGAGACCAAGACCAACAGTTCCATAGCCCGGTGAGCTCAGAGTCCTGGAACCGCCTAGTCTGATCTCCCGTTGCTGAGAGTGAGGTGTGTAGTTGATCATATTATCCCTGCTGTGGGTCATATGGAAGTTGGATCCGCTATCAACGAGATACTGGTTGTCGATGGTGACAGAGTGTGATTCTGCCGCCGCTATCTCGAAGTTTAGGGCTTCGATGGCACGCACTAGGTTGGCACTTGCCTGACGTTGTTTTTGTCGGCGGTTGAATGGTCGTCGTCCACCCTGGTTGGCTCTGGAACGAGTTGTTTGTCGTTGAGCCTGTCCTGGGTTCTTGTTCTGCCGAGGAGCCCGGCACTGAGCAATCAGATGACCAGATCGTCCACAGTTGTAACAGGTCCTCTCGGTGGTGCTCTTGGTGGTCCTATTGACACTGGTCCTCCGATGGTAGGTGTTCCGGCGTCTTCTCCCATAGGAAGTAGGGAGCTTGGAGAACAGAGCCGTTACCTCATTCACGTCGTGGTTGCCACGTCGGAGGGCTTCACTCTCGATGGCTGCCATGAGATGAGTCGGAGATTTTCCTGAGTCCTCCCTTGCTGTGAACGCTTGTTTGAAAGGTTCCCATGATGACGGAAGGCTGGCCAGGACTATGGTGATCTTCATATCCTGTGAGACTTTGATCCCTAGTGTCTCGTTGTGTCCTGCAATCTGTTTGAAGCGGAAGAGGTTGTCTCCGGCTGATTTGTTTTGCTGATATTTGTAGCCCATTAGTTTGGTGAAGGCCAACTGTTTCAGTCCTCCGCTAGAAGCTTTGAACTTCTCAGTAATCAGTCTCCACATTTCAGCGGCTTCGATGACAGCTGCGCTGTCGGAGAACAGGGAGACTGCCAGGGCCGTTTGGATTGATGCAAATAGGGTGCATCTTCCCTCTCGGTTCCCTGCCTCATACTTCTGTTGTTGTATGGCCGCCTCCTTGGGGTCTGTTCCCGGTGGAGGTGGAATCAGCTTTCCGGTTGTCACATCGAGGGCGTACGGGTCTGCATCCAACGCTGCGTAAATCATTACTTTCCATGCTGTAAAGTTCGAGCCATCAAGCCTCAGGACGACGAGTTCTCGGTTCCGATGTTCTGTCCCGATGTCGAGTGCGTTGAAGCCTACATCCTCCTTGTTGTCTTCTTTCAGGCCGTCAGTGTATCTTCTTGAGTGTCCTTGCATGTCGTCACCTAAGTCACTATAGCCGTGGGAGCTGGTGGAATCTTCCGGTACTCGGGGACTCTCCATTAGGTCCATCTTCGATGTTAGGGTGTGCACTGATGAGACACCTCACTAGAGAGTCACACACTTTCACAATGTACTTTCCGAGACGTCGTGTCCGTAGATTCGATCGTGCGCAATAACGAATGTTGGATTTTAGTCCACTGTGCTCAGTCGGTGGACACTCGATCTGGAAGTACGGTCTGTGGTCTGGAAGATCACGGCACGAAATAAAGAGACAGGGGTCTGTTGCTCTTCCTTAGCTCCTCGTGGGCATTGCCTTTATTGCGTGTATATATACCCAACAAAGAGTGTGGGTTTGCATGAGCCGAAGGCGGATGGCCTTCGGCTCAGGGTTACATACAATTCTGGGATACTGCTGTACTGTATCTCCCAGTAAGGGCTAGTCGCCCACGGTACTGTATTACCGTCCCCGTACACACTAAAATGACCGTCTGAACTAAGACGTGTTTCAGATACCAGAAACGGAGTGATATTTCAACATTTCCGCATCGCCTTCGGATCGACTCTACCCCGCATTGACAGATATTTGCAGCACCGGCAATAGCCCGCCCTTATTCGCAGCTTCTGGCCATAACAATACGAATACCACAAGCGATATTTCGCTCCATCGGTGGACGATTGTACCGGCTGGCCTGGTGCTGGCTGTACTAGCTGCTCCCGACGCCTCGTTCACGCTAATTGATTCGCAAAGGAGCAAAGCAGGGAAGAGCTCCCTCCGTGGTCGAGAACCGCAAGCTCGTGCGGTCTCGGTGTTAGTTTCGAAAAACCTTGCGGTTTCGAAACCGCGGTGCGAAACCGCTACAGGGCCCACCTGGCGCCCGACTGGAGATCCGCCGGGGAGCATAGTCACGGGCGGATGAGACCAAAGAGAGCGCTGAAGACGAAAAATAATCTAAGAGAGTCGCCTGGCGCGGAAAGAGCTCGTTTCCCTCAGGAATGTCGGTGACAATTTCTTCGTCCATGGAGCACATTCCTCCATTATCAAGAAGAACCGTTTCGATGTTGATGTTGCTCTCGAATGCTCCTCGCTTCCCTGTGTCTCACGTTCTCTCGCTTGAAATACGCGATTCGTGGGAGCACTCCTGGGATCTCTATGGGTTCATTCGGAAGTGGCACGTGGAGAGTGACGAGTCCTTGCTTGTAGTTTTCGATGTTGTTTTGGACGTAGTTGCGGTATCTCAAGATGCTTCATGGCTTCTGTCGCTTCGGAACCCAATTGTCATCTACAGTTTCGCCGTCATCCATGGTTTTCCGTGCGTCAGCATTTTCGTCATTTTCTTCATTCTTGGTGGATTTTCCTGCAAGACCATACCTCGGTCTCAACACGGGAACCGAGATCGGAAGTGCGAGTTGCAGTAGCGTTATATTCTCTAGAGGAAGATGACGGTCCTCATATTCCTGAATCACGGATTCCGTCCATATGTCCGTACTGTCATCAGGCAAATTCTTGGCGTCCCGTGTTGATTTCCGCGGTTCTATTCGGTTTGGCGCCCGGCGAGTTGAGCTGGCGAGCAACAACGCTCCACCAGCCTCAGCCTGCCGACACGCGCAGCGAAGCTGAGCCATCGTACATGTTTACCGCTGCCAGAAGCGATGAGGAGCGAGGCCGGGAGAAGAGCTTCAGGCGACAAGCGGATAAGTCTGCTTCAGACCCTGCAGGACAGCCTCGAAGGCTACGGTTTTCGGGAACCTCTGTCGCCAGGCGAACTCCACGAGATAGGAGTCGAGGAGGTGCCTGTGGGTTCCGCATTGGCGCTTGTTCCGAGCTTTCGCCATCCCCCAGCAGCGCTCTATCGTCTGGGTGTGGACTCCTGTGGTCGGGTCCACAAAATTCTTGCTGTGGTTGACGGTTCCATGTCCGTAGCCGGCCGCTTCAAGATCTTCGGTCTTGTACCCTACAGAGTGAATCCATGATTGAAGCTCGTTTGCAAGAACGCCCCTCAAATCACGCCGATGGCACAGATACACACCTTTCCAGCAGTCTGAGTAGAGCAGCGTACCGGACTCTATGTTTTCTTGAATGACACGGAAGAGGGTCGAGGCCGTCCGGTCGGGCACAGTCAACATGAAACTCTCGCCGGTTTCGCGGCACATCCCACCGAGAACCCACTGCTGGGGGAACAGGCGGCCGGCATGGTTCTTACGTCTCGAGAACATGCTTTCATCAATTTCGACGATTTTCCCAGGCCCCCCGATCCGTCGCTGAGGCTGTCGCTGGAGATCCGCGAGGCAGAAGTCGCGTAGTGCCGCAGTCCGGGCGACCGTCGTGCATGGATTGAAGTCCAGCTCTGCTTGACACCACGCGACAGTGGCCTGCTCGGTTGCCCAGCCGTAGAGGAAAGCAACAGCAGACTTCAAAGGGACCTTTGTACCGTCGAACCAGGTTCCTCGACGCAGGCCCACATCGACGTCGCATCGATGACAACGCCAGCGCGGTCGCGAGGCTTCTGCGTTGAGTTGCAGTTCATGGCCTGCTTGGCAACGACGCTCCCGGTGAAGAAGGCCCTTCTCCTGGAGGAACTCAATTGCGGCAGACTCTGTCCTTGGGAGTTTCAGCATGGTGGAACGGAACGGGAGTCACAGAGGAGAGCGATAGAAACAGACAATAACGGGATTCAACGAGGAAAAGACTCTGAGCACGCTAACACGTTAGGCTGAGGCTAACGGAACAGCGCGAAATCCGTTTCTTTGAATTCGAATTGGAGATCTCGCCCTGAATGTTTAGTCTCCAACGGCTATTCCCTTCAGCGTAGCTTTTGAGTGCGAGATGTCGATCGAGTGGGTTCGCAATTTTCGTCAGCTTCTCGCGAGCTATTTCGTGCATTTGGAATTAGACCATATCAAACGAAAAGTGTGTTTCTTGCGACGGGTCATTTCGAGGCTGCAGCATAATCGCTGGTGGACCCGTCACCGGATCATCAACTATCAGTTCCGTAAACTGCGCGATTTGCGCATTCGCGGAACTCGACTCGTTCAAGATTGCGCACGACAGGCGAGGCCGACGGAGTTCGCCTCAGCCTCGAGAAGAGCTCCCATGCCGGCCTCTTGGCAGTATGATTTTCCTCGCAATCGCTGAAAGCAGTCTCCCAGAAACCTGTAAGCTTCCAATCATTTTTTACACCACAGTTCGTACTGCTGCCCTCGCCATGCCCAATGAGCCAGCGCGAGGGTTCCAGTCGCGAGTTGGCGAGTTGGTTGCGAGCTGGCCTGGGTTCATTGCCTGGCCATGCAGTTGCAATCAGAACGGACAAAGGATTGCTCGCGGTTCATGCACCACCGCGGCTGTCGTTGCTGGTGACCGAGCCCGCCGTCCCTTTGTTTCGATTCTGGCCATACCATCTCTTCAAATCCTCTCCACTTCTCGGCTATGATGGCGTGTAGAAACGCCAAATAACTGGCCATTTTCGGCTGCTTAACTCGCCGGGCGCCAAACCGAAAAGCACCATTTCCGCTCACGAGCTTTGTATCTCTCATGTGGGAGCATTGTGAGACTCATAACTGGTATCCGTGAGACCCACCTCATGCTGGCTGCAGCAGGAGGTACCGAGCTGCTTCTGGGGCTAGCATTTCGACACTATCGGGAATTTCGAACGCTATTTTGCTTATGAGCTGAGTTTTATCGAATTCTGGTTCCGCTTCTATGTATCATCGTTAGTTCTCGACGCAATTGAATCGCCTCGATCGGATTTGTTGACATATTCGACAACGTGGGTGGCACCGGTATACGGATCGAGTATGATTTGCAGATCCATTTTCGCAGCCAAGATTAGCCAAGAAATCTTGGATCGCAACGTAGGCTTTTTTCTATGGTTATACAGTGTGCGCGATTTGTTTAGAGCCACCCCGATTCTCGCACGAAAAGTGAATCGGAAGAGGGTGAGATCCTCAATTGCGGCGACCACGGATGACGGTGGCGGAGATGAAGATGAATCACAGACAAGAGGCGTTTTTCACCCGTGTTTTCGGGGTGAAATAGCGAAATTTCCGATTTCGGGCGCGAAATTTCATTGAAACCACTCAACAAACTTCGTCGTCGCCTTGGCTCCACAGATTTCTACCGCAGCCCTAGTTATCGAGCGCATGCCCGTCTGCTCGGTGGATATGAGATTGAGGGAGAAACGAAGTTCGTGGAGATCCGATTCACGATGGGTCGCGGAAAAACTCTTTCCAGTAAACAAAAGGCAAAAATTTCTGTACTCAAGGAAACCGGTCAATCTAATCGACAAATCGCGGAGCTCGTGCGACGTCCGAGGACCGCCGTCGACAATTTCGTCAAACTGGGCCCAAGGTACGGCACAAACCGAAAAGGCGGAGGCAACATCAAGCTCTCCGGCACAAACAAGGGAAGTCTTCTTCGAAAAGCGCGCACGGGAAACGCTTTCGCGTCAACTATAGTCACTGATCTGCAGCTCCCTGTTAAGAAAAGGCGAGTCCAACCAATCCTCCAAAGCGATCTCCACCTCGTTCTCAGAGAAACGCTTAGCAAAGCCTCCCTTATCTGCCGGCCACAGAGCCAGAGCAGCCCGGTTGGAGTTCGCAAGAAAATACATGTCCTGGACCTCTGAGTGGCATAATGTAAGGAGCTCGGAATGATATGAATCGTGGTGTCGGAGATCGTGAGTTACAACTGCCTTGTTTATTATTAACTCCAAGCAGACTCCCCTTCGACAATGAAGGAGAGAGCGCGACAAGGCGCCAAACGGTGATCTACTAACATCTCCGTCCTTTTGACCATTCTTAATTTTTCTTACAATATTATTAAAACCATTCCACAATTGTTGCTCATATTCCTGTGATCTCCATTACTCTATATATGACCCTCTGAATCTTGTTACCGAAGTTGAGTTGTGTTGCCGTGGGCACACGCCCAAACCGTACTAGACCTTCCTGCCCCTCAGCTTCACATGTACAATGCATCACTCAGTAACCAAATCTCGTCGGTCGTACTACTGCTCTTCCACTTCTCGTTGTCTAAGTGCCCTCTGTTGTTGCTCTGTCTTTGTGTCACTTTTCCGGTCCGCTCGACATCGGCGATCTCCATACTCTTTTTCTGGACTCGTTCGCTGTTCCTTCTGGCTGTCCTCGCATCGTGTGTCTCTTCTTGATTTCGGGGAACGGAACTTTAGGGAACAATAATCTTCCGGGCTGCGGGGTCTTCTTTGTTTTCCGGCTGAACCTCTCAGCCAGCCCTCAGAAGTGTCCCGGAATCACCTCTCGGGCTGCGGGGTCTGGCCCACATCTTCCGTCCTCGTCGCGTCTTGCTGCGACGGTGCTTTTCTCAACTGTCTTCGGTTTCTGACGACATTGTTGCCGTTTTCCTGACGCACCTCATACGTTCTGGTGTTCAATTCTCGAATCACTGTACCGACCTCCCACTTCTTCGCAAAACCGATTGGCTGCATTCGCACCCTGTCTCCGACCTGGAGTGGTGGCAGGTTCGTCGCACCGCGGTCATGCTGTTCCTTCTGGACTTGCCGTCGTCTCGCTATTTGACTCTCCACCTGATCCGGGATCCGCGGTCGTAATGTTTCACTCGGCGTTGGTAACATTGACCGTGTGATTCTACATGGAAACTTCTGCGCGGGCGAGATGCCGTCTTTCTGAGGTGTATTCCTCCACTCAAGCAGAGCTTGCTCTAGATCCGACTTTTCCAAGAGAGTTTTCTTTATGAGTCGCTTGGGCACCTTCACCGCTGACTCAGCCTAACCGTTGCTCGAATGAAAATGTGGTGCGCTCACCCTGTGCCTCACCTTCCATTGATCCATGAATCTTTGGAATATATCGGACAGGTATCTCGGATCACTATCTGTTCTGAATTGTCTCGGACGGCCATAGGTTGCGAAGAGTTTCTTCGTGTCTTCCACCAAGTCGTTCGCTGTCGCCGTCCGTCCCAGTGAGTCGATGTGAAAGTAGTCGCTGTACCGATCGACGGTAACCACAAACTGCCGATCTCCCCATTCGAGCAGATCCTGGTGCACTATGTCCCACGGATGGATCGGGATTTCGCCACTGATTAGCTTCTCGGGTGGCTGCCTGTAGCCGTATGCCTGGCAGGTCTGACACACTTCCACCATTGTCTTGATGTCATTTTAGCGCAGAAATGCGCTTTTCCTCGGGCGTGTTTACTAGGGTGTAACTGGGAGTGGAACGAAAAAATCGCAGCGGGACGCCTTTAAGGTTTTTGTGGAAGCGAGGGAAATTTGCATTCAAGTTGAATTTCGAGTGGTAAAGCTCGGTGTCTTGTCATTAGTCAATGACAATAAAGTGATAGTGGTTTTTGAAAGAATGCTCATCACGCGGCGACATTGCCTCCATGGACAAAATCTCGAGAAGCAAAATCCAATTCAACCTGTGACTGAACCGGGGCGCAGAAATAGTCGGTCCCATCCGCGATACCCGGTCAACATTTGATGAGCCAGCGAATACAGCGAGTGAAACCCACGATCCGGCAGTCTTACAATACCCATACTTGCTCATCAAAGTAACATTCTTTCCGTTTGTGCTAGAGCTCTATTCGTGGGTGTGAATTGGGAAGAATAATCTGACAGCTCGATTCTATTCAGAGTCAATTTGCGTTTCGGTTGTCTCGAAGTCGAACGTTAAAACTTGGAAGGAGTATAACGGTGAAGGGAAACTTTTCTCAGCGATTGTCGCTGACGAATTTTCCGAAGTTCAGATTACAGCTTTCGGGGCTGAATGCGATAAATTTTTTGACGTCATCCAGCCCGGATGTATGCTAGAAATAAGTTATTTCAAGTGTAGCAAAGCATCCAGATACAACAATACATCGAATACGTTTGAGATCATATTAACGAGGGCAACATGCGTGAGGCAGTCTAATTCCAGTATAGTGATCGTCAATGCAGCACCAGTTTTCGCGTCTCTAAAAAGCGTCCAAGATGGAACGGAGAATCAGATTGTGAATGTCGTCGGAGTCGTGAGTCATACTGGAGAATCACAGACTGTGTTCCGTAAGAAAGATAACAGGGCACTGCAAAAGAGGGAGATATGTCTCGTTGATGAGACCGAATGTCCCATCGGATTGGTGATTTGGAATGAGAACGCAGAAAAACTGCAACCTGTCGCGGGGACGATATTATCCGTCGAGAAATGTAAGACGTCCGAGTATGAGGGTACAAAGACCCTCATTTTGATTGATGTCACCGTGACTGAAGCAGATCCTCAAACAGAAAGAGGACGGGAACTACGGAAATGGTGGTTAGCAAAATGTGCGGTCACGTCAGAAGCGCGTCGATCGAACCCGGTTGCTGCGGAGAATTCGACTCAATTTTTGACATTATTGACTCAGAATGTCACAACTAACAACTACGTGTTCCACAATGATATTCAAATTTCAAACATCAACATCGGTACTGCTTTGTATGAGTCTTGCCTTTCAGATAATTGCTCAAAAAAGGTCCATCGGTCGGAAGATGGGAAATGGAACTGTGTCAAGTGTAAAGAGACCCACGACAGTTGTAGATCGCGGTTTCTTCTGAAGGGTTTGATTCATGATGAAACACAAGATATGTGGTGTGCTGTTTTCGGTAGAGTGAGTTGATTCGCAGTAAGATGAAATCGGAGTCATTCAACCTAGGTTCGAGTTTTGGATCATTCCGATGGCAATCCAGTCATTATGAACCATATTTCTAGGAGGCGGAAAAGATCGTTGGTACGGATGCTGGTACAGTGGCCCGTTTGCGAGCGGATGACCAAGCTGCGTTTGAGGCTTTGTTCGCCAGTGTACAGGAGAAGAGATTCCGTATGAAGTTCTCGTATCGAAAACGAGTTCGTCAGGTACATATCCGAATTCGGTCAGCAGTGACTAGGCTCTTGAATCATAATTGAATCCCTAAGTCGATTGTTGACGGGTCGGTTTCTAGGGTACGTGGGAGGAAGAACATCACGTGCTTGAGGTCCTTTGAGTTATATTGTACCTGGTTGGAAGGTCTTCGACCACGATGGGTCCAATAAAGACGAGGGGGGTTTTTGGCGAATAGGAGATTCACAGTTGTCCGGTGAGAACTGTGAACCTTCCATTCGAGTTTTCTCCTCTCGAGGTTGGCTTGAGAGGCCCCAAAAAAACATTTACTTTTCATTCCAAATAAAGTTAGAACTTTACTTGATTACATGTGACTCTCTTTCTTTTCCGATTCATTTATGGAAGAATGGATTCGAGATGGATAGATCGAGATAGTTCTGATATCTACCATGCCTGTAGAGGCGGAATCTACATTTCACTCAGTTGGATAGAGAAAGATCTGAGTCGTATAAAGCATTTGGTCCCCAACGCGAACGACCTTTTGAGGTCCAAGTTCTCACTGTCTCAGGCTGCTTTTTTTGCTGCGGAATTCGTCCCCATAGTCTTTATAGAATAACAGTGCAAGGATATTAGGTTTGACGGAATACGGGGAGATGGTGCCCGCTGGGCGATGTGGAGTTACTTCACGGTATCGACACTGAAGTTTGAGTGGATATTCCGAAGTTCCCAACGTGAAAACCATAGGAAGCCGGAGCGAATCAGGCTCCATGGACCTCTAGCAGTATGATTAAATCGAACCCTTGTCCTAGATGGTTACTTAGGAGCGTCACGCGTGTTCTGTATAAGATAGCTGTATGTCAAGCGAAAACGACTTCAGGATTTTCTGTTTTCGACAAACGGCCGCAACAATGCTTCGCAACCGGGAAATGTCACTCTGAAGTCGGCTAAAATCTGATTTGAGCCGGGACTTAAGATCTGAAACTTGACACACGAAGTTTCATTCGACAACGACGATCTGAATTATATCAGTTTTCCTGGATTGTCGAAATAGGTTCCGCGAGGTTTACTTCGAGAAACTAAACTATGGAGGCGAATGCCCTCCGAGTTTCGGTGCCGAAAAGGGCTGAGGGAGGAAGGATATTGGAGAAACCTTCGGTGGGGGATACAGGGTGTGAGTCAGCTGAGATAATAGAAGTTATCGACTCAGAGTGCGATTTAGGGAATGTCCAAGAATCGAGACGCGGCAAACGAGGAGTGGGAAAAAAGAAACGTGCGATGACGGGTGCTGAACGCAAACTCCGGTTTCTTGAAAAGAACAGAGGGAAAGTTCAAAATAGAACCAATCAGGAAAAAACACGAGGGGAGCGAGGGCCCGGGAAAAAAAGCACCAGCGAAGACCTCCGCAGAGCGTAAAATACAATTTCTTAACAAGAAGAAATGTAGGATCAGAGGGCAGAGTACATCAAGGATATTTTCAGAAGAAAGGGAATACCTATATCGGGAAATTTCCCACATGATACTGAATAGACATATAAAAAAAATCTAGGTGGCACAAGGCACTTGGACGAATCGAATGATCTCGAGAGTATCGAGGATAGACCACAGGTACGCACTCGTGATGTAGAGTCTCGTGAGAGGACAGGCATGACTTTTGGCGAACTGTTGAGATTCGGTCCGAGGACATGTTTGCCGCCGAATGCCCAGAAGCGAGGAACAAACGAGTCAAACACAAGGCATATGGGTAACGGATGCTCAAACTCGACTGTAAGTTTAGAAAATCTAGTTTTTCACGAAGGGCATACCACCGATGAGTACACGGATTTATCATGCTATGAGTCAAATGAGTTCGACTGTTGTGAGGAAATAATAGATACGTCGAATGATCTGGAATCAGAGAAAAATACGGCGACAGCATATTCGACAAACTGTTCATTGAACAAGAATACGGTCACGCGTGCTCTGTGTGCGATCGGTTATGGTTCCGTAATGACCTTCGCGATGCAGGACAGAAGTATTCCCCATTATTAGAAACTATAGGGTGTGTGGATCATCCCGTGAAACTGTGTTCCACATGTGACGCCTCATTGAGGAAAGGAAAGATTCCTACATTGGCTATCTTCAATGGATTCAAGTACACACCAAAACCGATTAATCTGCCGGGATTGAACGCCATCACAATGCGACTCATAAGTCCTCGGGTCCCGTTCATGCAAATCCGACGCCTCCGACTAGAATCGGGAACATACAGAATCATCGGACAGATCATAAATGTACCAGTCGACGTACAAGAAATGATTTCTAGTCTGCCAAGAGACTTAGCGGATGATTATGCATTCAATGTTTCGCTGAAGAAACACACAATCCATAAGAGTTCTGCATATTCTGGACAAGTCAAAAAAGGTGACTTGAAGTCATGGTTAACCTATCTACAAGGCACTCCATTGTATAAGTTCTACAATATTGAAGTCGATTGGGCGAAGTTCGAGAACAATCATGATGTCAATGCCCAAGAAGAAATTGAAGAAGTTGATGTCGAGAATGATTGTGAACTTCTGCTCTCAAAACAACAATCGCTCCTTTGGAGTGAAGAAAAATACTTGAACATAGCTCCCGGACAGAAATCGACTCCATTGAGTATAATCTACGATGAACATGCCGAGGAACTATCGTTCCCTGCCATTTATTATGGGGTTGCTCGCCAATTTCGACAAGGAGTGAAAGTAACCCCATTCCAAATCATGACAAGTGGGATCCGACGGAGCGACAGACGAGGAACAACACCGGAACACATTCTCTACATGGCCGCCAAAAGCATGCGATTAAGAGTTTCAAGTGCATTACATGCCAATTACCGATGTAGTGGAGAACTGAACAAAATCACACGTGAAATGATCGAAGACAATAGGTTCTTAGAATACTGTGTGCAAAATAATTTTGCATTCTTGAAATCGATTCCCAACTCAGTTGAATACTGGATGTCCAGAAAGAAAGATCTTTTTGCCATGATACGGCAATTGGGGAAACCAACTTTCTATTTGACGATGAGCGCAAACGAGGTGCGATGGCCTCATCTCCTTAATATTTTGAACAAGATAAAAACCAAAGAGAATGAAGACACAGAAGACCCACTGCGAGACTTCTCTGCGACTCATAGATCGAATCTCGTCAATGATGACTCCGTAACATGTTGCATTTACTTCTGGAAAATGATACAAACAATTATAGGACTTCTCCGGTCGAAAACCAAGAGCCCATTCGGAAAATACGCGGTGGTGGACCACTTTCTACGTGTGGAGTTTCAACACAGGGGGAGCCCACATGTTCATATCCTCCTTTGGTTAATGAATGATCCCAAAGAACCCCTCTCAGAGCAAGGAATGCCGAAAACTGTGGATCTGATCGACCATTTATGCTCCGTGGACATTCTCCATGACCTAGAGAGCCAGTATTATGCCCCCCTTCAAGTGCATAAACACACTTTCACGTGTTATAAACAAACCGATGGAACCAAGAAAAACACCGATACTTGCCGCTTCAACATCCCGTTTTGGCCGAGTTTTGGTACAAAAATTATATTACCCATGCCGCCCGATGACGCTAGACGAAAGGTCTTACGAAAAAAAGGTCAACGAATGAAAAAGAACTTGGAAGAGCGTGCGTATGCCTCTATCGATGACTTCCTCCAAGACAACACGGTGACCTACGAAGAATATTTGAGCATCATCCGAGCCTGCGTATCAAGACCCACCGTCCTGTTCAAGAGAAAAATTAAGGACATATGGACAAACACATTCAATCCATGGATAGCGAACATACTGAAGGCAAATATGGATTTACAGTTCATACTTGACGAATTCAGCTGCGCCTCCTATGTAGTAGAATACATCAATGAGAGCAATCGCGGCATGACAAATCTACGACGAAACCTGTCTGAAATACAAGAAGAATATCCTGATCAAGATTATACAGACCTTCTGAAACGAATGAGCATCCGTATGTTGGATGCGCTGGAAATGAGTGCACAAGAAGCAGCTTGGTATTTACTCCGTCAACCAATGAGTTTAAGTAGCCGGGAAATCGTTTTTATTCCGACCGATGTACCGAACAAACGTATGACATGTCACAAATCACGCACCAAAATGGACGAAGAAAATCTTTCAACTGACTCAACGGATGTTTGGACCAAGAATATAATACAGAAATATGAAGCACGATCGTCGAGTCTATCGGATCTCAATCTAGCAGACTTCGCAGCGAAGATGACCATCAAAGGAGGAAAGAGAGACAGTGAGGGGAATCAAATATATCATCAAGGAAGTTTTCATCGGATCATCCGATGGAAATATTACGCCCCTGAGGACCAAATGAATTTCAAAAGAAACAATGGTATTGTTGTTCTATCCATTCAGAAATGAAGTCACCGACCTCCTGGATGATGACAAATTTCTAAACATCTACACCTTACATGAAGAAAGGATACACAGTCACCGCAAGAAGTACGACTGTTATGACGATCTCGAGAAAACTCTTGAAAAGTATCGTGATCTATGGAAAGACAATGAGGATAAAACATACCAGGAACCTTGTAATGAAGGCTACATTCATCAGGAAAATATTCTGAATTCACCTCAGAATGATGACATTCGGCAGATAAAAGTTCCCAACTCCATGACCGCTGTCGTCAAATGTCGAGCAAACGTATTATCCTCATCAGAATACTGCAATCTGATGCGGCAAACGAACTTCGAACAGAGAGCTCTGATCAAACACTGTATCGCTCGAATCATGGATCCCAAACTACCTCCCGTACAAATATTCTTTGGTGGGGCTGCAGGATGCGGCAAAACGTTCACACTGAAACTATTGATGGAGACCTACAACCGTTTCGTTCAGTCACATAACGATCAACGAAATGCGTACGTGGCGGCAGCGTCAACTGGAAAGGCTGCAGTTGCGATACGAGGAACGACTGTCCATAGCGCATTTAGTATCCCCACGATGACCAGACACAGCGGGTTGTCTTGGGAAGCCCGTCAAGCATACCGTAACGCATTCGAACACGTGCACATCCTATTTATCGACGAAATAAGTATGATCGGTGCAGGAACATTTCATACGATAAACGAAAGATTGAATAGTATAACCATGGAAGACGACAAACCCTCCGGCGGGTTGGATATCATCTTCTGTGGAGACTTACGACAACTGCCCCCCGTTTGTATGCTGCCAATTCATGAACCGGTGAAACGAGGACTTCACCGATCAGTTCTATGGCAGTCATTGGGATACTACCCTCTCCAAACGGTGGTGAGACAACAAGACTTGATCTTTTCAACACTACTCACGAAAATTGGCAATGGAGACGCCCTCACTCAAGAAGAAATCTGCTTGATCGAATCAAGATTCCGAAAAAGGGAATGGTGTGACACCAACGTGAAGAGTGCCATCCGTCTCTTTCACAAAAATGAGGACGTCGAGAACTACAACAGAAAAGTCGGATCACCAGAATGGTACTCGACTGCCATTGACAATTACATTGGTTACCGAAACAAGACCAACTAGTGAGTGCACGAGCAAGAGTTCACCAAATGAAAATGACAAAAAGTGGAAATCTACCCTATGCTTTACCCTTATGTCTAAATCAACCATACATGGCGACATGTAATATAGACATCGACGACGGCATCGTCAATGGAGCCATCGGCTTGCTGCGATACGTTGATTTAAAAGAAAAGAACACAGTAGGAACCGACGAGATAACAAATCGCAATTGTTCTACGACCGAACCTTACTGTCTATGGATAGAATTCACAGACAATGATCAAATAGGAAAAATGGCGGGAAAGAAACATAGACCCTCATTGGTAACAACACAAGAGTTACAACAGATGGGACCTCTGTTCTCAAAAAAACGTTTCCTTCAAGGTTTCAAAAATAATCGGATGTCGCCGAACAAATTTCCTGACCTGTCTGGCCTGTGCAATAACGACCCGCAAGTCCCAAGGTGGCACCTCTGACGAAATCGTATTTGAATACCATAAAAAGCTACAACAACACTTGGTTTACGTCGCTATGTCGAGGGTGGAAACGGTCGAAAGCTTATTCTTGACAACGCCCGATGATTGTCCCGAAAAATTTCTATTCCACCATTCCAAACAAGCGAGCGCTCCTCAAATGGCACAACTTCGAACGGAACTACAACGTTTGAGTAGTCATCGATTCAGAACTCAAGATCATCAACTATCAGAACGAATGGATTCTGCGACCACGATCCTAACGTCATTCAACGTCCAAATTTTGCCAGCACACGCATTGGATGTCAAAAGCGACAGAGTCTACATGCGATCCACAATTTTCTGTCTCAGTGAAACTCGGAATGATAACTCCAAAGTCATCATGCTAGATAATTTCAACCTCGTGACCCAAAACAGGAGACAACTCAGAACTGGTGGAGTTGCTTTACGAAAGGATAGGAGCACCCAAGCAAGCAACTCTCACAATTACACCAGATCTCATTGATGAACATCATCGTGACATTCGTGCCTGTAAAATACTTCTACGTAACCAACTAACCATCATTGCGACAGTATATATAAATCCGGGAACATCGTTCGAACTCATTAAAGAGTTCCTACTGAAATATGACCATGTTCTGTCCCCTGGAGTACAAAACCAGAAAAATCCACTAATTCTATGCGGTGATTTCAATTGGAACTTGAAAGACCCCCTAAAAAAGAAAAAAATGATCGAATTCATGCGAAATCAGTTTGATCTTGAGCTATTGACCGATCCCGAGATATCGACAACGCGTGGCCAAACCTGCATCGAAATTATATTCTCAAGAGGCATCCGAGGTTGCTCCTCTGATACACGCATAAGCTATCTCAGTCATCATAACCCGGTATTCTTTTTCCTGGACTAATTCTAACCGATCTTCCAAACTATTTCAGTCATCATAACCCGGTGTTCACTTTCCTGGACTAATTCTAACCGATCTTTAACCTTTACATGACAATTCGATGAACGCCCGTCACCGTTCCGGAACACTGAAGATTAGACTGTCGAGAATAAATCGAGGGGGGTTTTAGGCGGAAGCACTCGAGAAATTTAGGATACATGTTACCACCATCGCCGAAAAATCTCGATGTGCTGAAGCATTTTCCCCTCTTGAGGGGGTGGAACACCCCCCCCCCAAAAAATCGTCGTCTTGTTCATCGAAGTTATTTCAAAACCAATTCACCGTACTATTCAGTGTATTTATCGACGAATTTCGTCTGTATTGCGGCTTGACACTAAGTTGTTCGCATTTCTGCGCCTCGGTTCAACCCGTGGATGAGCCGTTCCTGTTTTTTTTTATTCCTGGCCAGAATATTACTCCTCTTGCTCGTCTGAGTGTCGCTTCGAAGCCCAGATGTGATCGGTGACTCTGTTCGCTGAAGAGTTTCGGTTGGTGATGCTGCGTTTGTATCCCGGAGAGGGGCTCGACTCAAGGTGTCGGCGATGACGTTTGAGGAACCGGGAATGTATTTGACTTTGAAATCGAATCTCTGCAGTGTCAATCTCATACGCTGCAAACGTTCAGGGCATGCTTCTAACGATTTCTCAAAAATCCGAACCAATGGTTTATGATCAGTCTCGATGGTTACGTCCCTCTTGCCGTATAGTAGATGGTCCCAGCGCAAGCAGCACGACACGATAGCTAACATCTCTTTTTCCATCGCAACGTATCCCTTTTCTGCCTCCGACAGAGCGTGTGAGTGGTAACAAACCGGTTTTCCCTCCTGGAGTAGCACGGCTCCAACGCCCTGGTCTGAGCTGTCTGTCTGCACCACAACTGGTTTGTTGACGTCGTAGTAAGCCAATGTTGGTGAGCCCGCGAGTCGCTTCTTGATCTCCCTGAATGCTCAGTCCTGCGACTCCATCCACATGAATCTATTGCTCTTCTTAGTCAGCTCTCGCAACGGAGTCGTGAGTTCCGATAGTCGCGGTATGAACGGTAGATGGTAGTTAACCATCCCTAGGAATCGTTGCACCGCCTTTGGTGTTCTCTGGCGGAGTCATGTCTGTGATGGCCTTAATCTTGTTGGGATCTGGTCTGACTCCCTGATGTGAGATCAGGTGACCCATGTAGCGAACTTCTCTCAAGCAGAGCTGCACTTTGCGCTTGTTGAACTTCAATCCAATCTCTCTCACCCTTTGGAATAGCGCTCTCAAGTTCCGATCGTGATCTCTTTTGGCTTCCTCGCTTGTGTCTCCTGCTCCGAACACCAGCGTGTCGTCGGCAATGACTAGAACTCCCTTCAAATTCTCATAAGCTTGCACCTGTCGTCGTTGGTACTCCTCTGGTGCCGAAGAGATCCCTTGTGGCATACGGAGATATTTATATCTGCCTATTGGGGTCCAGAAGGTCACTAAGTCTGTACTGTCTTTGTGAAGTTCCAATTGAAAAAATCCATCTTTCGCGTCGCATATCGTGAACCACTTCGCCTTGGCTAACATCGGTAGATGATCTTCCAGTGTCGGCATTGCGTGCCGTGGTCGTTTTATTGCCTTGTTCAGCTCCGCGGGGTCGAGCGTGACGCGAACCGTCCCATCGGCTTTGGGGACTACGACGGAGTTGGAGATCCAGTCGGCGGATGGTTGACCTTTTTGATGATGCCTTGGCTTTCCATCTTCTTTATGCGTTCGATGAATGCCTCCCTTGTTGCCACCGCTGGTTTTCTTGGTGCCGCCTGTCTTGGAGTTGCCGTTGTGTCGATCTCAATTCTAACAGGTGGCCGTATACATCCGAGTCCCTCGAATATGTCGGCGTATTCTTCCAAAAGCCCATTCGTCGTCGGATGTTCTGCTTCCGCTTTGTATATACGCTCAACGTTTTCGTGAAGTTGGATTATACCCATCGCTTCGCACATTTCGCCTGATAGCGATTGAAAAGCATTTATTACCAATTGTAATTGGTGTCTCTTTCGTTTAAAAATATACAGTCAATCATATTTCATCCTGCTGGCTTGAGGGCAGTTGTAAATATGATATTGATCACATTGACCATCACACAACTCACATACACAATGATCGTCAACTTGGTGGAGACTAGATTTTCGGGTACAGAACAAATGATGGAAGCCGTGAACGGCTCCCCGTGTAATCCGGTGTCTCAGCTTACAGTTTGGTGCCTTCCACCAATCAGTGGTCATCGCCGGTGTGCGTAGAAATTCCTCGTTGATGTCGGTCATTTTTGTGACGAAGTGCTCGATATGATTCTCGAAGGCCTCGGTCCTCGTGAGGTTGAAGGTCTTCTGGAGTTGCTCTGTGAACGGTGGAGAGCCTGTTAACCAGTATACGAGGCGGTTTTTCGTTGATCGGTGAACTCCGAGTGCGCGTTACAAGTAGTTGGCTTTTAGTTTGTCGATCTGTTCGAGCTGTGATCTCGAGAGACGGTTCCAGACCAGTTGAATGCCGTACGATGCGATAGGTGCTAGTTTTATGTCGAAGAGGGCGAGGGCGGTCGGGAGCGAGAGTTCCCATGGCCTGGGGATCGAAGCGAAGGCGATTCTTGCCTTTCGGATTCTTCCTTCAACGTGACTAGAGTAGCTGACTCCCCGTTTGGTCAGTCCTATCCCAAGGTAGCAGAACTGCTGAACGACTTCCAGCCTCTGGTTTCCCAGTCGGAACACGTCACCAGATGATGGTGGGCCGCCGTTGCCGAACATTGCTTTCGTCTTCGCTACGTTGATCGTCAGCCCATTGTTTGCGGAGTACTCTTCGAGAGTTCGCAGGGCTCGCTGTAGATACATACGCGATTTTGAAAAGAGAACGGCGTCATCTGCGTACAGGACTGTGTACACCAGGTCGTGCTTGGTGATGATAGTTTTCGGTAAGTCGCCTAGAAGAACGGAGAAGAGCAGAGGGGAGAGATTGTCTCCCTGGGCCACTCCGGTTGTTTGCTCAAATGGAGAAAGTATAGAAACTCCGTCTTCTATTGAAACGTGTCCTTTCTCCAGAGTCTTCGCGATCAGTTTTATGATTCTGCCACCCAAGCCGGCTTGCGCGAGTTTTTCGAGTATTCGGCAACGGGGAGCCGTGTCAAAGGCCGATTTGTAGTCGATAAAGACCGCGTACAGAGGTCGGTTTTCCGCACCCACAGCTGCTTCTATCTTTTGAAGCAGAGTGCGACATGCTGACAGGGTGGAGCGACCGCGTGTGAAGCCGTGCTGTTCCTGCGGTATGATTCCCTTGAAGTCCAGGTAATCTGTGAGTCGGTTCGCGATCAGAGAGGACAGAAGCTTACTAAGCGAGTTTCTCTTTGCGATTCCTCGCCAGGCGGACGCATCCAAAGGGTCTCCCTTGTTCTTTGGGATGATAGACAGGAGGCAATCCCTCCAATCGTCAGGGATCGTTTCGTTCTCCAGACAGGCGTTTAAGAGGTCGGCTATGTATGGCATGATCGCACCTCCTTGTTGAAGATGGTCGTTCAGGATGCCATCAGGGCCTGGGGCTTTGTGATTCGGTAGTCTGGCCACTGCGTCAACGACCTCTCCGACAGACCAGTCGGAGTTGAGAATGTCGTGCTCAAATTGGTCTCCGCTCGTTCTAACCCAGTATATGATCGGGATTTCCTTCGGTACGGTATCCACTGAGTTATACATCCTCGAGAAGTGATCGCGTAGCGCTCTTGACGGGATTGGGCACGTCCGTGATCTGAATTCTTTCGATAACCACAGGTACGGTTTCTTCAAAGACTGTTCGATGATTTCGGCTTCTTTCTTGATCTGATAGTCCCTTCTCTTATTTCTGAGGAGGGCTCTATAAGAGGTCCGCAGTGTAGATAATTCGGTCGGTCGTAGTCTTCCGCTGGTACATGATAACGTCGCCATTTTGAGCTCTCTGAAGATTCTGAAGCAGTCGGCATCGAACCAGGGTTTCGATCATCGTGCTTTTCTCGGGGTTACGCTGCTGATTATGATTCGGGTGATTTCGGTGTACAGTTTATCAACCCCTTTTGCCGTCGTGAGGCTTGGTAGGGCGATCGTATTCACACCTGCGAGCAGTGTTTTCTGGTCGAGTTTTGGATTTAAGCGCTTCTTCTTCGGTTTTGCCTCTGACTCTGTCAGCATAACTGTCATGGCAATTGGCAGGTGTGCGGTGATTCCGAATATCGGCAGGTCACATTGAAGGCCTTCGTAACGTGCGGATCCGTTCGTAGCGAACAGATCAATCGTCGATTGCCCCTGATGCGCGACGAAGGTCGGGGTGTTGGAGTCGGTTACAATATGAAGTCCCCAGTAGTTAAGAGCTTGTAGAAGGACTCTTGTGCGCTTCGATTCGGGTTTGTCCAGTGGAGCATTGAGATCACCACATAGAACGGTCGGTACGTCTGAGCGTACCCAGCCAGCGACTTGAGCTAGTCTATCTCCGAAAACACTAAGAGATTCGCTAGGATTGATATACATGGCTATTATCACACAGTCGATGACTACTGTGTCGTCATCTGCCCACTCACAAGTTGCATTCATCAATTTGCCGTTGTAGACTACGGTAACGCCTCCACTCGGGCGTCCCGGTCCTTCAGATTTTCTTGCTAATGATTGTATAACATGGAAGTGCGGAATTTCAAGTGGGTGTGTTTCCCAGGTTTCGGTAAAAACAAATACGTCGTATCTCTTCATGTCAAATTCTGCAAGAATGCTTAGTTTTCTGCGGATGCCTTCGCAATTCCATAGGCCTAGCTTGATTCCCCCGAATCAGAGGCGATCATTGTATCGTCGTTCGTATCAGCTATGACATTCTCTTTCCGCGCCACCGGGAGAGCTCGAGAGTCGATCTGGTCTACCCCGGGTCTCCCCGCGAAAATTCTAACTGCAATCCCTGTTGGCCACAGGGTCGGTTCGGTCAGCCTCGGTCCCTCTCCGAGCTCTGTCTCTATAACAAAGGAGGAGAAGGTCGGGGAGTCTGATCGGGATTTGAGCTTAATCACCGAGATCACCTTCGACGAAAGCGTTACTGCATAGTTCAATATGTCCCGCGGAGACATAGCTCGAGCAACCCTCGTCACGAAGATGCGATCTCGGCCAGGATCTCTTCTTGGTGCTGCAGTGATCGGGATGTTTGTAGGGCCAGTGCCAAATGAGACAGGGCGAGTGTCCCTCTGGTTTCTCGGTCTGGGGGCGGGGGCAATCACTTGGTTCGATGGGCCGAGCACATTCCCAGTTGTTGCCAGTGGCTGTTCCATTCTGGAGGCCGCTGAGCGTTTTCGGGAATTTGGCGTACCGCGAGCGCGCTGCCGCAGTTCTCCCGATGCGACTGACGTACGGAGGAGCGGTGAACTCTGGGGACGTTTCGTTGTTTTTGGCGTCTGGATCGAAGAGAATGCGTTGCTCAGGGTTCTCTCTGCCTTGAGAAGTTTGATTTCAGCCCTGGCGTCCTGGAGCTCAGTTCTCAGATCCAGCACGAGGTCAGTAAGAAACAGGATTCGAGTCAGAAGGCTCGAGAGCGGTATGTCCGGGCCGGCACGTGGATCGACGGAGCTGCAGCTCGGGCATCTCGGGGCACCGGTGGGTCCCTTGGGCTCGGTTGAGCATGAAGGGTGGATGAATGATCCACAGCCGGAGCTACAAGAGCGAATTCCATCGTCGTTTTTGACTGCGCGGTAGCAGATCACGCATTGAATGCGCGCGCGCAACTCGTTCACAGACATGGTTCACTTATCGGGGATTTTGTTATGATCGGGGAATAGTAGGGACTCTGAGGAGGAAATGCCAACGGAAAACTCGCTCGCCTTGCGGGTTTTTGAGTCGAATTTCTCACGAGCTTCGGTTTGTTGCGGCTCAACTCGGTCGTAGAAGACGACAACTCTGATATTTCCTCCGAGAGATCTCCGATTTCGCCTGATAGCACTGTATCCACCTCCTCGTGGATGACTTGGAACGGTACCATATATTGCCTATCGTTGAACCGACACCTGAGAATGAACTCTCCTAAGGATTTCGTGCGCTCGTTGGTGTATGACTTTAGGATCGTACAACGATTTTCATCGATTTGCCGGGCTGCCCCGCCTGCCGCGACCATCCGGCGGTATGTCTGCAGACTCATCGACGAAATCGTGGCCCCCGAGTCAACCTGTACTCGCAGACACGGTCCCGTCGGAAGGCGCAATGTAACAAAATATTTCCTCGCTCTAGGCCTCTTCTCTGTCAATTTCGAAATCGCGAAAATCTTGTTGTCATCGTCCCATTCTGCATGCCGGTCATCCCCAATGTCATCCATCTCCCGCTCGGCTTCCACGTCCGCAAGTTGGTATATCCGCTGTGTGGTTGCGGACCTGCAGGTGATTTCGAAATGGTTGACTTTTCGGCATCGCTGGCACCGATATCCGTATGCCGGACACTACCTGGGTGAATGGTGGCTGCCGCAGAAGTTGCACATCCGCTTTCCTGGTCCACTCTGCGCTCCAGTCTCGTTGCTACTCGGGCGCTCTCCTTGGTGCCACCGCTTTGAGGTCGGCCTTGGTGCTTTCTTGAAGCTCTTGCGTGATGGTTGCATAACTTTTTCTTCGCTTTCCTTCTTCCTGAACTCTGGCAGTTGCGCGTTGTTCGCCTCTGCTCTTCTCAAAACCGCCAGTACGTCTTCGACGGTGCATTTGGTGTTCTGATTCGCTTCGAAAATGATTCGTCTGGCTTGCTCCAAATTCTTTCCACAAATTAGCTGATTGATTGTTAACTCCGTCTCGTTTGAGATCCTGCACGGCTTCACCGCCTTGATGTAGCGATCAAAGAAGTCTGAAACCGATTCATTTTCACTTTGCCGCATCCTGGTGAATATATGTCTATGGAAGTGAACATTCTCGTGTGGAGCGAACTTCTTATCTAGCGTCGCTATGATATTTTTCAGGGTTTTGCACCCTGAGTTCGGATCTGCTACATCACCCATGATGAGTGGTCCCAGGTTCAGGCTCCTCAAGAGTTGCCGGTTGTGATCTCCGAAGCACGCACGAAATATGGCCACTTGTTTGGCTGGCGTTTCGGAGAATATTTCTTCAACTAATGCGTAATCCTGGAAAGCTTCTTTGGAGTCTTTCCATGCTTCACTGTTGTCCGATCCCTGCACTGGACGGGACGCGTCTGGCTGTCGCGTTTTCTTCTTGTCTGGCATTTCTGTGGCCCCTGGAGTTGTCCCACGTCACTTTTCTTCGAATACGTTCCTCTGGTTCTTCTAAACTTAGTCAAGACTGCGCCGTGTAAGGAGCTCGGAATGATATGACTCGTGGTGTCGGAGACCGTGAGTTACAACTGCCTTGTTCATTATTAACTCCAAGCAGACTCCCCTTCGACAATGAAGGAGAGAGCGCGACAAGGCGCCAAACGGTGATCTACTAACACATAATGTGCTATTAAACGACGAAAAGAAGTTCAACCTTGATGGCCCCGATGGCTGCCAGTACTATTGGCACGATCTTCGGAGAGATGAGGCCATCAGTATGAGCAGAAACTCCGGCGGGGGAAGCGTGATGATTTGGGCAGCATTCGGAACCCGTGCCAAATCCAATTAAGCGTGGCTGACCACCAAAATGAAGGCATCGGACTACGTTGAAATACTTGAGTATGAGTTGATCCGCCTTTACGAAGAGTTTGGAGACGATGACGTCATCTTCCAACATGACAATGAGCCGATCCACACAGCATTGTTGACGAAAACTTGGTTTCGAGAGAAGAAAATCGAGGTTCTGCCGTGGCCGGCAAGGAGTCCGGATCTGAACCCAACCGAGAATTTGTGGGGTGTGCTGGCCAGACGTGTTTACAAGAATGGGCGACAGTTTTCAGCCGTGCCCGAACTCAAAGACGCAATCAGGGGCGGTTGGGCTTCTATAGACTCGACAACGGTGACGAAATTTATCGAGAGCATGCCACGGAGGATCTTCGAGGAGATCAAGCGACAGGGAGGTCCCACCAAATATTAGTTCGGCCGATCTGATTTTTCCGAGGTTGGAATAGCGTTCCGCGGAATAAAAATCGGAGTGGCGTTAAACAAATTTCGCACCCAAAATCGATATTTTTGCTTTTTATTCGAAACTTGCGATGGAAAAACTCCTCTCCTACGTGATTCACGTTTGTCTGCGGAACCGTCATGCGCGACCGTCACAACCGAGAATCCCAGACTCCTTCGATTCGTTTTTCTGGCTAAACTCGGGGTGGTCTTAAATGAATTGCGCTCACTGTATACGTGCGTTCACTACATCGTCCTAAGGAAGATCCCGCCGTTGTCCCTCTATATGCAAAGGCATCAGTACTCTCGCTTGAACCATGAGCCAACGGTGAATATTGACGTAGCCGTTCTTTTCGCCTCGTTTTGTACAGGTGTGAATGTGAGTTTGATTTTGTATCATACTCTGTTCCGATGAATCGTTTTTTTTCAGAGTGATAACGTTCTGATCGAATACTTCGAGGGGCCAGTCTGGGTTTGCGTCGTCATTTAAGGGACGAAATTTGTACGCTTTTGAAGCCGTACAACTTCGGTTCTGGTGGTATTCTTCTGACGAGCGTAAATGAGTCAGCAGCATTCATTTGTATGGGTATGGGTTTGTTGATCTTGACTCGGATTGAGATATGTACAGGTTTACATTCTGTTCGAGTCAGCCTTTCATTTCAGGTGCTTCCGCAGATCGTTTGGTCTCCTTTTCCCACTTTTCGAGGGCAAGCTTTGTCTTGTACACTAGTGATGGGTCTTGCATTTCCTCTAGGAGGCCTAGTGCTTTGAGGAAATCATCGTCTGTGTAGTAAGCGTCGTTGCATTCGAAGATTATGTGTTGTGATTACAGTGCTCTTGCTAGGGCTAGTAGAGCATCCCCTCTTCGATTGCCGTAGAGGTAAGACCTTGTACCGGGGGAGGTTTTACCCCTGCGGTATAGGCTCAGGCTGTTTTTTAGAAGCATGTCTCGCCTCCAGCCGTGCTCCTGCATTTCTTTAACTCTCTTTTTTATCAGTGAGTTATATGCGTTTAGGGCTGGTGTTCCTTGACTCGATGTTGGTGGCTCGATCCGGTCACAGCCGTATTGGTGACTTAATGTCTGCGTTCGGGTGCAGAGTTCAGTCTGTATTCCGAGTATCTCCATCGTGTTCAGGAGAGATTTTGGCCATCTCTCATCTGGCATGTGTTGGATGCGTTTCATGTATCTGAGTTTGCTTTGTGCTTCCCTGGCTTCGAATAGGAACCATCCAAGCTCTCCCAGTATGAATTCCTTGGCCACTTTGTAGCCTGATATGCCAAGGGCCCAGCAGCCTGCATCACGTTGAGTTTTTTCCAGTAGGTCCTGTAGTTTCTTCGACGTGACTGTCACCGACTTACTGTATGTGAGTTTGGCGACTGCGGTCGCTTTCCATTGGGCTTTTGAGATTTCGAATCTGTTGAAGCTCCACATGGATGTGGCGTGCATTCTGTGAAGGGCAGTTGTAGCTTGTTGTTGCCAGATACCTTCTTGTTTGTCGAGGTATCTTCTGCTATCAGATAGCGTGATCCCAAGGTACTTATACTGGTGTACGACTGGGAGGGGCTGTCCTTGTATTTCTAGGTTTCTGTGTTCGCCATCGTTCGATTTCGAGAATGTTACTATGGCGCTTTTTGCGGGGTTGAAGGTAAGCTTTCTTTCGGTACCGAATTCGCCCGTTATCGACAGTAGCTTCCTCAGTTCGCCCGCGGATTTTGCCATCAGGACTATGTCGTCGGCAAATGGGAGACCCGGGATGTTGAAGGAACCTTTTTCCCTCAGATCCCATCTCCATTTTTTTGTTCGGACTTCGAAGCCTGCTCCACTTTGCGTGAGCCTGGTTTCGAGTTCCGATATGTAGAGGATAAACAGGGTGCTGGAGAGGGGGCAGCCCTGTTTTAGGCCGGAGCTGGTTTCCACCCCCTCTGATGTATGTTCCCCTTCTATGATTTTTGTTTTATTTGAGGAGTATAGATCTTGCAGCATCTTTATCCAGTTATTATTCATTCCCATTTCGGACAGAATGTTCCATAGCAGGTTTCTGTCGATTCGGTCGAATGCTTTGGTTGCGTCTAGGAAGGCGCAGATTAGTCCGGTGTTCGTTTTCCTGGACATCTCGATGGCTGTGATTAGGACGAATAGGTTGTCATCGCCTCTGCGATTCACTCGGAATCCATTTTGCATTTATCCGAGCAGCCTATTGTCTTCAGCCCATTGTGAGATTCTATTTGCCAGAATTCTCGCGAAGATTCGGTATAGGACCGGCGATATCGTAATCGGTCGATATGTGTGGAGTTGTCTTTTTTTTTGAGTTCGATTTTTCGATCATCGATACTCTATTTGTTCTCCAGTCGTTCGGAACCTCGTGTTTTCCGGCAAATATGTCGTTGAAGAGCTGTTCGATGTAGGCTATGCCATGGTCGTCCAGCTCTTTCAGTATTTTGGTCGGAATGTCATCCAATCCACAGCTTGAGGTCGGTTTCAGTTTGCTGAGAATCTTCGAGATTTCTCCTGCGCTGGTGGTGATTCCTGTGGGGTTGGGTATCATCTTGCAGATAGTGGTTGGCTGTGTGATAGGAGTTGCCTCTAGTAGGTCGATGGCAATCTGGGTTAGGTGCGACGGGAGTAGTTCGGTTGGTACTACTGTCCCGCTGTTATCGATGATCTTTTGGGGTCCGCTCGTTCTCGGTTTGTTTCCGTTTACGAACCGCCAGAACATCCTGGCCGTCTCGTTTCTCAAGTGCTCTAGCGTTGACTATGATCATGTCAATTGCGGACTTGCCCCTTGTTAGACGTCCCTCGCACTTTTGAGTTGTGTTGAGGATGGTGTATCCAACTTCGATGGCGAAGTCCTCTAGGAGTTTGCCTCTGTGGTTGTTGACGCCTCCAAGTTGTTGGAGGTGCGCATTTGCATCTCCGCCGAGAAGCACACAGTCGGTGTCCGTACATCTCTGTTCAATAAAGTCTTTTAGTGGGTCAAATAATTTTTTTCCATGATCTCTGCTTTGGTGGGCTATGTAGTATGAGATAATTATTCATCTATTTGATCCCACTTGTGTTGCTTGTGCCACCCAGTCATCTCCTTTTACGACCCATAGTTGACATAGGTTGCTGGATGTCAGGATACCGACCCCCCCGTGCGGGTAGCTTCGATGGCTGCCTTTGCGGTTGCTGTAGCTGTACTGGTATCCCTGTATGGTTGGACATGATTCGTCGTTCATTAGGCGTGTTTCGGCATTATGCTGATGCCTCCACCCGTTAATACGTCTCTCTCTAGTGAGGCCCATTTGGCTCTATTGAATTTAGTACCATTAATGTTTAGTATTCCAAATGTACATACTTTTTCCTTGAATTCGGATCTAGATTTAGTAGGTACATTGTTAGAGTTTGTGGGCCTGGCTCCCCGTCATCTTGCTGTCTTCGGTCTCACCGCTTTGTGTGCGGGATCCGCTTCGCCTCGATGCTCGCCACCCGGGGGCTTGGGTCTTTGGTTCCCGTGCCTGCCCGTGGGTCGGGGGGGGGGGGGGGGGGTTGTCGCTGCTGCTGTTGTTGCTGCTGACGTTGTTGGCCGCCGGAGGGATCCGTTCGGTGGGTTCCGGCTCTGTCGTCGTCTTCCTCGCGCTTCGGCCAGTAGTTTTGCCACTGATCTGGCGAGCGCGGTCGTGAGGTGTTTCGCTGCCTCTTAGCGGCGTTTTCACCCGACCGTCTCGGTGGTCGGAGTGTGCCTCTTTGCTTCGGAGGAGTGACCTGGGCGTGTCTGTCCCAGGTTCGGTCCGGGGCAGACGACGGTCCCGGTTGATCTCTCAGTCCCTTTGCGGGACTGGGATCCTTGTTTTTGTTGTTGCACCGTGGGCACT
Organism: Phytoseiulus persimilis; assembly: GCA_037576195.1. Classification (NCBI taxonomy): domain Eukaryota; kingdom Metazoa; phylum Arthropoda; class Arachnida; order Mesostigmata; family Phytoseiidae; genus Phytoseiulus; species Phytoseiulus persimilis. The sequence goes on from CM075104.1 coordinate 5,610,664, forward strand.
TGGCTTGGCCAACTTTAGCAATGGCTTCTTCGAGAGCCTTTTGCTTTTGGTTGGCGAGCTCAAGTGCCTTTTTACGGTCTTCAGATTTGTTCTGAAAACTCGTGATGTACTCTCGGCGCTTTGTACAGAGCAGTTCTCGGTCCACATCTGTAATGCAAAGCGCCTCTTCAACGAATCGTTTCATTCGGTTGAAACTGATTCTGAGACCGATCATGTTGTATCGGATCTCGGTGGGGTCGTCGGGCACGCGGATGTTGGCGTTACGCGGATCGCCCGATATTAGTCTCAGGTCAATCGGCGTAACGTTCGTGTCCCTGACGGCTGATGATGCCAGGATCTGTGAGTTAACAGCAGCGACATTCGGAGTCGTGCTGTGCTCTAGCATGGTGCACCACGCCACGGAAAGCACCCCTGGCAGGGTCCTGAGTGTTGCCAGTGGCGTGATGATGCTACTGGCTACCTCTTCGATACTTAGTCCGCTCTTTGCGAGCTCGACCAGATCGTTGACACCCACATGACAGACAATGTGGACTTGTCTGTTGGGGTTTGCCGAGAGGTATTTGCGAGCTTCGGCGTTCGCTCGCGAGACATTCATGTCGCTCGTGCAGACGAATTGGCCGAACATTGATCGACCTGCGAACTCTGCGAACAGGTCGACGTCGGGGTGTCCGAACTTGAGCTTCCGGAAACCCTTATCGCTGTATACAGGGATCGCTGGTCTCCACAGTCTGCTCCGGCTCTTCTTCGCCGACGTCCATGCGGCAGAGTGCAGTTGCAGCATCTTCTGCCGCCCTGTCGACTTCGTTGCTACTGTGAGATTTTTGGGCTTCTCGTAGCTGAGTTCGCAGCGATTCTAGCTCGAGTCGTTGCGCTTCCCCCTGTTCGGTTAGGGTTAGCACCATCTGTTCGCTTTTGGCAAGAGCCTCGTAGGCGTGCTCGAGCTTAATTTGGGAGTCCAAGGCAGCTTGCTCGGAGGTCCCTCGGGCTTCGACTAGTTTGCCCAGTCTCGCCCTCAGTTTCCCGATGGCGCAGCAACCGTTTTCCGCCGCAGGCCGCGCACGTGCTGGTATCAGTCATATCGGAGATCTGATTTGCCTTGGACGAAGTCTTCCTTGGAAAACTTCAGACGATACACTTCCCTGGATCGTCCACACACTTTGCTGAGGTGTCTCAGCGCGGGGGGTGGCTTTGAGAGCCTTTTTTTTCGCTTTCTTCAAGCGAGCTAGGGGAACACGTGTGTTGATGTTCACGTAGCAGACGACGTCTACCCCCTTGGGAAAGCTCCCACTGTAGAGATAATTGCAGATTTCATGGATTCACTCCAGAAAGTGTTCAAGTTGACTCGTAGTGATGCACGCTGTTTCATCGGACTTGAGATTGAGCGAGATCGCGTACGGAATACTCTGAAGATTCATCATAGAGGGTGCCTGACGAAAGTTCTGGAAAGATTCTCGATGAGCACTTGGAATCCAGTTAGTACCCCTGCTATTGTGAACCAGAAACGGACACGAAACCAGGACGAAGAAGGAAAACTTTTGAAGGCGTACGACGCACCATATCGGGAGGTCATAGGCTGCCTTTTGTACGCTTCAATTGGCACGAGGCCAGGGATTCCGTACATCGTGAACCAGTTGTCTCAATTTCTCCAGTCGCCCTCACGAGATCACTGGTTGTGTGCTAAAAGAGTGCTTCGATACCTCAGAGGAACTTTGGAGGGTGGTATCACCTACTTCGCGGAAGAAAACAGGAATACGTTGGCTGGTTACTGTGACGCAAGTTGGGCGTCGTGTCCTGGGACGAGGAAGTCAATCACCGGTGTCTGTCTCATGATGAAAGGAGGAGCGATTGGCTGGAGGTCGAGAACACAGTCGATTGTCGCAGATTCTACGACTTATGCAGAATATGTTGCTGCCCATAGTTGTTGTAGAGATATCGTCTGGCTCAGAGGTTTGTTGGAAAGCCTGATGTATGAACAAGAAACTCCCACGGTGCTGTTCATTGATAATGAAGCGGCTGCAGTTCTCATTACCAATCCGATAAATCACGGGAGGAGCAAGCATATCGACATAAAGTTCCACTACGTGCGAGAACGATTCCAAGCGGGTGATGTTACTATTCGCCATGTAGCCAATGGTGAGCAGCTTGCAGATAGTTTTACAAAGGCGTTACCAGTGGATCAGTTCCAGAAGCTCGAGAAGAAAATCGGGATGTAAAATCCAAGGTGCAAAGTGTTCCCCGAGTGGGTGTTGAGAATCAGCATTGGGTTTGAGCATGCGTGGAACACCTTGCATGGGCAGTGCGCAGGCGCGCAGCATTTCAATAGAAAGACCGCACAGAGAATGTCTCTGTGACTCGTTGTTTCGTAGTCGACCAATACTGCCGTTCATTCGAGCTCCGGTTTACATGGTCTATGTGTCAACGTAGCTCTAGTCGAAGGTCCTTCATTCCATAGCTCTCTTCAGGTTATGCCCTCTCTTCAATAGACAGTATGATTCTAAATCGCTTGAATGATCGCCTCGCTGAGAGAGCTGTTGTGATCTGAAGTTGTTCCCGAAAACTGCTGAAGTTTCCCCTCGGACATTCCTTAACCGTGGACTTCTGTTGCTAAAAGCTCCGGACATGCTGCTTATGGTTGCGAGATCTGTTTTCAGCGAAGACTTCTCGAACACTTCCGTAGCTCCTGGAATTGAAGTTGCCTCGTCGGCGTCAATGTGGTGGCTGATAATGTTCTTGAGCTTTTCGAAATGAACCGCATAGTGAACAGCGGCCCGGATCCAAGTCCCCTAACGCGTGTTAATCGGGAACGATAACGAGGGAACGTCAAGAGCGGCTTTGAAGGCTTGAACTCTAAACGGCCTTACTCGATCTTCGTTGCCATACTCGCACTTATAATCTCGGATCGGGATCATTCTTATGGTTGTGTACTCTACTCTGACTCGGGAGCGTGAAGTTCACATTCACACATCGTGTGGTCCTTTGCGAAAATGAGGTTTAGGCCTACGTATTGGAACTCGGTTCCGCTTGGGTGTCGCGCGAAGTGCTCGTTCATCGGCAACAATCTCGCACAGGCGAAGAGGGTTTGGTTCTCTCGGAGAGCGGCCGGGCAATCCTGCGACGCGAGATCAGAATCCAGAGGTTCTTCCAACCATTCTATGGAGTTTCTAACAGTGTTCGGGACCGGCGGCCCCTCCTCGTCGCTCGTTGAAACGGCTAATTCCCGTCAATGATGAGAGTAAGTAAGGGAGAGCTGCGAGGACACTGGAAGTGTGGATGCCTCTAACTGTAGTCGATGAGGAGGCTCACGGAACCGCCGCGGAATACGAAATGATTCTGAATGAATCATGGAGACCCTCTCTTTCTCTTGCATTGGAAGCACAGATGCCATCGATAATCAGGAGAATCAACGAATTATTCGACGAGGGACCGAGGAGCGAGCTCAGAAGAACGGGGTTCCAAGAAGACTGCATGGATCGTTGCCAGACAGTGTGTGCAGAAACTTTCAGACTTTTGATATTCTTCGATTCGGCGAGTATCAACAGGCATTGCGGTTTCGCAGCTCCGAATCATCGGTAGAGCTTCGTTCCATCGGGCCCTCCGCAGCAGGACTTCTCATTGCAAAAATAATCAGGTGAATGGATCATGATTTGCGATAGCAACAGTCTTGTGAAGAATATCAGAACCCCCGCTGAGAGACGTCTATGAGTCGCTCCGAGATATCGATAGTTCACACGTACTCATTCGAGATGGAATTCCTGTCAGTGGAGGCCATGCGCGGGATGCCGTTGCACGGTCGGAGTCTGCTCCTCCTGGTGAACTTCTCCATCCTGGTATGCCCCCTCGAACCTTGGCGTTGTCAGTGACGTAGGATCGTTCAAACGTTGAAAGTTGTGTTTCTGGAGTTCAGGCGAAACCCCATCGGAATGTGGACGATCGAAAAGCTGATTCCACGAAATTCCAGTTCTCAGCCACACCCATGGGTAGACACACCTCGCTCGCCACACAGGCTCTACCCGTCATAATCGGCGGGTGTGAACTCTTGGGGTTGAGAGCAGTCAAACATATTCGGGGTTTCGGAGAGACGTTTCCGCGGGGTTTCGATGAACTCCTCTGATTCACTCCCACAGGTCGACCAGGGGGCGCTACTGATTGGGAGAGCTAGAGTCCGGTGAGGGTTTTCTTGAGAGGGCTCCGAGTCTGAGTGAGTACGCGATGTGCATCGAGTTGCTGCTCACTTTCTGTGAGGGTTCACAGAGTGTGCATCGTGTCGCAGTCACCTGTGTTTTCGAAACGACCTCGTTGGACGCTCGAGATGCATCTACTCGATCTCCCCCACGACATTCTGTGTCTCGTTGCCCGAGAGCTGGATACAGTCAGCTTGGCGACCTTCCAGCGCTTGCATCCACGTCTCCTGGAAGCATCGAAAGATGTTCGCGACCTTTCCGTCAAGGCGGAGACCATCACAGGGGCGGTTTTGGACTCGCTCATCCTGAACGGCGACAGAGTGTGCTCGCTTGACCTCGAGAACTGCCGGTCGTCAGGTGACCTCATCCAGGAAGTCACCAAGAAGTGCCCAAGGACCACAGAGTTGAATTTGGTGAATTCTGCGCTGCAATACTCGAGATTTCTCGAAGTTCTCCAGCCACTCAAGGAGCTCACAACACTCAAGCTCACATTGACGGCCTCCGAAGACATCGTTTTGAGTGAAAGTCAACGCCAACTCTTCCGAAACGTTCGGACGCTCTACGTTGAGATCCGGCCTTATCATCCACCCATGGCGCTCTTGATCGATCTGATGAACGAATGTGATTCGCTTGAGAAGTGTCACATAAACATCGTCGGAGACGCCGCCTTCCCACACCGGAATGACGCCCTGCTACCGAGTCTGGAGGCGAAACGATGGACAACTCTGCACACTTTCATCTGCACGAGTTATCACTCGGAGAACCAGCGAGCTCGCGTGAAGCTTCTGGAATGCGTGTTTGCTGAGAACTCGAGTGAGGCAGTGCAGAGATGGCTCCGGAGTGACAGGAAGTGCTTCGTGTTCGAACGCGGATGCTTCAACGGCATTCCCGCCAATCCCGAAGCGGACGCCAACGAGGAGCGTCGAGTTTTGAAACGATACCTCGAGGTCGAGCTGACCGAAGACAACGATCAGGCAAGCCTGTTCGAAACCAAGTGGGGGAAGCCCACTTCGCTGCGCATCGTTGACCCCAGTCGGTCCCAAAACATATTGAGCCACCACGACTTGAACCGATGCTTGACCACCGCGCTGATCGAACTCGACTTTAGCAACTGCCACTGCGTGTTCGAGGACGCAACGAAGCTGGATCTGGCCAGCTTGGCCCCCTGCCTCGAAACCTTGGCGGTGCCACAGTGTTTCCTCTTCCCGACGTGGTTATCGTGCGGAATTCGACGGATGTCCGATCTGCCGAAGGTGTTTCCAAACACGCTGTCGGGCCTCGACAAACTGAGGAAATTCATCGTCAAGGCGGAACGTCACAGGCCAGGCTGCGACGCCATGGGTTGCAACTGTGCCTCAGATTGGAATGCGTCCAAATGCTCGGGCTGCCGTGCGGCTCTTACGTCTATCAAGCTTCCCGCCTTGAAGCCTCTGGTGAGCCTCGAGGAGCTCACGCTGGACAACGTGTGGGCAATGAATGATTTGTACCGCAGCTTGGAGCATCCCAAGATACGCACAGTACGCTTGAACTTGAGGGACTGCAGCGAGGTGGAGGGCTTGGGCAGCTTCTTGAAGGCATGTCCTAGCTTGAGAAAGTTCCAGCTAAAAGTTGGTGAGACCGTCAATACCTTGACGGGACTTCCACACGACTTCTGGAGGGACCTGGCAGACGGCCCCTGCTTGGACCAGCTGTGCCTTGAAGCCGACCGCCCGAGGAGTGTTTCGGCGCCGGTTTTTCTCGGCTACGTAGGGCGCATCCTGGAAAAAACGAAGCTGTTCCACTTGCACAACCCTCGGCGAAGTGTGAGCGACTCGCTCGTGAGACGATTCTTCGGACTCAGAGCCCTCGAAGAGCATGGGCGGACGGTTCTCGCTGCAGAAAAGCCCCCAGCTGAAAGGAATCCGGGGGATCGATCCGCGAGCGGGCGTTTTCCCGGACGCTTCCTCTGTTGTGGCGAGCCTCTGGTTGGCTATGTTAAACCAAGCGCCTGGGAATGATGTTGCTTCTGTTAGGTATTTGAGCTTCCTGAACTGTTCACGGCGTTTAATATAGATTGCGGGATATCATGAGTATGTCAAATGTTATTGCTGAATTTCACGATGTACAATGTTTAATCATCACTGACCTGTCCCTTACCTTCCGCTCGCTCCCCCTGAGATCCAGATGTACTTCAGTGTAAGACCAACCTTCCTAATCCACCGACCACAATAAATACACCTGATTGAGACCTTCACCACAACGCTTGAAATATTCATTGAGACGGTTCTGTGAGCAATGCCAGTCGTCATTCTGAAGTTTGTTCCGATACTCATCCTTGGTCGAAGGATCCTTACTTTATATAATTCGCTTCGTCGGTCTGTTGGTTTGTCAGTTTGTCCGTTCTTTTTTTGGAGGGGTGATTCCGAGACCAATCAGACCATTACTTTCCAACTCTGGAGAAGTGATTCCGGAACCAATCTGACCATACTTTTCAAAATTATAATGCTGACCCAGTGAAGAGAGAGAGAAGTGCCTCGATGGCAGGGAGCACCGTGCAACCGCGCGCAGCGCGGCCGACTCCAGTCGCCCGAAGGCCCGAAGGTCGGGTTATGTATACTGAGGATGAGGATCACCAATGCAGCTTCGAATTCCATCGAGTCCAACCCCTGAAACCCCGACATCGCATGCACACAGAGAGAACAACGTTTGCACGCGAAATTCACGGCAATGCAGCAGCACTGCCTACACTGACTTTTTTTCTACGCCACACGAATCAGTGATCATCTGCATTATGCGTGGAATATTTTCCGACAACTATTCGTTCGGATCATTCTCTCACCAGAGTAGTACATGAACGCTTGGGCTGCCCCTCTGCTGAACGTGAGAAATAATCGCTGACGCGATTTTGCTCGAAGGGGTTTTATTGCTTGTTCGCGCTCGATATTGCCATGATGGTTTGCACCAACTCGTAGAACTACATGCCGAGTCTACAGCGCGTGAGGAGAAGGACAGGGTGGGCGTCAAAAGGGTCAAGCACCGGGAGTCTCGAGTAACAAACATCGACAAGAGACAGCTTTTCCCTCGGGACTCCCTCGACAGCAGAAGCGGTCAGGTGAGCTCCCAGCAGCTCAAGGTCACTGTTGTCGACGAGGCGGGCACTGGGCAGCAGATCTCGGACCCCAGCGACGTGTGTCAGACGCAGGGGTACGTCGTCCGAAAGAGTCGTCACCTTGAATTCGCCAAAATTGAGCTCCAACGGCGAAATCCCTCACTCTCTGAATGTCTGAGATGACTACGGGAATCGGACCCGCAAGCGTGCCGAAAGTTTATCCCTCCATATTCTCGAACTCGAAAAGCCTCCGGTTAGTCCGCAAAAAAGCTTTGAACTTCGAGAAAGATCGTTCTACTTCGACGGAGACTACACGAGCAGATTTGAGTCGCGAAAGTTTATAGATGTTGAGAATTAGCGTTGGGTTTGAGCATGCGTGGAACACCTTGCATGGGCAGTGCGCAGGCGCGCAGCATTTCAATAAAAAGACCGCACAGAGAATGTGGTATTTTTCTTTTAGGCGGCTTGAAATGTGAACAAGCTTTTTCCCAACACGCCGATTCGGCGAGTTGACGGTAGGTAGAGGAGGTGGCGAGAGGAGGACAGGAAACGAAACTTAGCCGCGTTAGTTCCCCGGCACTGCTTCGCGTCTGCTTGCTGTCGGTCTGCTAGCCTCGCTACGTTCGCTCGCCAGGAACCTAACCTAACCTTACCCTATCCCCCGCATTTCTTCCGGCTCCGCTCGCTAGGGACCTTACCTATTCAGTCTCCGACACTGCTCCGCGACTGCTTGCTGTCGGTCTGCTCGCCAGAAACCTAACCTCACCCAAATCCCCCGCATTGCCATCAGGCCACTTGCTGTCAGTCTGCTTGCTTGGCTTCGCGCGCTCGCCAGTTCGCGTCCCTTGTGTTGCTTACCGCGTCGCCTTCGGATCGACTCTGCCCCGCACTGACAGATATTTGCAGCACCGGCAATAGCCCGCCCTTATTCGCAGCTTCTGGCCGTAACAATAGGAATACCACAAGCGATATTTCGCTCCATCGGTGGACGATTGTACCGGCTGGCCTGGTACTGGCTGTATTAGCTGCTCCCGACGCCTCGTTCACGCTAATTGAATCGCAAAGAAGCAAAGCAGGGAAGAGCTCCCTCCGTGGTCGAGAACCGCAAGCTCGTGCGGTCCCGGTGTTAGTTTCGAAAAACCTTGCGGTTTCGAAACCGCGGTGCGAAACCGCTACAGGGCCCACCTGGCGCCCGACTGGAGATCCGCCGGGGAGCATAGTCACGGGCGGATGAGACCAAAGAGAGCGCTGAAGAAGAAAAATAATCTAAGAGAGTCGCCTGGCGCGGAAAGAGCACGTTTCCCTCAGGAATGTCGGTGACAATTTCTTCGTTCATGGAGCACATTCCTCCATTATCAAGAAGAACCGTTTCGATGTTGATGTTGCTCTCGAATGCTCCTCGCTTCCCTGTGTCTCACGTTCTCTCGCTTGAAATACGCGATTCGTGGGAGCACTCCTGGGATCTCTATGGGTTCATTCGGAAGTGGCACGTGGAGAGTGACGAGTCCTCGCTTGTAGTTTTCGATGTTGTTCTGGACGTAGTTGCGGTATCTCATGATGCTTCATGGCTCAACACGGGAACCGAGATCGGAAGTGCGAGTTGCAGTAGCGTTATATTCTCTAGAGGAAGATGACGGTCCTCATATTCCTGAATCACGGATTCCGTCCATATGTCCGTACTTTCATCAGGCGAATTCTTGGCGTCCCGTGTTGATTTCCGCTCACGAGCTTTGTATCTCTCATGTGGGAGCATTGTGAGACTCATAACTGTGATCCGTGAGACCCACCTCATGCTGGCTGCCGCAGGAGGTACCGAGCTGCTTCTGGGGCTAGCATTTCGACACTATCGGGAATTTCGAACGTTGAGCTGAGTTTCATCGAATTCTGGTTCCATTTCTATGTATCATCGTTAGTTCTCGAAGCAATTGAATCGCCTCGATCGGATTTGTTGACATATTCGACAACGTGGGTGGCACCGGTATACGGATCGAGTATGCTTTGCAGATCAATTTTCGCAGCCAAGATTAGCCAAGAAATCTTGGATCGCGTCGTAGGCTTTTGTCTATGGTTATATACGTGCGTTCACTACATCGTCCTAAGGAAGATCCCGCCGTTATCCCTCTATACATATGCAAAGGCATCAGTACTCTCGTTTGAACCATGAGCCAACAGTGAATATTGACGCAGCCGTTCTTTTCGCCTCGTTTTGTACAGGTGTGAATGTGAGTTTGATCTTGTATCATACTCTGTTCCGATAAATCGTTTTTTTTCAGAGTGAGAACGTTCTGATCGAATACTTCGAGGGGCAAGTCTGGGTTTGCGTCGTCATTCGAGGGACGAAATTTGTCCGCTTTTGAAGCCGTACAACTTCGGTTCTGGTGGTATTCTCCTGACGAGCGTAAATGAGTCTGCAGCATTCATTTGTCTACCCCCTTGGGAAAGCTCCTGCTGTAGAGATAATTGCAGATTTCATGCATTCACTCCAGAAAGTGTGTGAGTTGACTCGTAGTGATGCACGGTGTTTCATCGGACTTGAGATTGAGCGAGATCGCGTACGAAATACTCTGAAGATTCATCATACGAGGGTGCCTGACGAAAGTTCTGGAAAGATTCTCGATGAGCACTTGGAATCCAGTTAGTACCCCTGCTATTGTGAACCAGAAACGGAAACGAAACCAGGACGAAGAAGGAAAACTTTTGAAGGCGTACGACGCACCATATCGGGAGGTCATAGGCTGCCTTTTGTACGCTTCAATTGGCACGAGGCCAGGGATTCCGTACATCGTGAACCAGTTGTCTCAATTTCTCCAGTCGCCCTCACGAGATCACTGGTTGTGTGCTAAAAGAGTGCTTCGATACCTCAGAGGAACTTTGGAGGGTGGTATCACCTACTTCGCGGAAGAAAACAGGAATACGTTGGCTGGTTACTGTGACGCAAGTTGGGCGTCGTGTCCTGGGACGAGGAAGTCAATCACCGGTGTCTGTCTCATGATGAAAGGAGGAGCGATTGGCTGGAGGTCGAGAACACAGTCGATTGTCGCAGATTCTACGACTTATGCAGAATATGTTGCTGCCCATAGTTGTTGTAGAGATATCGTCTGGCTCAGAGGTTTGTTGGAAAGCCTGATGTATAAACAAGAAACTCCCACGGTGCTGTTCATTGATAATGAAGCGGCTGCAGTTCTCATTACCAATCCGATAAATCACGGGAGGAGCAAGCATATCGACATAAAGTTCCACTACGTGCGAGAACGATTCCAAGCGGGTGATGTTACTATTCGTCCATGTAGCCAGTGGTGAGCAGCTTGCAGATAGTTTTACAAAGGCGTTACCAGTGGATCAGTTCCAGAAGCTCGAGAAGAAAATCGGGATGTAAAATCCAAGGTGCAAAGTGTTCCCCGAGTGGGAGTGTTGAGAATCAGCATTGGGTTTGAGCATGCGTGGAACACCTTGCATGGGCAGTGCGCAGGCGCGCAGCATTTCAATAGAAAGACCGCACAGAGAATGTCTCTGTGACTCGTTGTTTTCGTAGTCGACCGATAGTGTCGTTCATTCGAGCTCCAGGTTTACATGGTCTATGTGTCTACGTAGCTCTAGTCGAAGGTCCTTCATTCCATAGCTCTCTTCAGGTTATGCCCTCTCTTCAATAGACAGTATGATTCTAAATCGCTTGAATGATCGCCTCGCTGAGAGAGCTGTTGTGATCTGAAGTTGTTCCCGAAAACTGCTGAAGTTCCCCCTCGGACATTCCGTTAACCGTGGACTTCTGTTGCTTAAAGCTCCGGACATGCTGCTTATGGTTGCGAGATCTGTTTTCAGCGAAGACTTCTCGAACACTTCCGTAGCTCCTGGAATTGAAGTTGCCTCGTCGGCGTCAATGTGGTGGCTGATAATGTTCTTGAGCTTTTCGAAATGAACCGCATAGTGAACAGCGGCCCGGATCCAAGTCCCCTAACGCGTGTAATCGGGAACGATAACGAGGGAACGTCAAGAGCGGCTTTGAAGGCTTGAACTCTAAACGGCCTTACTCGATCTTCGTTGCCATACTCGCACTTATAATCTCGGATCGGGAATCATTCTTATGGTTGTGTACTCTACTCTGACTCGGGAGCGTGAAGTTCACATTCACACATCGTGTGGTCCTTTGCGAAAATGAGGTTTAGGCCTACGTATTGGAACTCGGTTCCGCTTGGGTGTCGCGCGAAGTGCTCGTTCATCGGCAACAATCTCGCACAGGCGAAGAGGGTTTGGTTCTCTCGGAGAGCGGCCGGGCAATCCTGCGACGCGAGATCAGAATCCAGAGGTTCTTCCAACCATTCTATGGAGTTTCTAACAGTGTTCGGGACCGGCGGCCCCTCCTCGTCGCTCGTTGAAACGGCTAATTCCCGTCAATGATGAGAGTAAGTAAGGGAGAGCTGCGAGGACACTGGAAGTGTGGATGCCTCTAACTGTAGTCGATGAGGAGGCTCACGGAACCGCTGCGGAATACGAAATGATTCTGAATGAATCATGGAGACCCTCTCTTTCTCTTGCATTGGAAGCACAGATGCCATCGATAATCAGGAGAATCAACGAATTATTCGACGAGGGACCGAGGAGCGAGCTCAGAAGAACGGGGTTCCAAGAAGACTGCATGGATCGTTGCCAGACAGTGTGTGCATAAACTTTCAGACCTTTTGATATTCTTCGATTCGGCGAGTATCAACAGGCATTGCGGTTTCGCAGCTCCGAATCATCGGTAGAGCTTCGTTCCATCGGGCCCTCCGCAGCAGGACTTCTCATTGCAAAAATAATCAGGTGAATGGATCATGATTTGCGATAGTAACAGTCTTGTGAAGAATATCAGAACCCCCGCTGAGAGACGTCTATGAGTCGCTTCGAGATATCGATAGTTCACACGTACTCATTCGAGATGGAATTCCTGTCAGTGGAGGCCATTCGCGGGATGCCGTTGCACGGTCGGAGTCTGCTCCTCCTGGTGAACTTCTCCATCCTGTTATGCCCCCTCGAACCTTGGCGTTGTCAGTGACGTAGGATCGTTCAAACGTTGAAAGTTGTGTTTCTGGAGTTCAGGCGAAACCCCATCGGAATGTGGACGATCGAAAAGCTGATTCCACGAAATTCCAGTTCTCAGCCACACCCATGGGTAGACACACCTCGCTCGCCACACAGGCTCTACCCGTCATAATCGGCGGGTGTGAACTCTTAGGGTTGAGAGCAGTCAAACATATTCGGGGTTTCGGAGAGACGTTTCCGCGGGGTTTCGATGAACTCCTCTGATTCACTCCCACAGGTCGACCAGGGGGCGCTACTGATTGGGAGAGCTAGAGTCCGGTGAGGGTTTTCTTGAGAGGGCTCCGAGTCTGAGTGAGTACGCGATGTGCATCGAGTTGCTGCTCACTTTCTGTGAGGGTTCACAGAGTGTGCATCGTGTCGCAGTCACCTGTGTTTTCGAAACGACCTCGTTGGACGCTCGAGATGCATCTACTCGATCTCCCCCACGACATTCTGTGTCTCGTTGCCCGAGAGCTGGATACCGTCAGCTTGGCGACCTTCCAGCGCTTGCATCCACGTCTCCTGGAAGCATCGAAAGATGTTCGCGACCTTTCCGTCAAGGCGGAGACCATCACAGGGGCGGTTTTGGACTCGCTCATCCTGAACGGCGACAGAGTGTGCTCGCTTGACCTCGAGAACTGCCGGTCGTCAGGTGACCTCATCCAGGAAGTCACCAAGAAGTGCCCAAGGACCACAGAGTTGAATTTGGTGAATTCGGCGCTGCAATACTCGAGATTTCTCGAAGTTCTCCAGCCACTCAAGGAGCTCACAACACTCAAGCTCACATTGACGGCCTCCGAAGACATCGTTTTGAGTGAAAGTCAACGCCAACTCTTCCGAAACGTTCGGACGCTCTACGTTGAGATCCGGCCTTATCATCCACCCATGGCGCTCTTGATCGATCTGATGAACGAATGTGATTCGCTTGAGAAGTGTCACATAAACATCGTCGGAGACGCCGCCTTCCCACACCGGAATGACGCCCTGCTACCGAGTCTGGAGGCGAAACGATGGACAACTCTGCACACTTTCATCTGCACGAGTTATCACTCGGAGAACCAGCGAGCTCGCGTGAAGCTTCTGGAATGCGTGTTTGCTGAGAACTCGAGTGAGGCAGTGCAGAGATGGCTCCGGAGTGACAGGAAGTGCTTCGTGTTCGAACGCGGATGCTTCAACGGCATTCCCGCCAATCCCGAAGCGGACGCCAACGAGGAGCGTCGAGTTTTGAAACGATACCTCGAGGTCGAGCTGACCGAAGACAACGATCAGGCAAGCCTCTTCGAAACCAAGTGGGGGAAGCCCACTTCGCTGCGCATCGTTGACCCCAGTCGGTCCCAAAACATATTGAGCTACCACGACTTGAACCGATGCTTGACCACCGCGCTGATCGAACTCGACTTCAGCAACTGCCACTGCGTGTTCGAGGACGCAACGAAGCTGGATCTGGCCAGCTTGGCCCCCTGCCTCGAAACCTTGGCGGTGCCACAGTGTTTCCTCTTCCCGACGTGGTTATCGTGCGGAATTCGACGGCGGTCCGATCTGCCGAAGGTGTTTCCAAACACGCTGTCGGGCCTCGACAAACTGAGGAAATTCATCGTCAAGGCGGAACGTCACAGGCCAGGCTGCGACGCCATGGGTTGCAACTGTGCCTCAGATTGGAATGCGTCCAAATGCTCGGGCTGCCGTGCGGCTCTTACGTCTATCAAGCTTCCCGCCTTGAAGCCTCTGGTGAGCCTCGAGGAGCTCACGCTGGACAACGTGTGGGCAATGAATGATTTGTACCGCAGCTTGGAGCATCCCAAGATACGCACAGTACGCTTGAACTTGAGGGACTGCAGCGAGGTGGAGGGCTTGGGCAGCTTCTTGAAGGCATGTCCTAGCTTGAGAAAGTTCCAGCTAAAAGTTGGTGAGACCGTCAATACCTTGACGGGACTTCCACACGACTTCTGGAGGGACCTGGCAGACGGCCCCTGCTTGGACCAGCTGTGCCTTGAAGCCGACCGCCCGAGGAGTGTTTCGGCGCCGGTTTTTCTCAGCTACGTAGGGCGCATCCTGGAAAAAACGAAGCTGTTCCACTTGCACAACCCTCGGCGAAGTGTGAGCGACTCGCTCGTGAGACGATTCTTCGGACTCAGAGCCCTCGAAGAGCATGGGCGGACGGTTCTCGTTGCAGAAAAGCCCCCAGCCGAAAGGAATCCGGGGGATCGATCCGCGAGCGGGCGTTTTCCCGGACGCTTCCTCTGTTGTGGCGAGCCTCTGGTTGGCTATGTTAAACCAAGCGCCTGGGAATGATGTTGCTTCTGTTAGGTATTTGAGCTTCCTGAACTGTTCACGGCGTTTAATATAGATTGCGGGATATCATGAGTATGTCAAATGTTATTGCTGAATTTCACGATGTACAATGTTTAATCATCACTGACCTGTCCCTTACCTTCCGCTCGCTCCCCCTGAGATCCAGATGTACTTCAGTGTAAGACCAACCTTCCTAATCCACCGACCACAATAAATACACCTGATTGAGACCTTCACCACAACGCTTGAAATATTCATTGAGACTGTTCTGTGAGCAATGCCAGTCGTCATTCTGAAGTTTGTTCCGATACTCATCCTTGGTCGAAGGATCCTTACTTTATATAATTCGCTTCGTCGGTCTGTTGGTTTGTCAGTTTGTCCGTTCTTTTTCTGGAGGGGTGATTCCGAGACCAATCAGACCATTACTTTCCAACTCTGGAGAAGTGATTCCGGAACCAATCTGACCATACTTTTCAAAACTATAATGCTGACCCAGTGAAGAGAGAGAGAAGTGCCTCGATGGCAGGGAGCACCGTGCAACCGCGCGCAGCGCGGCCGACTCCAGTCGCCCGAAGGCCCGAAGGTCGGGTTATGTATACTGAGGATGAGGATCTCCAATGCAGCTTCGAATTCCATCGAGTCCAACCCCTGAAACCCCGACATCGCATGCACACAGAGAGAACAACGTTTGCACGCGAAATTCACGGCAATGCAGCAGCACTGCCTACACTGACTTTTTTTCTACGCCACACGAATCAGTGATCATCTGCATTATGCGTGGAATATTTTCCGACAACTATTCGTTCGGATCATTCTCTAACCAGAGTAGTACATGAACGCTTGGGCTGCCCCTCTGCTGAACGTGAGAAATAATCGCTGACGCGATTTTGCTCGAAGGGGTTTTATTGCTTGTTCGCGCTCGATATTGCCATGATGGTTTGCACCAACTCGTAGAACTACATGCCGAGTCTACAGCGCGTGAGGAGAAGGACAGGGTGGGCGTCAAAAGGGTCAAGCACCGGGAGTCTCGAGTAACGAACATCGACAAGAGACAGCTTTTCCCTCGGGACTCCCTCGACAGCAGAAGCGGTCAGGTGAGCTCCCAGCAGCTCAAGGTCACTGTTGTCGACGAGGCGGGCACTGGGCAGCAGATCTCGGACCCCAGCGACGTGTGTCAGACGCAGGGGTACCTCGTCCGAAAGAGTCGTCACCTTGAATTCGCCAAAATTGAGCTCCAACGGCGAAATCCCTCACTCTCTGAATGTCTGAGATGACTACGGGAATCGGACCCGCAAGCGTGCCGAAAGTTTATCCCTCCATATTCTCGAACTCGAAAAGCCTCCGGTTAGTCCGCAAAAAAGCTTTGAACTTCGAGAAAGATCGTTCTACTTCGACGGAGACTACACGAGCAGATTTGAGTCGCGAAAGTTTATAGATGTTGAGAATTAGCGTTGGGTTTGAGCATGCGTGGAACACCTTGCATGGGCAGTGCGCAGGCGCGCAGCATTTCAATAAAAAGACCGCACAGAGAATGTGGTATTTTTCTTTTAGGCGGCTTGGAATGTGAACAAGCTTTTTCCCAACACGCCGATTCGGCGAGTTGACGGTAGGTAGAGGAGGTGGCGAGAGGAGGACAGGAAACGAAACTTAGCCGCGTTAGTTCCCCGGCACTGCTTCGCGTCTGCTTGCTGTCGGTCTGCTAGCCTCGCTACGCTCGCTCGCCAGGAACCTAACCTAACCTTACCCAATCCCCCGCATTTTTTCCGGGTCCGCTCGCTAGGGACCTTACCTATTCAGTCTCCGACACTGCTCCGCGACTGCTTGCTGTCGGTCTGCTCGCCAGAAACCTAACCTCACCCAAATCCCCCGCATTGCCATCAGGCCACTTGCTGTCAGTCTGCTTGCTTGGCTCCGCGCGCTCGCCAGTTCGCGTCCCTTGTGTTGCTTACCGCGTCGCCTTCGGATCGACTCTGCCCCGCACTGACAGATATTTGCAGCACCGGCTATAGCCCGCCCTTATTCGCAGCTTCTGGCCGTAACAATAGGAATACCACAAGCGATATTTCGCTCCATCGGTGGACGATTGTACCGGCTGGCCTGGTACTGGCTGTATTAGCTGCTCCCGACGCCTCGTTCACGCTAATTGAATCGCAAAGAAGCAAAGCAGGGAAGAGCTCCCTCCGTGGTCGAGAACCGCAAGCTCGTCCGGTCTCGGTGTTAGTTTCGAAAAACCTTGCGGTTTCGAAACCGCGGTGCGAAACCGCTACAGGGCCCACCTGGCGCCCGACTGGAGATCCGCCGGGGAGCTCTTTCTCTCGCTTGAAATACGCGATTCATGGGAGCACTCCTGGGATCTCTATGGGTTCATTCGGAAGTGGCACGTGGAGAGTGACGAGTCCTCGCTTGTAGTTTTCGATGTTGTTCTGGACGTAGTTGCGGTATCTCATGATGCTTCATGGCTCAAAACGGGAACCGAGATCGGAAGTGCGAGTTGCAGTAGCGTTATATTCTCTAGAGGAAGATGACGGTCCTCATATTCCTGAATCACGGATTCCGTCCATATGTCCGTACTTTCATCAGGCGAATTCTTGGCGTCCCGTGTTGATTTCCGCTCACGAGCTTTGTATCTCTCATGTGGGAGCATTGTGAGACTCATAACTGTGATCCGTGAGACCCACCTCATGCTGGCTGCCGCAGGAGGTAGCGAGCTGCTTCTGGGGCTAGCATTTCGACACTATCGGGAATTTCGAACGTTGAGCTGAGTTTTATCGAATTCTGGTTCCATTTCTATGAATCATCGTTAGTTCTCGAAGCAATTGAATCGCCTCGATCGGATTTGTTGACATATTCGACAACGTGGGTGGCACCGGTATACGGATCGAGTATGCTTTGCAGATCAATTTTCGCAGCCAAGATTAGCCAAGAAATCTTGGATCGCGTCGTAGGCTTTTGTCTATGGTTATATACGTGCGTTCACTACATCGTCCTAAGGAAGATCCCGCCGTTATCCCTCTATACATATGCAAAGGCATCAGTACTCTCGTTTGAACCATGAGCCAATAGTGAATATTGACGCAGCCGTTCTTTTCGCCTCGTTTTGTACAGGTGTGAATGTGAGTTTGATCTTGTATCATACTCTGTTCCGATAAATCGTTTTTTTTCAGAGTGAGAACGTTCTGATCGAATACTTCGAGGGGCCAGTCTGGGTTTGCGTCGTCATTCGAGGGACGAAATTTGTCCGCTTTTGAAGCCGTACAACTTCGGTTCTGGTGGTATTCTCCTGACGAGCGTAAATGAGTCTGCAGCATTCATTTGTCTACCCTCTTGGGAAAGCTCCTGCTGTAGAGATAATTGCAGATTTCATGCATTCACTCCAGAAAGTGTGTAAGTTGACTCGTAGTGATGCACGGTGTTTCATCGGACTTGAGATTGAGCGAGATCGCGTACGAAATACTCTGAAGATTCATCGACGAGGTCACCTGACGAAAGTTCTGGAAAGATTCTCGATGAGCACTTGGAATCCAGTTAGTACCCCTGCTATTGTGGACCAGAAACGGACACGAAACGAGGAAAACTTTTGAAGGCGTACGACGCACCATATCGGGAGGTCATAGGCTGCCTTCTGTACGCTTCAATTGGCACGAGGCCAGAGGTTGCGCACATCGTGAACCAGTTGTCTCAGTTTCTCCAGTCGCCCTCACGAGAGCATTGGGTTTGAGCATGCGTGGAACACCTTGCATGGGCAGTGCGCAGGCGCGCAGCATTTCAATAGAAAGACCGCACAGAGAATGTCTCTGTGACTCGTTGTTTCGTAGTCGACCAATACTGTCGTTCATTCGAGCTCCAGTTTACATGGTCTAGTATGTGTCAACGTAGCTCTAGTCGAAGGTCCTTCATTCCATAGCTCTCTTCAGGTTATGCCCTCTCTTCAATAGACAGTATGATTCTAAATCGCTTCAATGATCGCCTCGCTGAGAGAGCTGTTGTGATCTGAAGTTGTTCCCGAAAACTGCTGAAGTTCCCCCTCGGACATTCCTTAACCGTGGACTTCTGTTGCTAAAAGCTCCGGACATGCTGCTTATGGTTGCGAGATCTGTTTTCAGCGAAGACTTCTCGAACACTTCCGTAGCTCCTGGAATTGAAGTTGCCTCGTCGGCGTCAATGTGGTGGCTAATAATGTTCTTGAGCTTTTCGAAATGAACCGCATAGTGAACAGCGGCCCGGATCCAAGTCCCCTAACGCGTGACAATCGGGAACGATAACGAGGGAACGTCAAGAGCGGCTTTGAAGGCTTGAACTCTAAATGGCCTTACTCGATCTTCGTTGCCATACTCGCACTTATAATCTCGGATCGGGATCATTCTTATGGTTGTGTACTCTACTCTGACTCGGAAGCGTGAAGTTCACATTCACACATCGTGTGGTCCTTTGCGAAAATGAGGTTTAGGCCTACGTATTGGAACTCGGTTCCGCTTGGGTGTCGCGCGAAGTGCTCGTTCATCGGCAACAATCTCGCACAGGCGAAGAGGGTTTGGTTCTCTCGGAGAGCGGCCGGGCAATCCTGCGACGCGAGATCAGAATCCAGAGGTTCTTCCAACCATTCTATGGAGTTTCCAACAGTGTTCGGGACCGGCGGCCCCTCCTCGTCGCTCGTTGAAACGGCTAATTCCCGTCAATGATGAGAGTAAGTAAGGGAGAGCTGCGAGGACACTGGAAGTGTGGATGCCTCTAACTGTAGTCGATGAGGAGGCTCACGGAACCGCCGCGAAATATGAAATGATTCTGAATGAATCATGGAGACCCTCTCTTTCTCTTGCATTGGAAGCACAGATGCCATCGATAATCAGGAGAATCAACGAATTATTCGACGAGGGACCGAGGAGCGAGCTCAGAAGAACGGGGTTCCAAGAAGACTGCATGGATCGTTGCCAGACAGTGTGTGCAGAAACTTTCAGACTTTTGATATTCTTCGATTCGGCGAGTATCAGCAAGCATTGCGGTTTCGCAGCTCCGAATCATCGGTAGAGCTTCGTTCCATCGGGCCCTCCGCAGCAGGACTTCTCATTGCAAAAATAATCAGGTGAATGGATCATGATTTGCGATAGTAACAGTCTTGTGAAGAATATCAGAACCCCCGCTGAGAGACGTCTATGAGTCGCTTCGAGATATCGATAGTTCACACGTACTCATTCGAAATGGAATTCCTGTCAGTGGAGGCCATTCGCGGGATGCCGTTGCACGGTCGGAGTCTGCTCCTCCTGGTGAACTTCTCCATCCTGGTATGCCCCCTCGAACCTTGGCGTTGTCAGTGACGTAGGATCGTTCAAACGTTGAAAGTTGTGTTTCTGGAGTTCAGGCGAAACCCCATCGGAATGTGGACGATCGAAAAGCTGATTCCACGAAATTCCAGTTCTCAGCCACACCCATGGGTAGACACACCTCGCTCGCCACACAGGCTCTACCCGTCATAATCGGCGGGTGTGAACTCTTGGGGTTGAGAGCAGTCAAACATATTCGGGGTTTCGGAGAGACGTTTCCGCGGGGTTTCGATGAACTCCTCTGATTCACTCCCACAGGTCGACCAGGGGGCGCTACTGATTGGGAGAGCTAGAGTCCGGTGAGGGTTTTCTTGAGAGGGCTCCGAGTCTGAGTGAGTACGCGATGTGCATCGAGTTGCTGCTCACTTTCTGTGAGGGTTCACAGAGTGTGCATCGTGTCGCAGTCACCTGTGTTTTCGAAACGACCTCGTTGGACGCTCGAGATGCATCTACTCGATCTCCCCCACGACATTCTGTGTCTCGTTGCCCGAGAGCTGGATACCGTCAGCTTGGCGACCTTCCAACGCTTGCATCCACGTCTCCTGGAAGCATCGAAAGATGTTCGCGACCTTTCCGTCAAGGCGGAGACCATCACAGGGGCGGTTTTGGACTCGCTCATCCTGAACGGCGACAGAGTGTGCTCGCTTGACCTCGAGAACTGCCGGTCGTCAGGTGACCTCATCCAGGAAGTCACCAAGAAGTGCCCAAGGACCACAGAGTTGAATTTGGTGAATTCAGCGCTGCAATACTCGAGATTTCTCGAAGTTCTCCAGCCACTCAAGGAGCTCACAACACTCAAGCTCACATTGACGGCCTCCGAAGACATCGTTTTGAGTGAAAGTCAACGCCAACTCTTCCGAAACGTTCGGACGCTCTACGTTCAGATCCGGCCTTATCATCCACCCATGGCGCTCTTGATCGATCTGATGAACGAATGTGATTCGCTTGAGAAGTGTCACATAAACATCGTCGGAGACGCCGCCTTCCCACACCGGAATGACGCCCTGCTACCGAGTCTGGAGGCGAAACGATGGACAACTCTGCACACTTTCATCTGCACGAGTTATCACTCGGAGAACCAGCGAGCTCGCGTGAAGCTTCTGGAATGCGTGTTTGCTGAGAACTCGAGTGAGGCAGTGCAGAGATGGCTCCGGAGTGACAGGAAGTGCTTCGTGTTCGAACGCGGATGCTTCAACGGCATTCCCGCCAATCCCGAAGCGGACGCCAACGAGGAGCGTCGAGTTTTGAAACGATACCTCGAGGTCGAGCTGACCGAAGACAACGATCAGGCAAGCCTCTTCGAAACCAAGTGGGGGAAGCCCACTTCGCTGCGCATCGTTGACCCCAGTCGGTCCCAAAACATATTGAGCTACCACGACTTGAACCGATGCTTGACCACCGCGCTGATCGAACTCGACTTCAGCAACTGCCACTGCGTGTTCGAGGACGCAACGAAGCTGGATCTGGCCAGCTTGGCCCCCTGCCTCGAAACCTTGGCGGTGCCACAGTGTTTCCTCTTCCCGACGTGGTTATCGTGCGGAATTCGACGGCGGTCCGATCTGCCGAAGGTGTTTCCAAACACGCTGTCGGGCCTCGACAAACTGAGGAAATTCATCGTCAAGGCGGAACGTCACAGGCCAGGCTGCGACGCCATGGGTTGCAACTGTGCCTCAGATTGGAATGCGTCCAAATGCTCGGGCTGCCGTGCGGCTCTTACGTCTATCAAGCTTCCCGCCTTGAAGCCTCTGGTGAGCCTCGAGGAGCTCACGCTGGACAACGTGTGGGCAATGAATGATTTGTACCGCAGCTTGGAGCATCCCAAGATACGCACAGTACGCTTGAACTTGAGGGACTGCAGCGAGGTGGAGGGCTTGGGCAGCTTCTTGAAGGCATGTCCTAGCTTGAGAAAGTTCCAGCTAAAAGTTGGTGAGACCGTCAATACCTTGACGGGACTTCCACACGACTTCTGGAGGGACCTGGCAGACGGCCCCTGCTTGGACCAGCTGTGCCTTGAAGCCGACCGCCCGAGGAGTGTTTCGGCGCCGGTTTTTCTCAGCTACGTAGGGCGCATCCTGGAAAAAACGAAGCTGTTCCACTTGCACAACCCCCGGCGAAGTGTGAGCGACTCGCTCGTGAGACGATTTTTGGACTCAGAGCCTTCGAAGAGCATGGGCGGACGGTTCTCGTTGCAGAAAAGCCCCCAGCCGAAAGGAATCCGGGGGATCGATCCGCGAGCGGGCGTTTTCCCGGACGCTTCCTCTGTTGTGGCGAGCCTCTGGTTGGCTATGTTAAACCAAGCGCCTGGGAATGATGTTGCTTCTGTTAGGTATTTGAGCTTCCTGAACTGTTCACGGCGTTTAATATAGATTGCGGGATATCATGAGTATGTCAAATGTTATTGCTGAATTTCACGATGTACAATGTTTAATCATCACTGACCTGTCCCTTACCTTCCGCTCGCCCCCCTGAGATCCAGATGTACTTCAGTGTGAGACCAACCTTCCTAATCCACCGACCACAATAAATACACCTGATTGAGACCTTCACCACAACGCTTGAAATATTCATTGAGACGGTTCTGTGAGCAATGCCAGTCGTCATTCTGAAGTTTGTTCCGATACTCATCCTTGGTCGAAGGATCCTTACTTTATATAATTCGCTTCGTCGGTCTGTTGGTTTGTCAGTTTGTCCGTTCTTTTTCTGGAGGGGTGATTCCGAGACCAATCAGACCATTACTTTCCAACTCTGGAGAAGTGATTCCGGAACCAATCTGACCATACTTTTCAAAATTATAATGCTGACCCAGTGAAGAGAGAGAGAAGTGCCTCGATGGCAGGGAGCACCGTGCAACCGCGCGCAGCGCGGCCGACTCCAGTCGCCCGAAGGCCCGAAGGTCGGGTTATGTATACTGAGGATGAGGATCTCCAATGCAGCTTCGAATTCCATCGAGTCCAACCCCTGAAACCCCGACATCGCATGCACACAGAGAGAACAACGTTTGCACGCGAAATTCACGGCAATGCAGCAGCACTGCCTACACTGACTTTTTTTCTACGCCACACGAATCAGTGATCATCTGCATTATGCGTGGAATATTTTCCGACAACTATTCGTTCGGATCATTCTCTAACCAGAGTAGTACATGAACGCTTGGGCTGCCCCTCTGCTGAACGTGAGAAATAATCGCTGACGCGATTTTGCTCGAAGGGGTTTTATTGCTTGTTCGCGCTCGATATTGCCATGATGGTTTGCACCAACTCGTAGAACTACATGCCGAGTCTACAGCGCGTGAGGAGAAGGACAGGGTGGGCGCCAAAAGGGTCAAGCACCGGGAGTCTCGAGTAACAAACATCGACAAGAGACAGCTTTTCCCTCGGGACTCCCTCGACAGCAGAAGCGGTCAGGTGAGCTCCCAGCAGCTCAAGGTCACTGTTGTCGACGAGGCGGGCACTGGGCAGCAGATCTCGGACCCCAGCGAAGTGTGTCAGACGCAGGGGTACGTCGTCCGGAAGAGTCGTCACCTTGAATTCGCCAAAATTGAGCTCCAACGGCGAAATCCCTCACTCTCTGAATGTCTGAGATGACTACGGGAATCGGACCCGCAAGCGTGCCGAAAGTTTATCCCTCCATATTCTCGAACTCGAAAAGCCTCCGGTTAGTCCGCAAAAAAGCTTTGAACTTCGAGAAAGATCGTTCTACTTCGACGGAGACTACACGAGCAGATTTGAGTCGCGAAAGTTTATAGATGTTGAGAATTAGCGTTGGGTTTGAGCATGCGTGGAACACCTTGCATGGGCAGTGCGCAGGCGCGCAGCATTTCAATAAAAAGACCGCACAGAGAATGTGGTATTTTTCTTTTAGGCGGCTTGAAATGTGAACAAGCTTTTTCCCAACACGCCGATTCGGCGAGTTGACGGTAGGTAGAGGAGGGGGCGAGAGGAGGACAGGAAACGAAACTTAGCCGCGTTAGTTCCCCGGCACTGCTTCGCGTCTGCTTGCTGTCGGTCTGCTAGCCTCGCTACGTTCGCTCGCCAGGAACCTAACCTAACCTTACCCAATCCCCCGCATTTTTTCCGGGTCCGCTCGCTAGGGACCTTACCTATTCAGTCTCCGACACTGCTCCGCGACTGCTTGCTGTCGGTCTGCTCGCCAGAAACCTAACCTCACCCAAATCCCCCGCATTGCCATCAGGCCACTTGCTGTCAGTCTGCTTGCTTGGCTCCGCGCGCTCGCCAGTTCGCGTCCCTTGTGTTGCTTACCGCGTCGCCTTCGGATCGACTCTGCCCCGCACTGACAGATATTTGCAGTACCGGCAATAGCCCGCCCTTATTCGCAGCTTCTGGCCGTAACAATAGGAATACCACAAGCGATATTTCGCTCCATCGGTGGACGATTGTACCGGCTGGCCTGGTACTGGCTGTATTAGCTGCTCCCGACACCTCGTTCACGCTAATTGAATCGCAAAGAAGCAAAGCAGGGAAGAGCTCCCTCCGTGGTCGAGAACCGCAAGCTCGTGCGGTCCCGGTGTTAGTTTCGAAAAACCTTGCGGTTTCGAAACCGCGGTGCGAAACCGCTACAGGGCCCACCTGGCGCCCGACTGGAGATCCGCCGGGGAGCATAGTCACGGGCGGATGAGACCAAAGAGAGCGCTGAAGAAGAAAAATAATCTAAGAGAGTCGCCTGGCGCGGAAAGAGCTCGTTTCCCTCAGGAATGTCGGTGACAATTTCTTCGTTCATGGAGCACATCCCTCCATTATCAAGAAGAACCGTTTCGATGTTGATGTTGCTCTCGAATGCTCCTCGCTTCCCTGTGTCTCACGTTCTCTCGCTTGAAATACGCGATTCGTGGGAGCACTCCTGGGATCTCTATGGGTTCATTCGGAAGTGGCACGTGGAGAGTGACGAGTCCTCGCTTGTAGTTTTCGATGTTGTTCTGGACGTAGTTGCGGTATCTCATGATGCTTCATGGCTCAACACGGGAACCGAGATCGGAAGTGCGAGTTGCAGTAGCGTTATATTCTCTAGAGGAAGATGACGGTCCTCATATTCCTGAATCACGGATTCCGTCCATATGTCCGGACTGTCATCAGGCGAATTCTTGGCGTCCCGTGTTGATTTCCGCTCACGAGCTTTGTATCTCTCATGTGGGAGCATTGTGAGACTCATAACTGTGATCCGTGAGACCCACCTCATGCTGGCTGCCGCAGGAGGTACCGAGCTGCTTCTGGGGCTAGCATTTCGACACTATCGGGAATTTCGAACGTTGAGCTGAGTTTTATCAAATTCTGGTTCCATTTCTATGTATCATCGTTAGTTCTCGACGCAATTGAATCGCCTCGATCGGATTTGTTGACATATTCGACAACGTGGGTGGCACCGGTATACGGATCGAGTATGCTTTGCAGATCAATTTTCGCAGCCAAGAAATCTTGGATCGCGTCGTAGGCTTTTGTCTATGGTTATATACGTGCGTTCACTACATCGTCCTAAGGAAGATCCCGCCGTTGTCCCTCTATACATATGCAAAGGCATCAGTACTCTCGTTTGAACCATGAGCCAACAGTGAATATTGACGCAGCCGTTCTTTTCGCCTCGTTTTGTACAGGTGTGAATGTGAGTTTGATCTTGTATCATACTCTGTTCCGATGAATCGTTTTTTTTCAGAGTGAGAACGTTCTGATCGAATACTTCGAGGGGCCAGTCTGGGTTTGCGTCGTCATTCGAGGGACGAAATTTGTCCGCTTTTGAAGCCGTACAACTTCGGTTCTGGTGGTATTCTCCTGACGAGCGTAAATGAGTCTGCAGCATTCATTTGTCTACCCCCTTGGGAAAGCTCCTGCTGTAGAGATAATTGCAGATTTCATGCATTCACTCCAGAAAGTGTGTAAGTTGACTCGTAGTGATGCACGGTGCTTCATCGGACTTGAGATTGAGCGAGATCGCGTACGAAATACTCTGAAGATTCATCGACGAGGTTACCTGACGAAAGTTCTGGAAAGATTCTCGATGAGCACTTGGAATCCAGTTAGTACCCCTGCTATTGTGGACCAGAAACGGACACGAAACGAGGACGAAGGAGGAAAACTTTTGAAGGCGTACGACGCACCATATCGGGAGGTCATAGGCTGCCTTCTGTACGCTTCAATTGGCACGAGGCCAGAGGTTGCGCACATCGTGAACCAGTTGTCTCAATTTCTCCAGTCGCCCTCACGAGAGCATTGGGTTTGAGCATGCGTGGAACACCTTGCATGGGCAGTGCGCAGGCGCGCAGCATTTCAATAGAAAGACCGCACAGAGAATGTCTCTGTGACTCGTTGTTTCGTAGTCGACCAATACTGTCGTTCATTCTAGCTCCAGTTTACATGGTCTATGTGTCAACGTAGCTCTAGTCGAAGGTCCTTCATTCCATAGCTCTCTTCAGGTTATGCCCTCTCTTCAATAGACAGTATGATTCTAAATCGCTTCAATGATCGCCTCGCTGAGAGAGCTGTTGTGATCTGAAGTTGTTCCCGAAAACTGCTGAAGTTGTTCCCGAAAACTGCTGAAGTTCCCCCTCGGACATTCCTTAACCGTGGACTTCTGTTGCTAAAAGCTCCGGACATGCTGCTTATGGTTGCGAGATCTGTTTTCAGCGAAGACTTCTCGAACACTTCCGTAGCTCCTGGAATTGAAGTTGCCTCGTCGGCGTCAATGTGGTGGCTAATAATGTTCTTGAGCTTTTCGAAATGAACCGCATAGTGAACAGCGGCCCGGATCCAAGTCCCCTAACGCGTGACAATCGGGAACGATAACGAGGGAACGTCAAGAGCGGCTTTGAAGGCTTGAACTCTAAATGGCCTTACTCGATCTTCGTTGCCATACTCGCACTTATAATCTCGGATCGGGATCCTTACTATATATAATCGGCTTAGTCTGTCAGTTTGTCAGTTTGTCAGTCAGTTTGTCAGTTTGTCAGTGTGTCAGTTCGGCCGCACTTTTTCTGGAAGACATGAAGGTGATTCCGGGACCAATCTGAACATACTCTCCCGAGTCTGGAGAGGTGATTCCGGTACGAGTCTGACTATACTTTTCAAAAGCTGGAGGGGTGATTCCGAAACCAATCTGAACATACTTTTCAAAACGTGGAGGGATGATTCCGAGACCAATCTGACCATTACTTTCCAACTCTGGAGGGGTGATTCCGAGACCAATCTGAGCATTACTTCCCAACTCTGGAGGGATGATTCCGGGGTCAATCTGAGCATTACTTCCCAACTCTGGAGGGGTGATCCCGAGACCAATCTGAGCATTACTTTCCAACTCTGGAGGGGTGATTCCGAGACCAATCTGAGCATTACTTCCCAACTCTGGAGGGGTGATTCCGGGGTCAATCTGAGCATTACTTTCCAACTCTGGAGGGGTGATTCCGGGGTGAATCTGAGCATTACTTTCCAACTCTGGAGGGGTGATTCCGGGGTCAATCTGAGCATTACTTCCCAACTCTGGAGGGGTGATTCCGAGACCAATCTGAGCATTACTTTCCAACTCTGGAGGGGTGATTCCGAGACCAATCTGAGCATTACTTTCCAACTCTGGAGGGGTGATTCCGAGACCAATCTGAGCATTACTTTCCAACTCTGGAGGGGTGATTCCGGGGTCAATCTGAGCATTACTTCCCAACTCTGGAGGGGTGATTCCGAGACCAATCCGAGCATTACTTCCCAACTCTGGAGGGGTGATTCCGGGGTCAATCTGAGCATAACTTCCCAACTCTGGAGGGGTGATTCCGGGGTCAATCTGAGCATTACTTTCCAACTCTGGAGGGGTGATTCCGGGGTCAATCTGAGCATTACTTCCCAACTCTGGAGGGGTGATTCCGAGACCAATCTGAGCATTACTTTCCAACTCTGGAGGGGTGATTCCGAGACCAATCTGAGCATTACTTTCCAACTCTGGAGGGGTGATTCCGGGGTCAATCTGAGCATTACTTTCCAACTCTGGAGGGGTGATTCCGAGACCAATCTGAGCATTACTTTCCAACTCTGGAGGGGTGATTCCGGGGTCAATCTGAGCATTACTTTCCAACTCTGGAGGGGTGATTCCGAGACCAATCCGAGCATTACTTCCCAACTCTGGAGGGGTGATTCCGGGGTCAATCTGAGCATAACTTCCCAACTCTGGAGGGGTGATTCCGGGGTCAATCTGAGCATTACTTTCCAACTCTGGAGGGGTGATTCCGGGGTCAATCTGAGCATTACTTTCCAACTCTGGAGGGGTGATTCCGAGACCAATCTGAGCATTACTTCCCAACTCTGGAGGGGTGATTCCGGGGTCAATCTGAGCATTACTTTCCAACTCTGGAGGGGTGATTCCGGGACCAATCTGAGCACTACTTCCCAACTCTGGAGGGGTGATTCCGCAACCAATCTGAGCATTACTTTCCAACTCTGGAGGGCCGATTCCGAGACCAATCTGAGCATTACTCCCCAACTCTGGAGGGGTGATTCCGGGGTCAATCTGAGCATTACTCTCCAACTCTAGAGGGGTGATTCCGAGACCAATCTGAGCATTACTTCCCAACTCTGGAGGGGTGATTCCGGGGTCAATCTGAGCATTACTTTCCAACTCTGGAGGGGTGATTCCGAGACCAATCTGAGCATTACTTCCCAACTCTGGAGGGGTGATTCCGGAACCAATCTGAGCATTACTTTCCAACTCTGGAGGGGTGATTCCGAGACCAATCTGAGCATTACTTCCCAACTCTGGGGGGGTGATTCCGGGGTCAATCTGAGCATTACTTCCCAACTCTGGAGGGGTGATTCCGGGGTCAATCTGAGCATTACTTTCCAACTCTGGAGGGGTGATTCCGGGGTCAATCTGAGCATTACTTTCCAACTCTGGAGGGGTGATTCCGGGGTCAATCCGAGCATTACTTCCCAACTCTGGAGGGGTGATTCCGGGGTCAATCCGAGCATTACTTCCCAACTCTGGAGGGGTGATTCCGGGCTCAATCTGAGCATCAATTTCCAACTCTGGAGAGGTGATTCCGTGACCAATCTGAGACTTACTTTCCAACTCTGGAGGGGTGATTCCGGGGTCAAGCCGAGCATTACTTCCCAACTCTGGAGGGGTGATTCCGGGCTCAATCTGAGCATCAATTTCCAACTCTGGAGAGGTGATTCCGTGACCAATCTGAGCATTACTTTCCAATTCTGGAGGGGTGATTCCGAGACCAATCTGAGCATTACTTCCCAACTCCGGAGGGGTGATTCCGGGCTCAATCTGAGCATCAATTTCCAACTCTGGAGAGGTGATTCCGTGACCAATCTGAGCATTACTTTCCAATTCTGGAGGGGAGATTCCGAGACCAATCTGAGCATTTCTTTCCAACTCTGGAGGGGTGATTCCGGGGTCAATCTGGCCATATTTTTCAAGATAAGAATGCTGACCCAGTGAAGGGAGAGAAAAGTGCCTCGATGGCAGGGAGCGCCGTCCAATCGCGCGCAGCGCGGCCGACTCCAGTCGGCCAAAGGCCGGCTGGTAAGGATATATAATCGGCTTAGTCTGTCAGTTTGTCAGTTTGTCCGCACTTTTTCTGAAAGACATGAAGGTGATTCTGGGACCAATCTGAACATACTCTCCCGAGTCTGGAGAGGTGATTCCGGTACGAGTCTGACTATACTTCTCAAAAGCTGGAGGGGTGATTCTAGAACCAATCTGACCATACTTTTCAAAACGTGGAGGGGTGATTCTAGAACCAATCTTTTCTTTTTTTTTTTTTTTTTTTCGGCTGAACCTCTCAGCCAGCCCTCAGGAGTGTCCCGGAATCACATTAAGTATTGCTTCAGTAACACTCCCTATCGCCTCGCAAATCCCATTGCGGGCGGTGGGCTTGGGTCTTAAGATGGTTCAGATTCAATTCTGATATGAATTAAATCCTCTTTTTACCACAATCTAGAACCAATCTGACCATACTTTTCAGAACGTGGAGGGGTGATTCCGGAACCGATCTGACCATTACTTTCCAAGTCTGCAGAGACCAATCTGAGCATTACTTCTCAACTCTGGAGGGGTGATTCCGGGCTCAATCTGTGCATTACTTCTCAACTCTGGAGGGGTGATTCCGGGCTCAATCTGAGCATTACTTCTCAACTCTGGAGGGGTGATTCCGAGACCAATCTGAGCATTACTTTCCAACTCTGGAGGGGTGATTCCGGGCTCAATCTGAGCATTACTTCCCAACTCTGGAGGGGTGATTCCGGGCTCAATTTGAGCATTACTTCCCAACTCTGGAGGGGTAATTCCGGGCTCAATCTGAGCATTACTTCTCAACTCTGGAGGGGTGATTCCGAGACCAATCTGAGCATTACTTCCCAACTCTGGAGGGGTGATTCCGAGACCAATCTGAGCATTACTTTCCAACTCTGGAGGGGTGATTCCGGGCTCAATCTGAGCATTACTTCCCAACTCTGGAGGGGTGATTCCGGGGTCAATCCGAGCATTACTTCCCAACTCTGGAGGGGTGATTCCGGGCTCAATCTGAGCATCAATTTCCAACTCTGGAGAGGTGATTCCGTGACCAATCTGAGACTTACTTTCCAACTCTGGAGGGGTGATTCCGGGGTCAATCCGAGCATTACTTCCCAACTCTGGAGGGGTGATTCCGGGCTCAATCTGAGCATCAATTTCCAACTCTGGAGAGGTGATTCCGTGACCAATCTGAGCATTACTTTCCAATTCTGGAGGGGTGATTCCGAGACCAATCTGAGCATTACTTCCCAACTCCGGAGGGGTGATTCCGGGCTCAATCTGAGCATCAATTTCCAACTCTGGAGAGGTGATTCCGTGACCAATCTGAGCATTACTTTCCAATTCTGGAGGGGAGATTCCGAGACCAATCTGAGCATTTCTTTCCAACTCTGGAGGGGTGATTCCGGGGTCAATCTGGCCATATTTTTCAAGATCAGAATGCTGACCCAGTGAAGGGAGAGAAAAGTGCCTCGATGGCAGGGAGCGCCGTCCAATCGCGCGCAGCGCGGCCGACTCCAGTCGGCCAAAGGCCGGCTGGTAAGGATATATAATCGGCTTAGTCTGTCAGTTTGTCAGTTTGTCCGCACTTTTTCTGAAAGACATGAAGGTGATTCTGGGACCAATCTGAACATACTCTCCCGAGTCTGGAGAGGTGATTCCGGTACGAGTCTGACTATACTTCTCAAAAGCTGGAGGGGTGATTCTAGAACCAATCTGACCATACTTTTCAAAACGTGGAGGGGTGATTCTAGAACCAATCTTTTTTTTTTTTTTTTTTTTTTTCTCCGGCTGAACCTCTCAGCCAGCCCTCAGGAGTGTCCCGGAATCACATTAAGTATTGCTTCAGTAACACTCCCTATCGCCTCGCAAATCCCATTGCGGGCGGTGGGCTTGGGTCTTAAGATGGTTCAGATTCAATTCTGATATGAATTAAATCCTCTTTTTACCACAATCTAGAACCAATCTGACCATACTTTTCAGAACGTGGAGGGGTGATTCCGGAACCGATCTGACCATTACTTTCCAAGTCTGCAGAGACCAATCTGAGCATTACTTCTCAACTCTGGAGGGGTGATTCCGGGCTCAATCTGTGCATTACTTCTCAACTCTGGAGGGGTGATTCCGGGCTCAATCTGAGCATTACTTCTCAACTCTGGAGGGGTGATTCCGAGACCAATCTGAGCATTACTTTCCAACTCTGGAGGGGTGATTCCGGGCTCAATCTGAGCATTACTTCCCAACTCTGGAGGGGTGATTCCGGGCTCAATTTGAGCATTACTTCCCAACTCTGGAGGGGTAATTCCGGGCTCAATCTGAGCATTACTTCTCAACTCTGGAGGGGTGATTCCGAGACCAATCTGAGCATTACTTCCCAACTCTGGAGGGGTGATTCCGAGACCAATCTGAGCATTACTTTCCAACTCTGGAGGGGTGATTCCGGGCTCAATCTGAGCATTACTTCCCAACTCTGGAGGGGTGATTCCGGGCTCAATCTGAGCATTACTTCCCAACTCCGGAGAGGTGATTCCGGGGTCAATCTGAGCATTTCTTTCCAACTCCGGAGGGGTGATTCCGGGGTCAATCTGAGCATTACTTCCCAACTCTGGAGGGGTGATTCCGAGACCAATCTGAGCATTACTTCCCAACTCTGGAGGGGTGATTCCGAGACCAATCTGAGCATTACTTCTCAACTCTGGAGGGATGATTCCAAGACCAATCTGAGCATTACTTCCCATCTCTGGAGGGGTGATTCCGAGACCAATCTGAGCATTACTTCTCAACTCTGGAGGGGTGATTCCGAGACCAATCTGTGCATTACTTCTCAACTCTGGAGGGGTGATTCCGAGACCAATCTGAGCATTACTTCTCAACTCTGGAGGGGTAATTCCGAGACCAATCTGTGCATTACTTCTCAACTCTGGAGGGGTGATTCCGAGACCAATCTGAGCATTACTTTCCAACTCTGGAGGGGTGATTCCGAGACCAATCTGAGCATTACTTTTCAACTCTGGAGGGGTGATTCCGAGACCAATCTGAGCATTACTTTCCAACTCTGGAGGGGTCATTCCGAGACCAATCTGAGCATTACTTCCCAACTCTGGAGGGGTGATTCCGAGACCAATCTGAGCATTACTTTCCAACTCTGGAGGGGTGATTCCGAGACCAATCTGAGCATTACTTCTCAACTCTGGGGGTGGGTGATTCCGAGACCAATCTGTGCATTACTTCTCAACTCTGGAGGGGTGATTCCGAGACCAATCTGAGCATTACTTTCCAACTCTGGAGGGGTGATTCCGAGACCATTCTGAGCATTACTTTTCAACTCTGGAGGGGTGATTCCGAGACCAATCTGTGCATTACTTCTCAACTCTGGAGGGGTGATTCCGAGACCAATCTGAGCATTACTTCTCAACTCTGGAGGGGTGATACCGAGACCAATCTGAGCATTACTTCTCAACTCTGGAGGGGTGATTCCGAGACCAATCTGAGCATTACTTCTCAACTCTGGAGGGGTGATTCCGAGACCAATCTGAGCATTACTTCTCAACTCTGGAGGGGTGATTCCGAGACCAATCTGAGCATTACTTCCCAACTCTGGAGGGGTGATTCCGAGACCAATCTGAGCATTACTTTCCATCTCTGGAGGGGTGATTCCGAGACCAATCTGAGCATTACTTTCCAACTCTGGAGGGGTGATTCCGAGACCAATCTGAGCATTACTTTCCAACTCTGGAGGGGTGATTCCGAGACCAATCTGAGCATTACTTTCCAACTCTGGAGGGGTGATTCCGAGACCAATCTGAGCATTACTTCTCAACTCTGGAGGGGTGATTCCGATACCAATCTGTGCATTACTTCTCAACTCTGGAGGGGTGATTCCGAGACCAATCTGAGCATTACTTTCCAACTCTGGAGGGGTGATTCCGAGACCAATCTGAGCATCACTTTCCAACTCTGGAGGGGTCCTTCCGAGACCAATCTGAGCATTACTTCCCAACTCTGGAGGGGTGATTCCGAGACCAATCTGAGCATTACTTTCCAACTCTGGAGGGGTGATTCCGAGACCAATCTGAGCATTACTTCTCAACTCTGGGGGTGGGTGATTCAGAGACCAATCTGTGCATTACTTCTCAACTCTGGAGGGGTGATTCCGAGACCAATCTGAGCATTACTTTCCAACTCTGGAGGGGTGATTCCGAGACCAATCTGAGCATTACTTTTCAACTCTGGAGGGGTGATTCCGAGACCAATCTGTGCATTACTTCTCAACTCTGGAGGGGTGATTCCGATACCAATCTGTGCATTACTTCTCAACTCTGGAGGGGTGATTCCGAGACCAATCTGAGCATTACTCCCCAACTCTGGAGGGGTGATTCCGAGACCAATCTGAGCATTACTTCCCAACTCTGGAGGGGTGATTCCGAGACCAATCTGAGCATTACTTCTCAACTCTGGAGGGATGATTCCGAGACCAATCTGAGCATTACTTTCCATCTCTGGAGGGGTGATTCCGAGACCAATCTGAGCATTACTTCTCAACTCTGGAGGGGTGATTCCGAGACCAATCTGTGCATTACTTCTCAACTCTGGAGGGGTGATTCCGAGACCAATCTGAGCATTACTTCTCAACTCTGGAGGGGTGATTCCGAGACCAATCTGAGCATTACTTTCCAACTCTGGAGGGGTGATTCCGAGACCAATCTGAGCATTACTTTCCAACTCTGGAGGGGTGATTCCGAGACCAATCTGAGCATTACTTTTCAACTCTGGAGGGGTGATTCCGAGACCAATCTGTGCATTACTTCTCAACTCTGGAGGGGTGATTCCGAGACCAATCTGAGCATTACTTCTCAACTCTGGAGGGGTGATACCGAGACCAATCTGAGCATTACTTCTCAACTCTGGGGGTGGGTGATTCAGAGACCAATCTGTGCATTACTTCTCAACTCTGGAGGGGTGATTCCGAGACCAATCTGAGCATTACTTTCCAACTCTGGAGGGGTGATTCCGAGACCAATCTGAGCATTACTTTTCAACTCTGGAGGGGTGATTCCGAGACCAATCTGTGCATTACTTCTCAACTCTGGAGGGGTGATTCCGATACCAATCTGTGCATTACTTCTCAACTCTGGAGGGGTGATTCCGAGACCAATCTGAGCATTACTTCCCAACTCTGGAGGGGTGATTCCGAGACCAATCTGAGCATTACTTCCCAACTCTGGAGGGGTGATTCCGAGACCAATCTGAGCATTACTTCTCAACTCTGGAGGGATGATTCCGAGACCAATCTGAGCATTACTTTCCATCTCTGGAGGGGTGATTCCGAGACCAATCTGAGCATTACTTCTCAACTCTGGAGGGGTGATTCCGAGACCAATCTGTGCATTACTTCTCAACTCTGGAGGGGTGATTCCGAGACCAATCTGAGCATTACTTCTCAACTCTGGAGGGGTGATTCCGAGACCAATCTGAGCATTACTTTCCAACTCTGGAGGGGTGATTCCGAGACCAATCTGAGCATTACTTTCCAACTCTGGAGGGGTGATTCCGAGACCAATCTGAGCATTACTTTTCAACTCTGGAGGGGTGATTCCGAGACCAATCTGTGCATTACTTCTCAACTCTGGAGGGGTGATTCCGAGACCAATCTGAGCATTACTTCTCAACTCTGGAGGGGTGATACCGAGTCCAATCTGAGCATTACTTCTCAACTCTGGAGGGGTGATTCCGAGACCAATCTGAGCATTACTTCTCAACTCTGGAGGGGTGATTCCGAGACCAATCTGAGCATTACTTCTCAACTCTGGAGGGGTGATTCCGAGACCAATCTGAGCATTACTTCCCAACTCTGGAGGGGTGATTCCGAGACCAATCTGAGCATTACTTTCCATCTCCGGAGGGGTGATCCCGAGACCAATCTGAGCATTACTTTCCAACTCTGGAGGGGTGATTCCGAGACCAATCTGAGCATTACTTTCCAACTCTGGAGGGGTGATTCCGAGACCAATCTGAGCATTACTTTCCATCTCTGGAGGGGTGATTCCGAGACCAATCTGAGCATTACTTCTCAACTCTGGAGGGGTGATTCCGATACCAATCTGTGCATTACTTCTCAACTCTGGAGGGGTGATTCCGAGACCAATCTGAGCATTACTTTCCAACTCTGGAGGGGTGATTCCGAGACCAATCTGAGCATTACTTTCCAACTCTGGAGGGGTGATTCCGAGACCAATCTGAGCATTACTTCTCAACTCTGGGGCAGGGTGATTCCGAGACCAATCTGAGCATTACTTCCCAACTCTGGGGGGTGATTCCGAGACCAATCTGAGCATTACTTCCCAACCCTGGCGGGGTGATTCCGAGACCAATCTGAGAATTACTTCCCAACTCTGGAGGGGTGATTCCGAGACCAATCTGAGCATTACTTCCCAACTCTGGAGGGGTGATTCCGAGACCAATCTGAACATTACTTCCCAACTCCGGAGGGGTGATTTCGGGGTCAATCTGACCATATTTTTCAAAATCAGAATGCTGACCCAATGAAGGGAGAGAAAAGTGCCTCGATGGCAGGGAGCGCCGTCCAACCGCGCGCAACGCGGCCGACTCCAGTCGGCCAAAGGCCGGCTGGTCATTCTTATGGTTGTGTACTCTACTCTGACTCGGGAGCGTGAAGTTCACATTCACACATCGTGTGGTCCTTTGCGAAAATGAGGTTTAGGCCTACGTATTGGAACTCGGTTCCGCTTGGGTGTCGCGCGAAGTGCTCGTTCATCGGCAACAATCTCGCACAGGCGAAGAGGGTTTGGTTCTCTCGGAGAGCGGCCGGGCAATCCTGCGACGCGAGATCAGAATCCAGAGGTTCTTCCAACCATTCTATGGAGTTTCTAACAGTGTTCGGGACCGGCGGCCTCTCCTCGTCGCTCGTTGAAACGGCTAATTCCCGTCAATGATGAGAGTAAGTAAGGGAGAGCTGCGAGGACACTGGAAGTGTGGATGCCTCTAACTGTAGTCGATGAGGAGGCTCACGGAACCGCCGCGAAATACGAAATGATTCTGAATGAATCATGGAGACCCTCTCTTTCTCTTGCATTGGAAGCACAGATGCCATCGATAATCAGGAGAATCAACGAATTATTCGACGAGGGACCGAGGAGCGAGCTCAGAAGAACGGGGTTCCAAGAAGACTGCATGGATCGTTGCCAGACAGTGTGTGCAGAAACTTTCAGACTTTTGATATTCTTCGATTCGGCGAGTATCAACAGGCATTGCGGTTTCGCAGCTCCGAATCATCGGTAGAGCTTCGTTCCATCGGGCCCTCCGCAGCAGGACTTCTCATTGCAAAAATAATCAGGTGAATGGATCATGATTTGCGATAGTAACAGTCTTGTGAAGAATATCAGAACCCCCGCTGAGAGACGTCTATGAGTCGCTTCGAGATATCGATAGTTCACACGTACTCATTCGGGATGGAATTCCTGTCAGTGGAGGCCATTCGCGGGATGCCGTTGCACGGTCGGAGTCTGCTCCTCCTGGTGAACTTCTCCATCCTGGTATGCCCCCTCGAACCTTGGCGTTGTCAGTGACGTAGGATCGTTCAAACGTTGAAAGTTGTGTTTCTGGAGTTCAGGCGAAACCCCATCGGAATGTGGACGATCGAAAAGCTGATTCCACGAAATTCCAGTTCTCAGCCACACCCATGGGTAGACACACCTCGCTCGCCACACAGGCTCTACCCGTCATAATCGGCGGGTGTGAACTCTTGGGGTTGAGAGCAGTCAAACATATTCGGGGTTTCGGAGAGACGTTTCCGCGGGGTTTCGATGAACTCGGCGCTACTGATTGGGAGAGCTAGAGTCCGGTGAGGGTTTTCTTGAGAGGGCTCCGAGTCTGAGTGAGTACGCGATGTGCATCGAGTTGCTGCTCACTTTCTGTGAGGGTTCGCAGAGTGTGCATCGTGTCGCAGTCACCTGTGTCTTCGAAACGACCTCGTTGGACGCTCGAGATGCATCTACTAGATCTCCCCCACGACATTCTGTGTCTCGTTGCCCGAGAGCTGGATACCGTCAGCTTGGCGACCTTCCAACGCTTGCATCCACGTCTCCTGGAAGCATCGAAAGATGTTCGCGACCTTTCCGTCAAGGCGGAGACCATCACAGGGGCGGTTTTGGACTCGCTCATCCTGAACGGCGACAGAGTGTGCTCGCTTGACCTCGAGAACTGCCGGTCGTCAGGTGACCTCATCCAGGAAGTCACCAAGAAGTGCCCAAGGACCACAGAGTTGAATTTGGTGAATTCGGCGCTGCAATACTCGAGATTTCTCGAAGTTCTCCAGCCACTCAAGGAGCTCACAACACTCAAGCTCACATTGACGGCCTCCGAAGACATCGTTTTGAGTGAAAGTCAACGCCAACTCTTCCGAAACGTTCGGACGCTCTACGTTGAGATCCGGCCTTATCATCCACCCATGGCGCTCTTGATCGATCTGATGAACGAATGTGATTCGCTTGAGAAGTGTCACATAAACATCGTCGGAGACGCCGCCTTCCCACACCGGAATGACGCCCTGCTACCGAGTCTGGAGGCGAAACGATGGACAACTCTGCACACTTTCATCTGCACGAGTTATCACTCGGAGAACCAGCGAGCTCGCGTGAAGCTTCTGGAATGCGTGTTTGCTGAGAACTCGAGTGAGGCAGTGCAGAGATGGCTCCGGAGTGACAGGAAGTGCTTCGTGTTCGAACGCGGATGCTTCAACGGCATTCCCGCCAATCCCGAAGCGGACGCCAACGAGGAGCGACGAGTTTTGAAACGATACCTCGAGGTCGAGCTGACCGAAGACAACGATCAGGCAAGCCTCTTCGAAACCAAGTGGGGGAAGCCCACTTCGCTGCGCATCGTTGACCCCAGTCGGTCCCAAAACATATTGAGCTACCACGACTTGAACCGATGCTTGACCACCGCGCTGATTGAACTCGACTTCAGCAACTGCCACTGCGTGTTCGAGGACGCAACGACGCTGGATCTGGCCAGCTTGGCCCCCTGCCTCGAAACCTTGGCGGTGCCACAGTGTTTCCTCTTCCCGACGTGGTTATCGTGCGGAATTCGACGGCGGTCCGATCTGCCGAAAGTGTTTCCAAACACGCTGTCGGGCCTCGACAAACTGAGGAAATTCATCGTCAAGGCGGAACGTCACAGGCCAGGCTGCGACGCCATGGGTTGCAACTGTGCCTCAGATTGGAATGCGTCCAAATGCTCGGGCTGCCGTGCGGCTCTTACGTCTATCAAGCTTCCCGCCTTGAAGCCTCTGGTGAGCCTCGAGGAGCTCACGCTGGACAACGTGTGGGCAATGAATGATTTGTACCGCAGCTTGGAGCATCCCAAGATACGCACAGTACGCTTGA
Organism: Phytoseiulus persimilis; assembly: GCA_037576195.1. Taxonomy (NCBI): domain Eukaryota; kingdom Metazoa; phylum Arthropoda; class Arachnida; order Mesostigmata; family Phytoseiidae; genus Phytoseiulus; species Phytoseiulus persimilis. The sequence continues at coordinate 5,649,509 of CM075104.1, forward strand.
ACTTGAGGGACTGCAGCGAGGTGGAGGGCTTGGGCAGCTTCTTGAAGGCATGTCCTAGCTTGAGAAAGTTCCAGCTGAAAGTTGGTGAGACCGTCAATACCTTGACGGGACTTCCACACGACTTCTGGAGGGACCTGGCAGACGGCCCCTGCTTGGACCAGCTGTGCCTTGAAGCCGACCGCCCGAGGAGTGTTTCGGCGCCGGTTTTTCTCAGCTACGTTCGGCGCATCCTGGAAAAAACGAAGCTGTTTCACTTGCACAACCCCCGGCGAAGTGTGAGCGACTCGCTCGTGAGACGATTCTTCGGACTCAGAGCCCTCGAAGAGCATGGGCGGACGGTTCTCGTTGCAGAAAAGCCCCCAGCCGAAAGGAATCCGGGGGATCGATCCGCGAGCGGGCGTTTTCCCGGACGTTTCCTCTGTTGTGGCGAGCCTCTGGTTGGCTATGTTAAACCAAGCGCCTGGGAATGATGTTGCTTCTGTTAGGTATTTGAGCTTCCTGAACTGTTCACGGCGTTTAATATAGATTGCGGGATATCATGAGTATGTCAAATGTAATTGCTGAATTTCACGATGTACAATGTTTAATCATCACTGACCTGTCCCTTACCTTCCGCTCGCTCCCCCTGAGATCCAGATGTACTTCAGTGTAAGACCAACCTTCCTAATCCACCGACCACAATAAATACACCTGATTGAGACCTTCACCACAACGCTTGAAATATTCATTGAGACGGTTCTGTGAGCAATGCCAGTCGTCATTCTGAAGTTTGTTCCGATACTCATCCTTGGTCGAAGGATCCTTACTTTATATAATTCGCTTCGTCGGTCTGTTGGTTTGTCAGTTTGTCCGTTCTTTTTCTGGAGGGGTGATTCCGAGACCAATCAGACCATTACTTTCCAACTCTGGAGAAGTGATTCCGGAACCAATCTGACCATACTTTTCAAAATTATAATGCTGACCCAGTGAAGAGAGAGAGAAGTGCCTCGATGGCAGGGAGCACCGTTCAACCGCGCGGCCGACTCCAGTCGCCCGAAGGCCCGAAGGTCGGGTTATGTATACTGAGGATGAGGATCTCCAATGCAGCTTCGAATTCCATCGAGTCCAACCCCTGAAACCCCGACATCGCATCCACACAGAGAGAACAACGTTTGCACGCGAAATTCACGGCAATGCAGCAGCACTGCCTACACTGACTTTTTTTCTACGCCACACGAATCAGTGATCATCTGCATTATGCGTGGAATATTTTCCGACAACTATTCGTTCGGATCATTCTCTAACCAGAGTAGTACATGAACGCTTGGGCTGCCCCTCTGCTGAACGTGAGAAATAATCGCTGACGCGATTTTGCTCGAAGGGGTTTTATTGCTTGTTCGCGCTCGATATTGCCATGATGGTTTGCACCAACTCGTAGAACTACATGCCGAGTCTACAGCGCGTGAGGAGAAGGACAGGGTGGGCGTCAAAAGGGTCAAGCACCGGGAGTCTCGAGTAACAAACATCGACAAGAGACAGCTTTTCCCTCGGGACTCCCTCGACAGCAGAAGCGGTCAGGTGAGCTCCCAGCAGCTCAAGGTCACTGTTGTCGACGAGGCGGGCACTGGGCAGCAGATCTCGGACCCCAGCGACGTGTGTCAGACGCAGGGGTACGTCGTCCGAAAGAGTCGTCACCTTGAATTCGCCAAAATTGAGCTCCAACGGCGAAATCCCTCACTCTCTAAATGTCTGAGATGACTACGGGAATCGGACCCGCAAGCGTGCCGAAAGTTTATCCCTCCATATTCTCGAACTCGAAAAGCCTCCGGTTAGTCCGCAAAAAAGCTTTGAACTTCGAGAAAGATCGTTCTACTTCGACGGAGACTACACGAGCAGATTTGAGTCGCGAAAGTTTATAGATGTTGAGAATTAGCGTTGGGTTAAAGCATGCGTGGAACACCTTGCATGGGCAGTGCGCAGGCGCGCAGCATTTCAATAAAAAGACCGCACAGAGAATGTGGTATTTTTCTTTTAGGCGGCTTGAAATGTGAACAAGCTTTTTCCCAACACGCCGATTCGGCGAGTTGACGGTAGGTAGGGGAGGTGGCGAGAGGAGGACAGGAAACGAAACTCAGCCGCGTTAGTTCCCCGGCACTGCTTCGCGTCTGCTTGCTGTCGGTCTGCTAGCCTCGCTACGCTCGCTCGCCAGGAACCTAACCTAACCTTACCCAATCCCCCGCATTTTTTCCGGGTCCGCTCGCTAGGGACCTTACCTATTCAGTCTCCGACACTGCTCCGCGACTGCTTGCTGTCGGTCTGCTCGCCAGGAACCTAACCTCACCCAAATCCCCCGCATTGCCATCAGGCCACTTGCTGTCAGTCTGCTTGCTTGGCTCCGCGCGCTCGCCAGTTCGCGTCCCTTGTGTTGCTTACCGCGTCGCCTTCGGATCGACTCTGCCCCGCACTGACAGATATTTGCAGCACCGGCAATAGCCCGCCCTTATTCGCAGCTTCTGGCCGTAACAATAGGAATACCACAAGCGATATTTCGCTCCATCGGTGGACGATTGTACCGGCTGGCCTGGTACTGGCTGTATTAGCTGCTCCCGACGCCTCGTTCACGCTAATTGAATCGCAAAGAAGCAAAGCAGGGAAGAGCTCCCTCCGTGGTCGAGAACCGCAAGCTCGTGCGGTCCCGGTGTTAGTTTCGAAAAACCTTGCGGTTTCGAAACCGCGGTGCGAAACCGCTACAGGGCCCACCTGGCGCCCGACGGGAGATCCGCCGGGGAGCATAGTCACGGGCGGATGAGACCAAAGAGAGCGCTGAAGAAGAAAAATAATCTAAGAGAGTCGCCTGGCGCGGAAAGAGCTCGTTTCCCTCAGGAATGTCGGTGACAATTTCTTCGTTCATGGAGCACATTCCTCCATTATCAAGAAGAACCGTTTCGATGTTGATGTTGCTCTCGAATGCTCCTCGCTTCCCTGTGTCTCACGTTCTCTCGCTTGAAATACGCGATTCGTGGGAGCACTCCTGGGATCTCTATGGGTTCATTCGGAAGTGGCACGTGGAGAGTGACGAGTCCTCGCTTGTAGTTTTCGATGTTGTTCTGGACGTAGTTGCGGTATCTCATGATGCTTCATGGCTCAACACGGGAACCGAGATCGGAAGTGCGAGTTGCAGTAGCGTTATATTCTCTAGAGGAAGATGACGGTCCTCATATTCCTGAATCACGGATGCCGTCCATATGTCCGGACTGTCATCAGGCGAATTCTTGGCGTCCCGTGTTGATTTCCGCTCACGAGCTTTGTATCTCTCATGTGGGAGCATTGTGAGACTCATAACTGTGATCCGTGAGACCCACCTCATGCTGGCTGCCGCAGGAGGTACCGAGCTGCTTCTGGGGCTAGCATTTCGACACTATCGGGAATTTCGAACGTTGAGCTGAGTTTTATCGAATTCTGGTTCCATTTCTATGTATCATCGTTAGTTCTCGACGCAATTGAATCGCCTCGATCGGATTTGTTGACATATTCGACAACGTGGGTGGCACCGGTATACGGATCGAGTATGCTTTGCAGATCAATTTTCGCAGCCAAGAAATCTTGGATCGCGTCGTAGGCTTTTGTCTATGGTTATATACGTGCGTTCACTACATCGTCCTAAGGAAGATCCCGCCGTTGTCCCTCTATACATATGCAAAGGCATCAGTACTCTCGTTTGAACCATGAGCCAACAGTGAATATTGACGCAGCCGTTCTTTTCGCCTCGTTTTGTACAGGTGTGAATGTGAGTTTGATCTTGTATCATACTCTGTTCCGATAAATCGTTTTTTTTTCAGAGTGAGAACGTTCTGATCGAATACTTCGAGGGGCCAGTCTGGGTTTGCGTCGTCATTCGAGGGACGAAATTTGTCCGCTTTTGAAGCCGTACAACTTCGGTTCTGGTGGTATTCTCCTGACGAGCGTAAATGAGTCTGCAGCATTCATTTGTCTACCCCCTTGGGAAAGCTCCTGCTGTAGAGATAATTTCAGATTTCATGCATTCACTCCAGAAAGTGTGTAAGTTGACTCGTAGTGATGCACGGTGTTTCATCGGACTTGAGATTGAGCGAGATCGCGTACGAAATACTCTGAAGATTCATCAACGAGGTTACCTGACGAAAGTTCTGGAAAGATTCTCGATGAGCACTTGGAATCCAGTTAGTACCCCTGCTATTGTGGACCAGAAACGGACACGAAACCAGGACGAAGGAGGAAAACTTTTGAAGGCGTACGACGCACAATATCGGGAGGTCATAGGCTGCCTTCTGTACGCTTCAATTGGCACGAGGCCAGAGGTTGCGCACATCGTGAACCAGTTGTCTCAATTTCTCCAGTCGCCCTCACGAGAGCATTGGGTTTGAGCATGCGTGGAACACCTTGCATGGGCAGTGCGCAGGCGCGCAGCATTTCAATAGAAAGACCGCACAGAGAATGTCTCTGTGACTCGTTGTTTCGTAGTCGACCAATACTGTCGTTCATTCGAGCTCCAGTTTACATGGTCTATGTGTCAACGTAGCTCTAGTCGAAGGTCCTTCATTCCATAGCTCTCTTCAGGTTATGCCCTCTCTTCAATAGACAGTATGATTCTAAATCGCTTCAATGATCGCCTCGCTGAGAGAGCTGTTGTGATCTGAAGTTGTTCCCGAAAACTGCTGAAGTTCCCCCTCGGACATTCCTTAACCGTGGACTTCTGTTGCTAAAAGCTCCGGACATGCTGCTTATGGTTGCGAGATCTGTTTTCAGCGAAGACTTCTCGAACACTTCCGTAGCTCCTGGAATTGAAGTTGCCTCGTCGGCGTCAATGTGGTGGCTAATAATGTTCTTGAGCTTTTCGAAATGAACCGCATAGTGAACAGCGGCCCGGATCCAAGTCCCCTAACGCGTGACAATCGGGAACGATAACGAGGGAACGTCAAGAGCGGCTTTGAAGGCTTGGACTCTAAATGGCCTTACTCGATCTTCGTTGCCATACTCGCACTTATAATCTCGGATCGGGATCATTCTTATGGTTGTGTACTCTACTCTGACTCGGGAGCGTGAAGTTCACATTCACACATCGTGTGGTCCTTTGCGAAAATGAGGTTTAGGCCTACGTATTGGAACTCGGTTCCGCTTGGGTGTCGCGCGAAGTGCTCGTTCATCGGCAACAATCTCGCACAGGCGAAGAGGGTTTGGTTCTCTCGGAGAGCGGCCGGGCAATCTTGCGGCGCGAGATCAGAATCCAGAGGTTCTTCCAACCATTCTATGGAGTTTCTAACAGTGTTCGGGACCGGCGGCCCCTCCTCGTCGCTCGTTGAAACGGCTAATTCCCGTCAATGATGAGAGTAAGTAAGGGAGAGCTGCGAGGACACTGGAAGTGTGGATGCCTCTAACTGTAGTCGATGAGGAGGCTCACGGAACCGCCGCGAAATACGAAATGATTCTGAATGAATCATGGAGACCCTCTCTTTCTCTTGCATTGGAAGCACAGATGCCATCGATAATCAGGAGAACCAACGAATTATTCGACGAGGGACCGAGGAGCGAGCTCAGAAGAACGGGGTTCCAAGAAGACTGCATGGATCGTTGCCAGACAGTGTGTGCAGAAACTTTCAGACTTTTGATATTCTTCGATTCGGCGAGTATCAACAGGCATTGCGGTTTCGCAGCTCCGAATCATCGGTAGAGCTTCGTTCCATCGGGCCCTCCGCAGCAGGACTTCTCATTGCAAAAATAATCAGGTGAATGGATCATGATTTGCGATAGTAACAGTCTTGTGAAGAATATCAGAACCCCCGCTGAGAGACGTCTATAAGTCGCTTCGAGATATCGATAGTTCACACGTACTCATTCGGGATGGAATTCCTGTCAGTGGAGGCCATTCGCGGGATGCCGTTGCACGGTCGGAGTCTGCTCCTCCTGGTGAACTTCTCCATCCTGGTATGCCCCCTCGAACCTTGGCGTTGTCAGTGACGTAGGATCGTTCAAACGTTGAAAGTTGTGTTTCTGGAGTTCAGGCGAAACCCCATCGGAATGTGGACGATCGAAAAGCTGATTCCACGAAATTCCAGTTCTCAGCCACACCCATGGGTAGATACACCTCGCTCGCCACACAGGCTCTACCCGTCATAATCGGCGGGTGTGAACTCTTGGGGTTGAGAGCAGTCAAACATATTCGGGGTTTCGGAGAGACGTTTCCGCGGGGTTTCGATGAACTCCTCTGATTCACTCCCACAGGTCGACCAGGGGGCGCTCCTGCTTGGGAGAGCTAGAGTCCGGTGAGGGTTTTCTTGAGAGGGCTCCGAGTCTGAGTGAGTACGCGATGTGCATCGAGTTGCTGCTCACTTTCTGTGGGGGTTCACAGAGTGTGCATCGTGTCGCAGTCACCTGTGTTTTCGAAACGACCTCGTTGGACGCTCGAGATGCATCTACTCGATCTCCCCCACGACATTCTGTGTCTCGTTGCCCGAGAGCTGGATACCGTCAGCTTGGCGACCTTCCAACGCTTGCATCCACGTCTCCTGGAAGCATCGAAAGATGTTCGCGACCTTTCCGTCAAGGCGGAGACCATCACAGGGGCGGTTTTGGACTCGCTCATCCTGAACGGCGACAGAGTGTGCTCGCTTGACCTCGAGAACTGCCGGTCGTCAGGTGACCTCATCCAGGAAGTCACCAAGAAGTGCCCAAGGACCACAGAGTTGAATTTGGTGAATTCGGCGCTGCAATACTCGAGATTTCTCGAAGTTCTCCAGCCACTCAAGGAGCTCACAACACTCAAGCTCACATTGACGGCCTCCGAAGACATCGTTTTGAGTGAAAGTCAACGCCAACTCTTCCGAAACGTTCGGACGCTCTACGTTGAGATCCGGCCTTATCATCCACCCATGGCGCTCTTGATCGATCTGATGAACGAATGTGATTCGCTTGAGAAGTGTCACATAAACATCGTCGGAGACGCCGCCTTCCCACACCGGAATGACGCCCTGCTACCGAGTCTGGAGGCGAAACGATGGACAACTCTGCACACTTTCATCTGCACGAGTTATCACTCGGAGAACCAGCGAGCTCGCGTGAAGCTTCTGGAATGCGTGTTTGCTGAGAACTCGAGTGAGGCAGTGCAGAGATGGCTCCGGAGTGACAGGAAGTGCTTCGTGTTCGAACGCGGATGCTTCAACGGCATTCCCGCCAATCCCGAAGCGGACGCCAACGAGGAGCGTCGAGTTTTGAAACGATACCTCGAGGTCGAGCTGACCGAAGACAACGATCAGGCAAGCCTCTTCGAAACCAAGTGGGGGAAGCCCACTTCGCTGCGCATCGTTGACCCCAGTCGGTCCCAAAACATATTGAGCTACCACGACTTGAACCGATGCTTGACCACCGCGCTGATCGAACTCGACTTCAGCAACTGCCACTGCGTGTTCGAGGACGCAACGAAGCTGGATCTGGCCAGCTTGGCCCCCTGCCTCGAAACCTTGGCGGTGCCACAGTGTTTCCTCTTCCCGACGTGGTTATCGTGCGGAATTAGACGGCGGTCCGATCTGCCGAAGGTGTTTCCAAACACGCTGTCGGGCCTCGACAAACTGAGGAAATTCATCGTCAAGGCGGAACGTCACAGGCCAGGCTGCGACGCCATGGGTTGCAACTGTGCCTCAGATTGGAATGCGTCCAAATGCTCGGGCTGCCGTGCGGCTCTTACGTCTATCAAGCTTCCCGCCTTGAAGCCTCTGGTGAGCCTCGAGGAGCTCACGCTGGACAACGTGTGGGCAATGAATGATTTGTACCGCAGCTTGGAGCATCCCAAGATACGCACAGTACGCTTGAACTTGAGGGACTGCAGCGAGGTGGAGGGCTTGGGCAGCTTCTTGAAGGCATGTCCTAGCTTGAGAAAGTTCCAGCTAAAAGTTGGTGAGACCGTCAATACCTTGACGGGAGTTCCACACGACTTCTGGAGGGACCTGGCAGACGGCCCCTGCTTGGACCAGCTGTGCCTTGAAGCCGACCGCCCGAGGAGTGTTTCGACGCCGGCTTTTCTCAGCTACGTAGGGCGCATCCTGGAAAAAACGAAGCTGTTCCACTTGCACAACCCCCGGCGAAGTGTGAGCGACTCGCTCGTGAGACGATTCTTCGGACTCAGAGCCCTCGAAGAGCATGGGCGGAAGGTTCTCGTTGCAGAAAAGCCCCCAGCCGAAAGGAATCCGGGGGATCGATCCGCGAGCGGGCGTTTTCCCGGACGCTTCCTCTGTTGTGGCGAGCCTCTGGTTGGCTATGTTAAACCAAGCGCCTGGGAATGATGTTGCTTCTGTTAGGTATTTGAGCTTCCTGAACTGTTCACGGCGTTTAATATAGATTGCGGGATATCATGAGTATGTCAAATGTTATTGCTGAATTTCACGATGTACAATGTTTAATCATCACTGACCTGTCCCTTACCTTCCGCTCGCTCCCCCTGAGATCCAGATGTACTTCAGTGTAAGACCAACCTTCCTAATCCACCGACCACAATAAATACACCTGATTGAGACCTTCACCACAACGCTTGAAATATTCATTGAGACGGTTCTGTGAGCAATGCCAGTCGTCATTCTGAAGTTTGTTCCGATACTCATCCTTGGTCGAAGGATCCTTACTTTATATAATTCGCTTCGTCGGTCTGTTGGTTTGTCAGTTTGTCCGTTCTTTTTCTGGAGGGGTGATTCCGAGACCAATCAGACCATTACTTTCCAACTCTGGAGAAGTGATTCCGGAACCAATCTGACCATACTTTTCAAAATTATAATGCTGACCCAGTGAAGAGAGAGAGAAGTGCCTCGATGGCAGGGAGCACCGTGCAACCGCGCGCAGCGCGGCCGACTCCAGTCGCCCGAAGGCCCGAAGGTCGGGTTATGTATACTGAGGATGAGGATCTCCAATGCAGCTTCGAATTCCATCGAGTCCAACCCCTGAAACCCCGACATCGCATGCACACAGAGAGAACAACGTTTGCACGCGAAATTCACGGCAATGCAGCAGCACTGCCTACACTGACTTTCTTTCTACGCCTACGAATCAGTGATCATCTGCATTATGCGTGGAATATTTTCCGACAACTATTCGTTCGGATCATTCTCTAACCAGAGTAGTACATGAACGCTTGGGCTGCCCCTCTGCTGAACGTGAGAAATAATCGCTGACGCGATTTTGCTCGAAGGGGTTTTATTGCTTGTTCGCGCTCGATATTGCCATGATGGTTTGCACCAACTCGTAGAACTACATGCCGAGTCTACAGCGCGTGAGGAGAAGGACAGGGTGGGCGTCAAAAGGGTCAAGCACCGGGAGTCTCGAGTAACAAACATCGACAAGAGACAGCTTTTCCCTCGGGACTCCCTCGACAGCAGAAGCGGTCAGGTGAGCTCCCAGCAGCTCAAGGTCACTGTTGTCGACGAGGCGGGCACTGGGCAGCAGATCTCGGACCCCAGCGACGTGTGTCAGACGCAGGGGTACGTCGTCCGAAAGAGTCGTCACCTTGAATTCGCCAAAATTGAGCTCCAACGGCGAAATCCCTCACTCTCTAAATGTCTGAGATGACTACGGGAATCGGACCCGCAAGCGTGCCGAAAGTTTATCCCTCCATATTCTCGAACTCGAAAAGCCTCCGGTTAGTCCGCAAAAAAGCTTTGAACTTCGAGAAAGATCGTTCTACTTCGACGGAGACTACACGAGCAGATTTGAGTCGCGAAAGTTTATAGATGTTGAGAATTAGCGTTGGGTTAAAGCATGCGTGGAACACCTTGCATGGGCAGTGCGCAGGCGCGCAGCATTTCAATAAAAAGACCGCACAGAGAATGTGGTATTTTTCTTTTAGGCGGCTTGAAATGTGAACAAGCTTTTTCCCAACACGCCGATTCGGCGAGTTGACGGTAGGTAGGGGAGGTGGCGAGAGGAGGACAGGAAACGAAACTCAGCCGCGTTAGTTCCCCGGCACTGCTTCGCGTCTGCTTGCTGTCGGTCTGCTAGCCTCGCTACGCTCGCTCGCCAGGAACCTAACCTAACCTTACCCAATCCCCCGCATTTTTTCCGGGTCCGCTCGCTAGGGACCTTACCTATTCAGTCTCCGACACTGCTCCGCGACTGCTTGCTGTCGGTCTGCTCGCCAGGAACCTAACCTCACCCAAATCCCCCGCATTGCCATCAGGCCACTTGCTGTCAGTCTGCTTGCTTGGCTCCGCGCGCTCGCCAGTTCGCGTCCCTTGTGTTGCTTACCGCGTCGCCTTCGGATCGACTCTGCCCCGCACTGACAGATATTTGCAGCACCGGCAATAGCCCGCCCTTATTCGCAGCTTCTGGCCGTAACAATAGGAATACCACAAGCGATATTTCGCTCCATCGGTGGACGATTGTACCGGCTGGCCTGGTACTGGCTGTATTAGCTGCTCCCGACGCCTCGTTCACGCTAATTGAATCGCAAAGAAGCAAAGCAGGGAAGAGCTCCCTCCGTGGTCGAGAACCGCAAGCTCGTGCGGTCCCGGTGTTAGTTTCGAAAAACCTTGCGGTTTCGAAACCGCGGTGCGAAACCGCTACAGGGCCCACCTGGCGCCCGACTGGAGATCCGCCGGGGAGCATAGTCACGGGCGGATGAGACCAAAGAGAGCGCTGAAGAAGAAAAATAATCTAAGAGAGTCGCCTGGCGCGGAAAGAGCTCGTTTCCCTCAGGAATGTCGGTGACAATTTCTTCGTTCATGGAGCACATTCCTCCATTATCAAGAAGAACCGTTTCGATGTTGATGTTGCTCTCGAATGCTCCTCGCTTCCCTGTGTCTCACGTTCTCTCGCTTGAAATACGCGATTCGTGGGAGCACTCCTGGGATCTCTATGGGTTCATTCGGAAGTGGCACGTGGAGAGTGACGAGTCCTCGCTTGTAGTTTTCGATGTTGTTCTGGACGTAGTTGCGGTATCTCATGATGCTTCATGGCTCAACACGGGAACCGAGATCGGAAGTGCGAGTTGCAGTAGCGTTATGTTCTCCTAGAGGAAGATGACGGTCCTCATATTCCTGAATCACGGATGCCGTCCATATGTCCGGACTGTCATCAGGCGAATTCTTGGCGTCCCGTGTTGATTTCCGCTCACGAGCTTTGTATCTCTCATGTGGGAGCATTGTGAGACTCATAACTGTGATCCGTGAGACCCACCTCATGCTGGCTGCCGCAGGAGGTACCGAGCTGCTTCTGGGGCTAGCATTTCGACACTATCGGGAATTTCGAACGTTGAGCTGAGTTTTATCGAATTCTGGTTCCATTTCTATGTATCATCGTTAGTTCTCGACGCAATTGAATCGCCTCGATCGGATTTGTTGACATATTCGACAACGTGGGTGGCACCGGTATACGGATCGAGTATGCTTTGCAGATCAATTTTCGCAGCCAAGATTAGCCAAGAAATCTTGGATCGCGTCGTAGGCTTTTGTCTATGGTTATATACGTGCGTTCACTACATCGTCCTAAGGAAGATCCCGCCGTTGTCCCTCTATACATATGCAAAGGCATCAGTACTCTCGTTTGAACCATGAGCCAACAGTGAATATTGACGCAGCCGTTCTTTTCGCCTCGTTTTGTACAGGTGTGAATGTGAGTTTGATCTTGTATCATACTCTGTTCCGATAAATCGTTTTTTTTTCAGAGTGAGAACGTTCTGATCGAATACTTCGAGGGGCCAGTCTGGGTTTGCGTCGTCATTCGAGGGACGAAATTTGTCCGCTTTTGAAGCCGTACAACTTCGGTTCTGGTGGTATTCTCCTGACGAGCGTAAATGAGTCTGCAGCATTCATTTGTCTACCCCCTTGGGAAAGCTCCTGCTGTAGAGATAATTGCAGATTTCATGCATTCACTCCAGAAAGTGTGTAAGTTGACTCGTAGTGATGCACGGTGTTTCATCGGACTTGAGATTGAGCGAGATCGCGTACGAAATACTCTGAAGATTCATCAACGAGGTTACCTGACGAAAGTTCTGGAAAGATTCTCGATGAGCACTTGGAATCCAGTTAGTACCCCTGCTATTGTGGACCAGAAACGGACACGAAACCAGGACGAAGGAGGAAAACTTTTGAAGGCGTACGACGCACAATATCGGGAGGTCATAGGCTGCCTTCTGTACGCTTCAATTGGCACGAGGCCAGAGGTTGCGCACATCGTGAACCAGTTGTCTCAATTTCTCCAGTCGCCCTCACGAGAGCATTGGGTTTGAGCATGCGTGGAACACCTTGCATGGGCAGTGCGCAGGCGCGCAGCATTTCAATAGAAAGACCGCACAGAGAATGTCTCTGTGACTCGTTGTTTCGTAGTCGACCAATACTGTCGTTCATTCGAGCTCCAGTTTACATGGTCTATGTGTCAACGTAGCTCTAGTCGAAGGTCCTTCATTCCATAGCTCTCTTCAGGTTATGCCCTCTCTTCAATAGACAGTATGATTCTAAATCGCTTCAATGATCGCCTCGCTGAGAGAGCTGTTGTGATCTGAAGTTGTTCCCGAAAACTGCTGAAGTTCCCCCTCGGACATTCCTTAACCGTGGACTTCTGTTGCTAAAAGCTCCGGACATGCTGCTTATGGTTGCGAGATCTGTTTTCAGCGAAGACTTCTCGAACACTTCCGTAGCTCCTGGAATTGAAGTTGCCTCGTCGGCGTCAATGTGGTGGCTAATAATGTTCTTGAGCTTTTCGAAATGAACCGCATAGTGAACAGCGGCCCGGATCCAAGTCCCCTAACGCGTGACAATCGGGAACGATAACGAGGGAACGTCAAGAGCGGCTTTGAAGGCTTGAACTCTAAATGGCCTTACTCGACCTTCGTTGCCATACTCGCACTTATAATCTCGGATCGGGATCATTCTTATGGTTGTGTACTCTACTCTGACTCGGGAGCGTGAAGTTCACATTCACACATCGTGTGGTCCTTTGCGAAAATGAGGTTTAGGCCTACGTATTGGAACTCGGTTCCGCTTGGGTGTCGCGCGAAGTGCTCGTTCATCGGCAACAATCTCGCACAGGCGAAGAGGGTTTGGTTCTCTCGGAGAGCGGCCGGGCAATCTTGCGGCGCGAGATCAGAATCCAGAGGTTCTTCCAACCATTCTATGGAGTTTCTAACAGTGTTCGGGACCGGCGGCCCCTCCTCGTCGCTCGTTGAAACGGCTAATTCCCGTCAATGATGAGAGTAAGTAAGGGAGAGCTGCGAGGACACTGGAAGTGTGGATGCCTCTAACTGTAGTCGATGAGGAGGCTCACGGAACCGCCGCGAAATACGAAATGATTCTGAATGAATCATGGAGACCCTCTCTTTCTCTTGCATTGGAAGCACAGATGCCATCGATAATCAGGAGAACCAACGAATTATTCGACGAGGGACCGAGGAGCGAGCTCAGAAGAACGGGGTTCCAAGAAGACTGCATGGATCGTTGCCAGACAGTGTGTGCAGAAACTTTCAGACTTTTGATATTCTTCGATTCGGCGAGTATCAACAGGCATTGCGGTTTCGCAGCTCCGAATCATCGGTAGAGCTTCGTTCCATCGGGCCCTCCGCAGCAGGACTTCTCATTGCAAAAATAATCAGGTGAATGGATCATGATTTGCGATAGTAACAGTCTTGTGAAGAATATCAGAACCCCCGCTGAGAGACGTCTATAAGTCGCTTCGAGATATCGATAGTTCACACGTACTCATTCGGGATGGAATTCCTGTCAGTGGAGGCCATTCGCGGGATGCCGTTGCACGGTCGGAGTCTGCTCCTCCTGGTGAACTTCTCCATCCTGGTATGCCCCCTCGAACCTTGGCGTTGTCAGTGACGTAGGATCGTTCAAACGTTGAAAGTTGTGTTTCTGGAGTTCAGGCGAAACCCCATCGGAATGTGGACGATCGAAAAGCTGATTCCACGAAATTCCAGTTCTCAGCCACACCCATGGGTAGATACACCTCGCTCGCCACACAGGCTCTACCCGTCATAATCGGCGGGTGTGAACTCTTGGGGTTGAGAGCAGTCAAACATATTCGGGGTTTCGGAGAGACGTTTCCGCGGGGTTTCGATGAACTCCTCTGATTCACTCCCACAGGTCGACCAGGGGGCGCTCCTGCTTGGGAGAGCTAGAGTCCGGTGAGGGTTTTCTTGAGAGGGCTCCGAGTCTGAGTGAGTACGCGATGTGCATCGAGTTGCTGCTCACTTTCTGTGGGGGTTCACAGAGTGTGCATCGTGTCGCAGTCACCTGTGTTTTCGAAACGACCTCGTTGGACGCTCGAGATGCATCTACTCGATCTCCCCCACGACATTCTGTGTCTCGTTGCCCGAGAGCTGGATACCGTCAGCTTGGCGACCTTCCAACGCTTGCATCCACGTCTCCTGGAAGCATCGAAAGATGTTCGCGACCTTTCCGTCAAGGCGGAGACCATCACAGGGGCGGTTTTGGACTCGCTCATCCTGAACGGCGACAGAGTGTGCTCGCTTGACCTCGAGAACTGCCGGTCGTCAGGTGACCTCATCCAGGAAGTCACCAAGAAGTGCCCAAGGACCACAGAGTTGAATTTGGTGAATTCGGCGCTGCAATACTCGAGATTTCTCGAAGTTCTCCAGCCACTCAAGGAGCTCACAACACTCAAGCTCACATTGACGGCCTCCGAAGACATCGTTTTGAGTGAAAGTCAACGCCAACTCTTCCGAAACGTTCGGACGCTCTACGTTGAGATCCGGCCTTATCATCCACCCATGGCGCTCTTGATCGATCTGATGAACGAATGTGATTCGCTTGAGAAGTGTCACATAAACATCGTCGGAGACGCCGCCTTCCCACACCGGAATGACGCCCTGCTACCGAGTCTGGAGGCGAAACGATGGACAACTCTGCACACTTTCATCTGCACGAGTTATCACTCGGAGAACCAGCGAGCTCGCGTGAAGCTTCTGGAATGCGTGTTTGCTGAGAACTCGAGTGAGGCAGTGCAGAGATGGCTCCGGAGTGACAGGAAGTGCTTCGTGTTCGAACGCGGATGCTTCAACGGCATTCCCGCCAATCCCGAAGCGGACGCCAACGAGGAGCGTCGAGTTTTGAAACGATACCTCGAGGTCGAGCTGACCGAAGACAACGATCAGGCAAGCCTCTTCGAAACCAAGTGGGGGAAGCCCACTTCGCTGCGCATCGTTGACCCCAGTCGGTCCCAAAACATATTGAGCTACCACGACTTGAACCGATGCTTGACCACCGCGCTGATCGAACTCGACTTCAGCAACTGCCACTGCGTGTTCGAGGACGCAACGAAGCTGGATCTGGCCAGCTTGGCCCCCTGCCTCGAAACCTTGGCGGTGCCACAGTGTTTCCTCTTCCCGACGTGGTTATCGTGCGGAATTAGACGGCGGTCCGATCTGCCGAAGGTGTTTCCAAACACGCTGTCGGGCCTCGACAAACTGAGGAAATTCATCGTCAAGGCGGAACGTCACAGGCCAGGCTGCGACGCCATGGGTTGCAACTGTGCCTCAGATTGGAATGCGTCCAAATGCTCGGGCTGCCGTGCGGCTCTTACGTCTATCAAGCTTCCCGCCTTGAAGCCTCTGGTGAGCCTCGAGGAGCTCACGCTGGACAACGTGTGGGCAATGAATGATTTGTACCGCAGCTTGGAGCATCCCAAGATACGCACAGTACGCTTGAACTTGAGGGACTGCAGCGAGGTGGAGAGCTTGGGCAGCTTCTTGAAGGCATGTCCTAGCTTGAGAAAGTTCCAGCTAAAAGTTGGTGAGACCGTCAATACCTTGACGGGACTTCCACACGACTTCTGGAGGGACCTGGCAGACGGCCCCTGCTTGGATCAGCTGTGCCTTGAAGCCGACCGCCCGAGGAGTGTTTCGACGCCGGTTTTTCTCAGCTACGTAGGGCGCATCCTGGAAAAAACGAAGCTGTTCCACTTGCACAACCCTCGGCGAAGTGTGAGCGACTCGCTCGTGAGACGATTCTTCGGACTCAGAGCCCTCGAAGAGCATGGGCGGACGGTTCTCGTTGCAGAAAAGCCCCCAGCCGAAAGGAATCCGGGGGATCGATCCGCGAGCGGGCGTTTTCCCGGACGCTTCCTCTGTTGTGGCGAGCCTCTGGTTGGCTATGTTAAACCAAGCGCCTGGGAATGATGTTGCTTCTGTTAGGTATTTGAGCTTCCTAAACTGTTCACGGCGTTTAATATAGATTGCGGGATATCATGAGTATGTCAAATGTTATTGCTGAATTTCACGATGTACAATGTTTAATCATCACTGACCTGTCCCTTACCTTCCGCTCGCTCCCCCTGAGATCCAGATGTACTTCAGTGTAAGACCAACCTTCCTAATCCACCGACCACAATAAATACACCTGATTGAGACCTTCACCACAACGCTTGAAATATTCATTGAGACGGTTCTGTGAGCAATGCCAGTCGTCATTCTGAAGTTTGTTCCGATACTCATCCTTGGTCGAAGGATCCTTACTTTATATAATTCGCTTCGTCGGTCTGTTGGTTTGTCAGTTTGTCCGTTCTTTTTCTGGAGGGGTGATTCCGAGACCAATCAGACCATTACTTTCCAACTCTGGAGAAGTGATTCCGGAACCAATCTGACCATACTTTTCAAAACTATAATGCTGACCCAGTGAAGAGAGAGAGAGAAGTGCCTCGATGGCAGGGAGCACCGTGCAACCGCGCGCAGCGCGGCCGACTCCAGTCGCCCGAAGGCCCGAAGGTCGGGTTATGTATACTGAGGATGAGGATCTCCAATGCAGCTTCGAATTCCATCGAGTCCAACCCCTGAAACCCCGACATCGCATGCACACAGAGAGAACAACGTTTGCACGCGAAATTCACGGCAATGCAGCAGCACTGCCTACACTGACTTTCTTTCTACGCCACACGAATCAGTGATCATCTGCATTATGCGTGGAATATTTTCCGACAACTATTCGTTCGGATCATTCTCTAACCAGAGTAGTACATGAACGCTTGGGCTGCCCCTCTGCTGAACGTGAGAAATAATCGCTGACGCGATTTTGCTCGAAGGGGTTTTATTGCTTGTTCGCGCTCGATATTGCCATGATGGTTTGCACCAACTCGTAGAACTACATGCCGAGTCTACAGCGCGTGAGGAGAAGGACAGGGTGGGCGTCAAAAGGGTCAAGCACCGGGAGTCTCGAGTAACAAACATCGACAAGAGACAGCTTTTCCCTCGGGACTCCCTCGACAGCAGAAGCGGTCAGGTGAGCTCCCAGCAGCTCAAGGTCACTGTTGTCGACGAGGCGGGCACTGGGCAGCAGATCTCGGACCCCAGCGACGTGTGTCAGACGCAGGGGTACGTCGTCCGAAAGAGTCGTCACCTTGAATTCGCCAAAATTGAGCTCCAACGGCGAAATCCCTCACTCTCTAAATGTCTGAGATGACTACGGGAATCGGACCCGCAAGCGTGCCGAAAGTTTATCCCTCCATATTCTCGAACTCGAAAAGCCTCCGGTTAGTCCGCAAAAAAGCTTTGAACTTCGAGAAAGATCGTTCTACTTCGACGGAGACTACACGAGCAGATTTGAGTCGCGAAAGTTTATAGATGTTGAGAATTAGCGTTGGGTTAAAGCATGCGTGGAACACCTTGCATGGGCAGTGCGCAGGCGCGCAGCATTTCAATAAAAAGACCGCACAGAGAATGTGGTATTTTTCTTTTAGGCGGCTTGAAATGTGAACAAGCTTTTTCCCAACACGCCGATTCGGCGAGTTGACGGTAGGTAGGGGAGGTGGCGAGAGGAGGACAGGAAACGAAACTCAGCCGCGTTAGTTCCCCGGCACTGCTTCGCGTCTGCTT
This sequence comes from Phytoseiulus persimilis, assembly GCA_037576195.1. Lineage (NCBI taxonomy): Eukaryota > Metazoa > Arthropoda > Arachnida > Mesostigmata > Phytoseiidae > Phytoseiulus > Phytoseiulus persimilis. The sequence goes on from CM075104.1 coordinate 5,667,327, forward strand.
GCTGTCGGTCTGCTAGCCTCGCTACGCTCGCTCGCCAGGAACCTAACCTAACCTTACCCAATCCCCCGCATTTTTTCCGGGTCCGCTCGCTAGGGACCTTACCTATTCAGTCTCCGACACTGCTCCGCGACTGCTTGCTGTCGGTCTGCTCGCCAGGAACCTAACCTCACCCAAATCCCCCGCATTGCCATCAGGCCACTTGCTGTCAGTCTGCTTGCTTGGCTCCGCGCGCTCGCCAGTTCGCGTCCCTTGTGTTGCTTACCGCGTCGCCTTCGGATCGACTCTGCCCCGCACTGACAGATATTTGCAGCACCGGCAATAGCCCGCCCTTATTCGCAGCTTCTGGCCGTAACAATAGGAATACCACAAGCGATATTTCGCTCCATCGGTGGACGATTGTACCGGCTGGCCTGGTACTGGCTGTATTAGCTGCTCCCGACGCCTCGTTCACGCTAATTGAATCGCAAAGAAGCAAAGCAGGGAAGAGCTCCCTCCGTGGTCGAGAACCGCAAGCTCGTGCGGTCCCGGTGTTAGTTTCGAAAAACCTTGCGGTTTCGAAACCGCGGTGCGAAACCGCTACAGGGCCCACCTGGCGCCCGACTGGAGATCCGCCGGGGAGCATAGTCACGGGCGGATGAGACCAAAGAGAGCGCTGAAGAAGAAAAATAATCTAAGAGAGTCGCCTGGCGCGGAAAGAGCTCGTTTCCCTCAGGAATGTCGGTGACAATTTCTTCGTTCATGGAGCACATTCCTCCATTATCAAGAAGAACCGTTTCGATGTTGATGTTGCTCTCGAATGCTCCTCGCTTCCCTGTGTCTCACGTTCTCTCGCTTGAAATACGCGATTCGTGGGAGCACTCCTGGGATCTCTATGGGTTCATTCGGAAGTGGCACGTGGAGAGTGACGAGTCCTCGCTTGTAGTTTTCGATGTTGTTCTGGACGTAGTTGCGGTATCTCATGATGCTTCATGGCTCAACACGGGAACCGAGATCGGAAGTGCGAGTTGCAGTAGCGTTATATTCTCTAGAGGAAGATGACGGTCCTCATATTCCTGAATCACGGATTCCGTCCATATGTCCGTACTGTCATCAGGCGAATTCTTGGCGTCCCGTGTTGATTTCCGCTCACGAGCTTTGTATCTCTCATGTGGGAGCATTGTGAGACTCATAACTGTGATCCGTGAGACCCACCTCATGCTGGCTGCCGCAGGAGGTACCGAGCTGCTTCTGGGGCTAGCATTTCGACACTATCGGGAATTTCGAACGTTGAGCTGAGTTTTATCGAATTCTGGTTCCATTTCTATGTATCATCGTTAGTTCTCGACGCAATTGAATCGCCTCGATCGGATTTGTTGACATATTCGACAACGTGGGTGGCACCGGTATACGGATCGAGTATGCTTTGCAGATCAATTTTCGCAGCCAAGATTAGCCAAGAAATCTTGGATCGCGTCGTAGGCTTTTGTCTATGGTTATATACGTGCGCTCACTACATCGTCCTAGGAAGATCCCGCCGTTGTCCCTCTATACATATGCAAAGGCATCAGTACTCTCGTTTGAACCATGAGCCAACAGTGAATATTGACGCAGCCGTTCTTTTCGCCTCGTTTTGTACAGGTGTGAATGTGAGTTTGATCTTGTATCATACTCTGTTCCGATAAATCGTTTTTTTTTCAGAGTGAGAACGTTCTGATCGAATACTTCGAGGGGCCAGTCTGGGTTTGCGTCGTCATTCGAGGGACGAAATTTGTCCGCTTTTGAAGCCGTACAACTTCGGTTCTGGTGGTATTCTCCTGACGAGCGTAAATGAGTCTGCAGCATTCATTTGTCTACCCCCTTGGGAAAGCTCCTGCTGTAGAGATAATTGCAGATTTCATGCATTCACTCCAGAAAGTGTGTAAGTTGACTCGTAGTGATGCACGGTGTTTCATCGGACTTGAGATTGAGCGAGATCGCGTACGAAATACTCTGAAGATTCATCAACGAGGTTACCTGACGAAAGTTCTGGAAAGATTCTCGATGAGCACTTGGAATCCAGTTAGTACCCCTGCTATTGTGGACCAGAAACGGACACGAAACCAGGACGAAGGAGGAAAACTTTTGAAGGCGTACGACGCACAATATCGGGAGGTCATAGGCTGCCTTCTGTACGCTTCAATTGGCACGAGGCCAGAGGTTGCGCACATCGTGAACCAGTTGTCTCAATTTCTCCAGTCGCCCTCACGAGAGCATTGGGTTTGAGCATGCGTGGAACACCTTGCATGGGCAGTGCGCAGGCGCGCAGCATTTCAATAGAAAGACCGCACAGAGAATGTCTCTGTGACTCGTTGTTTCGTAGTCGACCAATACTGTCGTTCATTCGAGCTCCAGTTTACATGGTCTATGTGTCAACGTAGCTCTAGTCGAAGGTCCTTCATTCCATAGCTCTCTTCAGGTTATGCCCTCTCTTCAATAGACAGTATGATTCTAAATCGCTTCAATGATCGCCTCGCTGAGAGAGCTGTTGTGATCTGAAGTTGTTCCCGAAAACTGCTGAAGTTCCCCCTCGGACATTCCTTAACCGTGGACTTCTGTTGCTAAAAGCTCCGGACATGCTGCTTATGGTTGCGAGATCTGTTTTCAGCGAAGACTTCTCGAACACTTCCGTAGCTCCTGGAATTGAAGTTGCCTCGTCGGCGTCAATGTGGTGGCTAATAATGTTCTTGAGCTTTTCGAAATGAACCGCATAGTGAACAGCGGCCCGGATCCAAGTCCCCTAACGCGTGACAATCGGGAACGATAACGAGGGAACGTCAAGAGCGGCTTTGAAGGCTTGAACTCTAAATGGCCTTACTCGACCTTCGTTGCCATACTCGCACTTATAATCTCGGATCGGGATCATTCTTATGGTTGTGTACTCTACTCTGACTCGGGAGCGTGAAGTTCACATTCACACATCGTGTGGTCCTTTGCGAAAATGAGGTTTAGGCCTACGTATTGGAACTCGGTTCCGCTTGGGTGTCGCGCGAAGTGCTCGTTCATCGGCAACAATCTCGCACAGGCGAAGAGGGTTTGGTTCTCTCGGAGAGCGGCCGGGCAATCTTGCGGCGCGAGATCAGAATCCAGAGGTTCTTCCAACCATTCTATGGAGTTTCTAACAGTGTTCGGGACCGGCGGCCCCTCCTCGTCGCTCGTTGAAACGGCTAATTCCCGTCAATGATGAGAGTAAGTAAGGGAGAGCTGCGAGGACACTGGAAGTGTGGATGCCTCTAACTGTAGTCGATGAGGAGGCTCACGGAACCGCCGCGAAATACGAAATGATTCTGAATGAATCATGGAGACCCTCTCTTTCTCTTGCATTGGAAGCACAGATGCCATCGATAATCAGGAGAACCAACGAATTATTCGACGAGGGACCGAGGAGCGAGCTCAGAAGAACGGGGTTCCAAGAAGACTGCATGGATCGTTGCCAGACAGTGTGTGCAGAAACTTTCAGACTTTTGATATTCTTCGATTCGGCGAGTATCAACAGGCATTGCGGTTTCGCAGCTCCGAATCATCGGTAGAGCTTCGTTCCATCGGGCCCTCCGCAGCAGGACTTCTCATTGCAAAAATAATCAGGTGAATGGATCATGATTTGCGATAGTAACAGTCTTGTGAAGAATATCAGAACCCCCGCTGAGAGACGTCTATAAGTCGCTTCGAGATATCGATAGTTCACACGTACTCATTCGGGATGGAATTCCTGTCAGTGGAGGCCATTCGCGGGATGCCGTTGCACGGTCGGAGTCTGCTCCTCCTGGTGAACTTCTCCATCCTGGTATGCCCCCTCGAACCTTGGCGTTGTCAGTGACGTAGGATCGTTCAAACGTTGAAAGTTGTGTTTCTGGAGTTCAGGCGAAACCCCATCGGAATGTGGACGATCGAAAAGCTGATTCCACGAAATTCCAGTTCTCAGCCACACCCATGGGTAGATACACCTCGCTCGCCACACAGGCTCTACCCGTCATAATCGGCGGGTGTGAACTCTTGGGGTTGAGAGCAGTCAAACATATTCGGGGTTTCGGAGAGACGTTTCCGCGGGGTTTCGATGAACTCCTCTGATTCACTCCCACAGGTCGACCAGGGGGCGCTCCTGCTTGGGAGAGCTAGAGTCCGGTGAGGGTTTTCTTGAGAGGGCTCCGAGTCTGAGTGAGTACGCGATGTGCATCGAGTTGCTGCTCACTTTCTGTGGGGGTTCACAGAGTGTGCATCGTGTCGCAGTCACCTGTGTTTTCGAAACGACCTCGTTGGACGCTCGAGATGCATCTACTCGATCTCCCCCACGACATTCTGTGTCTCGTTGCCCGAGAGCTGGATACCGTCAGCTTGGCGACCTTCCAACGCTTGCATCCACGTCTCCTGGAAGCATCGAAAGATGTTCGCGACCTTTCCGTCAAGGCGGAGACCATCACAGGGGCGGTTTTGGACTCGCTCATCCTGAACGGCGACAGAGTGTGCTCGCTTGACCTCGAGAACTGCCGGTCGTCAGGTGACCTCATCCAGGAAGTCACCAAGAAGTGCCCAAGGACCACAGAGTTGAATTTGGTGAATTCGGCGCTGCAATACTCGAGATTTCTCGAAGTTCTCCAGCCACTCAAGGAGCTCACAACACTCAAGCTCACATTGACGGCCTCCGAAGACATCGTTTTGAGTGAAAGTCAACGCCAACTCTTCCGAAACGTTCGGACGCTCTACGTTGAGATCCGGCCTTATCATCCACCCATGGCGCTCTTGATCGATCTGATGAACGAATGTGATTCGCTTGAGAAGTGTCACATAAACATCGTCGGAGACGCCGCCTTCCCACACCGGAATGACGCCCTGCTACCGAGTCTGGAGGCGAAACGATGGACAACTCTGCACACTTTCATCTGCACGAGTTATCACTCGGAGAACCAGCGAGCTCGCGTGAAGCTTCTGGAATGCGTGTTTGCTGAGAACTCGAGTGAGGCAGTGCAGAGATGGCTCCGGAGTGACAGGAAGTGCTTCGTGTTCGAACGCGGATGCTTCAACGGCATTCCCGCCAATCCCGAAGCGGACGCCAACGAGGAGCGTCGAGTTTTGAAACGATACCTCGAGGTCGAGCTGACCGAAGACAACGATCAGGCAAGCCTCTTCGAAACCAAGTGGGGGAAGCCCACTTCGCTGCGCATCGTTGACCCCAGTCGGTCCCAAAACATATTGAGCTACCACGACTTGAACCGATGCTTGACCACCGCGCTGATCGAACTCGACTTCAGCAACTGCCACTGCGTGTTCGAGGACGCAACGAAGCTGGATCTGGCCAGCTTGGCCCCCTGCCTCGAAACCTTGGCGGTGCCACAGTGTTTCCTCTTCCCGACGTGGTTATCGTGCGGAATTAGACGGCGGTCCGATCTGCCGAAGGTGTTTCCAAACACGCTGTCGGGCCTCGACAAACTGAGGAAATTCATCGTCAAGGCGGAACGTCACAGGCCAGGCTGCGACGCCATGGGTTGCAACTGTGCCTCAGATTGGAATGCGTCCAAATGCTCGGGCTGCCGTGCGGCTCTTACGTCTATCAAGCTTCCCGCCTTGAAGCCTCTGGTGAGCCTCGAGGAGCTCACGCTGGACAACGTGTGGGCAATGAATGATTTGTACCGCAGCTTGGAGCATCCCAAGATACGCACAGTACGCTTGAACTTGAGGGACTGCAGCGAGGTGGAGGGCTTGGGCAGCTTCTTGAAGGCATGTCCTAGCTTGAGAAAGTTCCAGCTAAAAGTTGGTGAGACCGTCAATACCTTGACGGGAGTTCCACACGACTTCTGGAGGGACCTGGCAGACGGCCCCTGCTTGGACCAGCTGTGCCTTGAAGCCGACCGCCCGAGGAGTGTTTCGACGCCGGCTTTTCTCAGCTACGTAGGGCGCATCCTGGAAAAAACGAAGCTGTTCCACTTGCACAACCCTCGGCGAAGTGTGAGCGACTCGCTCGTGAGACGATTCTTCGGACTCAGAGCCCTCGAAGAGCATGGGCGGACGGTTCTCGTTGCAGAAAAGCCCCCAGCCGAAAGGAATCCGGGGGATCGATCCGCGAGCGGGCGTTTTCCCGGACGCTTCCTCTGTTGTGGCGAGCCTCTGGTTGGCTATGTTAAACCAAGCGCCTGGGAATGATGTTGCTTCTGTTAGGTATTTGAGCTTCCTGAACTGTTCACGGCGTTTAATATAGATTGCGGGATATCATGAGTATGTCAAATGTTATTGCTGAATTTCACGATGTACAATGTTTAATCATCACTGACCTGTCCCTTACCTTCCGCTCGCTCCCCCTGAGATCCAGATGTACTTCAGTGTAAGACCAACCTTCCTAATCCACCGACCACAATAAATACACCTGATTGAGACCTTCACCACAACGCTTGAAATATTCATTGAGACGGTTCTGTGAGCAATGCCAGTCGTCATTCTGAAGTTTGTTCCGATACTCATCCTTGGTCGAAGGATCCTTACTTTATATAATTCGCTTCGTCGGTCTGTTGGTTTGTCAGTTTGTCCGTTCTTTTTCTGGAGGGGTGATTCCGAGACCAATCAGACCATTACTTTCCAACTCTGGAGAAGTGATTCCGGAACCAATCTGACCATACTTTTCAAAACTATAATGCTGACCCAGTGAAGAGAGAGAGAGAAGTGCCTCGATGGCAGGGAGCACCGTGCAACCGCGCGCAGCGCGGCCGACTCCAGTCGCCCGAAGGCCCGAAGGTCGGGTTATGTATACTGAGGATGAGGATCTCCAATGCAGCTTCGAATTCCATCGAGTCCAACCCCTGAAACCCCGACATCGCATGCACACAGAGAGAACAACGTTTGCACGCGAAATTCACGGCAATGCAGCAGCACTGCCTACACTGACTTTCTTTCTACGCCACACGAATCAGTGATCATCTGCATTATGCGTGGAATATTTTCCGACAACTATTCGTTCGGATCATTCTCTAACCAGAGTAGTACATGAACGCTTGGGCTGCCCCTCTGCTGAACGTGAGAAATAATCGCTGACGCGATTTTGCTCGAAGGGGTTTTATTGCTTGTTCGCGCTCGATATTGCCATGATGGTTTGCACCAACTCGTAGAACTACATGCCGAGTCTACAGCGCGTGAGGAGAAGGACAGGGTGGGCGTCAAAAGGGTCAAGCACCGGGAGTCTCGAGTAACAAACATCGACAAGAGACAGCTTTTCCCTCGGGACTCCCTCGACAGCAGAAGCGGTCAGGTGAGCTCCCAGCAGCTCAAGGTCACTGTTGTCGACGAGGCGGGCACTGGGCAGCAGATCTCGGACCCCAGCGACGTGTGTCAGACGCAGGGGTACGTCGTCCGAAAGAGTCGTCACCTTGAATTCGCCAAAATTGAGCTCCAACGGCGAAATCCCTCACTCTCTAAATGTCTGAGATGACTACGGGAATCGGACCCGCAAGCGTGCCGAAAGTTTATCCCTCCATATTCTCGAACTCGAAAAGCCTCCGGTTAGTCCGCAAAAAAGCTTTGAACTTCGAGAAAGATCGTTCTACTTCGACGGAGACTACACGAGCAGATTTGAGTCGCGAAAGTTTATAGATGTTGAGAATTAGCGTTGGGTTAAGCATGCGTGGAACACCTTGCATGGGCAGTGCGCAGGCGCGCAGCATTTCAATAAAAAGACCGCACAGAGAATGTGGTATTTTTCTTTTAGGCGGCTTGAAATGTGAACAAGCTTTTTCCCAACACGCCGATTCGGCGAGTTGACGGTAGGTAGGGGAGGTGGCGAGAGGAGGACAGGAAACGAAACTCAGCCGCGTTAGTTCCCCGGCACTGCTTCGCGTCTGCTTGCTGTCGGTCTGCTAGCCTCGCTACGCTCGCTCGCCAGGAACCTAACCTAACCTTACCCAATCCCCCGCATTTTTTCCGGGTCCGCTCGCTAGGGACCTTACCTATTCAGTCTCCGACACTGCTCCGCGACTGCTTGCTGTCGGTCTGCTCGCCAGGAACCTAACCTCACCCAAATCCCCCGCATTGCCATCAGGCCACTTGCTGTCAGTCTGCTTGCTTGGCTCCGCGCGCTCGCCAGTTCGCGTCCCTTGTGTTGCTTACCGCGTCGCCTTCGGATCGACTCTGCCCCGCACTGACAGATATTTGCAGCACCGGCAATAGCCCGCCCTTATTCGCAGCTTCTGGCCGTAACAATAGGAATACCACAAGCGATATTTCGCTCCATCGGTGGACGATTGTACCGGCTGGCCTGGTACTGGCTGTATTAGCTGCTCCCGACGCCTCGTTCACGCTAATTGAATCGCAAAGAAGCAAAGCAGGGAAGAGCTCCCTCCGTGGTCGAGAACCGCAAGCTCGTGCGGTCCCGGTGTTAGTTTCGAAAAACCTTGCGGTTTCGAAACCGCGGTGCGAAACCGCTACAGGGCCCACCTGGCGCCCGACTGGAGATCCGCCGGGGAGCATAGTCACGGGCGGATGAGACCAAAGAGAGCGCTGAAGAAGAAAAATAATCTAAGAGAGTCGCCTGGCGCGGAAAGAGCTCGTTTCCCTCAGGAATGTCGGTGACAATTTCTTCGTTCATGGAGCACATTCCTCCATTATCAAGAAGAACCGTTTCGATGTTGATGTTGCTCTCGAATGCTCCTCGCTTCCCTGTGTCTCACGTTCTCTCGCTTGAAATACGCGATTCGTGGGAGCACTCCTGGGATCTCTATGGGTTCATTCGGAAGTGGCACGTGGAGAGTGACGAGTCCTCGCTTGTAGTTTTCGATGTTGTTCTGGACGTAGTTGCGGTATCTCATGATGCTTCATGGCTCAACACGGGAACCGAGATCGGAAGTGCGAGTTGCAGTAGCGTTATATTCTCTAGAGGAAGATGACGGTCCTCATATTCCTGAATCACGGATTCCGTCCATATGTCCGTACTGTCATCAGGCGAATTCTTGGCGTCCCGTGTTGATTTCCGCTCACGAGCTTTGTATCTCTCATGTGGGAGCATTGTGAGACTCATAACTGTGATCCGTGAGACCCACCTCATGCTGGCTGCCGCAGGAGGTACCGAGCTGCTTCTGGGGCTAGCATTTCGACACTATCGGGAATTTCGAACGTTGAGCTGAGTTTTATCGAATTCTGGTTCCATTTCTATGTATCATCGTTAGTTCTCGACGCAATTGAATCGCCTCGATCGGATTTGTTGACATATTCGACAACGTGGGTGGCACCGGTATACGGATCGAGTATGCTTTGCAGATCAATTTTCGCAGCCAAGATTAGCCAAGAAATCTTGGATCGCGTCGTAGGCTTTTGTCTATGGTTATATACGTGCGCTCACTACATCGTCCTTAGGAAGATCCCGCCGTTGTCCCTCTATACATATGCAAAGGCATCAGTACTCTCGTTTGAACCATAAGCCAACAGTGAATATTGACGCAGCCGTTCTTTTCGCCTCGTTTTGTACAGGTGTGAATGTGAGTTTGATCTTGTATCATACTCTGTTCCGATAAATCGTTTTTTTTTCAGAGTGAGAACGTTCTGATCGAATACTTCGAGGGGCCAGTCTGGGTTTGCGTCGTCATTCGAGGGACGAAATTTGTCCGCTTTTGAAGCCGTACAACTTCGGTTCTGGTGGTATTCTCCTGACGAGCGTAAATGAGTCTGCAGCATTCATTTGTCTACCCCCTTGGGAAAGCTCCTGCTGTAGAGATAATTGCAGATTTCATGCATTCACTCCAGAAAGTGTGTAAGTTGACTCGTAGTGATGCACGGTGTTTCATCGGACTTGAGATTGAGCGAGATCGCGTACGAAATACTCTGAAGATTCATCAACGAGGTTACCTGACGAAAGTTCTGGAAAGATTCTCGATGAGCACTTGGAATCCAGTTAGTACCCCTGCTATTGTGGACCAGAAACGGACACGAAACCAGGACGAAGGAGGAAAACTTTTGAAGGCGTACGACGCACAATATCGGGAGGTCATAGGCTGCCTTCTGTACGCTTCAATTGGCACGAGGCCAGAGGTTGCGCACATCGTGAACCAGTTGTCTCAATTTCTCCAGTCGCCCTCACGAGAGCATTGGGTTTGAGCATGCGTGGAACACCTTGCATGGGCAGTGCGCAGGCGCGCAGCATTTCAATAGAAAGACCGCACAGAGAATGTCTCTGTGACTCGTTGTTTCGTAGTCGACCAATACTGTCGTTCATTCGAGCTCCAGTTTACATGGTCTATGTGTCAACGTAGCTCTAGTCGAAGGTCCTTCATTCCATAGCTCTCTTCAGGTTATGCCCTCTCTTCAATAGACAGTATGATTCTAAATCGCTTCAATGATCGCCTCGCTGAGAGAGCTGTTGTGATCTGAAGTTGTTCCCGAAAACTGCTGAAGTTCCCCCTCGGACATTCCTTAACCGTGGACTTCTGTTGCTAAAAGCTCCGGACATGCTGCTTATGGTTGCGAGATCTGTTTTCAGCGAAGACTTCTCGAACACTTCCGTAGCTCCTGGAATTGAAGTTGCCTCGTCGGCGTCAATGTGGTGGCTAATAATGTTCTTGAGCTTTTCGAAATGAACCGCATAGTGAACAGCGGCCCGGATCCAAGTCCCCTAACGCGTGACAATCGGGAACGATAACGAGGGAACGTCAAGAGCGGCTTTGAAGGCTTGAACTCTAAATGGCCTTACTCGACCTTCGTTGCCATACTCGCACTTATAATCTCGGATCGGGATCATTCTTATGGTTGTGTACTCTACTCTGACTCGGGAGCGTGAAGTTCACATTCACACATCGTGTGGTCCTTTGCGAAAATGAGGTTTAGGCCTACGTATTGGAACTCGGTTCCGCTTGGGTTGTCGCGCGAAGTGCTCGTTCATCGGCAACAATCTCGCACAGGCGAAGAGGGTTTGGTTCTCTCGGAGAGCGGCCGGGCAATCTTGCGGCGCGAGATCAGAATCCAGAGGTTCTTCCAACCATTCTATGGAGTTTCTAACAGTGTTCGGGACCGGCGGCCCCTCCTCGTCGCTCGTTGAAACGGCTAATTCCCGTCAATGATGAGAGTAAGTAAGGGAGAGCTGCGAGGACACTGGAAGTGTGGATGCCTCTAACTGTAGTCGATGAGGAGGCTCACGGAACCGCCGCGAAATACGAAATGATTCTGAATGAATCATGGAGACCCTCTCTTTCTCTTGCATTGGAAGCACAGATGCCATCGATAATCAGGAGAACCAACGAATTATTCGACGAGGGACCGAGGAGCGAGCTCAGAAGAACGGGGTTCCAAGAAGACTGCATGGATCGTTGCCAGACAGTGTGTGCAGAAACTTTCAGACTTTTGATATTCTTCGATTCGGCGAGTATCAACAGGCATTGCGGTTTCGCAGCTCCGAATCATCGGTAGAGCTTCGTTCCATCGGGCCCTCCGCAGCAGGACTTCTCATTGCAAAAATAATCAGGTGAATGGATCATGATTTGCGATAGTAACAGTCTTGTGAAGAATATCAGAACCCCCGCTGAGAGACGTCTATAAGTCGCTTCGAGATATCGATAGTTCACACGTACTCATTCGGGATGGAATTCCTGTCAGTGGAGGCCATTCGCGGGATGCCGTTGCACGGTCGGAGTCTGCTCCTCCTGGTGAACTTCTCCATCCTGGTATGCCCCCTCGAACCTTGGCGTTGTCAGTGACGTAGGATCGTTCAAACGTTGAAAGTTGTGTTTCTGGAGTTCAGGCGAAACCCCATCGGAATGTGGACGATCGAAAAGCTGATTCCACGAAATTCCAGTTCTCAGCCACACCCATGGGTAGATACACCTCGCTCGCCACACAGGCTCTACCCGTCATAATCGGCGGGTGTGAACTCTTGGGGTTGAGAGCAGTCAAACATATTCGGGGTTTCGGAGAGACGTTTCCGCGGGGTTTCGATGAACTCCTCTGATTCACTCCCACAGGTCGACCAGGGGGCGCTCCTGCTTGGGAGAGCTAGAGTCCGGTGAGGGTTTTCTTGAGAGGGCTCCGAGTCTGAGTGAGTACGCGATGTGCATCGAGTTGCTGCTCACTTTCTGTGGGGGTTCACAGAGTGTGCATCGTGTCGCAGTCACCTGTGTTTTCGAAACGACCTCGTTGGACGCTCGAGATGCATCTACTCGATCTCCCCCACGACATTCTGTGTCTCGTTGCCCGAGAGCTGGATACCGTCAGCTTGGCGACCTTCCAACGCTTGCATCCACGTCTCCTGGAAGCATCGAAAGATGTTCGCGACCTTTCCGTCAAGGCGGAGACCATCACAGGGGCGGTTTTGGACTCGCTCATCCTGAACGGCGACAGAGTGTGCTCGCTTGACCTCGAGAACTGCCGGTCGTCAGGTGACCTCATCCAGGAAGTCACCAAGAAGTGCCCAAGGACCACAGAGTTGAATTTGGTGAATTCGGCGCTGCAATACTCGAGATTTCTCGAAGTTCTCCAGCCACTCAAGGAGCTCACAACACTCAAGCTCACATTGACGGCCTCCGAAGACATCGTTTTGAGTGAAAGTCAACGCCAACTCTTCCGAAACGTTCGGACGCTCTACGTTGAGATCCGGCCTTATCATCCACCCATGGCGCTCTTGATCGATCTGATGAACGAATGTGATTCGCTTGAGAAGTGTCACATAAACATCGTCGGAGACGCCGCCTTCCCACACCGGAATGACGCCCTGCTACCGAGTCTGGAGGCGAAACGATGGACAACTCTGCACACTTTCATCTGCACGAGTTATCACTCGGAGAACCAGCGAGCTCGCGTGAAGCTTCTGGAATGCGTGTTTGCTGAGAACTCGAGTGAGGCAGTGCAGAGATGGCTCCGGAGTGACAGGAAGTGCTTCGTGTTCGAACGCGGATGCTTCAACGGCATTCCCGCCAATCCCGAAGCGGACGCCAACGAGGAGCGTCGAGTTTTGAAACGATACCTCGAGGTCGAGCTGACCGAAGACAACGATCAGGCAAGCCTCTTCGAAACCAAGTGGGGGAAGCCCACTTCGCTGCGCATCGTTGACCCCAGTCGGTCCCAAAACATATTGAGCTACCACGACTTGAACCGATGCTTGACCACCGCGCTGATCGAACTCGACTTCAGCAACTGCCACTGCGTGTTCGAGGACGCAACGAAGCTGGATCTGGCCAGCTTGGCCCCCTGCCTCGAAACCTTGGCGGTGCCACAGTGTTTCCTCTTCCCGACGTGGTTATCGTGCGGAATTAGACGGCGGTCCGATCTGCCGAAGGTGTTTCCAAACACGCTGTCGGGCCTCGACAAACTGAGGAAATTCATCGTCAAGGCGGAACGTCACAGGCCAGGCTGCGACGCCATGGGTTGCAACTGTGCCTCAGATTGGAATGCGTCCAAATGCTCGGGCTGCCGTGCGGCTCTTACGTCTATCAAGCTTCCCGCCTTGAAGCCTCTGGTGAGCCTCGAGGAGCTCACGCTGGACAACGTGTGGGCAATGAATGATTTGTACCGCAGCTTGGAGCATCCCAAGATACGCACAGTACGCTTGAACTTGAGGGACTGCAGCGAGGTGGAGGGCTTGGGCAGCTTCTTGAAGGCATGTCCTAGCTTGAGAAAGTTCCAGCTAAAAGTTGGTGAGACCGTCAATACCTTGACGGGAGTTCCACACGACTTCTGGAGGGACCTGGCAGACGGCCCCTGCTTGGACCAGCTGTGCCTTGAAGCCGACCGCCCGAGGAGTGTTTCGACGCCGGCTTTTCTCAGCTACGTAGGGCGCATCCTGGAAAAAACGAAGCTGTTCCACTTGCACAACCCCCGGCGAAGTGTGAGCGACTCGCTCGTGAGACGATTCTTCGGACTCAGAGCCCTCGAAGAGCATGGGCGGAAGGTTCTCGTTGCAGAAAAGCCCCCAGCCGAAAGGAATCCGGGGGATCGATCCGCGAGCGGGCGTTTTCCCGGACGCTTCCTCTGTTGTGGCGAGCCTCTGGTTGGCTATGTTAAACCAAGCGCCTGGGAATGATGTTGCTTCTGTTAGGTATTTGAGCTTCCTGAACTGTTCACGGCGTTTAATATAGATTGCGGGATATCATGAGTATGTCAAATGTTATTGCTGAATTTCACGATGTACAATGTTTAATCATCACTGACCTGTCCCTTACCTTCCGCTCGCTCCCCCTGAGATCCAGATGTACTTCAGTGTAAGACCAACCTTCCTAATCCACCGACCACAATAAATACACCTGATTGAGACCTTCACCACAACGCTTGAAATATTCATTGAGACGGTTCTGTGAGCAATGCCAGTCGTCATTCTGAAGTTTGTTCCGATACTCATCCTTGGTCGAAGGATCCTTACTTTATATAATTCGCTTCGTCGGTCTGTTGGTTTGTCAGTTTGTCCGTTCTTTTTCTGGAGGGGTGATTCCGAGACCAATCAGACCATTACTTTCCAACTCTGGAGAAGTGATTCCGGAACCAATCTGACCATACTTTTCAAAATTATAATGCTGACCCAGTGAAGAGAGAGAGAGAAGTGCCTCGATGGCAGGGAGCACCGTGCAACCGCGCGCAGCGCGGCCGACTCCAGTCGCCCGAAGGCCCGAAGGTCGGGTTATGTATACTGAGGATGAGGATCTCCAATGCAGCTTCGAATTCCATCGAGTCCAACCCCTGAAACCCCGACATCGCATGCACACAGAGAGAACAACGTTTGCACGCGAAATTCACGGCAATGCAGCAGCACTGCCTACACTGACTTTCTTTCTACGCCACTACGAATCAGTGATCATCTGCATTATGCGTGGAATATTTTCCGACAACTATTCGTTCGGATCATTCTCTAACCAGAGTAGTACATGAACGCTTGGGCTGCCCCTCTGCTGAACGTGAGAAATAATCGCTGACGCGATTTTGCTCGAAGGGGTTTTATTGCTTGTTCGCGCTCGATATTGCCATGATGGTTTGCACCAACTCGTAGAACTACATGCCGAGTCTACAGCGCGTGAGGAGAAGGACAGGGGTGGGCGTCAAGAGGGTCAAGCACCGGGAGTCTCGAGTAACAAACATCGACAAGAGACAGCTTTTTCCTCGGGACTCCCTCGACAGCAGAAGCGGTCAGGTGAGCTCCCAGCAGCTCAAGGTCACTGTTGTCGACGAGGACGGGCACTGGGGCAGCAGATCTCGGACCCCAGCGAAGTGTGTCAGACGCAGGGGTACGTCGTCCGAAAGAGTCGTCACCTTGAATTCGCCAAAATTGAGCTCCAACGGCGAAATCCCTCACTCTCTGAATGTCTGAGATGACTACGGGAATCGGACCCGCAAGCGTGCCGAAAGTTTATCCCTCCATATTCTCGAACTCGAAAAGCCTCCGGTTAGTCCGCAAAAAAGCTTTGAACTTCGAGAAAGATCGTTCTACTTCGACGGAGACTACACGAGCAGATTTGAGTCGCGAAAGTTTATAGATGTTGAGAATTAGCGTTGGGTTTGAAGCATGCGTGGAACACCTTGCATGGGCAGTGCGCAGGCGCGCAGCATTTCAATAAAAAGACCGCACAGAGAATGTGGTATTTTTCTTTTAGGCGGCTTGAAATGTGAACAAGCTTTTTCCCAACACGCCGATTCGGCGAGTTGACGGTAGGTAGAGGAGGTGGCGAGAGGAGGACAGGAAACGAAACTTAGCCGCGTTAGTTCCCCGGCACTGCTTCGCGTCTGCTTGCTGTCGGTCTGCTAGCCTCGCTACGCTCGCTCGCCAGGAACCTAACCTAACCTTACCCAATCCCCCGCATTTTTTCCGGGTCCGCTCGCTAGGGACCTTACCTATTCAGTCTCCGACACTGCTCCGCGACTGCTTGCTGTCGGTCTGCTCGCCAGGAAACCTAACCTCACCCAAATCCCCCGCATTGCCATCAGGCCACTTGCTGTCAGTCTGCTTGCTTGGCTCCGCGCGCTCGCCAGTTCGCGTCCCTTGTGTTGCTTACCGCGTCGCCTTCGGATCGACTCTGCCCCGCACTGACAGATATTTGCAGCACCGGCAATAGCCCGCCCTTATTCGCAGCTTCTGGCCGTAACAATAGGAATACCACAAGCGATATTTCGCTCCATCGGTGGACGATTGTACCGGCTGGCCTGGTACTGGCTGTATTAGCTGCTCCCGACGCCTCGTTCACGCTAATTGAATCGCAAAGAAGCAAAGCAGGGAAGAGCTCCCTCCGTGGTCGAGAACCGCAAGCTCGTGCGGTCCCGGTGTTAGTTTCGAAAAACCTTGCGGTTTCGAAACCGCGGTGCGAAACCGCTACAGGGCCCACCTGGCGCCCGACTGGAGATCCGCCGGGGAGCATAGTCACGGGCGGATGAGACCAAAGAGAGCGCTGAAGAAGAAAAATAATCTAAGAGAGTCGCCTGGCGCGGAAAGAGCTCGTTTCCCTCAGGAATGTCGGTGACAATTTCTTCGTTCATGGAGCACATTCCTCCATTATCAAGAAGAACCGTTTCGATGTTGATGTTGCTCTCGAATGCTCCTCGCTTCCCTGTGTCTCACGTTCTCTCGCTTGAAATACGCGATTCGTGGGAGCACTCCTGGGATCTCTATGGGTTCATTCGGAAGTGGCACGTGGAGAGTGACGAGTCCTCGCTTGTAGTTTCGATGTTGTTCTGGACGTAGTTGCGGTATCTCATGATGCTTCATGGCTCAACACGGGAACCGAGATCGGAAGTGCGAGTTGCAGTAGCGTTATATTCTCTAGAGGAAGATGACGGTCCTCATATTCCTGAATCACGGATTCCGTCCATATGTCCGTACTGTCATCAGGCGAATTCTTGGCGTCCCGTGTTGATTTCCGCTCACGAGCTTTGTATCTCTCATGTGGGAGCATTGTGAGACTCATAACTGTGATCCGTGAGACCCACCTCATGCTGGCTGCCGCAGGAGGTACCGAGCTGCTTCTGGGGCTAGCATTTCGACACTATCGGGAATTTCGAACGTTGAGCTGAGTTTTATCGAATTCTGGTTCCATTTCTATGTATCATCGTTAGTTCTCGACGCAATTGAATCGCCTCGATCGGATTTGTTGACATATTCGACAACGTGGGTGGCACCGGTATACGGATCGAGTATGCTTTGCAGATCAATTTTCGCAGCCAAGATTAGCCAAGAAATCTTGGATCGCGTCGTAGGCTTTTGTCTATGGTTATATACGTGCGCTCACTACATCGTCCTTAGGAAGATCCCGCCGTTGTCCCTCTATACATATGCAAAGGCATCAGTACTCTCGTTTGAACCATAAGCCAACAGTGAATATTGACGCAGCCGTTCTTTTCGCCTCGTTTTGTACAGGTGTGAATGTGAGTTTGATCTTGTATCATACTCTGTTCCGATAAATCGTTTTTTTTCAGAGTGAGAACGTTCTGATCGAATACTTCGAGGGGCCAGTCTGGGTTTGCGTCGTCATTCGAGGGACGAAATTTGTCCGCTTTTGAAGCCGTACAACTTCGGTTCTGGTGGTATTCTCCTGACGAGCGTAAATGAGTCTGCAGCATTCATTTGTCTACCCCCTTGGGAAAGCTCCTGCTGTAGAGATAATTGCAGATTTCATGCATTCACTCCAGAAAGTGTGTAAGTTGACTCGTAGTGATGCACGGTGTTTCATCGGACTTGAGATTGAGCGAGATCGCGTACGAAATACTCTGAAGATTCATCAACGAGGTTACCTGACGAAAGTTCTGGAAAGATTCTCGATGAGCACTTGGAATCCAGTTAGTACCCCTGCTATTGTGGACCAGAAACGGACACGAAACCAGGACGAAGGAGGAAAACTTTTGAAGGCGTACGACGCACAATATCGGGAGGTCATAGGCTGCCTTCTGTACGCTTCAATTGGCACGAGGCCAGAGGTTGCGCACATCGTGAACCAGTTGTCTCAATTTCTCCAGTCGCCCTCACGAGAGCATTGGGTTTGAGCATGCGTGGAACACCTTGCATGGGCAGTGCGCAGGCGCGCAGCATTTCAATAGAAAGACCGCACAGAGAATGTCTCTGTGACTCGTTGTTTCGTAGTCGACCAATACTGTCGTTCATTCGAGCTCCAGTTTACATGGTCTATGTGTCAACGTAGCTCTAGTCGAAGGTCCTTCATTCCATAGCTCTCTTCAGGTTATGCCCTCTCTTCAATAGACAGTATGATTCTAAATCGCTTCAATGATCGCCTCGCTGAGAGAGCTGTTGTGATCTGAAGTTGTTCCCGAAAACTGCTGAAGTTCCCCCTCGGACATTCCTTAACCGTGGACTTCTGTTGCTAAAAGCTCCGGACATGCTGCTTATGGTTGCGAGATCTGTTTTCAGCGAAGACTTCTCGAACACTTCCGTAGCTCCTGGAATTGAAGTTGCCTCGTCGGCGTCAATGTGGTGGCTAATAATGTTCTTGAGCTTTTCGAAATGACCGCATAGTGAACAGCGGCCCGGATCCAAGTCCCCTAACGCGTGACAATCGGAACGATAACGAGGGAACGTCAAGAGCGGCTTTGAAGGCTTGAACTCTAAATGGCCTTACTCGACCTTCGTTGCCATACTCGCACTTATAATCTCGGATCGGGATCATTCTTATGGTTGTGTACTCTACTCTGACTCGGGAGCGTGAAGTTCACATTCACACATCGTGTGGTCCTTTGCGAAAATGAGGTTTAGGCCTACGTATTGGAACTCGGTTCCGCTTGGGTGTCGCGCGAAGTGCTCGTTCATCGGCAACAATCTCGCACAGGCGAAGAGGGTTTGGTTCTCTCGGAGAGCGGCCGGGCAATCTTGCGGCGCGAGATCAGAATCCAGAGGTTCTTCCAACCATTCTATGGAGTTTCTAACAGTGTTCGGGACCGGCGGCCCCTCCTCGTCGCTCGTTGAAACGGCTAATTCCCGTCAATGATGAGAGTAAGTAAGGGAGAGCTGCGAGGACACTGGAAGTGTGGATGCCTCTAACTGTAGTCGATGAGGAGGCTCACGGAACCGCCGCGAAATACGAAATGATTCTGAATGAATCATGGAGACCCTCTCTTTCTCTTGCATTGGAAGCACAGATGCCATCGATAATCAGGAGAACCAACGAATTATTCGACGAGGGACCGAGGAGCGAGCTCAGAAGAACGGGGTTCCAAGAAGACTGCATGGATCGTTGCCAGACAGTGTGTGCAGAAACTTTCAGACTTTTGATATTCTTCGATTCGGCGAGTATCAACAGGCATTGCGGTTTCGCAGCTCCGAATCATCGGTAGAGCTTCGTTCCATCGGGCCCTCCGCAGCAGGACTTCTCATTGCAAAAATAATCAGGTGAATGGATCATGATTTGCGATAGTAACAGTCTTGTGAAGAATATCAGAACCCCCGCTGAGAGACGTCTATAAGTCGCTTCGAGATATCGATAGTTCACACGTACTCATTCGGGATGGAATTCCTGTCAGTGGAGGCCATTCGCGGATGCCGTTGCACGGTCGGAGTCTGCTCCTCCTGTGAACTTCTCCATCCTGGTATGCCCCCTCGAACCTTGGCGTTGTCAGTGACGTAGGATCGTTCAAACGTTGAAAGTTGTGTTTCTGGAGTTCAGGCGAAACCCCATCGGAATGTGGACGATCGAAAAGCTGATTCCACGAAATTCCAGTTCTCAGCCACACCCATGGGTAGATACACCTCGCTCGCCACACAGGCTCTACCCGTCATAATCGGCGGGTGTGAACTCTTGGGGTTGAGAGCAGTCAAACATATTCGGGGTTTCGGAGAGACGTTTCCGCGGGGTTTCGATGAACTCCTCTGATTCACTCCCACAGGTCGACCAGGGGGCGCTCCTGCTTGGGAGAGCTAGAGTCCGGTGAGGGTTTCTTGAGAGGGCTCCGAGTCTGAGTGAGTACGCGATGTGCATCGAGTTGCTGCTCACTTTCTGTGGGGGTTCACAGAGTGTGCATCGTGTCGCAGTCACCTGTGTTTTCGAAACGACCTCGTTGGACGCTCGAGATGCATCTACTCGATCTCCCCCACGACATTCTGTGTCTCGTTGCCCGAGAGCTGGATACCGTCAGCTTGGCGACCTTCCAACGCTTGCATCCACGTCTCCTGGAAGCATCGAAAGATGTTCGCGACCTTTCCGTCAAGGCGGAGAACCATCACAGGGGCGGTTTTGGACTCGCTCATCCTGAACGGCGACAGAGTGTGCTCGCTTGACCTCGAGAACTGCCGGTCGTCAGGTGACCTCATCCAGGAAGTCACCAAGAAGTGCCCAAGGACCACAGAGTTGAATTTGGTGAATTCGGCGCTGCAATACTCGAGATTTCTCGAAGTTCTCCAGCCACTCAAGGAGCTCACAACACTCAAGCTCACATTGACGGCCTCCGAAGACATCGTTTTGAGTGAAAGTCAACGCCAACTCTTCCGAAACGTTCGGACGCTCTACGTTGAGATCCGGCCTTATCATCCACCCATGGCGCTCTTGATCGATCTGATGAACGAATGTGATTCGCTTGAGAAGTGTCACATAAACATCGTCGGAGACGCCGCCTTCCCACACCGGAATGACGCCCTGCTACCGAGTCTGGAGGCGAAACGATGGACAACTCTGCACACTTTCATCTGCACGAGTTATCACTCGGAGAACCAGCGAGCTCGCGTGAAGCTTCTGGAATGCGTGTTTGCTGAGAACTCGAGTGAGGCAGTGCAGAGATGGCTCCGGAGTGACAGGAAGTGCTTCGTGTTCGAACGCGGATGCTTCAACGGCATTCCCGCCAATCCCGAAGCGGACGCCAACGAGGAGCGTCGAGTTTTGAAACGATACCTCGAGGTCGAGCTGACCGAAGGACAACGATCAGGCAAGCCTCTTCGAACCAAGTGGGGGAAGCCCACTTCGCTGCGCATCGTTGACCCCAGTCGGTCCCAAAACATATTGAGCTACCACGACTTGAACCGATGCTTGACCACCGCGCTGATCGAACTCGACTTCAGCAACTGCCACTGCGTGTTCGAGGACGCAACGAAGCTGGATCTGGCCAGCTTGGCCCCCTGCTCGAAACCTTGGCGGTGCCACAGTGTTTCCTCTTCCCGACGTGGTTATCGTGCGGAATTAGACGGCGGTCCGATCTGCCGAAGGTGTTTCCAAACACGCTGTCGGGCCTCGACAAACTGAGGAAATTCATCGTCAAGGCGGAACGTCACAGGCCAGGCTGCGACGCCATGGGTTGCAACTGTGCCTCAGATTGGAATGCGTCCAAATGCTCGGGCTGCCGTGCGGCTCTTACGTCTATCAAGCTTCCCGCCTTGAAGCCTCTGGTGAGCTCGAGGAGCTCACGCTGGACAACGTGTGGGCAATGAATGATTTGTACCGCAGCTTGGAGCATCCCAAGATACGCACAGTACGCTTGAACTTGAGGGACTGCAGCGAGGTGGAAGGGCTTGGGCAGCTTCTTGAAGGCATGTCCTAGCTTGAGAAGTTCCAGCTAAAAGTTGGTGAGACCGTCATACCTTGACGGGACTTCCACACGACTTCTGGAGGACCTGGCAGACGGCCCCTGCTTGGACTCAGCTGTGCCTTGAAGCCGACCGCCCGAGGAGTGTTTCGACGCCGGTTTTTCTCAGCTACGTAGGGCGCATCCTGGAAAAAACGAAGCTGTTCCACTTGCACAACCCTCGGCGAAGTGTGAGCGACTCGCTCGTGAGACGATTCTTCGGACTCAGAGCCCTCGAAGAGCATGGGCGGACGGTTCTCGTTGCAGAAAAGCCCCCAGCCGAAAGGAATCCGGGGGATCGATCCGCGAGCGGGGCGTTTTCCCGGACGCTTCCTCTGTTGTGGCGAGCCTCTGGTTGGCTATGTTAAACCAAGCGCCTGGGAATGATGTTGCTTCTGTTAGGTATTTGAGCTTCCTAAACTGTTCACGGCGTTTAATATAGATTGCGGGATATCATGAGTATGTCAAATGTTATTGCTGAATTTCACGATGTACAATGTTTAATCATCACTGACCTGTCCCTTACCTCCGCTCGCTCCCCTGAGATCCAGATGTACTTCAGTGTAAGACCAACCTCCTAATCCACCGACCACAATAAATACACCTGATTGAGAACCTTCACCACAACGCTTGAAATATTCATTGAGACGGTTCTGTGAGCAATGCCAGTCGTCATTCTGAAGTTTGTTCCGATACTCATCCCTTGGTCGAAGGATCCTTACTTATATAATTCGCTTCGTCGGTCTGTTGGTTTGTCAGTTTGTCCGTTCTTTTTCTGGAGGGGTGATTCCGAGACCAATCAGACCATTACTTTCCAACTCTGGAGAAGTGATTCCGGAACCAATCTGACCATACTTTTCAAAACTATAATGCTGACCCAGTGAAGAGAGAGAGAGAAGTGCCTCGATGGCAGGGAGCACCGTGCAACCGCGCGCAGCGCGGGCCGACTCCAGTCGCCCGAAGGCCCGAAGGTTCGGGTTATGTATACTGAGGATGAGGATCTCCAATGCAGCTTCGAATTCCATCGAGTCCAACCCCTGAAACCCCGACATCGCATGCACACAGAGAGAACAACGTTTGCACGCGAAATTCACGGCAATGCAGCAGCACTGCCTACACTGACTTTCTTTCTACGCCACACGAATCAGTGATCATCTGCATTATGCGTGGATATTTTTCCGACACTATTCGTTCGGATCATTCTCTAACCAGAGTAGTACATGAACGCTTGGGCTGCCCCTCTGCTGAACGTGAGAAATAATCGCTGACGCGATTTGCTCGAAGGGGTTTTATTGCTTGTTCGCGCTCGATATGCCTTGATGGTTTGCCCAACTCGTAGAACTACATGCCGAGTCTACAGCGCGTGAGGAGAAGGACAGGGTGGGCGTCAAAAGGTTCAAGCACCGGGAGTCTCGAGTAACAAACATCGACAAGAACAGCTTTTCCCTCGGGACTCCCTCGACAGCAGAACGGTCAGGTGAGCTCCCAGCAGCTCAAGGTCACTGTTGTCGACGAGGCGGGCACTGGCAGATCTCGGACCCCAGCGACGTGTGTCAGACGCAGGGTACGTCGTCCGAAGAGTCGTCACCTTGATTCGCCAAATTGAGCTCCAACGGCGAAATCCCTCACTCTCTGAATGTCTGAGATGACTTACGGGAATCGGACCCGCAAGCGTGCCGAAAGTTTATCCCTCCATATTCTCGAACTCGAAAGCCTCCGGTTAGTCCGCAAAAAAGCTTTGAACTTCGAGAAAGATCGTTCTACTTCGACGGAGACTACACGAGCAGATTTGAGTCGCGGAAAGTTTATAGATGTTGAGAATTAGCGTTGGGTTAGAGCATGCGTGGAACACCTTGCATGGGCAGTGCGCAGGCGCGCAGCATTTCAATAAAAGACCGCACAGAGAATGTGGTATTTTCTTTAGGCGGCTTGAAATGTGAACAAGCTTTTTCCAACACGCCGGATTCGGCGAGTTGACGTAGGTAGGGGAGGTTGCGAGAGGAGGACAGGAAACGAAACTTAGCCGCGTAGTTCCCCGGCACTGCTTCGCGTCTGCTTGCTGTCGGTCTGCTAGCCTCGCTACGCTCGCTCGCCAGGAACCTAACCTAACCTTACCCAATCCCCCGCATTTTTTCCGGGTCCGCCGCTAGGGACCTTACCTATTCAGTCTCCGACACTGCTCCGCGACTGCTTGCTGTCGGTCTGCTCGCCAGAAACCTAACCTCACCCAAATCCCCGCATTGCCATCAGGGCCACTTGCTGTCAGTCTGCTTGCTTGCTCCGCGCGCTGCGCCAGTTCGCGTCCCTTGTGTTGCTTACCGCGTCGCCTTCGGATCGACTCTGCCCCGCACTGAGCAGATATTTGCAGCACCGGAATAGCCGCCCTTATTCGCAGCTTTCTGGCCGTAAGAATAGGAATACCACAAGCTATATTCGCTCCATCGGTGGACGATTGTACCGGCTGGCCTGGGACTGGCTGTATTAGCTGCTCCCGACGCCTCGTTCACGCTAATTGAATCGCAAAGAAGCAAAGCAGGGAAGAGCTCTCCCTCCGTGGTCGAGAACCGCAAGCTCGTGCGGTCCGGTGTTAGTTTCGAAAACCTGCGGTTTCGAAACCGCGGTGCGAAACCGCTACAGGGCCCACTGGCGCCCGACTGGAGACTCCGCCGGGGAGCATAGTCACGGGCGGATGAGACCAAAGAGAGCGCTGAAGAAGAAAAATAATCTAAGAGAGTCGCCTGGCGCGGAAAAGAGCTCGGTTCCCTCCGGAATGTTCGGTGACAATTTCTTCGTTCATGGAGCACATTCCTCCATTATCAAGAAGAACCGTTTTCGATGTTGATGTTCTCTCGAATGCTCCTCGCTTCCCTGTGGTCTCACGTCTCTCGCTTGAAATACGCGATTCGTGGGAGCACTCCTGGTATCTCTATGGGTTCATTCGGAAGTGGCACCGTGGAGAGTGACGAGTCCTCGCTTGTAGTTTTCGATGTTGTTCTGGACGTAGTTGCGGTAATCTCATGATGCTTCATGGCTCACACGGGAACCGAGTCGGAAGTGCGAGTTGCTAGAGCGTTAATTCTCTAGAGGAAGTGACGGTCTCTCATTTCCTGAATCACGAGTTCCGTCCATATGTCCGTACTGTCATCAGGCGAATTCTTGGCGTCCCGTGTTGATTTCCGCTCACGAGCTTTGTATCTCTCATGTGGGAGCATTGTGAGACTCATAACTGTGATCCGGAGACCCACCTCATGCTGGCTGCCGCAGGAGGTACCGAGCGCTTCTGGGGCTAGCATTTCGACACTATCGGAATTTTCGAACGTTGAGCTGAGTTTTATCGAATTCTGGTTCCATTTCTATGGTATCATCGTAGTTCTCGACGCAATTGAATCGCCTCGATCGGATTTGTTGACATATTCGACAACGTGGGGGGGCACCGGTATACGGATCGAGTATGCTTTGCAGATCAATTTTCGCAGCCAAGATAGCAAGAAATCTTGGATCGCGTCGTAGGCTTTTGTCTATGGTTATATACGTGCGCTCACTACATCGTCCCTTAGGAAGATCCCGCCGTTGTCCCTCTATACATATGCAAAGGCATCAGTACTCTCGTTTTGAACCATTAAGCCAACAGT
This sequence comes from Phytoseiulus persimilis, assembly GCA_037576195.1. Taxonomy (NCBI): domain Eukaryota; kingdom Metazoa; phylum Arthropoda; class Arachnida; order Mesostigmata; family Phytoseiidae; genus Phytoseiulus; species Phytoseiulus persimilis. Next base: position 5,692,400 of record CM075104.1, read on the forward strand.
GAATATTGACGCAGCCGTTTCTTTTCGCCTCGTTTTGTACAGGTGTGAATGGGAGTTTGATCTTGTATCATACCTCTGTTCCGATAAATCGTTTTTTTTCAGAGTGAGAACGTTCTGATCGAATACTTCGAGGGGCCAGTCTGGGTTTGCGTCGTCATTCGAGGGACGAAAGTTGTCCGCTTTTGAAGCCGTACAACTTCGGTTCTGGTGGTATTCTCCTGACGAGCGTAATGATCTGCACGCATTCATTTGTCTACCCCCTTGGAAAGCTCCTGCTGTAGAGATAATTGCAGATTTCATGCATTCACTCCAGAAAGTGTGTAAGTTGACCGTAGTGATGCACGGTGTTTCATCGGACTTGAGATTGAGCGAGATCGCGTACGAAATACTCTGAAGATTCATCAACGAGGTTACCTGACGAAAGTTCTGGAAAGATTCTCGATGAGCACTTGGAATCCAGTTAGTACCCCTGCTATTGTGGACCAGAAACGGACACGAAACCAGGACGAAGGAGGAAAACTTTTGAAGGCGTACGACGCACAATATCGGGAGGTCATAGGCTGCCTTCTGTACGCTTCAATTGGCACGAGGCCAGAGGTTGCGCACATCGTGAACCAGTTTGTCTCATTTCTCCAGTCGCCCTCACGAGAGCATTGGGTTTGAGCATGCGTGGAACACCTTGCATGGGCAGTGCGCAGGCGCGCAGCATTTCAATAGAAAGACCGCACAGAGAATGTCTCTGTGACTCGTTGTTTCGTAGGTCGACCACTACTGTCGTTCATTCGAGCTCCAGTTTACATGGTCTATGTGTGTCAACGTAGCTCTAGTCGAAGGTCCTTCATTCCATAGCTCTCTTCAGGTTATGCCCTCTCTTCAATAGACAGTATGATTCTAATCGCTTCAATGATCGCCTCGCTGAGAGAGCTGTTGTGATCTGAAGTTGTTCCCGAAAACTGCTGAAGTTCCCCCTCGGACCATTCCTAACCGTGGACTTCTGTTGCTAAAAGCTCCGGACATGCTGCTTATGGTTGCGAGATCTGTTTTCAGCGAAGAACTTCTCGAACACTTCCGTAGCTCCTGGAATTGAAGTTGCCTCGTCGGCGTCAATGTGGTGGCTAAGAATGTTCTTGAGCTTTCGAAATGAACCGCATAGTGACAGCGGCCCGGATCCAAGTCCCCTAACGCGTGACAATCGGGAAGCGATAACGAGGGAACGTCAAGAGCGGCTTTGAAGGCTTGAACTCTAAATGGCCTTACTCGACCTTCGTTGCCATACTCGCACTTATAATCTCGGATCGGGATCATTCTTATGTTGTGTACGTCTACTCTGACTCGGGAGCGTGAAGTTCAACATTCACACTCGTGGTGGGCTCCCTTATGCTGAAATGAGGTTTTAGCGCTACGTATGGCAACCTCGGTTCCGCTTGGGTTGTGTCGACCGAAGTGCTCGTTCCATCGGCAACAAAATCTCGCACAGGCGGACAGAGGGTTTTGGGTTCTCGCGAGAAGCGGCCCGGGCAATCGTGCCGGCGCGAGATCAGAATCCAGAGGTTCCTTTCCAACCATTCTATGGAGTTTCTAACAGTGTTCGGGAGCCGGCGGCCCCTCCTCGTCGCTCGTTGAAACGGCTAATTCCCGTCAATGAGGAGAGTAAGTAAGGGAGAGCTGCGAGGACACTGGAAGTGTGGATGCCTCTAACTGTAGTCGATGAGGAGGCTCACGGAACCGCCGCGAATACGAAATGATTCTGAATGAATCATGGAGACCCTCTCTTTCTCTTGCATTGGAAGCACAGATGCCAATCGATAATCAGGAGAACCAACGAATTACTTCGACGAGGGACCGAGGAGCGAGCTCAGAAGAACGGGGTTCCAAGAAGACGGCATGGATCGTTGCCAGCAGTGGTGTGCAAGAAACTTTCAGACTTTTGATATTCCTTTCGATTCGGCGAGTATCAACAGGCATTGCGGTTTCGCAGCTCCGAATCATCGGTAGAAGCTTCGTTCCATCGGGCCCTCCGCAGCAGGACTTCTCATTGCAAAAATAATCAGGTGAATGGATCATGATTTGCGATAGTAACAGTCTGTGAAGAATATCAGAACCCCCGCTGAGAGACGTCTATAGTCGCTTCGAGATATCGATAGTTCACACTTACTCATTGGGATGGAATTCCTGGTCAGTGGAGCCATTCGCGGGATGCCGTTGCACGGTCGGAGTCTGCTCCTCCTGTGACTTCTCCTCCTGGTATGCCCCCTCGAACCTTGGCGTTGTCAGTGACGTAGATCGTTAAACAACTTGAAAGTTGTTGTTTCTGGAGTTCGGCGAAACCCCATCGGAATGTGGACGATCGAAAACTGATTCCACCGAAATTCAGTTCTCAGCCACACCCCTGGGTAATACACTCGCTCGCCACACAGGCTCTACCCGTCATAAGGCGGGTGTGAACTCTTGGGTTGAGAGCAGTTCAAACATATTCGGGGTTTCGGAGAGACTTTCCGCGGGGTTTCGATGAACTCCTCTGATTCACTCCCACAGGTCGACCATGGGGCGCTCCGCTTGGGAGAGCTAGAGTCCGGTGAGTTTTTCTTGAGAGGGCTCCGAGTCTGAGTATACGCGATGGTCGAGTTGCTGCTCACTTTCTGTGGGGTCACAGAGTGGCATCGTGTCGCAGTCACCTGTGTTTTTCGAAACGACCTCGTTGACGCTCGAGATGCACTACTCGATCTCCCCCCGACATTCTGTGTCTCGTTGCCCGAGAGCTGGATACCGTCAGCTTGGCGACCTTCCAACGCTTGCATCCACGTCTCCTGGAAGCACGAAAGATGTTCGCGACCTTTTCCGTCAGGCTAGACCATCACAGGGGCGGTTTTGGACTCGCTCATCCTGAACGGCGACAGAGTGTGCTCGCTTGACCTCGAGAACTGCCGGTCGTCAGTGACCTCATCCAGGAAGTTCCCCAAAGTGCCCAAGGACCACAGAGTTGAATTTGGTGAATTCGGCGCTGCAATACTCGAGATTTCTCGAAGTTCTCCAGCCACTCAAGGAGCTCACAACACTCAAGCCACATTGACGCCTCCGAAGACATCGTTTTGAGTGAAAGTCAACGCCACTCTTCCGAAACGTTCGACGCTCTACGTTGAGATCCGGCCTTATCATCCACCCATGGCGCTCTTGATCGATCTGATGAACGAATGTGATTCGCTTGAAATGTCACATAAACATCGTCGAGACGCCGCCTTCCCACACCGGAATGCGCCCTGCTACCGAGTCTGGAGGCGAAACGATGGACAACTCTGCACACTTTCATCTGCACAGTTATCACTCGGAAACCAGCGAGCTCGCGTGAATCTTCTGGAATGCGTGTTTGCTGAGACTCGAGTGAGGCGTGCAGAGATGGCTCCGGAGTGACAGGAGTGCTTCGTGTTCGAACGCGGATGCTTCACGGCGATCCCGCCAATCCCGAGCGACGCCACGAGGAGCGTCGAGTTTGTGAACGATACCTCGAGGTCGAGCTGACCGAAGACAACGATCAGGCAAGCCTCTTCGAAACCAAGTGGGGAAGAGCCCACTCGCTGCGCACGTTGACCCCGTCGGTCCCAAAACATATTGAGCTACCACACTTGAACCGATGCTTGACCACCGCGCTGATCGAACTCGACTTCAGCAACGCCACTGCGTGTTCGAGGACGCAACGAAGCTGGATCTGGCCAGCTTGGCCCCCTGCCTCGAACCTGGCTGTGCCACAGTGTTTTCCTCTTCCCACGTGGTTATCGTGCGGAATTAGAACGGCGGTCCGATCTGCCGAAGGTGTTTCCAAACACCTGTCGTGCCTCGACAAACTGAGGAAATGCATCGTCAAGGCGGAACGTCACAGGCCAGGCTGCGACGGCCATGGGTTTGCAACTGTGCCTCAGATTGGAATGCGTCCAAATGCTCGGGCTGCCGTGCGGCTCTTACGGTCTATCAAGCTTCCCGCCTTGAGCCTCTGGTGAGCCTCGAGAGCTCACGCTGGACAACGTGTGGGCAATGAATGATTTGTACCGCAGCTTGGAGCATCCCAGATACGCACAGTACGCTTGAACTTAGGGACTGCAGCGAGTTGGAGAGCTTGGGCAGCTTCTTGAAGGCATGTCCTAGCTTGAGAAAGTTCCAGCTAAAAGTTGGTGAGGACCGTCAATACCATTGACGGACTTCCACACGACTTCTGAGGGACCTGGCAGACGGCCCCCTGCTTGGATCAGCTGTCCTTGAAGCCGACCGCCGAGGAGTGTTTCGACGCCGGTTTTTCTCAGCTACGTAGGGCGCATCCTGGAAAAAACGAAGCTTTCCACTTGCACAACCCTCGGGCGAAGTGTGAGCGACTCGCTCGTGAGACGATTCGTCGGACTCAGAGCCCTCGAAGAGCATGGGCGGACGGTTCTCGTTGCAGAAAAGCCCCAGCCGAAAGGAATCCGGGGATCGATCCGCGAGCGGGGCGTTTTCCCCGGACGCTTCCTCTGTTGTGGCGAGCCCTCTGGTTGGCTATGTTAAACCAAGCGCCTGGGAATGATGTTGCTTCTGTTAGGTATTGTGAGCTTCCTAAACTGTTCACCGGCGTTTAATATGATTGCGGGATAGCATGAGTATGTCAAATGTTATTGCTGATTTCACGATGTACAATGTTAATCATCACTGACCTGTCCCTTACCTTCCGCTCGCTCCCCCTGAGATCCAGATGTACTTCAGTGTAAGACCAGCCTTCCTAATCCACCGACACAATAAATACACCTGATTGAGACCTTCACCACAACGCTTGAAATATTCATTGAGACTGTTCTGTGAGCAATGCCAGTCGTCATTCTGAAGTTTGTTCCGATACTCATCCTTGGTCGAAGGATCCTTACTTTATATAATTCGCTTCGTCGGTCTGTTGGTTTGTCAGTCTGTCCGTTCTTTTTCTGGAGGGGTGATTCCGAGACCAATCAGACCATTACTTTCCAACTCTGGAGAAGTGATTCCGGAACCAATCTGACCATACTTTTCAAAATTATAATGCTGACCCAGTGAAGAGAGAGAGAGAAGTGCCTCGATGGCAGGGAGCACCGTGCAACCGCGCGCAGCGCGGCCGACTCCAGTCGCCCGAAGGTCGGGTTATGTATACTGAGGATGAGGATCTCCAATGCAGCTTCGAATTCCATCGAGTCCAACCCCTGAAACCCCGACATCGCATGCACACAGAGAGAACAACGTTTGCACGCGAAATTCACGGCAATGCAGCAGCACTGCCTACACTGACTTTTTTTCTACGCCACACGAATCAGTGATCATCTGCATTATGCGTGGAATATTTTCCGACAACTATTCGTTCGGATCATTCTCTAACCAGAGTAGTACATGAACGCTTGGGCTGCCCCTCTGCTGAACGTGAGAAATAATCGCTGACGCGATTTTGCTCGAAGGGGTTTTATTGCTTGTTCGCGCTCGATATTGCCATGATGGTTTGCACCAACTCGTAGAACTACATGCCGAGTCTACAGCGCGTGAGGAGAAGGACAGGGTGGGCGTCAAAAGGGTCAAGCACCGGGAGTCTCGAGTAACAAACATCGACAAGAGACAGCTTTTCCCTCGGGACTCCCTCGACAGCAGAAGCGGTCAGGTGAGCTCCCAGCAGCTCAAGGTCACTGTTGTCGACGAGGCGGGCACTGGGCAGCAGATCTCGGACCCCAGCGAAGTGTGTCAGACGCAGGGGTACGTCGTCCGGAAGAGTCGTCACCTTGAATTCGCCAAAATTGAGCTCCAACGGCGAAATCCCTCACTCTCTGAATGTCTGAGATGACTACGGGAATCGGACCCGCAAGCGTGCCGAAAGTTTATCCCTCCATATTCTCGAACTCGAAAAGCCTCCGGTTAGTCCGCAAAAAAGCTTCGAACTTCGAGAAAGATCGTTCTACTTCGACGGAGACTACACGAGCAGATTTGAGTCGCGAAAGTTTATAGATGTTGAGAATTAGCGTTGGGTTTGAGCATGCGTGGAACACCTTGCATGGGCAGTGCGCAGGCGCGCAGCATTTCGATAAAAAGACCGCACAGAGAATGTGGTATTTTTCTTTTAGGCGGCTTGAAATGTGAACAAGCTTTTTCCCAACACGCCGATTCGGCGAGTTGACGGTAGGTAGAGGAGGTGGCGAGAGGAGGACAGGAAACGAAACTTAGCCGCGTTAGTTCCCCGGCACTGCTTCGCGTCTGCTTGCTGTCGGTCTGCTAGCCTCGCTACGTTCGCTCGCCAGGAACCTAACCTAACCTTACCCAATCCCCCGCATTTTTTCCGGGTCCGCTCGCTAGGGACCTTACCTATTCAGTCTCCGACACTGCTCCGCGACTGCTTGCTGTCGGTCTGCTCGCCAGAAACCTAACCTCACCCAAATCCCCCGCATTGCCATCAGGCCACTTGCTGTCAGTCTGCTTGCTTGGCTCCGCGCGCTCGCCAGTTCGCGTCCCTTGTGTTGCTTACCGCGTCGCCTTCGGATCGACTCTGCCCCGCACTGACAGATATTTGCAGCACCGGCAATAGCCCGCCCTTATTCGCAGCTTCTGGCCGTAACAATAGGAATACCACAAGCGATATTTCGCTCCATCGGTGGACGATTGTACCGGCTGGCCTGGTACTGGCTGTATTAGCTGCTCCCGACGCCTCGTTCACGCTAATTGAATCGCAAAGAAGCAAAGCAGGGAAGAGCTCCCTCCGTGGTCGAGAACCGCAAGCTCGTGCGGTCCCGGTGTTAGTTTCGAAAAACCTTGCGGTTTCGAAACCGCGGTGCGAAACCGCTACAGGGCCCACCTGGCGCCCGACTGGAGATCCGCCGGGGAGCATAGTCACGGGCGGATGAGACCAAAGAGAGCGCTGAAGAAGAAAAATAATCTAAGAGAGTCGCCTCGGCGCGGAAAGAGCTCGTTTCCCTCAGGAATGTCGGTGACAATTTCTTCGTTCATGGAGCACATTCCTCCATTATCAAGAAGAACCGTTTCGATGTTGATGTTGCTCTCGAATGCTCCTCGCTTCCCTGTGTCTCACGTTCTCTCGCTTGAAATACGCGATTCGTGGGAGCACTCCTGGGATCTCTATGGGTTCATTCGGAAGTGGCACGTGGAGAGTGACGAGTCCTCGCTTGTAGTTTTCGATGTTGTTCTGGACGTAGTTGCGGTATCTCATGATGCTTCATGGCTCAACACGGGAACCGAGATCGGAAGTGCGAGTTGCAGTAGCGTTATATTCTCTAGAGGAAGATGACGGTCCTCATATTCCTGAATCACGGATTCCGTCCATATGTCCGTACTGTCATCAGGCGAATTCTTGGCGTCCCGTGTTGATTTCCGCTCACGAGCTTTGTATCTCTCATGTGGGAGCATTGTGAGACTCATAACTGTGATCCGTGAGACCCACCTCATGCTGGCTGCCGCAGGAGGTACCGAGCTGCTTCTGGGGCTAGCATTTCGACACTATCGGGAATTTCGAACGTTGAGCTGAGTTTTATCGAATTCTGGTTCCATTTCTATGTATCATCGTTAGTTCTCGACGCAATTGAATCGCCTCGATCGGATTTGTTGACATATTCGACAACGTGGGTGGCACCGGTATACGGATCGAGTATGCTTTGCAGATCAATTTTCGCAGCCAAGATTAGCCAAGAAATCTTGGATCGCGTCGTAGGCTTTTGTCTATGGTTATATACGTGCGTTCACTACATCGTCCTAAGGAAGATCCCGCCGTTGTCCCTCTATACATATGCAAAGGCATCAGTACTCTCGTTTGAACCATGAGCCAACAGTGAATATTGACGCAGCCGTTCTTTTCGCCTCGTTTTGTACAGGTGTGAATGTGAGTTTGATCTTGTATCATACTCTGTTCCGATAAATCGTTTTTTTTTCAGAGTGAGAACGTTCTGATCGAATACTTCGAGGGGCCAGTCTGGGTTTGCGTCGTCATTCGAGGGACGAAATTTGTCCGCTTTTGAAGCCGTACAACTTCGGTTCTGGTGGTATTCTCCTGACGAGCGTAAATGAGTCTGCAGCATTCATTTGTCTACCCCCTTGGGAAAGCTCCTGCTGTAGAGATAATTGCAGATTTCATGCATTCACTCCAGAAAGTGTGTAAGTTGACTCGTAGTGATGCACGGTGTTTCATCGGACTTGAGATTGAGCGAGATCGCGTACGAAATACTCTGAAGATTCATCAACGAGGTTACCTGACGAAAGTTCTGGAAAGATTCTCGATGAGCACTTGGAATCCAGTTAGTACCCCTGCTATTGTGGACCAGAAACGGACACGAAACCAGGACGAAGGAGGAAAACTTTTGAAGGCGTACGACGCACAATATCGGGAGGTCATAGGCTGCCTTCTGTACGCTTCAATTGGCACGAGGCCAGAGGTTGCGCACATCGTGAACCAGTTGTCTCAATTTCTCCAGTCGCCCTCACGAGAGCATTGGGTTTGAGCATGCGTGGAACACCTTGCATGGGCAGTGCGCAGGCGCGCAGCATTTCAATAGAAAGACCGCACAGAGAATGTCTCTGTGACTCGTTGTTTCGTAGTCGACCAATACTGTCGTTCATTCGAGCTCCAGTTTACATGGTCTATGTGTCAACGTAGCTCTAGTCGAAGGTCCTTCATTCCATAGCTCTCTTCAGGTTATGCCCTCTCTTCAATAGACAGTATGATTCTAAATCGCTTCAATGATCGCCTCGCTGAGAGAGCTGTTGTGATCTGAAGTTGTTCCCGAAAACTGCTGAAGTTCCCCCTCGGACATTCCTTAACCGTGGACTTCTGTTGCTAAAAGCTCCGGACATGCTGCTTATGGTTGCGAGATCTGTTTTCAGCGAAGACTTCTCGAACACTTCCGTAGCTCCTGGAATTGAAGTTGCCTCGTCGGCGTCAATGTGGTGGCTAATAATGTTCTTGAGCTTTTCGAAATGAACCGCATAGTGAACAGCGGCCCGGATCCAAGTCCCCTAACGCGTGACAATCGGGAACGATAACGAGGGAACGTCAAGAGCGGCTTTGAAGGCTTGAACTCTAAATGGCCTTACTCGACCTTCGTTGCCATACTCGCACTTATAATCTCGGATCGGGATCATTCTTATGGTTGTGTACTCTACTCTGACTCGGGAGCGTGAAGTTCACATTCACACATCGTGTGGTCCTTTGCGAAAATGAGGTTTAGGCCTACGTATTGGAACTCGGTTCCGCTTGGGTGTCGCGCGAAGTGCTCGTTCATCGGCAACAATCTCGCACAGGCGAAGAGGGTTTGGTTCTCTCGGAGAGCGGCCGGGCAATCTTGCGACGCGAGATCAGAATCCAGAGGTTCTTCCAACCATTCTATGGAGTTTCTAACAGTGTTCGGGACCGGCGGCCCCTCCTCGTCGCTCGTTGAAACGGCTAATTCCCGTCAATGATGAGAGTAAGTAAGGGAGAGCTGCGAGGACACTGGAAGTGTGGATGCCTCTAACTGTAGTCGATGAGGAGGCTCACGGAACCGCCGCGAAATACGAAATGATTCTGAATGAATCATGGAGACCCTCTCTTTCTCTTGCATTGGAAGCACAGATGCCATCGATAATCAGGAGAATCAACGAATTATTCGACGAGGGACCGAGGAGCGAGCTCAGAAGAACGGGGTTCCAAGAAGACTGCATGGATCGTTGCCAGACAGTGTGTGCAGAAACTTTCAGACTTTTGATATTCTTCGATTCGGCGAGTATCAACAGGCATTGCGGTTTCGCAGCTCCGAATCATCGGTAGAGCTTCGTTCCATCGGGCCCTCCGCAGCAGGACTTCTCATTGCAAAAATAATCAGGTGAATGGATCATGATTTGCGATAGTAACAGTCCTTGTGAGAATATCAGAACCCCCGCTGAGAGACGTCTATGAGTCGCTTCGAGATATCGATAGTTCACACGTACTCATTCGAGATGGAATTCCTGTCAGTGGAGGCCATTCGCGGGATGCCGTTGCACGGTCGGAGTCTGCTCCTCCTGGTGAACTTCTCCATCCTGGTATGCCCCCTCGAACCTTGGCGTTGTCAGTGACGTAGGATCGTTCAAACGTTGAAAGTTGTGTTTCTGGAGTTCAGGCGAAACCCCATCGGAATGTGGACGATCGAAAAGCTGATTCCACGAAATTCCAGTTCTCAGCCACACCCATGGGTAGATACACCTCGCTCGCCACACAGGCTCTACCCGTCATAATCGGCGGGTGTGAACTCTTGGGGTTGAGAGCAGTCAAACATATTCGGGGTTTCGGAGAGACGTTTCCGCGGGGTTTCGATGAACTCCTCTGATTCACTCCCACAGGTCGACCAGGGGGCGCTCCTGCTTGGGAGAGCTAGAGTCCGGTGAGGGTTTTCTTGAGAGGGCTCCGAGTCTGAGTGAGTACGCGATGTGCATCGAGTTGCTGCTCACTTTCTGTGGGGGTTCACAGAGTGTGCATCGTGTCGCAGTCACCTGTGTTTTCGAAACGACCTCGTTGGACGCTCGAGATGCATCTACTCGATCTCCCCCACGACATTCTGTGTCTCGTTGCCCGAGAGCTGGATACCGTCAGCTTGGCGACCTTCCAACGCTTGCATCCACGTCTCCTGGAAGCATCGAAAGATGTTCGCGACCTTTCCGTCAAGGCGGAGACCATCACAGGGGCGGTTTTGGACTCGCTCATCCTGAACGGCGACAGAGTGTGCTCGCTTGACCTCGAGAACTGCCGGTCGTCAGGTGACCTCATCCAGGAAGTCACCAAGAAGTGCCCAAGGACCACAGAGTTGAATTTGGTGAATTCGGCGCTGCAATACTCGAGATTTCTCGAAGTTCTCCAGCCACTCAAGGAGCTCACAACACTCAAGCTCACATTGACGGCCTCCGAAGACATCGTTTTGAGTGAAAGTCAACGCCAACTCTTCCGAAACGTTCGGACGCTCTACGTTGAGATCCGGCCTTATCATCCACCCATGGCGCTCTTGATCGATCTGATGAACGAATGTGATTCGCTTGAGAAGTGTCACATAAACATCGTCGGAGACGCCGCCTTCCCACACCGGAATGACGCCCTGCTACCGAGTCTGGAGGCGAAACGATGGACAACTCTGCACACTTTCATCTGCACGAGTTATCACTCGGAGAACCAGCGAGCTCGCGTGAAGCTTCTGGAATGCGTGTTTGCTGAGAACTCGAGTGAGGCAGTGCAGAGATGGCTCCGGAGTGACAGGAAGTGCTTCGTGTTCGAACGCGGATGCTTCAACGGCATTCCCGCCAATCCCGAAGCGGACGCCAACGAGGAGCGTCGAGTTTTGAAACGATACCTCGAGGTCGAGCTGACCGAAGACAACGATCAGGCAAGCCTCTTCGAAACCAAGTGGGGGAAGCCCACTTCGCTGCGCATCGTTGACCCCAGTCGGTCCCAAAACATATTGAGCTACCACGACTTGAACCGATGCTTGACCACCGCGCTGATCGAACTCGACTTCAGCAACTGCCACTGCGTGTTCGAGGACGCAACGAAGCTGGATCTGGCCAGCTTGGCCCCCTGCCTCGAAACCTTGGCGGTGCCACAGTGTTTCCTCTTCCCGACGTGGTTATCGTGCGGAATTAGACGGCGGTCCGATCTGCCGAAGGTGTTTCCAAACACGCTGTCGGGCCTCGACAAACTGAGGAAATTCATCGTCAAGGCGGAACGTCACAGGCCAGGCTGCGACGCCATGGGTTGCAACTGTGCCTCAGATTGGAATGCGTCCAAATGCTCGGGCTGCCGTGCGGCTCTTACGTCTATCAAGCTTCCCGCCTTGAAGCCTCTGGTGAGCCTCGAGGAGCTCACGCTGGACAACGTGTGGGCAATGAATGATTTGTACCGCAGCTTGGAGCATCCCAAGATACGCACAGTACGCTTGAACTTGAGGGACTGCAGCGAGGTGGAGGGCTTGGGCAGCTTCTTGAAGGCATGTCCTAGCTTGAGAAAGTTCCAGCTAAAAGTTGGTGAGACCGTCAATACCTTGACGGGACTTCCACACGACTTCTGGAGGGACCTGGCAGACGGCCCCTGCTTGGACCAGCTGTGCCTTGAAGCCGACCGCCCGAGGAGTGTTTCGGCGCCGGTTTTTTCAGCTACGTAGGGCGCATCCTGGAAAAAACGAAGCTGTTCCACTTGCACAACCCTCGGCGAAGTGTGAGCGACTCGCTCGTGAGACGATTCTTCGGACTCAGAGCCCTCGAAGAGCATGGGCGGACGGTTCTCGCTGCAGAAAAGCCCCCAGCTGAAAGGAATCCGGGGGATCGATCCGCGAGCGGGCGTTTTCCCGGACGCTTCCTCTGTTGTGGCGAGCCTCTGGTTGGCTATGTTAAACCAAGCGCCTGGGAATGATGTTGCTTCTGTTAGGTATTTGAGCTTCCTGAACTGTTCACGGCGTTTAATATAGATTGCGGGATATCATGAGTATGTCAAATGTTATTGCTGAATTTCACGATGTACAATGTTTATTCATCACTGACCTGTCCCTTACCTTCCGCTCGCTCCCCCTGAGATCCAGATGTACTTCAGTGTAAGACCAACCTTCCTAATCCACCGACCACAATAAATACACCTGATTGAGACCTTCACCACAACGCTTGAAATATTCATTGAGACTGTTCTGTGAGCAATGCCAGTCGTCATTCTGAAGTTTGTTCCGATACTCATCCTTGGTCGAAGGATCCTTACTTTATATAATTCGCTTCGTCGGTCTGTTGGTTTGTCAGTTTGTCCGTTCTTTTTCTGGAGGGGTGATTCCGAGACCAATCAGACCATTACTTTCCAACTCTGGAGAAGTGATTCCGGAAGCAATCTGACCATACTTTTCAAAATTATAATGCTGACCCAGTGAAGAGAGAGAGAGAAGGACCTCGATGGCAGGGAGGACCGTGCAACCGCGCGCAGCGCGGCCGACTCCAGTCGCCCGAAGGCCCGAAGGTCGGGTTATGTATACTGAGGATGAGGATCTCCAATGCAGCTTCGAATTCCATCGAGTCCAACCCCTGAAACCCCGACATCGCATGCACACAGAGAGAACAACGTTTGCACGCGAAATTCACGGCAATGCAGCAGCACTGCCTACACTGACTTTTTTTCTACGCACACGAATTAGTGATCATCTGCATTATGCGTGGAATATTTTCCGACAACTATTCGTTCGGATCATTCTCTAACCAGAGTAGTACATGAACGCTTGGGCTGCCCCTCTGCTGAACGTGAGAAATAATCGCTGACGCGATTTTGCTCGAAGGGGTTTTATTGCTTGTTCGCGCTCGATATTGCCATGATGGTTTGCACCAACTCGTAGAACTACATGCCGAGTCTACAGCGCGTGAGGAGAAGGACAGGGTGGGCGTCAAAAGGGTCAAGCACCGGGAGTCTCGAGTAACAAACATCGACAAGAGACAGCTTTTCCCTCGGGACTCCCTCGACAGCAGAAGCGGTCAGGTGAGCTCCCAGCAGCTCAAGGTCACTGTTGTCGACGAGGCGGGCACTGGGCAGCAGATCTCGGACCCCAGCGACGTGTGTCAGACGCAGGGGTACGTCGTCCGAAAGAGTCGTCACCTTGAATTCGCCAAAATTGAGCTCCAACGGCGAAATCCCTCACTCTCTAAATGTCTGAGATGACTACGGGAATCGGACCCGCAAGCGTGCCGAAAGTTTATCCCTCCATATTCTCGAACTCGAAAAGCCTCCGGTTAGTCCGCAAAAAAGCTTTGAACTTCGAGAAAGATCGTTCTACTTCGACGGAGACTACACGAGCAGATTTGAGTCGCGAAAGTTTATAGATGTTGAGAATTAGCGTTGGGTTAAAGCATGCGTGGAACACCTTGCATGGGCAGTGCGCAGGCGCGCAGCATTTCAATAAAAAGACCGCACAGAGAATGTGGTATTTTTCTTTTAGGCGGCTTGAAATGTGAACAAGCTTTTTCCCAACACGCCGATTCGGCGAGTTGACGGTAGGTAGGGGAGGTGGCGAGAGGAGGACAGGAAACGAAACTCAGCCGCGTTAGTTCCCCGGCACTGCTTCGCGTCTGCTTGCTGTCGGTCTGCTAGCCTCGCTACGCTCGCTCGCCAGGAACCTAACCTAACCTTACCCAATCCCCCGCATTTTTTCCGGGTCCGCTCGCTAGGGACCTTACCTATTCAGTCTCCGACACTGCTCCGCGACTGCTTGCTGTCGGTCTGCTCGCCAGGAACCTAACCTCACCCAAATCCCCCGCATTGCCATCAGGCCACTTGCTGTCAGTCTGCTTGCTTGGCTCCGCGAGCTCGCCAGTTCGAGTCCCTTGTGTCTCGCTTACCGCGTCGCCTTCGGATCGACTCTACCCCGCACTGACAGATATTCGCAGGCACCGGCAATAGTCCGCCCTTATTCGCAGCTTCTGGCCATAACAATACGAATACCACAAGCGATATTTCGCTCCATCGGTGGACGATTGTACCGGCTGGCCTGGTACTGGCTGTACTAGCTGCTCCCGACGCCTCGTTCACGCTAATTGAATCGCAAAGAAGCAAAGCAGGGAAGAGCTCCCTCCGTGGTCGAGAACCGCAAGCTCGTGAGGTCCCGGTGTTAGTTTCGAAAAACCTTGCGGTTTCGCAACCGCGGTCCGGAACCGCTACAGGGCCCACCTGGCGCCCGACTGGAGATCCGCCGGGGAGCATAGTCACAGGCGGATGAGACCAAAGAGAGCGCTGGAGAAGAAAAATAATCTAAGAGAGTCGCCTGGCGCGGAAAGAGCTCGTTTCCCTCAGGAATGTCGGTGACAATTTCTTCGTTCATGGAGCACATTCCTCCATTATCAAGAAGAACCGTTTCGATGTTGATGTTGCTCTCGAATGCTCCTCGCTTCCCTGTGTCTCACGTTCTCTCGCTTGAAATACGCGATTCGTGGGAGCACTCCTGGGATCTCTATGGGTTCATTCGGAAGTGGCACGTGGAGAGTGACGAGTCCTCGCTTGTAGTTTTCGATGTTGTTTTGGACGTAGTTGCGGTATCTCATGATGCTTCATGGCTTCTGTCGCTTCGGAACCCAATTGTCATCTACAGTTTCGCCGTCATCCATGGTTTTCCGTGCGTCAGCATTTTCGTCATTTTCTTCATTCTTGGTGGATTTTTCTGCAAGACCATACCTCGGTCTCAACACGGGAACCGAGATCGGAAGTGCGAGTTGCAGTGGCGTTATATTCTCTAGAGGAAGATGACGGTCCTTATATTCCTGAATCACGGATTCCGTCCACATGCCCGTACTGTCATCAGGCAAATTGTTGGCGTCCCGTGTTGATTTCCGCTCACGAGCTTTGTATCCCTCATGTGGGAGCAATGTGAGACTCATAACTGTGATCCGTGAGACCCACCTCATGCTGGCTGCCGCAGGAGGTACCGAGCTGCTTCTGGGGCTAGCATTTCGACACTATCGGGAATTTCGAACGCTATTTTGCTTATGAGCTGAGTTTTATCGAATTCTGGTTCCGCTTCTATGTATCATCGTTAGTTCTCGACGCAATTGAATCGCCTAAATCGGATTTGTTGACATATTCGACAACGTGGGGGGCACAGGTATACGGATCGAGTATGGTTTGCAGATCCATTTTCGCAGCCAAGATTAGCCAAGAAATCTTGGATCGCGTCGTAGGCTTTTCTCTATGGTTATATACGTGCGTTCACTACATCGTCCTAAGGAAGATCCCGCCGTTGTCCCTCTATATGCAAAGGCACCAGTACTCTCGTTTGAACCATGAGCCAACGGTGAATATTGACGCAGCCGTTCTTTTCGCCTCGTTTTGTACAGGTGTGAATGTGAGTTTGATCTTGTATCATACTCTGTTCCGATAAATCGTTTTTTTTCAGAGTGAGAACGTTCTGATCGAATACTTCGAGGGGCCAGTCTGGGTTTGCGTCGTCATTTAAGGGACGAAATTTGTACGCTTTTGAAGCCGTACAACTTCGGTTCTGGTGGTATTCTTCTGACGAGCGTGAATGAGTCAGCAGCATTCATTGGTATTTTTCCGGTTGGCTCCCAACACGATCAAGTCGCCAAAATGGCGTTTCAAGCACTGGCCAGCATGGCGGCGCATTGAAGAGCGTTTAAGGAGAGGGCCATGTCGTTTGAATCGGGCACCTTTTTCAGCCTCCATGGCTATCAATACGCTGATTGTCGGTATGGGTTGGTCATAAACGCGTCTCCCCGCACTGCTTGGGGCCCGCTTGTTGTCAGTCTGCTCGCATCGCTTTGCTCGCTCGCCAGGAACCAAACCTAACCCTATCTAATCCCCCGCACTGCTTCGGGGCCGCATGCTATCGGTCAGCTCGCATCGCTTCGCTCGCTCGCCAGGAACCTAACCCAACCCGACCCAATGCCATTTTTAATCAAGCACAGCGGTGAACTCAGCACAGAATTCATCCGAAGAGGAAGAAGTGAATTGAAATCCGTTCAAAATCTTTATTTTCCCTTCCCTGAACTCTCCGATAAACTAGTAAATGAGAAAATATTTGAAAGCTCGCGCTGCCAACCGCTGCAGCCGCTGCCGGCCCATCGCGATAGACACTCCGCTCTGTGTGCCGGCGGCTTCCCTCGCCTGGCGGCAGCATGTTGGGAGCCTAGCGGAACACTACCCATTCATTTGTCTACCCCCTTGGGAAAGCTCCTGCTGTAGAGATAATTGCAGATTTCATGCATTCACTCCAGAAAGTGTGTAAGTTGACTCGTAGTGATGCACGGTGTTTCATCGGACTTGAGATTGAGCGAGATCGCGTACGAAATACTCTGAAGATTCATCAACGAGGTTACCTGACGAAAGTTCTGGAAAGATTCTCGATGAGCACTTGGAATCCAGTTAGTACCCCTGCTATTGTGGACCAGAAACGGACACGAAACCAGGACGAAGGAGGAAAACTTTTGAAGGCGTACGACGCACAATATCGGGAGGTCATAGGCTGCCTTCTGTACGCTTCAATTGGCACGAGGCCAGAGGTTGCGCACATCGTGAACCAGTTGTCTCAATTTCTCCAGTCGCCCTCACGAGAGCATTGGGTTTGAGCATGCGTGGAACACCTTGCATGGGCAGTGCGCAGGCGCGCAGCATTTCAATAGAAAGACCGCACAGAGAATGTCTCTGTGACTCGTTGTTTCGTAGTCGACCGATAGTGTCGTCATTCGAGCTCCAGTTTACATGGTCTATGTGTCTACGTAGCTCTAGTCGAAGGTCCTTCATTCCATAGCTCTCTTCAGGTTATGCCCTCTCTTCAATAGACAGTATGATTCTAAATCGCTTGAATGATCGTCTCGCTGAGAGAGCTGTTGTGATCTGAAGTTGTTCCCGAAAACTGCTGAAGTTCCCCCTCGGACATTCGTTAACCGTGGACTTCTGTTGCTTAAAGCTCCGGACATGCTGCTTATGGTTGCGAGATCTGTTTTCAGCGAAGACTTCTCGAACACTTCCGTAGCTCCTGGAATTGAAGTTGCCTCGTCGGCGTCAATGTGGTGGCTAATAATGTTCTTGAGCTTTTCGAAATGAACCGCATAGTGAACAGCGGCCCGGATCCAAGTCCCCTAACGCGTGACAATCGGGAACGATAACGAGGGAACGTCAAGAGCGGCTTTGAAGGCTTGAACTCTAAACGGCCTTACTCGATCTTCGTTGCCATACTCGCACTTATAATCTCGGATCGGAATCATTCTTATGGTTGTGTACTCTACTCTGACTCGGGAGCGTGAAGTTCACATTCACACATCGTGTGGTCCTTTGCGAAAATGAGGTTTAGGCCTACGTATTGGAACTCGGTTCCGCTTGGGTGTCGCGCGAAGTGCTCGTTCATCGGCAACAATCTCGCACAGGCGAAGAGGGTTTGGTTCTCTCGGAGAGCGGCCGGGCAATCCTGCGACGCGAGATCAGAATCCAGAGGTTCTTCCAACCATTCTATGGAGTTTCTAACAGTGTTCGGGACCGGCGGCCCCTCCTCGTCGCTCGTTGAAACGGCTAATTCCCGTCAATGATGAGAGTAAGTAAGGGAGAGCTGCGAGGACACTGGAAGTGTGGATGCCTCCAACTGTAGTCGATGAGGAGGCTCACGGAACCGCTGCGGAATACGAAATGATTCTGAATGAATCATGGAGACCCTCTCTTTCTCTTGCATTGGAAGCACAGATGCCATCGATAATCAGGAGAATCAACGAATTATTCGACGAGGGACCGAGGAGCGAGCTCAGAAGAACGGGGTTCCAAGAAGACTGCATGGATCGTTGCCAGACAGTGTGTGCAGAAACTTTCAGACCTTTGATATTCTTCGATGCGGCGAGTATCAACAGGCATTGCGGTTTCGCAGCTCCGAATCATCGGTAGAGCTTCGTTCCATCGGGCCCTCCGCAGCAGGACTTCTCATTGCAAAAATAATCAGGTGAATGGATCATGATTTGCGATAGTAACAGTCTTGTGAAGAATATCAGAACCCCCGCTGAGAGACGTCTATGAGTCGCTTCGAGATATCGATAGTTCACACGTACTCATTCGAGATGGAAGTCCTGTCAGTGGAGGCCATTCCCAGGATGCCGTTGCACGGTCGGAGTCTGCTCCTCCTGGTGAACTTCTCCATCCTGCTATGCCCCCTCAAACCTTGACGTTGCCAGTGACGTAGGATCGTTCAAACGTTGAAAGTTGTGTTTCTGGAGTTCAGGCGAAACCCCATCGGAATGTGGACGATCGAAAAGCTGATTCCACGAAATTCCAGTTCTCAGCCACACCCATGGGTAGACACACCTCGCTCGCCACACAGGCTCTACCCGTCTTAATCGGCGGGTGTGAACTCTTAGGGTTGAGAGCAGTCAAACATATTCGGGGTTTCGGAGAGACGTTTCCGCGGGGTTTCGATGAAATCCTCTGATTCACTCCCACAGGTCGACCAGGGGGCGCTACTGATTGGGAGAGCTAGAGTCCGGTGAGGGTTTTCTTGAGAGGGCTCCGAGTCTGAGTGAGTACGCGATGTGCATCGAGTTGCTGCTCACTTTCTGTGAGGGTTCACAGAGTGTGCATCGTGTCGCAGTCACCTGTGTTTTCGAAACGACCTCGTTGGACGCTCGAGATGCATCTACTCGATCTCCCCCACGACATTCTGTGTCTCGTTGCCCGAGAGCTGGATACCGTCAGCTTGGCGACCTTCCAGCGCTTGCATCCACGTCTCCTGGAAGCATCGAAAGATGTTCGCGACCTTTCCGTCAAGGCGGAGACCATCACAGGGGCGGTTATGGACTCGCTCATCCTGAACGGCGACAGAGTGTGCTCGCTTGACCTCGAGAACTGCCGGTCGTCAGGTGACCTCATCCAGGAAGTCACCAAGAAGTGCCCAAGGACCACAGAGTTGAATTTGGTGAATTCGGCGCTGCAATACTCGAGATTTCTCGAAGTTCTCCAGCCACTCAAGGAGCTCACAACACTCAAGCTCACATTGACGGCCTCCGAAGACATCGTTTTGAGTGAAAGTCAACGCCAACTCTTCCGAAACGTTCGGACGCTCTACGTTGAGATCCGGCCTTATCATCCACCCATGGCGCTCTTGATCGATCTGATGAACGAATGTGATTCGCTTGAGAAGTGTCACATAAACATCGTCGGAGACGCCGCTTTCCCACACCGGAATGACGCCCTGCTACCGAGTCTGGAGGCGAAACGATGGACAACTCTGCACACTTTCATCTGCACGAGTTATCACTCGGAGAACCAGCGAGCTCGCGTGAAGCTTCTGGAATGCGTGTTTGCTGAGAACTCGAGTGAGGCAGTGCAGAGATGGCTGCGCAGTGACAGGAAGTGCTTCGTGTTCGAACGCGGATGCTTCAACGGCATTCCCGCCAATCCCGAAGCGGACGCCAACGAGGAGCGTCGAGTTTTGAAACGATACCTCGAGGTCGAGCTGACCGAAGACAACGATCAGGCAAGCCTCTTCGAAACCAAGTGGGGGAAGCCCACTTCGCTGCGCATCGTTGACCCCAGTCGGTCCCAAAACATATTGAGCTACCACGACTTGAACCGATGCTTGACCACCGCGCTGATCGAACTCGACTTCAGCAACTGCCACTGCGTGTTCGAGGACGCAAGGAAGCTGGATCTGGCCAGCTTGGCCCCCTGCCTCGAAACCTTGGCGGTGCCACAGTGTTTCCTCTTCCCGACGTGGTTATCGTGCGGAATTCGACGGCGGTCCGATCTGCCGAAGGTGTTTCCAAACACGCTGTCGGGCCTCGACAAACTGAGGAAATTCATCGTCAAGGCGGAACGTCACAGGCCAGGCTGCGACGCCATGGGTTGCAACTGTGCCTCAGATTGGAATGCGTCCAAATGCTCGGGCTGCCGTGCGGCTCTTACGTCTATCAAGCTTCCCGCCTTGAAGCCTCTGGTGAGCCTCGAGGAGCTCACGCTGGACAACGTATGGGCAATGAATGATTTGTACCGCAGCTTGGAGCATCCCAAGATACGCACAGTACGCTTGAACTTGAGGGACTGCAGCGAGGTGGAGGGCTTGGGCAGCTTCTTGAAGGCATGTCCTAGCTTGAGGAAGTTCCAGCTAAAAGTTGGTGAGACCGTCAATACCTTGACGGGACTTCCACACGACTTCTGGAGGGACCTGGCAGACGGCCCCTGCTTGGACCAGCTGTGCCTTGAAGCCGACCGCCCGAGGAGTGTTTCGGCGCCGGTTTTCCTCAGCTACGTAGGGCGCATCCTGGAAAAAACGAAGCTGTTCCACTTGCACAACCCTCGGCGAAGTGTGAGCGACTCGCTCGTGCGACGATTCTCAGGTCTCAGAGCCCTCGAGGAGCATGGGCGGAGGGTTATCGTTGCAGAAAAGTCCCCAGCCGAAAGGGATCCGGGGGATCGATCCGCGAGCTGGCGTTTTCCCGGACGCTTCCTCTGTTGTGGCGAGCCTCTGGTTGGCTATGTTAAACCAAGCGCCTGGGAATGATGTTGCTTCTGTTAGGTATTTGAGCTTCCTGAACTGTTCACGGCGTTTAATATAGATTGCGGGATATCATGAGTATGTCAAATGTTATTGCTGAATTTCACGATGTACAATGTTGAATCATCACTGACCTGTCCCTTACCTTCCGCTCGCTCCCCCTGAGATCCAGATGTACTTCAGTTTAAGACCAACCTTCCTAATCCATCGATCACAATAAATACACCTGATTGAGACCTTCACCTCAACGCTTGAAATATTCATTGAGACTGATCTGTGAGCAATGCCAGTCGTCATTCTGAAGTCCGATATCATTCCGATACTCATCCTTGGTCAAATGATGAATAGAATAACCACGTCCGCACAGATGGGTGCTGACAAAAGCGACGACGGAGCTTGAAGCCCCAGGGTGTTCTCCCTGAAGTGCTTCGTTCAGCCTCTGGGAAATGACGGCCGAATGAACCGGCTGCTGTAGCCACGGAATCGGTCGGGAAATCTCCACCGACTGTTGGCGCTGAGCGTGACGATCTCATCTCTCGACTCGAAAACATAGCGAAAGAA